>CM060889.1:35720000-36993928 GCA_030762935.1 Hymenopus coronatus | reverse complement strand
CTGAGCTTCCCAACTGACGCGTTTTTATTTCGGTAAAGCAGGACACTTTTGTTCACTGTTTACAGAAATTTATAAATTTCAAGGTTTTCAAAAGGAGTTTTAGGAGCTGCAATTGCCCTGGTAATATCATTGCACTTTTATTTTCCATACTTCTATTTAATACAAACTCTATATATAAATAATCATAACCAAATACATATCTTAAACCTCCTCAACAAAAATCAATATATATATATATATATATACATATATTAAAAATATTAGAGCCAGAAAGGAAGAAATTGAGGAAGGAAATTTGGGAACCAAATGGGACAGTATGCTAGGAGAGTTGATAGTGATGGAAATGTTGAATATCAAAGAAAGAGATGATTTAAAGAAATAGGGCAATATTTGGGAAAGGTTAAAGAAAAATGACAAGAAGAAATAGAGATAGAGAGAGCGACAGAAGAGCAGAGAAAACAGAGTGAATGGGTGGAATAGGTAGCACAAACAAAAGGGGCCTACACCCCCAAACAGCTTGGGAGCTAACCGGATGTAGTGACTAAGGGTGTGTGTATGTGCGCGCGTTTCGGAGGAGTAATCCACACTGCAGTCGTGGTTATTGTACGTCACACTCCTGAGGAATGATGAGATCAGACTAATTTCAGAGGGCGGTCGACATCCGGACAGGTAAGGAGTTGTCATGGAGGGTCCCTTACAGTTCATAAACAGTTTATCTCAACGCGGGGAGCCCAGCACTCTTCCTGGATAGAGCACCCGAGTTCGCGGACAACTACTAGCGCCATCCGAGAACTGTGTTTCCAGAGCGCAGTAACCTCCACGAAATGTCGTCCTATGTCGTCCGGTTAAGAATGAAGGGGGAATGAAGATTCCTCTCCAAAATTCACCTAGTGATCCAGGAAAATCCCCGAAAAACTAATGGGTCAGAGATATCGGTGGTGGAGAACCGATCCCACAACCTCCCGAATACCAATCCCAGACGAAACGTCTGAGCCACCTAATTGTACATTGGGATAAGTAATGTAGTTTAAATAACAGAGCATGACTTTCTACAATTAAAAATGTAATGGAAGGACTGTAAACTATTATTATTATTATTATTGTTGTATTCGTTATAGTAATTCGTATAGTAATATACGGGAATTTATTATATCCGGATTTGTTTTAAATAGCTCTTACTGTGAATAACCTTTTCTGATATAAATAACTTGTTTCCTCCAAAACTACTAAAAATAGATTAATACAACTTTAGCATAAAACCATCTTCTGTAATGGTTAACTTTGATGTAGATGGTACGTTATTACTTTCTCTTAAGAGTACACAGTAGGTAGGGAAGATATTGAATTCCACTAAAAATTTGATACGATGTTTTACCGGAAATACATTTTTTTGACTACCCCTGAAAACAAAACAATAATGTTTACTTTTTCTATTATGCATAATAGAAAAGGCGTTAAGTACTATAAGTACTTGATATTTAACTTCTGTATCTTTTAAGGAAGGGACACGAAAATTTTCATGAAAAGCCCTGCCCCAAGCTATCCTTTACATGTTCAAAAGTTGCAATTTTCTCAAAAATGTTTCTAACAATTTTTATTAAAACACGCACATTTAAGACAATTTCATGGCAAAAGGAATGCGCATGTTGAATTCTCTGTAAATAGTCTCAAAAGCTCCCTACACTCTGAATGGCTTAGACACAGGATTCTGCAATTCTTTTAGTGCTCGAAGGTACATCTAAACGTCAAATGCAGGGCAGCTTGGGCATATAATTTGTAAATGCACATAATGGGTAGAAAAGGTATTGCATGTCACCCAAAAATTAGATGTCCAGATTTCATCGGAAATATATGTTTGGCCCCCTGAATCCGTGTGTGTATGCGTGTATGTGGACAACATAACTCAAAAACGAAAAGTCGATCAAATGCCATGCTGAGGATTTTATGCCTCTGTCAAGTCGAAACGGATTAGGTATAATCAATTAGCTTATTATTTAATTTGCAATAAGTAGTTCGAAAACATCCATCATCTTAGGCCGGTTTGAACCTATCATCTTAGATATTTAGAGGCTAACATAACAATAAAAAATCTGATGTGTTCAATTCAATGACTTTCTCTACATCTCTGCAACAAATTACTGTTAACAAGCTTATTGTTCTATTTACTTCATGCTAATCGAGAAAAAAATAGCAGAAATAATCTTATTACTTGCTTCTTTTTAAGTAGAAAGTTAAAGTGATAGTCACAAGCTGGTTGCTATGTGACTGAAGTTGTTTGTATGGACAGGAGTTGACAAAGTCCTGTGTGAGAAAAGTATACTTTTTAAAGCTGAAACAAAAAACAAGGAATATCTCACAAACGACCAACTCCATGAAAAAAAAAACGCACATAACATAAATTATGTGTTTTAAAGTGCTCTACATTTTTTATGCGGTAAGTTTTTTTCCATCTCTTACGATTTAGCAGTTATGGAAAATTCCGTAAAATTCGTCCAGAATAAGGTAGTCTTCAGAGGCTATTTCCAGAAAATTCAAGATATACATTTCATTTGTCAGGCAAATATCTTTAATATATGGTATTTTAATTAAAATCGTTAGAGTCATTTTTAAGAAAATCAAAATTTTCTAATTTTTTTCCATGTAAAGGGTAGTTTGGGGTGGGGGGATTTTCTTCAAAATCTTCGTGTCGCATCCTTGGAAAATACCAAACTTAAATATCAAGTTTAGGCTTTAACGGTCAGTTCGTTTTTGAGCTATGCTGTTCACACACACACATACACACACACACATTTTTCTAAAAAAATCTTTTTTTGGATTCAGGGATTCTCAAAACATGTATTGCCGGTGAAATCTCGGTATCGAATTTTTAGGTGCAATACAATACCTTCTCTATACACTATGTACATTATCGTATAGAGAAAGTAAAAGGATAACCAATAATGGAATAAATCTACAAAGTGAAATGTAGGAAAGCGACAAAGATGCCTATCATACATTTACAAATCTTGTTCAGAACTACTCTTTATATTACTAACGCCTACGATATTTTAGAAAAAAGAAAACACAATCATCATTTGCGTTCTGATCAGGCGTGTTGATAATACTCCTAAAACATTAACTCAGAAAATAAACCTATTATATATTTTCTGCCGTAAGGTTCCACAGAGGCACGATTATTATCGCCCACCCAGAGGAAATGAACAGTCAACAATTGCGCATTGTCTCTCCAAAGCAAAGTTCATAACTGGATGCAATCCATGTAAAGGCTTATCTTAAGCATTGTTGCCCGACCGGACTTACGTCGCTATCGAATCGGAACGCAGCAGTGCAAGTCTCATATCGCATTGATTTCACATTAGTAACGGGGTGGCGGGATGTGGGGACTCAAGATAAAGCATAGAACAGGATGCATTGGAGTGGCCTTTCCTCTTCACTGATCTCCGCTCACAACGGAATTCCAAACGCTGGTTTCGTTCTAGCCGCGGCACAAAACGCTCTTATTCCTTTTTACAACACATCGTTCCTCTAATGCTGTAACACAGCTAGTAATATCTGTACTACTGAGTAATTTATTTCATGAAAGATTAATTTTAAACTTCGTTATTTATTATTATAATTATCATCATCATTTATCAATTAATTGCTTCCTCCACACTAGTCGTGTGTAGGGCAGAATTTGTAAAGGCTTTCAGTGTCATAGCCGGGATTGGAACTACGGATTTCCTGGTTTCTGTCAGTTCTAACTACTGAGCTACCATGGCAACATGCCAATGCTATCGCGTCAGTTGATGCGTGTCGACGAATCGGATGACTCAGGTGTTTCGTCTGGAACTGGCTTTTGGGAGATCGTGGGATCGGCTCCCCACGGCGGACCTCTCTGACCCATGGGTTTTTTTTTGGGGGGATTTTTCCGGCAAATGCTGGGGAGCTTTCTTCATCATCCCGAATTTCCTGTCCCTTCATTTCTTCTCCATTTTATGCAACCAGTCACTTGCCAGTTGTAAGTGTCGGCGTGGACTGCAGGGTGGCGTCCTCTGCGTATATTGCTTGTTTATGGACATTTATTGACAACTCAACTCTCGGCGACGGGATGGTAATGGGGGTCTTCGTAGACTCGCGTGAGTTTCGTCAGACCTGAGGCGTGGGCTTCTAGCGCTCCTCACGACGGGATGAAGAACTGCTTGGGAACTGTTAGGGACCATCCACGGTAGCTCCCTTCCGCTTTCTGGTTCCTGCTGCCCGCTGTAATTGCTCATATTTCATTCTATCCTCCCGGAGTCTGACGTATAAAAAGTCAATCAATGGCTGAGATATGGATTCCCCTCCGGCACACCACCACCACCACCACCACCACCAGTACTACTACTACACTACTACTACTACTACTACTACTACTACTACTACTACTACGACTACTACTACTACTACTACTACTACTACTACTACTACTACTGCTGCTGCTGCTGCTGCTGCTGCTACTAATGGCGTGTCGATATGTTGCCATTTTCCAGTCTGACTCTTGCCTTTCCAACCTTTCTCGAAGAAGCAATTAACTGACGATTGACCCAAGTTGGTTAAAGCCTGGCTTAAAGCACTTTGACATTATGAGTCGTCATTGGGTTAAGTCATCTAAAATCATTTGAGATCTCCTTGTGGTTCACCGGGGAAATCTCGAAGGAGGAATTTGGGGAATTTATTGGCTTGACACTTTTAACATTTCGCTATGGATGAAAAACAATTACCTAAGTGTTGGGGAGAACTTCGGGAGTTTCCGGGCCGTTACAATTACAACGGCGTACTTCCGAGTGCTGCACGATATTCATCTTGTGCTCAGTAGTCCCTTTATTCAATTGTTTTGCGGTCTATTCTTGATTTAATTTGCTATATTTACACTTCTGAATGGTCACACTTTCATTAATTTCTAATATTTAATGAGGTCATTATTGTGAGCCGTTTATTGTAAAAATTACCGCGACAATATAAAGAAGGAGGACTATAATACTGAACTTGTGACATTTGCTGTTGTTCTGTAGGCTATATTTCACTCCCAAAATAAT
Organism: Hymenopus coronatus; assembly: GCA_030762935.1. Classification (NCBI taxonomy): domain Eukaryota; kingdom Metazoa; phylum Arthropoda; class Insecta; order Mantodea; family Hymenopodidae; genus Hymenopus; species Hymenopus coronatus. Next base: position 36,988,871 of record CM060889.1, on the reverse strand, counting down.
AGACAGAAATATATTTTAAAGCCAAACCTGGCTCTTGTGCAATTAAGTGGCTCTGATGCACATTATGCTCGTATTAGTCCTTTTAATTACATACCAAGTTAAACTACAACTAGGAATATCTAAATACTAGTTACTGAGTCAATTTTTATTTTATTTGAGAGATTGTGTTGTCTAAACAAATTAACAGAAGTGGATTGTTAAGAGTTAAGAGTTACCCAAGTACTTACCCATTGTAGGTTACCATTGGGGAATGTCATCTCAGAATAAATTGAGATCCTTGTGGTTTACCGGGAAACATGCAAGTCAGTTGAGGAATATAATGTCATACCGGTATGTTGCCATGGTGGCTCAGTGGTTAGAGCGACCAGCTAGAGACCGGGAGATCCGTGGTTCAAATCCCGGTTAGGGTGCGTGAAAAAACTGTTATATTAACACAATTAACCTAATAGCTGGCTAAGCCTGGGGCTTAAGGTAATTATGCCATTGTAAGACGCTTTTGGGATATGTTATCTTAAATAAATTGAGATCACTTTGTGATTTATCGGGAAACATGCAAATCAGTTGAGGAATTTAATTCCATGCCGGCATATTTCCTTGGTAGCTCAGTAGATAGAGCGACCGGGAGACCCGTGGTTCAAATCCCCGCTAGGGCATTACATTTTTCAATATGACTCTACTTATGTATTCAACCTTCGTTCTACACATGGTTTATGTGAAAAAACAATTAAATTAACAATGGTTATGATGATAATAATAACAATACTACTACTACTACTACTACTACTACTACTACTACTACTACTACTACTACTACTACTACTACTACTACTACTACTACTACTAATACACTATCTGAGTATATGAGATACCTCATTCCAAAGGAACATACATTATTATAGTGAATCTTGCACACAATAAATGTTTGTCTGTGAAGCTTTTTTGATTGCGAATTATCTTTAGTTCATATTTAGCCATACTGTAGAGAGAAAACCATTTTTTTATCATATATGACAAGTAAATTGTTTTATAATGCATTTAAAATGAGAGTGTAAAACAGTTTTTTTTTTTTTTTTTTTTAGTTGGTCATATCGGATGATGAATGAAATCGGTGAAATGATGTTGAAATTGGTCTCGGGGTCCATGGAGCTTTAAGTTACTCGACTTTCATATTTTCAGAATAAGAGAAAACCCCAAAAGAAAGCTTACCCGGATAACTCAACCTAAGCGAAGTAAACAGTTTTTTTTGGCAGTGTTTAACGCCCTCTTTTACTGCAATGGCACCGCAGGCGATGACATTGATGATATATGAAGATGGAGCCCAGGTGGAATGTGATGGCGGGGGAAACCGGAGAAAACCCGCCCCTGCGCCGCTTTGTCCACCACAAATTTCACATGCGGTCGCGAAGTAAACAGTGATTTTCCTGTAAAGTTTGGCATTGTGGATTTTCATTGGTCTAACCATACTAATATGTGCATTAAACCTTTGAAGCAGCTTTTTTATGTTACGCACGCAGATTTAGGACATACTGTTTATTATCATCAAATCCAATCGTATTATTTAGACCCACTCTAAATGCCACGGTGAAAAGTGCACAAGAGTTTCAAATTCTAATAATTACAATGTTCTACCGGTTCGCATCTGACATTAAAACAATCAAATATTTCCGATAACATACTTCAGCAAGGATTAAAATCCTTTTGGATATTCTGCAAATAAATGATAATGAACTCATCTCGATTTTGATATTATCTCTCCAGTTTATGTAAGCGTGCGAGGTAAGATAGCATTCTGGACTATCCGGAGGTGGAACGCATAAATCTTCTTTTTGTAATATTTAAATACCACGAGTACGGTATCCTTCCTGTAGGCAAGTTCTCCTTCCTTTGTTTCAAAGAAGTGCTACTCTCTTACTGCAAGGCACGCTATTCCGCCATTAGACTTGCGTGATAATGAATTCTCTGTGAGCAATAGCATTTGACAACTCATTTTATGGAAGAAAAAGCTGACGTTTCCTTCTTGGAAGGAGGGTTAAATAATGCACCGCAAAAAGAAACAAAATATAGTTTGTTTATTATAATTATTATTAATCATTTTAGTATATTAATCATATTTGGATAGTTATTTATGTATTTGCTATTTACCCCGTAAGAAAGCGCGCTTTAAGCATTTATCGTAGCTCGTTCTAGTAGTTTGTTGAAGTTGGTAGAAACTTAATGAGTCAAATAAATACTTAAATCCAATCTAATTTACCTACGTACACAAATGCCATTGATCGCTGTCTCTGTTTCACCGTGCTTTTCTCCAAGTTCTCAAATGTTTCCTTTGTTTTCCGTCTCTGAGATCTCTTCCTCTTGGTTGGGAAAATCCTAGACAGTGTTAAAATGAAAACGGATGTAAAGGTTTTAGGGGATTAAATTCTATATGTTGTTATTCTAAAGGCACTTAAAAGTACAACAGTGGCAGATAACTTATAGCATGTGTTAATTCATTTTTTGGACTTCCTTGAGTACAGGTTAGAATATAACTATATCATAGAAAGACCACCATATATTTCAACATTACAGACGTATTCCTAACTGCACCATTGTAGTCAAAGCTATTAAAATACCTTATTTCTTTTGAGTTATCACTTATGCACACTTTAATTTCGTAACTGATAACTGCACTGAACTGTTCTTATCAGGAGTTGCTTTGTCACTTATTGTTGCTGTATTAGAAGGAAAAAATTAGTGGGAGACGATATTCTTTTTACTTTCTCTAGCACGTATGTACAATTTACATAGTAGTAGAGAAGGTATTATATCCCACCCAAAAATTCGTTACGAGATTTCACCGGTAATATATTTTTTGAACCCAAATAAAGTATATTTAGAAACAAGTCTGGTTGTGCTTCTGCATGTGTGTGTGTGTGTGCGTGTGTGTGTGTGTGTCTGTGGATAGTAGCTCAAAAACGAAAAGACAGTTAAATACCAAACTGTTTATTTAAGTTTGGTATCTCCCAAGGATGCGACATGAAGATTTTCAAGAAATCCCCCCTCCCCAAACTACTCGTTACATGGAAAAATGTTCGCAAATTTTGATTTTACCAAAAATGACTCTGACGATTCTGATTAAAATACTGTATAATAAACTTTGCATCTTGAACTACTTGGAAATAGCCCCTGAAGTTGTCTTCACTCAGAATAACTTTTCCATAACTGGTAAACCGTGAGAGATAGATAACATCTTGTAACACAAAATATAGATTTAATCAAAACACACACTTTATGCTCCTTACACTTTTGTTGTTGAGCTAATCGTTTCCGAGAAATTTCATGTTACTGTTTTCAAGTTTAAAATACTCATACTTTTGTCAAATAGCAAGTCATCCGTTTTTTTTTTTTTTTTTTTTTTTTTTTGTTTTACTCCTGGCCACGCAAATAAGTACATTTCAATGACAATCGCATAGCACCGGCCAGGTTTTAAAACATTTCACTATCGCTTTGGCTTGGGTATTCCCTTACCTCCTTTCTGCTTACATGAAACTAAGTAACAAGGCCATTTTGCTAATGACTATCTCGATTAACATGGAGTAGAAGAAGAAGAAGAAGAAGAAGAATCTTTTACTAAGAAGTTTGTTTGTAGAACAGGTAGAGAAGGTCTTGAGAGTGGAACACTAACATTTTTTTGTTCCATGTTAACCCCGCCTTTAACTGTACGATCATATCGGCGGCATTTCCTTTTGAAATATATTGTCTATCGGCAACGGTGTTAATTCGAGTACGGATGTATTTGATTTTTCTATTTTTATTTAGTTTTTATTCATTAGGTGACACACACACACACACACACACACACACTGATTTGTACTTCGAGACTCTAGGGATGATAGGGAGTAACCTTGGCTAAATTCCCTCTCCACAGCCAGGAATCGAACCTAAGATTCCTAGCACAGCAGGCAGGTGTTTTATCTCCTGAGTTACCGGAGCAGCGGAGTCTTTACAATCCCTGTGTTAAAGTGTTTCTGGGCATCTTAAAAAAATCTGATGTGTTACACTCACATGACTTTCTCTAGCCGTTCTACAAACTTCTTACATAAGATTATTCTTCTTTCTTGAGGTGGGGAAGTTTTCCTGAAAATCTCCATGTCGCATTCTTGAAAGATGGAGAACTTAAGTATAAAACAGAGTTTTTGTTTCTGGGTATGTTATTCACAGACATGTACCTTTTTACTTTCTCTAGTCCGCATGTACAATTTACATAGTGGACACAGAAGGTAATATATTCCACCCAAAAATTCGATGTCGAGATCACCGGAAATATATGTTTTGGGGTCCCTTGAGTTCGAAAAACGCATTTTTAGAAAAAAGGTCCTCAAACACGGAAGTTTGACCACGTTTAAAACTTTGAACCAACATCTACGTTGTCATAGATGACGAAAGGTTCTCATAAACAACATCCAATTTCGCTTTTATCTCCTTCCAGACTTTCCCACCCAACAGTAAAACGTGAATCACTGAACAATGCTGTTCTTTTTACATTTTAGGGAAAATACTACTAATGTAACAACGTAACGACTAGTACCGAATTTCTTTTGGCAACTTATAACAAATAACTTCACACGGTGGTGATACTAACTTGGCTTATCAACACCATCTATTTAGGAACACGGATACTTATTGAACCGTCGTCGCATAACCGTAGAACACGTTTTCTCAATCTTCCACTAATCATAATTTTCTATTCTCTGCTTAAAATCTCTTCAATATTTCACCATCTGGACAAAATATTAGAAATTAAGTTATGTGACCTGACTATTGAGGCAAACCGGTAGTTTAAAAAAATTAACCCTTCTAATTTCAACCCTTTACATATAAATCTAACCAAGCCAGGTGGCTCAGGAGCTTAGTCTGAGACTGGCGGTCGGGAAATCGTGGGAATGATTCCCGTGGCCGACCTCTCTGATCCATGTTTTTTTTCCAATGGTTTTCCCGGGATACTGGGCAAATGATGGGAAGGTTACTGTATTCCTCCGAACTTCCAGCCCCTTCATTTCTCTCTGTTTCATCTAACCGGTCCCTTTCAGGGTTGTAAGTGTCGACGTGGAGTGCGGTGGAGGCGTCCTCCTGTGGTGGTGACTGCGGTAGCGTTGGAAGTCGTCTGTAGACCCCGGAAGTTTGGCTAGATCTGGGGCGAGCACTCCTAGCGCTCCTCGCGTCGAGATGAAGAACTGCCTGGAAACTGTTAAGAACCCTCCACGGTGGTTTCCTCCCCGCTGTCGGGTTTGTTTACCCGTAGTAATTATTCTCATCTCATTCTATCCTACTGGGGTCTGTCGTACAAGAAGACGATGCAGCAATGTGGAATCCCCTCCGAAATCACACACAGACACACACACACACACACACGCACACGCACACACACTAATCTAACGTGTGTAGAAAAACTTAAGCAAATTTATACTTGAGGATCTAGAAAGATTAGAAGAATGATCAACCAAAGCTTTTGAAGTGTGTTTAAAGTCTAATGCTATACTTAGAATATAATTTTACTAATAATAGAAACAACATCATTAATACAATACAATATTCAGTCCGAATATTCAGTTTAAATGTTGTTAATATACTTTTCCCCAACAAATTTGATACGGATATTTCACCGAAAATAAACGCCATAAGGTTCCCTGTACCTAAATAAAGCATTTTGGAAAAAGATCCGCGCGCTTGGGTATGTCCGTGTGTCTGTGAACGCGATAAATCAAAAACGAACTCGGTAAAATACCAAACTTGGTATTTAAGTATCTTCCCAAGATGTGACAAGAAGATTTTCAGGAAAATTCTCCCATCCCAAACTATCGTTCACATGGAAAAAAATCGAAAATTTTGATTTTCTCAAAAATGGCTCAAGCGATTTTGATTAAAATACCGTGCATTAACGTTCTTTACATGGTAAATAAAGGGTATATTTTGAATTTTCTGGGAATAGTCTGTAAAGATCTTTTCACTCTGCATGACTTTTGTATAACTGGTAAACCTTAAGAGACAGACAAAAACTTTGTTAAGTTAATTGTTTTTTCACACACTCCGTGTGTAGGGTAAGAATTGGATAGGTAGAGTCAGACTAAAAATTATATGCATAACCGGGAGTTGAATCACGGATTTCTCGGTCTTTAGCCGGTTGCTGTAACCACTGAGCCGTGGTTCATATTCCGGCTATGGTGTTGAATTTTTCAGTCTAACTCTAACCACCCAGCCCCTGTCCAACACGCGGCTTATGTGAAAAAACAACAACAAACAATTAAATTGAAATTAATTGAAGATAATAGCTAAAATATGCCGCCAATAGCAACTTACGACTTTGTAAGTTGCCGTTGGGGTATGCCATCTCAAAATAAGTTGTGATCACCTTGTCGTTTACCGGGAAACACGCGAGTCAGTTGAGGAATTTAATGCCCTGCCGGAATGTTACCATAGTAGCCCCTGTTTAGAGTTTCTGGCTACAGACGGCAAGATCCGTGGTTCAAATCCCTGCTAAGACATTGCATTTTTCAATCCGACTCTACCTATTCACTCAAAAACTTACTGCACAAAACTTTAGATTTCCTTAAAACACACAGTTTAAGTCCTATGCAATTTTTCGTGTAGTTGACCATTTCCGAGATATTTCTTGTCATTGATTTAATTTTTAAAATATTTAAACTTTTGTCATGTGGGAATTTTTCAGTTCCTGGCCATGCAAAGAAGTGCATCTCAACGGCATAGCAACAGCTTTTAAAACATTTGACTGTCGCTTTATCCTAGCATATTATCTTATTTGCTTCTGTCTATAAGAAAATAATTAATATTACAATTTTGCTCAACTATTAAAGAGCAAATACAATGGCCGAGATTAGGCAATTTTAACCAATTGGGTCATCTGACAGGAGTGGTATTTCGAAACATCTTATCGCAGCTGATGTTCATTTCTTTGAAATCTTGTCGCACCTGACGTTCGTTTGTATAATGTTCTGTCTTGGTTATAGGTAACAAGGTGACAATCCAGCGAGCCAACCTTCACTTTTAATAACTGTCAGTACCACAACTGAACTTTCAATCGATTCGGTTACAATGTTTATTTAAAGTCTTATCCAGTTCAAAATATATTTAATTAAAATAGGAGTGAAAATAATCATTATTGGGATGAGTGCAATGACCTCAAATAAAGTCACGTTTGTTTCCATTTCATATATAAGTTATTAAAAGCTGAAATAAGATAATTGTTCCATATTTCTATTGTTACTATTGATATTCGTATATTAAATGTTGGTACGGTCAGTCATATCATAATTCAGGAGGCAGTGAAGAAAGAAAAAACAAATCGAAATATAAACATGGTCGAATGCGTCATCTACCATTTGAGAACTATTACAATACTAACAAGATAAAATCTCCCTTTCTATATATTATAAATTATTAATATATATTTCGCTGAATTGTCTTATCGTCACTTAGCTCCGGTTTTGATTTATCGACAAGTTGAAAACACTCATTAAAAAAACACTTATGACAGTTTTTGATATCTTCTGTTTATCTTGATTAGTATGAAGTAGAGAGAAGGATCAGCTTTTGTAAGAATAATCTGTTGCATAATAGCTAGAGAAAGTTTTGTGAACGAAACACATCAGATTTTTATTTTTTATTTTAAATTAACTTTCACAAGAATCCATATTATATTCAAAGTTTTCTATTAGCAAATGTAAATGACGTGTTATTTATGAACGCTCTTTGACTATTTCTCAGCGTCCCATTCTAAACTGTGCTTAATTTTGCTCAGAGACCTTTCTATCAGGCTTGATGTTCTTTTACGTGCCGTAAATCTACGACACGGGACCAACGGCTTTACTTCCCTTCCGAAGGAGGCCATGCTAAGGATTTTTATATCCGAAAAAATCCATCGTCCTACGCGACCTTGGGTATATGAAGTTAGCATTCTATTAGCATTTAACTACATATGCATATTTCTTATGTCCTATATTTCCAAAATATCTGGTTTATTTATAAACTTTTACCTTCTTTGACAGAGAAGATGTTTATGAGAGCTCTAAACTATTAATAAGAATGGAGTTTACTGTTCAGATTCCTATAAACACATTGTTGAATCAATAATGTGCACTGGAATCTTTTTAACTATCAAATAACATTTTTCATAAGTCTTTAAGCTTGTGCTTAGTTATTATGTATTAATGAAGTTATTCACGTTATGAAGAGAAACTGCTGCATACAATTTAATTCAAAACTTTATCCTTATTTTGAGCCCACTTGGGAGTACGTTAAAACTCTCACGAAACAAATGCGGCCTCCCAACTGCTGCGTTTTGATTCCCTTGCCGGTTTAGAAAGTGGGTGGATGGAAAAGGAAATGAGAGAGAGAGAAGTGAAAAGAGAGGAGATGATAAGCCTTTTAATGGAGAGAGCATGGTACGGGGGAAATGGGCATTCATTACGCTTCATTAATAGCCGAATAACAGTCCATATAGGGATGTTAATATGGCGTAGCAGGAGGCTGTAATAGAGATATAAAACTAATGCTCTGTGGCTCGTAATTTGGCGTCAGTGAACAAGAACAGAAACGAAGGCAGCAGAGAAAGGGACGGATGCTGAAAAGAGAAGGATGTTAAACCTTGTAAACACGTAATTGGCATGCTGACAAAACTACGCTGCCCACTACAAGATTTTGAAAATGACAAGCTACATTTTGTCTTTATATAAATTAAACCTAAATCGCAAAATCTTGAAGTTATAATTTTTATAATTCATAAAAGAAATATTAAAAGTGATATAAAAAGTAAACATAAGAAAACAGAAATAAACTATATATATTAAAGTATATTATACTCTATATTTAATAGTGCAATGAAACTATGTAGTAGTAACGAAATAGTAATGAATAGTAATAGAACAACGAAATAAATAGCTACAAAAAGCAAATGTAAGTAAAGAAAGAGAAGATAAATAAACGAACGCGAAGGAAGGCAATGATATTAAATGCAAATTATTAAACGTGAATGAATATTAAATATGTTATTATTGAGGAAACAAACTGAGTTTTGCGGGGACAAAGAGACGTGAACATAAGGTTTCTTCAGTTGAAGGCCGTCTCAGGCGACCTACAACAAAAGAAATCACAGCGAATAGAAAATGAAGAAACGGAGCTCAATGTCGGGGAAATCTCAAGCCCCGAAACAGAAAATTAAATTAAACGAAATATTGAATTATACTATGTGATAATGCACCATTATGGTACAACTTGCAATTTTATAAAATATAGAAGGTACTAGGAATTCAAAATGTGATGTGTTCCATTCACATGGCTTACTCTACCTGCTGTGCAAACACATTTCTTAGAAAGGTTTCATCTTTTTTCTACTTCATGCTACTCGAGATAACATTACAGAATGGTCTTATTACTTAGTTACTAATAAGTAGAAGGGAACTAAGGGAAAACACTAGAATAAAGATATAGTTAAAGTTTTAAAAGCTGAGCTATGCAAATGCCATGACCAGGAGTAAAACAAGCGACATACGGACGACATCCTGTTTGAGAAAGGTATAAATAGTTTAAAATTGAAATCAACAAGGAATGTCTGGAAATGGTTAGCCCCATAACAAATACATTTAGAACAAAAGTTGTGTGATTTGATGAAATCTACATTTTTTGTCTATCTATTATGCTTTAACCGTTATGCAAAAGCCATTCAGAATGAAGAGGATTTTAAAGGAGAGTCCCAGGAAATTCAAGACATACAATTTATTTATTAGGTAAATATTGGATTTAATCTAAATTGTTACAGCCATTTTTGAGAAAATATTTTTTTTTTTTGAAAAATGTTGCATGTAAAGGGCAGTTTGATCCTTAGAAGATACTAAACTAATATACTAAGTTTGGTATTTAATATACTTTTCATTTTTGAGTTAAGCTACCCATAGACACACACACACACACAAGGATTTTTTAAATTTTTTTTTATGGATTCAGGGAACCTTCATTTCATTCAACCTTCAACATTTCCAGTAAAACTCGACGTCGAATTTTTGGATAGAATACATCTTCTCTACCTACCACATATATTGTACATACGTGCTAGAAAAAGCAAAACTCCGTCATCTACCAACAGAAGTGATCAAAAGCCACGTGACTAGAAAAACATATAAAATAGAAAGTGAGTGTAAAATAGATAATTTTTCTAGCGGAGGAGCTTAGTTGCTGGCTGTATTATTTGGATGCTCCCAAAATACAGTATTTTGACTGAACCTACTAATATCACACCTGGAAATTTATTAGCCGTTTAGTTTTTACTTTCCTCTCTCTCTCTCTTTTGCATACATATACATTACACACCCGTACTTGAGGTTAATTCTAATGTTTTATTCCTATAGCTGAAGAAAACCATGAAAGAAAGTCACCACAATTGCAGTCAACTACAAATGGTGCTGTCCCTGTGATTGCGTTCGGTAAATCAGATACAAACCGTAAATATACGTATTAGTACGTATTTAATGGAATAAAATATCACGACTGCGATATTGCCCCCCTGCCCAAACCTCTTGACTTTTTTTACTTTTTCTACCATGTGCACACAATGTATTTAGTAGGAAGGGAAGGTATTGGATTCCAACTAACAATTCGAAACCAAGATTTCATCCAAAATTTGTTTTGAAGACCTTGAACCAAAAGTATTTTTACAAAACAGTCTGCGTGTGTGTCTGTCTGCGTTATGTGTCTGTTTATCTGTGGGCAGCATAACTTAAAAACGAAAAATTGGTTAAGTACCAAACTTGGTATTCAAGTTTAGCATCTTCCAAGGATACGAGACGAAAATTTCAAGGAAAATCTCCAGCACAATAAATAATAGCTTAAATGGGTCAATTTGCAAAATGTTCGATTCTTTCAAAAATGACTATAACGATTTTGATATCAAAGATGGCAAATAATATGTGTATCTTGTTTTTTCAGGGAATAGCCTCTGAAGTCCTCTTCATTCTGAAGGACTTTTACATCACAGGTAAGCAGCAAGCGGCAAACAAACTCTTACTGCACAAAAAATTCAAGTATCGTTAAAATACAATTTATGCCAACTGTTAACTCCAAATTTTTATGTGGAGTTAACAGTTTCCAAAATATTTCTTATTATTGGTTTTAAAATTTCCAATGCTTTGGCTTTTCTCATATAGGAAGTCGTATTTACTTAGTTTCATCCTGGTCATGCAAAGAGAAAGGAGTTCCAATTGAATCACATATCGGTGGCTTTGAAAAGATTTGACTACCGCTTTTGTCTAAAGTATTTCCTTATTTCCTTTCTACTTACAAGCAACTAAGTAATAGGATCATTTCTGTTAATGTTTATGTCGATTAGCATGCAGTATATATATATATATATATATAGAGAGAGAGAGAGAGAGAGAGAGAGAGAGAGAGAGAGAGAGAGAGAGAGAGAGAGAGAGAGAGAGAGAGAGAGAGAGAGAGAGAGAGAGAGAGAGAGAGAGAGAGAGAGAGAAGAAAACACTCCAGCGAGTGTTTCCTCTCTTACTTAGGTATGTTTTGTATTTTTGGGTGAATAACAGAACAGGCTTAATATTAGTGATTTATTTTATTTAAGTTTCATATATACAGGTTGTTAATCAATCACACCGGAATCATTTGCGAGATTGTGCACGTGACTGATATAAGTAATTAATTGGAGATGGGCGATGCATGGTCCCCGGATAAACATAACACAGCTACATAGCTTTAAACGTGTCGGTATCAGGTGCTGATAAGTCGGTGTTAAAGCAAAGCAGGTTGAAAAAATGGCTTAGAATCTCTTTAAAACTGCAGCCCGAGTATAGAAATATGGATTTTTAGCAGCTCGTTACTAGCGTTCTCAAGATTTAATGTCGCAAAAATCTGTAAAATCTCGAACTAATCACTTGACAGTGCGGGACTGAGCATTCATTAACAACGTTCTTGAGGGTGCCTACTCTGGAGGTGTTTTTTTTTTTTAAATTGCTTAATGCGTAACGCGGGAAGCTGCTATCCCAAAATTTATGAGTTCGATTCCTGTCACACAGTAAATATTTTTTATTATTATTTTTTTTTCATTCCAGACGAAGTGCCGCGATACGTGAACGAGACCCGAACTCGGAAACTATCTTTCACTTGAAAGCCAGTATCATAACCACTACGCTAGAGAGGTATGCTGTAATATCTCCCTTCGTTTTTCGCGTTATGCTCTCGAATGGTTGATATATTAGCCAGTGGCGTACTGGCACTTCAGAAACTTATAGCCGTTACTTCGACATTTCAATTAACAGGCCATAAGTCTCCTATCTCAAATTTCTTATTTAAGTAATCTATATAGTCTTGAAAATATTTCGGCATAGTTCATTAACATCCGGTATAATTACTTCAACCTCTTCTTGTAAAACATACCGCTTAATCGCATAAACACCTATTACAGCAAAACGAAGCTCCGCAGCCCATTCTGTTAAGATATAGAACGTGTTTCAAAGCAGTTTGTGCATTTAATCACGAAGTTTGTCGGCATTATTTATAAACATTATGCGTACAGTTTTTTTTTCTATTATAGTCAGATGAAAGAGTCTCCAGCACTACATTAAAGCCACAGTGGTCCCTTTGTGTTTTCAAAGCGATCCAGAAGGGACGAAAGGGCATCAAATCCAGGCTCCTAAAAGTTCCAACACTACTGATCCTGACACCGCAGCAGTCACACCAAGCGCCGTCGCTCGGTCATACAATCTCTGAAACAGATAAGGTAAGACATATGAAGGAAAATGATGGGAACAGGACATTTGAAGTAGAAGGAGAACGACCCACCAGTTGTCTTCCGTTCAGAGTTAAAAAAAAATACAAAAACAACCTGACACCTTCCGAACGTAAGCCTCATACGTTACTTCTTCCTCTTCTTTCTCTGTTTACCCTTCTCTGTTTACCCCCCTCCCCCCAGGAATTTACAACCTAGCGCCTGGGATTATGCGCATAATGAGTAGCAGAGGTTCTGAATTTTTTTTTTTATAAAATACAGTTCCGGAGTCTGATCGGGACTCCGGCGCTGTATACCCTACTTTTTATTTACCTAATTTGTTTACTTTGATTACTGTATGATTGCTGAATTTCTGTTTTACTTTTTACACACATATACACAAACATATAACACCCATGCCCAAGGCGGGACTCGAACCCACGATCCCCTGCGCTGCGAAACACCAAAGCGAGACGCTTTGGCGAGCGCGGCCATAGGGACCGGCTGAATCGGAGTAAAGTCAGCTCCTTACGTGGTATGAAAGTGAGGAAATGGATGATATGAAATGACGGTGAAATGGATGAAACAAAAAATAATTGTAGCACAATTGGTAGAAAAGCGAGGGAAACCGAAGAACTCGGAGTCAACCCATTCAGTCGCCTTCGTCCACCACAAATTCCATATGTGGCCCCATGTAGAAATCTAACAATACAAAAAATTAAAAACAAACAAACAAAAAACAAACAAAAAAAAACAAAAACAAACGCCCAGACGCTTTAAGTCTCTCTCTCTCTCCCTCTATCTCTTTCTCTGTCACACCCACACAGAGGTGAGGCATTATTCGTTAAATATATCCTATGCTACTACTGATAAAGACAAACTGTTTTCTCTAGACTGAAGGGGATTGAGCTAGAAACTCTAGATCAGTCTTCCGTACACATATTTTAGTCCCGAGACTCAATCTTGAAATATATTAACATTTCAAACAATCCCTAAGTCAAATTTGTACACTTTAATCACTGATGAAAACGTAAATACTGTATTACATATTACAAATGAAACAAGCAAACAAAATTACTCTAATTGAACGTATGCTAATATTTACTCATCGGACTAATTGATGGTTTGGCCTTCCGTAATGAACATGCTGGTGTATTTTCATTTAAAGTGCAATTGAATCGAGTCATAAACCAGAGTGTGCATCAAGTCTATTTCTACATTTGCTTTTAGTTGAATCAAAGGGAAGAATCCCTTTTCATGGATTTATGAAGAGGCGAGCGTAATTTCAGTGCCCCTTTCATAGTATTTACTCTTTAATGAAACACAGAAAGTTTTTACATCTGTGTGTAAACATTCAGTTTTAATGCCAAAATTATAGCTAATATTTCAAAACCGTTTTTTTTCCAAATTTTTTATTACCGAGAGAAGAGTTGCGACACTACAGATTCACAAAACTCAGAATAAAAAGAAAGATCATTCTCCAGTATAAACAAGCATAGGTAACGGTAGTGTTGGGGTAGCGTATCTGTCTTACATTTAAGAGGTCTGAGTTCAAATTTCGCTAAGGTTGAGTTATCTAAATTAGGTTTTTCCAGTGTTTTCTCTCATCCTGAGAGGAGAAATGTTAAAAAACTATTATCTATGGACTCGAGATAATTTGAACATCATTTCCCCGCTTTCATTCATTGCGCGACATGACCAACAACATGACCAACTTTACAAAAAGTAAAATAACATAAAAATAAAAAGTTCCAAGATTTTAAAGGCAAAAAAGTTTTCATTTTGACATGTTCCCACCATTTGAAATGCCTTGATATGCCATAAGCTGGGAACACGGAGATGATCTGATTTTGAAGCAATATATCGAGTTCATTTAATTGCAATATACACTATCTCTTGTATAAACAAACGTGACCAGATAATTATCAGTTAAAACCATAGAGAAACACATTTATTCATACAATAATTTTAACAATCTGATTTATTCCATTCACATGGCGTTCTTTACATCTCGGTAACAAATTGAAATGGCCACTCCAGGAGAAAAAGTCTGTGTTACACTCACATGCCTTTCTCTAGCTGGTCTACAAACAAACTTCTTACAACAGATTATTCTTCTTTCTACATTGTGCTAATCGAGATAAACATTAACAGAATGTACTTATTACTTAGTTGCTTATGAGTTGAAGAGAAATTAAGGAATACACTATGCTAAAGTAATAATAAAATATTTTAAAAGCTGATGTTATGCGATTGTCATTGCAAATAGCTTCTTTGCTTGCCCAGGAGTAGAACAGAAGAAAAACAGACACTTCCTGTCTGAGAAAAGTTTAAGTTTAAGGTACTTGGTAGTTCGGTTTGGTATCCTCCAAGGTTGCGACACAAAGATTTTCAAGAAAATCCCCCACCACAAACTAATCTTTACATGGACATATTTTCGAAACTTTTGAATTTGTAAAAAATGGCTCTAACGATTTTGGTTAAAATCCGGTATATTAAAGATATTTACATCCGAAATAAAATGTATATCTTGAACTTTCTGGGAATAGTATCTGAAGACCTCTTTATTCTGGATGAATTTTGCCGAATTTTGCTTAACTGCTAAACCGTAAGAGATAGACAAAAACGTACTACACAAATAATGTAGAGTTCGTCAAAACACACAATTTATTTCCTTTACTTTTATGTTGTAACCGTTTCCGAGGTATTCCTAGTTATTCATTTCAATTGTGAAGTACTTATACTTTTCTCAGACAGGAAGTGTCCGTTTTTCTTTTGTTCTAATCCTGACCAAGCAAAGAAGCGATTTGAAATGACAATCGCATAACGATAGCTTTTAAAAATTTGACTATCACTTGGGCCTGATGTATTCCCTTACTTCCCTTTTACTTATAAGGAATTAAGTAATAAACTATTATGCTATGGTTATCTCAATTAGCATTGTGTAGAAAGAAGAGAAAGTCACGTGAGTGTAACACATCAGATTTTTTTGCAGTAAGTTTTTATCTATCTCTTACGGTTTACCAGCTACGTAACATTTAGCAAAATTCATTCAGAATAATGAAATCTTCAGAGGTTATTCCCAGGAAATTCAAGACATATAAATTTTAGTTGTGATATAGATATCTTTAATAATGCCGTATTTTAATCAAAATTTAGAGCCATTTTTGAGATATTCAAACTTTTCGGATTTTTTCCATGTAAAGGATACAATTTTTCTGTAGTAAGTTACCAGTTATGTAAACTTTAGCAAAATTCATCCACAATAAAGATGTCTTCGGAGGCTATTCCCAGAATATTTACACACATATTTACATCACAGATATTTGTGATGTAAATACCTTTAACATAGGGCATTTTAATAAAAATCGTTAGAGCCATTTTTGTATTATAATAAAACATTTCTAAATGCTTTTCTATGTAAAGGGTAGTTTGGGGTGGGGGGATTTTCCTTAAAAATCTACAAGTCACATCATTGAAAGGTTCTAAACTCAAATACGAAGTTTGGTGTTTTACTGATTTTTCGTTTTTGAGTTATCGTGTTCACGGGCCACGGACACACAGACACTCGGGCATATACTCACACACACAAACACAAGTATGTTTCTAAAATGCTTTTTTTGAATACAGAAAGTCTCTTAAACTCGTATTTCCGGTGAAATCTCGGTATCGAATTTTTGGGTGGAATGCAATACCTTCTCTATTCAATGTACATAGTACGTGTTGAGAAAGTAATAGTAAACCTATTTTTCAAGTTCGTAAAGAAGTTAAAGAAAAAAAAAAGTTCTGTCATTAAAGCGCAGGATTATAATTGGGGTATCTGTTTAGCTGCAGTCTCGAAAACAATTTTCATGTCTCTTGGCATTGTCATGGTAGCCAATGCTTCTCTATAAATAAAGCGGTATACGAAAATCACATTACATATTGCCAACGCGAGCAAAACCGCCACTGCGTCGTCCACACTTCGCTCGACTCATCCGAAGTTGTATTGTGCTTGATTATGCATGAAGATGTACCCTGAAAATACATTTCGTTGTTTTATGCTTATGTATGTTTTCACAGAAAAGTAAATGTTCAATGGGAATGGAACCCGGGACCTCCTGAATACCAATTTTATACGCTAATACGTTACATCTCGTTGATAGGAACTTATAGTTCAAGAAACAATGCTCTGCCCTGTAAATGCATATCAGTTATTCAGAAAAAAAAAAAAAAAAGACAATGAGTGTTGTGAGCACAAATTGACATTTTTACTTTGTCTAGCACGCATTTATAATGTACACAGTAGGTAGAAAATGAACTATATTCTAATCGAAATTTCGACGCTGAAATTTCACCGAAAACACGTGGTTTCAGGACTCATGAATAAAAATAATTTTAGGAAAAGGTTTGTGTGTGTTTTTCTTTTTTCTTTTTTTGTATGTGTGCGTTTTCTTTTTTTCTGTGTGTTTGTGTGTGTGAACAGCATAACTAAACTGGAAAGTTGGTTAAATACCATTGATATTTCAGTTAGGCATCTTCCAAGAATGCGACAGGAAGCTTTTCAAAAAAACTCCCCAGTCAAACCTATCCTTTATATGAAAAAAATGTCGAAAGTTTTGTTTTGGCAAAAATTTTTCTAACATTTTGATCAAAATATCACATATTCAAGGATATTTTCATGTCAAATAAAATGCAGACCTTGAATTTTGTGGGAATAGTCTCTAAACTCCTCTTCGCTCTTAATGACCTTTTTCACAAGCAGTAAACGTAAGTGATGCTCAAAATGATACTGCACTAAAACGTAGATCTCGTTAAAATACTTATTTTGTAGAATTAGCCATTTCCGAGGTAACTCTTTTCAATTTTAAAACATTCAACCTTTTGTCAAACGTGAATTTGTTATTCCTCTTTCTTTTGCTTTACTCCTGGCCATGCAAAGAAAACCGAGCATTTAAAAGATTTTATTGCTGTTTTAGCCTAATGTATTTCCTTATTTCCTTTAAACTTATAAATAACTAATGTAAGACCATTTCTGCTAATATTTATCTCAATAGAATGAAGTAGCTAGAAGGAAAGGCGTTCGAAAGAATAGTTTGTTATAGAATTGATGGAGAAAGCCATGTGAATGGATCGCAACAGAGGTTATTAAATGAAACAGTCATGGACATTACAGAAGTTAAATTATAGAAAACTAAAATAATGGAGAATATCATACTAAACCATAAACCATTTTATATTACTGCTGAGTATTGTCAAGCGTAGATAAACGGGCCTTAATTATCTGGTTTTGTGCAGTAAGTGAATGTTGTCTATTGTGTTGTTTTTCAGCAGGAATTGAAACTGTTGTTACATTGCAATGATTCCATTATCAGAGTTGACCGCTTCGTTAGTGCTGCGGTTTCATCATCAGGGTCTGTCTGACACTGGCTTTAAGCAACGCGAATAATTGAAATTTTCAACAAGAAGTAAATAGAAATGTTTGCAATGCCTTTTGACGTGTTTTCATTAATCTGATAATATACGCCAAGAAGAATTACCGATATCTACGCTTTATAGAGAACAACTGCTGCTACAAATGGACCGGTATAATCTTTTTTGTCTCCCTCTTCCCTCAGTTGAGGTAGTGACATCACGATATATTCAGAATTAACTACCGAGCCACCAACCTACCGAAATATCGAGCGAACTACCAACCTACCCAACAATCTCCGATCGACCGACCTACCTACCTACTGACTTACCCACAGACCGACCACCGGTTTACCCACCTTCCTATCGAGCGACCGACCAACCCACCTACCCACCCACCTACTGTTTTTTACAGTGGAGGGGAAAACCGCAATACGCATTCAACCCCCAGCCGAAGTGCAATGGCTGGGAGGATATTTGGGACTCTCCGCTTCCTCATGCGGCATACCCACTAAAAAACCCCTCCACGTTATAACAGTAGTATGTTGTAAATAGCGTGGCTTAGCACGGTCCCGCTGATGCACCCGCGTTAGTAAACGAAAGATAGGAATGCTGCCGCACAGTGGCGGGAGCGAGGTAAAGGTTACTGCTAGGCTACAGCCATGAAACCTGACTGCAGCCTAGGGAAATAAAGGTAAAATTGTGTAGGAAGTTAGGAGATAGTAAGTGAGGATGTTGGAATGATCGTGGAAGCTTACTTGTGTTTCAGTCTTTCCATGTCCTGTCGGAGTCTCCTGCACTTCGCCGCTAGGGCGAGATCCTTCTCTATAGGGACCCACTTCCCGTCTGAGGTGGTGGGCCTTGCAGGAGCGGCAGTGTTGGGTGACAGGCTCTGGGATCGGAACAGCTCTGCGGAGTACGCTGCTTGCTGGCTGATGACCTGCTTGAGCTGCGTCGTGATGCTTTCTTGTCTGGATGCTAGATCCGCTGTGGTGGTTTGATGCATGGTGATGGCGGTGGTGGTGGCTTGAAGTTCTTGCAGCTTCAGATCCAGGTCGCTGCTGCACACCTCTTCAAGGGCAGCTAAGCGAGCGCCGACGTTCTGACTTACGTATCTACCTATCTACCTAGTAGAGGACCCTCTTACCTACCCAGCTCCTACCTACCCACCCACTCAGTTTTATTTACTTTTCCCATATGGTGAGTTGTTACTCATTTTTCTCATGCAGAGCGAACGAAACTTCAGAGCCATCACATAGCGAGCAGCTCTTATAAGGTTTGACTAACGCTAACGCTTACTGTATACCCCATATTGCCGCAATATAGCCAAGGAGATAGGCAATTAAATCATTTATACACATATTTATATTAATTAACAGGAGATAGAATAATAACCTTTTGTAAGAATAGTTTATTAAAGAATGGGTGAAGGAAGTCACGTAAGGGTTTTCTAAAATTAATTTCGATAACTATACATGTACATTGTTTGCAGTGTTATGTTGGATATAATAAAAGTTAAGGCGTGACTCAGATTTAATTAGGCATGTCATTACTAATAAAACTCATAATTTACAAAAGTGATACAAAACTGGCTAACACCAGTATTATTTGCACCGCCTCAATGTAGTAATGAGTCAATTACAGTAAACTAAAGCAAAACTCAAAGGTTTACGTACCGAGGTTTTTGATTTCCTAAAGAGATTTACTCGTTTTATAAAGTGAGCGGCGAAAGTAGTGAAAAACGGAAACATTTTAGCTTAGTGGATGGAAGGAACTCAGTAGATGTCATCGTCTCCTGTTGCTTTAATTTAAAAATTCAGGCATAAAGCCTAAACAAACAATAGATATTGCGAATTCGAATATAGTGAATTCGAGATACGATTTTTCCGGGATTTTCCCTTATCCTGAGAAGACGAACGTCAAGTAACTTTAAGCTCCATGGTCCCCGAGATCATTTGAGATCATTTCACCGATTTCATTCGTCGTCCGATATGACTAACCGGGTTAAAGGACGTTAAGCTATTAAAAAAAAAAAAAAAAAAAAGAGAGAAAAAAAGTTGGATTTTGGAAGGAAAGGGAGGCATAAAACAAACCTTGTATGGAGTGTTAGATGAAATTCCCTTGCAAAAATTGCTTCTCTTTATTATACCTGTCCTTTAAAAGTTACGAAAGACATGAACAACAAGCTGAAAATGATTGACCTTATTGGGCAAGTTTATGGCGCTGGAAGTACAGCGGAGCAATATGGAGTATCTGCAAAGCAGTTTCAAACTGGTGAAAGTCATACCAAGGATGTTACTGGAAAGGTTTGTATTATAAACAAAGTATAAAATTAAGGTAAGGTATTCAGTTATATAAAACGTAAAAGGTTATAAAATGTCATAATTTTGCATTCTTTTAAAAGAGTTGTCAATCATTTTTATATTCATTTTGCAAGTTGATAGTAATGTTTAAAGATCACCTTACTTCCGAAGAGATACAGAAATGTAGAATCAAATTGCAAAATTCAGTGACTTGGTCGGTATCCAAAACATCAAATTTTAGCCTTCCGTGCCACCTGTTCGGCCATATGAACTATAAGGTTGATGTTGGGACGTTATCAAGTTTTCTGTGTGAATCCATTATGTTATCTCAACAAATCCGAAACTGTCTTGGACCCTAGACTCTGGTGCACATAAACAATCACGAATTAAGAACATGCCAGTAAACTTTTTTTTTAATAGGTAGGGTCAGACTGAAAATTCAGTGTCATGGCTGGGTATTTGTACCACGGATCTCCCGGTCTCTAGCCGGTTGCTCTAACCACTGAGCTACCACGGAAAAATACCAGCGCAGCATTAAGTTCCCCAACTAACTTCATATTTCCCGGTAAACCACAAGTGATCTCAAGATGTCATACCCCAGTGGTGACTACAATGTTGTAAGTATTAAAGTCTCAGGCTGATAATTTTAAACATTAACCATCTAAAAATAAGCCATCTTAAAGAAGTCAGGCAGAGCGGCTTCCAATAACTAGAGCACAGCACCTCACGTAGCTCATAGTAGTCCCTTTGCACTTCCAATGTAACTCCTTGAAGGGATGAAGCGGAGACCCAAAGGGCGATCAGGTCCGAACGATGAAACGCGCTGGAAAGATCGGTTTCCTAATGATTCCAACATGCTTTTAACCTCCACACCGGCTTGCCCTAGGCATCTTCAACCTGGTGTTTCCGGGTATATCCGAAACGTTCCCAGAAAGTAGTCTCAGTAGCCCGGCAAGCATCAGAAAGACATCTTTACACAATACAAATACTACCGACCCGCCGCAACCGACATCAATAGCATCCTACAACCTGAAACAGATAAAGGAAATAATTGGAACAGGAAATGATGGACAGGAAATTCGTGGTAGAAAGTGAGCCACCTTAGTATTAGCCTGTACACCAGGCGGGAAATCATGAAAAATTCCATGGTTACGTAAAAGAATCCCCATACCTTGAAAGACAAGATCACTGGGCAAATTTCCAGTAAAGTTTTTATTTAGTCCTACGATGCCATCTATGGACTTTGAGATGATCCCTTATCACCAAGAGTGCACAGTGACAGAATTGTGAACTAGAAACTCCTCAATCAAGAAAACATCGTTCGATGTCCCAAAATTCGCCGACAAGGCGTTATGGACATAGTAACCGATCTGGCAGGAATCAAACCCTGGAGCTCCGGAATGCAAGTCTCACACGTTACCACAGTCATCACTCGTAACAGGAAACAGGCAGCTTAACTTTTTTGTGCGCAATGTCGGCTTACCTCTCTGTAGGGAGGGGTTACACCCCTGGGACATACAGTGGGCGCCTATGTTTTAACACAGAATGAAGAACCCGGAACAAGGAATGGGTCCATTGCCAGGCATGAGAATCTTGGAAGCAGATATAATGGAAGATAAACGAAATGGATGATAGGAAAGGTTAAGGCAATATCAAATGATTGACATGAATGGCGGAGGAAACAGGAGAACTCGGAGGAAACCCGCACAGACACCGATTTGTCCATCACAAAACCTACATACGCCTTGTGGCTTATGTAATCGCCGGCTATGTGGCTTAACTATATAAGTACATTATAATGTTAGATCAAGTGCGATTGTTGCACATCATAGTTTTATTGCTCTAATTGAAATTACTTCGGGTGTATGCAAAACCTGAGTATTAAGGGAATACTGATATCTTCCATAAAACGTTTAAAATTTATATTATGAATATCCGTAACATTACGTGGCACTGGAGGTTAAAATAAACGAGATTTCCTTGATTTGTTTGTTAGTCATTTTAATCACTTACTTCTAAAAATAAATCTAAGAGTTAAAGGTATAGCATTGACGTTTCCTATAAAACAAATATTTTTACATTATGAAGTAGTATTCCAGTTGTGCGTTGGGTTTATGAGTTCTAGTGTCCATGATTCGGAATATAGATTCCATTTAAAGCGTAAAAATTATGGAGTCTATGTATTTGTACATAATATTGTTTTCAAACACCAATGCTTTACTTAAACTACTAAATCATTGGTTAGGTAGAGTCAGACTGAAAAATTCAATACCATAGCCGGAATTTGAACCACGGAGCTCGCGGCTACCATGGCAACATATCTACACGGCATTAAATTTCTCAATTGACTCGCATGTTTCTTGGTAAACCACAAGGTCATTTCAAATTATTCTGAGATGGCATACCCCAATAACGACTTACATGTTCGTAAGTACTTTAAATCCAGAATTCATAGTAAAGCTAACTATTATGGTCAATTAATATTAATTTAATTCTTTTTTTTTTACAAAAGCCGTGTGTAGGACAGGAGTTGGATAGGTAGAGTCAGACTGAAAAATTCACTGTTTGAACCAGTGGTAGAGCAATCGGCTAGAGACCGGGAGATTCGTGGTTCATATACAACTCCTGACCTACACACGGTTTGTGTGAAAAAAATTAAATCAACATTAAATCATTGGATTTTTAATAGCATGTTACGTTATATTTTAATTTATGTAGCAATATATACAAACACACGTGTCTTTTTATAGATAGAAGAGACTTTGTATACTTCTATCAAACCTGGAAGGATAACACGTAGCAAAAGACATGCAAAAAAAAAAAAAAAAAAACAAAAAAAAAAAAAACATGGAGAGATTGTGTCGCTATATAGTGAATTGCATTAATTTGTACTTAAAATGGAAAACGTAATTATGTTAAATGCAATTTACACATCAAATCATTAAAAGATGTGAAAAAAAATAAATGTGGGAAACTTCGCGTGGTAGATTTTGTTGTACACCGTAATATAAGATTTTGAGATACTAAAACATAGAATTCACAAACAATTATACTAAATATTTAAGATATATGAATTGGTATAGGCATGCAGAGCATAAATATTTCTATTGTTTGCATCACATTTTCAATGTCTTACTATATCTCACACCACGGAATAAATAATTCAGAAGTGATAACTGTGGCTTATAGCTCCACATCATGAATAGGGAAACTGCAGCGTGCGTGGGAGGTCAACGTTGAAATTTGACATTTGTATGGCAGTCAAACGAACGAGAACGTGTTATATTAGGGCTTCAGGCAACTGTTATACATTTTATCATGCATTTCTCCCGGAAACTGCATATCTCCGGCAGCAACGATTTGCAGTTTCAACAACCGCTGTACGTGTTCGTGAAGCTAAAAGCCCCAAGGGTGCCAATTTTAGATTACTGCGTCATTTGCTGCGAGGCGCACAATGGAATCCAATGGGGACGCACTTCGCGGCATTTGCCAAGCACATCCATGTTCCGCATTCCAAGATGCTACTGCTTGGAGCGCTGCCTAACTCTTGTTGCTGTTTTTTCTACTCAGCAGGCTGTAGATTGTCCCAGGAGGCCATGAAAAATTCTGCATTTTATCACGGGCAACAACAAACTCCTTATTACTTTCTCTATACGTACTATGTACATAGTGTATAGAGAAGGTATTGCATTGTACCTAAAAATTCGATTCCGAGATTTCACCGGAAATACATGTTTTGAGAACACCAAAAAGTATTTGTAGAAAAATGTCCTTGTGTGTGTCTTTGGGCAGCATAGCTCAAAAACGAAAAGATCGTTAAATACCAAACTTGGTATTTAAGTTCAGTATCTTCCAAGGATGCGACACGAAGATTTTCAAGAAAATCCCCCCACCCTCAACTACCCTTCATATGGAAAATTTTTCGAAAATTTTGATTTTCTAAAAAAATGGCTCTTACGATTTTGATTAACATATAGTATATTAAAGATATATACTTGACAAATAATATCTATATCTTGAATTTTCTGGGAATAGCCTCTGAAGACTACTCTATTCTGGATGAATTTTACGGAATTTTGTGTAACTGGTAAAACGTAAGAGATAGATAAAAACTTACCACACAGAAAATGTAGAGCACATTAAAACACACAATTTAAGTTATATACATTTTTTTCGTGGAGTTGATCATTTTTTAGATATTTCTTGTTTTTTGTTTCAACCTTAAAAAACTTGTACTTTTCACATACAGGAATTTGTCAACTCCTGTCCATACAAACAAAGGAGCTTCAGTCACATAGCAACCATCTTTTGCTATCACTTTAACCTATGTTACTCCCTTATTTCGCTTCTACTTACAGGGAAGCAAGTAATAAGACTATTTCTGATAACTTTTTCCCACTTATCATGAAGTAAATAGAAACATAAGCTTATTAACAAAAATTTGTTGTAGAGATACAGAGAAAGTCATGTGAATGGATTACATCAGATTTTTTATAAGATATTCGCACGAACTCAAGGCTTCGTTTATCATAGGGTTAGTTCGAATTTTGTAAAATAGAGTAGGGTATGTTATTAACATGCTAAACCTTCTCCTCCCAACCTTTTACTTACATTTCGCTCTGAGCTACATCACTTTTTGTCAAAATGGCTTAATTACTTGCACATACGCGTATAGATTATTATTTATGAGCAACATCGAAGTAAATTGAACATAATATCTAACAAAACCACTACAAAATTGTTCATATTTTACCTATTTTATATTTGATTTCAGGTGTATATAGCATTTTAACACAATTATGCTTTGCATATGTTAGTACAAACGTTCATGCAGTGTTGTAAGAAACAATACATTTTGGCGGGAAATAGAGCCAGAAAATGTTAAGTGCAGTTGTTTTCTCTTCTGTTTTTGATGTTTTTGTTGTTAGTTTCTCTGGTTATTTTATTTTCCAATTC
This sequence comes from Hymenopus coronatus, assembly GCA_030762935.1. Classification (NCBI taxonomy): domain Eukaryota; kingdom Metazoa; phylum Arthropoda; class Insecta; order Mantodea; family Hymenopodidae; genus Hymenopus; species Hymenopus coronatus. The sequence goes on along the minus strand of CM060889.1, from coordinate 36,963,464 downwards.
AAACTTTTTTTTTCATTCTTGGTTGTCAAATTTAATTTTCATCAACGATTAGAAAATGTGTATCTACAAAGTAAATATTCAATAAATTCTGCTTAAAACAAAGAATGAATAGCTTTTTATCAATATCGGACAAAAATTCTCAGGTCGTTACTTTTCGTTCTTTTACTAAGGAGAACAATTGCAGTGTTTAATTTTGTATTTAGAGTTGTGTATTGACAAGGCAGAAAAAAAATGAATGTAAGTATGCTTTTCAAGCAGTCTAAAGTAATTAGTTTACAAAATCCTAAGAATAGGCTGAACAAAATTTGCTTTCTTTGTTTTACTTCTTATTTATTTACAAATAGATTAGTTTTAAAAGTTAACGTATATAATAATTGTACATACAATTTTTTATAAAATGTCTATATCTAAGAGACTTGACAAGCAGACATTTAAAATAAATATATCCCCAAGAAATATTTTCGGGATTAGAAAATGTTGTAATCTTTCGGCTTTATTTGGTCCATTCGCTTTTAAATGATACAAGATTGAACTGTATAAAAAGCAATAAGAGAGGCATTTACACTGCAGTTAGAGCACGCATGCACGGGTACCAGAAAAGCACCGATTTGAAGCCTGCTTCCGGGAAATCGAGCTGGCACCCTCAGTTTTTAATTTTTTTATTTTATTTACTTTTTTGACAGATAATCTTTTTATTTTATTTTATTTTGAGTTGACTTTTATATTTTCGGGGGGGGGGGTGGAGGGGAAGGTGGAAATGAGAGAGGAAGATCCAGTAGAAAAGGTGGCACCACCAAGGGAGGGTTATTTTTATGATCATTGTTTGTTTATTTTTATTTCATGTCATTTTATTTGCTTTACTTCGCCATTGTGGTCAGTCCTATTTCACGTTTTGGGAATGTTGTTCTTTTCATCGGTTGTGTTAAAGTTCAGGATGACAAATATAGATTGAAAATGCACACAACAATGCATGAATATGAGTACCTTATATGGCGTATCGGTCGAAAACCGTGACTTCGGTATTATGCCACTGTGCAGAAGCGGCCACGTGTCAGGGGTACGTTTGTGTCGTTGTGAGCTATGTCAGTCGTTGCTTTGTCTTCGTTTTGTCAAGTGTTTTGGTAATACGTATGTTGTATGTGTTTACTTAGGAATATTCTCTTTTTAGTGCACAAAAATATACCTGAAATGCCAATCATGTGTAGACAGTTTCAGCATAAATTTCCCAGTTATTTAGTTCCGCAATATGAGATGTTTGGTCAATAAATTTAAAACAACGGAACCGCTAAACTTAAAGAAGCAAAAACGACGTGTTCTAACGGATGAAAACACTCTCAGCCCTATTGCACAGCAAGAGGTTGTTTTACAAACCTCTGTATATACAGCTACTATACGTTTAAAACTGAAACTCCACTGTGTGGCTATCGTGCAGAAATTATGAACAATACACAGGAAAATTTATGCGTATGAATGGTAATTCAAGAATGCCAAGAATGCCTTCGCGCAGATGGACAGCACTTTCAGCAACCCCAATTAAATAAATTTCACAATAATTTAAATTACTTATTAACTCAAAAAAATGTATACGTTTATTAAACTCTGTAAGGTCTTCTCGTCTCTTAACAACATTTAAGTCTTTTTACTCAAAATCTAAAGATTAGTATATATTACTAACAGTCTTGAATAAGTATTACGAGAGTTAAGGAAAGGAAAACTCTGCAGTGCAGCATGCAGAGTTTCGCATGCATCGAAGCATGCATTCGCCCAATCCGCTGCCACGGAATATATCGAAGGCACTGCACTAGGCAGGCTAAACTGACAGTTAAATCTTTTAAAAGTTCCTCGCTAAGTGATGGTGTGATTAAAATTTCATTCTCCTTGCATGACTAGGATGAAAGAAAAAGTTACATAAGTATTGTGCAGTCTAACTAAAAGCGAGGAATGGCTCGGAAATGATTAATTTCAGCAAATGTATATGCATACACAATATATCAGAATTCGACCGCACAAATTGGCAGGATTATAGAGGTGTCCAAAATAAACACTTAGAGACAGGGAACCTATGGGCTATGGGTTCTATATTCTTTGCTACAGCGTAACATGTATTAGGGGTTAACATGCCACTGATCAAACCGCAGTGGACCGTGACGTGAACACCCGGATTTCGGAGAATGTAGGTATAATTATATTATTTAGCTCTATGGTAAGCGTGTAGGCATCGGGTTGGAATGTTAAGGGAGTTGAAGATTCGAAACTACATAGATACCTTTATTTTTATATTATCTCCTTTGTTTGTATTTTATAATCAGCCGTTTCTACTCAATATGATTTATGCGTATTGACAAATAAAATAAATGTAATGTACGCTTAGCATGCAGGTGCAACGGAAATTGCTTTTAGCCCCTGAAGGGGTACATTTCTCCATACCCCTTGAAGGAGTTTGTAAAATACAGTGTATTATACATGTATGTACACAATGTAATACAATAGTTTACGAAACAAAATTATTATTGTGTCAAATGAACACCACACTTAATAAAAATGAATAATTAACTCTGTAGTAAAATAAGTACCTACATAAAACTAATCAACACCTATGCACTAGTCAGGGAAGTGCATTCAACTATTCATCTCTACATGACAGGCAAATAGAAAGATACTTCGAGAATTAATACAATATCCGAAGCAGAAAATGCAACGCTCACTAATCTGCAACTTCCTGCAAAAGTTGCACCTACGAAGAAATGAGCCTCACACCCTGTCAAAAATTTCAAGAGTGTTGTGGAGTGTTTTGATACAACGGGCATCTGATAAAAGAAGATCTTAAGCATGCGCAATGGTTACCACGTTGCATCAAGAAGCATATGAGCTTAGATTAGCGTATAATGTTAGGGTTGTGTGATCTCGTGTCATACTTTGTTGAAACAATTTATTTCCTTACAAATAATGAGTATACTTTTACATATGGACATAATGTTTAGCAATTCATGGTTCTCACAGTATTCATGTGCAGACATTAGACAACATTTTCAGAGGCATATTCTCGCAGGACCACAGCAGCGGAGGAGTGGTTAAAAGGGCATAGGTAATATCTATATAAGGATAAATTCAAAGTACTGCTGTTCGAATCTAAAAAACAATCAGGTTTGTTTATTCCACCCTAAAACATAGTTCGGTTACTACGTTTCATAGAATACATTACATACATTTTTTCAGCAAATTGAATGCTTTATTGCATTAATCTACGCAGGTTCTTTGACAATTACTGCACTTAATATTGAGCATTATGTATATATCATTGTCTTTTGAAAGTAATTTGTACTGAAGGTTTATCGTCTTGGGTTCAGACATGGAAACTAAGCGTATTAGTGCTACTCAAGTAGTGTACATCTTTGAGAAAAACAAGAACATTAAAAACCTAACAAAATAGAAATTTGAGAGAGCGGTGTAAACTTTGTAACGTGAGATTCGATGACCAGCTCTATACCGACTCACCCACCACTTTATTAGAACACAGGGCTCTCGCTAACTACAAATGATCTGAAATCAAACGAACTTTATCAGCAGCGTGCACACCCTGAAAGAACAAGCAATTTTGCCAAAGTTGCGAGTCCAATAATTTTAAATATCGTGTGGATTGTGCACCAGTACTGCAGTCATTCAACTACTGGCATACAAATGAGGCATTTTGAAAGAAAATAGGACACACACGTCCACATTCTTTTAGGTTACGGCCATTGTTATGCGATTCAGAAAACATGCCATAACTTTGACATTTGGCAAAAGGGACAATAGGTTCCCTATCTCAAACTGTTTATCTAGGATCGCTCTAAAAACCTGCGAATTTGTGCCGTTGAATTCTGGGATAGCTGTATATATGACATAAATTGCGTGTTTCAACGAGGGTTACATTTTTCTGCTGCACACACATACACACACACACACACACGGTACTTTTTGTGAAAATGCTTTTTTTGGATATTGGGGACCCTAAAACATATATTTCCAGTAAAATCTCGGTATCGAATTTTTGGGTGGAGTGCAATACCTTCTCTATACACTATGTACATAGTGCGTATAGCGAAAGTAAAAATGGGAAGAAATTTGAGGCCCAAACAGGAGAAGTGTCCTAATCCATGAAGAGTTAATGATGATGATGATACTACATTTTCGTGTATTAAGATTTTATCTATTTTCTTGCAGTTTACCAGTTATGCAAAAGTTACTGTATGTATGTACATGATAAAGAAAGCAAAAATTAAGCTTCTTAGAATAGTAATGTGCCTAAAATGTTACTATAATTTTTTTCTTACTGATTGACTTGAGAAATTTTACAAGATTAATTATCAGAAATAATTTTGGAGTTTAATAGTTGGGCGAAGTGATGTACCTGGGTTCAGTATATAACACGTGGCATAAAGGCGCAATCTTGAGACCATCCACTTTCCCTTTAGCAAGTTTACGGTTTAAGACCGAGACGGATGAGCTGAAGCTGCTTGGCTTTATGGGCCACGCGAATTGAGGACGAAGGGAAACACATCTTTATTGGGGAGCTTGGCGTGTGTTATATAGTCTCGGGGGAACTGCTGTAGGAATTGGGTGCTTACTTGTCCCTGGTTATTGCTGATGACTGGACGTTGCAGGCTCCAACTTTCCCTAGGGATGAATACACTGAGAAACTGATTTTTTCATTTCGTCACTTTTGTTACATCACAAATATGCTACTACTACTTACCGAATAACATGATAGTGTTACAACCAAGCTTCAGATTTTTAGGTTTAAAAAAAATTAGGTTCTATATCAGCTTACTAGAATTTTATAGAATCCTATATGTTCAATTTAGGAATTTATCGGATTTTTATTTTCTCAATTGGGTATTGCCTACAACTTACATAATAGATAGATAATATATTGTATTCCACCCAAAATTCAACACCGAGATTTTACCAGAAGTACATGTTTTGAGGACTCCTTGGACAGAATAAAGGATTTTTAGAAGAAAGTTCGTGCGCGCGCGCGTGCGTGTGTGTGTGTGTGTGTGTGTGTGTGTGTGTTTTTGGGCAGCATAGCTCAAAAAAAATGTCAAACATTGTATTTAAGCTTAGGAATTCTCAAAGAATCAACATGAATATTTTTAATATAATGCCCCCATCCCAAGGTACTTTTTGAATGCAACATTTTTCAAAATTTTCGATTTTCTGAAAAATGGTTGTAACGATTCTGATTAAAATACCATGTATTAAGGATATTTACATGACAAATAAAATGCATATGCTAAATTTCCTGCGAATAACCTTTAAAGCTCTTTTAATTCTGAAAGACTTTTGTATAACTGGTAAATTTTATAAAGATAGACGAAAGCTTTCTGCAGAGAAAATGTAGATCTCATTAACGCACACAATTTGTCATAAACTTTTCATTTACGAGATATTCCTTGTTATTGGTTTCATTTTTGCAATACTTATACGTTTCTCAAACGGGAGGTTACCATTTGTTTAATATGTTTTTTGTTTTACTCTTGGCATTATAAAGAGAAGTGAATTTCAATTGTTTTATATAGAAACAATATTGAAATGTTTTCCTATCGATTTATTCCCTTATTTATCTTCTACTCTTAAGGTAGCAAGTAATAATAACGTTTCTCTGCATTAGTGTGATGTGGATAATCAATAATTCTGCGTAAGAATAATTTTTTGTAGAACAGGTAGAGAAAGTCATGTAAATGGAGCTCATAAGAGTTTTTGAAGTTCGCAAGCTATGATGTTTAAGACATTGTAACTTTAAAATGTAAAAGATTAAATTAACCCGTGATTTCGGTATATATTTGAAAATACCAACTTCAATACTGCTACGATTAGTATACCACTGAAATACACAATTTAATTTCAAGCACTATACACACAAAAAGGCTCAAGGTACTAATTATGTATTAATTTGGAACTGAAAAACATATAGTTTAATTTCGGAAACTACATGGCCAAAAGTTCTCAGTTTACTCATTTTGCTTTAGTATAAAATTGAAAAACACAGAATTAATTTTAAACACTATATGTGCAAAAGTTTTCAGCACTCATTTTACACTCCCAACGTGGCACTCAACAATGAAGTACTTAGAAGTGGGTTTATACCTGAAAATCTTTCAGTCTACCGTTATAATGCGTTTGAAAACGGAGATACTGTGTTCCACATCACATACGGTAATTTCGAAGAACGCGACTGATATTTTGTCTGTGACTTTGAAATCTGTACTGCGCATTTTCTTTCTTATTCAGAAAATTGTGGAATATTTTCTAAAATTCATAATTATTTAAATTATTAATAATTTGAACGTCTCCTTTTTCCATGAACATATTTTTATATAATTAAATGTATTCGATTTGCTTAAATGATCGAATTGGGTATCTTTAGGTTCTATCATAAACAACAGGTCTCATTAGGTCTTAATGTAAAACCAGACCTATTTAGGCTCTATAAAATTGAGGTTTAATATCTAATACATAAAACAAACTGAAATTTGGAGAGTAAGAGACCAGGAATAAAATAGCTCTATATCTAAGAATGAACCCGAATCGGGTTCAGTTGCTTTAACACTTTAGCCTCGGCCATTAAGGTGTGACGTCTTCTAACTAGCAGTCGAGGACTAATGCCCCTTTTGTTCTACAAGCTCCACGCTTTACCGCAGCCTACAGAAAAACACATTCTCTACTGAATCACGAAACAGCGATACATTTGACCAGATTAGCTCGTCGCAACCCAGGATTCGACTTTCCCCTAAGTCTAACGGTCATCATAGTCTAAACAGACATCTAATTGACTGGATGTCCACAGGAAATTATCCTATTGAGTTAAACACAGTACACTTTTTTAGGAAGAATGTTATGTTCTACTTTCGTAACAATTACAGAATTATGTACACACTCTGGATTACCCACGTAAGAATAAGAGCCACATTGCATTTCGCCACATAAAACCATCACCACACTTACAATATAAAAGTAGTAACAAACAACAAGATATAAATAATGGGTACACGATTACTTTCACTTAACAGTAAAAAGGGGAAATATTATCATCCTACAACACTTGTGAAATTTCACTCCAAATGCACCGCTTACATGTTCGTGCATCAGAGGTTTAGTAGAATGTACTTTATCTTGACTTAAAACTGCACTTCATACACTGAAATAAAACTAATATATTCAAAATCTTCTCGGGCTTCTAGCCAGGTAAAAACTTGGCTTGACACCAACGTTTCGAAGAAGTGCATCTTCCTCGTCTTCAGGGTGAAACGAGGAAGATGCACTTCTTCGAAACGTTGGTGTCAAGCCAAGTTTTTACCTGGCTAGAAGCCCGAGAAGATTTTGAATTAACACGTCGCCAGGAAAGCTTCAGTTCTTATTTTAAAACTAATATATTTCGTAGTATATGGTCTACAATATGCCATAAGTTACTGTCTCGCGCACTGAACAATCACTGCGCTTCCAGCGAGACTTGGCCAGGGGTATTTAAACAGGAATATTTTCTTCCTACCTTGCTGTACAATACGTTATCTTAAACAGAAATCCATTTGGAACTTGTAGAATTTCCCAACAAGACTCTGCCGGAACTCCTCACCTATACCAGGGAAAATTGCGGGTAGAAGAATCACTCGTTCTACTGCCAAAGGATTCCATCTAGTCAGCACCTTATTCCATCGAAGAAAACCCAGAGCGGATGCCGCTCAATTTGACAGCATTCCGACGACAGCAATTGTCATATACGGGCAGGCCCACTTCCAACAGGTTATTTTTAAACCAGTTGCTACGAACCTTCAGAACTTGACCTTTGCACCGGTCACACATATTTCTTTTCTTCCCAATCTAGAGTATAACTTTCCCGTAAACGTTCTAGACGACTTATACATTTCGTACGCGAGCATTTTCAAAGGTTTACATTTAGTAATGCCAGTGCCGTATATCCTCGTATTGAAGAGTTCTTTGGAAATGTCTTCCTCACACTCCGTCCCTTAACCGCATACTACTGTATGGTTTTACGTAAGCATATCGCTGACCCACTAACTGACTGCAGACCAACTGCCAACTGAATTCATACTGAATTCGAACTAATTCAAAATCTTCTCGGGCTTCTAACCAGGTGAAAACTTGGCTTGATACCAACGTTTCGAAGAACTGCATCTTCCTCGTCTTCAGGGTGAACTGATGGATTGGTACCAGTCTCCGCAAGCTCAATCCATCAGTTCACCCTGAAGACGAGGAAGATGCACTTCTTCGAAACGTTGGTGTCAAGCCAAGTTTGTACCTGATTGGAAGCCCGAGAAGATTTTGAATTAATACGTCGCCAGGAAAGCTTCAGTTCTTATTTTGAATTCGAACTATCTGCATTATAACTCAAACTCAAGTGAAAGAGGCGTTCGGGAATCGATTCCCTCTCCCGATAGTCTCAGGAGTGTCAACCTTTGGCACTCACAAACTGGCAGCATTTAGACCTACCATACTTTCGCGCTGACGATCCGCGTTATCTGTTGCAGGAAACTTATCCTGTGCATTTCCTGCAACGTCACATGAAACGGGGCTTGGTCATAATTTATAACAATTGAAGAAGAATTTTTCTATTCTTTACTCTTTATTTACTAAAAGAAACGAATTATTTATCATACAGTATATCCGTATTAAATTAAATATCAATGTTAATACAATTTAATAAAACATAATGACATATGCTCTTATACTAGGGCTGGCTGATAAGTCCCGGGTCTCTCAATGAAAACAGCATTAAAACATTTTTTTCTTTATTTCTCAACATAACCTCCAGAAAGGCTAACACATTTGTCATATCGATGTTCTAATTTAATTAAACCATCTCTGTAGTGATTTTATCTAGGCCCTCAAAATAGCTGTTTACAGCATTAATGACCTCCTCGTTGATGTGAAATCTTCGTCCTCCAAGAAATGTTTTGAGGTTTGGGAACAGGTAGCAGCCACTTGGTGCTAGATCTGGTAAATAGGGTGGATGTTCAAGTAATTCCAATTTTAATTCGCACATTTTTCCCATTGCAATGACTGAAAGATGGGCCGGAGTATTGTCGTGATGAAACAAGATTTAGATTTTTTTTTCTTTTTTTTGCCAAATGAAATCTTTTTCTTTTCACCACATTTATAAGTCTGGAAGATAGAGGAGCAATCACATAAATAGTCAGAAGTTTTCATAAAAACACCCTTTTCAGTGAAACCACGACCTTAGACTTTTGGTGATACTTCCTTTACTTCCAGTACTTCCTCTACTTTAAGTGCGCAACATTGAAAGTAAAACAAGGCACAACTGTTTATTTATCTGAACACGTAAGATGATTTTAGTTTGACCACCCGAAACAGATAATATCTTTGGTAGCCGCACCTTTTTAACTTGATTAATGATGGGAGATTTCACCAATCAGAACACCGCAATGTATCAACGGAAACATTTAAGTATGGATAAAGGTTTACCTAGTTTCGATATTACCCGTATATCGAAAGACGATTAGCGCACCAATTGTATGAATAAATCCCAGATTCTTATGTTATTACTAGAGCAACCCATACATATTATGCATTAGTTTATTTATTATTATGCTTTATCTATTTATGATTGTGCTTTATTTTTTTATAATGTATTTCTTTTATACAGATAAACTTCAGCATCTTAAATGATTTCTTTTTCGTAATAGTAAAGCAAGTTTCTTACATAAATTTATACGAGAACACACTATAATAGGAGAACAATGCTAAAAATGAAAATACAGTCATCTATGTCACACCCAGTCTCTGTAACACATTCTTGATGTTGATTAATTGCAAGTTTTAGGTGAGATTCAAGCTTTTCTTCTGTGAGACACGATCGTTTAGAATTTAAAATCCTTTTGAGCTTAGAAAATCTACTCTCAACTGAAGCAGATGATGGGGGCACCATTATTGCCTTTATTGCTAGCTTACTTAGTGAAGGCATCTTAGTGGAATGTTTCTGCCAGAAGGATAAAGTAGTAGTAGAATACAAACTCTCTTCCTGTACCATTGCTGCATTTGTTAGCATTACACAAGATAATATGGTCATCAAATATGAACGGCTCAATCTTTACTTAAAAGTTAATCATAACGTGTTCGAATAGTTGTAAGCAACTTGCCAATATTGTAATTAAGGTGCATCTATCGTAAGCATACTCGTATACTAATTACTTTATTTGGATCTAGGATAACATGCTACTTGGCAGGTCAACCTGGGAAAACGGCTCATAGATCACAAAATATTATTTGACATAAATTGCATATTTTAGCGACAGGTCTTCACTTCAAGTGTAGTGCATTTCTGTCGATCTGTTATGATCTTAGCAGTTATACCAACTTTTACAAACCTAACTCCCGAAGAAAGGCAGTTCACGGTTGATCACAGAAATTCACCGTATTCATTATCTTTTTTTATTTGCCTTTTTATGCTTACTATTCTTTAACCTGAGAAGTTATATAAAACGATGAATGAATGACATTTGTAATTGATGCTCAAATGAGACAAGGGACCACAGAGATTTAAATTATCTGACATCCACTTTCTCAGAATAAGGGGAAGCCCCGGAAATTCGAGTAACTAACCCTAACCGAGGTTCAAACTGCGGTCTTGTTGAATGAGAGATAGACACGCTACCACCACATCACAGAAGGGGGTTATATCCATTCTATTAGCCATTAAATTATATTAAAGCATACATTTTTTTAAATTAACATTGTTTAGTAGTTTTTGAGAACGAAAAAGAGGAATATTTGTCCATGTAAAATTCTTTTGTTGTATTTGGACATTTTCTTGTAAAGCTTTGCCTTGCGGGCGTATTCCACTGGAGTATAAAATTTCATATTTATCTGAATTTTTGTCACATACGTACAAACCTCATAATTTCTATTTTTGGTAATCTTACGCTACTGAATATTTGTGTGAAATACAGTGAATCTATAGCAATGCCTGAGACGTTAAAATACGGATCCATGATAGGTAGATCTACAGTTCAAATACCAATGGATGAATTGAGGTATTTTATAGTTTTTTCTCAATTTTTTCACAGTGTGTTAAGGATATAAGCTCAAATATTTTGATAATTGGTACACACTTAGTGAGTCAGTTGTTTTTCTTTTCGTTCAACAGTTTTTCCACAACATTTTGCTTTTACTTGTTCACATTTCAATACCTTTTGCTGGTCCAGGCAGGGGAAAATCATTTGAAGTCATTTAAACCTTAAAATAAGCGATAAACGAATTGAAAATGCAAACATGCATTAAATTCTGAATTAAATATACTTTATTTACATTTACATTATAATTTTTTTCTCTGTGAGAAAGTAAATTTCAGATAGTAAAAATAATGAATTTGGGCACGTATGTACCGTGCCTGATATCGCCATTTGTTATTAATTTCGTGCAAGTGACATTGGCATTCGCTACCGCGAGGCTGCCCACTCTGTATTAGGTCTCCCAAGTTGTATTAACAATTTATTTATGATAATACTATTAACGCACGTTTTATAAAATATTATTGAATACGTGAAAAAATCTTTTGAATGTGGATTTGGCCCAATTAAATCTTCACGTCTATCTTTTTCTCTGCGGTTCTTTTCTTTACTATACTCTCGCCTAGCGCTCTCAGGGAAAATAAATCGTATAATTAGGTGTACCATGCCTACTTGGAGGTGAAATGAAATGAAATGGAGTTTTATTTATGGACGTTCTTTAATTGCTGCGTTTCTATGTTGGGCGTGAAAGACCGCTTAATTTTGCTCAGAGGCCTCTTTATCAATCTTGAGATTTTACGTGCCGTAAATCTATGACACATGGCTAACGGCTTTACTTCCGTTCTGAAGGAAGCCATACTAAGGATTTTTAAGTTCGAAAAATTCCATCGTCCTCCGCCACTACACCACGGAGGGCGACTACTTGGAGATGCTAACCAATCTGAAAACACAGTACTCTTAATGACTAAAATTATTAGCCTGCAAGTAAAATGAATATTGATGTAGGTTCATTACACTGATCTCAATTATAAATACTAATATCTGCACCAATATCCCTAACAGTCTATATAATTGACTATTATGGGTAGTTAAGTATCCTTAACGTTACCTTCCCAAATTTCTCTTCTCATTTTATGATTTAATTTCGTAAATTACTAGTGTCACTTCCTGTGCTCCCGAATGAGGTAGGAATGAGCTTTAAACATATATTAAACAGAAATATGCTTCAACTACATATTATAGGTGAGTGACAGAGTAGTAAAGGTTATACAATCCTTTGGAATGTCTATGCACGGCTCCCTAATAAACAGTGTTAAGTCATCTGTCCTGTACATGTGAGAGAGCGGGAGAGATAGAGAGAGTAAGGGATATTCTATTGACCAACAATGCCCTCTCTAAACTTGAAAGTATAATGTAATATCTGCTTACTGCATATTAGTTATCTACCCTGCTGAATACACTGACATAGGAATCTAATGACACTATTGATTGTGCTAGTTTGTAGCTATGCTGGCTTTATTAACCGTCAAACATTAACAACCAAATATTGTGGTTTCCTGGAACTACAAATTTAGAGCTGCGTAGCGGGTTTTCCATGATACGGATTCCCGGATCGTTAGCCATGGAATCATCATATTGTCCTGTGTAAATGGGAAGAGGAGAATACGCTCTGATGCTCTTACATTCTTTGGAATCTATTAAATTAAAACACGAAAATATTGTCGCAAGAGTTTCAACCCTATTAACAGAGGTACCTATTTAAAAGATTACATGATTAAATTTCATTGAAAAGTAGTAAGGGGTTTCAAACGCTTGGATCTGAGGAACACTTTTATGATTGTGGCCAGGCTGGTAGCTAGAACGGTTTCTTTACCCAGAGGACCCGAGCAATATTCCCATCGGGGTGGGAAAATAAGGAATATTTTCTCTTCTCCACAGAAAGTATGAATGTGGAAGCGAATGTAAGTGTATCTCATATCAAGCTACTCGTTGACGCCATCAGTTGTTTCTCAAATCTTATCCCCCGATATGACCAAGGAATGAAATAATCCCGAAAACTTCTTTGTTGTCTATTGCAATATATTATTTTCATTTTTACTTTCTCTACACGTACTATGTACACAGTGTATAGAGCAGGTATTGTAATGCATCCAATAATTCGATACCGAGGTTTCACTGAAAATCATGTCCCCTTGAATCCAAAAAAGCCATTTCTAGAAAAATGTCCGTGTGTGGGTCTGTCTATCTGTGTGTGTCTGTGTGTGTGTGTGTGTGTGTGTGTGTGTGTGTGTGTGGGCAGCATGGCAAAAACGACAAGTCCGTTAAAATCCAAACCTGCTATTGAGGTTCGGTATCTTCCAAGAATGGACACGAAGATTTAAAAAGAAAAAAAAATATATCCCCCCACCCCAACAACCCTTTACATGGAAATTTTTTAGAAAATTTTTATTTTCTCAAAAATAGCTTTAACGATTTTGATTAAAATATCGTATATTAAAGATATTTATCTGACAAATAAAATGTATATCTTGAATTTTCTGGGAAAAGCTTCTGAAGACTTCTTTATTCTATATGAATTTTGCATAACTGCTAAACCGTAAGAGATGGACAAAAGCTTACCATACAATGTAAAGCACGTTATGTAATATACATTTTTTCGTGGAGTTGATCGGTTTTGAGACATTCCTTGTTATTGGTTTCAGCTTTGAAAAACTTGTGCTTTTCTCATACAGGAATTTGTCAACTCCGTCCATACAAAAAAAAAAAAAAAAAAAAAAAAATAACTCACATAGCACCCAGCTTTTGGCTATCACTTTAACCTATGGTGCTCCCTTATTTCGCTTTACTTGCATGTAAGCAAGTAATAAGACTATTTCTGTTAGTTTTTTCTCGATTAATATGAAGTAAATTGAAGCATAATCTTTTTGATAATATCTTTTGCAGAGATGTGGAGAAAGTAATGTGAATGGAACACATCAGATTTTTTTTCAATTATATTGATTTTACATGTTCATCCCATTCTTTCTTTCTTCTTGCAGCCCATTTTGTCTATGGTAGGATCTTACACTTATTACTATTATCTTTTTTTCTTACAGATCTTAGCATTCGCATTTCAGTTATTACCATCACTCGTTATTACCTTGTGGTCATGGGATTTGTTTCAAGGCGTAGGTCACTACTGGCTAGAAAATAGCGCTATAAGTTTAAATTTTGTTTACATTTTCATGTATTTATTTTTCCACACTCGATGCTAAATACTGCTAGATATGTTTACGGCTTTTATCATTTGATTGTTAATTTCTTGAATTAATTTTCCCTATTTTGTAATATTATCTCCCAGATAGCTAAGGCACATGCTATTTTATGTTATTTATTTATTACACCAAAGTTAACTTTACTAACGGTAGTGCTTTTGTTTAAGTTAAAAGAGGTCTTCAACTTAAAATGCTTGTACAAGCTTAAGAAGATAATTTGTAGAGGTCCATAACTTGTAATATAAATACATCAATATACTAGGTGGCCCAACTGCCCCGTATTTGATGTGTACAGATATTCCTTCGTGGTTAAAAGAGTTGCAGAAGTCAACGGGACTATTTCAGCTTAAAACAGCCAGTGGGATGTAACAACAGTAACCTTAGCTTTACATCTATCAATGAGCGTGACCCGCCCATTGTCTCAGCAATAAACACGAGGGAAAAAACATTCAGTTGCTCATTCATTGAGTTTAACTTGAAATGCTCCCGTTGAGTTCTGCAGCTCTGTTAATGCACGAAGGGATAATCAAAATCTTTGGAATCATTTTTGATAAAGTACGAGTATAAATTTTTGAAGCATGTTCCATTTAAAGCTTATTTGCTGTGGTGATTTCGTTCATAATCTTCTTGTCGTATTTTGCAGATACGATCTTGGAATATTGGCAATTTATTCGAGATAGTAACTGTAAGCTACAGTAGGGTTGTTGGATATGTCAGGAAAACTCCTTCTTATAGTAACCTACAGCGCAAATTTGGTTGAGCTATGTAGATCTGGAGTTCGCGGAGGTCATGTCATTGGGAAGTTATTACGTATGACATGATCGCCAAACTTCTGCGTAATTAATTGCTTTGCTGGGTGAAGATGTGGGATAGGAGTGCCATCTTACATAAAAATTATGTCTTCCATATCCTGACTTCTCAGTCCAGTTAACACACATAATAGCATACTTTGGTCCCAGAACAAGATCTTCATG
This sequence comes from Hymenopus coronatus, assembly GCA_030762935.1. Taxonomy (NCBI): domain Eukaryota; kingdom Metazoa; phylum Arthropoda; class Insecta; order Mantodea; family Hymenopodidae; genus Hymenopus; species Hymenopus coronatus. Next base: position 36,948,209 of record CM060889.1, on the reverse strand, counting down.
AGATAAAAGTTACACTATCAGGTGGCTTCACTTCGCAATTCGTAATTGACTCATATTTCTTAGTGGAACAGGCAGTTACAGCAAACGGGAAACGTTCTACAGCATATTAGCAGAATTTCATCATTCATACACGAAAGAAACAAGACCAAAGAAGTCAGCACCTTGATGGTCTTAGTGTGTAGAGTCGCGGAGACATGTATTCAATAAATGCATGACATAGTGCTTGGTTCGATAAATCTGTTGGGCGAAATCCAACTTAAATTTATTACAGACTACTAATTTAACAGCATGTAGGTCTTGTAAAAACTTTTATCAAATTAATAGATGAGCAAGACAATCACACTAAACGGACTAATGAATAAAAGCGCAACGGTTTGTATACGCAGACAGGAATTCGGTTTGATTTGAAGTGCAATCATTTAGAGCTATCCAGTTTGGGAAACGTAATAAAATTTAGCACGGAAGAAGTGACAAAATGAGAACTTCCCGCAGAGCCGTATTGTCGGTAGTATTTCTGGAGATTGTGCGGTCATCACAGGTCGCGTTGCGTGTAATCGGGTTGCCCACAAATCCTGTTACACATTCATCTCTTTGATCGTTATTGGATTGTAATTACATTTAGTGGATATTGCTGCACACTGATTAAAACTCCACTAGATAGGTCTGTCGGAAGGGTCATTTAGCTTCACAGGTGACCTAGATATAGATACTGCGCTAGACTACTAATGTATGTACACTTTTGAGTGAATTTCTTGTATTTTTACTTTCTCTATAGGCACTATGTACGTAGTGTATAGAGAATGTATTGCACTCCACCAAAAAATTCGATACCGAGATTTCACCGGAAATATATGTTTTAGGGTCCCCTTTATCTAAAAAAAGCATTTTCGGAAAAAGGTCCATGTGTGTGTGTCCGTGTGTCTGTGAACACGATAACTCAAAAACGAAAAGTAGGTAAAATACAAACTTGGTATTTAAGTTTAGTATCTTACAGGGATGCGACACGAAGATTTTGAGAATAATCCCCCCACCCCAAACTACCCTTTACATGGAAATTTTTTCGAAAATATTGATTTTCTCAAAAATGGCTCTAACGATTTTGATTAAACTTTCGTATATTAAAGATATTTACCTAACAAACAAAATGTATATCTTGAATTTTCTGGGAATAGCCTCTGAAGAGTAGTTTATTCTGGATGAATTTTACTAAATTTTGAATAACTGCTAAACCGTAAGAGATGGACGAAAACTTACTACACAAAAAATGTAGAGCACGTTAAAACACACAATTTATGCTATATACATTTTTTTCGTGGAGTTCGTCGTTTTTGTGACGTTCCTTATTTTTGGTTTCTGCTATGAAAAACTTGTACATTTCTCATACAGAAATTTGTCAACTGCTGTCCATGAAACAAAGGAACTTCAGTGACATAGCAACGAGCTTTTGATTATCACTTTAACCTATGATGCTAAGTTGAAATGGAAGGCACATGTCAAAAAGACAAAAGAAGAACTTGACATAAAATATAGAAAAATGTATTGGCTCTTAGGAAGACATTCTGAGCTTAATATACAAAATAAATTGCTCCTGTATAAGCAGATATTAAAACCTGTTTGGACGTACGGATTGCAGATCTGGGGATGCACCAAGAAAACAAATATAAAAATCTGATGTGTACCATTCACATGACTTTCTCCATATCCCTGCAACAAATAATTCTAAAAAAGCTTATACTTCTATTTACTTTATGCTAATCAGAAAAAAATAGTAGAAATATTCTAATTACTCGCTTCCTTGTAAGTAGAAGCGAAATAAGGGACAACCGTAGGTTAAAGGGATAGTCAAAAGCTGGTTGCTATGTCAATGAAGTTCCTTTGTCTATATGGATAGGAGTTGACAAGTTCCTGTATGAGAAAAGTATACGTTTTTCATAGCAGAAACCAAAAATAAGGAATGTCACAAAAACGACGAACTCCACGAAAAAAATGTATATAGCATAAATTGTGTGTTTTAACATGCTCTACATTTTTTTGTGTAGTAAGTTTTTGTCCATCTCTTACGGTTTAGCAGTTATTCAAAATTTAGTAAAATTCATCCAGAATAAACTACTCTTCAGAGGCTATTCCCAGAAAATTCAAGATATACATTTTGTTTGTCAGTTAAATATCTTTAATATACGAAAGTTTAATCAAAATCGTTAGAGCCATTTTTGAGAAAATCAAAATTTTCGAAAAAAGTTCCATGTAAAGGGTAGTTTGGGGTGGGGGGATTTTTCTCAAAATCTTCGTGTCGCATCCCTGGAAGATACTAAACTTAAATACCAAGTTTGTATTTTACCTACTTTTTGTTTTTGAGTAATCGTGTTCACAGACACACGGACACACGGCCACACGGACACACACACATACACGGACCTTTTTGTGAAAATGCTTTTTTTTGGATATTGGGGACCCTAAAACATATATTTCTGGTGAAATCTCGGTATCGAATTTTTTGGTGGAGTGCAATACTTTCTCTATACACTTTGTACATAGTGTATATGGAGAAAGTAAAAATTATACAACATTTTCAAAATAAAGTGCTACGTGGTATAGTAAATGCACCATGGTACGTTAGGAATGTCAACATTCATAGAGACTTAAAAATGGACACCGTTAGATAAGAAATAAGATCCAGGGCAGTGAAGCATGAAAAACGACTTCACACACATTCAAATCCTCTTGTGCTTCAGTTATTGGAAACCAGTGCTGTACCAAGAAGACTAAAAAGGACAAAACCTGAGGACTTAGCACAGTGATGTGTTATTGCGTGAAAAATGCAATGCTTAGCAGAATATATTTATTGGAATAATTACTGCCAAACAGTCATATAATCATGATAATGAAGCTACTAGATAAGTTTTACACTTAGTTGTAGTATGAATTAATAATAATAAAAAAAATACTTTAACCTATGGTACTCCCTTATTTCACCTCTACTTACAAGGAAGCAAGTAATATGGCTATTTCTGCTAATATTTTACTGATTAGCATGAAGTTAATAGAAGTATAAATTTTTTAAGAATAATTTGTTGCAGGGATATAGAGAAAGTCATGTGAATGGTACACATCAGATTTTTACTTTCTCTATAGGCACTATGTATATAGTGTATAGAGAATGTATTGCACTCCACCCAAAAATTCGATACCGAGATTTCACCGGAAATATATGTTTTAGAGTCCCCTTTATCTAAAAAAAAAAGCTTTTTCGGAAAAAGGTCCGTGTGTGTCCGTGTGTCCGTGTGTCTGTGAACACGATAACTCAAAAACGAAAAGTAGCTAAAATACCAAACTTGGTATTTAAGTTTAGTATCTTCCAGGGATGCGACACGAAGATTTTGAGAAAAATCCCCCCACCACAAACTACCCTTTACATGGAACTTTTTTCGAAAATTTTGATTTTCTCAAAAATGGCTCTAACGATTTTGATTAAAATTACGAAATATCAAAGATATTTACCTGACAAATAAAATGTATATCTTGAATTTTCTGGCAATAGCCTCTGAAGACTACTTTATTCTGGATGCATTTTTCATAACTACTGAAACTACTGAGACGGACAAAAACTTAATCGACAAAAAATGTAGAGCACGTTAAAACACACAATTTATGTTATATACATTTTTTTTGTGGAGTTGATCGTTTTTGAGATATTCCTTTTTTTTGGTTTCAATTTTGAAAAACTTATATTTTTCTCATTCAGGAATTTGTCAATTCCTGTCCATACAAACAAAGGAACATCGGTCACATTGCAACCAGCTTTTGGCTTTCACTTTAACCTATGGTACTCCCTTATTTCGCTTCTACTTATAATAAAGCAAGAAATAAGAATATTTCTGCTAATTTTTCTCGATTAGCATGAAATAAATAAAAGATAAGCATATTAACATTAATAATTTACAGAGATATAGAGAAAGTCATGTGAAGGGAACACATCAGATTTTTTATTCCAACACCAAAAATTTTCACATAATACGCATTTTGGGCAGATGCATATAAAAACAAAACCTCTCTAGTCCGCCCCGGTAGTGTGAGGGTAGTGTTTCTGCCGCACATTCAAGAGGTCGCAAGTTCGAATCTGGATTAGGGTGCGCTACCCGGAAGGTTTGTTTTCTTTCATTATCCTGAGAAGACGAAATGAGTCAAGTAACTTTAAGCTCTATAGTCCCCGAGGTCATTTGAGTATAATTTCACCGATTTCAGTCATTCAGGTTAAAGGACGTTAAGCTACAAAAATGCCTCCTTATTACTTCAAATTATGTTGTTAGCAATTAATGCTTTTATTTCGATGCTACAGCACAATCTTATCCCTCATCTTTTCGATGCTATTGACTGCTTTCTCTACTCGAACTGTACTTGGATCTCTCTCTCTCTCTCTCTCTCTCTCTCTCTTTCTCTCTCCAAACTAACTAAAATAACTAAACTAACTATACGAGCAAGCTACAGTCGATAACGTGGCAAGAAGTTTCTTGAAGTAGGTTGCACGTGTACATTACGCACAGGTGTGGTATTATCGGCCTTGGTTTAGTGTGCCGTTGATCGCATATGGTTCACTCTCGCACGTGCTACAATTACAGTGGAACTATGAAGGAAAGTCGACCACGCAGGTGTAACACTTTGTGGCAAGATATCTGGGCCTGCGCATAGACATGCACTCACAGAAAACTAAATCTATATGCTGAAAGGTCCTAAAACGCTTTATGCAAACGGAGATGTGTCATTGGATGTCTCTGATATATCTGAGTAAATTATATATTATATGCATGACTGTACAGAATCAGTTGATAAAAGCAATATCAACATATAAAATACTATAAGAAAAACGATATAAGAACGACTTAAGACCAATTTTGGAATTCCAATTTTTCTAACGTATTTACATTCGATTAATACTAAGAATACATTTCGTTGAACTAGCATAGATGAAACAACATAAAATCTGTTTAATTTTAGTTCTAAAATAGGAGAATATCAGAGGATAATAATTAAGTATGCAGGTAGTTCAATTTAAAGTGCATTTATGTCTAGCCGCTGAGCCTATAAATTCATTCGCCTGGTACTTTCTACAGATGGGTGTGACTTTTCTGTCGGAGAAGTTGCCTATCAAGAAAGGCGTTAAATTTGTACGTGATCTTCCGTCGAAGGCCTGTGTTTTGTTTGGTCGATATCGCAAGCTGGTGAAAGTTATAAGCGGTTTATGGCTGTCATTGACAATGTAAGTTACGCGAGTTTGTCAACAGCATGTTGTGAAACCCTAATGCAAATGCAAACATTATTGTGTGAAATGAATTAATGTTGACACAAATATCCAAGAAATATTAACATGTTTAACTTTTACTTTCTCTAGCACGTATGTCAGTAAATATATATAGTAGCTATATATAGATGTCGAAATTTCACCGGAAATATGTTTTGGAGTCCCCTTGTCCGAAAAAAATCAGTTTTAGTTAAAGGCTTGTGTGTGTGTGGACATCAAAGACCAAAAAACGAAAAGACCGTTAAAAACCAATCTTGGTATTTATGTTTAGTATCTTAAAAAGACGTGAAACATGGATTAAAAGATAATCCACCACAGCTACCCTTTACATGAAAAAAAATTGAAAATGTTTTTCTCAAAAAATGACTTTTAACGATTTTGATTGAAATAACATACAGTAAAGATATTTACATCATAAATAAAATGCATATTTTGACTTTTCTGGGAATTGCCTGTGAAGACAGTTTTACTATGGATGAGTTTTGCAGAATTTTGCATAACGGTTAAACCGTCAGAGACAAAAGATTAATACACAAGAAATGTAGATTTCGTTAAAATGCATAATGTATGCCATATACCTTTTTCTTATAGAATTTACTGTTTTTGAGATATTCCTTGTTATTGGTTACAAACTGGACCATACAAAGCAAACCACACCTCACCTATTATAAGCAACTCAAGCCTCAGCCTTCGAAAACGTTGTGCTTACCAATGTGACAGAGCGTGTAGATGCGCCGAGATATATTGGATGCAAATCAATGGAATATATCTACGACCAGTACGATAACGGACTACAATCGGAGGTAGAAAATTCTGTGACAACTAAAATACACTTTCTGTCTTGGCAATATCCCTCCTTAGAAAATCATTATAATGTGGCATGGCCACCTAAATGTCATGGGAATGAAAACCTGACCAGTCGCAAACAAGAAGCCATGACATTAAGTCTTAATGTTACCTTGATCAAGAGAGATTTAAAAATGAAGAAAAGATTTCATCTGATAAAAATTAGAGCATTTAATAGTAGCTACAATTCAAGGAATAAGTAGATGAGTTTAATTCCTGTTAACAATGACCATAAATTCAGTGTAGAGGACGTGGTAATGAGGATTCACATCCTATATTAAGTTTATAAAAAAAGTAAACATATTTGTGATTGTCTTCTAGCTGCATTTGAGAACCAGTTTTTATAAAGTAATTAAACATTTACCTAAATAAGTCAATATATTACATTAGTCAATAATTAATTAGTATTTTGGAGATTTTTACGTTAAGTAAATAAAGCATTAGAACTAAAAAACTGTTCTACTACAATAGTTTTCGGAGCATCCAATAGCCCAAAGTACCTTTCCTGAGGATCCTAAGATTCTTTCAGCACAACTTATATCGATAGCGCGACAGAGTTTCTCCGATTCAGACAAAATTTATTGCTAAAAGCAATAATATTTAGAAATTGAAAGATTCATTCTAAATTATTGGATTTTTGTAAATCAGGTGGACTTATTATCTGGTTTATTTTCTTTATTAGTGAATAGAAACGTATAAATAACATTTCATTAACACCTTGCTTTCAGCCAATGCTAATTAGTAGTTTGTATTTTTAAGTTTCCTGCAGTTTTTTGTGTCTGTTCAACAATTAATAACTAATGTTTGTGAGACGCATGGACAATTAGACGAATCTTAACATCCTGATTGGTTGGACGGTGAAGTTTTCATGTTAGGGTATATTCTATGTTTTGTATCCATCTTTTACCACCTACCGACCCACCCACACACACACACACTCATCTAGATGGCTGGGGTTCGATCCCAAGCGACCGCATGTGAGATTTGTGGTGGACAAAGCGGCGCTGGGGCGGGTTTTCTCCGGGTACTCCGGTTTTCCCCGCCATCTCATTCCACCGGTGCTCCATCATCATTCATATATCATCAGTGTCACCACCTGCGGTGCCATAAGTAATTAAAGTGGGCGTTAAACACTACCAAAAAAAAAAAAAACACACACACAAAGTGAGAGAGAGGAAGAGGGAGAGAGAGAGAGACAGAGATAGCACATTTCTTCTTCTTGTTCTTTTCTTCTTCTTATTCTTCTTCTTCTTATTTTCTTAAAGCTTTGATCTTTTTCAACTTGATGTCATTTCAACTTAAAATATTCACTATTTTCATTATTTTTATATATTTAAATATGACATACATCCTTCTGATTTAAGTTCATCTAGTATCTTCAAAACTATTAATTTACATGTATACTCTTTTTCAAGCTTTATTTACTTCTTTGGCTGACTAAAAGAATTAAAGCTTTGTATGCCTACTTTTATTATGTTTTCTTCTTTTTGACAACCTTTAACCAAGTAGGTATATCGGAGATGAACGAATGAAATGGGTATAAGAGTATTCAAATGAGCCCGGGATGCTTACAGCTTAAAGTTACCCACTTTTCACCTTTCAGGACAATGGAAAACCCCAATAAACACAATGCGGTTAACGATTCGATCTCGTAACTTACTAAATACAATGCATGAATGCTATTTCCATCCACGTAGACAGACTTATTTATCGTGTTATCCTCTTCTTTGATTTTGTGTTGTTTTGTACCCACACTTCTGTTTTTCTAATTGCCCGAAATAGACTTCGAAGGACTCTTCTTTCGAATATTAGAAATTTATATTTAACTGTTTCTTTAAGCAGGTTCGTCATAAAGAATCTTATTGTTGCTATATATAATTTATTTTTGGCTGATGAATTTTTTATCCTCAACAAATACATTTTTGACAAAGTATTTCCAATTGGACCCTTCTATTTCCTTATTCATATCTTCTTCTAAATAATTTATTATTTTGTTTTTTTATCAACTATATAAGCTCCTTAAAAGCTTAATTCTCCAGTATCATTTTATTTTTATTTATCAACTACACAAGAACCTTAAAATTTTAACTCTCCAACATCATTTTATTTTTATTTATCAACTATACAAGATCCTTAAAAACTTAATCCCCCAACATCATTTTGTTTTTATTTATCAGCTATACAAGATCCTTAAAAACTTAATCTCCCAACATCATTTTGTTTTTATTTATCAACTATACAAGATCCTTAAGAACTTAACTCTCCAATATCATTTTATTTTTATTTATCAGCTATACAAGATCCTTAAAAACTTAATTCTCCAGTATCACTATTTTAATTATTCGATTTATTATTTTATTATATGAAACAATCTAGATATTTGGATTTATTATTGCATCTATGAAAAACTTAAAATAGATATGCGTACCCAGGTTTTCACGGCAACCACCGAGAATTCATTATCCCTCTGAGGATGCCCGAAGGAATGGCGGGCGTAACATCAGATGTTTGTACATCGATTGTGCTACGGCCAAAAAACCCGAACTTAAAATAATGTTGGTTGATTCTTGTTTTTATGGTATCTAAACCTTAATTCCGTCATATACTAGCCTATTCCTGTTCTTACACATCAGTTTAGGAAACCAATGATGTTTAAAGTTACATTTATACATCCCTATTATTTTTTGGAACAACGGTTTGGGAACCCCGACATGTTGGGCACGTTTTGCTAGCAATGGTAGTTCAGTAATGTGGCGCTGGTTTGCTCAGAATAACCAGATGTTCCCATCAGTCATGCCATAGTGACATAAATAATTGTAATAGGCATACATATTCACAAATGGAAATGTACATTTGCAGCCCGATAATGCCATTTCGAGTGTGCAGGTTAGATTTAGCTTGATATTTGAGTTACGCCCCTCAGACGAGGAAATGCATTCCCCAGGCCTCCGCCACAGCATATACACACCACGCCTCTTCACAGAGATGAATGAATTGCATTCTCTATACTGCGGCGTTAATGAGGCCGCTGTAATGTGCGTGATAAATAGGCGAAACGTTTGTATTTAAAATTTGAAGTATTTTATGATTACACACATTCATTTTAGGGAATTTAGTCAAAATGACCATTTGAATATATTGAGTATAAAGTTAATATTATAGTTTTGCTTAAAAGTCCATTACCGTCTCTGAGATATTGTATTTAAAATATGCATTTATGAAAAGTACACACTTTTAGTTGATGAGCTGTTAAAAACCGTACTTCATAATTAAAAAAACTAACATTACTAGAACAAAAATGATAATTATCCCTATAAAATATTTAATTTCCTCACTTGTGTGATCCCCCTTCAAAATAAAAAAAAAATAAATAAAAACAATATTTAGCTTTCAGAAGTAACCTCAGTTTAGGATGAGCGGAACCATAAATCTTACAAATTAATTTTTACAACTACATCCAGGGATTGCTTTGAAAAAACCTTCCATATAAATTAGCTACATATTTAAAGTAAATAAAACGAAAACAAGAACAAATAATTTATCCATGTTTTATATTAGCATTAAATATGGGCCATTGGTAATGTTACGACCTGCTGGTACTTTTAGTGAGGGTGGATGGAACCTAATATACTTTTGGGCTTTCTCTTCGATAGACCCAAGTTTGAGAAGAAAAAACAAACGAACTACAAATAAGAATGATTCTCTAATAATATTTAATTACTTGTATTTAAACATATTAAACGAGAGAACTTACAAAAAAGAGCACTTTTTTTCTCTGCAGTCTTTAATGTTAGAGCCATCCATCACTGAGGAAAGTGAAGCTGTAAATGAACTCTTGGTTGTAAGTTATATTTAGTGCAGTCTTGCGCGCATAAACTTTTAGCCTCGGAGTGAATAAACTCCATTTTCAGCGCCTGACATTACCAGGCAGCTGATCGTTGAGCGGAAGGCCGACCTAAGGTTAGCCGTTACAGCTTAAATCGTTTTTATCTTTTTTCCGGCGAGTAGATACCCTCTAGTATAGAAAACCGACACACAGTTAGTTTTGTATTCGACCTATTTTCATTATAAAAATTACAGCTCAATTTGTGACTTCAAGTGACAATAAGTTCTTGTAAAAGTTCTATTTAAAATTGTATTTCGATATATATTATCTTTTGAATCACTGAAAATATCAAAAGATTTGACGTGAAAATTCCATTTGGATATGCGTTAGCTTTTGAATCATTGAAAATATCAGAATACTTGACGTATACCCATATGTTTGTATACATTTATTGCGGTGGAACCGTATTAGTCTTGTTTGGAAAAGAATTAAATAGAAGAGTTTCACGGTTAATAAATTCACATTCAAATTACATTTTTCCAGATCAACGAAAATCTCACACATGTGAGGTTAGAAATATGAGTTTTGAACACATTACTGGATTAAAATGATTACAAAGTAGGAGTTAAGACCAAATTTATATGAAATATTTTTTCATAAGCATTTCGTAAAAATCCTTTGTGAAAACCTAATTTAGGTCAAGTAAGGCAATTCTCAATTTCTCTGAAACAATTCCCAATTTTTCTGAAAGTTTAGTTTAGCGCCAATTTAAAAAATACCCGTTTTAGGGAAAGATTTAAGCTATATTAGAAGTTGTTTAAATTATATTTCAATTATTGAGGAAATCAGGATTCAAAATAGCTTCACAACACACTGAAGATGTGAAATTAAGCATGTAGTATTACACTGGAATAAAGGCAATCTATAATTGTTAACATAAACCGACACGATGCAAAAAGGTAACAAATATATTCTAAACAGTTATTTTATTCACTTTTATTTACATTTATATAGACCTGTATTCAATTAGTATACATTTTAATGCATTGGAACTTCATATAATAGCAGTTTGTGGTGCGGATTTCTTTGTATTAAGCAGAATTAATTAACGCTAATTTGCGTGATACTTTTAAGTCAAAAACAACAGCAGAGAGAGAGAGAGAGAGAGAGAGAGAGAGAGAGAGAGAGAGAGAGAGAGACAGAGACAGAGAAATAGACAGAGACAGAGAGAGAGACAGAGACAGAGACAGAGAAAGACAGAGAGAGACAGAGACAGAGAGAGACAGAGAGACAGAGACAGAGAGACAGAGACAGACAGAGACAGAGACAGAGAGAAAGAGACAGAGAGAGACAGAGACAGAGAGAGACAGAGAGAGACAGAGAGAGAGAGACAGAGGCAGAGACAGAGAGAGACAGAGACAGAGAGAGACAGAGACAGAGACAAAGACAGAGAGAGACAGAGACAGAGACAGAGAGAGACAGAGACAGACAGAGAGAGAGTATAAACCATAAGATTTTCTTTTTAACGAACGTACATGTGCGGGTTCTTCGAATCCAGGGATTAAAATTGCTGCAGATAAATTACATTGCATCGACGAATCAGGAGATTTATTGTATCGATTCTTTCTCGGACTCGTCCTGTCATCATTGAATAATAGTTAATGTTAAAATTAATATTGTCACAGGATGCAAATCATGGGTTAAGGATCACTAAATGCATCACACAGTGTAAGCAAATGAAATTATGCTATTCCTTTGATACTGAACCACAGAATCTATGGATGAGCTTGACTTTCACCTGAAAGGTGATCATACTTGATGATACATTTACCTATCACTCTTACACAATGAATTCAATGAGCATCTGGAATAAGCAGGTGGAAAACTCTTCTCAAGACATTTTTAAACTTAATGTCATCTTCTGAAGACTGGTATGTTTTGTTTTATTACACACAACAAGAATGACTCTTCTGAATTGTGCACTCTAGTTGTACACGTAACAGCCACCTGCGTAATGCTTTTCATTTGTCCTGTAATTGCATCCACAATTCCTTCTCATGATAAGATTCAAAGAAGTTCTACTCAATTGGATTTTATATATGTTGGAGAGCAATTTTACTTAAAGTGGCCTGAAGCTCCATCGAAACTTCATTTTCGTAAGATTTCAAAAAGCTTCATCAATTTGAATTATAAATATACTGGAAAGCAAAGCTACTTTGCATAAAGTGGCGTCGAGGCAGGACGAAATCTCCAATAATTGAGAAAATACACTTATTAGGCAAAATTAACGACAAATTTGTAATTGATAATCAGAGATGAGAGCAAACGACTTCCTCAGAATCTGCCCACCACATTCTTTTCTGAAACAAGCAACACCAGCAAAAAGGGAAACCTGTATGTTGTGTGGTAGTCAGGCATAGTCTCATATTTTTGCCTGCATATGTAGTTTTCGGAGAAGTCTGTATGTAATGCCACTTCTTTAGCGACATATTCTTTATTTTTACGTTCTCCATAGCAACATTACTTTCTGCTGGTGTTTTGGATTTTCTCAAAATACATTACAAATTCTCTCCTTTAACTGAGAACAATACGAAATAGCAAGAGCAGCTATAACTGGAAAATCATTGACCTTAAAAGAAAATGCTCAAATAATTGTTTTATTGGTAATGTGTTATTAATTCAGGATCTGGAAGGACATTTTAATCCCAAATTTATTTTCTTGTTTAAAATGTTTATATTTGGAAATAATTATCCCTGATGTATACAACAAAAACGAACAAACAAACAAACAAGTAAATTCCAATATTTACCTTTAAAATTTGTGTTAAAAAATAAAAGTTTTGTTCTGTATTTCATTATGTTTTGCATTCACCAACTTCTTCAGTTTCAAATGACTTTATTTATTGCGAACTGTGAACATTTTATTATTCAATCAGGTAGCTCAGAGTATGAGAGTTCATACTTAATTAATGAGAGTTTATATGTCATTCCTGTAGAATTGCTCAATGGCGAAGCTTATGAAAGTCATAGAATGCGCTAAGGGTGCTTAACCCTTTAGGGCATACAGAATTATGGCTGTCACTGCTACAGAACCAATCAAATGCCATCAGTCCTGTTGAACGGAGCAATAATTTCGTGTAATGGCATCAGTAGGAATATATGCGTGACCAAATACACATTGATAAATATTATCTCTTTTACTGAAAATATTTTGCTTTAGGTATTTGATTCTCTCAATTTCTAAGACAGAGAGTTACAACAAGATTGGAGCTGCACATATTAAGAGATACAATTATTGGTATTAAAGTAATACAACATAATTCACTTGAATTATTATAAACCGATTTATAAAGTAATAAAGGATAATAAACACATTGAATTCTCTATTTAATTACAAAAATGGTAACAATAGTAAAAGGAGGAGTCCATAGTTTTCGTCAGAGAATACGCTCTTCAAATTGGCAAAAAGGAGTTACAAAAGGAATACATTAGGAATGGCTAATGTAACGTTGAAGTAAAGCTAAAGCATAAAGTATAAATATTTTAATGAGTTATAGGCCTTATAGTTTCCCTACGTTGTACCTAGTTATATAAAAATTAAATCAAATTGATTTTGCTTAAAAAACTCAGAAGACCTCAACGCTTCTTCTTCATTTTCTTGTTTTTATTTTTATTATTATTATTATTATTATTATTATAATAATATTGTTATTTTTCTCAACAATAATACTCCCGAAGTGTTTCCATATGTTGTTTCTATTAGTTTCATATTACTGATAAACTACCCAACTGGTTGTTAAAGCAGTCACGGTATACTAAACTTTGATTTGAGCTGTTTGTTTACCCCTTTTCATCAGATTGGAATCAGCTATGGTCATATCCACTGGTCAGGTATTATGAGAACAGGACTTCCCGCTATCTTCAGAGTGACGTATATGAGATTCAGCTGCGACCTGGTGGGAAATATTAGAACTAAATTTCCTTTGCTCCTTTGGTGGGCCATCTTGGGACAGAGAGGCATTCAGTCTGCTGGAACGTCGCTGAGGGATAGACCGTCTTTTAGAGCACAACAAAGCTTCACTGCATAGTCGCATAGGGTAGGTAAAGGTGAGATTTTTTCAGCTTGGGCAAAATTTGAGGGTTAAACACATTCGGTAAGTCTAAATTATTCTTATTGTGAAAACCCACTTTACTAGTCGGGACAATAAGGCGTTATCTTCATTACAAGGTTTCTGTTCAAATAGTATTCCATGTATTGTAACTTATAACTGTAACTTACAACTGCAACTTAAAAGTGTAACGAATGTAATTTATTATAGGTAAAAGCATTAAGGATAAAATCATTTCATTAATGGTTGTTTATTAAAAGGATTTGTTGTAATAAATTACTAAACTCTGCCAGTGTTTCCTTGCAGTATTCTGGAAACTTTCTCCCCAGGCCTTTAAGGAAACTTGTTTTTTTGAAGATTCAATTTACGGTTTTTGTACATTAGTTATTTGCCTAGGATAACTACGGGGCACCCAATACACCCTCGTAGGAAATGGACATTTACTGATTAGAAAATTTTCTCGTTCGACAGTTCACACCACAGGTTATTGTCACCGTGAAGTTTCATTGTGTTAGGCCAATGAATGACAATATCGTATGCCATGTTACTGCGTTTTCGACTCAATTTCTGTCTATAGTTGGAGTATAAACTTCTTTTACTACAGTCATATACATATTCCATTTCGGCACGTTTTCTATTGCCATTACCTCTAAGTAGAACATGTATTCAGATATATTAAAAATATTAGTTTGATATATACTTTTTATGAGAGGGAAAAATAAATCCAGAGTCCTGTGTATAAACATATATTTAAATACCCAATACAAACTATATGAAATACAATATATTAAAATTGCGACTATTCTTTAAAACTACCTTCATTACTTTATATTAATGCTGTATACATTTAAGCGCAATACTGAAAAAATTGCTATATTTATTTAAATTTCGTTTTTTTAAATATAGAAACACATTATAAACTTGAGAATAAACTCGGAGGAAACAAATTTCTCTTGTAGAAAATTAAGGATAGTTAAGAGCACCTTTGTATTTTCCAATACAAAATATTAAATAGCATACGAATGAAGTCCAATGAGATTTGCTGCGCTTCCATACATCACATCTTACAGTTTTATCTAATTGAAAAACTCTTTCATTTAATTCTAAGAGAACATTTGAATTATATTTTTGATGTAAAATCTCAATATGGCTTTTATTACTTTCTCTAGAAAATATGTACAATGTACATAGTAGAAGGAGAAGGTACCGTATTCCACAAAAAATTAGGTACAGCAATTTCACCGGAAGCATTATAGTTTGAGACCCCATGAATCAAAAAAAAAAAAAAAAAAAATAGACACTTGTTCGTATGTCTGTTTGTATGGGCGCGCGTGTGCGTATGTGTGGTGTCCGTGGGCAGAATAGCTTAAAAACGAAAAGTTCTTTAAATATGAAACTTGGTATTTAAGTTCAGTGTCTTCTAAGGATGCCTCACGAAGATTTTCAAGAAAATCCTCCCCTATCCTACATGGAACTTTTTTCAAAAGTTCTGATTTTCTCAAGAATGGCTCTAACATTTTGATTAAATTCCATTATATTAAAGAAATTTGCGTAAGAAATAAAATATATATAATGCATTTTCTAGGCACAACCTCTGAAGACATCTTTATTCTGTCGACTTATGTATATCAAGTAAACTTATAATATATAGATGAATACCTGATACACCAAAAAATGTAGATCTTGTTAAAGCATACAAATTATGTCATTAATATGTTCTGTAGCTTTAACCATTTCCGAGATATTCTTTGTTATTTGTGTCAGTTTTAAACTAATTAACATTTTCTCAAATGTCTGGTCATCTTTCGTTTCAACTCTCTTTTGTTTTATTTGACCTTTGTTTTGTATTTGCTGACCTTTGCAAAGCACACCGAATTTCAATTTTTTCACAGAGAGACAGCTTTTTAAAGTATTTGGTTATCGCTTTGGCCTACTATATTTCCTTATTCCCCTAACATATAAGGCTATTTCTGTAATGTTTATCTTTATTAGTTTGAAGTGGATAGAAGAATAGTTTTTTATAATGATATTTGTTCAGAACAGGTAGAAAAAGTAATTTGGATGTAACATACTAGAATATTTTTTTGGTGGAATACAATGACTGCACAGGGAAAGTAAAAGAACAAGCGGCGAGCAATTTATAGACGTTTAAGTAATTACTCATATTTTGTACTACTCTAAGGCTAGTTTGGTAAAATTATTTCCAATTTTATGTGCAAGAAGCATTAAACCAGGAGTTTATTCAAAATTTTGCAGCCACCGTAATTCTAATTGAAAAACAATGCTATATATATATATATATATATATATATATATATATATATATATATGTGTGTGTGTCTACACACATTACATTATATATTAAGTCGAAGAATACAAAGATATTTTTGACCACAAGTAAGTAGGTTGAACAGAATTAGGTTCCGTTTATGTACCTGTATAAGGTAGTGAGTTTCCTCATCCATTTTCGATCGGTTTGTTTCCATATTTTATGTAAAAATTAACAAAATAGGCAGTAAGTTGAGGAAACCAATCCAGGCTACAGAGATGCACGGAAGATCTTTACAGTTCCAGGCTCTAAGTCCCGCCTTTTACTAGAGCGGCAAAGAGAGGACAATGAGCGATTCGTCATCCAAGGTGTCTATGAGAAATACTGTTTTCATTTGAGCAAGCAAAGACCCATCTATCCGGCACCGCACGCCACGAAACCTAAAAGCACATCTAAAGCACTGAAGAAAACGGAATGAAAGATAAACGATGGGAAGCAAAGCGTGGTTATGTCTATGGACTACGGAAAATGATGAAAAATCTAAGGTTGAGGTAGCCGGTAGAGGGACTCGAACCCAGGATCTCCCAAATTCCAACCTCACACGTAACCACAGTATTATCTTTCGGCACCCAATGCATAGGGAAGTAAATTTGAAGCTTTTCGCATACGAATCAGAAATACGTTAGTACGTCATCGACGAGAAAAGGGCATCATAAAACCTTTCAGAGAAGAGATGACATTCGATATGATTAGCGCATACATTTCTTAGTAAAATCGTTCTATGTCTGACGTGCAGTTTCGATGCTCATGAATAGTCAAAAGGACATATAATTGTGACGTTAGGAAACGGAATGGCGCAGAGCATGGAATTATAGGCATCAAGCGACATTTATTTAAATTGAATTGCCTGATACCTTCCTTGAGATGCTACATCTGAGTGAAAAGAGAAGAATTCCAATTAGTAACCCGCCCCATCAACCGAGACTTCCTCTTTGTAAATAACTCATCCACATACCCGAATTTTCTTCATGTATATAATGAAGTAAAATACACAAGGCCTTGTTGAACAGAGGTAGCAAAGGAACCACTCTAAGGGAGAGTTGAATACAATACAAAAGTAACATAATTTAAGGTATACAGAAATTATGCCATTCTTCTCTTGATCACCACATTTTTGTGGTGTATTAACGGTACTGGACAACGGTAATGGACTATTCTTGCAGAAGATTATTTTATCTACTTGTACTAATCGAGATAAACATTAGACGAAATTGTCTTATTACTTCCTTCCGAGCAAAAGGGAAATAAGGGAATGCACCAGACTAAAGGATAGTCAAAGCTTTTAATAGCTGGCCGTTATGTGAACAATTTCGGTTCTCTTTGCATAACCAGAAGTAAAACAAACGAGAGACGAAACAAAAGAGGACTTCCCGTTTGAGAAAAGTTTAAGTAGTTTCAAATTGAAACCAATAACGAAAACGATTAACTTCAGAATAAATAAATATAAAATACAAATTATATGCTTAACGAGAATGCTTTTTTGTATATTAAGTTTTCGTCTATCTCTTAAGGTTTATCAATTATAGAATATTCATCCAGGTCTTCAGAGGCTATTCCCAGGAAATTGACAACATAATTTTTGTTTGTCATGATATTTTTAATATATGGTATTTTAGACAAAATCGTTTGAGCCATTTCTGAGAAAGCAAGATTTTCAAATACATTTCCATGTAAAGGGTAGTTTGGGGTGAGCTTCTTCAAAATCTTCGTAACTTATCCTTGGACGACATAAACTTAAATACCAATTTTTGTATTTAACGTTCTTTTCGTTTTTGAGATATGTTGTCCACACACACACACATATATACATACAAACATACATACACATTGCTGTCCACACACACAGTAACCTTTTTCTAAAAATACTTTTTTTGTGGTTTCATTAGTCTCAAAGCATGTATTTCTTGTGACATTTCTATATCAGCTTTTTGGCTAGCATACAATACGTTTTCTATGTACATTGTATATATGTGCTAGAGAAAATAAAAATAGATTAAACTATACAGTAGTCTTTGGAAATGAAATAAAAACATGCTTTCTAGTGAGATGGCTCAGGGAGTAACATCTGTGGGTCACAATCGGGAAGTCCGGGGCTCAAATCCCGTGGTCCACCGAACTGGCTGAGGTTTTTTTCGTAGTTTTTCTCAGTCGTTAATCACGACAGTGGCTAACCACTGGTTGGAATATTTAATACCACGATCCAAAGTTTCCCTTTCAGTCTAAAACAAATTAAAACTCATAGTGGATTATAACAGCGACTGCGCTGCAATATATCCACAACTAGCTAAAGCAGATAGACTAAATGGACCCTAACGTCAACTACTTATCGCGGAGCAAAGTAATACGGTTGTGGTCTCAAAGGACTGGCTAAACTCTTGCCATCTGACTACGGATGGTGGAAAGAGCTAGATTAGAGATCATGATGTGTGACTGCACGCCCATGTTTTTAATTTTAGTTACGCAAAATCTAATATTTCCAATAAGAAGGATTAGCTGTGTCGAAAAACAACATTTAGGAATTATGACGTAACTGCCACGACACGACAGTCTTCTACCGCGGCCAATGGATACTGGGAAGATAGGTCCAAGGTTAATATTGGTACATGCCATGTTCGCTCGGTTTGCGCGCGAATTAAATTTCCGCATAGAGCTGGTCAACGCGCCATGTTTGGCATCTTGGTTTCAGCTGTGCACATTCTAAATTTTGATTGCCGTTTACTCTCACTTCCTTTAGCCATTGACTTTAAACCAGGTAACGTCACAGTAATTTTATCTAACCACAAGAATTAATATGTCGCAAACTGTTGATATGCTATTTCATTTCTTATGTGCTCGTATTAAGGCATGTAATGCTAGACACATTCGATAAATGTATGAGATGCTGTTAGCCCTTTGCAGGAATTTAGTTTGAATATACAACACTTATATACAAAGTGCTCTTCAATATTTTTGAGCATGTTGAATTTATATACTAAAATGTGCATTTACTGTATCTTATATTGAGTAATTAAAATTTTACGTCCGTTGCATTCCGTCTTTAGCAATTTATTTATAGCTTTACCTTTTCATGGCCCTCTAGGGCTTATCTTAGTGTCTTCCACACTTTTCCTGTAATTTTCTTTTTAAGAAGATAAAGTTTTAATGTTAATATCCCTGATTTTGGTTTAGAATTTTGGGAGAATGGCTCATGTTAGGCTAGGTATGTTTGGGTATGATGCCTAGGAATGGAAGGGACATAACAAACTGATTAAAAGTGCCTGCATTTTGTAGTGTCAAAGCTAATGAGATGACTGAGGCATTGTTTCACAATAGGATGTGTCCAATTATTTATCAACTGATTCTTGTAAACACATTCTTACAAAATATTCTTCTTCTGTACGGCTTGTGACGTTCATTGCACAGTTACCAATTCGATTTTGGTATGATAGTCTGATTTTTAAAAAAGTGAAACGACACAAGTATGATGACTTTGAAATAGCGTGCTCCTTTCATGATTACAAGAAGAAAACCGATTAGCGACTTACTTGAAAACGTGTAAAATTGACATTTCAACACCCAACAAAAAATATGACAAAAATAGATAACATAACAAAAAATTACATTACATAAATAGTGTGCAATAGCGATATATTTTTATGTAAGTCATTAAAAGTGAAAACTACTTCCGATGCTATTCGTATAACATTCTGATCTACATTTTGTTTTTAATAACATAATCGTTCTCAAACGGTGTTTATTAAATCAAAATCACTAGATACATTTTTAGCGAAATAAAGAATTTTGAATAGTCATCTATGTTAAGGGTAATTAGCGCTGGAAGGATTTTCTTAAAAACCTTCACGTTTCATTTCTAAAAGTTGCTGAACTTAAATGGTCAGTTTAATATTTATCTGAATTTTATATTCCACTTCTGTTTATCTCACAAACAAACACACACAGCATTTTTAATAAATATTTTTTATTTATGTGGCATTAAAACATGTATTTCAAGTGAAATATTAATATAAAATTTTTGGGTGGAATATAAAACTTCCTCAACCTGCTGGGGGTAACACAATTTCATTTATCATTATTTAACTATGGTTTTACTAGCATAAAACCAGCATTTTGTTTGTAACAACACAAACACAAATCAGAATATTAAATGCTTCCAATATTTTTTAACATTAACTTTAAATGCCGAGAACACGAGCACCTAAATTTATCCCTATGTCAATGAAAATTGTAATTGCCAAAATTATTTTCTTCATGGTTTCCTTTGCTAATCTGATTTTGCAATGGAGTTGGGTCATGACCGCAAATGCTTCGTTTTTGCGGCAGCTACATCTGTGCAGACACACCACGTGTATACGACAGATGAGATCAATTTCACACATACACACACACACACACCCACGATGTAATGCATTCCGTAATCAAGAGTGATTTGTAGCAAACCTCTTGTGGGTCATCATATCAAGCCTTTCGTTCTTCCGAAATGACTTACAGTAGTGTAACTTCGGATTTTAGATTTATTTCTGTGTTAGTCGAATGTTAGCTGTACAATAGAACTATGACGAATGTAATAACCGTCGCTGTGAAAAATCGCTCCAGATGTGCTTCATTGTCACCAGATCCGAATCCTCTCAAAACATCTAAGGTGCTCCGTTCACATGACTTTCTCTACCCGGTCTACAGCAAATTATTCTTACAAAAGCTTACTCTTCTCTCTATTTCGTACTAATCAAGATAAACATCATCAGATATAGTTGTATTACTTTCTTCCAAGTAGAAGGGAAATGAAGGAATAGCCTAGGCTAAAGGGATAGTCAAATCTTTTAAAAGCTGGTCGCTATGTGATACTATTAAAATTCCCTTCTGTTAGCATAATCAGGTTGGAAAACCGGATGTTTTTAATTTTACATTTTGCAAAAGCTTATTCGCCTATCTACTTCATACTAATTAAGATAAATGTTAGCATTTTTATTAAGATAATTAAGATAAACTTAGATCCTTATAAGTAGAATAAGTAGGGAAAATAAAGTAGTGCACTAACATAGAGTGACATTCAAACCTTTGAAAAGCTATTTACCGCATTAATGACCTCATCGTTGCTATGAAATCTTCGTCTTTCAAGAACTTTTTTGAGGTTTGGGAACAGGTAGTCGTCACTGGGTGCTGGATCTAGCAAATAGGGTGGATGTACAAGCAATTCGAAATTTAATTCGCACATTTTCCCATTCCAATGACTGGACGATGGGCCGGAGCATTGTCGTGATGAAACAAGATCTTTTTTTTTGTCAAATGAGGTCTTTTTCTTTTCACCTCATCACTCAAACATTGCAGTAAGCTTGCGTAGTAGTCACCAGTGACACGTTTACCCTTTTCCAAGCAATCAATAAAAATAATTCGCCATAAACTTGTTAGCCTACAAAACTGACTTTGCCTCTTTTGGAGTTGGTTCAATCCAATGTTTTAACTGCGATTTACTTTCTGGAGTGTAGTGATGTTTCCAAGTTTTATCCATGGTAAGCCGTCTCAAAAATTCACTGGGATTTTTACGGTAGAGCTCCATATTCTTAACAGAAACAGTTTTTCTTTGCAACTTTTGATCAGGTGTCAACAAACGCGGCACCCATATTGCACAATATTGTGAAAGACCAAACATTACCTGCACGTTGTCTTGAAATGTTTATAGCCGCTGCTATCTCAAACAACTTTAATCTGCCGTCTAAACGATGAATTTTTTCAATGATCTCTGGAGTTGTCACTCCTACAGGACTTCCAGAGTGAGGCTCATCACTAGTGCTCGTACGTCCCATTCTAAACTCTGCAACTTACCTTTTAATCGTTGAATATGAGGGCGGCAAGTCTTTCAATGTACTGTCCATTTCCTCCTTGATTTCTTTAGGCGTTAAGCCTTTCAAATGGAAGTATTTAGTCATTGCTCGTTTTTCCAAATCCTCCATTTTCGTGAAAACTCTAAAGTTGTCTTGTTTAAAGTGCTGTAATTTGAAAACTAAACAAGCTATTGACCTGTAACCATGGATACAAGTTAGACTGAGTTAAACTATACGATACTACCGTATAACTGGCCTAGTGGCGTCACATCTGTGTGAGGTCCGGGACTTATCAGCCGATCCTCGCACTACAATATCTTTAAAATCCTTTTCCCTCAATTTTTATTACTTTCTCTATATGCACTATGTACATAATGTATAGAGAAGGTATTGCACTCCACCGAGATTTCACCGGAAATATATGTTTTAGGGTCCTCTTTATCTAAAAAAAAAAAGCATTTTCGGAAAAAGTCCGTGTGTGTGTGTGTGTGTGTGTGTGTGTGTGTCCGTGTGTCTGTGAACACGATAACTCAAAAACGAAAAGTCGGTAAAATACCAAACTTGGTATTTAAATTTCGTATCTTCCAAGGATTCGACACGAAGATTTTGAGAAAAATCCCCCCACTCCCAACTACCCTTTACATGGAACCTTTTTCGAAAATTTTGATTTTCTCAAAAATGGCTCTAACGATTTTGATTAAAATTTCGTATATTAAAGGTATTTACATGGCAAATAAAATGCATATATTGAATTTTCTGGGTATAGTCTCTGAAGAGTACTTTATTCTGGATGAATTTTACGGAATTTTGAATAACTCTAAAACCGTAAGAGATGGACAAAAACTTACTACACCAAAATGTAGAGCACGTTATAACACACAATTTATGTTATATACATTTTTTCGTGGAGTTTATCGTTTTTTAGATTCCTTGTTTTTGGTTTCTGATTTGTAAAACTTCTACTTTTCTCATACTGGAATTTGTCAACTGCTGTCCATACAAACAAAGGAACTTCAGTGACATAGCAACCCGCTTTTGACTATCACTTTGACCTATGGTACTCTCTTATTTCGCTTCTACTTACAAGGAAGCAAGTAATAAGACAATTTCTGCTAATTTTTTCTGATTAGCATGAAGTAAATAGAAGTATAAGCTTTTTAAGAATAATTTGTTGCAGAGATGTAGCGAAAGCCATGTGAATGGTACACATCAGATTTTTTTGTTTGTTTTTCCACATTAAAGCGTTTCATGTGATGAAGTCAGTACTAATGCTGTCCAAATTTTCTGCAGCAACTTGAAAAGAATGATAAAAAACAGAAAACAAAAACATTGCCAATTCTTTTTGGGTCATTCAGAGGTTTACATAATTATCATGTGAAGAGTTTGGTTAACTAGAAAAATAAAAACATTTAAAGTTTATTTTCCAACTATCCTTTTAAATTTAAGCCTTCTTTATAGTAGCGGTGTTCCAAGTTGAGTGTGAAAAGTTTAGACATTCGTACATAATTCATTAGATATAAAACTATGAATTTGCAACATTTTCATGTAATATTTTGTATTGTAGATCATCTTCATAATATGAAAGAATTGTGCCTACAACTCGATGCTTTTGGAATGAGATGTGCTATTTCTATTAGGGAGTATTTTAGTTTAAACGCATAACAGAATTTAACTGACTCTCATATAATGAATAATAGTCAGCATAATATCGATTAATCGCATACAGGACGCTGCAATCCCAAAAATTATAATGGACTAGTGGATTATGCATCACAGCTAAAGCCAGATTTGATGGTAACCATTAACTGTCATATAGTAAACTCCCAATAACGTTAGTGTGCAAGTTTTATGTGTACCTAATAGGAGTAATAAAGGGAATAGCATTATTGAACCTTACGTGTTAAAATAGTGAAGACAAAAATTATTATTTTAGGAAAGCTGCAATAAAGTTTATAATTACCAATTACATTTAGCTGACTGAATCATAAAACAGAAGATAAGGTTTTTTCTTAAAGCTCTGTTAAAGTTGCTCAGTAGTTATAATAAAACGAATTGCGGGAAATTTGGTTTTACCAACAGAAATACTCGAATATGATATAATCGTTCTGGAGTAGCATCAGCTTTTACTCCAATACTATAGATTGTTCATGAATGAATTACATTTTCTAATGTAATTAAAGTTCGTGTTGTTCGGTTATCTATTTCAAGCAATCGGATGTTGTAAGGATCTAATTCATTTATGGAATTAAATAGGAATCAAATTCGAATGCCTAAATGTAGTTTTAGAAACACAAAGTGGTATTAAATTGGTACTAAAACACAAAATATTTGTATATCTTCTGGGAAGAAGAAGGAGGAGGAGCCCAGTAGACCACGGACCACAAGCCCGGATTATACTCCAGCCAGTATTGACACCGGCAGTGAAAGGCCGCGCCGTGGCCGAGTGGTTAGACCACTCGCCTCTCACCTCACCGGGTTCGATCCCAAGCGACCGCATGTGAGATTTGTGGTGGACAAAGCGGCGCTGGGGTGGGTTTTCTCCGGGTTCTCCGGTTTCCCGCGCTATCGCATTCCACTGGTGCTCCATCTTCATTCATGTATCATCAGTGTCACCGCCTGCGGTGCCATAAGTAGTTAAAGCGGGCGTTAAACACTACCAAAAAAAAAACCGGCCGTGAAAGCCTAAGAATTTCAATATTTGTATATCATCTTTAATGTTGATTAGTAAATTATATTGTTCTTGGTTACTTTAGGGTATACTTGGTATAAACTGCATTCATGTTCAGCTCCTGAAACATACTGTAAATTGGTTTTCTTAGATAAATAACGTTTTTTATCCATTTCCTGTTGATGCCGTCATGGTGGAAATTTTAATTTCCTGAATTCAGTACTACTATATAAATAAGCCCACCTTTGTGTTTTGCCTACTATATACTGTATGTACGTGCAGAGACTATATTAAAACATCGAACTTTTATGTACGTATTACTATACCAGGTATACAGCAACATTTGATAGTTGAATTTCATTATTTAAATTTTAAGTTTGTCTTTACTTCCTTTTTATATGTTAACATTTATTCATGATTTGATTCATTAAGCAGCATGGACTGTTTTTTAGTTTTTTTTAAAAATCGATAACAAGGCATCTCCAAACCATTCAAGTTTTCGTGATATTGCTACAAAGGTTAAGAGTTATTAGGAATTACTGTACATATTGTTCCCTGCCGTAAAAATATCATGAAATACATATGCCTTAAGTGCAATTGAGAATCTCTGAAGTAGAACACGTGAATTGCGTTTCGTAAATTGATGTGTTAAAAATCGTTTTATTTTTGCCGAGAAAGACATCATGAAACTTTCACATATGACCCCTTTCTAAGAAACATAAATAAATTTACTTGCATTTTCAGAAAAAAAAAACTCAGGTGTGTTCCATTCATATGGCTTTCTCTACATATTCTGTATACTAACTGTTTCTATAAAAGATTACTTCTTTATCTGCAAGATGCTAATCGAGATAAACATTAACATAAATTGTCTTATTACTTGCTTCCTTGAAAGTAGAAGAAACTAAGGAATATACTAGACTAAAGGGATAGTCAAATCTTTTAAGGCTATCACTATGCGATTGACATTGAAATTCGGTTGTTATGCGTGACCAGGAGTAAAACAAAAGAAACACAGTTGACGCTTCTATTTGGGAAAAGTATAAGTATTTTAAAATGAAAACCAATAACAAGCAATTCTAAGGAAGTTCCACAAAAAAATATATAGGACATACTTTTTGTGGTTTAAGATATGTATATGCGTTGTGTAGCAGGAGCACTTCAGAGGATATTCCCAGGAATTTCAAGATATAAATTTTATTTCGCATGTGTATTTAATATACGACATTTTAATAAGATTATTAGTGTCATTTTTGAGAAAGTAGCCTTTTTCGAAACATTTTCCATTGAAGGAGTGTTTAAAACTTTAGGACTGTAGGAGTGTAAGAAAACTTCTCTGAAGGTTGTCTAGTATACAGGTTGTGTTTTACACTTATTTATAACTGCACTGATAATTCTAAGGTTTGGTTTGATACATTACCTGTATTAATACCACTACTTTTAATTGGTATTCCAGCATTTATCATTGTGTCGTTCGTTTCAGAAATATGCCCCTAAGCAAAGAGCAAAAGAACATTTGGAGTGAATATTACTGCATGTGGCCACTTTTCCTGAAAACGATTTCCTTACCGGTTCTCTGCCTTAGTCTTGTATTGGTTCCTCAGCAATTTACGAAAGCACTGAAAATTCTTTTTATTGAAGGATCAGTTTTGTCTTTCTTTGTTAGTCGCTTTCCTAAATCTTATCACGTACCATAAGACCTCTGGTAGATATTTTTACTTGACAAACGAAGAATACATAGTTATAGTAAATAACTAGCTTTGACAGTCACTATTCACACAGTGACTGCTGAAATGGCTGGCTCAGCGTTTGTGTCATTCAAAAACGTGCAGAAGGCCTTACTTTTAAAATCACATAAATCACTATTTTTGTGACACTGGAAACCACAGCACATGATGGATGCTGTAACCGCATCTGGACATATCTTCTAATGGTGGAGTGAATACCGACAAAGAATCCTAGTTTTTTTAAACAATTTGGACGTATTATTTGTAGAGATTGTAAATTTGCAGATCCTAATTCTCGAGTTAAACAGTGAAGACATCATTGCTGTGTAAGAAAACTTGAAGAGCGAAGGAAGCTATCTTCTTTGAAAACTTTGAGCTGGCAATTCGGAAGAAACCGTCTCCTATTAGGAAATGTAATAAAGATGATGATGTTCATAAAGCGGATGACTTTAATGACGATTTAACAAAGTTCTTGTTGACAATATACAATCTATCATTATTCTATTCTACAGGGATAGAATACGGGCGGAAGGGATACGACACCTATGCCCTATGGAGGTACTTCCCGGAAAGAATGGTGAAGTGAGAGGATACACTGGGCGGCCGGGAATAGGATCACGGTATAGCAATGACAGGTAGTACCAACACTTCCAAATTAAAGCACGTCGACAGTCGGACAGCCAGACCTGGGACCCGGCCCTGCTAAAGGCGCTCCTCATCCAGGCAACCAGCCTAGGTCAGGGGACGGAGATAGTCACTTTGAGCATACTTTTTCCCCGCCAATCCGCAACAAGCCGACACTTCCAACCCTAAAAGAAACCATTGGAATGAACGAGGAATGAAATGACAATGAAACTATATGGGGTGGACAGAAACATTTGGGGAATGAAAGAAACTTACCCAGGATCGCCTGGTGAGCCGGGGAAATTCCCGAAAAAACATGGATCAGAATTCACCTCATCCTAACCATTCATACAAGCCTTCAATTAAAAGACTAATGAATATGCTACCCTCGCACAGTCAATGTACTGCGGCCCTTCAAACTTTTTTCAGAGATGTTGCTTTTTTAATAGCTATTGCATGGATATTAAACTTTGGTAGATGAAATTATATTTATTTGGATTGTTTAAGGCATAAAATGATATATATTAAATTTCATTTTTGGTTGTTTTAGCTGATATAACTAAGAGTGCTCAAATTACTTTTTGGGGATCAAAATTGCAACCTCCCGAATGCGGGCCACAGACGAAACCGTCTGAGTCATCCCGTTCGGTAAGATAAGAATAGCAATTACTAAAACATAGAGCTTTTGTTTCGGTATTAAGCCTGATAGTTAAAATAATTCATTATGATTATCATGATGATGATTATTATTCTTACTGATCCCGGTGGTGATGGTGGTTATGCTGCTGATCGAAGGGGAGGTGCTGTGCTATAAAGGGAGTGGAATATTGTAAATGTTCATTTCAAAATAGGATCAGTTCAAGCCACTTACCTGTTTCTGCTGTATGTAATGATCAAGATGCTACTTAACCATGTCAATGTAGTTGACGTCATTTAGTCTCCTTGATACAAATACAAATAGACTTGATATCATGCAAGTAATCAAATTTATTCTCAGCTGTAATTGTCTTTCTCAGTCTTCTCCAGTCTTTGGGATCTCTAAGGTAGGGTACTTTATTATGTAACAAAGGCAACAGCAGTAAACCATTAAATAACCTCCTGTGCATGGTAGGTAGTGTGCACGTCTGAAATATATCAGCAGTGCCACAATAGACTTACATTCCATAACTATTGTACCAGATATTAGGATATTAGGATTTAAAAGTTTTTACCTACAAACTACAAAACATAAAATTGAAGTAATATGCCAAGAAATATGTGATGTGAAATTGGAACACACTGGTCCCCTAATAATATAAACGATAGCTACCAAAAAACTTACAAGGAACTCGTGAACATTATGATGAATAGCGCGAGAATTTCTTGAAAATCTGCTTGAAAATGTCGAAGATGAACTAAATACCAAGTTAGTATTACTGGCTAATTTCTTACTTTCTCTGTACGTGCTATATATATTAGTGTATAGATAAGGTATTGCACTCCACCAAAAAATTCGATACCGAGATTTCACCGGAAATATATGTTTTAGGGTCCCCTGTATCCAAAAAAGGTATTTTCAGAAAAAGGTCCGTGTGTGTCCGTGTGTCTGTGTGTCTGTGAACACGATAACTCAAAAACGAAAAGTCGGTAAAATACCAAACTTGGTATTTAAGTTTAGTATCTTCCAGGGTTGCGACACGAAGATTTTGAGAAAAATTCCCCACCCCAAACTACCCTTTACATGGAACTTTTTTCGAAAATTTTGATTTTCTAAAAATGGCTCTAACGATTTTAATTAAAATATCTTATATTAAAGATATTTGCATGACAAATAAAGTGTCGATTTTGAATTTTCTGGGAATAGCCTCTGAAGACTACTTTATTTTCGGTCAATTTTACTGAATTTTGCATACCTGCTAAACCGTAAGAGATGGACAAAAACTTACCACACAACAAATGTAGAGCAGCACCTTAAAACACACAATTTATGTTATACACATTTTGTTCGTGTAGTTGATTGTTTTTGAGATATTCCTTGTTTTTTTTTTTCAGCTATAAAGATTCATACAGGACTTTGTGAACTCGTGTCTATATAAACAAAGGAACTTCAGTCGCAGAGCAACCAGCTTTTGACTATCACTTTTACCTATGGTACCCCCTTTTTTCGCTTCTACTAACAAGGAAGCAAGCAATAAGACTATTTCTGCTAATTTTTGCTCCATTAGATGAAGTAAATAGAATAATTTGTTGCAGTGATATAGAGAAAGTCTTGTGAATGGAACACATCAGATTTTTTTGGGTATTATGTTACTCATAAAGGCTGGACCGTTTTCTAAAAATGTTTTATTTATTTATTTTTGGACTTAGGAGGCCTTAAACAAGTTGACCATCATTTTTTGGTGAAATGCAATATTCTCTCTGCCTTTTGGGTGGTAATTAGAGAATGTATAGTATAGCAGAAATAATAAAACAGTAATAGTATTTGCAATTTAAACAAATAACAAGGAGTGTCTCGGAAATGGCAAATGATACAAAACTGATTCAGAATAAGGAGAAAATTCAGCATATACTATTTATTTTTCATGCAAATATCTTAAATATTTTTTATTTTTATGAAAATGATGAGACATTTTTGAGAAAATAAAAAATATAACGCACAATATTCTGTATAAGCGCCTGGCAAATACACAAACGCAACATACAAATTGACACAGATTTGGGGATTGTGAGGTCGGGGATTCTTAAAAACTCATTTTTGCTGAAACTGAAATGCCTGCATCAATATTTTGGGTTAAATGCAACACCTCCTGTATTTATGTAGGGGAATCGCAGAAAAAAATCAAGAATATGTATATGCAAAATTAAACTAAAATTATTGACCGAAAATCAACAACTTTTATACACATAAATACCTATACTAAAGTAGCTCACAAGGAACAAAATTCGGGCCTTACTTAGAGCTATTCGGTCCAGACATTGGAATCAGAAAATAATAATGATAGCAGCAGGATATTCAGAATACTCTTGGAAACTCTGTGATAGCGTCTCTCTCGGTGACATTCCTTGACAGTCGCTATTCCCTTGCCCATTTAATGATCTCTCTACTTGGAATGTATTAGTTTCACACTCAACCTTAAGACCATTTCACGCATAAAGATGACAAAGAGGAGATGATAACTTTTTATGTATTTATCACCGGGACCTGCAAGTGATAGGAGGACATACGTTCATGATACATTTAGGTACAGCACTTGAAAAGAAATGTGTTGACTTTTGCTTCACTTTTAATTCAAAAAGGAATAATTATGGTAATTACAAACAATATACTTTAATTAAATAAGCTACATCACATCAGTCATCAGGTTCGGAGTAAACATATATTTTACCAGATTTGTTTTCTCCCTCAAAATCTTCATGATTATTTTTGCAGGGATTATTTTTCAGTATTTATCCGGAGGATAACACCACATTCACAGGTTAAAGGTTATTCAACATGGAACAAAATACAAATTAATCTTCAAACAATAACAAATAAATCTTACTCAACAAAAGTAATACAAAATCCAATTTCAGGGACTTGAATTACAGAACAATGAATGCTTACTCAAACCTTAATTTACCTTAGCCTCGATGGTAAAAGAATGTATTTGGCACGTTCAATTTGTCCATGTAGGCCACCAATAAATAACGTTTCACTTGTGGAACATTTTATTTTCTCTCTTTCCATTCCAATAAACAGCACTCTTTTCCAGGTTTTCTTTCAAAATGGACGTCATATATACTGATATTTGAGCGTATATTTAAGTATACAAGAAAACACATTCGTCTAACTGCAATCGTTTGATTTCTCCATCATGTGCACAGACGTGTAATGTTCAGAATATAATGAGTCATTTACAAGGTATTGATTATGTGCATCACAAAGGTAATTCCTCGGCAGCATTGTTTTTTATTTATTGTATTTGCAATAGTGGCAAATTTAACATTTAACGAACTGCATAGTTGAGATAACATTCTCTTTTTTTTGTATATTAAAATACTTTCATGTTCATGGATAAATTTTGATGTTCAAATTAGCAAAATACACAGATAATAAATCAAGATTAGGGGCGTATAATTGGAAATTTATTACACATCTGATAATATATTAACTAGAGCGCAATATCGGATTCACACTATAGCATAAAAAGCTATAGCGTTGTGTGTACGTTTC
This sequence comes from Hymenopus coronatus, assembly GCA_030762935.1. Lineage (NCBI taxonomy): Eukaryota > Metazoa > Arthropoda > Insecta > Mantodea > Hymenopodidae > Hymenopus > Hymenopus coronatus. The sequence continues at coordinate 36,916,773 of CM060889.1, read as the reverse complement.
GAACTTCTCTCAGCTATAACTAATACAACTTATTTTCTTTATACGCATTTAAATTTCACATTATAATAAATATAGACAGTCTCTCTTAACTAGAAGTCTCCGAATGCCAATGGTGTTCACTGAAGTTCAAAGAACTAAGGTGGAATATTTAGGCCTTTTAATGAGGGTTATAACTAACATAATTTACCTTTTAAACTCTTTCATTATATATACATAAAACTTATCAACATTTACCTATAAGCTAATGGGATAAAATCATCGCACACTTGGCTGAACAGCTGACTGCCGAAACTGTGGAAGTGAATTCGAATACATAAAATGAAAACCAAGCTACTAACTCAGGTTTGCTGAAACAATATTTGGTTAGATAAACTAAAGGGAGCCTAGACAAAAATTGTCCCGTTTGCTTAATAATTGTAAATATTGCAACATTTTGCATTGTTTAACACAGAAATAAGGATACGACACGTTTTCTAGATTTTTATGTGAAATGCATATCATTGTTAGATACATTTGGAATCTAATAACGAATATTTTCTCGCTGAAAATGAATGAGTCACATAACATTTACTTTGCAAAATATGCTGAAAAATATGAAGAGTCGCCCTTTCTAGTACATAGTACACGATGCAAATGCACGTTTCATTGAAATTTACTTTGAAACATTCCAAAGTCAGTGTTTATGCTGGTAAATAATACAATATTTGCATATCATTGTTTGAATTTAATGCTGCCGAGAAGGTCAAAGTGATTATGAGTTACCTAGTATTTCTTAGATGCAGAAACACCTTTGTTGGGCCAAAGGTAGGAAAATGTTTCAGTTAATGCGATTTGCGATCATGAGAGTTTATCTAAAATGAGTTTGTATACAAACAAGTCCATCTCTTGTTTCGATCTATATATTTCAAAACTGTTAAAGTAAATGCTAAATAGTGTCATTGTTCACAACAAAACATAATTTATGTTTATTTAAATTTGCATTGTGAATGTATTCAGTTAATGTATTGAATCCTAATGAAAAGTCGTGATATAACCTTGCAGTTAAAGCGACTTTAAATAAATAAATAAATAAATAAAAAGCCCATCTCATAGCAGTGAACAACTATTCGTGTTTGGTTTTATACATTGTTGACTAAATTATGAGGATGATCTTTAAAGACCATGATATGCCAATGTGTACCTGTATCGTTTGATAAAGAGAGATAATTGGCATTCAGCATTGCTGTTTGAGAGCCACTGGGAGGTTCTTCTTAGGCTGGCATAAAATGACTATAATAGATTCGAAATAGAACCAATGGCTCTAATCCAGAATTATATAAAATAGTTGTTGTTTCATAGTATAGAAAATATATTATGAATGCTCAAAATTCTTCAAAATATTATTCCAAGTAATCACGTAGAAATTGATGACAATCGGCTGTGTGTGTTTGGTGAATGTAAATACAAATCGAATTGAGTACCTTGGGAACCTACTTTAACATCTACAATGCTTATCTAAACCCCTGGAGAGTACAAATGGCATGGCCGAATTCCTGTGTTTGTATTTTCAAGTTGTGTAGTATTAATACATACTTGGATCGAAAATATAGAACAACGCTTGCTTTCACAGCAAATATTTTGACATAAGAACTGAAGCTTTCCTGGCGACGTGTTAATTCAAAATCTTCTCGGGCTTATAAATACCAGTCTCCGCAAGCTCAAACCATCAGTTCACCCTGAAGACGAGGAAGATGCACTTCTTCGAAACGTTGGTGTCAAGCCAAGTTTTTACCTGGCTAGAAGCCCGAGAAGATTTTGAATTAAATATTTTGACGTTTACAGAAATAAAACAAAATTAGATATATTTCGGAAAGGGACGATATTTTAGCGAACAAAATGGATGGAAAGGTGCTCAGCTACTCGCTAAGGGGAAGAAGAGAGAAGATAAAAGGTCCAAATAACCAAGAATAAATCTGGCTGACATTAAGCCCAAGATGTTTATTTTATCTGTCAGTGGTCTTTAGCATCTAGTTAAGCCATTTAAACAAATGATGGTTTTGCTGTTCACAAAATTAACATATGTGGCTTCGGCAACCTAGCCGATAACGTAGAGCGACTGATGTTTACTGTGAAATACTCAGTGTGAACTACTTGTGGATGACTTATATTGCTGAGAACAATCATGCTAAGTACAACAAATATCAACATTCACGAACTGTTTTTATTTAAACTGTTCCTAATCTATTCAACAACTGACACGTCGCTGATTCGGACTTCTGTGGAGGATGCTAGAACATTTCGGATTATTCGAGTCCGCCTTGAAGGGTTGTAGTTTATGTCAGTCAATTGAAAAGAGCTGTTGCAGATGCGTCATTTCCCATCTTAGCTAGCTGATCAGCTAGCGGCCTAAAAATGACATCATATTGCACCTCCCAAAATATACATATATTTGCGCTAATCTTTCACTCGTTTTCATTTTGTCAGTAATGTATACTGTGCTTACACGATTGAAAGTAATCTGCAGTGCGAAAATCATATCTTATGTTAAACGCAAGGCCAAAATTAAGATATTAATGATCAAAACTATTTAAATAACATTTTATTACTATGTGTGCTAAATTACCTTAGTTCCAGACTTTCAGTCATTTGAGTCATTAGCAACTATTCCTTACATGGGCAGAAGCTTGGAGACTTTTGCTAAGGAATTTAATTAAAACTCGTATCTTAAAATATATTTCTTATTTTAAATATTGTTTCAATGCATAAAAACTGAGCATACGGTATTCGCCCTCCATTCGCTACACTGCTAACTTTATATACCCAAGGTTGCGGGCTCAAACCCGGCGGAGGACGATGTCTTATTTCGGGTGTAAAAATCCTTAGCATGGCTTCCTTCGGAAGGCAAGTTGGTCCCGTGTCGTAGATTTACGACACGTAAAAAAACCTCAAACCTGATAGAGAGGCCTCTGAGCAAAATTAAGCAGTCTTTCACGTCCAATTTAGAATGGGACGCAGAACCACAGCAGTTAAAGAGCATCCATAAATAACACGCCACTTACATTTTTTTTTAACATACTGTGACGTATTCTTATTAAATTTTATTTAAAATTTTATTGCAATTTGCGCACATTTTTATTAAAATTAATATTTCAAGTGACTGATAGACTCGAGCAGGAGGAAACACACGCAGCAGAAAGATCTGCTCATTGGTTAAATAGAGTTCTGGCTTTCTAAATAACAATTCATACACACACAAGCACGAGAACTATGATTGAGGGAAGGGAAGAGAAAATTTGAAGTTTTGAAATGCAATAATTTCTTAATAAGACAACATTATTATCAATAGGTAATATTTCCGAAATCAAAGTCACCGGTGCGAATTACAACATTAAAGTCGGCACAAGGAATGCATGGAACAATACATTCTTGACCAAATACTTAGTGTGTTGACGTTTAAAGTCAATTGACATTCACCTTATTTGCTGTGTTCTAAATTGAATACCTATTTCGAGCTTTACGACCCATCTTGTATTAATGCCACACCAACTGAAAACACAACGCACAGGAAACCACTCTTGCCAGGGATGCACCAAGATGGCAAAGAGGTTAAGCAGGCTCCCGAGGTACTAAATTTGATTATTAATGTACCAGTTGTAGTAGGTATGTGTCGTTATGTTTTCCATGTTTGCAAGGTACTTTCCTCGCAATGAGTTTCCAAATTATGTAATTAAATAGAATTTTATGGAGTGAAAATGTGACAGGAACGGGAACAGAATCTGAGCTCTAACATTCCACCTGTATTGGTATGTAGTCCTTCAGTAGAGCTACAATGCAGGCTGCACGCTATCACTGAGTTTTATGACGTGTCTTTGTTCAGAATTACAGTTTTGTGTAAGGAGTTGACGCTGCAGAAATGAGATGTCTCTACGATCATAACCTCTTTGAGTTAGGGGAAAGGTCCGACAGACATTTCAGCTACTAACTTACACCAATCGATGCCATGGTGGCATTTACACCATTAAAAGGTTCAGTCGCAATGACAATGGCTGTGTGAGTAATACAACGATTATATGCTAATTTTGAACCATAATTTGCCGAACTAAAATTCTGAACTGGAACATTTTCCTATTTAGCTCTCTAAATTTTCCATGCAGTAAGTTTCCAAGTGGAACTGCTCGAATTACAGAATTATATTACAATTAAATATTATAATAAATAAGACTTGAAACTCTTTAAATGTTTGTCCTGTATTAATTTATACGGCTACGCGTGTTTACAATATATACACTGACAATTTTCTGATCCACATCTATTTGGGGGCAATCTTTGGAATAATGTATTACCTAAAAAGGCAATATCATAATAGGATAAGCAATTATCACTTGGTAAGTATTTTGAGACAAGTGGAAACATCAATAAATTTGTTAAAAGTAGGATGGTCCAGAAAAGTCGCTAAGAGAAGTGTGTCGTCCAAATGACACTATATCCTCAGTGTATTGTATTAAATATATTTAAAGAATTTCACAGTGGGTTCAAACTCGGCAACATAGCCCACCTTTCGCAAGGTAAAGTAGACTTACGTGTATAACATGTCGGAGTGGGTGGACGAGGTTCATCCATTGCGACATCGCCTGCGGTGCCATGGTAGTAAAAGTGGGCATAAAACAGTACTAAAAAATACGCTGCGGTTCTTCTAACTACCGTTGGTCGTCCCTGATGAACTTTTTAAAATGGGCAGAGCCCGCTATTTCATTTGCTTTTGCCTTTAATCCAAAGATACTTATAAATGTTATGATTATTTATGAATCAGAAAAGAATAAAATAAATGTAAAACTGTTGTAAACGTTTTTCGTAATTTTATTTTCTAACATTAGATGGGAAATACCCTTAAATACAAGATGAAAGAGTAATTCTTACATCTCGAAGTCTAAAATACGTTTGGGATGTTTTTAGCTGAAGCAGATTGATTTATGTAAGGCGATTGTACATTAACGATTGCCTTTAGTTTTATACTGGTGTGCCTATGCAGTACGTAATCGAAATGATAGTTAATAACTGGACAATTCCAAAGTAATTTTTAATTTTAAAACGATACAAAAGGTAATACAAAAATAGGAACTGAGTTTCCGACGAACTATATAACAAAATAATTACCAAACGGATTTAAACAATCTCTGATGTAGCTTTCAAAGAAATTGCGATTACACAATGAATTATCTCTGAAATAAAAAGAGAATATGATTTAGAGACATCTAACCTTAATTAATTACGAGAAATCCTTTGGCCGAGGGGACAGAGAGAATTTATGGTCCATCATGGACAGAAGTGGTTATCAAAACATTTAATTGTGTCCAAGGCTTTTATGCAAATACAAGAGCAGCAGGAAGAAGAGATTAATGCTCGCTAGAAATGTAGGTATATATCAAGGAGTGAGATAGGGCGATACTTATACATCACCCAGTTTAATATCTGTATACGACTTAGCATTACTCACCTTCGAGATAAAAATTAATGGTGACAGCGTATAAACTTTCACGAGCATGCATTCGATGCAATATGATTACTTAAAAAGAAGCTAAAACTATGATATTCTTAGGAATTTAGACTGTAAGAAATAAAATCTCAAATAATTAAATACTTTCTCTAGCTACAGGATTTCATGTTCAATCCAAATAGAGATAATATTGAAATAAATAATGTAAATTTAATAATATTTTTTGGTTTAGTGAATTAAAAGTTTGTGGCTTTTTATAAATATATTTTTTCGTTTAAAGAAAGTTTAATTAATTGGAATAATTTTGATTTTACAGTTACCTTAGTTTAAATTGACCTACTTTAAATAAAACTTCAAGGTTATGAATAATCAAACAGTGGAACAGGTATTTAATTTTCGGTATTTCATTGACGACATAACATACGCAAAGATTAAACATATAATTACAAAGTTAATACTTGTGAGAAAATGTGCTTCACTGTAAGAAGAAAGATGAATAAAAGGGTGAGGAAAGAGATCCAAATAAAAATGTGCAAACCTGTGACTTATTAGTTGAGTCAGAGATTCTTGAGATCCTCAAAATACTCCAATATCAGACAGACTGAGTGAAACGAGAGCACAAGGCAAGAACTAGGAATATAGCTAGTTAACAGAATAGCCATCCAAAATAGATGAAGGGAATCTGTTTTGGTAGGCTTACCAAAAGAGTACCACAACAATTTTCAAAATATAAAACGATAGATAGAAGAAATATGGGAAAACCGAGGCAGAGATGAGAAATCTGGGACAGTTTTAGGAGACACTGCATCGACCATGTAGGCCATACATTGTCAGACTAGCGGTTGTATCAGTTTGTTCGTTTGGAATATCACTGTCACACTAAGGCCGTTCGTGGGAATCTTTTTAACTATCCTGGCGTTTGCTTATCTAGGAGAACAACATGAATATAGGGAACTCAATTAGACAATCAATTCAAGTGCCGTCACGAAATGTCGTTGAACATAACGTTCTTGATCAGGGAATATCTATTTCGCGAGCTCGCCATTAGATGAGGGATGATCTCGTCGCCCATGGATGGCAACATCACAATTAGAGCAGACTTCCTCCTAAGAATGGGATTCTTTTAGATGTAAATAAACATTATAGTGACCATTGACTTTAGTTCCCTTCCGCCATACTAAAGCTTTTTATCCGAAAATCCAGCACCCTCCGCCGAGTCTGAACCCGTATGGGTATTTTTTGAAGCTAGCATGGTAACAATTACACCATGAGGGGTGACAATTTAATCATCATCATCATAATCTTCTTTAAGGTTTAGGACAATCAACCTGTTCCAACTTCAAACAGAATTAAAATTGGTCCCGCCATCCTTTCCTGGCTCATCCTATTGATCTTGTTCCTTGTGGTTTATAATTATATAGCGTTTTTTATAATTGGGGACTCTGGCGAACGTCGTGCAAGTTTTCCCTATCTATTTTAAATGCTTTTATTGTCTTTAAAAAATGTTATTCTTTTTAATTATGCTCTAATAGCTTCACTTCTTTTTTATCCAGCAGCATATATCTCACTGTAAATCATAAATAAGCTGCTACAAGTATTTTTTCCATCTTCTTTACTTTAAGTCCAATTTTCATGTATAGTAAGACTGGTAATAACTTAATTTTACAAAACTTTAGTAAACTATCTTTTCAATTAATGTTCTGATTGATTTCACTAAATAATTAAAATCATTCAGTTTGTTGTTTATTTCAGAATTTCCCCATAGGTTGCATTACAACCCAGGTATTTAAAGCCATTTAACTGTTCTATTATTTTATCATATGTTAACATTTTTGCTCTAATTGGTTTGAAACCCCAACATGTCACTAATTTCCATTTCTTTTGTTTTCATATTATAATTGCTGTACACCATTTCTACGCCGGTCTATAATGCCCTGGTTGTCTGCAAATAAAATAGTTGCAAATTTTATATCGTCAGTTTTAACATGTTTAATATTATCTAACCAAGTTCTTATTATCGTATCCATATAAAAGTTAAAAATAATGGGTGACAGAGGAGATTTACAAAATTTACACGTTGTGAGAGGTCCTGTGTTCAATTGCCGGCTAGGAGGCCGAAACTTTACTGTAACTAAGATGTAGGATTCGTGGTGGACAAAGGCAGGTTTTCTCCGGATCCTCATTCCACTATGCGCTGTATCATAACATTTTCTATCACCCATTTTGCCTACATTTCATGTATTTCTTCACGTTTATACCAGGCATTGATGTGCTTCACCATCCCTGGATGCTCCTTCTTATCCATAGCCTGTCAGCTTGTTAGTCTTGGGGATACGTCCTCCATTTGGGGAGCGTAAGTAGGTGAAGAAGTTTGGTACGATGCTGCATGTAATTTAATAATCTAATGTAGAAGACAAAAACAATCCAATGAAACTGTACGCGAATTATCATCATTGCCAATAGGCAATATGTTTCATAGGTAAAAGGCCGCCAATATGACCATTGCAGTTAAGGGGAGAGAATACATGATGAAAACTTGTCAAAAAATAACAGTTTTGTTTTGTGCAGGCTTATAAATTTGAATGTACTCCTTAATTTGATGCATATTTGTTCACTGTAGGCATAATACTTATATTTTAAATATAGTTTTAAAACTAATACTGCTTCTGTCATTTTGTATTATGGATTATGCATCACTTCATACAAGAAAACCATAACTGCTTTCAGCCCATCTTTAGTGAAAGATTTGCTCTATAAATTGGTACTATTTTTAAGTAGGCAGCTGTTATGCGTTGAAGCCATGTAGTTTTCTTATTATAAAATATTTTTTCTCCAATTCTTTTTCAACAGTTTTATCTATGAATAACGTTTTCTGGCAAAAATGACCCCTTTCCTCATACTATTTATGATATGTCAATTACATTTATAAAATAAGTTTGCACTTTTGAGTCACTACTTTGGTGTAGATAAGTTTGTTCATATTATTTTGAATCAAATAATTTCTGACAAAATTAAATCAAAATATATAATTGAGCGATATATTCTTTAATACACAAACTTCTGGGATACAAATAAATCAAGAACCTAATTTCTACATCCTATAAACATTTTATTCTGAGATAATTCATCAAGAATTTATTAGATTCAACATAGGCGGTGATGATTACTGAGGTGGAACGCAGATTCACATAATCAAGTTGCACATCCACACCTGGCTGAGTAGCAGGCCTTTCAGGCGCACAAGGAAATTCCAGATTGCTTCATGCACTTTCGGACATTTTCTTCTATCCTCTCTAAGGTCTGTGAGGCAAGACATGAACAAATCTTGCACATAGGGCAAGTTGCTTTCCTTCCCTTCCTCTTTGCAAGCGCTCAGAAGGGCAATAGAGACACCAGCTTATAGCACAATAACACAACCGAATAACACAACCACAACAGCGTGCAGCGGTTAACATTTGTTCAGTTCACATGAAAGTAATTGTTGGCACTAATCCACAAGTATACGAAATTCCTTTGTTTGTTATAAAGCTAATTGTATGCATATATAATATGTCACTAACAATATATAGAATATGAGACGAGAGTTTTGCTTGAAAGAATGACGATATGTTTATTTTAGGTTGCGATCCAGCTTTTCACACAATGAGTTGGCAACCATGAACAAACAACATCACTGTTCTCACATGCTTCTAAGCTCTTCATCCTCATAACTAGCTTCGCTGTTGGTATCGTCGGCATCACTGTCTCTTCAAAGTTAACAATAATATGCTAGTGTTTATGCAAATACTTGCATAACACTATAGAACACCATAGCACTAGCGAATTTCACTCTTTAGTGGACAGAAAGGTTATGACTTCTTGGTACAAATTCTCCGATCATTAGCCCTTTACGCGAAGAGCTGCCACTGCGCAACTTAATGCGTTACTCTTGTCTTGAGTCACGACCTCTAATAGAAGCCTTACTAAACTGTAGGACTCAGACGGAGGTGTTATATGAGGAAGTTTATTGACATGGTCTTGTTTGGAACCCTAAAAGGTATTTTCAATAGGCGTATGTGTTGAAGTTAATATAATTAAGATAAAAATGGCATTTTATCTCGATTGTGTGGATGGAACATGATATCGAGAAGCTATCTAATCTTCACGCTGTTTCTGTTTTTTAAAATTGGCCGTATTGTTTGCTAAAGCCAACTTAATGCTAAAGATTAGTCACCTCTTTTAGTGTTTTAGATTCCCAAGGATGCCCATTTTATGAGATTACAAGATTTTCTTTTAAGATTTAGTTACAGGTATATGTTTTCAGCAAAGTAATATCTATGCAAAAATTAAAAATCAGGTGGTAAGAGAAGAAGTTACAAGAATACTATTATTTCCAAAGATATCCGATTTAGCTATAATAAAGCTGATGCTCTGCGGAAGAGAATTTTGATTTTCAGAACAACAGTTGTCATTACAGAAAGAACTTGCTAGAGGAAACATCTGGACGAGAAGTAAAATGAAATGTAACTCCAGGCAGCGTGTTAACTATAACGTAATCTTAGATCTAAAAATGTCTCTTTGTTAAATCAAATTAAGAATGATCACACAGTTATGAGATGGCTGTTGGAATTATAACGACGCTAACCTTGTTCTGCTAGATAGGAAGTGATGGACATTTGGACTTAGAAACTTTATAACTTGGAAAGAAGAATAAAAAAGGGTGAAAAAGGATTAAGTCTAAACAGAAACCTGCTTCTGCACTTGGAGTTAAGACATAATTAGTGATAACGTTACATGGCATTTCAACAAATCATACAAATTACCACTTCATCAGTTGCATTTCATCTGTATTACTATTTGACGGTTCATAAATAAGAAGAACCATAAAGTTGAAATAAAAGAAAAATACCAAATTACATTTTATTTAGTAATGTCCCTACGTTATGTGTGACCTTGCGAACACTGATATTACGTCTTAATACGAAAGCATTAATGTTCATTCGGTTGTAAAAGCTGTACCAATGCCTGTTAAGCTGGCTCTAAAAACGATAAGCACTTCATTACCAATAATGCATTTTTAATATTTATGATACAATAATTAAATTACCAAATTAAATCCTTTAAATTCGAGATAAACAAAATCTTCACAAGATACAACTAATAAAATTACCTCTAATTAACTATATTATATCTCTTTAAATTTCCTTTACAGTATTAATTTATTCAGGCTCTAGTAGGGCTTTTTATTGAGAGATCCTTTTTCTCTCTCTCGCGATGACGGATGTAGACCAGAAGTTAGGGTCCAAGAAAACAGAATCAGTTTAGTTTAAGTTTTTCCATAGACTGGAATTGTAGAATCAGAAGGAAAAAGTATGTAAGTCGATATTGAGATATGCTATCTGAAGATAAGTTTGTGCTTTACTGGGAAAATTCGATTCACGTAGAAAATTTCATAACGTGCCAACATAGAACTTATAGCTTACTAGCGAAGCAGCAGCACGGGGTTTAGAAGGTTGGTATTCACCTCACCATGACACCACATTGTTGTTTGTATTTAACTTTCCATAATTACTTCAGAATTAAGATTAGCATAAATAAATTTTGGCAGAGCTTTGAAGAAAATTAAAATAAACAAATTTGGCAAATATTTTCAAGGATTTGGGAATGTTCACCTGTTTGTTATGCTTTTTCGCCGATCTGAGTAGATGTGGAACAAAACTGATAACTGCCAATATTAAATAAAGAAGAACACTACTTATAAGAAACCAAAAGCACCTGCACATTTTTTGCTCCCGCCCGTTTTTTCTCCCATATACGTAGATGATAACAGTTCTATACTAGCCGTGTTCTGCAGTGGTCTATTACAAGGCTGTTGTTGACTTTTGTTATTCTTACCAGTTATCCACACTTTTACATGAAGAAAACAGCGGTTTAGGTGTATGAACTAAGTGTACTAAAGATTAATACCCAAGTTTTAAGAACTGATATATTAAACTTTTAAACGAATTAAGGCAACCATTTTAATTTGTGAAGACATGCATATATTAAACAAAATCTACGTAAAAATGAGAACACAGGTTTTTAGCTTACGCAGTACTGTTTTATTTGTTGTTAAATTCTTTTAAAAGCTTGATAGAGATAAACAAAAATATGACAACCGTAATTTGGGCAGTGAAATTAGCAAACAGCTGCTGAGAATGTTCTGAGAATGCTTAGAGCACCTTAGTTACTCTCCTTTTAGTATAATATATTTTGTGTTATCAGTTTTCTAAAGGAGTGGATCGCAAATCGCATTAGATGAACAATTTACACTTATAACAAGGTTAATATGCTTCATCCTGGATATTGTTATATGCTTTGTTTAACGCCATTCATGTCGCACTCACAACACCCACTTCACACTTTACTGCAATCAGTTCTTCCTCAGAAACATGAACCATCAGCTTTCTTTCGTTCTCACTTCATTTTGATGTAACTTTCTGGTTTACGGCATGAAAAGTTGTTAGTCTCGCACCTAATTCGTTTTAATTTGTTCGAAATCTGAACCTGAGAAACCTAAATATTTGAAAAACATGTGTTTTTCGGGCATTTTACATAAATGTTCGTATATATTGAATATCTGTTTTACAAAAGGAAGCTTATAGTTTATGAGGATTAATCTGTGTATATAATATCTTTTCACAGGTCCAGATTCATTGTTACTCATTCATTCATCATGAAGTACCTTTATATGATACAGAACACAAAGGAGCAAGATACATCAAAATATCATCCCAATGTTAAATGATTATAGAGCAGAAAACATGAAGGATTTACCCACTGGTTGGTTACTGCTTCACAACTGCAGCCACTGGGTTGTTTTTCTGCCCCTTTCAATTGGTCCATAAGCCTTTGAATTCACAGAAGCATACAAATAGCACCGTAAACATTGTTTGTGCAGTTGCGGATAATCTTGCACTACACTCGAGTCCACCTAGTTGAGATGGACAGATTAGTTCAGATGAGTAGTATGGCTGCATTTAGAACGGTCACCTTTGTCTGAAGTGCGCTATGCAGCAAAGCAATATCAGCCACGAGCAGACTCCCAATGTGGACGCATTTCCCGAATGGTTGTCTAGAGATCCTCCTTTCGTCCGGGACGTCTGTCCTCGAGCTGCCTCTGCCAAACCTGCAAACAAATGTATCTTGTAAGTGCTTACATATTTATGTTAAAGAAAGAACTTAGCAATTGTATATATAGAAAAACAGAAAGAGGAGGAATGAATCTTCAAAGCTAAGGTATATTAGGGTTACATATAACGTCAGCTTTGTCTTCTGATTTCAAATGACTCGTAATTATTGTGGATTCTGAGAAGGATGTATTATATTGATATATTAATTGAGAGCGCTTTGGGGGATGTTCACTATAGATTTACTCGCAAGACTCGCTCAACTCATCCTTCCACTTTATATCCGCAGAGAGGAGAAATGTATCTTGGTGAGAGTAGTGGGGGAGCAAGGGATCAAGAGGAATATTATCCCCCCCCCCCAGACCTCTCATTATGTCAGTGCTACTGCACATCTATGGTTCAGACGTGGGGGAGTGACACGACACTTTGGATGAGTTCTACCTGTAGATGTAAGCCACATGTGCTCTCTGAATTTTTTAAAAGAAAATACAAAACATAGGAGACAGGAGCGGGCAGTGAGTGTACCACCCGCCCTTGTCTCTAATGTACTCAATCCCCCTTAGCACTGTTAATTTTCAATACCTTAAACTTTACCGCATCTCCGCTGTATTATGAATTAATATATACTTTTTAGATTGAAAAAATAAAATTGCTAACATATTCAATCTTCGCGCTATTATTAAAAACTTGTTCTTGGTACCTTTTAGTTTAGACAATGATTTTACATATTGGGTTTAATGGCAAAGTGCAGAAAAGTACATAACAAACTGTAGGAGGAATGCCGTAACTAAAGGGATACATTATTAATTATACATACTAAGGTATATTTAGCGAACAAATGCAAGAAGGTATCCTGCCCAGAGCGAAATACTTCCAGTTTGCTCGTGACGAGATTGAATTCTATTGTTGTCTCATAAATTTTCAGGAAACCTGAGACAAGCCCATTTCCAAATGATAGCTTTCATCGTCAAAACATATGTGACGAAAGCTGGTTATCTCAATTGTCTCGTATCTTTCGATGTGCAGAAAACTAAGGTTTCCTTGTTATTATTGAAATCCATATATATTTAAAACTAGTTTGGCAATAATGTGCATGCATGAAAAGAGTTCATTATTGGTTCGCTGGCCCTAATGAGTTGACCGAGTTATATATATTATACCGAAATTGAGCCAGGAGGCACAGGCATTTCGTCTGGGCCTGGCATTCGAAGATCGTGAGATCGGTTCTCCGCGTATGACCTCTCTTACCCACGTGTTTTTCGGGGATTTTCCCGGGTTACTAGGCAAATGATGGGGAGGTTTCTTCACTCCTTAGAACTTCCTGTCCCTTCATTTCATCTCCATTTTCATCGAACTGGTCTCTTTCGGGGATCTAAGTGTCGGTATGGACTGCGGTGGTGGCGCCCTCTCGTGGAGGTAACTGCGCTATGGAAACCCAGTTCTCGGCGGCGGGATGCGTTGGAGGTCATTAGTAGACTCGCATCTAAATAAAGAACTGCACTAGGGACACTTTATCATCATCATTATTGATTTTCTTGACAGAATAAAAATAAAGCATGAAGTATCCATAACGAAGAACATCAATTAAGAGAGCACATAGTACAGTAAAAGTTTACCTGCCCTCATGTTTGCGTTTTTGGTTACAACGCTTTGATATTCCTGCTAGGGTATGTGTAGTAGTAGTAATAATAATAATAATAATAATAATAATAATAATAATAATAATAATAATAGAGTGAAACACTATGTGCTCTCCTGCATGGTTCTTTGTTGCGGCTCCTTGATGTTTTGATTTTACCTTACAGTCGATGCAGTCTCTAATGTTAAATAAGAATAGCGTATTACACAATTACAAAACTATTCGGCGATATTGATAGATGAAATGGACTTTTAAATTACTTTGAGTCTAAAACCTGACTTCATTCTCTAGAGAATAAAGGCTCTGTGTTTGCACTGTTCTTGTGTATTATCATGGACTCTAGTAAAGCCTGGGAACCACCTCTCAATAAGCGCGATTCCTTCACCGTTTACGCTGATATGGAAGAGGAGAAGAACGAAGGTCGTTCTCGCTTATAACGCCATTGACCGCCGCATGCTTGGCTTTACCCCGTAGTTCTGCAATTTTGTAACGCACGAATACGAATCTGCTACGAGAAATACGGTGCTATTGGGCCAATTGATAGAGGAGGACATGACAGAGGCCCGTCTATTGCGAATCTGACACTAGTTGATTACAGAATGAAGCTGCCGGATGCATAATGAACGATCTTTGATTATATTCGTTGCATTTCACAGTACTGTGTTGTAAGGTGGAATCATTTGAAAGTGGAAAATGAATTTGAGGGATTTCTTATATGTAATGTTTTAATTAACTGTTAGTCATTTAAATATGCTACATGTGTTGGGATTTCAATTAAACTTAATCTTATATAGAATTTTAACTGGTTAACAAGGAACTATTGTCTTGGTGATATCGAAGATGAAGCTGGGATTTTTTGTAGTGTAAATAAATGGAAAATAAAAATACCCATGCCTCGGCTTTCTCTTCCAAGGGTTTCTAATCGTCGGAAAAGTATTGTAAAGCTTAAGTTGAAACGGCTGACTTTGGGCCTATCTTCCGCCAAACGATAAGCTGGGATTTTTTGTAGTGTAAATAAATCGAAAATAAAAATACCCATGCCTCGGCTTTCTCTTCCAAGGGTTTCTAATCGTCGGAAAAGTATTGTAAAGCTTAAGTTGAAACAGCTGACTTTGGGCCTATCTTCCGCCAAACGATAAACTTGCCCTTACTGTGCCAGGTGCTGATAATGAAGCTGTCCAGACGGAGCTCTAGAGATAACTTACAGATAGACTTTATGTCACAAAGACAAAATCGTCCCATTTTGTTTTCCAATAAAAACAGCTGAAAAGAGAAAAAATTGCATCTTTTCTCTCGATCAGTCCTTTTGAAATGTCGACATTTGCAACGAATTAGATATTACTAAATCAGTCTAATTTTTAAATGCTTTATTTTTCGTGTCAAACTTGGCCAGAACTTAAAAGAGATACATTTTGATTGTATTGCTCGAGACTGTAAAATTATTTTGTTTAAAATTAGTAGTATTCATCGACAGCTTTGAAACAAAGAAATTTAATTAGCTTATTTCAATTAAAAGCTAGGTAATGAAAGTGAAAAAGGATCTTAAGGAGTCTTTACGAGCGGCTAAACACTAATAATCTAATAAGTATAGGCAAGCAACTTAGAGAACAAGGAGTTTAGTAAGATTAGGTTATATTTGGTAACATATTGTATACAGCAGAAAGTTATGAAACGAATATATATAGCCTTAATAGGATATAAAATAATTTAGAATGTGTACTCGTGAATATGTTTCTAATTTCCAACTATTCTATGCACTTTCCGCGCAAGTCGTCCACAACTGGAACAAATAGCTCAGCCGTTATTTGCGCACATATTTACAATATAATAAAGCAGATAAAACACACAGTGAACGAATAGTTATTGTAGTAAGGTGTTTAAAATACAATTTTTTCTGCTCTCATTTCATAAACAAGACCAAGTTAAGATTTTATTCAAATAGGACCATAACTTTAACTCTGCGTGGAAGTGAGCCATGGGCAGTTAATAGAAAACTAAAAGTAAATTACATGTGGTTAAAGGCTGCACAAAGGAAAAGCATCTTAGAAATGAGACAATTAAAAAATAATTATGTATACAGTCCATTTTAGACTTGATTACCAAACACAGACGGAAATGGAAAAGACATATACAAGAATACCACAAAAAATCCTAAATAGGCCTACAACTATAAACCTTTAGCACGACGATCAATCAGATAAACCAAGACAACGATAGGAAATGTTAGCACTGAAAAAGTAGCAAATATAGTTTGTACTTTAAGTTTTTTTCATAGCTTATTCTGGCTTTCTTTTCACCGCAAAAATAGTTACTTCAGTTCATTAAAATTTACCCATAGTAAGATGGTATATACTGTATAAGAAAAACGGGGTTTCGACCATGTGCCACATATACATTTTACGTCCTAATTATATCTTAATTGGGATTTACAAAAATGAGTATCCCACTTTACTGTGGAAATAATGAATATACTGCTGGAGGGCTTATTTTACGTGTTATATTGCCTATAGCTTGAATCTTAAAAGATTGTATTATTAATAATAATAATAATAATAATTTTTGTATAAGGTATCATGAGTAGAAATTAGTAAAACAATAATAAAACTAAAAAATCAACCCTTTAAGCAATAATGTAATTAATACTACGTACTAATTATTTTAGAAAGTTCATCGAGATGGGGAGTTGCGATATATTCCTGAGCTCTTTCAATTGATTTTCTCTTTAATGTGGACATATGTTTTGGTATGATTATTAGATTTATATATATAAGTAAAATTGTTACTATATTCAACTTTGTTTGCCATAGTTTTTGTTGTGATCGTATTTCCATATATATTTATCTATCAAGTCTATCATCCTGCTTTGGGGTTGTTTCTGCTTATTTTTCACATTCATTGATTTTAATGCCCTGTTTTTGTCAGTTTGATTAATAGTGTCCTCAACATTGTATTCATTGTCCTTCTGAGTATCATCATGACAGAAATGTTAAGTATTCGATATGGTCTTTCCTAATTGTCTGGAATACTGATTAATTGTACGTCTTCGATACAATTTTGTTGTAGTGTGGGAAAAGATTTTGCTTGATGATTTTCTTTTATGGGACACTTACATTTTTTACTTTCTGTTCACTTCTATACACACAGTGTATAGAAAAGTTATTGTAATGCACCCAAAAAATCGATACCGAGATTTTACCGCAAATAAATGTTTTAGGTCCCCCTGAATAAAAAAAAACATTTCTAGAAAAAGGCCCTTGTGTGTGGGTGTGTCTGTGGACAGCATTAAAAACGAAAAGACTGTTAAATACCAAACTTGGTATTTAAGTTTGGTATTTTCCAAGAATTCGACACAAAGATTTTCAAGAAAACCCCCCCCCCCACCCCAACTATCCTTTATATAGAACTTTTTTTCGATTAAAATATTTACCTGATAAATAAAATGTATGTCTTGACTTTTCTGGGAATAGCCTCTGAAGACTACTTCATTCTAGATGAATTTTACCAAATTTGGCATAACTGATAAACCGTAAGGGATAGACAAAAGCTAACTTAACAGAAAATGTAGAGCTCGTTAAAACACACAATTTATGTTATGTACATTTTTTTTCGTGGAGTTGATCGTTTTTGAGATAGGTATTCCTTGTTATTGGTTTCAGAATTAAAATACTCATCTTTTCTCATACGGGAATTTGTAAACTCCTGTCCATACAAACAAAGGAACTTTAATCGCATAGCAATCGACTTTTGACTATCACTTTAACCTATTGCATTCTCTTATTTCCTTTTTACTTACAAGGAAGCAAGTAATAGGACTATTTCTGCTGATTTGTTCTAGATTAGCATGAAGTAAATGGAAGCAGAAGCTTTTAAACGATAATTTGTTGCAGAGATTTAGAGAAACGTCAGATTTTTTAATTTTATTTAGTGTATTCGCTTTAACTACTTGGTTAATATCGACGGATCTGTTAAGTGAGATCTAGTTGATCTGATTGTGCTGTACAGTGGCATGCATGGTCCCATCCCGGCACCATGCCACTTTCTCTTCACGCCAAGCAGTGGTATGGCGCCATGCCATATCTTACTCAGACGCATCTAGTCGGCCTTCGAGGTCTCATCCCTTTATATCATATCACTTTGCTCCACTACAAGCAGATGCCATGGGGTGCCATCCGGTATAGTTGCCAATTAGTTTTACTATTTTTATATTAAAGGCGTAACTTTGAATTGTGGCATATATATATATATATATATATATATATATATATATATATATATATATATATACGCTGATACTGCCAACAAAGAAAAAGCTAGGGACATACAAATTTCGGGGTATTTTATTTTATTTTTGTGAAAAAATGCAATGAATCATTCTCCGCTAGTAAGAACATAGGCAATGCGTCTAAATGTTACTCTATGACAATTAGGTCATGTTTGAGAGAGGTAAAGTACCCTGCCAATCCAGTTTATAGGAATATATTCAAGAAACAGAGATGACCATTTTAGAATAAATAGTTCATATTATAGCATTTATATCCATAATTGTATTAATAATCTCTTTTATTATACCAGGTTATAGTAACTACAAATAACTTCTGTTTTTTGGAAAGGGGAGACAGTAAAAGAGTTGGAAGGTAGAAAGAATGGCTTATCTCGCCATTGGGAAAAGTGCGGGAGGAAATAGGATAGGAAGAGTGAGTGGGGGATAACGGAGTTCCGCAATAGCACCTCCGTGATTAGCGGTAAAGTTGATGTTGCTGCAGTCTCAGGGCTGCAGCAAGGAAAGGTGGCTTGACTAGTCTATAAACATGGCCGGAAGGCCCTGAGTATAGCGCTAGGGAGTCTTGGTGAGTTTTCAGTAGTGATGTCTGGTATTTCGGGTGTGTGTGTAACGGCATGAGTTATTGGTGGAAAGGCCCTGAAGAATCTGTCGCTGAAGAATCATGATCTCGTTGTGGTTTCCTGTGAACGCTTCTTCCAGGTGGAAAAAGCGTGTCGGTAATTTCGCTTGTTCAGCATGGAGGTATTGGTTGGCCTCCAAGATCCTGGTGTTAACGTCGTGAATCTCTTGTGGCAGGGTGTGGAGGACGTTGAGCTCCAGTAGGAGCTCAGACGTGTCCTGCGTTTGGTTCTGGGATTTGGCCTCTGTGTCTTGAAGGTTGGCTGTAGGAGTGGTGTGGGAGTTTCTGATGGCTGCGGTGATGGCAGTCAGCGCTTCTTCCAATATATTCAGTCGGCCGCTGATGAGCAGGACCTCTGAGTGCAGGTCCTGCACGGCGTCCTTAACGGTGCTGTCGAATGGCGCTGCTGGTGCTGGTGCCTGTGGAGCGGTAGTGGCGGCAGGCAGGTGATGGATAGTGTTGAGGACTTCAGTCTGCGTCGAGATGGTGGTTGTTGTCCTCGCTAAGGGCGAGGCGGTGGAGGCTGGTGTCAAGTGTTGATGGCGGCGGCTGCGAGGGTAATAAGGGCACTGCGCCTGTCCTGTGAAGTGGCCAAGGCCATCACAGGTGGCGCAGTACCGGCGTCAGGTCCTTAAATCGTGGGCTGCGCATTCAGCAGTCAGTAGTGGCACCGTGGGGGCTCGGCGCAGGTGTCAGCGGTGTGGCCGAATGCGCAGCAGCGGCGGCATGGTGAGGGTCGGGGTTCTCGGCTAGCCTCGATTCTTAGGCGCCGCCCAAACATGGGCAGGCCCTCGCGCAAGGCAGCATTGAGATCCCCGGCCACGGCGAACACAATCCGCACTAGAGGGGACATCCCCCTGGCGGATACTATCCTTGTGGCCCTCATTACTGAGAGCCATCTCTGGAGTGCTGTGGCGGTGATGAGCCTAGTGGATAGGTCTCGAGGTACACCCCGAATAACAGCAGTGTACCTCTCGAGGAGTAGCGGCGGTGGCTGCAGATGCTGTGGAGGCGTCGGTGCTGCGTTGGCTGGTACGTCGGTGGTGGCTGGAAGCTCTGGTGCTGAGGTGGTGTCGGGAGTAGAAGCCGGCATTTGCCGGGCTTCATCGGTGGCTGGAGGCGGAAGGCTGGCACTGCTCTCAGCCAAGAAGGCCGGCTGGCTCTCGGTTGTAGCTTCGGCGGTGTGTGAGGTGGTTCCATTTCGGCGTTTCTTCTTGGTCATGATTATCTGCGGCGAGTTCTGGTTATCCCTCGGAGCTTCACTCGACAACCTTCTGATGAAAGGGATTAGTTAAAATATAACATCAATATGTCATATTAAGGCAGAAGGGGGGGTGAGATTTGTCAGCACCAGCGTACTATTATGGCCTACATTTAGCAGAGGAAGAGAGATTGTTTGAACTAGAAGAAGCAGGCCACAGGAATGCAGGACGTCAGAAAAGAAGATGGGCAGACAACCTAAAACTTCACTTCGACGCAAATGGACCAGCTAAAGACCGTCACAAGTGCAGAAGCAGCAGAAGCAGCAACAACAGAATATGGATTCTTCCCGAAATGACTACGTAGGATTGCCCTTTACTCTTTAAGGGTTCTTATTATAATTAGTCTTAAAATCTATTGGTAAACAATGTCGCTGATGAACGCTTTCATATAAATGTCGTAACCTCACCCAATTTAGTGACGCATGCAAATAATTCTTCTCTCCTTCGTCAAGAAGGTTCATTGGTTAACTCTTTCTTTATGAACCGATCATAGCGAAGTTGAAACACCCCTTCATTTAACATAAATTACATCGTTCATTGATTCTTTGTATGCCCCTGATTTTTCCAAACCAGATACATATAGCAGCAGTCAAAGATTAGTTACCTGAAAGGTGGAAACCTTACGGAATGAAAAAGAGAAAACAAAACCACTATTGAGATCTAGGGAGTGGGCCACCTTTTATAGGCACAGTGTACAACTATATTACATATTTTTCTGGCATAATTTTCATAATTTTGTGTTTATGAACTTTTGTGGTTTCTCTAGGATTATGAGGTCCTAGAGATTGTTGCAAACATATATTTTTTCCCTAAGTTTTCGTGTTTCCTCTCAATGGTTGTAAAAGGTATTTGAAATGATGACCCTGACAGAGGTTGCATTTCCTGTACCTATCATCATTGCCAACCTAATCATCGTAATATGACCAC
This sequence comes from Hymenopus coronatus, assembly GCA_030762935.1. NCBI lineage: Eukaryota > Metazoa > Arthropoda > Insecta > Mantodea > Hymenopodidae > Hymenopus > Hymenopus coronatus. Next base: position 36,895,423 of record CM060889.1, on the reverse strand, counting down.
TGTGACATGACCAGATAAGACTGTGAGTTCTCTAAGATGCTGACCATACTATCTTTAAGGTAGTCTCACATGAAATGGTATAATGAGATTATATCGGATGAGCATGATGAGTATTGTTCCATACCGATAGGTGACCTGAGATGAAGCGCTTGGAGACGGACCGAATATGGTGGAGCCCCTTCTTGTGTGAAAGACACTGTTTTTTCAATGTTATATTTATATGCCTCTTTTAACTGCTATGGTTAGATCACTATGCTTTTACCATTGGAACATATTGCCTATGCACGAGCTCTCTTCCAGTCACTTACCAGACGCTGGGGAAGGTAGATAAAACCTACAGAAAAATTCCCACCTCCTAACTGGGAACAGCCAGGAGCTCTACTGACTAACTTGCGGGGTCAGCCCAAAATAATTTTGATTAAGTTTGCTTGAACTTCAGGATCATATCGCGACCTTTGTGAGAACAAATGCAATAATATTTTGAGGGTTGGTCCCGCAGCTCAGGCGAGGAGTCCTGGGTTTGATTCCCGGCTGGGGGTGGGAATTTTTCTGTAGGCCAGATTACTTCCTACGCTCTCCAGAGTATGAAAGTATGAATGCACGTGCGCATATATGACATCTAATGATTAAAATTAAAGATATATAGAAACCCCAAAAACATCAGTTCAGGTAATATGCTTTAAAGAGAACCGCCGCCGGTGGGACTATATGGTTAAATCGCGATAGAAATGGAACAATAAACAAAATGTCGTGATAGGTATGTTGGAAGACACAGCTACTACATTTGTGGACACACAGTGTTAATGGATATTATTTGGAATGTTAGCAAACATAATTACGACGTTAAATATGCAATAATTATAATAATAGCAGCAATAATAATTATAACATATAATAGCTATTGCAAGAATATTAAATGTAGGGGGTTGGAATCAAATTGTTTATTTGTGTTGCACTATGAAGACTATGAACTATGTTTAATATCATTTTTAATTATTTTGGCAGGAATAACAAAGAATGATCAGATTCCTTTAAATTTAATTACAGAATTAATACACCTAATTAGAACAATTTAAACATAATTATAGCATTTGTAAACGTTATTGTAGTATAAGTACATTTTTATTATAAATTACAGGGTTGTGACTTAAAACCAATTTATTTGCGGATGTTTTATAAGAATGAAAATAATTTGGGCCAAATTTTATACTCTGAAAAAATAATAAATCCATAATATTTAAATATATTAAAATAATAATTTAAATTATATTTAAATATTACACTCCCTAATCCATTAGTCTTTTTGTAATTGTATTGGTTTCACTGTTATAACAAATTGGTATACTCAATTTCATCCAGTGGAATAGGTAACCCCTGTTGTAGAAAGTGGTCTTAGAGGTCTTAATTGAATGGGATATCTTAAAAATGCGGCCCCATTAGGCGGTCTGCAAATATACCAGGTCAAAATTTGATGCTTGATCTAATACTAGATGTATTTTCTCATCGAATATAAGTTCACAAGACTCCAATAAATGAATGCTGTAGCGATGAACATGGCCTGTGCAGTGAAATTATTATTATTTGTTAATTCGCCTGCGGTGAATTTATAGTAAAACTATAACAAATTGTTAATAATAGAATTGACAGCAGACATGTGACTTGTTCGGTTTGTTATAATACATTCCCGAAGAACCCATCCGTTTTCCATGATCCGGTATCCCAGCTCCCGGTGTATTTGCACGTAAAGATGAACTTGGTATGATGTGATATTCTCCAGTGGAACGTGCCTGATAGTGGATCATCAATAAACGTCCCTGGAACTATAGGCGGATGATGAATGGCACCCAGTCCATCATTGCTGAGTCATGCGTGAGATATGCATCTCATAATTCTAAGCAGTGAATAGAAATTGCGATAGTTATGAATCTACTTATACACATTCTTCTTAATCTCCGCATGTAAGAGCAGTGCTAGTCGATCAGGATATGAATGAACTTGAAGGAGGGTACCAGTGGTTTTTTACTCGGCAAGACTTCGGATGCGAGTGAAATGAGGAGAAGGCGACAGTTGCACATTGAAAACTTTATTAACCTGTTGTGTCTTTATATTAATGTTCTCGAAGCTGTATTTCTGCTTATGTTTTCTTTACCTGACTGTACTTCCGATTCTCTGCCCATTGTTCAGTAACTTTTTAGTTCCTCTTCCCACCGAACACATTCATATGGACAGATACTTGTTATTTTAAAGAATCTGGTATGTTCTATCCACATGACTTTTTCTAGCTGTTACACAAACACATTTTCTTATGAAAGGTTATTCTTTTATCTACGACATGGTAATCAAGGTAAACATTAGCAGAAATTGCCGTATTACTTGCTTCTACCTGAGTAGAAGGGGCATAAAGGAATATACCAGGCTAAATCGATGATCAAATCTTTTTATAAGCTGGTCCTATGTTAAACAACTGAAGTTCAGATCACTTTCCATGGTCTTTCCAGTAAAACAAGAGAGATGAAACGAAACGTCACTTACCCTCTGAGAAAAGTTAAAGTAGTTTAAAATTTAAAATATATCAAATCTGCATATAAACGTATATGACAAATTATATGTTTAACAATATCTTCAATTTTGTATAGTAAGTTTTTGTTCCTTACGGTTTAACCGTTATGGAAAATTCTGCAAAACTCATCCAGCATAAAGAGGTCTCCAGAGACTAATCCCAGTAAATTCAAAATATGGTTTATTTGTGACGTAAATATTTTTAATGTGCCACATTTTAATCGTAATCGTTAGAGCCATTTTTGATAAAAACACAATTTTCAAAAGAAATTCCTTGTATAGGGTAATTTGGGGTGAGGGGATTTTTGAAGATCTTCATTGGACGATACTAGAACTAAGTACAAAGTTCGGCTGTTAACGGTGTTTTTGTTTTTGAGCTATGCTGTCCACAAACACACACATACACCCACATGCGCACCTTATTCTAAAAATGCTTTTTTTCGGACTCATGGGACCTTAAAACATACATCTCGGCATCGAATTTTTGGGTGGAATACAATACCTTCTCTATCCACAATGTATATTGCACATAGGGCTGGAGAAAGTTAAAAAGTATATACAGTAAACACGATAAAGTGGGTCCACTTATTTGAAGACACTTATTTTCTAGAATGATCGGACAAACATCATGTTATTCTAGAATTTTCGGAACGAAGAGACAAATAATAATAATAATAATAATAATAATAATGATAATAATAATTATAATAATAGAAAAAGAAGAAGAAACCAATGCATTAAGAATCGTAATTCGAATTGACGATTCGAATTGACGTTCGATATTGTTAAACCAACGTGCCAATCAATTAAAGCTATCGAATCCCTATCGGACGGGCTGGTAAATAACGATCAACACCTGAGAGTGCCAGTATTTGCACTTTAAAATCCAAGGTGAGAACATTCCTTCTGTCAACAACGTGTTGTTGAAATATTTTGAAGAAGCACTTATTTGCCTAAGCTTTGATTCGTTTCCTGGTTTCGATTTGTGAAGCTTTAGAGACAATTCATATAGGTTCTCTGGAAGAAAACAGGTTAACGGGACTCGTCAAAGCAATAACGTATCTTAATTTTAATCCCCATCAACAGTGTTGCCTGATTCTTTGGGTTTTAACTCTTTCTTTAGTGTGCTACGTAGTTTAGCAGCAGTGACTTAAATCCATTTGAAATGACTTATATCTCAAAAGCTATAAATTTTATATAATAACTATGAGACTATCTCTTACGATTTACTATTAAATAACATTTTACAAAATTCCTTTTGAATAAAGAAAAATAAACATCTATCCCAGAAGATTTAATATAGACATGTTCTTTCTTAAATATATGGTCTTTTAATTAAAATCATTAGACCCATTTTTGCAATATTAAAACACTTCCAAATGTTTATATAATAGGTATTTTGCAGCGGGATAGTTCTTCTTTGTTTTTCAGTTTCGTAATTGTCTAAGACAGTTAACTTAAATATCAAGTACGGCATTTATTGGACTTTTAGTTTTTGTTAAGACAAACGACGGAGAATCAAAAACAAAATTCTGGATTCTGTAGGCTTCAAAACATTTATAATCTGGTGAAATCTCGATATAGCTTTTTGTGTTTAATACAAATATTTATTCTGCTTTCTATGTATGTGAAAGTTCTTAATAATACTGTGGGCAAATTGAAAACAGTATCCCCTAGAAGAAGTTTATGATTCCAAATGTGATATGTATATGTATATTTTGCTCTGGAGAAGGACTGCATTCCGATTGCACAATTTCTGCATGATCAGAATCAAGTCACATGACATTACTCTTTAAATACTCAAATCCATTTTAGGCTCACATTGCGTGATGCTAATTTCTGTACGTACTAGCGGTCCCAGCAACGTTATCTATGCACTGATTAAGTAACGTGCGATCAACCAATCAGCTGCACTGTGAGGCAGAAATTCACACGCGGGGTCACATATGCTCAGCTCTCTGTTTGTTTCGTCCGCGGAAGCATTTCTGAAACTGCCTGTGTTATTTTAGATCGCCACATTCTACAGCACATTTGCATGTATGTCGATTACTATTCCTGATTTTGCCTTACATAATTACTTTTGCAGTAATAATAAAACTGAGAGTATTGACAAATTAATTTGACTATGACTTTCTGTGTCGTTTCTGTTTTCTAGATTTTAAATTGGTTAAAATAATTATAGGCTGTCCCCGTAGCAGCACCTGCATGCTTTTAAAGAGATTCCCACTTCGATTCTCCGCTAGGGTGAGGACTTTTGTCTAGCCAAGATTATTCATTATTCTCCCCAGGATCTGGAAGTAGAATGAGAGTGTGAACGTGTGTATACTGATGCACGAAATCCAAAGAAAATCCATAATTCCAATGACAACTGTAGACGAATTAACACCATTGTCGATATCGAATGTGTTCCTCCAAAAGTGAAAGACCGCCCATCGATCAATTATAAATTGAACACCAAATTAAAAAAATCTGATGTTTTCCATTCACATGACTTTCTTTACATCTCTGAAACAAATTATTGTTAAAAGGTTTATGATTCTATTTACTTCCTGCTAATCAAGAACAAATTAGCATAAATAGATTTATTACTTGCTTCTTTGTTAGTAGAAGCGAAATAAGGGAGTACCATAGATTAAAGTGATAGTCAAAAGCTGGTTGCTATGTATGGACAGGAGTTGACAAAATCCTGTATGAGAAAATTAAAAGTTTTTTAAAGCTGAAACCAAAAACAAGGAATATCAAAAGACCATCAACTCCACAAAAAATGTATGTAACATAAATTGTGTGTTTTAAAGTGTTCTACTTTTTTGTGCGGTTAGTTTTTGTCCATCTTTTACGGTTTAGCAGTTATGCAAAATTTCGTAAAATTCATCTAGAATAAAGTAGACTTCGGAGGCTATTCCCAGAAAATTCAAGAGATACATTTTATTTGTCATGTAAATATGTTTAATATACGATATTTTAATCAAAATCATTAGAGCCATTTTTGAGAAAATAAAATTTTTCTAAAAAAATTCCATGTAAAGGATAGTTGGAAATGGGAGGATTTTCTTGAAAATCTTCGTGTCGCATTCTTAGAAGATACAAAGCTTAAATACAAAGTTTGGTATTTAACGATCATTTGTTTTTGAGCTACACTGCCCACAGACAGACACACACGGGAATTTTTCTAAAAATACTTTTTTTTTTTTTGGATTCAGGGAGACCCAAAACATGTATTTCCGGTGAAATCTCGGTATAGAATTTTTGGGTGCGTTACGATATATTCTCTGTACATGATGTACTTAGTATGTATAGAGAAAGTAAAAACGTTTTACTAGCTTTATGGTTTTTTATACCCGGCTAGAAATATATAGGACCGATCATACCTCTCACAGCAGCAATGTTGGAGCTGCAATAATTATTAGAGAAGATATTAATCACAATCAACTTCCTCAAATTGCGAGAAAACAAATAGAAATCGACCATATTAATTACCAGAGAGGATCTTCTATTCAGTTCCTAATCACCATGTAACTAACTACTAGCGTAAAAATCTGAGGTGTTCCATTCATACTACTTTCTCTACTTGTTCTGCAAAACAAACTTTTTTGTAAAAGATTATTCTTCTATCTAGGTCAGGCTACACGAAATAAACATTAACAGAAACGGTCTTATTACGTAGTTCCTTACAAGTAGAAAGGAAATAAGGGAATACATTAGACCAAAGCGATTGTCAAATCTTTTAAAAGCGGTTGCTATGTGATCCACTTTGAAATTCGGTTCTCTTCGCATTGCCAGGAATAAAACAAAAGGTATATGAAACGAATGACTGGTTGTTGTTTGAGAATAGTAAGTATGTTAACATTGAACCCAGTAACAAGGAACATCTTGGAAAAGGAGCTCCACAAAAAAATATGTATGACATAAATTGTGTTAAGATTTTTGTCTTTACTTACGATTTACGGGTTATGCAGAGGTCCTCTAGAATTAAGAAAACTTCAGAGGCTATTCTCGGAAATTTCAAGATATATATTTTTTTGTTTCACATATAAATATTGTTGATGTAGGGAATTGCAATTAAATAACCATTTTTTTTAGAAAATCAACTTTTTTTTAAAAATGTTCCGTATAAAGAAAGAGTGGGAGGGTTTCATAATTTTCATGTCGCATTCTTGAAAGATACAAAACTTATACACCAAGATTTTTCATTGCTGAGTTATGCTGTTCATAGACACACACTCACACACACATACATGGACCTTTTTTAAAAAATACTTGTTTTGACTCAGGGGATGTCGAAACATGCATTTCTTGTGAAATTTTGACATAGAATTTTTGAGTGAAAAACAATAAGTTCTCTACCTACTATGTACATAGTACGGCTCGAGAAGTAAAAAAAGGGATATTACACGAAAAGGGAGACAGATTATATCAGGGGTAGGAATTTCAATACATGGAAATCAAAACGTCATTAATCCACGAGGAAGAATGCTATATGAAAAAATCCAAAAACACAGGCTCTAAAGCATATCCAATAGAACCTAAGTACTCCCTAGGTGCAGGGGTCTTAATGTTCTCTGTTTCTTAGTTTGGATAAACATCGTTCATGCTTATAGTTTTCCCAGAACTATTCACATAGCAGGACATATATCTAAATACTACCACAATTAAACCGGTAACCCAAGGTTGCGGGTTTAAACCCGTTTTTGGGCGTAAAAACCCTTAGCATAGCTTCATTTGGAAGGGAAGTAAAGTCACAGGTTCCGTGTCGTAGATTTACAACACGTAAAAGAAGTCTCTGAGCAAAATTAAGCGCCCAATTTAGGTGGGGTGCTGAGAATCACAGCAGCTAAAGAAAGTGTGTAATTAAACTCCATTTCCAAATTCTCTAGTTGTCAACAATATGTACATTCTTTACTTTAGCGATGATATAAAATGACATTAATATATTAACCTCTAATAAAACTTCTGGTTACCGTCACTGATAGCATAAAATATGTACAATGCAATGCTACCTTTAACATACATATTTCCCCAACAACAACCAAAATCCAACAAAAACCTAATCCATTAAACTACAGACGAGTTAGCGCCCTCGTCTGGTATTGCCCAGACTTTTCATTGATGGAGCACTATTGCCTAAACACACTTGGATATAGAAAAAGTCACTTCTGCCTTATTTTAAGCTTGTGTTCGGCCATGTTCATCGCGGTTATGATTTAGTGTACGGCTCTCCTGAAATTAAATTTTTTTCCTTCAACCAAACCTTGCTGGCATTTGTAATTGACTTGCATAACCGGAATTCACTGTCGCAGTTCCTTTTTTTGTTGTTGTTGTAACATTTAAGATGTTTTTTTACACCGAAATGGCTCAATCAAAATAATCCTTACACTTTCTATTATAAATACCGTTGTTGGAATAATTCAATTAGAATATCCATATTTCCGGTATAAAATTAAGTTAATAATAAATTCACGGCTTCAGAAAGGTTGATCCGAGGTGCTGCTAGCAATAAATTAACGACAGCAATAATAGTTTACCAGAACATATCTTCTTCTTTATGAGCAAGTTGTCCATTCCCCAATTCCGCAACAATTGTAGACAATACTATCTGGAAAACAGGTCCATGTTTTCTCATGTCGTCATCCAGAAATTGTTGCTCTTCCGCTGACATCATCCTACCACCGAGATAAAGGACACCTCCACCTCAAAAATTACCTTCCTCTTCCTAACTATTCTTGCAAAAGATTCTTTTATTTACTTCATGCTAATTGTGATAAAGTTTCCTTATTACGTTTTCTTCTAAGTAAAAGGGAAGTAAGGAAATACACTAGGCTTAGGCGAAAGTCTAAAATCTGGTCGCTATGTGAAACAATTCTACTTGCATGTCCAGGAGTAAGAAATGAGAGATGTGAAACCAAAGTCGACTTAGCATTTGAGAAAAATTAAAGTACTTTAAAATTGAAAACAATAACAAGAAATAGTTTGGAAACGGTTAACTCCACAAAAAAATGTATATGACATTAATTGTGTGTTTTAACGAAATCTACGTTTTTTGGGCAGGAAGGTTTTCTCTATCAGAATGAAGAGGTCTTCAAAGGCTGCTCCCAGAAAATTAAGATATTCATTGTATTTGGCATGTAAATAACTTTAATATAGGATATTTTAACAAAATCGCTACTTTTGAGATAAATAAAGTTTTTTAAAAATTTTCCATATAAAGGGTAGTTTAGGGCGGTGGATTTTCTTAAAATCTTCGTGTCACATTCTCGGAAGACACTAGCCTAAATAGCAAATTTGTTGTTTAAGGATCTTTTCCCCCGCCACACACATACAGACCACACAGACCTTTTTCTAAAAATGCTCTCAAAACATGTAAAATCTTGGTGAAGAATTTTTAAGTGAAACACAATACCTCCTTTATCTCTATGTACGGTGTAAACAGGTGCTAAAGAAAGTAATGTGCAATAATAAACAACTATTCTACAAAATACATTTTTAGAAAGTTTAATGTATCTAAGCCACCTTGGACTGAAATACGTCTTAAGAATAAAGGAGCATATTACCTACTAATAATCGTATTAAAGGGGATCATAATAATATGACACGAATTCTAAACTTTAAGAAAATATATAGTTTTTCCACTTTACCAATTAGGTAAAGGTATAAATGGTCAAGTGCATGCTTATACTGCTCTCACAAATTTAAATTTTAATATCTTGAAAATCTTTTTCGACACTCTTCTATACCTAAAATATTCCATACGATGCAATTTTTCATTAGTGTGTTTCAAAAAAATGTTATACTACCTTTTAAAAGCACATTTAATAAAATTGTTATATATATTTTCGAAATAATACTCCAATGTTGGCAAATATATTATTAAATCTTGAAAAAATCATGCATTTTCGAAAGCACTAAAGATAATTAGGACTAATATATAAAATTTAATATGAGATACGTTTATAAATTAATTAGCAGCAAAACTGGATTTTTATGTGAATATTTTTAAAAATATAGCACAAATCTCATTTCATTACAATGATTTAGACAATAAATTATTATTTAAATAGCCATGCATACTAGAATTCTGATTCATGACACTAGTATTATCACTAGTATCATGTACATTTTAGATTTTCATAATCTCACAGACATAATATCTAAAACAAAATGGTAATGACATTTCCTATACGAACATGAAATATATCCCTAAAAGATATGTTTACATGTGTGGATATATCATGCCTGGAAAAAAGATGATTTGCAATCGTGAATACCAAGCACAAAGTTGGTCTTATTGTATCCTTTATGTTTTGTTAATGGAGGTTGTTATTTAATTCAGAATTTATTATTTTTTTTAAGTTTATTATTTTTAGTAAATATTGATTTTTTATTGAAGAGGTTTAAGATATATTTTTGATTATGATTATTTATCATATAGACTAGTAATATTAAGATTTTGAATTTGTATTTTAACGATTTTAGCTAGTTATTCTGTCTGGAAAAACATATTTCCCGCTGTCTCTCTTCCACACACAAACACACACAGACACACACACCACAGGCGAGCAGACATTTTTCTCATCCTATAATAGTGTATAGGATGTCATCGGTATAAATGTATTAAATCAAACAGAAATTCTCCATCAATATGTAAAACTATAGGTATATGATCAAGGAATTTTGAAACTTTCTACCTTTTTATCCCATCTGCACATTACTTCTAAAGCAGCAGCAGGGACTGACAGTTCAGTACGTTTGTACGCGGGCTGCAAGAAATGCAACTACGTGCTACACAGCTGCTTCCATGTTAAGCGAGATAAATCCTAGCAGTATTTTGGGCGGTGTAGGAAACATGGATATGGGGATGTAAACGGTCAAGGAAAATCGGGAAAGGTTTAAAATAGAAAGAAAAGGCCGCGCCTCTCACCTAGGCGGCCTGGGTTCGATCACATGTGAGATTTGTGGTGGACAAAGCGGCGCAGAGGTGGGCTTTCTCCTGGTTCTCCAGTTTCTCCCGCCATCGCATTCCACCGGTGCTCCATCATCATTACATGTAACATCAGTGACATCACCTGTGGTGTCACGGTATAAAAGCGGGCGTTAAATGCTATCAACGTTGTCATTGGGTCTGTACCGATATCAAGTTCAGGAATGAATCTATCGCACCTATTAGTCAGTCAAATAGTAAAAGTTGACCTCAACTTGTCATCAAAGAGGTTTCAGGATTAAGGAATGGATATGGGCAAGGTTAATTAATTGTATTAATTAATTTACTTGTTTAATTATAGAGTCTGGAGCTCTTAAAGGAGGCGGCTTCATGATGATGTTTTATGCCTCAGGAGGACTGCTATTCCGTCCGTTGGTCGTAGTTGCTGGGAGACGCATTTTAGCTTCTTGTATAAGTCATATTGCCATCTGTAGCTACTTTATTCGTAAGAGTTGGTGTCAAATTTCTGGTAGACTGTTGATATTGCTTACCTTATGGCGAGCACGGGAAATAATGCCTTCCTAAAATTTGGTGATTCCCATACTATCAACGCGGCGAAACACGCAGGACACCGGTTATCCGAGTACCGCCTGAGACTTCGACACGGAAATACTCGGGGGCACTAACCAGGCCTTCATTGTTATCATGATAGCAAATATCGGCATTGAAGTGTCAAATCTTCCTCTGATATCTGTTGTATGATTAGGCGAAATACAGACAGCAGATTCATGTTCAAAGCACCAGCTACGGTGGCTAAGCGGTGCACTACAGCTAAGCACTGCAGGATGAATTCCTTTCCCATCAGGTAATCGCTTTCTCCCTGGCATTAGGTTTATTTATCGAAACACATTTTGGATTGTCGCTAAAGTCGGGGTGTAATATTTGACAATAAAGCCAGAACATGAATGAGCGATTCACTGGAAAGTAATGCTGCTGATCCTTTACTACTGAATTAGGGAGATATGGCTAGTCCTATTCCGATGAAACATGTGGCATAACTGATCTTGGAAATGGTTAGGGTGAGGGGATGCGAAAATTTGACTGGTGTTCAAAGCTGTTGAGACGGACTGGCTTTCTGAGAGTGCCTAAAACAGGAGGAGCATTCGGTCTTAGGTTTCTATTAAATCCGTAGATTATAGTAGTAATTGAAAATATTGGACCTTTTGCCAAAATAATATCTACAGAAACCTCAAATTTTGTAATATATGTATTTATTCCTTTGTGTACTTTAGTGGAATTAATCTATTAATCATTGTATCAATGTAAACAAGTGCAAAGGGGTTAAAATAAAGTTCGGCTTTGTACTGAAAGTAGAAAGATAAAGAAATATCCAACTTCAAGTAAGTGCCTTGTGGTTGATTGAATAAACGCTCTGTAAGTTGCAGGGTGGACTAACTCATTCAGATATCATGTCCTTTTTGGGCGGGGGGGGGAGTTTAACGTCCTTTAACCTGGTGGATCATATCGGACGATGAATGTAATTGGTGAAATGATGCTCAAATGATCTCGGGGTCCATGGAGCTTAAAATTACTCGACATTCGTCTTTTCAGGATAAGGAAAAACCTCGAAAAAAACCTTATCTGGGTAACTCACCCTAAGAGAGATTCAAACTCCCGACATGGTGAATGTGAGGCACACACGCTACCACTACACTACCCAGGATTTTCCTTTTAATTAATTAATTACGTCGTTTATTTATTTTGTTTTAATGCTTTATTTGATGCAATAGTAAATATTATTGATGATTTTGTGTTCTGTATTCAGTAATGTAGGAAGTCAGTAGCATTCAAAAAATCGCCATAACGATTAATTTCAACTTCTTGAGGCCTAAGTTAGGAATCTTAATAGTTACAACTTATTCCTAACTTATTTCTAAATATCCAATTCCAAGCTGAATGGATTAAAGAATTGAGAGGAAAGAATATCATTTAGCAATTACAATTTTGAATTCTACAAATTACCAACTCTATCACCACTCCAAACACTTTAAAGTATGTTATTGTCTTTTAGGATACTACGATAATAGATTCATGTGTTAAATTTTTTGTGGCTTAGGATGTAGGCAGAAAAGTTCACTGTAAACTAAAAGGTCATATCCCTTTTATAATGAAGGGAATCCAAAGGATGAATGTGAAGAATATTCATTGGACGTTACAATGAGATTTTCAAAATGGGATTACCTGTTTTGTTATTGCTAGAATTTAATGTGTAACGTTTAGAAAGCATTTCACCATGTTATATCATTCTCCCTTTCTGAAAAACGACTTTCTTGAGAAAGGACTATGGAAGAGTGACATTCAAGGACCTAAAGGTCCACTAGTTGAGACATTAGAATGTAAAACAAAAGCAACAGGCGGAAACCCCAGAACATAATAGAGTGCTCGACCGAGAAGGTACTGCCTGTCAATACAATATTGACAGTCCATTAAAACGTGCGGACAACCTGGGAGGAACATGCTTCTTGAGTAAAGCTTATTGGGCTATCAGCTTTTTGTCAATTTCGACTGTTTTCATGGGCTTCACTTTTAAGAATAAACACACAGGTAAACCACTGCATGCTCTTTGGCTAACCTTGGCTAACACACGTTAAGTACCAAGAAAAATGACTAGATGTTTATTTGTAATACGTAATGAGCTTGCTAAGCATTATGTTTTTGTTTTTATCCAACTCAACGTAAAATTAATTCAAAATGATTAATCAACCTCTGGTTAAGCGGAAATTGAGGAACAACACGTGCAGACTACTTTCGGGAATGTGGGAACGTTTTGTAAACCACCATGGCCGAACTCGTGTGTGTGTGTGTGTGTGGGTGTGTGTGTGTGTGTGTGTGTATGAAACATCCCAAAAGAAGCCCTTTAATGAGTAGGGAGAAACTTATTACACTCGAAGAACATCATAATCTCTGTTTAAAATATCTCGAGTTAATTGTTAAGAATAATGCATTAAACATTAATTTCGCAAGCAGTGAAAGTTTAAATAATGTCAAATCATTTATCATGTGATTCAATACTCCTTCCAAAAACCAACTTTCATGAATTATTTTATACCTCAATAAAACTCCAAATGATTATTGTAATTATAGTTCTTCCTTTAATAAAATTAATTATGCACCATTTCAGTCGTTAATCTTGCCAGGAAAATCTAGGAAACACAGAAAACAATGTTTGAACTTGAATGTTACAATTTCGTTCGTATACAGTGGTATCTAAAGTTCGTTTTTACTTTCTCTACACATACTATGTACATAGTGTATAGAGAAGGTATTGCATTCCACCCGAAAATTAGATGCCGAGATTTCACCCGAAATACATGTTTTGGGTCCCACTGAATAAAAAAAAAATTTTTACAAAAAGGTCCGTGTGTGTGCGTGTGTGAGTGTCTGTGTATGTGTGTGTGGACAGCATAACTCAAAAACGAAAACACCGTTGAATATCTAACTTGGTATTTAAGTTTGATTTCTTCCAAGGATGTGACACGAAGATTGCAAATCCTCTCCACCTCCAACTACCCTTTACATGGAACTTTTTTCGAAAATTTTGATGTTCTCAAAAATGGCTCTAACGATTTTGATTAAAATATTGTATATTAAAGATATTTACCTGACAAATAATATATATATCTTGAATTTTCTGGGGATAGCCTGAAGACTATTCTAGATGAATTTTACGGAATTTTGCATAACTGCTAAACCGTAATAAATAGGCAAAAACTTACCGCACACAAACTGTAGAGCACTTAAAAGCACACAATTTGTTGTATAATTTTTTTTCGTCGAGTTGATCGTTTTTTTTTTTTTTTAGATATTCCTTGTTTTTTGTTTCAGCTTTAAAAAAACTTATTCTTTTCTCATACAGGAATTTGTCAACTGCTGCCATATAAAGAAAGCGGTTTTAAAATCTTCGCCTCATATCTTTTGAAGATGCTGAACTTAAATATCAGGTTAGGTATTTAAATGCATTTCGTTTTGGAGTTTTGCTGTTCACAGACATAAATGAACACACGCCATAAATGAACACACGACGTATTTCTTTTTATTCTTATTCTTTAACGGATTGCTCTCCCTTTGTAGAACTTACACCGCTAAGGACTCACAAATCAGTGCCTTTGTCGGTAGGCTGTCGAGGAGCAAAATATAGCAGAACCTGGATGTGTGATTAGTCCAATATCTGGTATGGCAATGAAGAAGGAAATTAAATGTATCGATAAAAGGGATAACAAGAAAATGCGTGGATCAAATGATCAGCACTTGCAAGCGATCAAGGAAAATCGCGAAAAAGATCGGCCAGGTTGTTCTGCCCCGAGAGTTTGTACTCCGATATCCCGAATTTTAGCCGCACACGAAACTGGAACGCCACCTCGCTCGGTGAACTTTTAAAGTGCATTTTGTGGATTCAGAGAGACTCAAAACCTGTATTTTCACTAGGATATTAATATCGAATTTTCGATGGATAAGCAAATGTGAAGGGAAGAAAACGGATAGGAACACCTTGTGAACTGTGCAGAGAAGGCTACAGACCAGACAGACAAGCCATCAGAAAGCCATCAGATACGTGCACAAGACCTTGACGTTTCCAACCTCAATGATCCTTCCCACTGCCTAAGCGACCCTTCGTCCTGGCAGCCACGTAATGTAATTCATGGGGAATAATAGCCTTTGCATTGAGCATGCACATGCTCCTTAAGCCGACACTGCCGAATACAAGTCTCAAAGCACATCACAAACATGAGAAGGAAACTGCTTGAGTTACGATATTTTGTTTGCTAAAGACGCTGTCAATTACCAGGATTATAACCGCCGATGTGCCGGAATTTCATTCCTCAGTAGTTCTTTTAAATATGAGGGACTGTCGCTTTTTAGCACATCGGTGTCGCCCGGGTTTGAACTCGCGCCTAGCCAACTGGGGCCCTCAGACCGACAATGAAATGAAGGGAAAGTAATGTATTTGCCTGGTGACCTCGAGGAAACCATAAAAACTGATAGGTTAAAGAGAGCGATCGCCGGGGACATCTGGAATGCGAGAGACCTACCTTAATGCGGGGCCCTTCGCTTGGCAGAGAAAGTTAAACTGTATTTGGTTACTACCTCTGCCATTTTAGAGGTGCTGAAGCAAATCAAGTGGTACGTTGCGAAATGCTTATGACGAAAGCAAATTGTGCATAGTCGAGAACTCGACGGGTTCCTAACCACCATAAAAGCCTGTGGTCGACCATATGTTCCATCACTTTGCAAACAAAGCTAATGAGAGATATTTAGCTGGAAGCTGGAAGCGATCTTTGCCGGGCTTTGATACAGACACAATAATAACCTCTGACCACTTAGAAGGGAATATTCTGCCGGTGCATAAATAGATAAACAAACATGTATGTAGTTCCGGCAACGCAATAGTGATGTAGCCAATATCTGACTGTGAATTATGTCCGCGCCATGTGCAGTTCTAATTCCAGCACGTGTTTCTTGTGCCCTTTGGTGTACCAGAACAGTTTATACAGATGAAGCGAAACTATATTCTCTCAGATTTGACATGATTTCCATTATTCTCTTGCTGTGAGCACTGAAGGGAAAAATACTCCTTAATGATTCTCTTTCAGTGAAGACCTTCAAGGAGCGTTAGTTCCCTTTCTGCAATACTGTAAGAGTTACCTTATATGTATTTTAAGCTGCATAGCTTTTACGACAGTAAATACCCAATCATTAAGTGTTAGAACATTTGATATTAATTAATGATTAGCTTCAAATGCATATTTTTCCTAATTTAATTTCATATTGTGTGGACCATAAGAGTTTTAGGAAAACATAATCTGTTCATTACGAAAATAAAAGTTGATCAAAATACATATTCAATTGAACTATGGGGCACAACATCTAATATACATTTTGGTAAAATACTTATTCTACAAAAACAAAGGGCAATCTATTCGTGAAAATTAAAACTTAATGGGCATGTAGTCTTTACATAACTAAATATAATCACTTCACAAAGCTTACACATAACTCTGTTGTTCACAGATACAAAAGAGGTCTTAAAATTGATTATGCAATTCTACCACAGATGCTTAGTTTTTGCTGGATTACCATTTTATAACATACTACCAGAGGGAATAAAGACATAACATAATAATTGAGGTAAACTTAAACACATTTTAAACAATTTTTGTGCAGAAAATATTTCTATAGCATTGAGGAATATATGTGTAAGCAACTCTGCAAATTATTAATCAAAACTAAAAAAAATTATTGGTTTTAGTAAATTAGCTGTAACATTATGACTTCCTTTATTTGACTGTGTAGTGAGTTCGTATTCTGCACGTTGTATATAAATCAAAGTATAAGTCGTGTTTCTTATTGTTAAAAGTTCGTTGCATTATTATATATTTATGCATTTACTAAATGTATAGGTAGAGCACATTTCGAGTTTGGATCGAAATAAGGCAATAAAGGAAACTGTTCATGTGCATCTCAGATATGAAAGTAAATTTCAATTTAGCATTTTTATACTGCTTGTGTCCAAATACAAGAAGTACCTATGTAATTTAGTCAGAAAAAACAAATTAAAGTAATTAGTTTATATTAATAGTGGCCGCTCAGCTCAAGTTAAATTATACATCTATTTGAAGGATTTTACGTTCTTTAGCCCGCATGTAGAATGTACATAGTGGATATAGAAGGTATTGAATTCCACCCAAAAATTCGGTGTCGAGATTTCACCGGAAATATTGGGGTCTCCTGAGTTCGAAAAACATTTTTAGAAAAAAAATTAGTATGGGTGTCAGTGTGTAGGTTTATCTCAGGATAGCATAGCTCAAAAACGAAAAAACCGTTAAATACAAAACTTGCTATATTCACAAACTACCCTTTACATGAAAAAAAAATCGAAAATTTTGATTTCTCAAAAATGGCTCTAACGATTTTGATCAAAATCCTGTATATTAAATATATTTACATTCCAAATAAAACGTATACCTTGAATTTTCTCTGAAGACCTCTTTATTCTGAATGAATTTTTCCGAATTTTGCTTTAACTGGCAAACCGTAAGAGATAGACAAAAACTTAATACACAAAAATGTAGAGCCTCTAAAACACACAATTTATATCCTTTACGTTTATGTTGTGGAGGTAACCGTTTCCGAGATAGTCCTGGTTATTAGTTTCAATGGTAAAGTACTTTTCTTTTGTTCTACTCCTGGCCAAGCAAAGAAGCGATTTACATAACAACATAAAACATTTGACTATCACTTTAACAATTGCGCATTCCTTTAGCTCCCTTCTACTAATAAGGAACTAAGCAATAAGAACATTCTGCTAGCGTTTACCTCTTTGTAGAAAGAAGACTACTACTTTATAAGAAGTTTGTAGTGCAGCTAGAGAAAAAAGCATGTGAGTATAATACATCAGAGTTTTTGTTATGCATCGAAAAATGGGATCTAAATTGTAAGGCAATTCAAGTAGCATTTAATAAAATAACAGAGCGTGGTTTTGAAGGCTGTCATTATCAAGCATATTACCGAAACACAGAAGCTGCTTGCTTTGTGACGTGTGTTGTTCATATTTTATCAATGTTTCACGAATAGAAACTAGAGAAAATTTATTTTCAACGGTGCAGTCGTTATTGTGCTAATCAGATTAGAGCACAGATATTCAAATGTTTAAAAAAGAGTACAGAGGTTGTTCCAAATTACGGCTCCTGAGCAATTGTTAGCAAGAATATATACTTTTCGTACAGAAACACTCCAATGATTTATAAGCATATGCAATAACAACTCATAATCATATGAAGCAAAAAGTTATGTTTAGTATCGGTATTTAGGAATTTTTTAAGGTGTTAAATACTTTAATTGCATTTAAGTTTTGTATAGCAATGAAACGTAATAACTACATTGTCATTACCTGAGGTCAATACTGTAGAATTCTAAAAGAAACAATAAAAGCTGCTAAAATATTGCATTATAACAAAGAGATATCCAATTCTGATAATAAAATAAAAACTATCTGGAATATAATAAAAAGGGAAACAGGTAAGAGCTCTCAAGAAAGCCCCTCAATTGCACTGAATTCCGGTCATCAAAAAATTGATGATCCTCAGAAGGTCGCAGATATTTTCAACAATTTATTTTTAAATGTAACAGACAAATTAAAAATAAACTATGGATGTAAAGAATCAGCAATACATTTTTTGAAAACTTCTTTTGTAAACAAAGTCCCTGAATTTAAAGTAAAAATGATTACACCATTTGAAATAAAAAATATAATAAATTTGCTCAAGACCAAATACTCCTCTGGATATGATGAAATATCAAGTAAAATCCTAAAAGCATGTTCTGACCTAATATGCATTCCCCTTAGCTATTTATGTAACGAATCACCAAAGAGTGGAATATTTCCTGACAGAATGAAGTACTCTATTGTCAAACCACTTTTTAAAAAAGGAAAACAAGATAATATATCAAATTATAGACCTATATCTCTCTTGTCTGTTTTCTCAAAAGTATTTGAGAAAGTAATGTTCAATAGACTCTATAATTAATTGGAAAAGAACAACTTATTTGCCAAAGAACAGTTTGGCTTTAGAAAAGGAGTAGCGACAGATAATGCAACCTACAAGCTCACACATAAAGTGTTAACAGCGTTAAATGAAAAGGAACATGTCGGTGGAATCTTTTGTGACCTAGCTAAGGCTTTTGACTGTGTGAATTATGAGATTCTGATAGCTAAACTAAATTTCTATGGAATAAAGAATAACATATTAGATTGGTTCATTTCATACCTAGAGAAGAGAAAACAAAGGGTTGAAATTAATAACTCCAATGGGTATCAAAATAGTGCCTCAGAATGGAAATCAGTAAAACATGGTGTTCCCCAGGGATCAATCTTAGGGCCTCTTTTGTTCTTGGTTTACATAAATGATCTCTCATTATACATTAACAGTTTTGCAAGTATTTATTTATTCGCAGATGACACTAATGTTCTAGTAACAAGTAAAGATTTCAATGAATGTGTAGTTAAATTAAACTACGTCCTAAACTGTATGTCAAATTGGTTTAAAGCAAACAAACTCTCTCAGTAAATCTTGAAAAAACAACTACTCGCTCACCACAAACGCTCATAGAAATAGGACTTAATGATACATTTTTAGAACAGCTAAATGAAGTAAATTTGGCCTTCAGGTAGATAAGCATTTGGACTGGAAGTCACATATTAGCTACATCACACCTAAACTTAGCTCAGCATGTTATGCTCTCTGTGCACTGGTTAAATTTCACTCAATCGATACACTTAAGTTGGTGTATTTTGCCTACTTTAACTCCATCATCGAGTATGGAATAATATTCTGGGGTAATTCAGTAGATAGTAAATGCATATTCCGGATACACAAGAAAGCTATACGAATAAGATGTAATGCTTATAGCAGACAGTCATGCAAAGAACTATTTCAAAAATTGGGCATCCTCACCTTACCTTGTGTTTATATATTATCCATTTTAAAATTCTATGCAGTTAATCGACATACTTTTATAACAAACATGGAAAGTCATAACATCAATACTAGACAAAAGGGATTGATTCATCGTCCCAATGCCAATCTTCGTTGCTTTCAGAAAGGTGTATATTATGAAACAATCAAGATATTTAATGCTCTCCCCAGTAATCTCAAAGAAAATGTTGGGAATTTCAGGGCTTTCAAGGCCTCTCTTAAGCAGTACCTTTGCAATAAATCATTTTACTCTGTAGATGAATATTTAAGTGACAAATCTGTCTGACAATATCGTTAATAATCATTGTATTTATAAATATTACAATGTATTGCATTTTGTGTATATTAGTGTGTGTGTTTTATAATAAAATTAAATTGATTTATACTTTGACTTGCACGAATGTGTCAAATATTTTTTTTGAGTATTTAGCAATGACACAAGGTCTGTAAAACCTGATGTTTTGATATTTTACACTCTAGTACATAATTGTAAATCTTTGCATTGGAAATTCTATAACATATTTGTAAATATGTATTGTAATTTGTTGACATTTATGAAGAGTACGTAATACAATAATCATGTTTTAGTTTATATAATTATTACTAGTAGCTATTATATCGATAATTTGAAAACTATCATCTGACATAACATTATTTTTATACATAATGAAATTATATTTATTTATTTATACATTTTAACACCATATTTTGATACTCTTTGTTTTTATGTGCATGCAAAAAAAAAAGTATTCTTTTGTTTTTGTAACCTATGGTTTTAGCACTAGAGCTTTATACATTTTTTTCATAGTATATAGAATATAAACATAAGTATACATGTATATGCCTTGACAAGTTCTATGTTCAGTGGCTTTCTGGCCTAAACGAACCTACAGAATGCTTTCTAATCTAATGTAATCAATATTCTCCGCTTGCCTATTCTTTTTGCGTTTAATGTGTGCTCAGAAGGAAATTCAATTCATTTTGCTCAGTCAGGTTAGGCAGCTTAGCTATTGTATTTTTAAATATTTACTGACAAATAAATAAATGTATGCATACAAATATGATGATTATAATAATATATACTCATAATAATAAATATTATATTTTATATATATATATATATATATATATATTAATGCTTTCAAACGAGACTTTAAACTTAAAAATAGTCAAAATATTGTAGTTTGTAAGATTAAAAATGGTGTGATATTTAGTCTCTAAGAAACACAATTGTTTCGGTTACGTCCGGTGTTCGTTATTAATCATGCCCTATAGTATATGCGGCGCCAAGCATTATATTTTGTAGGTAACATTTTGGAATTATGACAATTTATTTCAGTTGGAAACTGAACTGAATTTGAGGTAAACCCAGCTCTTAATTTCAGCCGGAGATTACATAGGTCCTATTTTTGAAATTTACCATTGATGACACGATCATCATGGTTGCTAGGTTCCTTATTAAATCCTAAAATTATAAACTTGAGATGGGCCTATTTTTAAATGGACTTCTCCTACTTTTATTACTTTAGAGATTGTTTTAACCTTTTAAAGCGTCTCTCATTTTCAGGGATTGCCTTCTGCTACCTTTCTCCAAAAAGTTCTCCTTCATTAAGGTTCCTGTCCTGCATTGTCCTGGCTACTCCACCCCTGCAGATGATGCGAGTTCTCTGCCCCATTTTTTTTCCATGCCAGGATCTGCTATCTGGACACAGGATATATTATATCACTATTTTTGAGCATTCTATGAACATAGCTGACTTATTCAGCGTTTTATTTAAAGCTTTTCCATTAATGTTTCTTGATGTTCCATTTCTCTTCCTCATAGTTTCATTTGATATTCTTTGTTGTCTAGAAACACAACTCATTCAGCTCTACTGCATTGCCAATACTCATCCTTTACCTTGACAAGTGAGAGTAATTACAAAAGTGACATTTTGAATCTATTTTGGGGGGTGGTGTGTAACATTTTACTTACATGTGCCAGACTTATCAATCACGGTTCCTAGATATTTAAATATATCTGCTAATTTTATTTACCCCAGACCAGATCATCTCGATCTCCTCCAACAATACGATATTCAGCTTTCTTGAAATTTATTTTCAAAGATACTTCGTTATATGCTGAGGAGTAAAACTTACTAGGCATTTCTTCTGACAGACATACACCTCTTCATCTCTCACCTGCACAAGGCAAGTTCTATTGCCCCCCCCCCCAGCCTAAGATTAGTTGCCGGAATGCTAATCTCAATCCAGAATTCGGACAACTAAAATTACTAAATCTCATTAATTAATAGAAAGCTCTTGGATGACTACAGGGAATATTAATAAAGGAAATAAATATATTCTGGACACTTTTGTGAAGCAGTCCTATTTATCTCAACCTTTTGATTCATGTGTAACAGAAATTTTGAGTGATTAGTACACTTTCAACATCTTTTATAACAGAATTAATATAGAAGAAACAATCCACAACATTCCCATCACCCATTAACAGTTTAAATAACAATATATAACAAATATAAATATTTATATCTATAAAATAACGTATAAAATAAACTGGTTATTGCGAGATTAGATTTCGGAATTTGTGTTTTTCTCATAGGCATATTTTAATTTTAAGTTAAAGAAAATTGTTATTTATTGTAGATTGTTATTGAAAAATAATTTAAAGGTGAATTTAATTCTAACTTTAAATTTCCAGAGTTAGCTTTGCACTAGACGATAAGTTAGTTGATTTTCCTGACGGACCTAGCGAAGATCGAATTTCCCACGATTTAGCCTCTTTGTGTGACAACGTTTGCTGACATTAGTGATGTAAGCCCTCCCATTTCTCAGGCTTTTGAGAATAATGCTAGGAACGTGCTGAGATCGGTTTATTATACTTTGTTATTACATATTAAGCCCCATACCTCAAGATCTGCCGATACTACTCCACGACAATCTGATCCTTTTTTTTTTTTTTTTGTAATGTTTAACGCCCGCTTTAACTACGCATGACACCACAGGTGGTGACACTGATGATACAGGAATGATGATGGAGCACCGGTAGAATGCGATGGTGGGAGAAACCGGAGTACCCGGAGAAAACCCGCCCCAGCGCCACTTAGTCCACTACAAATCTCCATATCCACTCGGCCACGGAGCGGCCTGCAATTTGATCCCCGAAGGAACTTAATTTATTACTTTCCCTAGCATACATGTACAACAATGTGCATAGTAAGTAGAGAATATTTGACAGTCGTTTTGGCTGAGTGTATTTTCTAATTTCCCTTCTACTTATGAAGAATTGGCACTAATATCATTTACGGAGATTTTTACCTTGATTAACATTATATAGATAAAATGAATATCTTTTCTAAAAATAGTTTGTTTCCAGAACGGATAGAGAAAGTCATGTGAATATAAAAATAAGATATTTTTATAATTAAAATCTTCAAGAACGTCCGCAATGCCCTGGAAACCAAATCACGTTATTTCGAGCAAGGTAAGTCGCCAGCTGTCCACGTCTAAATTCTTTCTATCTACATCATGGAAAAAGTTCATCGTCGTTATGCTTTTACTATAATGTAAATAAACTTACCTCTCTGGTAAGTGTCTTATTTCAAGTAGGGATTACCTTTCACCATCTCGTTCCGTATCTTTCCTGTAGAATAAGTGTAATGCACTTTTATTGTAAAACCTCGATTTCTTCGAGCTACGCCCTATCCCCATCCTCTTTCCCATTCATGCTTCACCGTGACAGTAACTTGAATTTTTTGGGAATAATTTCTGAGAACCTCTCCATTCGGGAAGAATGTATAAATGTAAAGCGATAGACGAAACCGTACTACACAAAAAGTATTTTTATTTAGAACGCACGATTTATTTTAAGTAATTTGTGTGCCATAACCATTTACAAAATATCCGTTAGAAATGGTTAGGATTTTTTAAAACTTAATTTTTCATTCAAAGTAATTTTTAACTTTTTATTTACTTCTTCCGATTGCTCGAAAACGGTATAGAATGTTTAGGCCATTATATATCCTCCACTTCTTAAACAATTGAATGTCGCTATTCCCTTTATATCTACTACGAAATGTTGAAAGTAGCAATTCCTGGAAAGGCTTATTTGGATTAAAATGAAATAGCTAGAAAAAAAGATGTTATTTATGGACTCTCTTTAACTACTGTGGTTCTCAGCGTACCATTCTAAATTGGGCGTGAAAGGCTGCTTACTTTTTCTCAGAGGCCTCTTTATCAGGCTTGAAGTTCTTTTACGTGCCGTAAATCTACGACACGGGACCAACGGCTTTACTTCCCTTCCGAAGGAAGCCATGCTAAGGATTTTTACACTCGAAAAAATCCATCGCCTTCCGCCGGGTTTGAACCCGTAACCTTGGGTACATGAAGTTAGCATGGTAACCATTACACCACGAAGGGTGACTGAAATAGATAGAATAATAAACTTTGAGGAGAATATGTATATAACCAGAATAGGGGTTTTAGATCACATAAATGTAAAACATCAGATTATTTATTTATGCTGTAAAGCACACAAACAGATTTCAAAAATACTTTTTAGTATCATCATTATTATTATTATTATTATTATTATTATTATTATTATTATTGCCTTTAAGTAGATCTCAAAACGTGTTTTTCAAATGAAATTCTATTCTAGAGTTTTGTGTCAAATGTAATACTTCCTTTACTTATAGGAAAACAGTACGGGAGGCAAAACAATAATCTAATATTCACTCACAAATTATACTACTTGGAAATATCTACGGTGAACAGCAAAGACCACCTAGCATGGAGATAACTTCAGTAGCGTCATTGAAGCACGTAGTGCTTTGCCAATCTAATCTTCGGAATCTATGCTATAAAGCGCTCATATTGTCCCTCGGTAATATCCTCGGTAATATCCTGGGAACCTAAATGCGATCTGAGGAATTGAATCTTTATGGATGTCATATATTAAGAACTTCATAGCTGTTTCAGTTGCATGTTGGCGCGCTAGACACAACACTTGCACAGTAAATGTCTTAATAACAGTCTTCGATTCAACCAGGGTTTCCTCTCTTTATCTTTTTATCATTGAATTAGTTTCCATATTTTAGAGTCAAAATAATTACGCTTAGATTGACCTCAGTCGCATTTGAATTGTTTGACTTTCAACGCGTTCTTTAGCCCATCAAAGGTACGAAAGATTCATCCTGGTCAGCAATTTTAACAATGCATTAGGAATTCTATGTTCTCCTTTAAAAAAAAGAAGAAAAAGAGATAAGTGTTTTATAACTTATTGGAGAGGTGATATTATCACACTCACACATACACACAAGGCTCATCTAGCTATTTTCTATGTAAGAGATTCCCAATCTGTAGATGAGCTATTCCTGTGGTGGCAATAATACATATGAAATATCGATTTAGAGCTGTATTTATCTAACAAATCCAATAATAACTTAATCTATATTTAAATATAATTCTGCCTAAAAATCTCACCGAAATATTTTCTTATTATTTTCATAATAATTAAGATGTAAAGTCGTCTCCTTAGCGCGGAGATAGCGCAGCTGCTTACCAAGCGGGAGACCTGGGTTCGATCCCCATTAGTGGCGTGGGGATTTTCTCCCCGCTGGGAGACCTGGCCCAGGGTGCACTCAGCCTCATAATATCCCTGGGGGACCAATTGAGGAGCTACTTGTTGGAGATGTAGCGGCACCAGGTCATGAGGATCGTATTAACCGGCAGGGGGGCTCGAAGCGTGACCACGTCTCACCCTCCAATACTGCACCCCATCCATGACTCTGTAGTGGACCGAGATGGGGGACACAGCAGCCGGGCAGTAGACCAAGGTTCCCCGTGAGCTGTCGTGTCATGGAGTTATCTTATACTTAAGATGTAAATGGGTTTTAATCACTTGAATAATAAGCTAGCAGCTTTTATTCGATCAACATATATTGGTTGGCATCGTTCAGAAGCTTGAAGAAAATTACCTGACATTTCCGCTCCCTCCTTTGTGATTGAGTTGTCAGCAACACAAATTAAAATGTTTTCCCGCAGGATGTGTATGTGTGTACTACAGAATGATTCGAATTCAAACTTAATGGGTGGCCTACTGGTGCAGGATTCCTATGTTCTCGGGAGTGTTTATTACTGTGCAAATGTAATACGTACTATACATACTACTTTTCTTGGTCGCTAGTTTCCGGAGCAATGAGAGCCGGGGAAAGAAGAGAAACCGCGCCTGTCTGTTTCCGCAGTGTTGCTAACCAAAGAAATTAGCTTTCTTTGAGGCTCTCAGCATTATAGTAACAGGGAAACAAATTTCGATGTAAAACACATAACGAAACTTTTAAAAGATATGACTGTCACTTTAGCCTAGTGTATTCCCTTATTTCCCTTCTACGTATAAGATTAAATAATAAAATAATTTCTGCTAGGGCTTATCTCGGTAAAATGATGTATATAAAAGAATACTCTTTTGTATAAATCGGTTTTTTAGAAACAAACAGAGAAAGGAATGGAACACATCAGATTTTTTTTTTTTTTAATTTATGCCTCTATTCAGTATTTTCTCACGATTTTTTGAAAGGGCTGTGGCAATACATCTTTAAATGTCTGAATAGCGATTCTGTTTCCTATAACCCGTTATGTCTATACCAAAGTCTGCAGTGAAACTGTTTCTGTAAAGATTTATCCCCGTTAACATGAAGTAAACTTTCGTTAGAATATTTTGTAGAAGTTATATAAAAAATCTGATGTGTCCCAGTCACATGACTCTCACTATATTTTTGTAGCAAATTATTGTTAAAAAGCATATTATTCTATCTACTTCATGCTAATAAATATAAACATTAGCAGAAATGGCCTTCTTATAAGTAGAAGGGAAATAAGGGAATACATTAGGTTGAAGCGATAGTAAAATCTTTTAAACTCTCGTTGCTATGTGGTTAGCATCCGTTTTCTTGCGTTGCCAGGAGCTGAAAAATTACCGTATCAGAACATGTTATGTATTCTAAAACTAAACTAATAACAAGGAATATCTAAAAGTTGATAAACTCCACGAATAAATGTATATGAAATAAATTGTGTGTTTTAACGACATCTACATTTTTTGTGTAGTAGGTTTCTTACGGCTTACTAGTTATGCAAAATCCAGAAAAAGTCATCCAGAATAGAGATTTTCACAGACTACTGCCACAAAATTTAAGATATATGTTTTGTTATTATGTAAATATCTGTAATATACGGCAATTTAATAAAAATCGTTAGAGCCATTTTTGAGAAAATCAAAATTTTTGAAATGTTTCACATGTAACGGATTTGGGGGAAGGGGAATTTTCTCAAAATCTTCATATCGTATCCTTGGGAGATACTAAACTTAAATACCAAGTTTCTGGTACTGAGTTTTCGTTTTGAGTTATGGTGTTCACAGACACATGGACACACACATGTACACAGGAACCTTTTTCTGGATACAGGGAATCCTAAAACGTGTATTTACTGTGAAATCTCGGTATCGACTTTGTGGAAGGAGTGCAATACCTTCTCTTTCTATGTACTATATACTATGTAGAAAAAGTAAAAACTCATTCCCCTACTTCAAAAGTACTTCAGACACACTAACACATGGACACACACATGGACATTTTTCTAAAAATGCTTTTTACTCTCTCTATACGTACTATGTTCAAGTGTATAGAGAAGGTAATAACACACCACCCAAAAATTCGATACCGAGATTTCACCGGAAATATATGTTTTAGGGTCCCCTGTATCCAAAAAAAGTATTTTCAGTAAAAGGTCCGTGTGTTTGTGTGTTTGTGTGTGTGTGAGCGTGCGCGCGCGAGCGAGCGCGTGTGTCCGTGTATCTATGAACACGATAAAGTAGGTAAAATACCAAACTTCGTATATAAGTTTAGTATCTTCCAGGGATGCGACACGAAGATTTTGAGAAAAATCCCCCCACCCCAAACTACACTTTACATAGAACTTTTTTCGAACATTTTGATTTTCTCAAAAATGGCTCTAATGATTTAATTAAATCTTCATATATTAAAGATATTTACATTACAAATAAAATGTGTATCTTAAATTTTCTGGGAATAGCCTCTGAAGACTACTTTATTTTGGATGAATTTTACGGAATTTTGCATAATTGGTAAACCGTAAGAAATGGACAAAGCTTACCACGCAAAAATGTACGAACGTTAAAACATTCAATTTATGTTAAATACAGTTTTTTTCGTGGATTTCATCGTTTTTGAGATATTCCTTGTTTTTTTGGATCAGCTTTAAAAAACATACTTTTCCCAAACAGGAATTTGTCAATTTCTGTCCGTACAAACAAAGGAACTACAGTCGCATAGCAACCAGCTTTTGACTGTCGATTTAACGTATGGTACTCCCTTGTTTCGCTTCTACCCACATGGAAACAAGTAATAAGACTTTCTGATAATTTTTTTCTCAGTTAACACGAAGTAAATAGAAGCATAAAGCGTTTAACAATAATTTGTTGCAGAGATGTAGAGAAATTCATGCGAATGGAGCACATCAGATATTTTAGATACAAATCACACTAAAACGTGTATTTTCGGTGAACTCTACCAATTCCTTGTATACCTATTTACGTGCAATAGGTAGAAAAAGTAATAAACGAT
Source organism: Hymenopus coronatus (assembly GCA_030762935.1). Classification (NCBI taxonomy): domain Eukaryota; kingdom Metazoa; phylum Arthropoda; class Insecta; order Mantodea; family Hymenopodidae; genus Hymenopus; species Hymenopus coronatus. The sequence continues at coordinate 36,866,771 of CM060889.1, read as the reverse complement.
ATATAGAGTGTTCTGAGTGTCACACACTGTCATATTCATGATTTTTGATATAATTGTATTTAAAGAAAAACATAGTGAGCTGAGAGCACTTGCCAGTTATATAATTGAGCAAAAAATATTAGTAAACTGCCCTAAAATTGCGCTTTGAGAGAAGCGGCTATTAGCATATCCTGGAGAAATTCCGTGAAAGTAGAGATTCAGGATGACATAATTCGCCGGATTGCCTCTATTAGAGAGTTTTCACACCCTATCATAAATCTGTGTAAGCGTTATTCTGATGCCATCAAATTCACATGCAATTAAAAGGCCTTGAATAACAGTGCGCTTAACCGAACGACTAACTGTGGTTATAAATGTGTAAGAACAAGTTGGGCAATAAAGGAAATGTATTAATCAACCTTTATAATATGGTTACTAGCAGAGTATGATTTATATTCTGCTTCTTAAATGTTCCTGCAAAGATGGCAGTAGCTATATTCTCAATACATTTTGCGAGGGAACAAAGGTTTTGCCTTTAAACAGTAAAGGATCATCTGCAGCATCTGTTGTACAAAAGTATAAGGTACAGGTATATTATTGAATGAAATATGAACCAAGGTTTAAAAACAATGATAGCCATTTTTTCTGTTTTCCTAAGCACATTTCAGGTGAGTAATAATTTATGTTAAAACGTGGAAATTGTACCATTATTTATCTCGAAACTAGTTTAAATTATCCAATTAGAAATGGTTAATAAACCCCTCCATGATTTATCTATATTAAGAAATGACTTCAAATGCAAGGAACAGCTGACGGATTAGAGAAAATCCAATATGTTCCATTCACATAACGTTCTTTTGCTATTCCGTATACAAATTATTCTTACAAATCATCATGCTAATCGAGATAAACATTAGCAGAATTCACATTATTTGCTTCCTTGTAAGTAGAAGGGAAATATGGGAATACATTAGACTAAAGCGGTAGTCAAATCTCTAAAAGTTGGCCGCTATATGAAACAATTTAGGTTCAGTTCATTTTGCATGGTCCCGTTTGATAAAAGTTACGTAGTTTAACCTTTGAAGCAATAATAAGGAATATCTCAACACTGCAAGAAAAACGTACATGACATAAATTATGTGTTTTAAAGAGATCTACATTTTTTTGTGTCTATCTCTTACAGTTTAACGGTTATGCAAAACTCTGCAAAATTCATTCCGAATAAGAGGTCTTCAGAGGCTATTTCCAGAAAATTTGAAACATACATTCTATTTGTGACGTAAGTATTTAATATACCGTATTTTAATCGAAATTGATAGATGCATTTTTGAGAAAAACAACATTTTCAAAACATTTTCCATACAAAAGTTGTACATCCTCGCCTCCCTGGAAGGTACTAAACATAAATATCAAGTTTGGTGTTTAACGGTCTTTTCGTTTTTGAGCTATGCTGCTGTTTTCTAGAAAATGTTTTCTTCTGACTCAAGGATCTCAAAACAAATATTTCCGGTGAAATATCGAAATCGATTTTTTGGGTGGAATACAATACCTTTTATAGTTATTATGCACTATGTGAGCATACGTGCTAGAGTACACCTAAGCCTTTTTTTTTTGCAGTCATCTCGTTTTCTTTAATTAGATCATTAGGCCGGGGAAGAGAATCTTTAACGTTACGACTGCGAAAATGCTCTCTAACTGTTTTGCTCCTTCGATAGTGAAGTATAACTATTCAAGTTCATTGAAAATAGTACTTGTGATTTAGATTTGCTCCTTTTGTATTAAATAGACTAAGGAATTTACAAAAAAATTATATAATATTAGTAACTTTCTATTCTATATAACATGCTACCGGTCGTCTCCTTAGCGCGGTGGTAGCGCAGCTGCCTACCAAGCGGGAGACCTGGGTTCGATTCCCAGTACCGGCGTGGGGATTTTTCCACCGCTGGGAGACCTGGACCGGGGTGCACTCAGCCTCGTGAGGTCCCTGGGGGGCCAATTGAGGAGCTACTTGATGAAGAAGTAGCGGCTCCAGGTCGTGAGGACCGCATTAACCGGCCGGGAGGGGCTCGAGGCGCTGACCACGTCTCACCCTCCAATACTGCACCCCATCCATGACGTCTGTAGTGGACCGAGATGGGGGACGCAGCGGCCGGGCGGTAGGCCAAGGTTTCCCGTGAGCCGTCGTGCCATGGAGTTATAGTTATAACATGCTACCAAAAAAACAAAGGCTAGTAATGGTTTAAAGTTTTAGAAAATTACATAGGACGCGTGCAATATGTACGTATCCTGTTTACTGGCGTGTAGAAAATATTCATTTCATCTACTACAGTTTGGTCATTATCATTTTTTAATTCATATATAGTCTGTCTACAAAATAATTATTTGAAAGAATGCTTTATTCATTGTAGATGATTTGATTGGAACTTTAGTCTCAATTTTCTTATTGAACATTTTAGTAAACCTCAGAGGATTATATTAAGTTTAATATAGATTGTCCTTCTCCATAGCAAAATCCTGTAGTGTTGCAGTCATTTTGGGAATGTATGAATCATTCACCAAATCTGACGAACTCACGAAGATAACGCACAATGATTAATTTGCTAAGCAAATTCTAAACACATGTTCTAGTGCCCAACACTTACCTGGTTCTTCGACTTTAGTTAATGTTTGCTCAACTCTTTTATTTCTTTCTGGGCCAGAAACCGTCCTGTATTCTTAGATTAATAGTTTAGTGCCAACTTTTGAAATTAATTTTATATGGGACTGAATCTCAATAAGTATTGTGTGGATCTTCGTCAGAAAGCACGTCTTCCAGCTATACAGGTGAAATGCCTGCGCTTTCGCCCCCTTTCTTTATTCATAGGAAGACGTTCGTCTGTTTTGGACTTTAATACAAAATAATGAGAGATTTTCGCACCAGGATTAGCGTAGGACACAGATAAGGAGATTCTGGCCCCCCTCCCCCAAAAGAAATACTCTAGGAAACTCAAAGTATCACTGCAAATCATGTTTGACTTCGAAGTTTAGTTCTCTAATGATTTACTGTTTCTGAAAAATATATACGAATTAAAAGCTTCAAAATATAAAGGAAGAAAGTTATTGCTTTCCAACACTCCTCATGTGGTTACTAACCTTTGGGGTTAACTCATTCCATCAAGCAATGACAACACAGTTCTGAGTGGTTGCACTCATTTTTGGGGTCCGATGCCTCTTCTGATTTTAGGGCTAAGGTGGGTATGGCGAGGGCCTATGGACTACGAACCACGTTGAACCTAGAGATTACTTCACTTAAGCTAGTTAGAAGTAAAGGTTTGATAGGGTTGACTTAAAATTGGCACCCCTGAGTCGGGAATCAAATTTAGGTCCCTAAGACGTGAGCGCAAATGAAACCATTATGCTACTCAGGAGCCCCAGAGAAATAAAGTTTAGAGAAATACTTAATATTAATGAATGCATTTAGTTGCTTTAGATGTTTGTTGAAATGAAACACTCTAATTTTCGAACATCCCCAATGTCGGATAGAACATGTATGAATCATTTAGTAGATTACTCTGAATGTAGTTGTCCATTTCCCTAAAATTTCTGGACATAGCGCAAATTCGCCAGCAACATGCTTGGACACAATAACCTGATTTTGGTCTTCTGTTTTCTAGTAACCACAATCAGACATAATGTACGTACTTTCTAAAACATACCCTTTTAAGTTTACCTTTGCTTAGAAAAAGAAAATATTCAGATTCTGTAGAAAAATACAAATTCGGATTATCATACATAAAAATACACCTTCAAAAATGTCTTAGAATCGATTAGATCCACACAGATAATTAAATAAGAAAATAATAGTCAAACAACATCAACGAAATGTCAATACACGTGAGGTCATTTATAATAATAATAATAATAATAATAATAATAATAATAATAATCATAATATTAATGATAATAATTATTAATAATAATAATAATTATTATCATTATTATTATTATTATTATTATTATTATTATTATTATTTTAACTGTTGCAATTAAAGTTTAAAATAAATAGTGGGAATAAGAATTATAATTGCGATAATTGGATACATTAAATTCTCATGTGGATTTAATGAAAAGCTTATATTTGCAGCAATAAATTGAGCTTTTGTTATTATTCTTCACAATATTTACTATACTGTACCTCAGTTTGATTATGTTTTTCTATAGAAGCAGTCTTTGCTATTATAATATTACAATAAATGAATATTCCATATTAATACGGTATTTAATTTGGTGGAGCTACAACTACTGAAGTTAAGTCATAGGCTCAGAATTTCAATAATAGGCTATTTTACTGCTACAATTTATGTATTATGATTAGATGTATTGTAAATATTATATTTTATTTGTTTTGGAGTAACAAAATCTAACTTTTAAAATTATGTTAGTAATTAATCAATTTTTATTCTTTAAGGACCTAATTTTCTTATTTCATTATCTCGAGCACCAATTTGGTATGAATATAGCATATAGAAGAACGATATTAATTATAATTTAAATGTTATACTCTCAAAACTTAAGCGCAAAGCTGAGAATAGGTTCTTATAGTTGTAAAGTACTTTAGTTTATCATAAACACACTTCATAATGTATAATCACCCATATTGTTGTCCAGTTTTCTGAAAAACTTATATTAAAAGTAGAGAATTTTTGTGAAAATGTATGCCTCCTGAACAGTTTTATTCCTCTTATTTCTATTGGGACTTTCGTTCCATTCTTAGATATAATGCTTAATTATTTATATTGAGACATTATATTAACAAATATAACTGAAGTATAAAGAACTTTGGTTTCCTATTTTTATTGGCATTTTTAAAAAATGTAAGGTAAAATGCAAGACATACCCAAATACATTAAAGATTCAATTGCATTTAAAGACGTTCAGTAATATAAATTAGAGAAGCATGCTTTTATTTAGATTTAAATTTATCTGGCGATACTGGTTAGCATGGCTTATAAACGATATGTGCCCTACATATCCAAGATACACGTTGTTATGTAGTACTTTTTATGATTCATTAAATACAAGTACTGGTTAATATTTCTTATAATTGATATATTGGTTTTTAGAATACAATTAAATACAAATAACGAATGCATATCGTTAGTATTAATCTGTATAAACTGACATTCACTTATCTATCAGCAGCTGTTGACATGAAAATGTTTGGCAAACTTAAAAATCAGTGATTAAATTATAGAAACTTTAGTCTAAATATATACAATTTAGTTTTATATTTTATGGTACTCTAAACAAAATATGAGAAATATGTCGCGAAGAATATTGAGTATTGGAAGACATGTACTGTGTGTTTTGTGTTAAAAAGAATGCTGATGTTAAATTCCACTTAATTTAAGCACTGATTGTTAACAGTAGGTAAACGAATAATGATTACAGAAAGTGAAAGCGCTATGCTTTTACCAACTGTACATGGAGGAAAATAAAAAGTGTAAAGGGATCGACTCACCTCCAAGTATAGCGACGTGATTGTCTGTTGAACCGTGAGGGAGCCCAGTATATATTTTAATTTCTGTAATTGAAACAAAAGAGAAGAGACAGTATAGAAATTGTCACTATATGAGAAATGTGTGTGAAAGTGTTAAGTGAAAACAGTGCATAAAATTTAGGTGCAAGGTGAGAGATAAGAACTATTCTAATAATAATAATTTGTAAGTCGAAGATTAAGTAATCATGAAAGCAAACATAAGGATATGTATCACAAAAAATGAACAGGCACTTAAAATAGAGAGAAAACTGCCTATTGAAACATTTTAACGGTAGTGTACAGAGTTGTAAAAGCTTAAATTAATATCATTTAAAGTGTTTAAACGAATATTTAAAAATCATGCATTGGTGGATGGGTGGTATGCTCCAGAGTTTAGGTATCACATGTAGGTATACCTATTGGTGTACAGCAGCCAAAACATTATTATTTATTTTAAATCCTCAATAAAAATTGGAAAGAAGACATTGCGGGCTGCAACGGCTTTCAGACTACAACAGTCACTTAATTTTGTTTCATATTTGTAGATATGGGAATATTCAAGGACAGATAAACATATTGTTGAAAGCAATTTCTGTATTGTATAGCTTTGGTACGACGTTTTAACAATTACATGCAAAACATGCAAAGAATTAAGATAAAAAGGATCACACATACACGTAACAAATACCAGCACGTATTTAACTACATTTAAAGGTTCCCAACAAACTGTTTTTATTTTTAAACTAGGGAAGACTATTTATAACTTTAAGAATTACTCACTGACTCAATATTATGTTTTAGCTACCAGAGTTTATTCCAAATTAATTTCAAATTTCAAGAATGATGATAATTATGAACAACAGTAGATATTAAGTTATATGACAGTACGCAGAACCCAAAATCAGAATAAGTTTATCAGAATTTTGGTTTATGCCACAGCTGTTGAGCAATACGTTTTCTTAAGGTGAGGATTTAGGTCCCAGACTCCAGAATGTAAAATGCACGGACGAACTACTCCTTGAAGTCATAACTCAGCTTTCATTTGAGTCCATACCCCAGCTGAACCAAATTCTTAGCCAGCAGTTGATCAAATTCTAAAGCAAATAGACTTTCTCGTATTATCATTATAATTAAACGATGACAAATATGTGTATAATTTGGCCAGAGTATTTTAAGACAGCTAATTGGGAAGGTAGGTAACAGGTTGCTTGTGCCCAAGTTTTTTTATGTTTGTCAGCACATTGCGATAGCCTCCACGGCAGTCACATGAAGTCCTTATCTCTCTTCCTCTATCCAAAAAAGACTCTGGCCAACGTATACTCTACTTCGTCCTCAATTATGACCCCAGCCCTGTAATAATCGCGGCTTGATATAATGTTCCATTGAGAAGCCATACTCATCGAACCTTAATACATAATTTGACATTCAGCCGGTATTACTAACAGCTTTAAATGAAATATATCTGCACAAGATATCAACGTAACCAAGCTAACAATATACATTCATCATGCTGCAGGAATAGCAGGACATCGGTATATTCACAGAAATACTCTGTGTTACATCCACATGACCTTCTCTATTCTTCAAAAAATTGTAACAAACTTTATTCTTCTATGTACCTACTTCATGATAATCGAGATACATATTAACAATTTGATTTTATTTCATGTTGACTTGTACACCAGGAGAATAAGGGAGTATTCTAAGCTAAAGCAGTTGTCAAGTAGTTAAAAAGCGGGTCGCTATGTGCCTATATTTAAATTCTTTTTCCTCGCATAACCAGGATGAAAAAACAAAAAAACAAAGAGAATGTGATTTACTATTTGAGAGAAGTACAAATATTATAAAATTTAAAACAACAATAACAAGGAATATTTCGGAATCGGCTATAAAAGAAAACATATCTCACATAAATTGTTTGCTTCAACGATATATTTTCTTTGCAATAAGTTTTTATCAATCTGTATGGTTTTCCTATTCTACAAAATATAAGAAATGTAGAGGACTTCAGAGGATATTCCATGAAAATATAAGAGATATATTCGATTTTTCAGGAAAATATTTTAAATGTATGGTTTTTTAATCAAAATCGTTAGAACCATTCTTGTGAATAAAACGATTTGGAGAAAAGTTCTACCTAAAGGGTGGATTTTTTTCTGAAAACCTTCGTGTTGCATTCTTGAAAGATATTGAATATAAAAGGAAATTTAATACAAACAGACAGACAAATGGAAATTTCTTCTAAGAATCTTTCTTTGGATTTAGGATGTGTCAAAACGTATATTTCCAGTTAAATCTCAGCATCCAATTTGTGGCTGAAATACAATATTTCCCCTACATAGAATATGCACAGTAGAGAAAGTAAAATGCACTGATAAACTTTTGACGGAAAACGAAATTTCTGCAAACTTTGGAAGCAATGCAAATGTCCAAAACGAAACACTGTAACCGAGCTACAGGGGAGATCTACAATCACACCATAAAGAGGAGGCGATTCTCTTATTGGAAACCGTCTGCTTTCTCTTAATTGAAAAGATGCAGATTTGCGGAAAAATCTGATGTGTTCCATTCATATGACATTCTCTACATCTCTGCAATAAATTATTATTAAAAACGTATTCTTCTATTATTTCAGGTTAATCGAGAAAAAATTAGCAGAAATGGTCTTATTACTTGCTTCCTTGGAAATAGAAGGGGAATAAGGGAGTACACTAGGCTAAAGTGAAAGTCAAATCTTTTAGAAGGTTGTTGCTATGTGATTTAACTCCCTTTGCTTCTATGGCCAGGAGTTGACAAATTCCCGTATGGGAAAAGTATAAGTATTCTAAAACTGAAACCAATAACAAGGAATATCTCCAAAACGGCCAACTATACGAAAAAAAAAAATATATATAGTATAACTTGTGGTTTTAGCAAGCTATAGAATTTTTGTTAGGTAAGTTTTTGTCTATCTCTTACTGTTTTACCAATTATGCAAAATTCCGCAAAATTCATCCCGAATAAAGATGTGTTCAGAGGCTAATGCCAGAAAGTTCAAGACATGCATTTTATTTTTCAGTAAATATCTTTAATATACGATATTTTAATAAAAATCGTTAAAACCATTTTGATAAAATAAACATTTTCGAAAATTGTTCCATGTTAAGGGTAGTTAGGGTTGTGAGGATTTTATTGAAAATCTTCGAGTCGTATCCTTGAAAGATACTGAACTTAAACACCAAATTTGGTATTTAGGTCCAGACTACAGACAGACACACGGACATATTTATAAAAATACCTTTTTTGGGGTTCCAGGGGTCTCAAAACATAAGGATCTTTCCGGTGAAATCTCGGTATCATATGTACACACACTATGTACATAGTACAAGTAGAGAAAGTAAAAAAGCCAGACTTTTGATAAAATACACAGATTAGATACCTTCTTTAAGTTTAATAATTTCTGGCATGGTACATTAAAGGAAATAGTGAACCTATTTGCTAAAAAATTAGAAGAAAAATTTAGGATAAACCCAAATAAGCTGCCTAACTTTGTCGAGTCCCTCTTAAATGACATGTGCACTAATAGCCTCTTATTGGCTACACGTGGAATAGGTTTTTACAATACTAAATGCTTTCATTTTAACATTGTCATTTATGTATATTCGAAAAAAACTGTCAGATTTGCCTTTTCATAATCTTGCGAATCATATATATATATATTGCAAGAGGTTTAATATATCTAAAATGCATGTAGTTTGTTATCAACAAATACATAGGTCAATCCTTCAGGGATATAGTAGTTGAAATTTGAATTATTTATTCTAATTGTTATAGACTTTTTGATTGGAAATCAAAAGTACTTGATTATACTAAATAAATATTTTATCCTCCCCATCAATAAATAGATACGTAAATTTTAAAAGTCTCTCAGAATGACGAATCATCATTTTTAATGAGCATGGCAAGAGAGTTTATATCGCTTTTGTTCCATGAATTGCTTTGAAGTGGACTTGTATATTGTCATTTAAAGTTGTGCTTACTTTATCCAATCAATGGAAAGGGCAGGAAAATGTAGTGCGGAAGGATACGTGTCAGCGGGTTAAGGTATAAGAAATAACGCTTGGAAATAAAAAAAAATCCGAAAACGTTACAGCGCATCTTTAATTAATGTATTTTTCTGCGTACTTCATACCTGCGAAGATATCAAATACATTAGAGAAATACCCACCTAAATATCTCCAGGTCATCATTTGATCTTCAAGTCACTACTTTAAGCACTTCCTTGAAGACTTTTATGTTTCTGACACAAATATTCAATATCATACTTTGGGATATTTAAAAAGATAGACATATCGATATATTGTGATGACACACAACTCAAATAAAACCTCAAATACAAAAGCAAAGAATATATCAATCAGCTTTCTTTCATTGTTTTCAAGGATTTTTGTACGTTTACTTTACCATTGATTGCATTCTTTTCACCGTCAGCACTAATCCATGGACTTTCGTAAGTTGGGGTATGACAAAAGCGCTGCAATCGGAAAAACAAGGGAGCAGCACCACAGGTTGGTTGCTACGGTAATAGCTGCTTTGTTGCCAGATATGCTTTTGGCAAATTAGCACGTGCTCAATCCTAGTGTAAAGCTTGGCTCTACTGCGCAGTTACTGTGATTTATTTTTGCTGTTTTCAGTTATTTTATATTTGCGTTATTTGTTATTTATTCGTTTCATTATTTGTGCGGCTATGAAACTTATTTTCTAAGAGGTCGGCCGAGATGTTGGCGATAGCTCCCGATCTGTGTAAACAAAACAGAAATTGGAGACATTTTCAGCACGGAGGAGAGATGACGAAGAAAGGTCGCCGAAGGAAGAGGACTACCGCCGCAACCTCACCGTCAGCTGAACCGGGTGAGTCGCCGCCGCCATCACCTAGGAATGGCAGCGCGTTTTGGACGGTTTCTCCGGCTTTAGCTCCCGCTCTTGCCGGGCAACCGCCAACGCAATCGCCGGTCGCCGCTGCCGCAAGCTCCCGGGAACTGCTGCCGCAGTTGCCGGCCTCAGCGCCGCCTTCACTTCCGTCCAAGCAGAAACACGGAAACCAAACCGCCTCATACACCGCCGAAGCCACAGCCGAGTGCCAACCGGCCTTCTCGGCTGAGAGCAGTGCCACTCTTCCGCCTCCAGTCGCCGCAGCCACAGCCGAGCACCAACCGGCCCTCTCGGCTGAGAGCAGTGCCACCCTTCCGCCTCCAGCCGCCGCAGAATGCCGGCAGTTGCAGCCGCACCTGCCGGCCAGCAAATCATCCACCGCCGCTGTGACCGAGCCATGTACAACGCAGCCGCCGCAGCCCAACCAACCTGTGCTTCCTGTGAGGCACAGCGCGGTGATCCGGGGAGTTCCGCTGGACCTCCCCCACCGCTTCTTCACCGCAGCAGCTCGCCACCAGTGGCCCTCAGTGATACGGGCTTCCCGTATCACTAGTTCGAGGGGTCCAACACCATTGGTGCGCCTCGAATTCTCCGACGCAACCGACTACACTGCAGCCTTGACTGACGGTCTGCTAATCTGTGGGCGCCGTCACACAGTTGAGGCCAGCAGAGGTAGTCGCCAGCTTCCATGTCGCCGCTGCTGCGCATTCGGCCACACCGCCGACACCTGCGCTGAGCCCCCACGGTGCCACTACTGTGGGGCGCCCAGATTGACAGCTGAATGCGCAGCTCATGATCTCAGATTTCGACGCCGGTACTGCGCCACCTGTGATGGCCCTGGTCATTTCACAGGACAGGCGCAGTGCCCCTATTACCCACGCAGCCGCCGCCACCTGACACCAGCCTCTGCCGCCACACCCATAGACAAAAAGGCGAGGACTGCAACAACCACCACCTCGACGCAGACGGAAGACTCCATCACCCATCACCTGCCTGCCGCCACTAACACCCCACAGGCAGAAGCGCCATCCGACAGCGCCGTTAAAGACGCCGTGCAGGACCTGCACTCAGAGGTCCTGCTCATTAGCGGCCGATTGAACACGCTGGAAGAAGCCCTCACTACCATGACCGCAGCCATCTCAGACGCCCACACCACTTCTACAGCCAACCGTCAAGACACCGATGCCATAGCCCAGAAAAAGGTCACGTCTGAGTTCCTCTTGGAGCTGGACGTCCTCTACACCCTACTACAGGAAATCCACGACGTAAACGCCAGGATCTTGGAGGCCAACCAGGACCTCTATGTTCAAACTTCAAAATTGCCATTACGCCTCACCTTTCTGGATGACCTACTCAAGGGAACCCGAAAGGACGTCAATAAATGCTATACTGCAGTTCTTGACAGCCAAGAACTGACAGTCAACAATGTGGCCGAGCAAATTGCAAGTAGTCACCAACGGATTCTTCAGGACCTTACCACCAAAACTTCATGCCCTCTCACACACACCCGTTCCACCAGACATCAGTACTAAACCACACCCAAGACTCCCTAGCGCTGTACTCAGGGCCCTCGGGTCATGTTTACAGACTAGATAAGCCATTCCTTGTTGCAGCCCCATATGCTGCAGCAACATCAACTTTACCAATAATCACGGAGGTGCTACCGCGGAACTCCATCATTCCCCATTCACTGTTCCTTTCCTATCACACCCGATTTTTCCCTTCTAATCTTCACCCAATGGCGAGATAAGCCATTCTTTCAACCCTCCAACTCTCTCTCTGTCTCCCCTTTCAAAAAAAAAAAAAAAAAAAAAAAAAAAAAAAAAACATTATCCATCACCTGCCTGCCGCCACTACCACTCCACAGGCAGCGCCATCCGACAGCGCCGTTAAAGACGCCGTGCAGGACCTGCACTCAGAGGTCCTGCTCATTAGCGGCCGGCTGAATACGCTGGAAGAAGCGCTGACTACCATCACTGCAGCAATCACAGATACCCACACCACTCCTACAGCCAACCTTCAAGACACAGATGCCATATCCCAGAAACAAACAAAGGTCACGTCTGAGTTCCTCTTGGAGCTGGACGTCCTCTACACCCTGCTACAGGAAATTCACGACGTCAACGCCAGGATCTTGGAGGCCAACCAGGACCTCTATGTTGAAACAGCGAAATTACCGACACGCCTTACACACCTGGAAGACCTGCTCAAAGGAAACCACAACGAGATCAAGAAGTGCTACCCTGCAGTTCTTGATAGCCACGAACTGACAGTCAACAATGTATCAGAGCAAATTTCAGGCAGTCACCAACAGATTCTTCAGGACCTTTCCATAAAAACTCATGCCCTTACACACACACCCGAAACACCAGACATCACTACTGAAAACACACCAAGACTCCCTAGCGCTGTACTCAGGGCCCTCGGGCCATGTTTATAGACTAGTCAAGCCATTCCCTGTTGCAGCCCTCATGCTGCAGCAACATCAACTTCACCACTAATCACGGAGGTGCTATCGCGGAACTCCATTCACTCTTCCTTTCCTATCTCATTCTTCCTTCCGTTATTTCCTCACGAATCTTCGCCCAATGGCGAGATAAGCCATTCTTTCGACCTTCCAACTCTCTCTCTGTCTCCCCTTTCCCCAAAAAAAAGAAAAAAAAAACACACACACACAGAAATCAATATGGCGGCGTGTAGCAGAAGTGTGAGCCTAGTTGATTTGGTTTCTTTATGTTTTTCTTACCCGTTAACGTGTTTATCTTATTATTTAATTTTTGGTAAAGGTGATAAACCAAAGATGAGGTGTGATTAAAATTACCTATGACCATTTTCTGGTACCTTAATATGAACTCTTATCGATACTTCAAAGTGAATGGAATATTACGTCAAAGTAATCGAACAATTTGTTTCTTTACTCTCTTAGTTTCTTTAATTTGGCTTTCTGGAATATTCCTTATACCATTTTTGCTAATTATTACTTTTTCATAAATATAATTAGAAGCTTTTCGTGTCTCTTTGTATACGGTTTCATTTATTGTTACTTCCTTATGTATGAATATGTCAGGTAAGCACGTATTACTCACAGAGCGCTTAGTTCGGAGTTTGGAGTCTAACCTGTCAGAGCCCAACTGACAAAAATAACACTGTACATGGTCTGTTAAGATTTTGGCTACAGTAAAGATATCTCATACCTCACATAGCCTCTCAGCCAAGAGCGAGTTACACAGTGTTATATTTCTACAGAAAAAAACACAAAAAAAAAAAAAAAAAAAGAGAACAGAACTCCACGATAGAATGAGCTGTGTGTATGATGAGATTATGAGTGATTGCTTACTCAGAGATGGCCGAACAGACGTTCATGATGCAGTTGATCACCTTTTAGAGCCCAGACCTAGCAGCAAGCAAGTTGCATATTTTCTCGCAGATGAAACATTCTAGTTGGGGCCAACATTTCCACTCCAATGTATTTAAGGACACTGAACAGACCGGACTAAAGTAACATCCGCCAACTGCTTTTGCACAGCGTATTGTGGAAAGCTGGTGACTAAGTACGATAGCTTGCTGGTTGAAAAGTACGCTTTTATTTGCAGTTAATTTTTTTCACCTTTCACTTCACTTCAATTTTACTACTCACATCCGTTTCAAAGAATTCCCTATATATAGTCCCTGTACCAACAAAGAAAAAATTACTTTTCTTAGGCTATTGTAGATAGCGAGAAAGCATTCAACAAGGTTTTTCACATCGGACTGCTGCATAAAATAAAGCTATTACTCACAAAGAACAGTGCAGTTATTCCTCTCTAACAGAACCTTCTATGTCAGTTACGAAAACACCGCGTTTCCAATATATGCAATATAAGCCGATGAGAATATTTCATAGCTAATTTACAGATGATATCGACAGCTGATAACCTCAAGTTATGTTTTGAGCTTTTGAGCTATTGGGCGTTTGATGCAAGTAACGGAAAATTAAAATAAAATCCCAGCAAGTCTAAAGTAGTCCACTTCGCTTTAAAGACTAAAGAAACAAGATCACACAATTATTTTCAACAGAAAACGTATTCTATATCGTATCTCAGAATTCTATTGCACAACAAACAATTGTAAAGAATGTGAATTGTTTCCTCAACAATAGCCGTGTGTATGGCAGGAGTTGGGAAGATAGATTCAGACAGAAAATTTCAACCCCATAACTGGAATTTATGCCCCGGATCTACAGGTCTCCAACCAGTTACTTTACTACACACCATTAAATTCCCCAACTGACTCCAATTTTCGCCGGTAAACACAAGGAGGTCTGAAATAATTATGAGGTGTCATACCCCAATACTGTAAGTAGTTTAAGTCCTAGGATTTATAGTTTAACCAACTATTAGGACAAGCATGGTGAATTAATTGTTTCTTCAACAGTAGCTTTGAAGTTTTCAGACTCGCTCTATTTTCCAACTCCTGTCCTACATAACATCTAATTCCTGCTGTTTGATGATACTAGATAGTGTTACTAAATGCCAAAATGTGTTGCCAAAATGCCAAATATATTTATGACCTTCTGTATATGAACATTGTTAAACTTAAAAGATAACTGTTTAATAATATTAAAAAACTAATAATAATAATAATAATAATAATAACATAAAACAACAACAATAATAATAGGCATTAATTTTTCCAACTCATGATATCAAGCAATTTTTAACACATTACAACTTCAAATCTATTTCTCTCAAAACTACATATTTTTTATCTCGGTAGATATAGATAGGAAGCCAAAACTTCGACATCTTCTACAACGCAATAGTTTTAGTATTTACACTAAAATCAATGGGTGGTGTTAATGCAGATATTATTTTGAGAACGGAATTAAACACAAAGCCCCAATTTATTTTTAGAAATTATATGTGCATAACACGCTATAAAGTTATAAACATTCTCCATATTTTACCTCTAATTGTGAGTTTTATAGAAATAATGAACGATGTACGATATAATATATAGTGTAAACGTTTCAATATCCTAACTATATAGTTACTCACCAAAAAAGAGTTTAACTTAACATTGAAACTTTATGGTAATAATAATTTAAGCATTCCAAAGTAGCTGATTAACACATTCAATGTAGGCCACTTTAATAAGAAAGGTTCCTTCAAGTAGACATAAACGCAGGTGTTGATGGCCTGCGTGTTGGCTTGCTTTTTTGTTCCCGGTACTATAAACTGACACACGACACACGTGAAAGTAACACGAGACCGACCACTGCTGTCGGATGCCCGTATTTTACCCACTGTAGAACACGGAGAAAATTTGGTTGTTCTAGCACAAAATCAAGCAAGTTTGTGACGTCTGAGCAAGATTATGTTACCCACAAAATCACTGCATTCCATTATGGACCATATTTTATAAATGTGTATGTTTTCAAGCACTACACTTGTTCATCATGTAACTGAAAGAAACAGGGGAAAACAAGATGCAATGGAAGGAATGATTGCTTTATAAGGGTAAGTTGTATAGATGTAGTATTTTCACTCTGTTTAAAAATCTTTAACAGCTTTTACTGTAATACTATAGAGCTGGCGAATAAATAGTTGTTCGAACTTCTTGATATATTGTATACAGTGATTCATTTATTTTCCCTTATTTACTTTAGTATTGTATTAGGCAATAAATATATAGAATTAATAACTTTATTTTTCTATAAACATCGGAAATTGTTTAACCACATTCATAATTGTTCAGCACTTAAACCGCCATTTCCTGCTTGGTGTTTGAATTTCTAAAACGCTTAGTGGAGTTTCCCCTTCCTCCAGTTTCAGCCCTATTTCGTTGAATATTCATGCTCGTTTACGACCGAAATGACCAGGGGCCAGGAGTGCTACAAAACTTCAAAACTGCATCCATTACACTTATACAATATTATTCCATCAAATTGGGTACCTAATTGCTTTATCGCTGAAATATGCTTATTGGCTTTGTGACATTTCTGAAAGTAGTGTAACAGTCGAGAATATCCATCGATTTCCTCTCGTTATCGTGAATAGTAATAGCAGGCAATTTCAATTTGTTAATAGGAATACTAAAGAGAATTTAAAAGCTGCAATTCTAGGAGCTAAAAGGTCACGGTCAATACAAAATGAATTAATGAAAGCCATACAAATATCAACAAACACGAAGTCCATCTTGCATCGACATTTGTAGTAAGCGCGGCTGTTAAATACTATAAAGGAAATCGTTCAATTTTATTAGTACTACGACATAGAATACAATAATTTTGCTTCAAGGTGCAGCGAGGTAAGGAAAAAGCATGCTCTCCGTGAAACTTGCTCCATACTGCTCTTCTATTCTCTGCGGAACTTCAACTTTCGGCTCTTTCAAAATTAAAACGTATTTGTTTGTTGGTGCTCAATTTACCAGAATCGTGCCAACGGCACCGGTGTGCCTGGATTTCGTCCCGCAGGAGCTCTTTTCATGATAGTAAATATTCTGACGCAGTGATTGAGTGGCTAGACCGCTCACCTCCCATCCAGGCGGCCCGGGTTCGAGCCCAAGCACCCACATTTGGGATTTATGGTGCACAAAGTGGCGTCTGGGCGAGTTTTCTCCGGGTCCTCTGGTTTCTCCCGCCTCTCATTCATCATTTGCTCCACGATCACCCTTCCTATCATCAATTTCGCTTACATTTCGTGTCATCCAGTTGCTCATGATCATACCTGGTTGCGGGTCAACCCCTCATAACAGGTTCTCATTCTGTGGTTTCGTTCTGTTGGCTCCTCGACAGGTTTCTGACCCCGAGGTATTGGCTTATAAGTATGAGGGCAGTGACAGTCCTACAAATACGGGGAGGGTAAGCCGATTACGAAAGCAAACGAACGAAATCTTCTGACATTGGGCACACTTTTTTAAGCACACTTAAAAATATCGGTGTTTGGACTTGTAATCTTGGAATCAGAAGCTTGGTTTGCCAAGGTATTCGCACGGTCCCAATGAGGAGGGGCTGGACCCTCTATGTGGGGCAGGAGTCACCGTTGTGCCTATCCGTTTGCATAGGTGCCCCAATCTGTAAGGACTCTGTCATTGTTGCACTGTCACACCCGGTTCTGCAGCCCGGTGTCTCCTCTTATATAACTCCTCCCTACTGGGGTCGCCCTTTGGGTGCAATATCCTCAGTTTTTTTTATCTGAAACTGTCTTTATAATTGTTTTCTTAATGCGAACGTGTATTCCTAGAAATACGTTTAGTGCCAACAAACTGATTTAATTTCGTGATCAAGTTCCAGTTCGCTTAGTGGACTGCCGTAAGGAAACCTCGCTTTACAAAGACTTTTTTAGTTAATGTACCATAAAGAATGTAATATTTTTGTTATCAGACACCTAATAAAAAGAGAAAGTATGTCATTCCCATTCAAATCTGATGTGTTCCATTCACATAACTTTCTGTACTTACGCTGCAACAAGTTATTTTTACAAAAGCTTATTCTTCTTCCTACTTCACGCTAATTGGAGTAAGCATTAAATACAAACTGTTATATTGCTTAGTTCCTTGAAGGTACAAGAAAAATAAGGGAATAAATACACTAGGATAATTCAATAGCCAAATCTTATAAGAGCCGGTCGCTGTTTCATGGCGTTAAAATTCGTATGGTGATTTACTTTTGTGTGCCGGAAAATTTAAATCAATAGCAGGGGATATCTAAGGAATTTATTTACATAGAATGTGTGCTTTAATCAAATATACATTTTTTATGGTGTATGCTTTTGTGTATCTCTTGCGGTAAACCAGTTATGCAAGTTCTTCCGGAATGAAGAAGGTTTTAGAAGTTGTTCTCATAGAATCTAATTTATACATTTAATTCATCATAAAAATATTTAAAACGTGTTGTATTTTGATACAAATCTTCATAGCCAGTTTTAACAAAATGAAAATGTTCTAAAAATGTTCAATATAAAAGATTTCTGGGCAGAGGATTTTCTTGAAAATCTTTCTGTAACAACTTTGGCAAGGAATGGAAATGGCGTGTTATTTATGGACGCTCTTTAACTACCGTGGTTCTCAGAGTCCCATTCTAAATTGGGCGTGAAAGACCACTTAATTTTGCTCAGAGGCCTCTCCTATCAGGCTTGAGTTTTTTTTACGTGCCGTAAATCTACGACACGGGACCCACGGCTTTACTTCTCTTCCGAAGGAAGCCATGCTCAGGATGTTTACACCCGAAAAAATCCATCGACCTCCGCCGGATTTGAACCCGCAACAACTTTGGCAGATACCTACTGAACTTAAAGATAACGTTGGAATATAATCGATTTGAATTATGCTGTTCACACACACACACACACACACACACACACACACACACACACACACATGCACACGGACCCTTTTTATAAAAATGCTTTTTTGGGGGTCTCGAGGACCATAAAAATAATATCCGATGAAGTATCGACAAGGAATTGTGGGACAGAATACAATACGTAGTAGAGAAAGTAAATTTTAGATACCGAGATTTTTCTGAAAAAATCCGTTTTGAGGAACATTAACAAAAATAACTTCCTGTGTATATCGACATGTGTGCGAGTGAGAGTAAGTGTGTGAATGTTTTGTTGTGTGTGTGTGTGTGTGTGTGTGTGTGTGTTTCTGCATAGTTCAATAATACACGGACACACACAGGACCTTTTGCTAAAAATGCTTTTTTGGATTCAGGGTACTCAAAACATAAATCTTGGTGATTTTTAGCTGGAATTCAATACATTATCTATCTAATAAGTTTACACAATGTACATATGTGCTAAAAATACTCTGTGTAAGAACAATTTATAGAAGATATACAAAAATAAAGGCTGTTGGGTAAAGGCAGATGTGAATGTAACATAATAGATGTTAAGACTTTCCCTACTAGGCATAATAAGTAAGGGAAATATTGGATTTGATCCAAAATTCGTGCTGAAATTACAGCGGAAGAATGTTTTATGCTCCGCGGATCCAGTACCATTTTAGAAAACGGTTTTGTGTGTATGTAGGTTGGTGTGTCCCTGAACCACATAGCTGAATAACGAAAACTCCTTTAATACAAACTTGATATTTAGTGAGTTCAGCTTCTTCCAAGGATGCCAAACAAAGACTTATCAGGAACATTTCTCGCAATATATCTTTATATGCAATATGCTTCCAAAATTTTAAATTTCTGAAATATTATCTCTAACGGTATTGAATTAAATACCACGTGTTTAAGACATTTTTATGATAAATGCAATGTAGGTAGATCGTAATATTTTTGAGAAGTTCCCTTCATTGTGAATAACTTTTGCATAATTTTAAAACCGTAATAGATCTCGTTTAAACATACCATTTAAGCATACATTTTACTGCTAAACAAGATTTCACCGGAAATACTTGTTTTGAGGTTCCCTGAATCCAAAGGTGCATTTTAAGAAAAAGGTCCGTGCAGCAAAACTCAAACTCAAAAACGAAACGATAAAAATTCAACTGGTAGTTATGTTTAGTATCTTCCAAGGATGCGACACGAAGATTTTCAGAACCACCCCCTTTCAACTGCAGTTTACATGGAATATTTATCGAACATTTTATTTTCTCAAAACTGGCTCTAAAGGTTTATAAAAATACATTATGTTTAAGATATTCTCATGAAAAGATATATATACACATGTATTGAATATTCCGGCAATAATTTCTGAAGACGGCTTCTTCATTCTGGATCACTTTTGTGTAACCGTTAAACTGCAAGAGATACTACACAAAGAATATCGATCTTGTTAACACACAGTTTATGTCATATAAGTTTTTTTGTAGAGTTAGCCGTTTCCAAGATATTCTTTGTTATTGATTTCACTTTTAAACTTGTTAAACTTTTCTCAAACGAGAAGTCATCTTTCATTTTATAACTCTTATTTTACCCATGACCATGCAAAGAGATTTAAAAGATTTAATTTTGTGTTTTAATTAGTGTGCCATAAATATTAAGAATTTGAATTTCAATTATTTCACATAGCGGATTGCTTATAAAATATTTGACTGTCGATTTAGTTTAGCGTATTTCCTTATTTCCCTCCTACTTACAAGGAAACAAGCATGAAGACAGTTTTACTAATGTTTGCCTCGATAGCATGATGAAGATAAAAGAATTAAACAGTCATATGAATAGAACAGATTATATTCCTTGTTACTGGTTTATTTTTTAAACTACTTAAACTTTTCTCAGGTGGGAAGTCAACTTCCGTTTCCTCTGTTTTGTTTTACTCGTGGGGATGCAAAGGGAACCGAATTTAAAATCTTTTACATGGCGATAGATTTTAAAGAAATGACTATAGCGTTAACCTAGTGTATTTTATTATTTCCATCTACTTACAAGGAATCCAGCAAGAAGGCCATTTCTGTTAATATTATTCTCGATTAGCATGGTGTAGATAAAAGAGTAATCATTTGTTGGGAAAGTTTGTTTTTGGAACCTCTAGAGAAGGTGGCAATTGTTTCCTAGCCATACAAAGAGACCGGAAATTCAAAACCAACACATAACAATTCAGGTCTTGAAGGATTTGATTAACGCTTAAGTTCACTGTATTCCTATATTTTCATCTCACTTTCAAGGCAAGTTGTAATAATTTCAATTATGCAAATGTTTATCTTGATTATTATGGAGTAATAGAAGATAATATTTGGTAGGAATAGTTTATTGGAGAATTGGTAGAGAAAGTAATGTGAATATATTACATAGAAACCTTTTCTAAATGGATATTTTCTGCATGTAATTTATTTGAAAGCCCCAGGTAATTTTACGTAACCAGACGTGTTAATCCAGGAGAATCTGGTGTTAGGCCTATATATTAAACTATAATGTATATACCATGCAGCATACCATTAATGTTTCTCATAAGTACGAGGGATATACGCAAGGACCTCCTGTCACTAAGTTGCTGGTGATATAGCACAGTCGAACGTTAAACACACGCTGCCTTTCCCATGGTAATTTATTGGCGGTGATCACGCGAGCCCGATGATAGCATCATGTGAACACTTAGCTCATCTATCACAGGTCGAAAATTGATATTGTTTGCATTCACACATTAGAGCACTTAAAAGTGTTTAGAAAGAAGCAATAACAGAGGTTATTGTTCTCTGCTCACACCCTCTCAAGGACATACAATTAATTCGTTATGAGCTTTATGACATTGGTAATGTTAATACTTTAAAGTGGGTAATAAATTAATCGAAAGTATCACGTGAATACATGCGTTCATTGAGCGATTTGGGACCACGGTAACGTCTGGGATGCACATTCGGTAGGTCGTGTGTTCAATTGCTCTCATCGACCTGCCTTACTCATAGTTTTGTCCCAGGGTCTGCAGGCAAATGCTGGGAAACTTCTTTGCATCCTCTGATTTTTCCTGTCTATAATTTCCTTGTCAGCTGTTTCAGTGTTGAAGGAGCAAGCGAGGGTGTTAAGCAGATTACGGTGGTTTGCACATGGGTTATGCTAGCATTGTCGGCATCGGGACCCTCCTTTTGGGTTTTCGGGCTCGTACCACCTCGAGGAACTACCGGAAACTCGTTTTTTTTTGTTTTTTGTTTAAATTTATTTATTCATTTTGTTAATTACAAAAGATATATTATAAATACAGTATATCAGTTCACAGTTTTTTATATATAGTTATGAAAAATGTTGTTTGTGCGTTTAAATTAAACATGTGCAGGAAGATGTTAACAAAATGAGAAGGTTTTGTAATCGCTATAGAAGGAACAAGGCAAAAGCTGTTGCCGACTGCAGTGAAAGACGCCTATGTTTTTTTGCAGATCTTCTCTTGCTGCTCTAAGATGACAACGTAAACCGTCGACGCTGGGATGCATTTCAGACAGCATATAATGCTGAAAGCCAAGTGCGAGCCACACCTGTGCGAAGCGGTCGGTAGTACTTCGAGTCTCTAGTTGTAGTAATGTTCGAGCATAATCGTTGGGATTTTGCGAAGGAGCAAGACGGTGCAATTGCGAAACAACCCAGTGCCAGATCTGTCGTGCTGTTGTGCAGGCAACAAAACGATGGCGCAGAGTATCCCGCACACCGCAAATGTTGCATGTGGGGGTCCTCATCATGTTGTATCGCAATTTTTTATCCTTTGTTAAAACAACATCATTGATGACCAAATATGCGCACGTAGTCCACTCCGTAGATATGTTGCGCAAATGGATGTTCCGCCATTCCTGACACCAGGGTATGTTGGGCATCCTATCCTGCACATGAATTGGTGCAAGCAGCCGCTGTAGGAAAAGCTTGTAAAGCTCAGTTGATAGTCCTCTAGGTTGCTGAGGTAGGACATAGACATCAATGCCATCCAAAACATGGAGTGCTCTCTTAAAACCCGCAGGAACAGCCCGAACTGGAGTTCCAAGAGAATTCTTGAAGGGTTCCCAAAAATACTATTTCTTGTTCCTCTCCATATCCCCTAGTGGCAAGTATAATAGATTTAACAAGAAGCGCTTTACTCTTAGGTCCCACTGCAATTAAACCTAAGCCGCCTTCGTTACGTTTGCGCCACAATGGGTTTTAGCTACACGAAAGGGCTGTGCTCTCCATATATAGTATCCAATAAGTCGCTCAATTCGGGAGACCTGTTTTTCAGGCATGGGTAGTATCTGCGCCATATACCATAATTTTGCCAAAACAAACTGATTGATATGCCACACTTTCTGTAGAAGGTTCAAGTTCCGACCAAGATGGGCAGTGGTATTCAGCCGAATCAAATGTATTTTGTGTTCCCAGTTGCGAGCAATCATCGATGTAAACGGCTTGGAGATGATGCCGATAATCCTGACACTATCTTGTATCGGGATATCGAGAAATGTATGATCAGTCGGCCACGACAAGACTTCGCGGTGTTCATTTTGGCATTAGAAGCTACCTCATAAAGTGAAGGGGTTAGAGAGTGGGATCGGGAGGTATCCATCTGTAACCTTAGGGGTACCGTTCATGCTTGCGTCCATCGTCATCCGGATCTCGTCGCCCTTCGGACCTCTCCCCTCCAATCTCCCTCCTGGGGAACGCAATGGGCCATAAGGGCTTAAGGCCTCTGCCCCAGTGACTAGGGAGCCCGTCCTTGAGTAATCCTAAAGCACCAAAGTATAATAGCAATGATTGTTATGATGACTCAGGACGATGATTATAATACTACAATAGACAACTTATTTATGAGAATCCTTATAATAGTGTAGATAGTGAAAATAATTGAAAATGAAGCACCAGAAATTTCTTAGCAAACATCCGTATTTGGCACTCAAGCTATGCAAGATATTCTTATAACACTTTTTATTCTATTTACTTTGTGTAACTCCAGTTCAACTTTCAATACGGATTTAGTTGTAGGTTACCGAGTAGTAGTCCGATTATTAAAGAGTTTGTTGCTAAACGATTACTTTGAAATTCGATTTTCTTTGCATGATTAAGAAAAAATATAAATCGAACCACTTGAAAGAAGTTAACTATTTAAAAATTCAAACAAAGAACGGCCATTATCTCTGAAGTGGAAAAATCCGCAAAAAATGTTAAACATAAATTGTGTAGTTTGACAACATCTACAATTTATAAAATTGGCAGCTTCTCTACTGCTTACATTTTGCGAACTGTATAGGTCACTCAAGATAATAGGACCTCATATGCAATTTCCAAAAATTCAAGATATACACTTAAATGTTTGTCATTCTAATAAAACACTTTAAAGCTATTTTTGAGATAAAAAAATAACAAATAATTTTCCATGTAAAGCTTAGTTAAGAATGAAAGAATTTCTTGAAAATGTTCTTGTATTCTTTTAAGATGCTGTACTTAATAACCCAGTTTTAGTTTTTGAGTTATATTTATTATTTACGAGTATTCACACCATATGCATACGTAATGTCACTGTTCTAAAATGCTTTACGTTCATTTATTCAGGGAGTTCAAAACGTGTACTTTTGTGAAATATCGGAATAGAAATGCTATCCTTTCTCTATTTACTATAGCGAAGTAATGGCGAATGGCTCAGGCCGTTTCGTTTTTGGTCCGCATTCGGGAAGTCGTGGGTTCGATCCCTGTAGCCGGCCTATCTCACCCATCGGTATTATTGAGATTTTCTGTGGGTCGCCAGGTGAATGCTGCATAGGTTTATTTCATCCTTCGCATTTTCTATCCCTCCATATCCTTTCCTTTGTTATTTTATTTATTCTTCATCCCGATGTTTTCTTTCAGGATTGGAAGTGTCGACAATGCTGTTCGGTGCAACGTGGCAGGGAAAAAGAATTCTCAAAGGGACTATCTCTGTTCCCCGACTTTGAATGGTTCCGGGATAAAAACCGTCCCTGACGTAGGCATTGGACTCTGGGGCTGGGTCCCCGGTTTGCACCAGATTGAAGCACCTATCCAATGATCGGGGTTCTTCAATCTGAAAAGTGGTGGAACCTTGTCGCTGCTGTGCTGTCGTTCCTGGTTCCCGCCGTCCGGTGCATCCTCTCACCTCATCCCTCTTTCCCGCGACAACCCCTCCTGTTTCATAGGTACAATAACCACCTAGGTTCGTACCGAGACCCCTCAGTCCATGTCTGATTCCTATTTATATAGGAAAGTAATAAAAAAAATGAAAAGGAAACATTGAGATAATCAATTTGGGTCTTTACGAGAAATTACAAATGTTTTTATTTCTCTTTAATGAATGAATGAATGAATGAAGAATGGTACGAGAATCTGTCCCATTTGCGAGGAGGAAGAGTCATGGACTCACATCTTGGCAAGATGTAGGGGTACGGAGGAATGGCGGGAAAAAATATTTGCCGCGATTTTTTACCACTGCGAATGTAGAGATAGAAGCATGTTGGACGCTACCGGCAGGTACGGAAAACATGGACGGGCTAGGTAAATTTATACTTAAGGCAAGACAGCTGAGATCTGAGGAGGCTGCCAATAGAGAAGGGGGGGGGGATAAGATCAACTAAACAAAAGTGACTACAATGTTCTACATACATATATATTATGTCATACTTAGGTCACTGTTGTGCTAGGG
Source organism: Hymenopus coronatus (assembly GCA_030762935.1). NCBI lineage: Eukaryota > Metazoa > Arthropoda > Insecta > Mantodea > Hymenopodidae > Hymenopus > Hymenopus coronatus. The sequence continues at coordinate 36,841,331 of CM060889.1, read as the reverse complement.
TTGTATATATTGTGTGCATATATGTCTTTTAAGTGTAATTATCTATTATAAGAGGGTGCATTTATGAAGGTGTACTCTGTGCTGTAAATTTAAATTGCTATATTTTAATATCTTTGTATCTTTATTTTCGGATTCACTCTTAATTTTATTGTTGTTTAATATTGCTTTTGACTGTGTATTTCCTTAGTCTTTTTATTTTCGTGTTTACTCTTCTAATTCTTTGTTGTGGTTGTTGTTTTAATATTGCTTGTAATGTGTATTTCTCTTTAGCTATATAATATCCCTCTTAAACAATGCTTAAAACTAACCATATGTTACCAATATAGACGGCAGCATACATCTGAATCGCTGCGATGGTCTTTTGTTAAATTTTGCGCCAAAATGAGAGTACGCTTTACTGTACAAATATTGACAGATATCCACATGAGATAGTTCCCTGTCACGAAACAATGCTCACACTACTATCTGGTGAGTAATGTACGCACTAACAATAGACAGACCGATAACCACGCTGAATGGAACCAGCGAACCGAGGTCACGCAACTCGCTCTGGACATACCAAGCACTGGAGCTCCAGGAATGCACAGTTTAAGCGTTCCCAATGGATTAACATTTAGCTGTCTGCACGCCATTCTCTCAATGCCAGTTATTGAAAAATAGTAGGGAACATTTGCGGAAGGCAAAACAGCGTGATAGTAAATAAAAAGGAATACTTGGCTGCTGTTACGGTTTATTGAAAATTGAACTGCCGTGCTGGAAATTACAGCGAACATTCTCTAAGAGAGAAGGACAGCTCTATGGCATAGAAATAAATCATTATGTGCACTGAATGAGACTCCATTTGTTTTTACTTTCTCTACCAAATCTCACTACATAAGTTCTGTTCCGTATAGCTTTGTCTTGTATCACTTAACTGTCACAAGACTAATCACCGCTCGTTGGCTGCTGTGGTAGAATATCTACTTATTTAACACGGTCTTTTATGTTTGTATATGCAAAGAGAACCGTTAAAAATAAATTTTTGTAACTGCACAAATCAAATGTATAATAGGAGGTAAAATATAAGTGCTAACTGTTATAAACAAATACAATATATAGAATAAGTGTTGGGTCTCATTACCTGGACGGAAATGCTGGTTCGTCATCCGTGATAGCGGCTTGAATACCACCTCGAGACCCTTAAGTGTTTGGGGTTCCAATATGAAATTCAGAAATTTATCTTTGGTAGAGATGAGCAATTAGTTTAGGATTGGTTCGGACGCCTTGTTATAAACCATAGATAATCAATTTGGAGACCAAATCATAATATTCTTTTTTATTTCCCAATTGGCAATTTTCATAGACCCGCTCGCTACACATTACATCAAAGGCATTGTTTTTGCCATTGTTTTAGTAATATTTATGGGTTGCGCTTTTGAAGTAGGTTAACTTTTGAGTTCGACGGTACACTACGGTCCTAAGTCTTATTTGGGGAGTAATGAGAGACCCTCAATTACTATGGAGAATATCTATTTGTGCCAACGCTCGCATTATCTTTATGTATTCATTTTTTTTCTTTCTTTTTTTTTTTAAATATAGCTCCGGAGTCTAGTCGGGACTCCGGCGCTGTATACCCTGCTTTTATTTACCTAAATATTTTTTTTTTATTTTGTTTGCTGTATGATTACTGAATTGCTGTTTTCTTCTGTTACACACACATACACAAACATATAACACCTATGCCCACGGTGGGACTCGAACCCACGATCCCCTGCGCTACGAAGCACCAAAGCGAGACGCCTTGGCAAGCGCGGCCATGGGGATTGGCAACATTCGTAATATAGATAACTACTAATTTTCGCTTTCTTTACGATAGACTAACCAATATTCGAGTCTCGTGGAGGTCTTTGGTCACTTAGGCTTCCTGCTTGGTCGCTGTCTTTATTACGAGTGGTCCTGCCTCTTCCTCGCCATTAACTTAAACTAATAACTTTTGGTAAACACATTTTTCAGTTGAACATTTTCTTACGTGTGCTGATAGATCATTTAGATAAAGCACGCAACTTTCAAGCAATAGTTAATTCTTCCCCTTTTTGTTTGAATCATGGTAAAAGAGCAAATAATCCCCTTAATAGATTTACGATTATGACCTATTAACTTCAGCCATGATGATTATTTTCGACAAATCATAAAGATATCGAAACATTATACTTTATCTTTGGAAAGAAAAAAAATTAATAAAGGATCTACATTCATTTTCATTTCTATCTTCTCTATCAATGGGCCTGGCATATATTCATCGGTCTTTCTTAGCTTTTACCTTACTTTCACACGCAAATACATGGTTGAGTTCTTTTTCCAATCTGGGAACTGCCCGAGAACAGGAATGCTTTCCTTCGTTTATTTAACGCATGTATATTGTGAAACTATTTAATTTCTTAATTTACTTTATATACTTTATTATTATTATTATTATTATTAGTATTATTATTATTATTATTATTATTATTAGTATTAGTAGTAGTAGTAGCAGTAGTAGTAGAAGTTGCAGCGGTAGTGGCAGTAGTAGTGCCATTTATATTTATCGATGCTATTTCCTGATTATTGTTTATTTTCCCTAGATAATCAGTTTCAAGGAGGAACCCTCGTTTTAAACCTGCCTCATCGGCTGATTGAAAGCACATACATTTGTCATACATTTGTTTATATAGTTTCTATCATCTCACCTTACGCTGGATAAGCTTTGTGCATCGCCATTCATAGATAGACCTAGACAATCAGGGGAAAGCAGAAGGAAACTATGCGCGGAAATATACGTGTCAGTGGGGGCAAGCTTATAAGAAACAAGGAACACTCAAAAATTACATATCGGAACTTCACCAGAAATACATATTTGAAGCCCCATAAATGCAAAAAGAATGAGGAAAAAAATTATGAAAAGCTCCGCGCGTGTGCTTATGTATTAAGAGCATGATTCATGCACATTTTGTATAAATACCAAGGCTCCTGATTAATTTTATTATCTTCCAAGTATGGACATGAAGGTTTACGAAAATATCCTTCCATAACCAACCCTTATAGGAAAATTATTTATTTTCTCAAAAATAAATCCAACGATTTTGATTAAAATAACTCATGTTTAATATTTACATTAAAAGACAAACTTCTTTAAATTTCTGTAAAAGGCAATACAGTTTTCTTCATTCGGAAATAATTTTTTATAATTATATAAACATATAATAAAGACATAATAAGATATTAACAAATTCTTACTTTGCAAACAATGGAAATTTGTTTAACCCACACAATTTATCTAAATCAACTCTGTTTTATTCCATCAGCCATTTCCAAGACAAGCTTTATAATTGGTTTGAATTTATTAATACTTTCTCACTTCAATTTTTGGAAAACTACCAACTCTAAATTGTTTCTTATGATGACAGAGAAAGAGCGTGGAATTTCAAGGCCTAAATATAGCCGTTTTGAAATATGGCTTCCTATATCCTCTATATACCAAAAGCTAAATGTGTAACTAACTGTGTTTACATTAATTTGAACAAAAAATAAATAGAATAATGGAGAATGGTTTACAGAGGTTATAAACATTATATAAGGCAAGGAAATCATATGAATGTAACGCAATGAGATCTTGTTTTCTTTATTACTTTCTCTGTCTCGTAAACTGAGCATAGTAGGCAGAGGCGGTATTTCCTTCAACCTAAAAATTCGTTACCGAGTTTCACCAGAAATACATGTTTTGATAACCCCGAATAAAAAATAGAAGAAGTGTTCTATATCGTGTGTATATATGTGTGTGTGTTTTATTTCGAGTGTGTGAACTGCATAAATCATATCCGAAAAGGTCTTTAAGTACCAAACTTGATATTTAAATTCAGCATCTTCGAAGAATTCGACAAGAAGATTTTCAAGAAACTTCCTTTCAGAACTTATAAACTTCCTTTATATGGAACATTTTTCGAAAATATGACTGCCTCAAATATGTTATAACTATTTGGATTGAAATACCACATGTTTAAGATACTTTTATAAACTTAAAATATATATCTCGAATTTTCTTGGAACAACCTCTGAAGTTCTCTTCATCAAGATGACTTTTGCATAGCTGTTAAACACATTACATTTTGCCATACAATCAATGCAGGTTTCGTTAAAATACACAATTTATGTCAAATGAATTTTTGTGGGGTTAACCATTTCCGAGACATTCCTTGTTATTGGATTCAATTTTAAAACACTTAAACTTTTCTGAAATGGGAAGCTGTCACTCCTTTTTTGTTTTACTCATAAACATGAAAATATATCTAAATTTCAAAGATTTTTCATGTAGCGACCAGCTCTTCAAAGATTTGTCTATCGCCCTAATTTAGTAATTCCCTTATTTTCATTATACATATAAGGAAGTAAGTAATATGACAGCTATGTTAAATAAGTAAGAATAGTTTTTAAGAGTAGTTTGTTACAGAATAGTAGAGAAAGTCATGTAAATAGAACACAGGATATTTTCTCTGATGCGCATTTATGGAACAAGATGATCCTAAAGTTATTAATTTTTCTAACTCGCCGGTACACAATGATTTTGTTTATGAATGCATATTTTACTAGGTTACAGAAAAGCATTCACTATTGCTCAATTGTTTGACATTCAATGTTTCTATTTAGAGGAGGTTTGCTATAAGAGTTCCATATTTAGTAAAATAAAGAACACAATTTCAAGAAACATTCCTCCGTAAGTTAATCGTTTCTAAGATAAGGTAAAATAAGAAAATAAAAAATTGATAGAGAAAAAGTGATTCTTATACAAACATGTCAATTTAGTTTGGTAATTAAGCGCCTACTTCGCCTATTTTAACATATTCTCCTCTCCTGTTGTATGGCTCTAAGAATTTTATTTGCAAGTTACCTACCTTTTCCCAAATAATAATAATAACAATAATAACTCTATCTAAATGTTTATAAACAATATCATTTTGAACATTCTTTGACTTAAGGGTTTTTTCCACTAACGGGATTCAGTCTTCAAGGTGTATCATACAACCCAGTAGCTCTTGCACTGCTATAGGTATCCTTCCTCGATAATTGCAATAATTTTAGTCTCATTCTTTATATCAGCTTCAGAAGAACTATTTTAATAAATATTATGGAATTTTGAAGAGGGAAACCATCTTCACAAAGTCGCGTTTGTAATCATAATACACTAAGCTAGTTTATATATCTCAAGTTTTATGAGGGCTTGTTGAAATCAAGTATTATATAGATGGAGTGAAAATGGAAGAAAATACGTTGGAGAGGGGGTGGGTCTAAGAGAATGAGCATGTACTATTTCAAGCTTTTTGGATTGCCCTATACTGATACGACTTGACGATGATGACGTTAATAATGATAATAAGTAGAAGAAGAAAAAAGGAATAATATTTTTACAGAACGCTAGAAAACGTCAGGGGTCATATAGCTGCAAACTTTTTCCAGCGGTGTGTCTTTTAAATTCAAACACTTCTGCTGACAGCAAACCAACTGCCCCAATGAATCTGATTACCATACAGGGCGGATATATTACTAGTAAAATCATGAATATATGCATCCATTTAATCAACAAATCGCTTGAAAATATGCTCTAAAACTTCAAAACATGCAGCAAAATGTTTGCCTCGTACAATGACTACACAGGTTTTTACATAACTTTATAGGTTTTATAAAATAATAAGTGTGTTGATTTTAACTCTGACATTGATTTTTCTTCCTATTTATTTATTTAGTAACGGTTCGGCACTTGGGTCTTATCGCGACATAGTACCGGGGAATTACAATATGTTATAATAACATAAAATTACATTATAATTGCAACAAGTGGCAACATAAAATATAAAAAAAAAATTAAAAGCAGTATAGCAGTGGATTTTTACCTATTAGTAAACGAATTCCAGAAGAATTCATGAAGTGTGTCCTGTGTAGTACATGGTGGCTCTTGAGTGCCTTGGACATATATTTAGGAATGTTACATTGTTTTCTTGCAGTAATATATTTCCTACATTCATTTTGGATATGCAAGTAATCAGTTTTACATTCTAGGTTTCAAACTCTGATGATAGGTCCTTATCAAGAAGGTGAGAATATGTGGGTAATATTGGTTACTGAAAAATATGTATGATACAGTATACATTTATAGTCAGTAATCTGTCAGAAACTATTACTAAGTCTTTAACAAATAATTAGTTTTATCAATTGATTCTGTCTGGCAAACAAATAGTTATTTTTCTAGATATTCTCAATTCTTTCAGTTGTAGTCCTAATTTAATTAAAATCTTATTAGGTCGAGATGGGTGAAGGGTGAATTTCTTATTGTTTAGATATATAAACATATTAAATCTGTATAACTTTGGGTTTCTCATGGCAGAAAGTTTCTTAAAACTTAAAATATTTTGTTCAAATAAAATCTCCTCTCCACTTCACACGAAGTCACAAAAAGTACCAAACATGCCGCCCAGGACTGTAAATGTTGGAAATCAATTAAACTGGTTTTTCGAATTGCTGTTGTAATGCATTATTCACTTCTCAAAGAAATATTAGTAAAGCATTTGTGGCTTAGATTGTTTACACTTTGTGACGAAGGCCCTTTCCAATTTCTGCAGGTACATCTCCAGCGGTAAGAGCTTCATACACCCGCTTCGCCCTTTCTAAAAGGACATTTCTGTTCAGTTGGGCTGATAGAAAAAGATGATCTCCGGATACGCGAATTGGAAGACGAATTACGTCCGGTTTGAGTTCTAGAGTTTCGCATGCAAGTGTGTCCACGGACAGCCCCCTTTCTTTACTCCTCTGTTTTATAGCACAAGTATTGACGGACTTGAAAATTAGGTGGTTATCTATTTTTATAGCGAAATTTAACTCTTAATTAAATATGTGTAAAAATGTTTTCCTATACTGACAATTCTGCAGTGATTCTAGCTAGACGGATGATTGCGGCGGTTATTGTGCTTAAATAAAGTCTTATTAAATTTCTCTAGCCGGAGACTCTTCTCATTGCAAGCATTCAGCAACATCATAGAACAAACAATGCGTCGAAGGTTTAGATTTTAACCTACAGCCACATATAACAACCCAGAAAGTACAGTTTTTAAATGCGCCATTGATGTTTCACGTTGCACCAAAATATTTCATATTGCTTTCACTGCTGTTATTTCAGCAAATGAAAGCAAAGTAGTTTCACCCCACGTGTATTCCAAGTTTTAAGAATTACAATGTTTTATTGGTCAACTAGAGGAATAAAGCTACTAGCCCAGCGATGTGAAGTTACACAAAAATGAATAAATACAAAAGAATAAGAAATAGACCTGTCCATTACTTCCTGATGTTCTAACTTTGCAACTGTGTGGCACCGCAGAAAATAAGGGACTGATAAATGAATAAATACATTAAAAAAACTCAATTCAAATAGTTTATTGTGGGTGACGAAGGGCTTCTACTACTCAGTCAGAGAACATTTTGGAATGTTTTGTATTTGTGATCAACGAATACATTTTATAGCATTTGTTGAGTGTTTAGAAGTAAGTATGACTTCCGGCTTACACATCCTTGGTATTTCCGGCTTGTAGATTGAGATCTCAGCATAGAATTTGTTGCATACCCCAAAGCCATTCCCTGTGAAGTTTCTGCCTGTAGAAAGCGATAACCCGAAAACTAAAGGGATTCTTATGGGCTTGTGGACCGCGATATCGACCGAACAAGGTTGTAACTGCACCAACACCCCAGAAGATGGCACTGCCCATTAATTACGTCACAACAGAATGGCCAAGTTGTTGCGACGGGGTCATGCACGGAAGACAAACAAAGTTACTGCGTTCCGATCAGAGTTTTTGCATGTGTTTGCCAAATAGCCCACTAGTTTCATGTTTGCTACTTACTTACTGTTGATTGTTTTCTGGTATTCATAATGGGGTACAAATTAATAAAGAAAGGAATACAAATTAGCTTCCTACGTAAAATTTATTGAGATGCACGAATTTAACCTCAAATGTAACTTTTTGAAGATTTTTATTATATGTTTTCTAAAAAGTATATTAAAATATAAGCACAAGATAAAATATAGGGAAGATATTTCTAGTTCGTTTTATTGTTACTGTTATTATTGTTTTTGATATATTTTCAGTACCTTGTTTTATACAATGTTGACATGAAAGAGGGAAAAATGAAGCATTTTTTCAATATTTTTAAGTAAAAATCAAATGTTATAATTAATTATAATTTATGAAATAGGTAATTTAATTATATCCTCCCTTTGAATAAACTAGATTATACTCACTTTCATTGTTTTTTTACAAATTTAGTATCAATTACGTCAACTAAATAATTGAAACTCATGGATTTTTAATTCATTGGAAAATTTTTAATTTTATAATTATCTTAGTCTGAATTAGGCTAGTTTAAAGTATTAAATGTTTTGGATTTACACAGACTGTTAAACTGTTGCTGCATCTCGGGTCTATCAATCATAAATCCTAACTTAAGTATATGGTTAAACTAAGGCTCGCCACTTAATAAAATGCCATTTAACCATAAATACTCTATATTGAAGGCTATTTGAACCATGCATTGATTTTCTGTGTGATTTTACAAATTTTGCTAAAATTTGTGATTTTGTTAAATTTATATAAATTTTGCAAGTGGTCTAACCATGTCACAAAATCTCTTCATAATCAGCTTATATTTATAATGATGTTACTTTTACAAGATTTTCTTTACTTGTTCTGTAACAAACAATTCTTACAAAACCTTATTCACCTAACTACTTACTTCATCCTAATCAAGATTAGCATAAATTGCTTTATTACATATTTTCCTGTAGAACAAGAGAAATAAGAAATAAGGGAACACACCAGGTTAAAGCGATAGTAAAATATTTTAAAAACAAGTTGTTATGTGATGGGCTACCTACAACTTAAACATATTTTAGGACACTGCTTTCAATTCATTTTAAAACTTTCCACCATTTAACGCATTTGTAAAATAAATATTAACCTAGATTCCTTTAATCAAATGGTTCACTTTAGCGATATCTAACATAAAAATTCGATGTGTTCCACTTAGATGACTTTCTCTATCTATTCTGCTAACAAGCTATTCTTACAAAATCTTATTATTTTACCTATTTCATGTTAAGATAAACAATAGCAGAAACATTCGTATTGCTTAGTCCTTATAAGTAAAAGCGAAATAAGGCTATACATCAGGCTAAAGCAAGTCAAATCGTTTAAAATCTGTCGCTATGCGATTGATTTTGAAATTCGGTTCTCTTTGCATGGCCAGTAGTAAAATAAAACAAACACGGAATATAACAACTTTCTGTTTGAGGAAATTGTAAGTCTTCTAAAATTGGAACCAAAAACAAGAAATATGGCGGAAATCGTTAACTCTACAAAAAGTATGGGACGTAAACTGTGTGTTTTAACGAGATGTATATCTTTTGTATGGTAATATTTTAGATAAAATATGCTTTACCAGTTATGCTTAATTCACATCTCCTGTGATAATAATGTCTTAAATAAAGCATGAGTTAATAAATGAGAAAAGCAAAATCAGCCTATTGATAAAATTCTTGTTATCAAGCTCAATCGTCTTAATGTAAATAAAGCAATAATTTTTGTCAAATCAGACAGCTACACAGAAATTACGCCACTTCTCAAAAATTAAAAATCTTGGATTACACACTCAGCAGGTTTTTAGAAAATTTACATCAACTTTATAGATTACCAGATTGATATATTTGATAGGACAAAGCTTATGCAAAGAATAATAGGGTAAGACAAGTGTCGAATTCGTTTTATATGCGCGATACTGCTGTGCAATATTATAGCAATCCAGATAGCACATCTTATTCCGATGCCATCTCCAAACGAATGGGGTATTACAGAGGGGCTCGCGAAGTTCCCTTTTGTTTGATTTGGCTACGCGGATGTAACTGAAGCGATAGCCAGTGGGACCACGCAAACCTGTATACTTTGCTGATGATATGGCCATGGAAGCCAGGAAAATAAAGGACCTACAGCAGAGCTTGAATCAGCTAATAGGATATGAGAATGCAAATGCATGAAAATAAACTGTCCAAATTGCCTTCCGAAAAGGAGAAAAGAGAAGAAAATCAATGACAATTATGTTGAAAAGACTAATAACGACGAACTGCTTCAAATGCTTAGGAATAATGCTCCAAACAATGGAAAACATATTCCGAATACACGAAAAAGAACAGAGTACAATAGCGATAAGAGCTCTAAAGGGCATTACATATACCGGAAATTTCACTCGAAGTTACAATAAATCCCTTTCGAGAAAAAAATAGTCCCAGTTCTGACTATGGTATTCATTCAATATGGGAGAATTTAAAAAGAAATATCTAAAAGCTTGGATAAAAGTAAAGGCAAAAGGAATGTCGAAATTTACCCTATTAATATATGTGCAGATACTAACCCACTACTCCTGCCTTTGATATCAGAATTATGGTCGTATAAAATTAATAATTATTTTATAAATAAATAATGGAGCAATAGAGAAATAATTGTGATAAATGATTTCATATATTAAAATCAACGAATGATGTAAAACATATAAGTAATAACTCTATTGCAGGTAAATCATTAGTTAAAAATTTGAACTTCCTTGCCGAGTAAGAAGTCATTAGTAAAGACAAGGAAGTAATCAGGTAGAAAGTCAGGGTAACGGTAATTAAGTTCTAGGTAAGTAGAAACTCCATTAAACTTAAGACTTATTTCCTGTGAGGTCAATACGGTTTAAAGCTTACAGGCTGTTGAAAGTGTATAAAAGACACTTTTAAGAATAACAAAGTGAAATAATACTTGTGATTCAGCAGTCAAATACTAATATGAAGATTAGAATTTTACAACGCAGAACATAGGAACTATGGTGGACAGTCTGATGTACTTGGGGCTAAGGTTAATTTAAGGGCTTATACTTCAAAAATGTAGATTCCTACTATCTGGCGCCACATGTGCTTCAACTCTGCTGTGTCTTGCGCTTCGAGAATCACAGTATCGCGGTGCTAGTTTCATCAATCGTTTAGAGGTGAATACAAAGGAATTTCCGTGTACAACTTTCTTAAAAGTTCTTTATTAGTAGATTTATTATACGCATTTATAGTTACTAGTGCTTAGATTTAGGAACGGTTGTTTATTCATAAAATGTACCTAATACTGTCCATTATAGTTACAACCATGCATAGCCACCCTGTTGCACCCAGTGGAACAGCTAGCAGACAGCGGAAGAATTGCTACACATACTTCAGATGGCTACAAACTACTGACAGAGAACCGAGATTGAAGATGTCTTCCAAGTCACAAGCGTCGTGATAAACAGGACCTGAACAGGAAAGAGCAGATTTTATTTTATTATTTCTTTTATATAGTCCCCTTCTAGCATCAATGGTCATATCGGGGGATCTTGCTTTTGAAACAACTCTTGGTCTTTTAGTCGCTGAACTGTAGTTTCTTATCGTTAGTTTTCTTTAGCATTATACTATTATACACAACATTCACCCTCATACTCCCAACGTCCATATTTTCAGACTCTTTGGTGGATAAGGAATGAATCTAGTTAAAGAAAGTTTCTCCCCCGAATCTCTGAGTGAGAATAGATAATTCTCTTACCATTTACACAATAGAGATAAAATAACAAATAGAATAATAAATCCTAAAATGCTATTGAATGTAAAATAAGGATGAAAATGAATAATAACAATAGTTTTAAAAAAATAAAATAACATTAATGCCAATCTAGTTTCATGAGAAATTATTTGTACTACTGCACTTAGCCCTGCGACTCATAGAAGCAGCCTAAACAAGTCTTACCATGTTTACTATCATTAAATGTGCTATGTAAACAATTTTTGTGTGGTAAACTTTGTGAATTAAATGTGACAAATACCATGTGTGTGTTGAACTAAGTGCTCAAACTCAGTATCAGAATTCAGTGCGAAATATTAAACATTTATTCACCCTTATATACATACCTACATTTGTGAGCTTTCAGTTTATTATTAAAACATTTGATAATACTATGACTTTGAAATTTTGCATTTATATGTAAAAGCTTTGCCTGAAACTCATGAATTATAAAATCTATTATTCTCAGCGATTTGGATGAGTTAATATTAAATCATTTAATATATTATACGAAATGTTAATACCTCTTTTGCGAACCCAAGAAATATAGAACCTGCACACAATAAAAGATTGAACCTATCGTTATTTTAAGGTGTTACAAATCTTCGTCAATTGGATACACCTTTGTTAATTAATGCAGACACGGATAAATGAGATCGGTGAGGTATACTCATGAGCAGGAAATCCGCAATTAAAATTCCTGCGGAACATTCCTTGTTTTTTAGCTGTCCTCACTCCTCATAACTGACAAATGAGTAATCCCAAATGGAGGTACATTTCGAATTATCATTCCTGTTGGCCGCGCCGTGGCCGAGTGGTCAGATCTTTCGCCTCTCACCTAGATCCCAAGCGACCGCATATGAGATTTGTGATGGACAAAGCGGCGTAAGGGCACGTTTTCTTCGGGTTCTCCGGTTTTCCCCGCCATCACATTCCACCAGGGCTACATCTTCTTCAGTGTCATCGCGTTGTGCTGAATAGCACAGAAAACAGATTGAGGGCGCTCTAACAAAAGAAGATTACTAACAGATCACTGTGGAAACATTTTAAAGTACATAAATGTGCCTTAGTGGAATTCTGAGAGGTCTATACAGTAGACATATTCATACTGAAGAAAGTTGCAAGAAAATGAATATGCCTGAAAATTTATCTTAGGGGTGCTCGGAACACATTTAGCAATGTAGGGGCTCTACTAGAAAAGGAAAAATAAATGCGAGAGGAGCGGTGGTGGGATGAAAATATACTAAAAGTTTAAAACATTAAGAGTCACTTATGTAGAAATAAGTTCCTTTAAAGCATTTAAACCAATTGAAAATGAAAGGACAATATACTTATGGCAATAATAAAATCGCATTAGTTATTGCCGCTATTCGAAGGCAAACATTAAACCGATAAGAAAACAATAGTGTGGCATGAACATTGAAGGTTATGTTTTAATGCAACCTTTGAAGTTCGGCCATTTTTGGAGGAGATAAAACAGCTTGCTAATACAAGGTCTTGAATTATGCTGACTCTATAGGTGGTCTGTACCAAAATTAACAGCAGATTATGAGCCGCAGTTTATGCCCGTCGGTATACAAATTAGTTTGGGCATAATTCTATTCAGTGGCACATCACGCTGAGCAGATCACGTGGAAATGGGAGGTTATATATTCTCAGTACCAACATAAATAGCTACGTTCCATTATGAGCCTGTCAGTATACACATCAGGAAGTTATTCACTCGGTGTTTACCTGCTATATCGATATTATTTTACTAACTTAAGTAATTTCTAATAACAGCAGTAAAGAAGGAAATAAATTATAAAATAACAAATAATTTCTGCATGTAAACGCTCCGTTGAATATATATCTTAATATCGGTATAAATCTGTTAACATTAATTAAGTCTAAATTAATTTAATATCAATAAAATTATCTGCTGCTACTCTTATATTCAAAACTTTCTTTAGTAACTTAAAAATGTATAAATTTACATGTACACCACGTTTTAATGAAAAATGGAAACCAATAACGTAATTTTAATTTTGATGGCTTTTATTTGTATTCTCAAAAGCTTGAAATATATAGAAACTTCCCTTCATTTGTTTATAAAGTGTTTTATGACTTCGAGCTTCGCTTAGGGGAGTTATACGTATAAGATATTTTTTTTTTCAGTTTTCTTTTATCCTGCGAAGACGAATGTCGAGTACGTTTTAAGCTCCATGGATTCCAATTTCATTTGAACATCATTTCACCAATTTCATTCATTGTCCGATATAATGAATCAGATTAAGGGAACAATAAGAACAATAAACGTTGTTTCTATTGTAACACAATTTTGTGTCTAGTTTCTAGTAGAACTGGCGATCTATAAGTAGACAAGCAGGAAGAACGTTTGCCTTCCTAGCATAAACATGGAAAGGGAAGGAGAAGAAGAACAGCAAGATATTCCCGGAAACCAATAACAGCTCTGCTGCCCTTGCGAGAGGAGAAGATGGAGCTTTTGGCGGCCAACTTTATTACCATCAGGAAGTTCAAATGTTAGAACATCCCCCTGCCCCGAACGAAATAATCAATGCAAAGGGTTGCTTTGCTTCCTCCTAGGATGCTAGCAGTTCGGTTTATCTCTTCGATTGCGAGTTTTAGACGACATGGGGTTAAAAGGAGCGAGTTGATTAAAGTGCCGAAGGAATCCTCACCTCTCCGTCCTCCGGAACTAGAACATCTGATGCCGATGATGACAACCATCAGCAGCTACGTGCGGAATTCACTCATTTAACAAAAGCTTTCTCTGGATCTTCCGTCCTCCGCCTTTCTCTTATGCTCGTGTGTTAGTTGAGCGAAATTCAAAGCAGAGGTACGACTCTTCCTAAGCTTCCGTTTGTAAAGGTGGAGAAGTAAATGCTACAACGACGTCGTTATTCAGGGATTAATTTTCACAGTGCTCTCAGAGGAAAACTCCTCCAAGTGACTGTGAACAGTTATAAACGGAATATTCTGGCGCTCCTTAACGGAACATTCAGCAATTTTAATACAAATTGTAGTTTTTTCCTCTTATTGCCCTTTTGCAGTACCCACTTATTCTATTATACACAATATACACTTTCTGTAGTGAAATAATTGTTGAAGGGTTGTATCTAACAAGCTCGTTAGCAACTAGAAGTCCTTAAGTGTTTACTATTATTATTTTATGCTTGTTTATTTAATTTCAATTCTATAGTTTTCAAAGTAACTGGATTGGTGGGTATTGATCTAGTAGGGGTGGGAGAAATCTGCTTGTTCCTTTGTTTCCAAACATCAGGTTGGAAAAGTCCCTGATATCCATCAATCAAACGACTCAGCATTATCATTTATTTTCACAACTTTTCCAATGTTATTCATACCAAGTGATATTCATTTACTTATTATTAATCATGCTAAACACTCCAGAAATATCTTCAGAGCACAATTTGAAGATACAAAAGGCACAAAGGAGACTGAAGATTTGGATTATATCAACAGGAAACTACAAGAATACAGCAATTGAGGGAGTACATTATGGCGCTTAATAGTGAAATTGAAGCTGAAGTAGATAAAATTAGGAAAGTCGAAAATTTTAAATATTTGAGTTCTATATTGCAGGAATAGAGATCATGAACATTAGAAATAGATGAACGAATGTGTGAAGGCTAACGATTTATTGAAATGCTAAGTTCACAAAGATGCAAACTACATGTGCAGGAAATTACAAGATGAATACAGCAAGTGGGGTTACACATAAATTTGAATAAAAAAGAATGAATGACGGTGATTAGTGGTGAAATCGAAATCGAAGAAGACAAAATCAAGAAAGTTGAAAACTTTAAATATTTTCGCTTAATATTACAGTAAGATATTAAAATTAGAAGTAAATGGATAGTTATGTCAAGGGAATCTTGCTATTTAAACACTAAATTCATTACTTTGAGGTAGTGATTTTTGGAATAAAACTAGGAAAATAATTTAGAAATCAATAGCTGAGAGTGGTATGCTTCGTAGGGCGGAAACTTGGACATAGTTGTAGTTGAAGTGGTAAACTAAACTATTACAATGGTTTAGACATGTAATTGGAATGGAGACGGAAGACTGCCAAAGACCGTGATACAATGGATACCAGAATGAAGAAATGGGAAAAGAAGACCAAATGGAAACTGGGTAAATGGAGCAAGAAGATGTATGGAACTGAAAGGCCTACGGAAAACAGATGCGTCGGAGAGGGATCAATGGAGAAAGAGAATAAAATAGTGGGCACTTTATGTGCCTACTATTTTTAACTTTACTTGGTGTAAGAGAAATCAATGTGTTCAATTTACATGACTTTTTGTAACTATTATGTGACAAACTATTCCTACAAAAGCTTTTTCTTCTAAATACTTTATGCTAATAGACACAAATGTTAGCAGAGATTGTCTAATTATTTAGTTCCTTAAACTGAGAAGGGAAATGAAAAACTCTGATGTTTTTCATTCACATGACTTTCTCTACATCTCTGCAACAACTTATTGTTAAAAAACTTATGCTTGTTTTACTTTATGCTAATCGAGAAAAAAATAGCAGAAATAGTCTTATTACTTGCTTCCTTATAAGTAGAACGGAAATAACTGGTAATGATAGTCAAAAGCTGGTTGCTATATGACTAAAGTTCTCTCTCTCTCTCTCTCTCTCTCTCTTTTTTTTTTGTATGGACAGGAATTGATAAATTTCCGTATGAGAAAAGTATAAGTATTTTAAAGCTGAAATCAATACCGAGAAATATCTCAAAAACAATTTATACAACATAAATTGTGTGCTCAACGAGTTCTACATTTTCTGTTAACTTAACTTTTGTCTATCTCTTACGGTTTACCAATTATGCAAAAGTTATCAAAAATGTAGAGATCTTCAGAGGCTATTCCCTGAAAATTAAAGATGTACATTATGTGTTGCGTAATATCGTTAATATACGATGTTTAATCAATATTGTTAGAGCCATTTTAAAGAAATTAAATTTTTTGAAACTTTTTTCATATGAAAGGAAGTTTGAGGTGGAGAATTTTCTTGAAACTGTCCCTGTCGCAACCTAGAAAGAGGCTAAAATTAATTATCAATATTGGCACATGACCAACTTTTGGTTTTTAAGTTTTATTGCTCACAACAAACATACACACGGATCTTTTTCTAAAGATGCTTTTTTGGATTCAGACGACTTCAGAACATATATTTCCGATCTTATGTTCGAAGTTTTTGTGGAATACATAACCTTCCCTACCAACTAAGTACATAGTACGTGTAAAGGAAGCAAACAAATCTGACGTTTTCCATTCACATGACTTTCTTTACACATCTGTAAAAAATTATTCTTAAAAAGCTTAATCTTCTATCTAGTTTATGTTAATAGGAATAAAAAATTAGCAGAAATGGCATTATTACTTAGTTTCTTATATTTAGATGGGAAATAAGAAATCACACTAGGCTAAACCTCTAGTCAAATCTTTTAAAAGCTGATTGATATGTGGTTGAAATTCGATGACTTTGCATAAGCAGGAGATGAGAAATTCCTTTATCAGAAAAGTTTAAGTATTTTAAAATTGAAACCAATAACCAGGAATATATCGAAAATAGACAATTCTACAAAATTGTATTGGATATAAATTGTGTGTTTTAACAAACTACATTTTTTGTGTAGTAAATTTTTGTCTATCTCTTACGGTGTACTAGTTATTCAAAAATCTTTCGGAATGAAGAGGACCTCAAGGCTATTCGAGACAAACATTTTATTTTTCAAATAAGTATCTTTGACATACTTTTTATACATTTTATAGGTTTTTTACTTATTATACATGATATTTTAATCAAAATGTTGGAGCCATTTTTGAGAATTTTTTCATGTAAAGGTCAGTTTGGTGTGGGGGGAATCTTGGTGTGGCATTCTTGGAAGATGCTTATCTTAAATATCAAGTTTGGTATTTAACCGAATTTACGTTTTTATTTATTGTGTTCACAGACACATAAACACACACCATACACACATATACACACTCGGAACGTTTACTATTTTTTTAATTCAGGGTACCCTAAAACGTGTATTTCCAGTGAGGACTCGCCATAGAATTTTTGGGTGGATTGCAATTTAATACCGTCTCTACCAATGTGCTATGCACTGATCACAGAACGTAAAAAGAGTTGTATTAAGTTGTAACAAATGATTAATAAATAGTAAGATACAACGAACTGTCAAGTTTAGCATAGCACGTAACCTAAATTTTCATTTCTATATGTATCTGCATTTTCAATTTATTGTAGTATTTAACAATTTAATTAAAATAATTGGCTATTGTCTGATTGTTTAAACAAACTTCATAATCGAAACTTAATTCGTAACTAATCCGTTTCAGAGATACTGGGTTAGAGAAATCCATATAAAATAGTTTAAAATTGTTTGGCCAAAAGCAAAGCAATCGATTTTATTCTTGTTAATTTTAAAACTCATTTTCAAAATCACTATCTGAAATAAATGAAACATACAAAGGTTTAATGAGCTGTATCAAACCGTTTTGAGATATTAATTCCTTTATTTATGTTTTCTCAATGTTAATATACTAATACAAACTGTCTCTAGTACCAAATGATTTGTTGCATTTTTCATAAAATGTTCCTTTTAACTTAACCAATATAGAGAGAATTCTGTAGAGCTACTTTAATTTAATAAGTGTGCAAAGCAAGCATATTTTGCATATACGTATATTACTGATAATTAAAATATGTTAACGTATAGTATGAGAGGCATTTAATTACAGATGAACCCCAGAATGTTTTTATTAATAAAAGAAACTTTAAATTCCTATTATCGAATTAAATTAAAACAACTGGCGTACTTCAATGCCAGAGTGATATCCACATTACATAAGAAGGTGAGAAAATCTGCTCAGAAATCAAATAACCTATTCGAGTTTCGTTCGTTTTCTAGCCCAGGAAATATTCGGAAACGTACTCCTTATTTTGTCATTCAACTTGTAAAATATCTGGCATCTGGATCTTGTTGAATCACTTCATTACACTAGATCATTTAATTGTATCATATGATTACTTTGGGGGGGGGGTCGACCATTTCAGAGATATTTTATGACTCTGGTTTAAATTTTTACATACTTATACTTTTCTCAACTGACCGGTCGTTAATAGTTTTTTTCTCCTGGTCATTCTATGAGTATATGATATGCTATGAATAGCATTAATAGATACACACTTTTTTTTTAAAAAAGCTGACTATCGCTTTAGCTGACTCTGTCTTACAGCGAAATGTCAAAGTGTGATTGAATGTGTGTTTGAGTTAACAACAAATAGACAGAACAAGTTTTTGAATAACATTTTGTACAATAGCGGGTAGAGAAAATCATATGAATAAATGCCGCAGTAACGTGTGCAGCTCTCAATAAAGACATCATTGGTTCGATTCCTATGCCCGGCTCTCCATACAAATGGATTGTTTCGGGGACTTCCCGGGTTTCCAGGTGAATGCTGGTTCATTACATTCCTCGAGTTTCCTGTCCATCATTTCCGTTTCCCATCACTTCCTTGTAATCTGTTTCAGTGCTGAAGAATCGAGCGATGGTGTTCGGCTTGTTGCGGGTGGGCGGTGGTGGTTTATACCTGGTGTCGTTGCGAGACTAATTAATCGGAACTCACCTTCAGATACCTTTGACCTGGGGGGTCTCTCGAGGATGCTGAGGTTCGGGATTTGTGGGTTGGACGTTAGAAGCTTTCAATCTGGAATCGTTAAGTACCGTGCTTGCTTGAGCTCTCTCGTCATCTTGATATGGTCGCCCTTCGGATTTCTCCTTTCAGCTCTCCCTCCCTGCGGTTAGTTACAAAGGGCCTTCAGGATCTAAGTTCGATGCTCTGCCCTAGAGTCTTGGGACCGGTCCATGAGCCTATCTAATGTAATCTATGTGAAAACAACACATCAAAGAACAAAATAATTCAAATTTTAACTTCTATATCCTTAATCGTATTAAAATCACCTTTATTGTCATAATATTAACTAATTTTCTATCAAAAAAGGTTATCCATCACAAATAAATAGATCTATTAAATGAATATATAATCTTCCTCGAGCCGAACATACTTTTATAGAAATTAACAGCTGTGAAAAAACAAACAAACAAACAAACAAACAAACAAAAAACAATGAAGGCATATGTCTCTGATCTACGTAAAATCCACTGAGCGGTTTCATCTGCGGCCTACATTCGGGAGTTAACGAGTTCGCTTCCCGTGGCCGGGCTACCAGGCCCATGCATTGTTTCGGGGGTCATCCGATTTTTTCATCTCTCAAATTCTTTGTACCTCAATGTCGTTTCCATTGTCACTTCATTCATCTTTCATCTCGTTGATTTCTATCATAATTGGAAGAATTGGTGATGGTATTCGGTGCGACGTGGCAGGGGAAAGGGATGCTCAAAATCACTATATCCGACCCCCAACTTCGATTGGTTACCGTGATGAGGGCTGCTTCTCTAAGGGTACTTCAATCTGGAAACTGTATGGACACTGTCATTGCTGTGTTGTAGTTCCTAGTTCCGGCCACCCGGTGTATCCACTCACCTCATCCCTCCCCACCGGGGCGCCAACCCGTGGAGCATAAGTACAATAATCTCAGTCCGGTGTCTAATCCCTTATCAAGGTTTAAGGGTATTCCACAAAGACAATGCCCTATAAGTAGCGGAAATGAAGACATGAAATATATTATTTAAATAGGGAGAAATTTGGAGTAAAGAGTATATTAATAAGAAATGGCTTACGATGGATAGAAATGTAGCAGTAGTTGAAATGTTTCAACAAGATTGGGCAATTCTTATATAAGTTGAAAAATAAATGGTTATGGACAGTAAATGGATTCAAAAATAGCGTTACTAACTAGAATTAATAAATTATTGTAAAATATAAGTATGACCGGTAAAGAGCCAGGGCTGAACCCTGAATACAGACAGCCTAGCATAAATAAAAATATAAAACCTAAGGCCACTCACCGCTGAGGAGCCTTTCATTAGCGCTACCTCCTTAACGCCAACACCCGAAACCGCACCAAAATCACCAAACCTCAACCATCCATTATTGCCGTGGTTAAGCCCTTACTTGGGTAGATACTCAACAACACCTGGACACACCATGAGCCTACTTGATCTCACACGCACGCATACACACGTGAAGGAATGCTGCAGAACCGCACATTATATTGTAGATCAGCTATGTTTAGCCTCTAGTGAATTATAATTTGTATTTTGAATGAGTGAGGGCTTTACATAGAAATTCTAACAAGGTTTAGCAATTGATTGTGCAAAGGAAGTCAAATGATTGCTCTACCCTTTAAGCACACACTCCTTAACGTTGTTTGCTTCCCTACTCTGTATCAAATCAATTGCCTTCATACCCTTTTTAACCCTTCTGCTGGCCGCTTTGAAGTGACGTAGCAATTGCAGCATTATGTACATTGGCTGCAAACATTTCATTAACATCAGCTGCTTCCGTCTAGAAGTTTGTACATAGTACATGCAACTTTATAATTAAAGTGATATCTCGAGGCAGGCAGAAACTACAGAGGGCCTTTGTTTCATCTTTGTTTGTATTATGTACCTGCATCTGTTGCGTTATTTGGTATTAAATTATTGCAAACTTCATCAATACTGATATCATACAACTGCTACACAGCTAATACGAAATTTAACTGTGTTTTAATTTCTCTACCATGCACCTAGTAGAGGAAAATGTTTATTTCCGCCCAAACTTTTGCTATCAGGATTACATCGATAACATACGTTTAGAGACATTGATTTATATAAAAATCTGATATGTTCCATTCACATGATTTTCTCTAGTTTCTCTGTAAACAAACTATTCTTACAAAATATTATTCGTTTATCTACATCATGATAAGCAAAAAAAAAACAAAACATTAGCAGAAATTGTCTTATTGTTCGCTTCTTGTAAATAGAAGCAAAATTTGTGAATACACTAAGTTAAAAAGATAGTAAAATGTTTTAAAAGCTGTTTGAGAATAGTACAAGTATATTAAAATTGATACCAATAACAAGGAAGTAGTTAACTCTAGAAGGAAATGTATGTAACATAAATTATGTGTTTTACCAAGATCTACATTTCTGTATTGTAAATTTTTGTCTATATCTTACGGGTTACCATTTATACAAAATCATCCAAAATACTGACTTCTTTTGAGACTATTTCTAGAAAATTCAGCATACGCATTTCATTTGTCAGAAAAATTATGTCAAACATGGTGTTTTAACAAAAATCGTTAGAGCCATTTCTGAAAAATCAAAATGTTCGAAAAATCTGCCATGTAAAGGGAAGTTGGGTGTGGGGAGATTTCCCTGAAAATCTTCGTGCCGCATCCTTGGAAGATGCTTAACTTAAATGCAAAGTTTGATATTTAACGGACTTCGAATATTTGAGTAATGCTACCCAAAAACACACACAACACATACACGGACCTTTTTCTAAAAATGCTTTTTTTGGATTCAGTGAGTCTAAATAATATAGTTCCGGTGAAATCTCAGTATCGATTTTTGGTTCGAATGCACTAACTTCTCCGTCTAATACATACATAGTTCTTACGTGCCAGAGCAAGTAAAAGGGTGAGTGGGTAGTGTGTAAATGTAAACATTATAACTAAAAGCCTAACTGTATAATAAAACTTAAGTTGGCATTTATATTCACTGTCCTCCAAGATACGACACGAAGATTTTGAAGTTTTTTTTCTTTCTTTCTTTCTTTCTAGCTTAACGTGCATTAACTTGGTTGGTCATATCAGACGCTGAATGACAATGATAAAATGGCGCTCAAATGATCTGGGGTCCATGAAGCTTAAAATTACTCGACATTTGTCTTCTTAAGAATAAGGGAAACCCCCGAAAATGAATCTTATCCGGGTAACTGACCCTAAGTGAGATTCGAACTCGCGACCTGTTGAATGTAAGGCAACATTTTCACGAATCGTTCCCATCCCAAACTACAAATAAAAAGTTAGTTTTCAATAATGATTTGTATTGAATATTAACATACGCTACCCTATTGTTTTTAAAGTTCATGAATGCTTTACGTGTCTTCATAACAACTTTTTCCGAAATCAAATTTAAAATCCCGGCTATTAAAATTATTTATTAAAAATTCTGATCATAGAGGGTGGAGGTTATAGCAATTGAACATATGTTCTGGAATAAATTCGTGGTCATTCTATTGGCAACCATGCCTTATGCTGAAGTGAAGATGGTCAAGAATGTTGACAGTAACCTGTGCCTCAACACCTTGCATATCAGCTGGTTCTGTCAGTACTTCAGATGCGTTAAATGCATGCAGAACTATGGCAGTCTTTAAAAATTAAGAGTGTATGAATATGCCTCTTGCTTATGGAAAAGCTCAATTTATATATTATTATTTCAGGGGACATTTTAAAAGCAAAGTGTGCCATGACCAGGTTACTAGTATTGACGATCTTCGCACACGTCTTGTGTTTGAAGCAACCCTACAGATTGGGCAGAACGCAGAAGCTCTAATAAGGGTAGGGCGAAATTGGCTAAGAAAATGGGATGTCTACATAGATTATAATGGAGCACATTTTGTAAATGAACATATATTGTTGATGTTGTAGTTATTCACCATTAATACATTTCCTGTTTAGAAATATGTGGATTCGATTTAATTATTTTACGATACATCTAAATGAGGAATTTTCATAATTCACATTTGAATTTGCTTTATATTTGATTATAGGCTATACTTATGCATAGCCTTTTTTAGTTAGGAGTTTTCAGTTAAGGTCTCGTGAATACAATCGAATAACTTGAAAGAAAACTACCCTATCCCTCGCTAGTGTCAGTAGCTGGTGATAAACACAAAGGCACGAGGCGAAGCGGATTTTAAGCATAAACCAAAACAAAACAAACAAAAAAATCTGCTGTTAAGTACTGATCTGTTGCAAGATTGTGCGGATAGTACATTTAGTAATGTTGAAATGTATCTGTTCCCTTTGAACAGAGATGAAATTGTTATTGAATTTTATTACTCGTCATATTTGGATCTCCCAGCACGGGAAACCTGCGCACTCATATCCGTAACATCCTGTCTGTGTATGTGTGTGTATTATTTAATTGTTTCATTTATATAGCTTCGTTTAACTTCCATGGTCATATCGGGGGCTTGCTTCAGAAACAACTGCTGCTGTTTTCTCCCTGAACTGTAGTGTTTATTAACATTAGTTTTTTCAGCATTAAACACGCATACATTCACTCTCACATGCGTACTTCCAGACTCTGTAGGCGATAAGGAACGATTCTAGTAAAAAATAGAAAAAAAAAAAACTTTCCCACTCCAGTCGGGAATCGATCCTGGCACCTCTGGGAGAGAAGTCAGAGGGCTGAGCACTCGACCGCAGAGGCAGTCTACATGATATTGTTACACTTGTTTTGTAATAGTAGAAGTTAATATTAAGTGTTAATATTGCGCCCGTTTGTTGCGTAATGGTAGTTTTAATTGTGTTTTTCTTTTTCACAATGTCTGGTGCCTCTTTCGCGTGTTCTGCGTTCCCTGACTCGTGTTCAGGTTGGTCGGTAGTTGCGCATATCTCCGACAAGTCATGAGAATACCGGGGTAAAGTTTATGTTATGGCATACACCGACGACATTAATGCTTTCGCAGGCATTGTTGACCGCTTCGCTTATTTGGATTTTGCCCGTTTTTATTTTACCATTTGGTTAGTCTGAAAGTTTTGTATTCGTAATTTTCATAAGGTGCACAAAACAATAACCATAATATTCTGAAGATTCCTCTTGGTTGAATATTGTAATTTCTTGTATACTCTGTATTGCAGTTGTTAAATTCTTATAATGTTTATAGTTGGATTCAAAGTTTTATAATATCCACAGGATATTGCAGATTGTTAGAGTCTTTGAGTATTTAAATATTTAAGAATGGTCATAATTTATCGAAATTGTTAAGATACATTCTAATGCATTCGTTGCAGTTTTGGAACTTTATATACGCATAGCGGCTAAGAAACATTCCAAGATCAATTCAAATTGTGTTTTCTGCAAAGAATCGGCAGCTTTACCTGAAAGATGAGAATTGTTGGTGATTATACCGATTCGTTGTAGTAAAAGCGTTTCTTTAAAACATTTATTTGTTATGGGGTTACTGTTTGAAATTATTAGGCTGCCGATGTAAATATTTTGTAAACGCAATAGTGTTATATTACATATATTATATTGTTTATACAAATATAAATATATTATATAAAGTAATTTATTAAGGCAATGCTTTGAATTTCAAGAAAATATTTTTAGGAAAATGTGAGGGGTTACAGTATTCAAACTTGGCGCATAATGGATTGAGGAAATTTTGGAGAAATTAGGAAAATAGTGCAAATGGTTTTTTCAACGAAACTAAATCAGATTTGAACGTACAGAGCAACAAAAATTGTTTAATGGGGATGAAAATTATTACAATTATATATACCAATACAATGCATGGAAAAGAGAAATATATGTGAATAAATTAAATAAGGAAAGGTATTGCTTGGGTACGAGGGGTGTATGGAGACAAAAAGGAATGAAAAAATGCCTCCATACAATCAGTGTCCAATAGGTGAAGGAAAGGAAGATATGCAGCATGTAGTTTTTGAATGTAAAGCTTTGGAGTTCATAAATGAGAAATTGTAAAATGGTGAGTACTCTATTATTATTAATTATTATTATTATTATTATTAATTATTATTATTTTATATTACAGCATTAAAATGACTTGTTTATTTATAATGGGCCAGTTGGGTGTGATTATGGCAAGGTAACAGCCTGGGTTGATATATATTTTTTAATTGAATCTGTTTTTTATTTTTAATTGAAATTTATTTGTAACATGCCAATAGTACATGGATTTACAGGTCAGTACAATAAAAAAAACACATTAAAATACATAACTGATAACATGGTAAAATACATAGCTAATAACATTTTAAAACTTAAAAACTCTTTCACTTAATAGAAATATTGATTCATTAAAATTTGTTTTACGTTTTGTTTAAACCTGTTATAATACAATTGTTGTATATTTAACGGTAACTTATTAAAAGCATAACGTCAGAATATGCAGTGAATAGTATTTTTGCTTAAAAATAAACAATAAACATACTGGAATACGGTACTTTGTAAAACATTTGATGTGTTCCATTCACAAGCCTTTCTCTACATCCCCATCTTATACTTCCTTTTACTTCATGCTAATCGAGAAAAAATTAGCAGAAATAGTCTTATTACTTGCTTCCTGAAAGGACAATGGAAGTAAGGGAGTTTAGCATAGGTTAAAGTGATAGTCAAAAGCTGGTTGCTATGTGATTGAAATTCCTTTGCTTCTATGAACAGGAGTTGACAAATTTCCGTATGAGAAAAGTACGTTTTTAAAGTAGAAACTAATAACAAGGAATATCTCAAAAACGATCTACTCCACTAAAAAAATGTTATAATATAAATCGAGTATTCTAACGAGCTCTACATTTTTTGTTATGTAAGTTTTTGTCTACCTCTTACGGTTTGCCAGACATACAAATTTCCGTAAACTTCATCCTGAATAAAGTAGTCTTCAGAGGCTATTCCCAGAAAATTCAAGATATACATTTTACTTGTCAGGTAAATATCTTTAATAAACGATATTTTAATCAAATCGTTAGAGACATTTTTGAGAAAATAAATATTTTCGAAAAAAGTTGCCTGGTAAAGGGTAGTTGGGTGTTGGGGAATTTTCTTGAAAATCTTCGTGTCGCATCCTTGGAAGAAACTAAACTTAAACACCAAGTTTGGTATTCAACGGTCTTTTCATTTTTGAGCTATACTGTCCACAGACACACACACACACATACACACAGACACACACGCGCACACACACCCACGGACCTTTTTGTAAAAATGCTCTTTTGGATTCAGAGGGACCCAAAACATACATTTCCAGTGAAATCTCGATATCGAATTTTTGGGTATAATGAAATACCTTCTCTACACAGTATGTACATAATACGTGTAAAGAAAGTAATAAGTTTATTTACGCGTTAAGTCATATTGAAGGATTAAAAGACAACAAGTAGGTGACTCAGAGATGTCTTCAAGTAGGTAATACGGTGATTGTAGAAACTATCAAGATACCACAAGTGTGCTTAATAATACGGAATATAGTAGTTTCTGGAATTCCAGGAAATTTAATCCTAAATCAACTACACACCTTCAAATCTTATAACTTGACATCTGTCTATATAATTCGATTTTTACTTTCTCTAGCCGTACATAGAATTTACGTAGTAGCTAGAGAAGGTATTCCATTCCACCCCAAAAATTCGATGTCCAGATTTCCCCAGAAATATATGTTTTGAGGTCCCCTGAGGCCAAAAAAATTTTTTTTAAAAAAAGGCACATCTGATCACAGCCATAGATCAATATCGTTAAATACACAACTTGGTAGTTCTACTTAGTATCTTCCAAGGATACGAAACGAAGATTTTGAAGAAAATTCCCTCACCACAAACTACCCTTTGCATGGAAATAATTTGGAAAATTTTGTTTTTCTCAAAAATGGCTCTAACGATTTGTATTAAAATAAAGTATATGAAATATATTTATATCACAAATAAAATGTATTTTTTTTTAATTTTCTGGGAATAACGTCTGCAGACCTCTTTATTCTGGATAAGTTTTACCGACTTTTTCATAACGATTAAACTATAAGACATAGACAAAAATATATTGCTCAAAATTTAGATCTCGATAAAACGTAATTTATGCTATATGCTTTTCTAGTACAGTGGACCATTTTCGAGATATTCCTTGTTATTAGTTTCATTTTTAGGCCACTTAACTTTTCTCAAACGGGACCATGGAAAGGGAACTGGACTTCAATTTTAGCGACTAACTTTTAAAAGGTCG
This sequence comes from Hymenopus coronatus, assembly GCA_030762935.1. Lineage (NCBI taxonomy): Eukaryota > Metazoa > Arthropoda > Insecta > Mantodea > Hymenopodidae > Hymenopus > Hymenopus coronatus. The sequence continues at coordinate 36,813,709 of CM060889.1, read as the reverse complement.
TTAAGCGATTGCCATTGAAATTGGACACTGAGAAAAGTATAAGTATTTAAAATTGAAACTAAGTAACAAGAAATACTTTGGAAACGGTCAACTCTACAACAAAAATGCCTATGACATAAATTGTGTGTTTTGTTGAGACCTACATTTCATGTGCAGTAAGGCTTTGTCTATCTCTTACGGTTTGGTTGTTATGCAAAATTCTGCAAAAATCAATCAGAATAAAGTGCTCTTCAGAGACTATTTCCAGAAAATTCAAACTATATATTTTATTTATGTTGTAAATTACTTTAATATATGGTATTTTAATCAAAATCGTTAGAGCCATTTTTGAGAAAAAGCAAATTTTCAAATTTTTTTCATATAAAGGGTAGTTTGGGGTGCAGGCATTTTCTTCAAAATCTTCGTGTCACATCCTTGGAAGATAATAAACTTAAATACCAAGTCTGGTATTCAACGGTCTTTTAGTTTTTGAGCTATACTGTCCACATGCAAATACACAAACATACACCTTTGCTAAAAAATACTTTTTTTTTTTTTTGTGATTCAGGGAGTCTTAAAATATATTTTGATGAAATCTCGGTATCGAATTTTTGGGTGGAATACAATACTTCTCTGTACACTATGTACATAATACGTGTAGAGAAAGTAATGCCGAAGTTATTGTAGTGGAAATTTAACTACGCATTTACACGAACATAAAGAAGCAAGAAGCGAACGCATGGTATAAAACGCAAGCTACGAAATGTCTTTGCTTTTACATGTGAAATGTCAAGGCTTTAGGTTACAGTATTTTAACGAAAAATATTATATTAGTTTCTTTTAAGCTTTGCAGATGCTGTAAACGAATATCAAGGCATATTTTAGATGCAATATTGTAGAAATTTGAGTTGCATCAGAACTAAAAGACATTTCGTATACACATATAACACAAAGATGAAATGTTGCGCCTCTGTATTTTCTAAATGCTTCGAGAAAGTACTTTAATTATAAACGTACATGTGCAGTGTACCAACTTATAAACGGAAGCAGTTGATGTATAGGGTTTGTTAATCAGACACACGTAGCATTTCAATTCCCACACCATTTCAAAATGATCAGCAAATGGGATGAAGAAGAGTATGAGAGATGTTTGATTTGACGCAGAGAATTGAAAGGAAACAACGTTAATTAATGTATACATTTATACAAAGGGAAGCGTAATCTTTTGATTTCCTATGCGGAATTAATTATTGAACCTGCAGATTGGATAAGAATTACAAAGCACTCGAAGCAGAACACAGGAGTGCTGCACGGTGTAATGTGATGATATATGGTTCTACGTCCATGCCTCCTGTCATACTTCGGTTAAGTTTTTACCTTCTCTACCGCATACACAGGTGCTCCATTTCATCCAATAATTAGATACTGAGAGAGGGCACTTGTAAACAAAATCATTATTTTTAGAAAAAGGCATATTTGTACGTGTAAAAACGAAAAGTCGGTTAGATACCAAACAGGAGCCTTCAAGGATGCTATGCTATTCAAGGAAATACTCCCCACAAACTACCATTTACTGGAAAATTTGTTTTAGAACATTTTAATTTTCTCAAAATGCCATGTTAAACAGAATACATATCTTGAATTATTCAAATAGGTTCTAAAGTCCTCTTCATTCTAAATAACTGATAAACCGTATTAGCTACCTACTCAAAATATTACTACACTTAAAGTAGACATCGTTAAAACACACAGTGTTGTGGAATTAGCTTTTTCCGAGATATTCCCTGTCATTGGTTTCAATTTTAAAATAATTGTGCATTTCTCAGGGGATACTCGATTTCTCTGGAAAAGCAATTCTGCCATCCCCCTTGTATCTACCACGAAATATGTTACACTGAATGAACAAAAGTCATAGAAATGCACTGTATGTGATTTTAATAACGAGTTATTCTTCTAACTGCAGCAATACGTCGAGGCATCGATTCTAAAAGATCTTGGAATCTTCTGAAGGGATATGGACTCACACATCTTGCAGTGCTACCCACAATTGTTCTTTTGCCGTTGATGCTGGGTTTATGGAGCGTTCGGCAGCATTGACAGCATTTCATAAATGCTCGATTGCATTCAGATTGGGTGATCTGTAGGGCTAAACTATGGTCGTAAATTCACTGGAGTGCTCATCAAACCACCTGCATGGCACCAAACAGTGGTGGGTGGCATGTCGCATTTCCTTTTGAATCATGGCATCTCCATTAAGGTACTCTAGTGCTAGAAAGGGATGCAGATGGTGTGAAAGAATATCCACTCGTGCACCTGTTTCCTGAAGCTGGATAATGGGACCTAATTGCGACCTAGAGTACGCAGCCCAGACCATGACTGAGCTAGACACAATCTTGTTGACACGCAGGACCATAACTTCATATGCCATACTCTCACCCGCCCATCAGCTCGATACAATTGGAGCTGGGATTTTTCGGACTATACCACACGCCGCCACTGTTCCATAGTCATTGCCGATGTTCGCGAGTCCATGCACGTCGTTGAGCTCTGCGGTGAGGTGTCAACAATGGGACATGAATTGGTCGTCGGCTGTTGAAGCCTATGCGGAAATAGGTTTCTGATTTCAAACATTCAACTGGGCGGTGATCTGACGCACAGCAACCCTTTGAGCGCCCGTATGGTTCTGGGGCGATGTGATATCCGTTCGCTAATCACCTGCGGTCTTCCTGTGCGGCGGTTTACGCATGCCGGAAACCTCTCTCTGGGGTAGTGAAGATCAACACTAGACACTGTTCACCCCGGAAGCCTGAATACTCGTTTAATCTCTGATATCCTATGTTGCCCTGCATGGTGTAGTGGTTACCATGCTAGCCTCGTATTCCCAAGGTCCGGGCTCAAACCCGGCGGATGACGATGGGATTTTTCGGGCGTAAAAACCCTTAGCAGGGCTTCCTTCGGAAGAGGATTAAAGCCATTGGTCCCGTGGTGTAAATTTACGGCACATAAAAGAACCTCAAGTCTGATAAAGAGGCCTCTGAGCAAAATTAAGCTGTCCTTGATATAGAATGGGACGCTGAGGACCGCAGTAGTTAAAGAGCGTCCATAAATAACATTCCATTTCATTTTTTTCTGATATACCATGACCCATACGTCGTGCACCGATAATCATGTCACGTTCAAGGTCGATTAACCTGCACTTGCCGCATTCACTACACGCGTGTCTGTAACAGACTGTTCAGATATCGCGTTTAAACTCGCGTCATACACCACACTCGGGAGTCATACACGGCACATTTTCTAATGGGTCAACCCTTCCCGTGACTTTTAGCTACTCAGTGTATAAAGACATTACTACATGTTTGTCTCCATTTACGTGAATGAGCGTGAAGAACAAGCTTTGTTAAGAATAACCCGTGGAGAATGGATAGAGAGACATATGAATGCAGGACATCAGTTTTGTATAGTGGTTTTTGTTCCTCGTCTTACCAATTTTTGATTGTTTCTCACGATTGCAAGGCAAGAGTATGGGGTTTAAAGAACAGGAAAAATAGCGTCCACTTCTTAAAGCAGTTATGGAGTTAAAGAATATTTCGTATAACCACTAATAAACGATAGAGAGTACAGAAAAGCATGTGATTAATCTCAGATTATTTTATTAGATATGTTTCAAATGTTTCTATTAGCTTTAGCATAAATAAAACTCTTAGGTCTGCAATGTTGTAAGCTGTGGACGCTAATCTTTCTCAAAGTTATCCACTTTTACATAGTATTTATACCTCTGACAAAATGGGCTCGTATGTATATTTTTAAAAAATTCTGTGACTTCAAACAATAATTTTAGAGCAGAAAAAATATAACTTTAGCAAGTAATTAATAGTATTGTAGTCATTACAGATAATGTTAATTAATATTATTGTAGGTATAATAAATATAATCACTTCTTGCTAGGAATAATGCTTAGTTTTATCCGTATGCATTTTATATAAGTTGATTCTCGAATTACAAATTTTAAAAACGTAGTAAAATACATGTATTTATTATAAATTTGTATTATTACATTTTTACTTTCCGTAGCATGTATGTACAATGTACATAAAGGTAGAGAAGGTATTCAATCAAAATTCGATACCAATATTTCAACGGAAATACACGTTTAGAGGAATTTTTTTTAGAAACAGGACCATGTGTGTTTGTGTTTGTGTGTTTGGACAGCATAACTCAGGAACGAAAAGTGGATTAAATACCAAAATTGGTATTCAAGTTCGGTATCTTCTAAGGAAGCGGCATGAAGATTTTCAGGAAAATTCCCTCACCACAAATTACCGTTTGCATGGAGCTTGAAATGTTCTATGTTCTAAAAATGGCTCTGATGGATGTTATTAAATACAGTATAGTAAATATAATTACATGACAAATAAAATGTATACCTATATGATTTTTTTGAGAATAGTCCCCGAAGCCCTCTTCATACTGAAAATCTTTTGTATAACTAGTAAACCGTAACAGACAGACAAAAAGTGTAAATCTCGTTAAAACACAAACTTTATGTTAGATACAGATTTTGTTTGTAGTATAACTTTTCCGAGGTATTTACTGTTATTCGTTTAAATTTTAAACATTTCCGAAACAGAAAGTCCTAATCCATTTCATATCTCTTTAGTTTTATTCCTCACCATGGAAAGTGGACCGAATTTTAATGACAATCGCACAGCAACCGTTTTTAAAGGGCTTGTATTACCTTATTGCCTGTCGCTTTATACTATTATATTACCTTAATTCCCTTCTACTTGTAACTAAGTAATACCTAAGACAATTTCTGGTAATGTTTCAGTTGATTAGCATCATGTAGATAAAATGATAATCTTTTGTAAGAATAGTTTTCAGTCAGAGAGAGAGCCAGTCATGTGAATAAAACATATGCTTTTTCTTAACTTTAAATTTCATCTATTCACATAAGAAACACTGTTTTAGGTTTCTCCTAGTATTATGAGCCTTGACATATCATATATTGTCACGTGTACTGTTGAGGGATGCTCATGTACATATATCAATTCAGACCTTTATTAAGCATTTCTCTAATTTATTAAACATTTCTTTACTTGGTATAGAAAACATTTTTAGTTCAGAGTTCTGAACATATTTTCTAAATTTTATAACTTATCTTTCTTAGCTGATGGTTGATAACAATATCTGCATTCTAACAGGAATAATGTGGGCTACCACTTCCTGTGACCATATGGGATGGTCTATGCCATCAGCCTCCGGTTGCCTACGTGCCGATGGTCACGACATCAGGCCACTTCCTGGCACTCCTGAATCAGACAGGATTTTCTAGAACAATTGCTTAAAATAACTGAAGCGTTGGCGTTGGCTCGCCTTATTTGGTATAAAATACGTCATATTAAACAGGATACCCGGCGCCTCCACCATAAACCGAGGTACGGGATCGAACCATACTCTTCCCTAACAAAATGCTGATTTCGGGGAAGAGCCGGCGCCTCGACCATAAATGTCACAACTAAAGTTGGACACAGGGGGGAATAGCTATTAGAGGGTAGTGAAAGGAAGCTAGATGGTAGAGCAATGATAACAATGGGACTTAAGTTAAGCTAATATATTAAGAAAGATTAAATAATCTGTTGGTTACGCATGTTTGGTTTACAAAGGTGGAGGATGGCAAACTATTCTATTAATCCTGGCCAATATCATTCTCATTATGGAGTTACTAATATAAATCCTTACCTTAAGAAATATGTCATGATGTGTCTAGGGGAGGTGAGAAGTGGTCAAAGTGGTGGTCGGTTGAGCCCGGAGCGACGCCTCAAGACGCACACAAGCAAATAGAGGTTCCCCGACGGTCAAAGACAATAGCCCCGGAGGACGGGTTTGCCGTCCCTTAAATAGATTTAGTGGCGTCCCCGGAAGGGCATTCCAACATGGTGGCCGTTCTCCTAATATGAAGAACCAACGCCCTGATAGTGGGTAGACTTAGCCAATCAGCACCGAATGCTTAAATGTTCTAGAATATCCTGTGTGACGTCAAAGTGCGAATGTGCACGTAAACCGAACGGAAGTTGGTGGCATCAAAAGTCCACTGGGAGTGCCATCGGAAGAGGCTAGTCGCTTCCATCCTGTTATTTCATCAGCTTATAACAAAGCTTGTATTTTCCTAAGAATCTGTAAGCTCAAATCCCAATTAATTCAGATTAATTAATTCGTAATTACTAAAACATAATAAATTAAACTCTCGCCAATGACACATGCGACAATATTTCAGGTCATTATTATATTAAAACTGAAAACAGATAATTGCAAAGATTGGCAGTTAACTTTTTTCCTCCATAATTGTTGATTATCTATATCTGTTAACCTAGATTTATTCTAAGTGTTAAATTAAGCATGGCGTTTCAATATAAGACGAACTTCCTATATCAAACACACTTCTTTATTTTCTCCTAGGCAGATTACTTTCCTCTAAAAATGACAACCCATACAAAAACAGACAACATTTAGATTATATAATAATAATAATAATAATAATAATAATAATAATAATAATAATAATAATAATAACTAAAATAGCAAACCTAATCACGATTACGTAATTAAATGATCGTATAATGCCTATAAGTTAAGTATCCACTTTATGGTGAATGTGGATTACTTCTGTTACAAGTACAGTGAAGGTACAACACAATTTGGACGATTAACGAAAGAATCACCGTTGTGGAATATCGTATACGTGCCGAATCCTTTGATAAGGACCAAGGGCTGTTTCAGTGGACGTAACTCAAGGACACTCCTACGAGGTGTGCCATTCGACGGCTTGTAAACAAATTCAGGCGCACAGGTTCTGTAACTGATGGGAGGCAAGCTGGACAACCACAGGTCATCCCAAAATTTGTACACACTGTGAGAAAAGTTATGGAAAGAAGTCCAACGGCATCCGCCCGTCGGCTGAGCCGTGACTTAAACTCGCCGAAATCCACTGTATGGAAAGCACTTCAGTTCAGGCTTAAAAATTCAGGTGCCTCACAAGTTGGAGGATGAAGTCTATGCGACACGAACATCCTGGAGGTCAGCTGTACATAAGATGGATCATTCCTGCTAGGAATGAAGCGATCTTTCATGTTTGTGATGTCATCAATAGACACCACTGTGTGTCTGGACAGAGGAGCAACCACATTGTCACCGAGTGGCAACTGGACTCCTCCAAAGTTAATGTGTGGTTTGGTCTCATGAAGTCTAGAATTTATGGCCGTTTGTGTTTACAGAATGACAGATTCCGGAACAACCTACCTGGGCATGCGGCAGTTGATCCGAGCCACAGATGTAACAGGATGGTATCCTCGACTGTGATTTATCAACAAGACGGTGCCACCAGCCCACTATGCACACACACTGTGCGAGACTGCTTGAGCCAGGCCTTTTCTAATAGGTGGATAGGAAGAGCTGCAGATCACCTATGGACTCTCCGCTCCCCCCGAACTCACTCCCCTTGAAGAATCGCATGGGGTTTCATCAAGAGCCGAGTGTATGCACCAGTGCCACATTTGTATGAGCTAAAAAAGTGGTTAAGAGAGTCAAGCTTATTAATGACCTCAAAGTTATAGTGCGCGTTCCGCGCAATCACAAGGCGATGTGTTGACAATACGGGTAGATATGTTGAACGACATTAGGCCAATTATAGTTATTACCTATGTAAACATAATGCTTAGTTTGTTGCAGCTGACCAGCAACATGAAAATAGATATTTACTTTTTGGGAATCAAGTATTTAATATCGTACATAGTACTATAATCAGTGTGTAGGTACACAAAGTTTGTGCACCGGCGAATAAACCAGGGCGCCAAAGTAACAATCACAGTATAACTAACCTTTCCAATGCATATAACAGGCGTGTAGTATTTTCGAGGAGTTTAATTTTTTATTTTTTTATTTAAATACGTTTAATTTATCAGAATACATTTTAATTTTATATTGATTTTAGTTTAAATTGATCTAGTTTAAGTAAAACTTCATCTCTGAGCTTTATTCTAACAAAAAGTAACTTAACAACTGGAATATCACAATTCTACTGACTCATACTATACTGATGGACTGATGCACTTTATGCTGCGTTTCCTTTAGTCAAGGTTTAATGCACAGACTCGTGAACGAAGCTCCATGATTCAAAATCCAAGAGGACCGAAGGATGTAAGATAATGGCAGAAAGGGTATACCTAGCTCACTGCGACCCCATAAAGAAATCTATTATGGCTAAACTTTCGGGGAGGCAGGGATGAGTGAAGAAGCGGTAGACGGTCTCAGGCCCGCAGGCAAACAAACTGCGCAGAAGTCCATAACATTTTGGTTTGAACACGCGCGCACAATTAGAGAGCAATCTTATGAGGGGGACGCACTGAGTAACACTAGCAGGCAGACAGCTCACTCTAGCATTCACGGGGAGAAATATTTGCATAATGCAAGAAACTGAGCCATCTACTCGGTACCGCCGATACTGCAGTTTCTGAAACATATCTGAAACATGAAAGGGAAATGAAAGGAGGGAAAGGAGATCCGAGGTGAAGCACCCCCCCCCCCCAACATTCGGCTTGGCGACAAGGAGCAAACAACTCTATAGTCAGAAGGGGCGGTAACTCGGAGGAATCCTAACCTCCCGAATGCGAGTCTCACGTTATCGTGGAGAAATCTCTGGCTGAAGTTTGTTGCAGATTTTTCTCAGTTATAGCTTCCAAATGCTGGAGAGACACTCTATATTTAGGTTTGTAACGTTTTCTTTCCGAATTTCCATTTCCGACAATATTATCCTTTCATTTCATATATCGCCAATATCTATTTCTGTAGTACCAAGAGCAGGTATAAAATATATTTTAAAAATGCTCCTTTTTCTGTATAATCACTTTCTTTTTAACATAATAAATTTAAAAACTCTTTTCATTCGCAAGGCTTTCTATACCCTCTATCGTTTATTAGTGGGTACACAAACTATACCGAGTAAAGTTTATTATTCTATATATCTATTCCAATAATAAAATTTAAATAAATGTTCGCAGAAATAGCTACAATATAATATTGTTATACGATAGCGATAGTCAAGTGTTTTAACAACTGGACACTATATACTGACTTCATAATCCCATACTCTTAGCATGCAATCGTGAGAAATAACTGAATATTAAAAGAGTTTTAAAAGAATGAGAAAATATTGAAACATTTCGAACCATTAATAACGGATATCTAGGAGATGGCATAGAACATAGAAAATGTGATTTGGAGTAGGTATATTGAGTGTTTTAATGGGATGTATAATCACAAAATTCTTTCTAAGTATAGATGATTTTAGGAGCTATATCCAGGAAACGTTGTTCATAAATTTTATTTCTCAAGTAAATAAGTTTTATAAATGCTGCTTTGAAGGCATTTTAAAAATTGTACAAAAATCTTCAACACAATGGGTAGTTGGCTTGGGGGTTGGCTGGTTGGTACATTCGGACACTGGCACTCACCAAGGACTTATTATCGATGCGTCAGACCACAGATGGATACGGTGTTGCCACGAGCGGCCGAAGCCGACCACGGAGAAGGATAATCCAAGCAGTTCTTCATCTCAACAACGGAGAGTGCTAGGAACCCGGTTCTGGTTCTGACCGAACATCCCAAGTCCCTTTGATGACTCCAACGCCACCCTGACGCCGAAAATTGTATGTTCAAAGTGCAATCACCATCACCGCAATATTCTCCGACACTTTCAACCCTGAAACAGACCTGTAGTAATGCAATGGGTCAGGAAGTTCGGGGTAGTGAAGAAACCTCACCAGCATTCCCCTAGCGAGCCGGAAAACCCCCAAAAAATCCATGGGTCAGAGAGGTCGACGCGGGAATAAAACCCATGACGGCCTTAAGCCACTTTGCTCAAAATTGGCTTGGGGAAATTTTTTCCCGAAATTGCTGTCGTATCTTTGAATGTTGTACTTTCCACAGATTCACACATACTACAAATGCTATTTATTTATTTATTCAGGGTGTCAGTAAACTATTTCCGGTAAAATCTCGGCATAGAAGTTTTGAGTGGAATACGATATTTTACCTACTTACTACGCAGAAAAGAAAGTAAAACTATATTTTCCACATGCTCACATGAGTAGCGTCACATTGTTTGTACTGCAAGGGAGGTGGGCAGAAAAGATATTCTCGGATAAAAAAGACGTTTTATTTTCGTAATTAATCACATTTGCTTGCATGTACTGCAGCATTATTGTAAAGAGGAGGAAGAAATTCTCTAGAAATTCGTCGTAACAAAGGTTAGAGGTTGTTCTCTGCGCGAGAGGTGAATTATAATGCGTTCCTGTGTCCTGTGGCGCGTAACAGGTGGTAACCCTGCACATTATCCAGCGTTGTTCATCTCTTTCCAACGGGTGTACAAAAACAGGCTTCAGAATGTAGATACGTTTAGTTCAAGGTAAATGAAATCGCTAATAACAGTGCGCTTATTGGAGGCTTTCTGGGACAGATATCACATGGTGTTCGTCAAGCCAGCGTGCATACTTGTGTCCGGAAAGGGGATGACGTTGCGTGAGGGTGGAATGGTGTGCCAGGAGCAATTATTCATTCTCGCACAATTATTCCCCGCGCAAGCACACATACACACGCCATACCGATGTTTGAATGCGGGTTCATAGTCACTCGACTACCGGCGGTTCGTGTTTATATTTCAGAGCCGCCGGATTTATGGCCACTAGCTTAAACAGCGCAATTTATCTTTCCTTTACTAATTCAATTTCATTATTTGCGCTCCATCCGAAAGGGAGGTAGAGGGGTTCGTTTGTCTCGCCTGCATTTCCTCCCCCATTCCACATATACACATTCATGTGCGTGAGTTTTGTATCAAGTTCTCTGCTGTGGCTGCTTCACGAATAATGCTACAAGTTCGGCCAAACTGCCCACAGTTCCCTCAGAACGTTGTCATCTGTGAAAACGGCTATGATAGGTTAGCTCTTCGTTTCTCATCGTCCACTGAACAATTATATCTGAACAATTTATGGTTTCTGATCACCTGTAATTCATCAAAATTCTTGTGCTTCGTATTTAATTTCTCTACTACTTATGTATAACAGTAGAAAAAAAAAAGAACTTTTGAGACTTACAAAAATATTTTTTAGAAAAAAAGGGTTCTTATGCTTGTGGGTTGACATGTGGGATGAATACTATAATTGGCTAAGAATGCGACATTTCCATACCCCACGCTAACTTTTATATCTAAATAATATTTTCGATATTTTTTATTTTTACTTTCTCTATACGTAATATGTACATAGTATAACGTACTATGTACATAGTGTATAGAGAAGGTATTGCACTCCACCAAAAAATTCGATACCGAGATTTCGCCGGAAATATATGTTTTAGGGTCCCCTGTATCCAAAAATAGTATTTTCAGAAAAAGGCCCGTGTGTGTGTGTCCGTGTGTCCAATAACTCAAAAACGAAAAGTCGGTAAAATACCAAACTTGGTATTTAAGTTTAGTATCTTCCAGTGATGCGACACGAAGATTTAGAGAAAAATCCCCCACCCCAAACTATCCTTTACATGGAATTTTTTTCGAAAATTTTGATTTTCTAAAAAATGGCTAACGATTTTGATTAAAATATCATATATTAAAGATATTTACCTGACAAATAAAATGTATATTTTGAATTTTCTGGGAATATCCTCTGAAGACTGCTTTTTTCTGGATGAATTTTGCCTAACTACTAAACCGTAAAAGATGGACAAAAACTTAACACACAAAAATGTAGAGCACGTTAAAACACACAACTTATGTTATATACATTTTTTTCGTGGAGTTGATCATTTTGAGATATTCCTTTTTCTTGTTTCAGCTTTGAAAAACGTACTTTTCACATGCAGGAATTTGTCAACTCCTGTCCATACAAACAAAGGAACATCAGTCACATAGTAACCAGCTTTTGTCTTTCACTTTAACTTATGGAACTCCCTTATTTCGCTTCTACTTACAATAAAGCAAGAAATAAGACTATTTCTGCTAATGTTTCTCGATTAGCATGAAATAAATAAAAGATCAGCTTATTAACAATAATTTGTTACAGAGATGTAGAGAAATTCATGTGAATGGAACACATCAGATTTTTTCAAATACGATATTGATTAAAAAAATCACATGTGTTACAAACACATGTCTTTCTCTAGCTGCTCTACAAACAAACTTCTCACAAAAAAGTATTCTTCTTTCTATACCATACTAATCATTAGCAGAAGGTCCTTATTACTTAGTTCCTTTTAAGTAAGAAGGACAATAAAGGAATGCGCTGTGCTAAGGTGAAAGTCAACTGTTTTAAAAGCTGCCGTTATGCGATTGTCATTGCAAATCGCTTCTTTGCTTGACCAGAAGTAGAACAAAAGAAAAACGGGCATTTCCTGTCTGAGAAAAGTACTTTGCAAATGAAACTACTAACAAGGAACATCTCGGAAAAGCTAACTTCCACAACAAAATTTAAAGAATATAAATTGTGTGTGTTGACGAAATTTACATTTTTTGTAGTAAGATTTTGCCTATTTCTTACGGTTTAGTAGCTAAGCAAAAATCGGCAAAATTTATCCAGAACAAAGAAGTCTTCAGAGCCTATTTCAAGAAAATTTCAGATATACATTTTAATGGTGATGTAAATAACTTTAATGTACGGATTTTCTTTGGTTAATATTGCTCTCTGCTGTTCTATGTTTATGCAGTCGTATATTGGAAGGTTCGCTGTCTGTTGGGCTCTGTTGCATTCGCACGTAGGGTCATCTATTATGTGAAATCGATGTAAATAGGATTTAGTTTTTCCGTGGCCTGACAAAATGGCTATTTCTGGAACGGTTGGGAGATTAATTTTCAATCTTTCTATAATTAGCGGATACAATGATTTAGTTACTGCTCCTTTTGTGGTACTATTCCATCTAGTCTGCCATTCCTCGATACCTGCCCTTTTTATTTCCGATTTGATAGTGGATTTGGGAATTTTATTGTATATTATTTCTTCTCTTGTATAGGCTACTTTAGCTAATCTGTCAGCTAAATTATTACCCACGATGCCAACATGCGCCTGAACCCGATTGAAGTGAATCGTCCAGTAACGTCATTATAGCAAAATACCAGCATTATGAATATTATTTACTAATGTATTGCGTTTCTTGTTTTCTTTTAATAGAGATAGTGTGATTCTACTGTAGGTGTATACGGCTGCAATTCTGAAGTTTTGTTGTTGTTATTATTATTATTATTATTATTGTATTGTACTCTTGCACATTAAATATTATTTACTTTGACTACGCAAGAGATAGAGCTGTTACTATAAATCTTATTCTGAATAAAATATATCGAAATAACAACTGGCAAATGCGGGAGGCATTCTAAGTTTAGGTCTTGAAAATACACACGTAGTTACGGCATATTATACTGAAATGTCCTTAAGAAGCAAAGAGAAAGTGTTGACACGCCCATTTGTAGCATATTGCTCTATCCAGAAGCTAAACACCTTGCAAGCGTACCCTTGAAATACTATGGAACGACATTCTTATTCAATTGAAATCGGCGTATTTATGACATTATGTGCACATAGTGACTAGGAATCAACTCGTCGACAATAGATGGCAGTATAGGATGAAATCACAACTTATGGACCGGAAACATTGGGAATTTAGCCCATTTTTTTTTTTTTTAAGAAATGGGGGTTTTTAGGTGAAATTAAACATTACATGTGGCCAGTCTGAAAAAATCCATCGCCCTCCGCCGGGATTATAATCGCAACCTTGAGTATCAGAGGATCCATGGTAACGGAGGGCGACAACGCGCTGCGCGTTGTATAAGATCTACAAAGTAAGGGCCATCTGAATCACCCAGTGCAATTACAAATGATATTTTCTATTCACTGCAAGCAATGGTGATTGCTCATGTTCTGAACTCGGTTAGCCAAAACAGCAGAAGTAAAACGTAGCATCACTAATACCGGGAATAATGGGTTATATATCTGTGCTTACACTGTATATTCAGTATTAATTCCAAGTGAGAACTTAAAGTTATGAGAGAAGGCAACATTCCCAGGGTGATTATAATGCTGCAGAACAAATAGCCACTATACTCTGTCCTGTGCATCTCCCCTCGAACTTTGAAGCAGCATCCTTAATTCCAGGTCTCAACAGAACAAAGACACATTTGCATCAAGGTTCCGAGACTTAGAATGAAATTCCTGCCAGCATCAACGTTCTCTGAAGAACTTCATCAGCTTGTTCTAAATACATCCACTCTCTGTGGCGGGGCTTTTACATTTAAATTACTTTCAATTTAAACGTTTCTTGCTGAAACACTGACAGATGTACTGTAGAGGTATTACAACCATTGAATTCAAACAACTATTCAATGGGGCCAATGAAACGTTATTGCAATTCTTGCAGAATATTTTTGCTTGGGAGCAACTAAAATATGTTTTAAACGTATTATATTTTTTGGAGTTTGATTACAAAGTTTGCTTTTACTACAGTGAAAGAAGTTAGTTAATATTAGAAACCTGGTTTCTGTGTCTGATTTTTGTTTTAATATACACTTCATAATGTTTATCTCACTAGCGTATGAGTTTCTGAACGCTTAATTTTGGCTGTTCGATAATGCTACATCTCAAATCCAAGGAAAGAAAACTCTCTTGGTGAAAGATTGGGTGTAGATGGAAATAAAGACCAATATCCTATATTAAAAAACTCTACTACAGCCTTATTAGAATTTCCTGATATTATTTTCCTGTATACATAATCCTCATTAGTACACTATGACAGTTACCTACAGGAAATTACATTTATATAATTAATAAAATATTATTACTATTATTATAAACACCATCACTGCTTATTTACAATCTTCAATGGTACATTTAGATCTCTAGTTTAGATATTATTAATTATTCAACACTCTCTAAATTTCAATTAAGAGTATAATTAATACATCATCTGCATGTATTAGACATTGTTTTAATTTCGTACTTTACTTTTATTTCTCCCCGTATTACAAATGCTTACATGTTAAATCCATCACTAGAATATCCAGTCTAGCAGTCACCTACTTCAATTGTTAATGTTGTCACTTAATATTTTATTCATTATCTTGGATTTACCTGTAGACATTTACCTTAACACGTTCATTTTTAACTTCCTAGATAATGCGTTACAGCAGAATGATTCTGTAATATTTTCCACATAGTCAAATACACGTAAATATTTTATAAATAGTACTAATGTCTCACATTATATTTCATATTTCTCCAGTAGATTATATGTCAAATCTATAACAGAGAGTACACCATATGACCAACCAGGTTAAAGGACGTTGAGCCAAAAATAAATAAATAAAAAAATTAATATTTTAAAGCTATGGCTCCTCGGTCTTCTACTATTAATTCTTCTTAATTAAAGGGCCTACTTTTAAGCGGTTGCTTCAAATCTCTGTTCGTCATACTATGCTATTGTCCGTAGTCAAAATCAAATGTAGCCATAAAACATTTTTTTATTGTTTAATTTATATAACTCCCTTTAATGCCTAGGTCAAATCAGGGACTTTAACTTAAGAAACAACTCGTTTCTTCAGGTTCTTGAACTTTGAATTTTGAATCATAGTTTGCTCCAAACACACACATTCACTCTCACATTCATACTTCCAGGGGAATGATTCCGGTTAAAGGGAAAGAAGAATCGAGAATCGAACCCGGGACCTCCGTGTGAAAAGTCAGATCGCTGACCACTCGACTAGGGAGGAAGTTTTCATACTATAGTGCCAAGTTAATACGTCATTCCTCGTTTTCTTTTTCTTCTTTCTGTGGGAGACGAATCAGTTGATTATCTGTCTGGGAAAATTCTCCTGCTGCATTCTTGGTACATACCCGCACTATTGCAATATCTGTTGCTCAATTCTGTTTATCATCGTATTTTCTGATTCTATTTATGTCCTAATAAAATTATTTTTATGCTGTAGTCTACATACTCTCATGTTTCTACGGATTCGTTCATTTCGGCACTCTATCCAACTTTTTCTTCCATACATTTAGAGTCCAGAACATGCATAAGTACACTCTCCATAATTGTTACGGTATTTTTTGTTTTGTTTTGTTTTCTTCATGTTACTTAGTCTTGTTGTCTCTATTTTCAAATTCAAACCCGGTGGAGGGTGATGATTTTTTCGGGCGTAAAAATTCTTAGCATGGCTTCCTTCGGAAGGAAAGTGAAGCCATGGGTCCCCGTATCGTAGATTTACTATACATAAAAGAGCCTCAAGTCTAATAAAGATGTTTCTGAGCATAATTAAGCGGTCTTTCATAATCGATAAACTACTGTGTCAAGAAAGTTCCGGGAATTTGCCAATAAAACACAAAAACTGAATTATTCATCCAATTTTATTTTATCGTCTTCAAAGTAGGCCCCTTCTGAAATTATACAATTATGCCAACGAATAATCCGATCATAAAAACATTTTTTGTAGGCAATTTTAGGAATCAGTGTCAATTGTGGCCGCGAATTTTCCTTTATGTCTTCTATCGACTGAAAACGGGTGCCTCGAAGTGGTAACTTGAGTTTTGGAAAGAGAAAGAAACAGCAGGAGCAAGATTAGGTGAATACGATGGTTGTTCGATAAAATTATTGTGCTTTTGTCCAGAAATTCGTTCACAATAATAGCCTAGTGAGCTGGTGCGTTATCGTGGTGCAGAATCCATGAGTTGTCGTTCCACAAATTTGGCCTTTTTCGCCGTATTTGTTCTCTCAAATGCCGCATAACGCTCAGATAATAGTCTTTATTTACCATCTTCTGGCAAGAACTCTGAGTGCATGACAACGCGATAATCGAAAAAAAAAACTTCAACATGACCTTCAGTTTTGATCGAGTTTGACGTGCCCTTTTAGGTTTCGGTTCAGTTGGAAGACACCATTCGGAAGCTTGTTGAGTGTCAAACTCCTAAACCCACATCTCATCACCAGTTACAATGCATTTCATGAATGTGGGGTCGGAACTGGATCGTTCTAGCATCTCTTCAGCAATACTTACGCGATTGAGTTTTTGTAGAAAATTTCAAGTCTTTCGGAACTAACCGTGCTGCAACGCGTGTCATGCCCAAATAATCGTTTAAAACGCTACAAATCGATTTGTGAGACTTAGAAAGTTCAGCGGCAATCTCTTTCAGACCTAAACGACGATTTTCAGACACCATTTTCTTCACTTTAGCGATGTTCAGTTCAGTTGAAACAGTTGATGGCCGACCAGAGCGAGGCAAATCTTCCACCACATCTCGACCACGTTTGAATGCACTGTACCATTCATATGCACGTGTTTTTGATAAAATCGATTCACCGTAAGCCCTCTGTAACATTTTCAGCGATTCGGCACATGAAATGCCATTTTCAATGCAAAATTTGAGACGATTCCTTGTTCAATATTTGAATCCATCGTAAAATCGCAAATCACCTTTGAGATGAACTAACAAATTGGCGTACTGTAAACAAACTAGATGACAGATGACGATCAAACTCCGCGGGGGTATAGAGGAAAGTTGTACCAACTTGTCCCCTTTTAAACAGGATTTTTAAATGATCAATTCCCGGTACTTTCTTGATAGAATGTAGAATGGAACGTTAAGAACCACAGCAGTTAAAAAGCGCCCCTAAATAAAAAAACTCATTTTCAGTTTCTTTTGTCAATTTCCTTTTAAGGGTACAAGAATCGCCTATGGCTATAGCTAAATATTTTACTAATAGAAATTATTAATATTTACGTCGTTAAATCTTCACAATTAATTTCTAGGACTGCACGTTACAAATTATTAATCCATACAAACTACATTGATGTATACGTTCTCGACACGTACGAGGTGTGATACAAAAATAACGGGAATTTTTGTTTTTCTTAAAAAACATTTATTTATGCATCTACATCATTTTTGTGGCCTTCAAAGTAAACTCCCTCAGATATAATCCACTTGTGTCAGCACTTTTTCCAATTTTGGAAGCAACTCTGAACTCACTTTTCCTTATGGTGTTCAGCTACTCCCGCGATTCTGTTTTTAGTTTACCAATAATGGCTAAACGACTTCCTTTCTTGTTCTCTTCAGCCTCGGGAATAAAAATAAGTCGCAGGGGCCATGTCCGGCAAATAAGTTAGTTGAGGCAACATAAAGTTGATGGTTTTGCCAAAAAATCACGAACAAGCGTTGAGGTGTGAGCAGGAGCACTATCCATGTGTGGTTTTGAGAAAGTTCTGGTCGTTTTCTTCGGATTACTTCATGCAAACAGCGCATAACTCCTAGATATTATTTTTAATTTATGTATAACTATATGGAAGAACCATTTCTTTACATCTTCCACATTATCGTCAGTAATTGATATGTTAGGACGTCCAGGGGATCGTCGTCTTCAGAGTCTTTGAGACGTCGATATCGCTTGAAACCCCTTGTCTTACTCTTAGTAGATTTGCTATTTTTAAGCAAAATTTAATGCAAATTCGCTGAGCTTTCTAAAACATTTATAACTCTTTTAACTGTCAACAATAAACTAAGTATTTAAAATAGCTGAAAATGCAAATGTGCAACAGGAAAATGTGTACCAACACGATAAAAACAAGTTTGAAAATCGGTTGTATAAGCCCGTTATTTTTTTATCTCACCTCGTATACATGTCGCCCTTAAAATGTGCTAATATTGCTTTGTATTTGGCAAATAGTAGGGAGTGCTAAAACTGATTTTTAATTTTTTTGCCCATTCTTCTGTGTTTGAAGCTTCTTTTATTAACTGGATAGTCTACTGGGCAGCAACACTTGCTGCGAGTTGTTTGAGAACAATTAATTTTATTTAAGATGAAAGGAGAACTGAACGCTGCGGACACACACTACAGATCCAACATGTAATGTAATGTAAAACTTCCTATTGATACTGAAAACCTTACAGCCAGGAGTTTCTTGATGCTTGGATTCTAGAAACAAGTTTACTTATACGCCTGTCCTGCATCGACCATGTCTACCCTTGCTACTTCAATAACTGAGTAATGTTATAGCGCATACATATTTATCACTATCAAATATTTGAAAGTGGGGTACAAGCAGTAATGAAATAACATTTAAAGTTACAATTGAGAGCGTATTTCGTGGAAAGTATATCAGATCAGCACGCAAGTTATTTTTGTGGTATCAGATGGTAAAGAAATATCTTCCATGACAATAAAGAAAAAAGGCACTGCTCCACATCAGTTATTATCCACTTTAGCAACGATGTGGTAGGGTTGAGCATCAACTTGTCGACTTTTAATGACACCACGATATGGATCCTATTTAAACGCAACTTCGACTGTCTTTTCGTAATTCGTTCTTAACATATCGCATTTTCAGAACTGTTAATCATCCCTATTTTACATACATTTCTGAACGCAAAGTTCAGAAAATACTTCAATTTTCAGTTATAGAATCTGTTTTAGCTTAAATATCTTTATAGGTATCGATTTTTCATTCTTATTTTCTAAAACATATTCAGATCCTATCACAACTGTAGAATGAGGTGTTTTAGTTGCTTGATATTTTTCTCTCGTTAATGCGGCGTAAGTTAGATATTTTGATTCCTTAAATTCATGAACCTTATTTATTCCATATTTTAACATTTATATTCTGATTAATTTGTTTTGGTGCTCTTTATACAACTTAATGTGTGTATTTTATCTCAACGCAGCTTTATTTTATGTCAATTTATTAACAATACATATTTCGTTAAAAATGAGAATATTACTCTTTATATAGATATATAAAAATAAATGTAAGAAAATGTAATTTTCTTACGATTAACATCAGTTTTTGCAATATTGTTATAATAAAATTTCTTCATTTATCTGTTTTAAAGTTCTGAGTTATTCTGATGTTAATTTATGCCTTGTTTGGCATGGTTCTTATCTTACATATGCGCTCTTCACCATATCATCCATTCTTGATTTGTATGATTTCATTTAGAGTTTGTAATGTCATTTACATCAGGTGTGTACTTAGATATTTCTAGTTTTCAGCAGTGCCAGTTGCTGTGCTAATAACGAATTACTAACAATCACATCTATACCATAACGTATAGTTAGTTTAATAACCTGTTAAAAACGCTAACTTGTTTCTGTGCGCTATCTGGTAAACTGCACGTTGTTGCTAGAACGAATATGGGTGCACTATTAATGCTTCTTGATCTTAAAGAGTAACTGACAATCTCCTTCACTAGAAAGTTATAGAATAGCTCTGAACTTAGATTACATTTTAGATTTAAGATCTCGGTCAAACTATATTTTATTTATCATGCTTCTAAATATTCATCACCACAGCCTTATTTTATTATGTATTTTTAAAATTAGTTCTGATAGGAGAATTACAATAAACGTGTTTTATATTCCCAGTATATATATTTAAGATATAAAGTTCAGAGAGTATTTTATTTTGAATTTATTAATGTCTTATTTTTCGGTACTATATAGTGTATCTAAAGCTCATTAGTTGCTTTATAAAGTGACTAAAAAGGTGACAACGTTATTAGCAAGGTTTGCTCAAGTGCTGTGCAAATATGTACTGATGGAGTTAAAATATCCATTTAGTCTCTTTTCAGAGTTCATCAGTGATAGCAAGAAGATGAAAAGATTCATAATGCAATTCGCGCGCTGTGTTGTGCCTTGTAATCTGGTTCCGTCATCAGCAGAAAAGAAGACGTCCGCTTTGAAGGCTCTCCAGTCAAGTGGCTGAATTTGCCTTGCATGGCAGCAGTAAATGAAAATGCCTAGCATCAGTGAACTTGCAAATGAGACAGCTTCCGCAAAGAGGGAACAGAGGAAACGTGAAATTTTCCCGCCTGATTTACTAGTCTTTGGCAGTAATGAGACTAATTATACGTTCTGCAACTTCAAACAGCGTAAAGAGCATTACGGATAGTTTATCTTCGCCAAAACATTATGAAACCAGTGTCTGCCAGAGCAGTCTGCGGCATTCTTTTGAGTTTCGACTCTCTATATTCGGTATAGACAACAATGTATTTTTTTGAACTTTTATAACTTCTTTCTCCTCACCTGACAAACCAGATTTCACCCTGGACCTTGATTCGTTAAAAGCTTTGTTTCAATGATTACAATATGTCAGTGTTAAGGTCGCTGTTTGAAATACTTCAGAACTTTCTGAATCAATAATTTAATAAATTATATAGCGATTTGGAACACCAACAATAAACTATGATTGCTTATTACTAATTAATTAAGGATGCATTTAAATGGACAGTGAGTAAGATTACTTTGTCAGTGTAAAATTATAAATTGAACTAGAATAAAAGATCTTCCTCCACAGTATTGGTGGATTCTTATTCCCAATAAGCAACCATTCGCTTCATAACCACACTTTTGTTCTGTTAAGGAAACTCTTAAACTTATTTCATGTTTCTGATGGACATTTGAACATTATTTATTTATACTATACTCTGATCGCCTTACTCTGTATTGCACAGTTGGGTATTTAAACTTTAATTGTGAATTAATTAGTTCATTCATTAGCTTAATCTTTATTGAATTAAAATTTTTATTACTCCATTATGCCCCGCTTTTAATTGCATGGACATACTAAGGTCGGCTGATAAGTCTCGGCCAATTAGACGGTAGCATCGTGTCGTTAATCTCTAGACTAGCTTGTATCCATAGTTACAGGTCAATAGATTTTTAGTTTTCGAATGACAGCATTTTAAACAAGACAACTTTAGAGTTTTCATGAAAATGAAGGATTTGGAAAAACGAGCAGTGATTAAATACTTACATTTGAAAGGTTTAACGCCTAAGGAAATAAGGAGGAAATGGACAATACATTGAAAGACACTGCCCCCTTTATATTCAAGGATTAAAAGATGGGTTGCAGAGATTAAAATGGGACGAACGAGCACTACTGATGAACCTCGCTCTGGACGCCCTGTAGAAGTGACAACTCCAGAGATCATTCAAAAAAATCATCGTTTAGTACTGGAAGACCGCAGATTAAAGTTGTTTGAAATAGCAGAGGCTGTCAACATATAAAAAGAATGTGCAGACTATATTTTAAATAATGTTTTGGGTTTTCACAAGGTCTGTGTAGGATGGGTGCCGCATTTGTTGACACCTGGTCAAAAGTTGCAAAGAAAAACTGTTTCTGTTAAGAAACATTTCAGTGAATTTTTGAGACAGGTTATTACCATGGCTGAAACTTGGATACATCACTACACTTCAAAAAGTAAATCACAGTCAAAACAGTGGATTGCGCCGGTGAAGCAACTCCAAAAAAGGCGAAATCAATTTTGTCAGCTAACAAGTTTATGGCGAGTGTTTTCTGGGATGCACAGGGAATTATTTTTATTGATTACTTGGAAAAGGGTAAAAGTACCATCGGTGACTACTACGCAAGTTTACTGCAACGTTTGAGTGGCGAGGTGAAAAGAAAAAGACCTCATTTGGCAAAAAAGAAAAAAAAAAAAATCTTGTTTCATAACGACAATGCTCCGGCCCATCTTTCAGCCATTGCAATGGGAAAAATGTAGAATTAACGTTGGAATTGCTTGAACAACCACCCTATTCACCAGATCTAGCACCCAGTGACTACCAGCTGTTCCCAAATCTCAAAATACTTCTTGAAGGACGAAGACTTCACAGCAACGAGGTCAATGATGCGGTAAACAGCTATTTTGAATACCTTGATAAATCACACTACAGTGGTGGTTTAATTAAATTAGAACACCGATATGACAAATGCATTAGCCTTTCTGGAGATTACATTTAGAAATAAAGCAAAAACATTTCTTTAAATGCTGTTTTCATCGAGAGGGCCGGGACTTATCAGCCGACTCTTATATCGGCGGCATTCACCTTTGAAATATCGTTGGGTTTCTAATTTGCTTCATTAGAGCTCTCTCCCCCCCCTCTCTCTCTCTCTCTCTCACACACACACACACACCTTCACACTCTCATTCATACTTTCAGATTCTGGAAAGTATAGACTGTATTCTTGGCTAGAAAAAATTCCCACCCGCAGCCAGGAATCGAATCTGCTACCTCTCGCATAACAGATCGGTGCTCTACTGATTGAGCTAGGAGGCTAGCCTATCAAATTACTGCATAACAACCTAGACGAGTTTTGTGGTGAATCCTCCTCTTTAAGTCTTAATTTTGTACAGTCCATAACTTCCCCGGCAGTCTTCAAATTCTAAAAAAATCCACATTTTGGCGGTGGACCAATCATAGGTCGAAATGGTGGTATGTTCTTTAGGTATTTGCTGTACTTTGCTTGTTGCCATGGTTTTAAACATCAATATAACAGCTACATGTTCTCAGATAACGAAGAAACAGATGAACATAATGACTATGAAGATACTATTCCCAGAGCACCAGAATAACCTCTTTGGGATATGTACATTCTGTGATCATCGCTGATTATAAAATATCAGGTTCACGTATTTCTATTGTTAGCAACGTTTGCCTTTGATACTTCATATTTATTTAGAATTTTCTTTCTTCGGACTTGAATATAACAAAAGTACAATGAAAATCAGGAAAATATTTCTTATGTGTGGACTGATAGAACATTTTTGGGTACAGAAGCATCAACGAATACATAGAATTAGAATTCACGTTGTTCAGAGGTTTTGACACTGTTTCATTAGACTCGTGGTTGCAGCATTTGATAAATGGAAATAAATAAAGAAATACACAGGATCGATTGTGACCTTTTAAGCTCTGTCTTCTATTTGCTTAGACTTTACACATAGGCATCTATGTGTATTGCTTGAAATTAAATGTAACTGACTTTTGTTCTCACGCGCATTCTCTACGGAGTACAATAATGAACCGGCTTTTGTTTCTACATGCATTCTCTGTGGAGTAGAGCATATTATTACTTTATACGCCATTCCATTTTCAATGAAGGTTTTGTAAACACGTTTTTTTCGTGTACTGATTTACTCAGTGCCATTTTTAAAAATAACTTGCACACCTTACTTGGGAAATAACATTAATTTAATTTTATACTTATATATGATATTAAGTATAACGTTATATTTTTATAATGCTGATGCTGATGATGATGGGTAAGAATTTTATAGATTTATTTTTGGCGGGATAGAACCTTTAACCCGCCTAAAGGTAAATGCCCCTCTGAAATTTGGAAATATGTTATCTTGTTGAAATTTATACAAATTATCACACAAAATTACATATCCTACCATGTTACTAGCTTGACTGTTTATTTAAATAATAATTTGTATTGTCTACATTGGCTGTTTGCAACGTTATGGGGTTGCGACTTTGTCCTGAATATTGTTTAAATGGTAATGACAAAGTAGCGTCGGCGTTATTGTGTGGGTCAGTTGGTCCGGTTAGGGTGGAACCTAGTGACATTTCCCTACCTTTTGATGTCTTTGCTGCTCCGGTGTTAGCTAAGGTTTTTCTTCTTCATCGGCGAACATGAATTCCTCGGTACAGGGCGTGGTACAGAAGGAAAATACAAGAGGTAGTAAGAAAATAACAATAATCACTGGTTCGTAAATATTATTGAAGAAAATTGCATGGTATAATATTACACTGTAGAAACCCTAACCGTTGACAACCAAGTGACACCTGCAAACATGATTATAAACCTGGGGAACGCAAAACCATGACTTCTTGGTTTCAACCACGGTGAGCAATGTTGCGCGATTTTGTTTCAGCGACTGACATAGTGTCGCCCATGGAATCTGGCGAAGAACTGCCCAAAACGGTTGTGAATTTTAAACTTAAACATCCTTCTGTATACATAGCGTCCCTTCTTGCTATTGGTTGCAAGTACTTATGCCTCTATTCCCTAAAGTAACTCAACAAAAGACAAATGACAGAGCAATAACCTTTTTAGAATGTTCCCTTTTGAAAGCGTCACTAACAATACTTCAAGGTTTTGCTAACGGAAATCTGTGCATTTACAGTTAAAACCACGTTTCCAACCCTTGTCGTCTTAGTGTGTAAAATACTAACAAAATACAAATATTCACAAATAAAATAATAGCTGAAGCAAAGCTTATTTACCCCTTACTATGATTAATACTATATACAAATGCTATCTATTTAATTAAGTATAATTATCACTATCGGTTCACAATGCATCTTATTTTTACATGTTATTGTTAGTAACATGATTTCGATATTTTTATGCGGATATTGAAGAGTTACCGTCTCATGTTCTAATAAACATTCTCTACATAATTCATTTTTAAGTATTCACAATAACAATTCAACATTTACATCAAAAGTTTGGAAATAGATGTGTCATGTTAAAGTTTTTATATATATACCCCTAATTATCGTAAAAACTTTATTTCTTATGTGTACTGTCCATAGCTTTTGATTTTTCAAAAAGTAATAATTTATATCTCAAAATTGTCGCATTATTTCTAAATTAATGTACCTTTGAGAGGGATACAACAATTTTGAAATGAATCATTAATAATCATACACTTTTATATTTATAGATTAAATTGATTGGTAGTTCAGTTTCTCACAGTGATATTATTTTATCAAGAAAATAGTTTTTCAATTTTACACATATTTGGTCAAATTTTACAGATATCTTACTATAAATAATGTGAATTGATATGTGAGATGAGTTCTTCATAATCCTAGAATTAAATTTTCTAAGCCTTTGAGCTTGTCTATGTAATGAGATCAGTAATTTCAGTATAAAATAAAATATATGCATCTATTTATTAAATCATATACTTTACAAAGTTGAGATAAAGTAACTCATTAAGGCCAAATTAGCTCCTGCTTATCGTAAAGGTTCTATAGTTTATTGCGTAATACTTACGAGTATACTTTATCAAATACGAATGAATGTGAGTTAAATGCAATATTCAAATTTGAAACTTTAATTTAACTAAAAAGTGTCCCAAATGAAGATGATGATGATGATGATGGTGTTTAAGGGCGCTCAACTGCCGAGGTCATAAGCGCCCTTATGATTAAAACTTGGCAATATCCAGTAAGAAAATACCAAACAAAAAAGTAAACACAAATAAAAGAGCTAACACAGTTGAAACGGAAGTAACAGAAATGTCCAACCCTCTAACCAGAGCTGGATATAAAACTCCATCTAAAATCAACACATTAAAACCAAAAGAGTTTAAAAAACCGCTATCACACTAAAACGTCAAGGTAAAAGAAAGTTTTGCTAAAAATTTAAAAACCCTGTCCACTGCTCTTGGGTCATCTGCCAGGACCTCAGCAAGAGAGGCCGGCATGCCCATAGATGACCGAATGTGTGCCAGGTGACCACACTCCAGCAACACATGACGAACTGTCTGTGCCTCCCCACAGAGCGCACAGACAGGAGCAGGTTCACGTTTAAAAAGGTAACTGTGAGTAAAAATACAGTGGCCAATTCTTAGCCGAGCTAGTACTACCTCCTCCCGGCGGAATAAACGAGAGGAGGTTACCCAGTTGACAGGGAGGTCCTTCACCTCTCGCAGCTTATTACCACGGAGAGCCGACCACTCCGCATGCCAAGTCGAAAAAACGGCTCTCCGTACAGCCACTCTAAAATCTTCTGCTGTTGAATGGGTAATAGTAACACTGGGCGCTGTGACTGCCGATTTCGCTGCCAAATCCGCCGTGTCATTCCCTGGCAAGCCAACGTGTCCAGGAATCCATGCGCACTCCACATTAAAACCAGAAGCGTGCAAAATGTGGAGAACGTCCTGGATGCGCTGCACCAAAGGATGGTAATTGTACAGCTCACGAATGCTCTGAAGGGCACTAAGGGAATCACTAAGAATAAGGCAGTCACTTAATTTTCGACGTCGAATATACAGAAGGGCTTGATAAATAGCATATAGCTCGGCAGAATATATAGATGTGCAACTAGGCAAACCGTAAGTAGAAGTTGCGGTGCCAGTTACAAAGGCACATCCAACACCGTCGGGGCTCTTACTACCATCGGTGTAAATACAAATACGGCCACTGTATTTGGATAAAAATTCTAAAAAGCAACGACGAATACTATCAAGAGGCGTAACAGATTTCCCGTAGAGCGTCATCCCGAGATCGACATGGGAGGTAGCGCGTAACCAAGGGGGGTGTATACTCTCTCCCTTGGATAACAGCCGAGGAATGTCAACATGGTGCTGGCGTAGAAGCTCACGGAAACGAAAACCTGCTGGCCTGGGGCTCAGAGAGCGGAGGCAGTATCGCTCGTGCAGCTCAGGGGAGAAAAACGCGTGATAAGTTGGATGCCCAGGCATACACTTCAGCCCACAGCCATAATTAGCAAGCAGGACATCACGCCGACAACGCAGAGGAGGTTCTCCCGATTCGGCGTAGAGGCTAACAACTGGGCTCGTTGGAAAAGCTCCAACGGCCACACGGATGCCCTGGTTATGTGTCTAACCTTCTGAGCACTGAAGGTCGAGCTGAAGAATACACAATGCTGCCATAGTCCAACTTCGAACGAATCACAGCACGATAAAGACGGAGCAATGTCGTCCGATCCGCACCCCAAGACTTGCCACTTAGTATCCGTAAAAGATTTAGAGAACGGTCACATCGTGCTCTAAGCTGTGCTATTTGTGGTGCCCAACAAAGTTTCCGATCGAAGATCAAACCAAGGAATCTCGCCTCGTCTGCGAAAGGAAGTAAATCTGGCCCGAGTCGAAGAGACGGCGGCATATGCCACTTACGGCGCCAGAAGTTAACGCAGACTGTCTTCTCAGCGGAGAAACGAAAACCGTGTTTCGAGCTCCATGCATAGAGATTGTCCAAACACCGCTGGAGACGGCGTTCCAAAAACGGTGTACGCTGAGAAGTACAGAAGATGGCAAAGTCGTCCACGAATAAACAGGAAGAGACACCTTGAGGCACACATAGTGATATGGAATTTATCGCAATAGCAAATAGAGTCACGCTGAGTACCGAGACCTGCGGCACTCCGTTCTCTTGAATAAAATGGTTAGAAAAAACCGAACCCACCCTCACTCGAAAAACGCGGTCCCGCATAAACTCCTGAATGACCAACGGTAGGCGTCCACGTATGTTCCAGTTGTGCAGAGAACGCAATATTCCCGCCCGCCAACACGTGTCGTAGGCCTTCTCGAGGTCAAAAAATATCCCAACTGTGGGGCTGTTCTTAAGAAACCCGTCCATAATCTGAGTTGACAGAGAGACAAGGTGGTCAGCAGTTGAACGTCGTCGTCGAAAGCCACACTGGATGTTTGTCAGAAGATTGTGGGATTCCAGCCACCACACCAACCGTCCATTGATCATGCGTTCCATCACCTTGCAAACGCAACTGGTGAGGGAAATAGGACGGTAACTGGAAGGAAGATGGCGGTCCTTTCCAGGTTTAAGAATGGGTATGATGGTGGCCTCCCGCCACTTGTCTGGAAAAATGCCATCAACCCAGACACGATTATAGACCTCGAGTAGGAAATCTTTGCCATCAGGAGAGAGATGTTGCAACATTTGGACGTGGATACCATCTGGACCTGGTGCTGAGTGTCGTGAAGAGGAGAGTGCATTGTCTAGCTCTGCCAGGGTGAAAAGGCGATTATAATCCTCAAGGTTGCCAGAAAGAAACGAGAATTCTTGAGATTCCACCTGGTTCTTAACTGTAAGAAACTCAGGGGAATAGTTGCCTGAGCTAGACACCTCAGCGAAAGCACTGCCTAAAGTATTCGCCACGTCAAATGTATCAACAACAGCTCCGGTAGGTGTTTTGAGACCGGCGATGGGCATATGGTTCGGTTTCCCAGCCACACGTCTTAACTTATCCCATACGACAGAGGAAGGTGTATGTCGATTAAAGGAACGCACGAATTTATTCCATGACATCTTTTTGCTATCCTTAATAACCCGCCTAGAATGTGCACGCATCCGTTTATAGTGTATCAGGTTATCCAGTGTAGGAAAACGCTGGAAAACCCGTAGAGCTCGTCTGCGAGCGCGAATAGCATCCCGACAGTCAGCGGTCCACCAAGGTACCGGAAATCGACGGCTGTAGCCAGTCGAACGCGGAATGGATTGCTCAGCAGCAGAAAGAATGGTCCCTGTGAGATGTTCGACCAAGTGGTTCACAGAGTCGTGCTCTTCGTAGTTAAATTCAGCCAAGTGGGAGTACAGTTCCCAGCTGGCGTGGTCTAGGCGCCAACTAGGTAAACGGGTGGAACATACAACGGGTGTCAATACACTAATACGACAAGGAAAGTGGTCACTAGAATGTAAATCCGAGATGATATTCCAGCATAAGGTGACTGCCAGCTGAGGGGAACAAATTGCAATGTCAATGTGTGAAAAACTATGAAATGCGTCAGAAAGAAAGGTGGGCTCTCCGGTGTTCAAGAGAGCAAGATTCTGACTATCCAAGAAGTCTTTAAGTAGCGTACCTCTCGCACAAGCCCGAGGAGAGCCCCAAAGAGGGTGATGGGCATTCACGTCGCCTACCAATAAAAAGGGTGGTGGCAACTGCGAAATGAGGTGTTCTAAGTCGCTGTCCGAGAGGTCCGCAGATGGAGGCAAATAGATACTGCAAATGGTGAATGAAGCGGAGGGTAGCTTAATGCTGACAGCAACGGACTGGATTGCAGATTGTATGGGTACGGAGTTGGCAAAAATATCATCTCGAATAAGCATCATAGTGCCCCCATGTGCCGGGACACCGTCCTCCGGGGATAAATCACATCGTACGGAGGAGTACTGCCTGATGGTAACGGTGTCCTGTGGACGGAGCTTCGTCTCTTGTAAACATACAGCCAAGGGTTCATGCTGGCGCAGCAACAAGTCAAGCTCTGGTCGATGTGGTCGAATTCCGCGTATGTTCCAATGGAGGATAGCCATTGAGTATATTATGGGATAAGTTTCAAATCGAAAGACGCTTCTGCAGATTGGGATTAGCTGGTCGGTTCAATTTGTTCTTCTTAGGCGTTGGGCTAGTACTATTTTCAGGAGCACGATCCTGCCGTTTCCGCACTGTCCCTCTGGCAGTGGCGGCAGAATCCTCCTGGTCCATCTCCTCCACAAGGGAGGTCCCTTTTTCAAGAGCAGTTTTCGGTCCAAGTAGTTCGAACCGATTGGATGTGCTGATCGGCGAAGACGGCCGTCGCCGATTCACGCCCTCCTCCCCAGATGACCCTTCAGAGTAGGATACACGTGTGGAGTTGCGTGTACTTTTCTTACCTTTAGATGACTTGGTAATAGATTGCACATTCTCTTTCAAAAAGTCTTGTCGGACATACTTGGTCTTAAACTGTTTTTCCGGGGCAGAAGACGTCGTGAATTTAATAGCTTTAGTTCCGGAGGTCGAGGCTTTCGGTGACAAGTGTGCAGGACTATTCTGTAAGCTGGCGGATTTGGCAGATGTTGATACCAACTTGGGTGTAGGTGCCGAAGGCTTTGGCAGCGCTTGGGCTAAAATAACCTTTTCCGCAATTGTAGCCCCGTTCATATCGCCGGTCTGTGTTGCGATTTCCCGACGCGGTACCGGTTTAGCTGCAACTGAGCTATAGGTACCGGACCTCGGGGCAGAGGGTTGGCGGAGTCGCAGGAGCTTCCGGGCTTCCAAGAAGGACACCTTCTCTTTCACCCGTATCTCCTGGATCGCTCGTTCCTCTGCAAAACGGGGGCAGTCTCGGGAACTAGATGGGTGTTCCCCGTTACAGTTCACACACGATGGAGCTGAAGCACAAGCCCCATCGTGGGAGGTGTCACCGCAGTGGACGCAGGTGGACTTGCCGGTACACAAATCACTAGTGTGACCAAAACGTTGGCATTTAAAGCACCTCAGCGGATTGGGTATATAAGGCCTAACTTCGATGGCTTCGTACCCTGCTCTAATCTTTTGAGGCAGATCAACCCGATCAAAAGTAAGAAACAGGGTACGAGTAGGCAGGAATTCACCGTTGATCTTACGTTGTACCCGATAAACAGCTGAGACACCCTGAGTCGCAAGATTTTCTTGGATCTCCTCAATGGACAAACCGTCCAACGCGCGGGTTGTTACTACACCGCGGGAGGAGTTCAGCGACTTGTGCACCTCGACCTTCACTGGATAGCTGGCTAACGTGGTGGCTTTAAGTATCCTTGCAGCTTGCGAGGCGGAGTTGGCTTCTACAAGAAGTGTACCGTTGCGAGCTCGAACGCAAGATTTGACCGGACCAGCAATGGCATCGAGACCCTTTTGGATAGTAAAAGGGCTCACCGTAAGGAACTTCTTACCTTCCTCTGTCCTATGAATAACCAAGTAGCGAGGACCACATGACTCGACTACTTCCTTTCCAACGTTTGCATTTAAAATAAGGGGTTTTGGTTTTGGTGCCATAAAAAAAATGGTATAAATTCATCCCCCAGTGCTCCCCACCCACCACGGAGCCCAACGAGGGGTCACCCCACTGGGGTGACAGGGCTACACAGGGGATATAGCGGGCTCGCCGTCCCACTCACCCTGGAGTAAGGTGTAATACCTAGTCCTGGCCGATTGACTAGGGGTGGGTTAGTCCCTAGCCTCCCGTTTAGGCAAATCAGAAACCAAAGCGGTGTATTAGGCTGCGCACCCTCCCCAGTTACTGAAAGACAGAAGCCCAGGCTCAGGTACGCAACCCTCAACCAACCAGGATATTCCTTTTCACCGACACGGGTCTCCACGCACGGCCTACACGTGGGTGGGCATTTTGACCTACTGACTCCCTCACCACTCTGAGGTTGCCCACAGAGGGAGTCAAGGTGGCTCGGGACCCCGGGTGCGCCTAACCCGTACCTACCGTAGTAGGCCCCTGGGGGGGTCCCAAATGAATGCCACTACTATACATTTATACAGAATGTTTCAAATATATGTTTATAAGGTTTAGGGTTTGGTCCGTTACATCGTAAAAGGAAAAAATATTCATATAAACACATGGCGTAAAACCCTTCATTCTCGATTTATTGAGGTTCAAAATACTATTACTCAAATCATTTTAAAGAGACAGTTTAGTCAATTTTTGTCATCAGCTTGCTAGGAGGTGTTCCA
Source organism: Hymenopus coronatus (assembly GCA_030762935.1). Taxonomy (NCBI): domain Eukaryota; kingdom Metazoa; phylum Arthropoda; class Insecta; order Mantodea; family Hymenopodidae; genus Hymenopus; species Hymenopus coronatus. The sequence goes on along the minus strand of CM060889.1, from coordinate 36,781,668 downwards.
CACAAATACCACTTATGGAAAATGATCCAAATGTGATCCTCTTGCATCTAAACACGCATGCACTCATCGAAGCATAGGATGTCGAATACCCCCAGTCGGTATCATGTGATTTCTCAAGCTTACATGACACGCAGATAAAGAGTTTCTTCCATAGAACTGGTCCCCAAATTCCTATCCATTTGTCATGCTAGATACCAGTCTCAAACAATGAGACTAAAATGTGCTAGAGCATCATGCATAAACCACATGTTTATTCTTATTTGCAGAGGAACATTTTCTAAAATTCTGGGAGAGTATTCTGAATGAAGTCCCTGAAGGTAGCATTTGTAAGGGGTCCTGATAAATGACAAATTTTCACAAGTAGACATGACAACACGAAACTAACTCCGCAGGATAAAATGGACCAAAGCCTTCTATGAATGAGTGCATAAATAAATAAGTTATTAGCCTGGACCCGAAAAGCCGTTGAAGGTGAATTTTATTAATAAATTGGTAACGCGAAAAGAAACATTTTAGGGCATTCTTCACTTCACTTCCGTCTCATAGTTGTTCCCTCCACCTTTTTCTGGGTCAACCAATTATTCGAATGTAATCCTAGGCAGTCTTGAATCTGCCATTCTTTGAACATATTGCATCCACTGGTTCTGATATTTTTCAATTTTGAAATTTGTTGATTCTATATTAAGTTCTGCTCTTATATCATCATTCCGGATTTGATCTAATTTTGTAAATCCTTTTGTTTGCCTTAAAAATTAATTTCACACTTTGTAAACGGTTTATCATTTTCTTTGTGGTGACGCATGTGCCTATTTTCTTGTTTGGATGCCAGGAATCCATGCCCAAACATTGTAAAAGTATTTTTGAATCACACAGTATACATTTATATATTCAGTAGAGCAAATTAATAGTTGATAGGGGAGAAGTGGGGTCAGTTTTATTACTTTACCAGTCACGAAATAAAAATCCTATATAATATAATTTGCTTTAATCTAGGTCTAATGGGCTGTATGTAAGATGCTGGAGTTGACTGCGAACATCTGTAAAACCAGCAGATATTAAGGACGTGCTTCCTGTCTGGCCGATGCTAGTGCTGGTACTAATTACAGTTTCACCGCATCTCGGAGTAATAAGTCTCCAGCGAAAGCTACAAACATAACGTCAATCCCCTACCACCACTACTTCCTCTCGTACTCAATGCACGACAGTATTTAGCATGCGAAAATCCTAGCTAAGACTTGCCAACAGTGAACAAACAACAGCAGCCAAACCATCTCTTTCTCTCCCTCTGTTTCTCTCTCCGGTTATCCGGATTAATTACACCACAAGATTCTGTCTCGATATCCCACTATTCTCTAGCGGTCTGGATGGGTGAGGCTACAGACAGTTCTGCAAGAGTTTGTAGATTTGACATCAGCGGTTAAATTATTAAGTTCTGCACATTGCAATCTGGGAACAAACTCACTATCCTAATTTGCTTTCCTTCAGGAATTTGATAAACTATGCAGGTTCATGAGCTTCATAAATTCATCATTATTAGAATTACGGTCGATACAAATCAACCAGTCATATGTACAGCAATGCTAATTTTACTGTAGAATAATTTTCTGAAATTGTAGAACTATTGCTCGTATCATACATATCTTAGAAACAGTATAAAGCATAAATGCTATAATGATGCAATTTAACTTCGTACTTTTAGGATTTCAAACATATAACAAATATATTGTTATAAATAGTTAAAAAAATCTAAGGTGTTGATTCACATGTCTGTATACATTATCAGCCTTTTAAACTAGAATAGAGCATGATATTTTGGGTGTTTTTCTTAATAAATTTTTCTATAAAACTTTCCACTCTTCGGATAATTACTACTTTATTTTGCTCAATTTTGCAACGCGGCAAATTCAATAGATTCACTCAACATTTAACAGGTTAGCTTTTTCCTCTCTATAAGTGCTATGTACATAGTGTATAGAGAATGTATTGTAATGCAGCCAAAAATTCGATACCGAGATTTCACCGGAAATACATGTTTTAAGAACCTCTGAATACAAAAAAGGCATTTTTAGAAAAATGTCCGTGTGTGTGTGTCTGTCTGTCTGTCTGTGTGTGTATGTGTGTGTGTTTCTGTGGGCAGCATAGCTCAAAAACGGAAAGACCGTTAAATACCAAACTTGGAATTTAAATTCAGTATCTTCCAAGGATGCGACACGAAGGTTTTCGAGAAAATCCACCACCCCAAACTACCCTTCACATGGAAAAATTTTCGAAAATTTTGATTTTCTAAAAAAAGGTTCTAACGATTTTGATTAAAATATCGTATATTAAAGATATATACCTGACAAATAATATGTATATCTTGAATTTTCTTTGAATAACCTCTGAAGACTACTTTATTCTGGATTAATTTTACGGAATTGTGAATAACTGGTTAACCTAAGAGATAGAAAAAAACCTAGCACACAAAAATTGTAGAGCGCATTAAAACACACAATTTATGTTATATATATATTTCGTGGAGTTGATCGTTTTTAGATAGTCATTATTATTGGTTTCAGCCTTGAAAGACTTCTGTCCATACAAACAAAGGAACTCCAGTGGCATAGCAACCAGCTTTTGACTATCACTTTAACCTATGGTACTCCCTTACAAGGAAGCAAGTAATAAGACTATTTCTCCTAATTGTTTCTCGATGAGCATGAAGTAAATAGAAGCATAAGTTTTTAACCATAATTTGTTGCATCAATGTAGTGAAAGTCATGTGAATGGAACACATCAGATTTTTTCAGCTTGTGCTGCCATGATAACTAGCAAAAAAAAAAAAAAAATAAAAAAAAACACCTTCGTATGCAAATAAACAGAAAACGTAATCTACATATCATACTGAATGAGGGACTGAAAAAGCATTTACTTATTATGTAAACTATTAATAGGAACACTTATTTATAAAGGTAAATGAAACTTGAGAAACCTAATTTCCACGATTATGCTTCATTACTTTGCAAATTATATAATTCTGTGAATACCTTATTAAAGCAAGACAAGAACAGAAACTAAATGAGAACTTCTCTTTAATGTTTCCAGTGGGATCCGTCGATAGTATCACCCATACCACATTTGCACTTCAAGATCTTTTCCACGAAGTGAAGTATTTCTTCCTCTTATACATTTCTTTGGCAACTACTTCAACATCAGAAAATATGCTTGCTGTATCTGGACACATTTTTTTAAAATGTGATGTGCATCTACTTGGATACTATATATTTACAGTATACCACTTATACCGATACTCACTTCATAAAGGCTATAAAGGCAACAGTTTGCTCACTTAATCATGTTCCTATTAATAGTTCTCTGGGTATCAACTTGTAGCTAATTTTCAATTGTATTCTAATTCCGAAATTGTTCCTGTTTGGCGTTCTCCAATTGGTAACATTTTTAATCTGATAATCCTGTTTCTAGGGAAGATTAATAATACTGATATTATTATTATATTATTATTACTACTACTATTAACTGCCACTATTACTACTACCACCACCACTAATAATAATAATAAAAATAATAATATCAAAGAACAAGGATTTCCATATTCTATATATCTTATGTCTTAAGCTCTGAATTGTTTCTGCTGTAATCACAGATATTGGTCATCGGAATATGGAAATCTAATGGCAGAGAGTAAGTCATCATGCCAGGCTATTGAAAAAGCGTGATTTAGTGCGTCAGCTAAATCAGCTTCATTCACAACTCAGTACATTTTGCATATTATACAAGTACCTTTACTGTATTCCCCTATTTTTCATGTTTTCATTAGACACAAGTCTAAGAGATCTTACACCATTCAGCTGCAAGAAGAAAAGGGAAGCTCTCCCTAGAACGCAACACGTTTTAATAGTGCAAAGTTTAATTATTTTATAGTATCGAAGGTGTGTCACAAAGAATTAGACACCTCGATAACACCGATTACTCGTATCGAGAGTATCGAGGTATCGGCGGGTCAGGTCCCATCTTTCTTGTAAAAAAAAAATAATTGAAATACATCTGTGTAGCGTTCTTTGGCTTTAAACTTTTTTATTGTGAAGGCTAGAACATCGTAAACATATATCTGAACTAATTAATTATGTTAAAATCTACCATGGCTGTTGCTACAAAAACATAAACAGAGAAACTTCAGTATTGTTTATGCACAATTTGTAGCATTAAGATAATGTTGCCAAGCCAGTTAAAGAAAGTGTTAGATTAACGCAATTTGTAATTAATTGCTTTTTCACATGCAAATAATCTCCGGTAATTTCTGAGAGAGATGAATTAAACAAAAACGAAATTCGAGCACAGAAATGAAACAGCTCGGCCTACACCCAAAGTTCTGCTTTAATTATTAATTTTTTCATAAATCTTTACATAATAGCTTATAAGTCTTTAAGCTGCTGTCTGTCAGTTTGCGAAGTCAGCTATTGAATCAAAGAGGCGTTAGAAATTAAAAGATTGCGGCATTCATCTCCCTTAATTTCCGAGCTGGGTTCTCTTTTGAATCGAGATGAGGCGCCGAAGAATTTAACAATGTTAAAGAGTATTGGCATTCCAATGGAGCGTCTCTCCTTCCCCTCATCCTAATAGAGCCTATTACCTTGCCCAAATCGGATTACCCTTTTCCTAAAGAAGCCTGAAGCTCAGAGTCAGTAACGATCACGTTTTGCTGACACAGGCCATTTCTTTGTGCCCTTTCTCTGTACTTTCATTCGATGTCCTCTCCTACCCCTATTCCTTGATTCTTATTTCGTATTTTTCTTCTTCTTCAGAACCACCCATATATTTTCCTAACTTAATACTGTATATCTGTTTGATTCATACGATGCTGTATCTTGTCTGAAATCCTCTTACTGTCAACAGCAAAAAAAGTCGAAATAAATGAACACAAAGTAAACGAATCACTACATCCAAGCTCAATAAAGCTTCCATATATACTTTTATCTATTTGTTTTATAATTTTGAAATAATAACAAAAAATTCGGTGCAGCACTTTCACATACATAGTATAAGATAATACTATTATTCCACGTACCAAAATGCAGGGAGCCTACCTCACTAGTGTGGTAGTAGCATGTTAGCCTCATGTTCAACAGGTCGTGAGTTCGAATCTCCTAAAGGTGAGTTACCCGGATAAGGTTTTTTTTCGGGGGTTTCCTTATCCTAAGAAGGCGAATGTTGGGCGACTTTAAGCTTCATGGATCCCGAGATCATTTGAGCATCATTTCACCAATTTCATCGTCTGATATAACCAACCAGGTTAAAGGACGTTAACATTAAAAAAAATGCATACCACATGTACGTTCTCGGCACAAAAGCAAAACATACCTTCTTAAACACTTATAATTTATTTCCATAGCTCTTTTATTAATAATTCATGTCAGAATTTTTTTAATATTTCTTCTTGTAGATTGAGATAAATTGTATAAATGATTTCAAAACCCTCGTTTTAACACGGTAGCATTTTATCTTATAATACTGCTCTGATAATATATTTATACACTTACATGAGTTCATAAGAAATAAAAGAACGACATTTCAGATTGCATTGCCTGAAATGTTATAAAATGTAAACTAACAGCTATATTTTGGAAATTCCTAACGCTATGATAAATCCTATGTTTTAGATATTTTACATTTTAAGCAGATTTACAATTTTGCTGAAGTATATTTGTTTGTATGTACACTTTACATAAAGTAGAATAAAATAGCTATTGCTCTTAATTATAACGGAGTATATAGCACCTTTACTCATATTAATATTTCAAAATATGACAATTGCAACCAATTTGAAATGATATAGATTAAATAAAAATATTAAATACAACACATGGGATATTAGTGAAAACCTTATCAATGAGCTCATATTCTTCACAAAATTTTCTCTAGCTGTTCCGCAAATAAACTTTTCTTACGAAAATGTATGCTTTTATTTACATCATGCAATTGAGATGAACATCACCAGAATAAGTCTTATTACTTGCCTTTGTAAGTAAAAGGGAAATAAAGGAATGCACTAAGCTAAAGCGACTGTCAAAAACTTTTAAAACTGGTCGCCATGTGAAACAATTGAAATTCGGTTCTGTTTGCTTGCTGAATAAACAAAAGAGAGCCAAAAGGAAAGATGACGTCCCGTTTGAGAAACGTTTAAGTAGCTTAAAACTTAAACCAATAGCACGGAATATTTCTGAAATGACTATACCTACAAATAATGTATAGTCATAAATTGTGTGTTAAACGACATCTATATTTTTGTGCAGTAAAGTTTTATTTCTCACAGTTTACCAGTTATATAAAAGTTATACAAAAGTCATTCAGAATGAAGACGTTTTCAGTGACTATTACCAGAAAGTTCCATACATAAACTTCGTTTGTCATGAAAATATATTTAAAATAAAATCGTTATGGCCGTTTTTCAGAAAGCCAAAATTTTCAACAAATATTCTATGTAAAGGATAGTTTAGTAAGGGAGGAGTTTCCTGAAAATTATCGTGTCGCATCCTTGGAAGATACTGAACTTTAATACCAAGTTTGACATTTAACATACTTTTCATTTTTGAGTTGTGCTGTCCACACAAACACACACACACACAATTGCTTGGTTTTTGCATTTAGAGGACCATAAAATGTATTTCCGGTGAAATTGTACATCTAAGTAATTATCTTGTGTGCTGTAGTTTTCTGTGAATCTACTGTTTATTTGCTCTAAGTCACATCCGGAGAATATTTGACAAACAACCACCTCTTCACGGTAGTCACTGGGTGCTAGATGTGGCGAATAGTGTGGATGTTTAAGCAATTCCGACTTTAATTCGCACATTTTTCCCATTGCAATGACTAAACGATGAACCGGAACTTTGTCGTGATAAAACAAGATATTTTTTGGCCAAATGAGGTCTTTTTATTTTCACCTCATCACTCAAACGTTGCAGTAAGCTTGCGTGGTTGTTACCAATGATACTTTTACCCTTTTCCAAGTAATCAATAAAAATATTTCTCTGTGCATCCCAGAAAACACTCGCCATAATCTTGTTATCTGACAAAATTAACTTTGCCTTTTTTGGAGTTGGTTCACCTGGCGCAATCCACTGTTTTGACTGTGATTTACTTTCTGAAGTGTAACGATGTATCCAAGTTTCATCCATGGAATAACCAGTCTCAAAAATTCACTAAGATTTTTACGGTAGAGATAGAAACAGTTTTTCTTTGCAACTTTTGAATAGGTGTCAACAAACGCGGTACCCATCTTGCACAGGCCTTGTGAAAGCCAAAAATATTACTTAGACTATTACCTGCACTTTCTTTTGATATGTTTACAGCCTCTGCTATCTCAAAAATCTTTAATCTGTGGCCTTTCAGTACTAAACGATGACTTTTTTCAATTACCTTTGAAGTTATTACTTCTACAGGGCGTCCAGAGCGAGGCTCATCACTAGTGCTCATACTAAACTCTGCAACCCACTTTATAATTATTGAATATGAAGGGGCAGAGTCTTTCAATGGACTGTTTCCTCCTTGATTTATTTAGGCTTTAAGTCTTTGAAATGGAAATATTTAATCACTGCTCGTTTTTCCAAATCCTCCATTTTCGTGTTTATAACGCTGTCATTGGAAAACTAAACAAACTAATGACTGTAGCTATGGATACAAGCTAGTCTAGAGTTAAACTACACGATGCTACCGTCTAACTGGCCTAGTGGCGCCGTATCTGTGAGGCCCGGGACTTATCGGCCGACCCTCGTAAATGCATATGGCCTCATTGATATACAGGGCGTGTTTATGTTAACATTTGAAATCTATTCCTTTAAGAGCAGGCCAATACTTGAGTAATGGCCAAAAAGGCACTAAAAGCAGTAGCAGAATATTATCCTTTTGTGTTTCTAACAACGTCATATTTTACAGTCCTATGGAAACTATATTCCCCTCGAGTAACCTACAGGAAATATGTTTATTGATATAAAACAAGTCGGGGACGCCCTCTTAACATTGAAACAGTGAACAAATCTCCACAGGAGCGTGGACCTAAATCTACGTTTTGATGTTTGGAGGGCATCTCCAAAATTCTTAACACCAATACAGATAAATCCTGTAAATGCAACGCACGAAACCATCGAGTGGCACTTAAGAATTGTCGAAATGGTGGTTTTCGCAATTTTGCTCTCATTCAGGTCTAATTGTATTTTGATGTAATTTTTATGAGATATTTTAATTAAAGACAGTTTTCAAATATTATTGAAAATTAGTCTATCTAACTTTATTAAAGAACAGTTTCTGAATAATATTAATTTTGTACCAAGCACTCCATTATTTCTGCTACATAATTCTGGAATTCTACCATGTATTTTTAATAAAATAATACTTATCTAAAGACAATTTCGTTATTTATTACGGCAGGATTTGAAATTTAAAATCATTTGTCTAAGTAGTATATTAAAATATTAAAACAACTCTAGTTTTGCTTTTAATAAAATTATTTTCATATATCAAATGTAAAACTACTCTTCAACATGCGTTTAAAATTTCATATTGCCATATTAAGTAATGGGTCCTGAGGTAAAATTGGAAACATGCACATTCAAAAACAAATAGAGATCAAGAGTCAGCCGAACACGACGCAAGGAAGAATATCGAAGTAGCTAATTGAGAAAAACTTTTCCATCATTGTTATTTTCTCCTAAACAGTCGGCCTTAGAACCTATTAATTGCACTTCTATCTCACATTAAAGAGATTCCCAGCTTGAATCTCGATTAGGGTGAATTAATCAGATAAGATTTTCTTTCGGAGGCTTCCCTTATTCTGAGAAGATGATCTCGAACTACATAAAACCCAGGCTCATGTGAGAGTAATTTCATTCATTATCAGATATGAACCATCAGGTTTAAGGACGTTAAAAGTTAAACAAAGAAACTTTTATGACTTTAAAATTATTAACCGAAGTATATAGTATGTTATTTAATTAGTACATTTCATATTAACTCATTTTCTATAGAGGACTTTTTGCATGATCAATTCATTTTCCTTAACGACGTTGATTAAGTATTGTGTTTCTTAGATTCTTGTAAAAAGGGTAAAAAGAAGGAAAATAGGAACAAAAGAATTTAATCTAGATTCAAATATACTTCTTCCTACTTTAATTACAGAAATCTTGCACCTGTTATTGATATTCGATCTTTATGACCCCCATAAAAATTTAACTTCAGGTTCCATTAAATAAAACATACCGTCTAGTAAATAACCAGCGAAAACTACATTTGAATTTAATTTTGTGCAAATTTGAATAGTGAAAGCAGAACATGTAGGAAGAAAATCTGATGTGCTCCATTCACATGACTTTCTCTAACTCTCTGTGACAAATTATTGTTAATAGGCTTATTCTTCTATCTTCTTTATGCTAATCGAGATAAAAATTAGCAGAAGTGGTTTTATTACTTAGTTCCTCATAAGCAGAAGGGAAATAAGGGAGTACACTAGGCTAAATCGACCATGAAATGTTTTAAAATGTGGTTGCTATGGTATAGAAATCAGTTTCTTTGCATGGTCAGATGTTGCCAAGTTATCGTAAGATAAAAGTATAAGTATTTTAAAACGAAATCAATAAGAAGGATTATCTAAAACAAACTGTCAACTCCAAGATAATATGTATATAACATAAATTGTGTGTTTTAACGAGCTGTACATATTTTGTTAAGTAAGGTTTTATCTATCTGTTACGGTTAATTAGTTATGCTAAATTACGCATATAAAACGTCTCCAGAGGATATTCCCAGAAAATTCAAGATATACACTTCATTTATCATATAAATATCTTTAATATATGATATATTAATCAAAATCGTTAGAGGCATTTTTAAGAAAATCAAAATGATTGGAAAATGTTCCATGCAAAGGGTAGTTGGTGGTGAGAGATTTTCTTGCAAATCTTCGTGTCGCATCCTTGAAAGATATAAAACTTAAATACCAAGCTTGGAATTTTTATTTTTGAGCCTATGCTACCCACAGTCACTCACCCAGACAATAGATGTCCTTTATTGTTTATTTGGATACCGATAATTCTTAAGGCAGTTTACTACTTTCTATACACGGATTGCGCAGATTAGAGGTAGAGAAGATATTGTATTCCACCTAAAAATTCGATGTCGAGATTTCACCGGAACTGTGTTTTGAGGTTCTTTGAGTCCGAAAAAGCATATTTAGGAATACTCCTTTGTGTATGTTTATGTGAACAGCATAGCTGAAAAACGAAAAGACTGTTAAATACCAAATTTAGCACTAAAATTTAATATCTTGCAAGTATGTGATACGAAGATTTCCAAGAAAATCTCCCCATCCCAAAGTACCATTTACTTGGAAAATGCTTTGAAAAGTTTGTTTCTCTTGAAAAGGACTAACGATTTTGATTAAAATGTTATACTAAAGATGTTTACATGGCAAATAAAATATACATGTTTAATTTTCTGGGGATATCCTCTTCATTCGGGATGAATTTTGCATAACTGGTAAATAGCACAAAAAATGTAGCTCTTGTTGAGAACACACAATTTATGTCGTATGCCTTGCTTTGTAGAGTTAACCATTTCCAAGACAGTTGAGAGTTCTCCCTTGTCAGGCGAATACTAAACGGAGTTATTTTATACCATTAAATTTTTCCGGACCCTTATTCACCCTGTCATTTCATTTTATCTCACTATTCGCGGTACTGGCTTGTCTGGGTAGTTTGATGGTGTGTGGTCTACGCTGGTTTTACACTATGCCAGTTCCTCCTCCTCGTCTGGTATAAAACCAGGAAGGTTCGGACCTGTTCATCGGGAGGAGCGCTGGGGGATGCGCCAGAAGTGGCTGTATCTGTTCACTTTAGGAACTCCGCAATTCCTGTGCCAGTCGCTACAATACTTTGGAACTGTCATCCATCTCTTACTTCCGGAGGCTGTGTCCGGTACTATAGGCCTCGGGTCGCAGTGCTTAAATTCTCTTCTGAACTTCGGGAGCCAAAACTGTTGCCTTTTCCAATTGTCCGATAATAGTGTGAAATGCTTTTCATTCCGAAGGAATCTTGTATAATTTAGTATAAAAGTTTTATGTGAGAGATGGACAAAAACTTAAAACACACAAGTGTAAATCATAACTTAAACTTTCGTCATCAGCCATTTCGTGACAGCCGTATATATTTGAAAATTTCAATAATTTTTCATTTTCACTATTCAGTCGTTTCTCGGAAAAAATATGAGCTTTTTTTTCCAGTATATGTACTTAGCTATGACACAATTTGCTACAATTAACTTGAATTAAACACAAGAATAAGCCTTTTCAAGTATTTCTTGGCGTGGGGATATTCCCCCCGCTGGGAGGCCTGGTGCGGGGTGCACTCAGCCTCGTGAGGTCTCTGTGGGCTAATTGAGGAGCTACTTGATGGAGAAGTAGAGGCTCCAGGTCGAAAGGGCCGCATTAACCGGCCGGGAGTGATCCGAGGCGCTGATCCCGTCTCACCCTCCAAAACTGCTCCCAATCCATGAGGTCTGAAGTGGACCGAGATGGGATCGCAGCGGCCAGGCGGTAAGCCTTAGCCCCTTGGGGGCTGTTGCGCAGGAGTTTAATTCATTTTAGGCATTTCTTGTAGAAGCCGAATAAAAATAAATGTGAATGTAAACGTTGGAGTTTTACTTCTTGCGCTGCTACCACAAAAACTAATACACATACCATAAACAAAATAATAACACAGGGATTTTATTATTATTACTATTATTATTACTATTGTTATTATTATGGTCGACGTTATTTGATCAGAGAAAGAAATCGTGTTTGCACATCATCTAGCAACACATGCGTATTAGTTTGCCATCCATGCAATAGGTTGGTACTCTTAAAAGCGAGTTTCCTTAACCCCATGAGAAGTTTGAGGCTAGACAGAGAAAATTTATTTAAGAAATTATGCAAGTACTTTCGATCACTTATGAAATTAGCGCCATACGGTTTAAGCAGCAAGGAAGTTGTGAGTAAAGGAAAGCCATTGAGGGGCGAACAAGCTGTTAGAAAGAGCAACACGAAAAACAATAGCTTGTTGGCTAAATAGCTCGTTTATTGACTGACTCTTTATTTACCCTCACATTAGCGATTCCATTAAAGATCAAAGGAATTGTTTCGTTGTTAAATCTGTTGCCTAAAGGAAACAAAGAATCCTGTGAAGGCTTGTGGAGAGATCGCCCTGATTCATTTTGGGCTACGTTGTTGCGAACCAGGTTGGTTCTATCTGTGGTATGTGTTTGGTCTTAAAAGTACCTTAAAGACTGGACTTGATGGACTTTTTCATAAAGAAGGAGCCGTTATATTTACTACTAACACCGAAAACTATAGGTTTATTATAGTGTCTTCTTTTTATAGTTTTAGTCAAAGAGCCCTGTACCTACAATGGAATACAGTAGGTTATTAACTATCTTCTGGTTTTTTTATCCAGTAATTCATACCTTTTCCCTACCATTTGCAGGTTGTATGAGAGGCTGTTTTTTCCTACATTGTACAACTGACATATTTTTTGAAGATTACCATTACATGTAGATGTTTAGTTAATCCACAATCAATAATGCTGTTACTAGGTTATTTGGAATCTGTTGAGTTTAGGTCTTCAGTTAAGATGTTCTACTCATTATTCTTTTATTGTGCTTGCAACTTTCTGTTTGAATCCAATTTTGTTGGTAGTAATATTTAATCCACTCCTCTCTGTCATCAATGTTTTTAAACTGAATTTTCAGAGATACTAAAACTGGTTCAGGACTAGTGAATTTTGGTGCATAGGTTTTTTTGCCAATGCTAGGTACCTCAATGGTTTATGGGGCACTTGGATATATTGATTGTGCTCTCTGATCTTAGTCATATCAATTTACGTACACTGACGTGCATACAAAGTGACTCATGTGGACTTTATATTGTTACTGACAAATTTAACCCAAACTCTGTCAGCGTGGCTTCCTCTGCTTCTCGATCATAAATAGCTGTTCTGACTAAATTAGCAAGGTAATTTACTTCCCAAAAATTTAACTTAGCCTTTGCTTTTTTACCAGTATATTGAAAATGTTGAAGTGGTATCCTTCATTTCACATTGATTATAACATCTTTCATTGGTTCGTTTTTGCATTTATGAATTGTTTTTCAGACCAGTTACACAGAGGCTTAATACCGGATGGGTGAGTTCAGAGTTTGATTACCTGAAGTAATTACAATTACTTTTTATAGATTACAAGATTTAAAATGCGATTCCTTTCTGAGGCTGTTGCGAACATCACTCCGTTGTCACTCTGTGGAACAAGGCTCATGGTACACAATGGTTTTGGTTGTATAAAACTACTTTAGCTTATATTAGCGTGTCAACGTACAAAACAATAAAATAGTCTCTCTGTATGTGAGCGCATTCCCATATGTATGTATGGATTTTGCATACCAATAGAAAGCTTACCTCTATGCAAACTATTCCTAAAGAAAAGCTAAATATACAATCCACAAACTTTAAGAGTAATTCTTGACTGCAAATGGAGCACAAAAGTTTATATCACTTTCTATCCAGAAATGTACAGTTTTCACGTTAGCTGGCTGGCACTGAAGAACGACACCTACTAAATAGCCCTGCATTCAATATGTGGCATGAATCTCTTCCATGTCACGGCAGATGTTCAAGGTGGCCTCCATAGGTCGCAATGAACGTTAACACGTCCCATCATGGATTGACTTCCTGGTTCAACTGTTCTGGGCTGTGTAGTCAATATAATCACAGGCTTCCTGGACATGTTTCAGCGTCTGAAGATTATTAACATAACACAATATTTTTCACATACCCGCACAGTAAAACTACAGAGGATTTGGGTCTGGTAATCTAGTAGGCCATGTATCAGGGCATCCACATCCACACCAACGTCTGGGGAAGACGCTGAGGTTTCGGCAAATAATGCGGCAGTGAGCTGGCACTCCATTCAAACTACAGTCACATTGCCTGTCGTATTGCCAATGGTACATTCTCAGCAATGGAAGCAGATGTTTCATAGATAGTCCAGATAGTTTTCTTCGTTCAGGCGTTGTGGAAGGAAAAAATGTCCAAATAGGCGGTAGGCAATAATCCTTGTCCAAATATGAAATGCTTCAGCCATTTCGTGAAGATTTTCTGTACCCTGCAGATGACGATGATAAGGTAAAGATGTAATCTCTTCCAAAGATCACTTCATTTGTGAAGAGGACTGAAGATAGTAATCCTTATAATGCTGGTCTGTTGTACAAACGAGCAACAGAACCTCTCCCGTGGAGCAGAATATGCCTTGACAATCCCTACATACGTTGAAGGTGATATGTATGATAGCAATTGTCATGCAGCATATAAATAACTGTGATTTGACTTACAATATGTTGGCTGGACAATTGCCAATTGTGTCACGGTTTTTCAAAATATCACATCTAGTGTGCGCAAGGTTCGTAGTCACCTTAAATGTTCGCCTTGTCTTAACCTATGCTTACGCAAACCCAAAAGTTGTGTGATGTGAATGGTGCTGTCTACCAGAGTACTGGTTCGATACAACTCTACTGCCTCCCAATAATTTCTACCTCTTGGCCATACACGAACACCTCTCGGCTTATTCCAGGAATGAATGTTGAAACTTGTGCTTCTACGTTGCTTAAATCACACTAACTGCAACACACAAAACGCTAACCCAAGTTGTGAGAGAATGCCATCAGTGCTGTCTACGGTAGAAATCATGCATTTCGAGTCACAAGGTAATAATCATTCCAGTCAGGATTCACCCCCTAAAGTTTTTCGGTGAGCGTAAAACTCAACCTGCAAAAGTTTCTATTGGAGCAGATGACATTGTTGAGTACCTATTGAATATTTTAACCTTGGAAAGTTTTGGAATTTTTCTTGTTCGGAACTTAGTTCAAAATGTATTTAGTTTTACAGCTAAGGATTATTATTTTCAGGAAAAAATATTACAATTGATAATTGTAACCGTTATCGTTTATCATTATTGAAATCCAGTACCTTCTTAATGAACACCGTAATCATAGCTCTCTGGAGTAAATTGTATACATACTAAGAATTCTCCCACCCCTCATTATTTTTTGCTTTGCTTTCTTGTCATTGTTTTTCAGAGTTGCCTATATACTTTAAATAAGTAGGCGGGGACTAGGATAGAATAAACGATTAGGTATTATTAATGAGTTAAATGATCTTCTGCGGATAGTGCTTTAAAATAACGAATGGTTAAGTAATCTGCAAGCATTAAAGTCAGGGCGAAAAGAAACTTTGTTATATTGTTACTGGACTGTGATATATGAAACTGTGAGTCATAGATACAAAAAATTCACATCCATGTTCAGTTTCTTTGACTATGCAGTCTAATCATAATACCAAATTTTCCTGCCGTCAGACTCATGGTCGCTGATGTGAGCGTTCTATGAGCTGATGATGGTTTGGGAGTAACTATTGCCAAGTCATGCCCTTTCTGATACCATCATATTTTGGAATTTATGTCAAAAATATATAAAGATTTAACTAAAAATGCGTGCTTTTGAATCCGAAAATGAAACTACTTTAATTACTCTAGCAGTTTTCTATTGTAAGTAGAGGAAAAACTATATTTTACAAAAAAAAAAAGTTTTATCAGAGTTCCAGGAAAAACATGCTCTGAAGACCTCAAATTAAATTTAAAAATGCTTAGAATAAGTCTATATAATACGAGTGAACAGTACAATTCAAAACATTCAGGCAAGTACAAAACTTTGTAAGAGTTATTGAGAATACGATACAAAGATTTTCACGACAATTATCCAACCCTAAACCATGTTCTTCGATATTACCATAATTTTTTATTTTTCTCAGAAATTATTTTGAAAACTGACCAATTTTAGTATGGCTATATTTTATGTCTTAATACTAAGATATAAGATCTCAAGTTCGTTACGTTTCAGTCACTAGAACGCCTGGATACACACCTCATTCCCGCAGCACAGCTACGGCAGAGTAGTTGCCGCTCTTTCTGTTTACAAACTTTAAACGCGGGTCGTACAAAATATAAATAAATAAGCCATTTAGGTTTAGTACTGTTTATTTCCTGAAGTATACACCACTATTGTCAACAATATTTTGCTATTGCTCTGGGGGCTTATAAATTGCATTTCTCCAAAATGGGGGGGTTTTCCGTTTAATGAACTCTTCGAGCAATCCGCAGTTCTGTTTAGCATTCAGGAAAATTTTCAGGAAATTTTGCTTTGAAACGATCCAATTCAGAACAGTATTTCTCGGAAGAAGTTGGCAATACGAGTAAAGATTGTAATCCCACCAAATATATAGCATAACCTTACTCGATGGAGCCTTGGTTTAAGAAACCATAGTGGTAGTTACCCTTTCTTGCGCCATGATTTACTCATTCGGGCGTTGTTCACTTCTCGTCTCTAGTTACCAGCCGTTCCAAAAAGGGATAATTCTGATTGCGTCTCAATTAGGAGTCACAGATGGAAACGTGAGAAAACAATACATCCCGAATATTTATGTAACCAAGTAAGTTTTTCAAGCTCCTGGCTGCAGTAGCAGAAGCTAAATTGAGCTCCATGCTAACACCGAGTTGTCATTCGTGAACAGATGACTATTCATTAATTCTTTCCACGTCCGTAGCTATTGGCCGTCCAGATTAAGGTTTGTCTTATAGCACGAAATAGACTTAACCACTTTTGACATGATTTGATTCTTTCTGCACCTTCCCCGTAGACAGCAAACGTTTTCTACAGCTATTTTGAGACGGCTTTGCCCTTACGATAGTAAAACAGCTTAAGCTATCGGAAATGTTCCTGTTTGCTTTCTATAGTTTGTAAACGCAAATCATGTTGTTCAATCCAACGTTAATTAGAAGCATATGCTGACATATTCAATAGCGAGTCTGATTGGTACCTCCAAGCCATAGGGATCGTTAGGCAACAATAACTTGAGTGTACAGAGACACTTTCAGACCTTTAAGGCACTATAGACTTACAAGCAAAACGAACAAGTCAATCGTACATATATAATGCGTATCATCTTCATTAAAAATCTGATGTGATACACTCACATGACTTTCTATTGCTGCTCTACAGACCTCCTACAAAAGATTATTCTTCTTTGTACACAATGCTAATCGAGATAAATATTAGCAGAATGTTCTTATTACTTAATTCCTTATAAGTAGAAGAGAATAAGGGAATGCGCTATGCTGAAGTAATTATCAAATGTTTTAAAAGCTATAGTTATGCGAGTGTCATTGCAAGTCACTTCTCTGCTTGGCCAGGTGTAGAACAAAAGAAAAATGGACACTTCCTCTCTGATAAAAGTTTGAGCACTTCACAATTGAAACCAATAACAAGGAATACCTTTGAAACGGTTACCTCCACAACAAAAACGTAAAGGTCATAAATTGTGTATTTTCTCGTGATGTATATTTTTTGTGTGAGCTTTTTATATCTCTTACGGTTTAGCAGTTAAGCAAAATTCGGCAAAATTCATCCAGAATAAAGAGGTCTTCAGCGGCTATTCCCAAAAAATTCCATAAGTAATTAAAGAGGGAAACACTACAAAAAAAATCAATGCGAAGTTACAACGTTGAAGTTATTACCGGTTTAATTGACTATTTTAACTTAGATAATTTAATAAAGTTAAATAAAACATAAAATGCACAGTGTTTTTAACAAAACCCAACATGAAACAGTTAGAAGATGTTAAATCTGGGAAATTTTGGAAGCCAAACAATAGGTCCATCTCGGCTACACCACATACAGTGAAAGTGACATTTAAAACATTAAATTTTCAGTGTGAGGTTCATGATTTTGCTGAAACACAATGTTCATATTGTTGTCTTACTTATGTTGTGGTTACCGAAACAAACTGATATTTAATTTACAAACTTTATTACTTATTTGATTAGAAATACATTTAATGCATTTTGCATGCTCAGATTCTTTGCTCAGTTGAACTTTTGTACAATATTGCCGCAGGAGGAATGGCTTGGTTCTAAATATAGAACAACTTTCATTGTAAATGTCAGTGATTTCTGTAATATCTGCATTTCAGTTGATCTTCGTCTTGGTTTAGTTGTTATCAATTGCAATACATCCAAATAATGCTTATGATGTATGGTGTTTTCCCGAAATACACATTATTGCAGCCCACCATTTACAACTTTTGGATTTAATCTCTCAAGCTCGTAAGAGGAATGTGATCTTCGTCTTACCATGTGTGTGTGTGTTTACTCTTCCGCTGACATGAAAAAGAACACATTGTACTTCCTATTGATTTATAATAGCTCATCTACGGTTTTCAATTGACCTTTCAGATTATGCTTGCTGATTATCATTTATGAAAAGTTACATCTTTTAAGTATAATATAATCAGCAAGTAATTTGTTCTAAAATCATAATGGATCATTTAATTTTATCCATTAACAAACGAAATAGTTTGTGTATTTAATACGAAGTTTGAATATTTATTTTATTTTAATTGTTATCCTTCTACTGCATGTTGTCTCCATTATGTGTACACTTACCACTTTTCTCTTATTGTAAGATTCCAGGGTCAGGAAAAACACGTTCTATATAACAATCACATGTGCTATATTTTTAAAGTGTGGACTTAAAATGTGTGATAGTAAAATTGCTTCTACTATTGCTGCTAATACTACTATTATTATTACTAGTACCACTACAGTTTCTACATTTACTAAATCATTTACTAAGACAAATAATGCTCCGTTGGCTAATACGTGAATATAGATTTACTGAGTCTGGAATGTTAAATACATATTTTAGGTTATTAGCTACTTTAAGCCAAAGGTAAGTTATTACGTTCGAGGAGCTTCAAATTTTCTTCTCAGGCAATTATTTAAAATCTCTTTGTTTCACACAATAATTTATTTGAAAGAAGGTAAATAATCCATGTCTCTAATATTTTAGATGTCGCATACTGAAATATTTAGAATACCTTCCTTTAGTTGCATATTTTTTATTTTTCCAAACACTATCTCTTAGGAGATACGTAATCAACACCTCTGCTCTGCGATATAACTCTAACAACGACCACTTCTAGGTTTAGAGAGTTTGCATTTTATACAGTAAATTTATTTCATATACAGATCTATATTTCATTTTATATGCTTTGCTGAAGCAATCAATGACAAGCTTAGAAATGGAGTTAAAAATAAACTGAGAATGGGGCAAGAGAAAGAAGGTTTACAATATTTCTACATATATCATATTATGAGCAATAAATATTCTAAGCGGGGGGAGGGGAGAGAAGACTGCTCGGTGTCCTAAACGCTTCGTTGGGAAAGGAAACACGGGGGCCAAAGCGACGCTTGCCATCTGCGAGAATGAAAACAAAGAAGTAAAAATATAAGGGAGAAGAGCAGAGTGAACAAATGTGTGCGGTTTTGGTAGGGCGGAGAGTTTGGAGTCAGGAAGCAAGTGGTAGAGGACAAAAGTGTATTCTAAAGTAGCCCATAAAATATACCAGTCGGTTTTTGTTTTCATATTCAAAACTCTCATGTTGTTCTGAATTTGCGTCAAATTACCTTCTGGAGTGGAGTACGGCTCTGGTATTTATAGTGCTCCAAGCGGAAATGTAGATATGCTCTCTGGTAGATGTACAACATCTGACAGACGTTGCTTTGCGTTTGGAATGAAAGAAAAACTCCGTTTGGATTAAAAACCGAGAAGTTTTGGATAGGAATATCTATTAATATATTTATAAATAATATATGTTCTCCATATATTAATGGTAACGTAGGTGGACAACGACACAGCCTTTGCTTTGCTACTAGATTTAAAACAGTATGGAGTTATATCTTTTTCTCGGATATGGTATTACTTATAATATTATTTTAGTTTGAAGTAGGGTAAGAAATACACATAGTGTGTTTATTATTCTGAAGAACATTTTAATGCTTATTTACAGCCTGGAAATAGGGGATTCCTTAATGATGTATTTTAAACTATAATACAATGTTAACGATAGCAGCAACCTTAATATATAAGCCAGGTATGTAATTCCAACAGAAGAAGCAAGATGGATATACCAGCTCTAAATTTCGAAATGTTATGTGTACTAAATCACGTGTTTATATCACCAGTGGGGCTATTAGTGCTTTATTGAGAGAGAGAGAGAGAGAGAGAGAGAGAGAGAGAGAGAGAGACAGCGCCACGTTAACGTGTGAAAGTCACATTTTGGGAGGTTTTGAGATCAATCTCTGGCAACCGTTCACTCTGACCCATGGGTTTTTCGTGTTTTTGGAATCAGTAGGTGAATGCTGGGGTAGTTTCTTCATTTACCACGACTTCCTTTCCACATTTCCTTTTCATTCCGTTTCTTCTCAAATTTCAGGCGTGCTTCTTGGTTTATGGCCTTGGTGCCGGTCAGATGCCGTGGATACCAGATCTTCCCCATTGGTACTAGGAACTGCGCAGTTTATCAGTCCCATAATCGGCCTTACGTGAATCTTTGTGGGTTGCCTGGCTGAGACCTATAGCCTCTTGTGGTTCGCTTTATCCATTCCTTTTAAATAGTCACAATAGAGCTGTATAGGTCCCAATGCTTGCAGTGTCCCCCTCAAAAATCTATCTTTTACTAATAATTTACCAGTTAATATGGATAATATCAAGTATTTGAAGCTAAATTTAAAAATTATTTAAAATGTTTATTATTTCAATGAGTTTTTATTGTGGTTGCATATTTATTTATATTATTTGACAATGTTAATCTTTACAATATTTGGTAAATTATGTAATGCATGATATGAGAGGTGTTTCTGCTTCTTGTGTATAGGAATTTGTAGATGTCCTATAAGATATGATGTAACCCCCGAATGACGATCTAATCAAATCAATTTACTTTTTCTCTTATAAAATGATTGCACAATGATACATAATATTTTGGAGCTCAATCCTCCCCTTCCCCTTATAATTGTATAAAATTATAAAACCAGGCTATTTTCAATAACGAAGTAAAATGTCAGGATATACACAGAAACTCAGGATGTGCTTAAACTTTCCACAGGAATCTCCCAATTCTGCAAATTTTATATAACCTGTCAGTAAAAGAGTTATTGGGATATTTAATCATATTTAGGTAATCACATAAGATGAACTTTCCACACTTTCTCTTTAGTTCCCTAGCATAAAGACTACACAGTTTACACAAACACATATAGTAAACCTTTGCATCAATATTCCTCAAAATGTAGTTGAAACCGTTTAAAATGAACATTCTCTAAACACAGCTGATGAATTTAAAGACACTGGGTAATGATTACGGTTTCTGTGCCAACTTTGAGTTTAAGTTTCTCAAAAAGTATTTAACATAATGGAATGCTGTTGATGTGTGCTGAAAATTAATGTTATACACATATAAATAATATGTTTTTTTAATTATTCCTGGGAGCAGTAGATTCAGGAGCACTTTCTCTAAAACTATATATTTTTCAGTAAATTGTTTGTATATTGTAATGCAGCCATATTGGACAATTCCCAGCTTAATTTGTTTCTTATATCTAAAGGTAATTTCCTCATAAATTTTAATTCTAAGTTCCATATAATATATTAAAATGGCAATGTGAGGAATAATTATAGCAGCGTTGCATGAGAAATGACTACTAAAATTTTCATCCCTGTATCTATTTACATTGCACCTAAATAAGTAAATATTGTGAAAAAATATTTTTTATTATGTATAAAATTAATTTTTAATACACCGATAATTTTATACGTATAATATTTGGAAATGTGCAGTCAGTGTCAAAGTTTCATTTCATAATGTTAAATAACTTTGAGAAACTTAAAATCAAAGTCGGCAACCAAACAGCAGTCAAAAACTTGTTTTCAATACCCACTGCTCTTAAACATTTTGGCAATGCCATATTGTGCTGTTCATCGATACTGGGTAGTTAATTACAAATATCGATGGAATAGTTCATGTAACCTGAAGCACGGTTTGCTCTTTTTGTATTTATTAGTTCATTACAAATGGAGTAATGAATTAAGTTACAGCAACATGGAATTATTCATGGATTTTGTTTTATTCTTACACTCATTTACAGTGGTGTAACAATGAGGATGATGCTTTTCTACGCTATGGAATTCTGGACAATGTTAAAGCTATCCTCGCAGGTCTATTCCTTTATGCCTTCAAATTATGCATCTAGTATTCAAATCTTATCAATTCCTTTTAGTTGTTTATTTAAATAAGAGTTGAAGTTATAATCTATCATGCAGCATGTTCGTCGGGAAGAACAGTATCTTTTAAAACTGAAATATCTATAAAAATCGGTTGAGTAGTTTTCAAAATTGCGCAGTATATTCACACATCGACGAATTTTATTATATTAACTACTAGTATATATCTATACTCTTTAAAAAAAAGGTAAAAAAATAAAATAAAGTCAAAAAGCTAAGGTTAGTTTAGGATATATATAATATTTTTGTTTTCGGTTCCAAAAAACAACTCGATTTTCTTCTATTGGCAGCGGTGCTAAAAGTCGGAGCTGCCGATCTGACGCTGAAGACTTCATTTTCCCATATTTTTATGTAAGTATTCACAATAAATTGTAGGCAATATGCAACAACATTTTCATTTTAGAAACAAGGGATTTGATAACAAATACATGATAAGAACCTCATTTTTATTGGAAGCTGTAAGAACAACTTAGGCCAATGGCGACAACCTCCTGCTCCTGAACCTGTCAGTCGTTTCATATACGCAGATTTTAGGAATTATTTTTTACCCTAACTTACAGAGAACTATTCTACATATGCAAACCTACAAACGTAATGCACTCGCCATAAATTAAGTGAGCAAGGAGATTAAATTGGGTTCAGAGAGTGTGGTATGTGAAGGTCTATGCTCTCAGTAAACTCTAATATGATGCTCGAGTGCTTCCGATAACCTAACGTCTCGCTCAGCAATTTGAAAAACTGATTGTCATGCATGCGTTCATCTGTCCTGTGAATCGGAATCAGCTGCGACTACCAGTTTTAAGCTTGCAGCCGCTGATCCAAATTGTAGCCTTGCTGAGTTCAAGGCCTTCACTAGGTTATATGGGGAACTCACTATTCGGGATCTAGACATCCTCGCTTCTAGCTTACCAGCACTGAGTTAGTTTAGTCACTATTATGCAAAATTACACTCTTTGGAACAAGAAACTCTTCCTGTCAGCAAAGCATGTGCTAGCCGGTATCTTTATAGACTTCTTGAGCCGAAAACTGCTATCATTTCTGCGCAGCTTAAACTTCGGAACGTGGATAAAAATGCTATATATGGTCCTTATTCTGCACCCAATGTGTACCTACTGCTTGAAAAGCGGTAGTATATGGTGCAGATAATGGCATCATCCCTATAGAAGAGAAACGGTGGCGACATGAGATGTGTACAAATGGTGACATTGGCCTTTGTACCAGACCAGACACACCGTTAGTTGTACTCGTATTGCAAGAATGTGGATCAAATATGACGCACCGACTGATAGTGATGGGGCGAACAAGATAAACTATTCACTTGTTGGAGTTAAGCTTGATAAAGTTCTCGGAAAACCACTATACTAAGAGACAGCTTGCACCTTACTCAGTTTTACTACATTTTATTGGATATTGGTGGTGAACCGTGATGTTTTCAAGATGGAGTTAAGGGCATTTGTTGTTGTTTTTTTTTTGTATCCTACTGTTAGGCACCTCTACAGCGTGGGTGAGTGGAGAAAATTCATCATCACTTAGTTAAAACTTGAGATATCCACCATTTTGCTACACGAAAAGAAAACGATGGAATTGTATTTGCTTTTCACTAAATATTAAATTATAAAACAGATATATAAATGCAATGAAAAAAAGAACTCTCCCGAGGACGCTTCCTTGTGTGGTATAGATAAAATACCGCACTGGATCGGTGCCGAGTCCTTCCATCCGTATCCTATCCAATCCTATTTAGCTGGGAAGTTCATATTTAAATAAAAAGCTATTACTTGTCGTGTTCCTTCTATTGTAAATGCCTGAGCATTAACATATGAATAACTTGAAGACAACTGGAGAACATCCTTTGCAAAACAAAGTTCTTTAATTGTTTTATGGTTAAATGAATGTGGTTTCTATATTTATAACCCTGTGTTCCTCTTATTAAATTTGCTTTTCTCTGTTTTAGAAGTTATCTTATAAACAGCGACGTGGTACTGGACGATAAATGAACTTATAAAAGTGATCTAAAGTACAGAAACGTCATGCTATTGATGCTGAAAAATCACTAAAAAATCCAGGCCAGGCAACGAGATTTTTATAATCATGACGGTAGAATGATATAAAAGAACAATACTCCAGCACAACCATAGAGGGCCGTGCCGTGGCCGAGTGGTCAGACCATTCGCCTCTCACCATAGAGGCCAACAAAGTAAAAGGTATGTTGTAATTTTGAAATTCGTAAAAAAAGTATATCCATATCAACACACTCATTTTCAACTGTGAGTTGCTTACAAAATATATTTTAAGACCTTGAATATTCTTTTTGATAAGAGCAAATCTGTTAGCTGGCTTCTTCAATAAAATGTTATGAAACTGCCTCATGAACCATCACCATGCACATGTTTCTGCAGCAACCCTGAAACATCTACAGATAATTGAAATTTCTACATCCCATATATAAACCTTTTTTAAAAATCACAGCATGAGCTATATATAAATAATTGTAAACTGATAGGCTTTCAAGGAATTTAAAACTCTTCACACTATGGCTGACAGACGCAAATAAACAAGAGAAAGGAAGATGCACTACATGTACGTTTCATAGCATTATTATCGTTTGCTGGCAGTATACAAAGAAAAAAACTGCAATGACATAGGGAAACAGCACATCACGATGACGAAAAGAATAAACAGAAAAGCTGAAGTAAAAGGACTTACCATAAAGTCTGAGAGTTCCTTCTGCCCGCCCTAGCGAATTGGTTGAGACGCAGTTGTATGTACCAATGTCAGTACTTCCAAAACTGCGTATCACTAACCACATGAACACTTTGTATGCTGATCGATTCTCCCGAATGGAATACTTTGGCCTGAAACAAAAAAGGGTTGATCTCATTTTAGAATTTATCAAAATCATATAGCTAAACAGACAGCATCAGTGAAATTTCATCAAAAATTGTGAAAAAAATAATATAAAAACATTGTATTTATTTATAACAAAATAATATGCATTTTAACCACTTGACGTACTTGAACAACCAATTAACTGAAGATATACATAGACAGACTTATGCTTATTAATAGGCACGCCCAACTTTAAATCTTGTTTTCTCAAAAACGGTTGCTTAGATTTTTCCACCCTCAAAATATTCTTCGCGATGCAGTGTTTTACTAGTTTATTTAAAGTTTTTTCTAATATCTCTCAAAACTACCTTAACAGCAATCATATAGTTTTTCTATTCATTTGATAAATAAATTATTAACTTCAGGAATTTTGGAAACTATGATGAAGTAATAATTAGGGTATATAAGAGAAATTGTGGTATAATATATCAATTTGTAAACTTATTTACCGCAAAACTTGATTTTTTGTGAATGCTTTTAAAAGCTCATCGTGAGGAGTACTTTTATTAGAAAATTACGTTTAGATAATAAAAGATTAGTTGTAAACAACCACATGTTATGGATTGGCAAATTTATCTTGAAGAGTTTTGGAAGTCTTATTTTATGTTCTTAAATTCCAGCAATGTTGTGACACCTTTCTGGGTAATCATTACAAATAGGACAATACAATTTTAAAATGTCATTTAAAGCGTATTTATGAACGAAGTAGAATAAAGTAATGCCTTTATCATTCAAAATATTGCTCATAATAATTTTGAAATAATTAAAACCTATCATTAGTAATTAATAAACAAAATACTTAAAATTGCACAGCATTTTGGAAAGACTACAAATATAACTTCTTATGCATTTGCACTCTCAACCACTTTATACCGAAAGACAACTCGAACCGTAAAGTAAAAATCGAAAATATAGGTTATTAATGAATTACACCAAGATAATTTAAGACAATATAGACGTGTCTAATAGGAGTAATTTCAGATAGGAAATGAGTGGTCCACGGCTAAACATAACGTAGTTATAAGGTGCTAAACAAATTGATTTAAATGCAGATAAGTATATATTTATTCAAAGTCAGATGAAAACTTGGTTCGGAATGTCTTTAAAACCAACAAGTAAGTTTAGAAATATCGATTTTCAGCAACTCATTATTCGCGTTCGCAAGATTTACGCTATAAAGTTCTCTCAAATCTCGAAGAGATCACTTGATAGTGCGACACTATCCACGGATTAATGCACATATAATGCATTCGTTTCCTAACCATAGATTTAACTTTGAAGTGCTACTTGATGGAGAGGTTCGAACTCGAAAAGAAATACTGCTTATTGTGTACAAAGATACACAAAGGGTACGTTCTCCAACGGCCATTCAATGTTGTTGTTGTTCTCGAATTGTTCTCGAATGACCATTATCAGTCAGTGGCGGATTGGTACTTTAGAAGCTTATATCCTAGCTTCGAAATTTGAACAGACAGACCAGAGGTCGTGTATCTCAAATTGCTTGATTAAGACACCTGCTTGTTTTTGGAAAATATTCAGGTGTAGTTCATTAACACTCTGTACACCGAGTGGAAGGGAAGCCATTACATTAATTTATACCAGTTATAGCTTTCGATATGGAACACCTTTTGTATCTTTCACCTTTGTATCTTACCATTTCCTAAGGAGATCGTGAGATTGCTGGAGCCGCAAGATGTTTGTCGGCGGTGGGGTCCAACTCAGGGACCGAGACGAAAGTCAAGACAAGCCAAAACCAGACCAAACAAGAGAGCCCCAGGACCGAGATCCCAGCTCTTTATATAGCCAATTGTTTCCTATAGGAAGCTAGTCATTTCCTATGGAATTGATCATAACAGGATGTTCTCGAACGTTCTATCGGACGCACATCCCTTAAATCGGCACGTAGGACTCAGGAAGTTTATGAGTTGTGAGGCCCCATAGAATTCCCCCAGCGGAAGGGGTTAGCCGCTAAAATCCCGTCATAGACTAGCCGTGCCCATCCGTTCGCTAAGAAATATTGCGAAACGTAAGAAAATGTATAATTTAGAAGAATAGCATAATTTAGATGGATATATAATTTAGCCCTAAAGTGTCCAAAAATAAGAATGTTCCAAATCATATGTGGATCCTTGCACCACTCAACAGCAATCACAATATTTTAGTTTTGTCAAAAATAAGAGAAGACAAGCTGGCAACGCTGCAGGTTGTGTGGGTGTCACTTGCACTTGGTCAGTGCATAAATGCGCCTCGCTAAGACGTTGAAGGCATTTCTTACATTTTTACTGTGCGAGAATAGGCCAAACAGAATGTCAGCTGCTTTCATTATATTACACCACCCTGCGTCGTGTTTGCAAGCGCCCGATGGTTTACATCCAGAAGCCGGTTCAGAAACCTGACCAACCTCAATGCAAGGTTGCCGAGCTACTTCACGTCTGAAATGCTGCTTGGAATATTCCTTTAATTCTTATAAGAGATTATTACGAGTATTTCGAAACTCTGTATGATCTCCCATAATTCCTACCGAAACTAATGTCAGAAATACGTTATTCTACACATCTTAAAAGTAACAAACTGTTATCTTCGTACACATTTGTGGAATTGCGCATCCAATTTCGAAAAAAAACAACATTTGACTGATCAAAGAACAAAATGCCATTAGATTCTTTTGTTTGTAATGCTTCTATGAAGCACATATAATGCAATAAGTTCCCTTCCACTCGGTATGTTAGTTTTGTCTACCACATACCTACGGTAGGTAACAGGAGTACCCAACCAAGTACGATATGGAGATTTCAGAGTAAATACCCTATTTGAAGTTCACTGCGAGAGTGAACAATGAAAAAAAAATCTGATGTGTACCATTAACATGACTTTCTCTACATCTCTGCAACAAATTATTCTTAAAAAGCTTATATTTCTATTTACTTCATGCTAATCAGAAAAAAATGGCAGCAATAATCTTATTACTTGCTTCCTTGTAAGTAGAAGCGAAATAAGAGAGTACAATAGGTTAAACTGGTTGCTATATCATTGAAGTTCCTTTGTTTGTATGGACAACAGTTGACAAATTCCTGTGTGAGAAAAGTGTAAGTTTTTCGAAGCAGAAACCAAAAACAAGGAATGTCTCAAAAACGATGAACTCTAGGAAAAGCATGTATATAACATAAATTGTGTGTTTTAACGTGCTCTACATTTTTTGTGTAAGTAAATTTCTGTCCATCTCTTACGGTTTAGCAGTTATTCAAAATTCCGTAAAATTCATCCAGAGCAAGGTACTCTTCAGAGGCTATTTCCAGAAAGTTCAAGATATACATTTTATTTGTCAGGTAAATATCTTTAATGTACGAAAATTCAATCAAAATTCCTAGAACCATTTTTGAGAAAATAAAAATTTTCGAAAAAGGTTCCATGTAGTTGGGGTTGGGGGATTTTTCTCAAACTCTTCGTGTCGCATCCCTGGTAGATACTAAACTTAAATACAAAGTTTGGTATTTTGCCGACTTCTCGTTTTTGAGTTATCGTGTTCACAGACACACGGACAAACACACGCATTTTCCAAAAGTGTTTTTTTTAGATAAAGGTGACCCTAAAACATATTTCCGGTGATATCTCAGTATCGAATTTTTGGGTGGAGTGCAATACCTTCTCTATACACTATATACATAGTGCGTATAGAGAAAGTAAAAGTGGTAAGATAAACGAGTTTTATATTTAGGTTACTATCTACGTTTAGGATTATGATTCAGGCGGTTGGGGCTCCCTCTATTGATACAATATTTTTGTATACAAAATGGAATTCTACGCTATAGTCAGGCCAGGTCATATTTTTACTTTCGCTACTACGTATAGTAAATGTGGGAATTATTGTATAATTCGATGTTAATATTTCACTGGAAATATATATGTTATGAGGACCCCTCAATCCTAATAACATTCTAGTAAACTATCCGTGTATAGGTGTCTGTTCATGTGCACATGTGTCCGTGTACAGCGCTTTCAAAAACGAAAACTCATCTGATATTTATGTCCAGCATCTTCCAAGAACGCGATAGAAATCTTTCAGTATAATTCCCAATGCCCTTTGCATAAAGCATTTTTTCAAAATATGTATTTTCTCAAAACTGACTAACGATTTTTATTAAAATGCACGTATTTATGATGTTTACATCAGAAATGAAATGTATACATTGAATTTTCTGGGAATACCTCATATGTCTTCTTCATTTTGAATAAGTTCATTTATAACTAGTAAACTGTAAGAGATAGACAAAAACTTTACTACACAAAAAATGGAGATCTCATTTTGTAGCCAAACATTTCGCAAACATTCTTTCTTATTGGTTTAAATGTTCTCATACTTATACTTTTCTCAAATGGGAAGCGGTCATTCGTTTTTGCTTTTCTATACTTTTTTACTTTGGAAATGCAAAAAAAAAAAAAAAAAAAAAAAAAAACCAAAAATAATCAAATTTCAATTCATCACATGTCAACCAGGTTTTATAATATTTCAGTCGCTTTATACTGCTATTTCCCTGCTATTCAAAAGTAACTAAGTAATAAGACAATTTCTGTTAATATTTACCAAGATTGGCATAAAGTGGATAGATGAATAAACTTTTGTAAGACATTCTTGTTGCATAATAATTAAAGAAAGTTCTAGAATGGAACTATTAGAGTTTTGGGGTAGGAAAAAATATTCCTGCAATCAAACTACAAACAACTGAATAGCAAATGCTTTTAAAAGAAATATACTGGTGCAGGAGAAAGTGAACTTTCCTGTTTCTAAAATTAGACAATGAAAATCAGAGAGCTCCTAAGTAAAAGGAAAATTAATCAATAATGTATGCGTAAGCCTTCCACTTGAATTATTGCTCCTGGCCTACGGCCCACGGAAGAAACAAGAATCCCCAAAAAACCAATAACAGCGGGTATTCTGTTTCAAGAACCGTATATAAGATAATAGTTGGGATCTGACGTGTATAATTAAGAGATGCTTATCTTTAAATGTCCTTTTGTGTTACACCACTTTCTAATAAGATTTAGAAAATAGGAACTGTACAGAAAATTTAGAGGATGTAAGAAATATATTTTTTCCGATTTTCTTTTCACAACATTTACAGTATCGGTGATGTAATCTTTTGCTTCAGGGAATATATTAATTCCTTCCTTGTAATTCCCTGTATACAAGCATATAATATAATTTATTTCAACATGCTTAAAAAAAATATCGTAGTATTTTAGAAGACGATTAAAATAATTGTCATAATATATTTAGAGTTTGTTCTTAAAAACAACTGAGTGGGTCAGAAGCTCAGATAAACACGTGATGTGTTCCATTCACATGACTTTCTCTACATCTCTGCAACAATTTATTTTTAAAAAGCTTATGTTTCTATTTATTTCATGCTAATAGAGAACAAATAGCAGAAGGTGTTTCATTACTTGCTTCCTTGTAAGTAGAAGCGAAATAAGGCAGTACCATAGGTGAAAGTGATCGTCAAAAGGTGGTTGCTATGTGACTGAAGTTCCTTTGTTTGTATGGGCAGGAGTTGACAAATTCCTGTATGAGATAAATATGTTTTTAAAGCTGAAACCACAAACAAGGAATATCTTAAAAACGATCAACTCCACGAAAAAAAAATTATATAACAAATTGTGTGTTTTAACGTGCTCTTAATTTTTGTGTGGTAAGTTTTTGTCCATCTCTTACGGTTTAGCACCTATGCAAAATTTCGTAAAATCCATCCTTAATGGTCTTCAGAGACTTTTTCCGAAAAATTCAAGATATACATATTATTTTTCAGGTAAGTATCCTTAATATATGATATACGATATTTTAATCAAAATTTTTAGAGTCGTTTTTAAGAAAACCAAAACTTTCGAAACTTTTTCCATACAAAGGGTAGTTTGGGGTGGGGGAATGTTCTTGAAAATTCATGTCGCATCCTTGGAAGATACCAAACTTAAATATCAAGTTTGGTATTTAACGGTATTTTGGTTTTGGAACTATGCACACACACACAGACCTCATTCCAAAAATGCTTTTTTGGATTCAGGGGGACCAAAAACATGTATTTCCGGTGAAATCTTGATATGAAATCATTGGGTGCATGACAATACTTCCTCTATACACTATGTACATAGTACGTGTAGAGAAAGTAAAACGTTATTATATGGCAAGTGTAGAGGAATAAGCAGTGTGTTTGGTGGCAAAATAATGCATCGATATCATTAATAGGTGCTGCACTCTAGCATGCTATCTCAGATTAATTTCGCCTTCGCCTGGCGTTAGAGGGATACAAGTATACCTATATCTCTTTGACTTCAATCTGATAACATGGAATTCTCTTGATTAAATCCTAACGTGCTAATGCGACCTTGTATATTTAAAGCGAATCAGTTCATTTCATCGCTGTGAATAAGTAGTCAAGCTATATAAGAAAATACTCCAAAAATACTCTTTTGAGTGAAATGTCAGCTAAGCTTATAATACTACTAATAACAAAAAACATTGTAAAATCCTTTTAAAGTTAAGCTCAAAAACGTTTTATCACCTTTTTTACCATAGGTTATTTCAAATTATGTCGTTTGGTATATCTGGACTAAAACGGTTGGCTCTTGAGAGTGAAAGATCAAGTAAGCTTATAATACTACTAACTTGCACAATTATTTTAAACTTAAAGTCAAAAACTTTTGTAATCCCTTTTATATTAAGTTCTCTCAAACTTTTTGTTTTGTATTCATTTTTATAACATTTATAATTCCTAACGTTTAATGTTTACGTGTGGCATATACTTGTTACTTTGAGGATACTTTTATCGTCACTGTTTCTTATTATCTTTCATACAAAACATATTTTGAAATACATTGGTATTAAAACTACCCTTCTTCAAACAATTTTACCGTCATTATTATTAGGCGTCTTTTGTGATATAGAAATGCATTGCTTAAACTTGTTTCTGTAAGTCAGATATTACGATATAACCAGCAGAAAAAAGTGTTCCTATTATTATCTAACTACATATATATATATATATATACTCAAGGGTGAAGGTAAGGTTCATAAAATTAAAAGCGTTTCATATTCATGGGCTGAAAGCCGGGGAATGATAAACATAAAGAGTAAGGTAAGTCGAGAAGAATCTTGGAATGAAAAGAGAAAAATCTGATGTGTACCATTCACATGACTTTCTCCATATCCGTGCAACAAATAATTATTAAAAAGCTTATACTTCTCTTTACTTTATGCTAATCAAAAAAAAAATTAGCAGAAATAGTCTTATTACTCGCATCCTTGTAAGCAGAAGCGAAATAAGGGACAACCGTAGGTTAAAGTGATAGTCAAAAGCTGGTTGCTATGTCAATGAAGTTCCTTTGTTTATATGGATAGGAGTTGACAAGTTCCAGTATGAGAAAAGTATACGTTTTTCATAGCAGAAACCAAAAATAAGGAATGTCACAAAAACGACGAACTCCACGAAAAAAAATGTATATAACATAAATTGTGTGTTTTAATGTGCTCTACATTTTTGTGTAGTAAGTTTTTGTCCATCTTTTACGGTTTAGCAGTTATTCAAAATTTAGTAAAATTCATCCAGAATAAACTACTCTTCAGAGGCTATTCCCAGAAAATTCAAGATATATATTTCATTTGTCTGGTAAATATGTTTAATATCCGAAATTTTAATCAAAATCGTTAGAGCCATTTTTGAGTAAATCAAAATTTTCGAAAAACGTTCCATGTAAAGGGTAGTTGGGGGTGGGGGGATTTTTCTCAAAATCTTCGTGTCGCATCCCTGGAAGATACTAAACTTAAATACCAAGTTTGGTATTTTACCGACTTTTCGTTTTTGAGTTATCGTGTTCACAGACACACGGACACACAGATACACAGACACACACACACACACACACACACACACACACACACAGACACACACACACCGGTCCCTATTTGAAAATGCTTTTTTTTGGATATTGGGGACCCTAAAACATATATTTGCGGTGAAATCTCGGTATCGAATTTTTGGTGGAGTGCAATACTTTCTCTATACACTATATACATAGTGCGTATGGAGAAAGTAAAAAGGTGTTAGATCGGCCAGTCTTACGAGTAAAGTTGCATATTCCAATACAAAAGTATCACAGAAGAGGAAAGAGAAACCACTGTTAAAGATTTTTAGGACTTAGGTAATGGAACCTATAAATATATTTTACAAACGAATATTTGGAAACAAAGAACGCTAAATCCAATGGTATAAATCCAAAAAGAGCTACTTCTCATATTACTTGATAAAGAAAGTTTTATATAAAACACTTGAAATACTAACAAAAGAAAGAAAGAAAGTTTCACAATATGCCATCTTGGAGAAAAGTGGTTCAAATGTTGCTCCAGGGACAAGTGAGGAAGATAGGCTCCAAGAAACAAAATTCCAGATATCATTATCAATGTCACATTGAATAATTCACCAGGTTTTCAAACCACTACTCTAGGAAATCTCAATAGTGACCTAACATACCGAAAATAAGTATCTGTGTGAAATGATGTGTAGCTTCAAGTTACAGATCTATAATAGCGAGAGTGGTTTTCTACAGTCTCGTCTACAACATACGTAGCCAGTTCACCAGGAATGTTACAAGATACACAAACATGACCTACCGGTAATATCTACGTTGCAGTGGCATTTTCTTCGACCGCTGTGGCAGACAACGCTGATGACATAGAGTAATCTAGGATTAAGAGTAATAATCTGTAACACCTGGCATTTAAAGAATCATGCTTGAATTATTCACCACCACCACCACCACCACCACCACCACATACATCATTCAGGCTATAGAGAAGTTATTCAATGTTAGTGCTCTTCTGTTTTAGCTTCTCCCGATTTCAGTTTGCAAAAAAAGTGCATGTGATGAGTGTATATTGCAAATTATTCAGAAAATGAAATGTATATAATTCATAGTACTTGTAACTTAGAAAAGAAGAAATTGCTTCTAATGGAATTTTGTTGTTTATTACACGTACTCACTAAGCAATTAAAATAAATGTCATCTGTAAACAGATAATGGGACATAGTTTTAATTAAATTCCATTTAACCTTAATGGAATCAGAGAATACGGGTAAACCTACTTTTAGAAGTCTTTAAATGGTTTACAGCGGAGTACTAGCAATCCCATTCTGAGCACGGGAGGAACAAAATGCGCCCGACTTGCAGAAAATGTGAGGCACGTGCTCTGGTAAGCGTACAACCTTGCGTGAGGAGCAGGTAAACAAGCGAAGTTAGGATGAAGCGTTTAACACAGCAGTTAACTTGAATATAAGCGTATCCAGGCAGAAACAAAAGAAAATGCCACACTATTAAATCAAGAAAAGTGCAATGTATTACTAATTTGTGAGGAAGCAAAATGTGATGCCGTGGGTTAAGGCTTTTTAATCAGTGTAAGACAGTACTTTAAAGTTATTGGAAGACTGCCGCCCATATTTGAGACAAGAGATCGTTTATGACTGCAATAAGTGTTGGTGGGGAGTAAACTCTTGAGCATGACTAGAAGAATACAAATACCAATACTAGAATCTTCGCTTTTTAGGTCAATATATGCCACTTAATGGACACTAGCACTGCTAGAAGAGCTTTTATACCCGAATTATTTATAGCAAATAAATTTACTCATAGCATATAAACATTTTGTTAAGAGGTTTTTAAAAGCAAGAGCAGTACCAAGGCATTCTTGACAGACCTTTAGCCAGTTATGAAAGATATTACAAGACGGATGTAATATGTGGTTTCTACAACCATCACATCTTGAGCACGGAGAATCCCAATTAAGTAGAAGCGTAGCAGGAATAACCAGCGACACACTCATGCCTAAAATTGTGTAATACATTTTGTAGAAACAAATATATATATCAGAAAGACTCCCTTTAGCAATACTAACACTGTGAATTTTTACAGTAAAGGAAATTATTCTGATTCGTTTTAACAAATATATTGGAACTCTCATTTGCATTCACGTAATGTGTTTGATAAATATAGCTTACTGTTGCCCCTTAGCGCTTTGCTGTACGTAAAACATAACGCGAAAGAAAGGTAAGGAAAATCAAGGCAAATTTGCAGTATTAATTTGAGGCGCACAGCAAAGAGTGGAAGGTGCCTCTAGGAGCAATTACATGCTTCCTTCCAATGTGCCGACACTGGATGTTCGATTACGATGTCAATTCTCTTTTAAGCGAAGCAAGTATTGTGAATAGTTGTATGCTTTAGTCCAGATGAAGTTCGTTTTTTGTGTATGTGTGATTTACTGCGTTATCCTTGTTATAGTTATTCTTATAATTATCGTCATAATTGTAGTTACTCTTCCATTTCATTCTATTTTCTTCTGTCTTAACTTAAGTGAAAAAAACCCTTTAAATCTGATCTTATTGTTTAATTCCTTTATTTTATCCATTTTAGTGTATCTCTTTATATATCACATGAATTTTATCTCTGTGGCCTGTAGGGGTAACTCTTTTGTTATTATCGATGACTCGAAACTATATGCAACAGTAGGCAGAGTCATAATTATATAAAATTTCATTATTATTTCCTTCTTGCTTATCTTCCCAAAAGTCTTTCTTGTTCCATAGATAGCTTAGGAGCTACTCATCTTCTTTCGATCTCTTTGTCACATTTAACACTAACATCACGTACTAGATAATTGAAGTGGGATAGTTGTTATAAAAATTTCTCATTAATTATTATTTTTGATCTGACCAGATTTTTCCCTTTAAAAGTTTCCCTTTTCCCTTTATATTTATCTATTTGTAGATATATTAGTGCATTGCGTTTTGGCTTACTTTAAATAGTGCTCTTTGTAAATTATCTTATGTTCCCTGTATATCTATCTGGTCATCAACGTGTAATATTAGTATTTACTGGTATGCTAGCTCCCATTTTAATTCCAAACTGCGTTTCACCTTTCCATTTCTTTACTAATTCGTTAATGTATAAATTAAATAGAGTGGGTGATAGACTACATCCTTGTCGAACACATTGGTTAATTGAAATGTCATATGATATTTTTAAACCTGAAATTATAACTATTTTCGTATTTACAAATAAAAGCTTTATAACATTAATGCGATGTTTAGGGAAATCTATTATATCTAATATTTTTCCTTAGAATGGCTTCCTTCGAAAGGGAAGTAAAGCCGTTGGTCCCGTGTCGTAGATTTACAGCACGTTAAAGAACCTCAAGCCTGATAGAGAGGACTCTGAGAAAAATTAAGCGGTCTGTCACACCCAATTTAGAATGGGACGCTGAGAACCACAGTAGTTGGAGAGCATCAATAAATAACACGCCATTTACATTTAAAAGGGGTTCTTTTCACCCTAACAAAGAGTATTTCATGATCAGCAAAGAGTAATTGAATTTCTAAGCCAATTCTTGAAGTTTTTCCAATAATTTGTCTTATTATAATTTTATTATCTTAAATGAACTTTCTGGAACTTTTGTTGTGGTTCTGAGATTATTCTGTCAACAATAAATTACAATCACTAAGAATTTGCCCATAATCTTTTTATTCTGGATTTAGTATAGTTATTCTTCTACAATTTTCTGTTAGTTTCCTATTACGTTTTTAAATATAGGAATAATTTTAGCTGTGTTCTACTGTCCAGGTATGAAACAGTTTTTCCAACAGTATTTTAAAAACTGGGGGAAAAACTATAGAGTAATTCCTCTGCATTTGATTAATTCAGCAGTAATTCCATCAAGCACGGCTGTTTTTTTTTATTTTTGTTGATTTAGGGCTGCTTTTAATCTTTTTATGCCTATTTGGTCTACAGAATTATCAGTTTCTAAATGCTAATTATAAAGTGCGTGAATTATTAGCTTTTTATTGAATAGGTTTAAATCATTTTTGCATATTAAAGTCAGCCCACCAATATAATACATCCAAGAGCATTTTGTGTGTTCCACTTATATAAAATGCTTATAGTGTGGTTTTAGCCTTGTGTTTAGCTTTTGGAATGACTGCTGCGGAGTACTCTTTCCATCATTTTAATGTACGTTTTTTATTTACATGTTCTCCGGAGGGCTCTAGGCACTGCGTTCAAGCCAGTCGGTGCTGATGGGGCCTCGAGTTGTTTACGCATTCATAGAATTCACCGGCCGTCGCGGACATTCAGGACACATGATAAACATGTGAAATTCATGAACGATCCTCTGTGCCCCGCTCGTTACTCCAGGAAACACAAGCGCGAAAGAAAAACAGTAAATCCACTGTGTATGGAGATGTATGCGGACTGACATGGCTTACAATCAAAACCCGACACTCCTAATGGCTGCGAATAATCACTCCCATGCTTCATACAAATCTGAGCTGACACCATTTAAAGGACAAACAATGCGTCTCACTGAATGCGGTTACTCTTAAATAACGCATTTACTAAAGTCACATACTAATTATGTAGCATAAAAACTTCAAAAATATTAAAATATTTAAACTTTACAACCCATTAATCTCAAAGTTTGTACATCATTTTAATTCTCCTACTTGCTCTTGAATACATTACTGGGAGGATTAAGTTTCCTGGAATCTTTAGAATATTTGCTAATGTTCAACTCCTACAAATCTGTGTACAATTGACTTATCTTTGGAAAGAATGCACAAGTTCGGAGTGTGATGCTCATTTTGCTCTGATGCGATGGGTAAATAATAACGACAGTTTAGACAGTGGACTGGAAAGAGTGTAATGAAAATTTTTCATGTCTTTGGTTTAATTACTTCATGTGGGATTCCACGAAGTTTTCCAAGTTGCCTTGGAGAGTTCATTACTCCTAACTGGAATGAATATTTAACGGGATTATTACATAATTTATTTCTTTAGTGACTAAATTGTTTTAATTTATTATAATATTGGAGAACCAAATTTACCAGTATATCTCTTTAATGGGATCGTCTCCTTAGCGCGGTGGTAGCGCAGCTGCTTACCCTGGGTTCAATCCACAGTACCGGCGTGGGGATTTTTCTCCCGCTGGTAGACCTGGCCCGGGGTGCACTCAGCCTCGTAAGGGGGCCAATTGAGGAGCTACTTGATAGAGAAGTAGCGGCTCCAGGTCATGAGAACCGCATTAACCGGCCGAGGGGGCTCGAGGCGCTGACCACGTCTCACCCTCCAATTCTGCACCCCATCCATGACGTCTGTAATGGACCGAGATGGGGGACGCAGTGGCCGGGCGATATGCCAAAGTTCCCCGTGAGCTGTCGTGCCATGGAGTTATTATTATGTCTCTTTAATGGAATAAAATGAAGTATTTCGTCATTTAGAACAAGAGTTTTTGAAAAATTCTTAGTACTTTAAGCTCACCTTATTTTTCGAAAGTTCATGTATATAACCCAAAACCTTTTTAATGGCGAATACACAGACACATACGAAAATTGAATACAGAATATATTGTATTAAGGAGCAATTATGACCGCATGCGATTATTATTAACTCAAATCATTATTTAAAGTAGTTTCCAATAATAACATTAAAGATGCAAGCTAGCTATAAAAGAACGGAGTGAATTTCAGTGTGTAACTTCCAGACCGACATATTCAACCAAACATTAAATATACCATAAGTCATGTCCTTGAAGAATTTTAAGCTGGATAACATCTTATAAACTTTAGGTACGCACTGAAGTTGGAATTTTACGACAGACTGCACTTGATTCAAGACTTTAGAGAGGAAATTAATATTTATGTGTCTTCTTAGCTTCCGGGGAAGGCCGCATTATCTTAAATGGGAATACCCAGAGCCCAGAGCCCAGAAGAAGCTCACGGCAAGATGAACGAAACGTTGGCATTCCCATTCAAGATAACGCGGCCTTCTCCGGAAGCTAAGAAGACACATCAAGACACAGGTCGTGGAAGCCTACGCATCCAAATTAATATTTAGCTAGCTGAAAAAGTTGGAGGGTTCTCATATTTGTTTATGCATTTTCTTAATTAATGTAACACATACTTAATTTATGTTATATCTTTGAAATGTTCCTTTAATGAATTTCATTAAACCGTCCGCTTTAATTTCCCTCAAATTGCAATATATCAACTTGCCACAATATTCTTTTTGACTGCGTATTACCTTTGTCTTTTTATTTTCGTGGTTACTCTTTTAATTCTTTGTTGTTGTTTTAATATTGCTTGTAATGTGTATTACAAAAGCACGTACGGTCTGTGTACCCGTGCGATTGTTGAAATTCTATGTATGATATTGCTATGTCAATAAATACACTTATTCATTCATTCATTCATTCATTCATTCATTCACTCAACTTGTCACAAAACGTTGTACTTATAATCACATTTTGTAGATTGTAAATAAACTGTAGTTTAATTTATTTACAACTGTGTATTGATATCAGGAAAAATGTATACATTTATTTCATGTTTACAAAGTAGCGTACAGTTTCAACAAATACGTTTCTAATCACAGATGTGGTTCACAAAGTATCAAAGGCACATTGATCAAAGAAATGGGCAAAATGGAAATGACTGAGCTTCACAGCCTCTGCATGATTAATGGGTACACAAAAGTAAGTTTTAGTATTCTCCAAAGGAACTACACATACCTGTACTATTTTATCTGTCGTGTCTTACTGAATGGCCTGCATTTCATTACTCTCTGGCTGTATGGATATTACACGGTAAAGTTATACCGTGCTAAGAAATATTCTCGCAATCTAAAACATAGCTATATGCTTTTGATATGCATAATGATTTACCATATAAATTACATATGTATTTTTTTACCTCTAAAGTTGTTACATAGAAGGAAACCAATTAAGAGTTTTGCTTACACACGATGAAAAAATTATCCTAATTCTAATGTTCACAAAATTTTCCTTCGAACATACAATTCACACATGAATTATTATTCTAATAATAATAATAATAATAATAATAATAATAATAACAACAACAACAACAATAATAATAATAATAATAATAATAATATGTCTCAAACGAATTTCAAACTAGAAAATAAAGAGTTGGTTCCATTTTAGGTGTTCTATAATATTTATAATTTTAGAGCTTCAGTGCACAGTGTATCTTTTGTGTGAAGTGTTTATTTCAATCCAAATATATTCTTCGGCTTATGTAATTTAATGCTAGGTGGGTTGGTTTGTTGGCTTAGTGTGGTCTGTACCCTTAACAACATCCAAAGCGTTAGTAACTTTGACACTCAGAGGTGTCCCAACCTGATTTCTAGGTCATGAATTTATGCCCTGCAGAACATACACCACATTGTGACTTTTGGTTTGAGTACACTACGTGTAGAGCAATTCCTATATAACAAATGTAATCCTAAATATACATTTTATACAATCATTAGTAAATATATCAGCAGCACTTTCTTCTAGTTAAACGAATTGCTTTGAGCATTAAATACCATAAATAACTGAAAAATCTATCGTTACATATCAACAGAAACATATTATAATGTACTTTTACTGCATGAATTAGTGAGGATAAGACTTAGTGATTACCTATTGATAGTGCGATTAGTTTGTACGCGTCGCCCTCCGTGGTGTAATGGTTACCATGCTGACTTCATATACCCAAGGTCGCGTTTTCAAACCCGGCGGAGGACGATGGATTTTTTCGGTCGTAAAAATCCTTAGCATGGCTTCCTTCGGAAGGGAAGTAAAGCCGTTGGTCCCGTGTCGTAGATTTACAGCACGTAAAAGAATCTCAAGCCTGATAGAGAGGTCTCTGAGCAAAATTATGCGGTCTTTCACGCCCAATTTAGAATGGGACGCTGAGAACCACAGCAGTTAAAGAGCGTCCATAAATAACACGCCATTTACATTTTGAGTTTGTACGCAGCATTTTCATGTAAAACCACATACACTACCGCCGTGTGTCATGAGGAAGAAGTTCAGTGCTACCACTCTTCTATTATTCTTTAACGCTGTTTTGTAATGCCCGCTCTCTCTCTCGCACGCGCACACACACGCACCTATACGAGGACGCTTTTACACAGCAAAACATACCCATACGTTGTCACTGTACAAAACCTCTTTTGTTTTCCGCTGAAACTACTGTTTTTATGGCATAATTTATCTTACAATAAAACTAAAATGGATGTAAAATCTAATCCATAGAAATGCATAATATTTACGATTCTAATGTAAGTAATATATTTTGACCAGTTAACTCCAATCAGTTATGCTTATTAGAGTAACTGCTCAAGCATTCCTCAAGCAGTTTGATATTTATTTTTTCGACCATAGTGTTTTCATCTGTTTCTGCGCATGCTATCATGATGTAAAGTTGAATTTCCTATGCTAGTAGCTTAACAGACCTAAGTGCTTTCCTTATTTTACCATACATATGTGCATGAACTATATTAAAGGTAAATGGCAGACAACGATTGATATGCGAGGGGTGTCTTGGATCGATATGTGAGAAGTTTATTAAGCAAAAAGTCTGATTTGTTCCAGTCACATGGTTTTCTCTAAAAATTATGGTTACACTATTCCTTTATCTACATAGTGGTACTCAAGATAAATGGCAGAAATGTTTGCTTAGTTTCTTCTAAGTAGAAGAGAAATTAAGTAATATACTGGGCTAAAGCGATAGTCAATTCTTTTGTTAAGCCGTTCGTTAGGTAAAGCAACTGAAATTCTGTTCCTTTGCACGACTAGGAGTAAGACAAAAGAGAGAGGAGGCTAAAGAAAATTTTAAATACCTTACAATTGAAACCAATAACAAGAAATATCTCGGAAACTCTACAAAAAAGCACTGGTATAACTTGTGAGTTTCAATGAGAGCTACAACTTTTGTGTAGTAAGTTTTGTTATGTTTACTAGATATGCAAACTTCATCCAGAATTAAGAGTTCTTCATTTCCCAGAAAATGTAAGATATACATATTATTTGTTATGTAAACATTTTAATACGCATACGGTAGTTTAATCTAAATCGCTAGAACCATTTTTGATATAAGCAAAATGTTAAAACATTTTCCATATAAGGATACATTGGGGAGGGAGATTTTCATGAAAATCTTCGTGTCGCATCCTTGTAAGATATTAAACTTATATGCCAAACTTGTATTTAATTAATGGTCTTTTCTATGCTTCCACAGACAAACACACACACACACACACACATATACGCGGATCTTTTCCTAAAATTGCTTTTTTTTTTTTGACTCAGCCGACCTCAAAACATATATTTCCGGAAATCTGGATTATATGCACAATACGTGTAAAAAGTAAAAAGAACAAAGGTCTATCCTCCCAGAATAATTAAATTTGAATGGTTTCTTGAAAATATTTTGGAGATCAGAATGACCCTTAATCAAAATAAGTGTTGATGAGGAATTGGATCTTCAAGGGGACGCCTCGTGTACTGTGCCGATGCAGATCTATTGCGGCTAGTACCCAAGAGGATGGGTTGAGGTGAAGGAACAATAGGAGGAAACAGACTGCCGGACACGCACTAAGTCTTTATGGTTTTCAAGCTCAAAGCCCCCCCCCCCCCTTGCTGGACTACCAGAGAGGGAGTACAAGCGACCTGTCGACCTGGCAGCCACCGAAAGTCCATTGAACATGCACGAGCGTCATCTGCTGTACTTTGTACGGCACAAAACTGGAAACACACCTGCAGGATAAGAGGAGAATAAAATTAAGGAAACCTGACACAGCAATACCGCCGTTATTATGGCAGACGCCGCAATATGATACAATGCTATTGAAAATAATTTACAAACAGATCGATACCACTGTATTAAGCTTTGGGCAGTGCCTGATTCCGGCACACTGCTTGGATGGAAGCTTCATTTGGATTTTAGATCAACAACAATGATGGGGGCCATTATAGGCACTATATATATTATTCATTCTCGGCGAGATTTGCGAGAAGATGAGCTCGATCACCTCCGAGACTGTCAAGTCACAATAATAGGAATGCATCAAATGACTGCAGTTGCTCAAAAAGCAAATTTAACATTTAATTTAAATCCATGCAGATGGTATAGCAAACGCAAGGCCCGTGTTCAAGCAAACGAATACGTATACCTTGTAAAAAAGAGCTATGCTGATACTCGCGCTCTAATACAGCCAACTATTGAAGTATTTAAGTTGGTTTGCTCGCTTTGAATTTCAATTACAAGGTATACGTATTCGTTTGCTTGAAACTGTGGTAGATGAGAAACCATCCCAGCATTTGCCTGGCGAACCCGGGACCTCCCGAATGCGAGTCGTATAATCTTCCTGCTAGGTATAAAATTCTCTTGACTTTTGATATATTTATGTTTTAACAATAACCGTGGCCTACAACTATAGATGTATAGAATATATTTTTGTTTGCTGAATTAATCTACCAACTTAAACCTCACTAATGTTTACTTACATTTAATTCATTCAACAGCCAAGTATGAGCTACTAGTTCCTGACTTTTTTTAAGTGACACAGGTAACCGATCTTCAGTGCGCCACCAATGATAATGCTAGTGACCCTTAAATGCACCATGTTCAACAACTATTGCCGATCAAACTTATTTGTACTATTCACGTAGTGAAAAAATCTGATGTGTTCCATTCGCATGCCTTTCTCTACATCTCTGTAACAGGCCGCGCCGTGGTCGAGTGGTTAGACCAGTCGACTCTCACCTAAACGGTCGGGGTTCGATCCCAAGCGACCGCATGTGAGATTTGTGGTGGACAAAACGGCGCTGGGGCGGGTTTTCTCCGGGTACTCCGGTTTCCCCCGCCATCGCATTCCACCGGTGCTCCATCATCATTCATGTATCATCAGTGTCACCGCCTGCGGTGCCATTAGTAGTTAAAGCGGGCGTTAAACACTACCAAAAAAAAAATCTCTGTAACAAATTA
Source organism: Hymenopus coronatus (assembly GCA_030762935.1). NCBI lineage: Eukaryota > Metazoa > Arthropoda > Insecta > Mantodea > Hymenopodidae > Hymenopus > Hymenopus coronatus. Next base: position 36,737,661 of record CM060889.1, on the reverse strand, counting down.
TGCTTAAAAAGCTTAAGTTTCTATCTACTTCATGCTAATCGAGATAAATATTAGCAGAAATGCTAATAATAAGGGAATACACTAGGCTAAAACGACATTAAAAACTGGTTGCCATGTGGATGAAATCTGTTTCTATGCATTGCCAGGAATTTATAAACCCCCAATATATGAACAATTTTAACTAGTTTAAAACTGAAACAAATAACAAGGGATATCCAAAAATGGTCAGCTCTTTGAAACAAAATTTTATGACATTTTTTGTGTAGTAAGTTTTAGTCTATCTCTTACGGTTTACTAGTTGTACAAAATCCAGCAAAAATCATCCAGAATAAAGAGGTCTTCAGAGGCTATTCCCAAAAAATTAAAGATATATGTTTTATTTGCCGTGTAAATGTCTTTAATATATGTATTTTAATCAAAATCGTTAGAGCCAATTTTGAGAAAATCAAAATTTTCGAACATTTTTCCATGTAAAGGGTAGTTTCTGAAGGGGAGATTTTCCGCAAAATCTTCGTGTTGCATCTTTGGAAGATACCAAACTTATATACACACTGACACATTCAAGCGCGGACCTTTTTCTAAAAATACTTTTTTTATATAGGGGACCCTAAAACGCCTGTTTCTGGCAAAATTTCGGTATCTAATTTTTGGGTGGAATGCAATACCGTCTCTATACACTATGCACATAGTACGTATAGAGAGAGAGAGAGTAAAATAGTGTTCAATACACATATATTACGTGTATTAGAAATACTGGAAGTAGAAGTATTCTATGTCAATAGGAGAACTATGACTCACCTCTTGTATTGCAGTATATTATTTGCTTTTTAGCCTCTAAAATTCATATGTAGGTAGATTTTATCCGTTAACGACGTGTTAGTTGTTTAGAATAGAATGTTGCTACACAGAAATATGTTAATAAACAAACTGTGTATTCTGCAGGCAAGTGCATTATACCGCATATAGTGCAAAAAAAATATGGGACCTACGGCCTAGTCTGTATAGAATCAACAGCTCGAAAATTTATGTCTACAATGGAATTGTTAATCAATGATTTGTCTAGCTGGAGGCAAAGGGCCGCAGGAACTGTATCCGCGATTCACACCGTTGACAAACCTACAGCGCACACGGATCAACAAACAGACAAACAGAAAAGTTCAGCTGAAATGTACTCGTACGTACGCTCCCAAAATCGGCGCGTAACAAACCTGACATGCAAATGTCTTTTGGCAGTTTGACATCACTTGTTTATTTAGGGCCGTACATCAAGTTTGGAATTCCCTTCATACCCTCCATTCGAGTTTCGATAATCATTCAACTTCCAGTTGAATGCGGTTTACAGCACCTAGGGGAGAGAACAGTCAAGCCCTCTGCGGAATGATGAATTGGGTACCAAAACTTTCTATAGCCCTCCTCCCTCTACCCTGATACTTTCTTCACTAAGAGTGGCTGAGTAATTGATAACCAGCATCCTATATAATCAATAACCGCGGAACCGTCCCTTCTCTACCCACTGATAAAGTGCATTTCACTCTTTGTAATATTGCATTGTGTGTTTAACGAAGTCTCACATGGCCTTACACCATGTATTACCTTGGCGATGTCAATAACACAATATTTTAACCAAAAAAATCAAGAGAGTTGGAAGATGCGAATTGAAATACCGTATTAAGTAAAGGGACTTAAAGAGCATTAAAAGGAATACTTCTTATTGGAGGCCATAAATATCCAATATCAGTAGTAGGAGCAAGATTTCTGTGATAAAATGTTCAGAAAAATCTGATGTATTCCATTCACATGATTTTCTCTGTAAATTATTATTGTTGATAAGCTTATCTTTTATTTATTTCATGCTAATCGAGAAAAATTAGCAGAAATAGTCTTATTTCTTGCTTTATTATAAGTAGAAGCGAAATAAGCCAGTACTATAGGTTGAAGTGAAAGCAAAAGCTAGTTGCTATGTGACTGATGTTCCTTTGTTTGTATGGACAGGAGTTGACAAATTCCTGTATGAGAAAAGCATAAGTTTTTCAAAGCTAAAACCAAGAAAAAGGAATATCTCAAAAACGATCAACTCCACGAAAAAAATTTATATAACATAAATTGTGTGTTAAGTTTTTGTCTATCTCTTACGGTTTAGTAGTTATGAAAAATTCATCCAGAATAAAGTAGTCTTCAGAGGCTATTCCCAGAAAATTCAAAATATACATTTTATTTGTCAGATAAATATCTTTAATATACCATATTTTAATCAAAATCATTAGAGCCATTTTTTATAAAATAAGAATTCTAGAAAAAAGTTTCATCTATAGGGTAGTTTGGGGTGGGGGATTTTTCTCAAAATCTTCGTGTCGCATCCCTGGAAGATACTAAACTTAAATACCAAGTTTGGTATTTTACCGACTTTTCGTTTTTGAGTTATTGTGTTCACAGACACACGGACACACTGACACACGGACACACACACGGACCTTTTTCTGAAAATACTTTTTTTGGATATAGGGGACCCTAAAACATATATTTCCGGTGAAATCTCGGTATCGAATTTTTTGGTGGAGTGCAATACATTCTCTATACACTATGTACATAGTGAGTATAGAGAAAGTAAAAATGAAACGAAGAAAAATACTTCTGAAACATTTGTGTATTTAACAGACTTTTCGTTTTTGATTTATCATGTTCACAGACACATGGACAAGCGCGGACCTTCTAAAATCTCGTTTGGATACAGAGGATTCTAAAACAGACATATCGTTTTTGATCTATCGTTATTAAACAATAAATAAATACGAGCTTGCACATGTTCCGGTTGATATCCTCACGCAAAAATTAAAAACAATGTAGGAATTAAACTCCCTTCAAAAAAAAATTCCTTTCGTGTTTAGTTTACAATCAAAGAGGAAATGAAGCTCCTGAGTCCTACTGAGTCCTATAGCTATTTGGTTGTTAGAAATCATTTTAACATCACTACTACACAATATTCTGATATTTTAGAACATTTTTATTTCCGCTACCACATAGCTAGAGAAGGTATTGCATTCCATCCAAAAATTCGATACCAAGATACCAACGGAAATAAATATTTTGAAGACACCTGAGTTTAAAAAGTATTTTAGGAAATATCATTTTGTGTGTCTATGGAGAACAAAACTAAAAAATCTGATGTGTTCCATTCACATGACTTTCTCTACATTATTCTATTTACTTCATCTAATCGAGAAAAAATTAGCAGAAATAGTCTTATTATTTGCTTCGTTGTTAATAGAAGCAAAATATGGGGGTGAGTGATAGTCAAAAGCTGGTTACTATATGAATGAAGTTCTTTTGTTTGTATGGACAAGAGTTCGCAAAGTCCTGTATGAGAAAAGTATGTTTTTTATAACTGAAACCAAAAACAAGGAATATCTAAAAAACAATCCAATCCACGAAAAAAATGTATATAACATATATTATGTGTTTTAAGGTGCCCTACATTTGTTGTGTGGTAAGTTTTTGTCCATCTCTTACGGTTAGGCAGTTATGCAAAATTCTGTAAAATTGACCCAGAATAAAGTAGTCTTCAGAGACTATTCCCAGAAAATTCAAAATATACGTTTTATTTGTCAGGTAAATATCCTTAATACATGATATTTTAATAAAAATCGTTAGAGCCATTTTTGAGAAAATCAAAATTTTAGAAAAAAGTTCCATGTAAAGGGTAGTTTGGGGTGGGGGGATTTTTCTTAAAATCTTCGTGTCGCATCCTTGGAAAATACTAAACTTAAATACCAAGTTTGGTATTTTACCGACTTTTCGTTTTTGAGTTATCGTGTTCACAGACACACGGACACAGAGTCACACTGACACACGGACACACGGACACATATACACACGGACCTTTTTCTGAAAATACTTTTTTTGGATACAGGGGACCCTAAAACATATATTTCCGGTGAAATCTCGGTATTGAATTTTTTGGTGGAGTGCAATACCTTCTCTTTACACTATGTACGTAGTACGTATAGAGAAAATAAAACCGAAAACTCCAATAAGAAACCATGCTTCAATAAGCAGGTGAGCAAAATATTTACCTAATTCTTCATACTTATATATGATTACATTTGTTAGGAATAGACCGTAAAATAGCGTAGTCAAATAAGAAATATCATTCTGGTTGAATGTGAACTAAACTTGACATCATTTAAGCTCAGCATCTTTCAAGTGTGCAACACGAATATTTTAAATAAAATCACCCACCTCAAACTACCTTTCACATGGAACATTCTTCGAAAATTATGATTTTCTCAAAAATGACTCTACCGGTTTTGTAAAAAAATGCTAAGTGAAATGTATATATTCAGTTTTCTGGGAATAACCTCTTAAGTCGTCCTTATATTGGATGAGTTTTGCATAACTGGTAAACCTTAAGGGATACACAAAATTTGACTACACAGACCATATAGATCTCGCTGAATCTCACAAAATCTCATATAATTTTTGAATGGGGAGTTAACCATTTCCGAGGTTTTTCTTGTTGCTGGTTTAAATTTTCCAATACTTATAATTTTCTCAAATTGAAAGTCGTTGTTTGTTTTTATTTGCTCTTGGCCTTGGAAAAAGAATTACGTTTCAATACTTTCACAATTAAAAGTTTGGCTATCACTTTAGCATTGTATTCCTCAAAGCCCTTTGAGGCTACAAGAAATGTAATAAAACCATTTATACTAACCATACTACTTCGATTAGCATGAAGTAAGTTAGCAAGTAGTAGATAGAGGAATACGATTTTGTAAAACTAGTTTATTATAGGTAGAGAAAGCCATTTAAATGTTACACGTCTGAGTTATTCAAAACAGAAATTGTGCATTTAATAAATAATATCAGTACCATTATTTTCATTAAGAGCAGCTAAAAGCATTGTTTACAAAGATATATAATTAGATGCCAATTGAAAGTATGAAGAAATCGTTTAAAAGTACATGACAATAATAATAATAATAATAATAATAATAATAATAATAATAATAATAATAATAATAATAATAATAATAATAAAAAAACATTCCCAGGAAAGTTGTGTCCGCAAATGAGTCTTTAGGGTTGAAATATCTAATTCTTGTTTAGATTAAATTATTCCTAAACATCGCGGAATTTAACTTGTTCTAATAAGTAGGGGAAATATTGTGCTCCACTCAAAAATTGGCTATCAAGATTTCACCGAAAATATTTTGGGGGTATTCTTAATTACTTTATTTTGTGGAGTAAACCACTTTCGATATATTTATTTTATTGGTTTGCATTTTTAAATTCTTAATATTTTTTTTCAAAGGGAAGTATTTATTTTTTTAGTTCCTTTTTTTTTATTTTAATGTCCTTTAACCTGGAAGGTCATATCGAATGAATTAAATGGTTGAAGTGATGCTCAAATGAGATCAGGGTCCATAGAACTTAAGAGTTACTCGAAATTCTTCTCAAAGCAAGTTTATCCGGCTAACTCACTCTATCGGAGATTCGAACTCGGAGCCTCTTGAATGTGAGGCAGGCATTCTACCTCCACACTTCAGAGGCGGGCTCACAAAACATTTACTTGACACGAATGAGATCTACACTTTAAAAACACATTTCTATCTCTTACCGCTTGTTTGATCTGCGGCTTTACACAAAGTGTTAAAAAATATCCATTGAAAATATAGGGGAATGTACTAACTATTCTGAAAGACTTTTTTTTAAAATAATTTAAATATCTGATATTCAAACTGCATCGTTATAGCCCTTTTTTGTAAACTGTTAATAAAAACGACAAAAATGATAGTACACGAAAAATAAGAGATGAAGCTTTCCTGGCGACGAATATGCTCTAGGCGATCTCGGGCTTCAAGCCAGGTGAGGTGATGTGGAGACATCGACGTTTCGGGAGCGTACATCTCTCCCTTCTTCAGAATGTTGCAGAAATTTTGAAATCTTCCTGTTGCATTCTTGCAAGAAGTTCAACTGAATTAGCAGCTTTTTAATTGTTGTGTGTGCACTCCAGTCAACTCCGTATACAGACTTTACCACGTGGATGTGCATGTAAGCGCGCGTACTGAACCAACAACTGCAAAATGAAAAGTGAGTGAATACTAAACTTGGCAGCTAAGTTCAGAATCTACCAAATATATATCTAAAGACTGCAAACCTTGTAGTTAAGTTCAGCAGACTCGGAGAAGAAGAAATGTTCCCTCTTACAAGGTCAATATGACATTTTAACAGGAACATCTGAGGACAAAAATAATTGGACCTCAAGTTTAAAAGCTAAGAAGACCAGTTAAGCTCTCACAAACTGTCTCAAAAGTTCTGATCAACTCCAGTAAAATATTGTGAATAAAATGATAAGATATTAAAGATTTACATTAGCCTTTTTATCCGTACATGTGTTTAATATTTGTGTAAAGGTTTAGTGTTCACAAGAAATGAAATTTAGGATTAGTACATTCAAATAAGCAATGTATTCGTATATACAGCTCTCCTTAGATCAGAAAACTTTTAATTTCCTTGTGTTCAGTAAAAACAATGGTATTTCATATAACACATATCATTGAATTCCATTGAATAGGTTCAGGGCTTATTGGAATATTGGAGAATTTATTAATATCGTATTTTTTAGCTCGCGGCTATACGGGTGAGGAATTCCAATCAGGTTATTTTTTCCTAGTTTGTGTCACTCTTTGTGTGTTTTAAACAGCAGAGTTTTTAAATTCTTTAGTGATTTTAAAGAACAACTACTTTAAAATTCGTTTGAAGATTTTAAAATCACATTATGAATTAAGAAAGATGCTTTAGCTTGTATGTTGTTGCAAAACTTCGTTACTTTCAAAACAAAAGCTAACATCTTCTGTAATTTTTATTCATTACCAAAATTCGAAATTGTTAGGGTAATAGGGCCCGGATTTAACTATGAAAATGACTGTGTACTTAATTTCACACCGTTTTCCTCGAAGCCATGATCAAATAAAGTTGTCGTCAGAATTTACAGCTTTAGCATTGTGTGCTGAATAGATATAAACGAAAAGAATAACTAACTCCTAAACCTGTAGATAAAATATAAAAATGTATGAATATATTTAAGTTTCTTAGAGAAACTATTTCCAACATATCCTTAGAATAAAACATACTAAAAAGTTGTTCCATATAAAGCAACATTTGTAATTTATAATATTTCCTTAGTTCTTGTTGATGTTGATTGGTATTCCTGTATACAGTTGTTTCCTAAAGTTTTACAAACATTGCGTAGCTACTACAGTATAAAACAGGATAAGCTTACGGGAATTTGACACCATTTTAAATTTCCACATTTTCGAAATGACATTGACAACCTCGGATAGTCATTATTACTGTCATTGGTACTGAAAACAAAACACAAAATATATTTACGGTGACCAAGAGGTTAAGAAGGCATTGCCTCCATTCCTAGGTTCAAATCTGGCGCAGCTTGTAGTTTTTTATGTTTCTTAATTTTGTGACTAGCTATGCAGAACATAATATTGCATTAATATACTTTTGAAGTTATGGGCCTATCTATACTAGCACTTGTTAAATAACTAAAAAAAAGTGTAAATACATTATAATGCTCTAAAACTCCTACTTTGACTAGCACAAGGAGTGACTTCCTGGTGACCATGTCTTTTGCAATTGTCAAATATGGTATGATTCATTGAGTGAAAACTTGTTTGAACCTGATGCGTTTGCGCATGATTCTGTGAACCCAGTGCTTTCGTGTGCAGTATATTGTTGTTCTGTAAAATAAACCCTTGAGAAAGCATCATAATAAATATTACATTATTACCTTTACCGAATGTGTATATGAAATAATTATATCTAACATGTACAAACGCAATGCGTTGATTCAACATCATTAAAAGAAGGAACAAAAGGGTTGCTATGTGCGAGAAGCGAAGCTACGACCTTCACTAGAAGAGTAGCCTACAGTGCTACAGTGAAACAGACATGGAAGTTGGCAGGTTTAGAAATACCGTACAATCTAAACTGTATCAAGTTTTGTCTTACGTTTTTAGTCAATATATTTGTAGTTTGTTGTTGAAGATGCTTAAGTTATGTATTTAGTTTTGATTATTGATCTTATGGGCTAGTAATATTATGATTTGGAACTTCTGGCAGATTGTTGCTGCCGATACACTTCTGTAAGAAATGCTAAGCCAGCTGACATTCATATTCAACTTGTAGAGATTTACAGTGAAAAAATAATACTATGAAATAGTGAGGTGGTGGTTTAGGCATTTCAACGATGGACGATCCGATGTTCATGACGAAGCTCGGAGTGGGCGGCCTTCTGTTGTTATGAATGGTTTTGTTGCACAAGTGAATGAGGCAGTTCTGAAAACAGACGGCTCACGATAAGATTAGTTTATGATATGTTTCCACAACACACGGAAGACAGCTTTCTTTGAAGAGGACATACAAAAGTTGATTCTCCGCTATGGCAAATGGCTGAACATTTCAATACAAAAACTAAATAAAAATTAAAAAAAAAAGAATTAAATTTTAACATAATGGTGGCAACTATGCCGAAAAATGGGCTATGAAATGTCCATTCATGTACAAAGAAACGCTGTTTTGAAAACAAATATTGTATACCTTGTTTCCAAACTGGTACTTACTTTCCGAACACACCACATATGTTCGATGTAAAGAATATTTACAGGTTGCGATGTTCTTGAACACTTTTGTGTTATATGCTTGAAGGATACTGAACATAAATACCAAGTTTGGTACTTAACCAACTTTTCCTTTTGGACGTATTTTGTTTACAGACATTACACAGCCATAGATCCACATACACGCACACATACACAGATGCCTGAACTTTTTAAAAAACATGCTTTTAATGGATTCAGGAAGTTTCAAAACATGTATTTCCGGTAAAATCTCAATATTGAATTATTTTGTGGAATACAGTATTTCCTAAAGTTAATCTGCGTAGTAGAGAAAGTAAAATTGTACATTGTTTTAAAGCAAACATTTTTTGTCTGTGACATTAACCGTTTTGAGATATTCTTTCATACTGGTTTGTACTTTGTTTCTCTAGAGATGCCATGGGTAATGAAGTCCAAGCCAGCATATTATAGCGATCCAATTTATAAATATTTGATTATTGCCTCATCCTTCCGCATCTCCAGTACCCACATCCAAATATGTAATGCAACTATTTCCGCATTTTTATCTCTACATTACAATATCTCCATGGCACAACAGCTCACGGGCAACCTTGACCTACCGCCCGGCCGCTGCGTCCCCCATCTCAAGACGTCGAGGCTGAGTGCACCCCGGGATTACAATATATAACTATAAAAATAATATCTTATTTTTATAGCTATATAAAATATCATTTAAGATATCAAATTTATAGAATACCTGGTATTTAGAAGTATGTATACCCTGCATACTTTGGAATTTGTATTGAAAGTAGTATAACTTGGAATTTTCACACCGCTGCTTTATGTCGAAAACGATATCTAAGAAATCAGATTTATAGAATAGTATTTAGAAGTATGTATACCCTGCATACTTTGGGAGTTGTACTGAAAGTAGTATAACTTGGAATTTTCACACCGCTGCTTTCAGTCGAACATTTTCCAGAATAATATTATTATTAATAAGATTGCACCAGAATGTTTCTAAATGCAATCTAATAATTGCACATTATGAATTATTTCACAGTTTCATAAGGTGTGTAGTAATTCCGTGCCGGTTATTATATATACTCTTATTCATTTTTAAGCATAAAGTATAAAAAATATACGTAATAGTTATTTTCTTCTCATAAATGCATACGTTGTCCGTAAACAAAAAAATTCACTTTAAAATTAAATACTAATGAACAACAATAACATTACACTTGTGAAAATGCACAAAGGAAAAACAACAAACAAAATAAATATTTAGATAGTAAAACAGTGCAGAGGGAACAAATATAAAGCTTTTGTCTTTGAAGATCACATAGAGAAAAAGGCCTTTCTTGTAAATGCAGATGTTAATATATATCATATAAATGCTTTCTTATGATTTTTAACGATCCATTCAGTGTTTGGAGACCGATTTCCTTGAAAATATCGTTTTTATTTCGAAGTTCTTCAGAAAGCTCACTAAGAAGGCACAATGATTCTCATAGCCCTACAAGAAGATGGATTATAAACTAGAATGTATTGCTTTTACAACGTATAAAATTATTAAGAACACGGGACTGTTCGCTTCTTTGTTTTTCCTCTTCCCCATTCCAATGAACAGAAATCCTATAAAATGCGCTCCATGTGCTGGAATGCAGGGTACATGGATATATTCCCTCAATGGGGACCTAATGAGAATAAAATTGTTCCAGAGAAAGAATGGAAATATGCTTCTACGTTTTGGGAAAGTGGATGAGGAAAGATTGTTATTTTTTCTCCTTATTTTCAGCAGCTCGACCTCGCTGAAGCATCAAGAGGAACAGTAATTGAAGCTTCCGACATGATTAAGATCCATGGAAGGTATTAGCGCTGGAACCACTTCTTATAATGGTCTACACTTTTCGTCATCCTAAAGCGCACAAACTCTCTTCTTTATCTCTCACATCTCATTTTTCTCATACTCTTCTTCATTCCATTTTTGTTATTTTATGTTATGAGGCAGAAGAACTCTTCAGTAATGTTTATTAAGATTGTTATATACTTTAATTCTGTAAAGATTTAAACTTTAGGAAGCAATAATACTTCAATTTACTACTAACTTATTGTCTAAACATTGCAACACGCACGAATGGAAAACTGGTTGTAACTCACGAAATATGATAACCAATTTTCTAGCTTTATTGTAGATAAATATGTACTAGAAATTCCTAAATATTCATAAACAATTCCTCATCTTCTTTGCATACACCATTATACTTACCAGCACTTTAAGTTTATCACATATATTGGTAATATAAAAAGGAGCATTCCAATCGATATTTTAAGTTGAAAATTTTTAATTAGCGTTCCAGTGATTCCACGTCAAATGCTGACCTCAGTTTTTCTATATGTTTATGTAACTTTTTGTACGCTTTATTGGCAAATTAAGGATATCCCTATGTTTTTATATTGACCAAATTTCATTATTTTGGTTTTGTTTTACGACATTAACATTTTGGCTCACATGCTCATTTCCGACAATATATTTGACTATGAAGTTGAGAAAAAATTTATTTTAAAGCTTAAAAATTTTACTTTCAGGCTACACATTCATTTTTAGTAAAACATCTATTCGCTAACCATTACATTATAATCATTAAATGAACAACCCTTTTCATACAGTCCGTACTACTGTAGTTATACTTTTAAAGTGTCAGCGCAATATCCATTGAATCATGTTTATGGGTGAAGAATTTCAGATTGGGGCAGTAATAAATGACGGACCCAACGATTTCTAAATAAATGCAGGCATAGTTATCGAGCTAAATCTGGCGCTGGTCAAGTTTGCGCCGCTTTATGCGTATTACTCAAGACCAGCTGACACTGATATCTTCCCTACTATGAAATACATAGCATGATATCATTCTATTTCTAAAATGCTTTTCATGCTTGTTTATTTATTGTCTCGAGGAAGAAAGTATTATAATTGTTCTCAGTTATAGTTCAGACGATAACAATAGCCCATGCGAATTACAAAATTATAGCATCCACAATAAGTTTTCCTTGAGACAAAACGGATTATAAAGGTGAACATGACGGATTACAGTAAAAAAACAGAAGTTTGGACTGTATAAGGGAAAATAAAAAGAAATTTACATATCTGCAATAAGAGACAACGATTTTTAGTATTTCCACGGTCTATATGTTTAATAATCATTTTGCTGCTTTTAGTTTCCTTTTTGATTGTTATACAATGAAAACTGTCGATATTTCATTATCTTTATAGAAGAGTTTCAAGTTGTTTTTAGTTTTGTTTAGATTGTTAATTTATAATTTGTCTGCTATACTCTGTCCTTGTTGGCAGCACATAATATTGTTATTGTTTCAATAAATAATATATATATGAGAAAATAAAACTAGTAAATTCCTTGAGAATAATACGTGTTTTCTTACCAGTGTCAAAATCGAAGCACTAGTTAAAGTTTGCTCTCGTTGCTAAAAAAGCAAACGCATCACTCCTTGTGTTCTCTCAGTAATTTCAAGTGTTAGCTGTCCTGTGTTACAAATTTATTTTAGTCAAATTTTGTTTATAGTAATTATAAATTTAAATTAATAATAAAACATGCATACTAAATGCATAAACCGATACCGTAGCACCCGCGGATTTGAGAAGGTGATGTTCCAACGGCCAGCCGCTAGAATACAGCGTTACTCAAAATCCAATAGCCAGCTTAGTAATTATTTTAATTACCCATTAATTGTGCCTCATTCTGAAATTTGGCACTATGTATTTTATAAAATAAGGAATATTGTGATATTTTTAAAATTAGAAAAATGATTACGAAATGTATGAATAATAAATATTAAAATATTTTATCTTAAAAACCCTTGAATTAGTGTTTGTGATATATCAGAAACAACATTATAAACGTTATGAATTAATCCTTGTAAATGAGCTAAAGTATAGTCACGTTCGATAATTAGACCGAAGAATAGTGCATTTGTATATTAGGATGCGCACACAGATATGTAAATTTTGTTAAATTAATCCTTGTAAATGAGCTAAAGTATAGTCACGTTCGATAATTAGACCGAAGAATAGTGCATTTGTATATTAGGATGCGCACACAGATATGTAAATTTTGTTACTGAATATCAGCCAGCTGAGTAGTAATATTTTTAAAAAAAAATCTGAAGTATTCTATTCACATGACTTTCTCTACTTCTCTGCAGCAAATTATCGTTAATAAGCTTATTCTTCTATTTACTTCAGGCTAATCGAGGAAAACATAGCAGAAATACTCTTATTGCTTGCTTCCTTGTAAGTAGAAGCGAAATAAGGCAGTACCATAGGTTAAAGTGATAGTCAAAAGCTGGTTGCTATGTGACTGAAGTTTCTTTGTTTGTATGCACAGGAGCTGACAAATTCCAGTATGAGAAAAGTATGTTCATTAACGCTGAAACAAAAAACAAGGAATGTTTAAAAAACGATCAACCTCACGAAAAAAATGTATGTTACATAAATTGTGTGTTTTAAGGTGCTCTACATTTTTTGCACAATAAGTTTTTATCTAACTCTTACGGTTTAGCAGTTTTGCAAAATTCTGTAAAATTCATCGAGAATAAAGTAGCCTTCAGAGGCTATTACCAGAAAATTCAAGATATACATTGTATTTATCAGGTAAATATCTTTAATATACGACATTTTAATCAAAATCGTTAGAGCCATTTTTAAAAAAATTAAAATTTTCGAAAAAGGTTCCATGTAAAGAGTGAGGGGATTTTCTTGAAAATCTTCGTGTCGCATCCTTGGAAGATAAACTTAAATGCCAAGTTTGGTATTTAACGGTATTTTCGTTTTTGAGCTATGCTGTCCACAGACACACAGACACACACGGACCTTTTTCTATAAATGCTTTTTTTGGATTCAGGGGGACCCAAAACATGTATTTCCGGTGAAATCTCGGTAACGAGTTTTTGGGTGGAATGCAATATATTCTCTATACACTATGTACATAGTGCGTGTAGAGAAAGTAAAAAAAAAGATTTGATGTGTTACATTCACATGACTTTTTCTACATCTCTTCAACAAATTATTGTTAAAAAGCTTATTGTTCTATTTACTTAATGCCAATCGAAAAAATAGCAGTAATAGTCTTATTACTTGCTTCCTTGTAAGTAGGAGTGAAATAAGGCAGTACCATAGGTTAAAGTAATAGTCAAAAGCTGGTTGCTATGTGACTGAAGTTCCTTTGTTTGTATGGACAGGAGTTGACAAAAGTCCTGTGTGAGAAAAGTATAATTTTTAAAGCTAAAACTAAAAATAATGGATATCTCAAAAACGATCAACTCCATGAAAAAATGAATCTAACATAAATTGTGTGTTTTAAAGTGATTTACATTTTTGGTGGTAAATTTTTGTCCATCTCTTACGGTTTAGCAGTATGCAAAATTCCGTAAAATTCGTCCTGAATAAAGTTCAGAGGCTTTACCAGAAAATTCAAGATATACGTTTTATTTGTCAGGTAAATATCTTTAATATATGATATTTTAAACAAAATCGTTAGAGACATTTCTGAGAAAACCAAAATTTTTGAAAATAGTTCCATGTAAAGGGAAGTTTGGGGTGGGGGTATTTTTCTCAAAGTCTTCGTGTCACATCCCTGGAAGATACTAAACTTACATACCAAGTTTGGTATTTTACCGACTTTTCGTTTTTGATTTCTCGTGTTCACAGACACAGAAACACGTACACACACGGATCTTTCTGGGAAAATGTTTTTTTAGGATACAGAGGACCCTAAAACATAGGTATATTTCCGGTGAAATCTCGGTATCAAATTTTTGGGTGGAGTGCAATACCTTCTCTATACACTATGTACACAATACGTGTAGAGAAAGTAAATATATATGTAATGTTTTTGAATATTCTGTACAAAAAGAGGAAAGAAACTGGTAAAGGAGGTTTAATAAATTGGACACTTGATAGTAAAGTTTTCCGTGAATTTGTCCAGTTTGACGTGGAATTACTCCTTTGTGTTAACCACGATACTCATTACTATATTAACTCTTTCTAAATTTAGTACAGAAAGGTATGTTTGATTGACGAAAATAAAAGTCAAATTTCTCTTCGTAATATGCTACGTTCAATATGATTTAGATTTATAACTTTTAGATGAAGTAATAACACTACATATATATTTAAATAATACCTTTAAATACGAAGGATGTTCAATAAATCCTCAGAAAATCCAAGAAATTACACTATTAGCATCCAAAAATGTTTATATTTAGTAACGGACGTCTTTTACTAGATATCAGTTAAAGTTAAGCTGTATCAGAAGTATCACATCTATATCGCACCGTTATAAGCAAATTATATTAGCATTTACTTTGTTAAAATTTCTATTTTTCTAAGTTGCTAAATTTTGACTATCTACGTATATTACGATCGTCTTTGCGATACTCTGCATAATTTTGACTCGAGTTTTCTGTGGGGTAATATCGCAAAGTATGATGTGGGGTCACTTCAGCAGTTCTGCTTTTTGTTCCATGGAATTCAAAGAAAAAAGAGCAGCTATTTTCTACTCTAAGGCATTTTCAGTTATAAGCCAAACTCTCCTTCAGAAGCATGTTATACTATGACTAAAAAGTGTTTATATTCTGATACATTAATTAAGTAAACACCATCTATATTTTAGTAATAAAGGAAGTTGAATTAAGTGTTTATAGCCTGTGTCATTGGGAAGAACAGTGATGTTTAAAGGTGAAAGCATTATCAATATCTTTGTAATGATCGTATACAGTCTAATAATATTTATAGCCATAATTGGTTTAAAATACTGAATGCTTGACCTAAGAATTTAAAATGAGAATTTCAGTTCTTTTATTTAAAAGCAATTTTAAAGCTGAAACATTAAAGACATATCTGTTGCTCTTCTAAATTGGCATTATAAGCAATAATATATTAAACTGTAATTAACCCTAAATCCCTGTTTCAAGCAATATGTCAATATACCTAAACTGTCCAATTATTTCTGCCGTCTTTCTCCCAGTAAAACTATGGCATTAAATATGTTGTATACAAAATAAACACACAAAATTATAAGCATTGATGCTTAGAGAGATACATATACTCATACAAGAGTATATGCACATTTACACACATACACTAAGCTATATACCGCAACGTATTTTCTTAACTATTAAGTATATCAAAGAATAAGGGTATTTCTTGGCTCCAGATCATTACAGGAAAAACAGGCCCGAAAAAGCTCTTTAAAGCTTTTATGCAGAGCTTTCCTTTAATTACTCTTCTGCAGCTTTTATTTTTCTCTTTCCACCTCTTGCTGCAAGGAAATTTTCTGAGAGTGTTTTTCAATAATTGGTTTCCCGCACTAAACTGGAAAATAAAGAAAGAAGGCGAAGTCTAGGAGAAGAAAAAGTAGTCAGCGCATAACTCATTACTACTCTTAGAAGCTGTAATAGAAATTCCTCTTACAAAGAATTCCACCAAAGTGATTTAAGACTATAACCACAGCGTTGCGCTTCTTGAAGTGAATTAAATGTAACGAAATATGCAGGGATTTTTACAGCTTTTCGCTGCCGTAGAATAAGTATTTCCTCACTTGTGTCTGAATCTGTATGACCATATATTAGTTTATTACTGTTATTATTATTGTTATTATTATTTTTATTATTATTTAATTTTTATTTTTCCATTATTTGCTTTTGATGCGACCGTATTTGCACATAAAAGAGTTCCGGTAACCTAATCCAAAATAATCTCTAGGGATCTACTGATTCATGTAAAACCGATAGAAGAATAACGCATATCTGCTTTAAGGATGAATTCATAAAAAGTTATGTGGTTGTTCTACAGATGTTTATTTTTTATTTTGTTTTAGATTCAATGTTTTTGAACATATATTTCCGGTGAAATCTCGAAATGTCAGTTTTTTTTGTAGTGTTTAACGCCCGCTTTAACTACTGATGATACATGAATGAAGATGGAGTACCGGTGGAATGCGATGGCGGTAGAAACCGGAGAACTCGGAGACCACCCCGCCCCAGCGCCGCTTTTTCCACCACAAATCTCACATGCGGTCGCTTGGAATCGAACCCGGGCTGGTGAGAGGCGAGGCGAGTGCATGAAGTAGCTATACCTAGGTATATCTCTTTAATTCTCAATAGTATTTATGTAACTGGAGAATCTTAAGGAACAGCACATTATTTCTGTAGGCTAATTTAAATCTCTATTATTCAAATTATGGTTTTTAGAAAAATTATACGTTTATACGTTTAAATAATTTCAGGTTAAATTCCACTTCCGTGCACCATAAATGAATATTTGGAAATTAGAGGTTCCAACAAATAGCCGCTGGATATAAACAATTAAGTTCTTTGATCACATTTGCACATAAGTGTGTTCGCGTAATCTAATTCAAAAGCATCTCTAGGGAAGATTCTGATTAATAATATGATTATTAGACATAAAATTAATTAGGGAGAACTTCACTTTATAGCATCTTCTTAAACTTGTGGCTGTGCAAAACCGTTCATAATTTTGTAGCAAGCATAGCAGGGACGTAACAGCAACATTTATGCAATTATGTACAATGGTAATTTTGTTTTTTTTTACATATATAATTGAAATGTCAGAAATATCCATTTTTGATCAAGATAGTGTAGTATAATTATTAAGTAGCAGAACTTTAATGGAGAATATAGTACATACAGTAACAATAAGTCCAAGACAGAAGCATTTGGAACTCTCCTATTTTATGTTGTTTCTACGAGCCGAACACTCGAAGTTTAACAGAAACACAGCCTTAAATATCACTTTGAACATACACCTTTTTACTTTCTCTACACGTACTATGTACATAGTGTATAGAGAAGGTATTGCACTCACCAACAAATTCGATACCAAGATTTCACCGGAAATATATGTTTTAGGGTCCCCTGTTTCCAAAAAAAAAAAGTATTTTCAAAAAAAGGTCCGTGTATGTCCGTGTGTCCCTGTGTCTGTGAACACGACAACTCAAAAACGAAAAGTCGGTAAAATACCAACCTTGGTATTTAAGTTTAGTATCTTCCAGGGATGCGACACGAAGATTTTGAGAAAAATCTCCCCACCCCAAACTACCCTTTACATGGAACCTTTTTAGAAAAATTTTATTTTCTAAAAAATGACTAACGATTTTGATTAAAATGTCATACATTATAGATATTTACCTGACAAATAAAATGTATATTTTGATTTTTCTGGGAATAACCTCTGAAGACTACTTTATTCTGAGTGAATTGTACAGAATTTTGCATAAGTGCTAAAATGTAAGAGTTAGACAAAAACTTACCACACAAAAAATGTAGAGCACATTAAAACACTCAATTTATATTTTTTACATTTTTTTTCTTGGAGTTGATCTTTTTTGTGATATTCCTCGTTTTTGTTTTCAGGTTAGAAAAACTTAACTTTTCTCATACAGGAATTTGTCAACTCCTGTCCATTCAAACAAAAGAACTTCAGTCACTTGACAACAATGCTTATGACTATCACTTTAACCTATGCTACTCCGTTATTTCCCTTCTACGTATAAAGAAGCAAGTAATACGACTATTTCTGCTAATTTTTTGTCGATTAACATAAAGTAAATAGAAGCATGAACTTTTTAAAACTAATTTGTTGCAGAGATGTAGAGAAAGTCATGTGAATGGAACACATCAGCTTTTTACTTTCTCTATACCTACTATGTACATAGTGTATAGAGAAGGTATTAAACTCCACCCAAAAATTCGATATCGAGATTTCACCGGAAATATATATTTGAGGGTCCCCCGTATACAAAAGAAGCACTTTTAGAAAAAGGTCCCTGTGAGTATCCGTGTGCCGCCCGTGTGTCAGTGTGTCCGTGTGTCCGTGGACACGACGATTTAAAAATGAAAAGTCGGTAAAATACCAAACTTGGGATTTATGTTTAGTATCTTCCAAGGATGCGACATGAAGATTTTGAGAAAAATCCCCCCATCCCAAACTACCCTTTACATGGAACCTTTTTTCGTAAGTTTTGATTTTCTCAAAAATGGCTCTAACGACTTTGATTAAAATTTCGTATATTAAAGATATTTACGTGACAAATAAAATCTATATCTTGAATTTTCTGGGAATAGCCTCTGAAGACTGCCAGCTCTGAAGACTGATAACTGCTAAACCGTAAGAGATGGACAAAAACTTAAAATACAAAAACTGTAGAGCATCTTAAAACACACAATTTATCTTTTTTACATTTTCTTGTGGAGTTGATCATTTTTGAGATACTCCTTCTTTTTGGTTTCTGCTTTAAAAATTATACTTTTCTCAAACAGTAATTCAACAATTCCTGTCTATACAAACAAAGGAACTTCTGTCACATAGCAACCAACTTTTGACTATCACTTGAACCAATAGCACTCCTTTATTTCGCTTCTACTTACAAGGAAGCAAGTAATAGGACTATTTCTGCTGATTTTTTCTCGATTAGTATGAAGTAAATAGAAGCAAAAACTTTTTAACAATAATTTGTTGCAGAGATGTAGAGAAAGTCATGTGAATGGACCACATCAGATTTTTCGGCTTTTGTCGTAGGGAAATTTCAGATTTGTCGAAGTTAATATAATGAATATATCGAAGGTAACTATGGATTAATGAATAATAGAGTCATATTTCTGGGACCTGAACAATGTTTTGGCTTCAATAAAATGCTCCTGTGGAGGAGTAAATTTATATGCCTCCGCATTACACGTCTTCATGCCTGCCTGATACGAGAGAACGTGAGCGACGCCACTGAATGTCAGAATTCACTTCTCGCGCGACCCAGGTTTGGCGAGTTAGGAGAAGATCTATGTTTGGGTCACGTTTGTCAATAAGCTGACCCTGCGCGAATACAAAAGAAAATCGCCCTTTTCCGGGTTAGCGTGCCCGCCTCATATTCCGGACTCTCCATGCTGGAAACTCTGTTACCTGGATAAGGATTTCTCCGAGTATACAGTTATCATGGGAACAGGAACATCAGTTAACTATTAGTTCTATGGAATTTGTGCAATTTGAGCATCATTCATCAGCTGCCCAATGTAACCTATTTGGTTAAATTATGCTATATAAAATAAATAATTTCTTGCTTGTTGTTTTAAGTATATGGGAATCGGATAAAGTATGTGGGCGTTCAGGTCCATATCTTAAGAGTAAAATAATAATAATAATAATAATAATAATAATAATAATAATAATAATAATAATAATAATAACAATAATAATCGTGTGTCTGAGCTGTTATTTTTTTCTTGTTGCTTTTCCAATTTTTTTAACCTTATTAATAGATGTTTGATGACAAAAATATGTACAAACATACAGGCTTTTTATGAACTATACCGAAATATTTTCACAGAATATGTAGATTACTTAAATAAGTAATTTGAGATAGGAGACTTATGGTCTGCTTATTGAAACGTCGAAGTAACTGCTATAAGTTTCTGAAGTGCCAGTACGCCATTCAAGAGCATAACCGAAAAATGAAAGGACATATTACAGCGTACCTCTCTGGTGCAGTGGTTATGATACTGACTTTCAAGTGAAATATAGTTTCCGAGTTCGGTTCTCGTTCACGTATCGCGGCACTTCGTTTAGAATGAAAAAAAAAATAATAAAAACATTTACTCAATGGCAGGAATCGATCTCATGACCTTTGGGATACCAGCTTCCCCCGTTACGCATTAAGCCACCAGAGCAGTTGAAAAAACGCCTACAGAGTAGGTTACCTCAAGGACGTAGTTAATGAAGTTCAGTATCGCACTGTCGAGATTTTACAGATTTTTGCGACATTAAATCTTGAGAACCTAGTAACGAGCTACTAAAAATCGCTATTTTTATACTCGGGCAGCTGTTTTAAAGACATTCTAAGCCATTTTGTCAACCTGCTTTGCTTTAACACCGACTTATCATCAACTGATACCCATGTTTAACTCTGTTTATTTGCGTTATGTTTGTCCTGGGATTATGCATTGCCGATCTGAAATTACTTGTATCAGTCACGTGCACAACCTCGCAAATTATTTCGGTATAGCTCATTAACACTCTGTATATACAATAAACATATATATATATATATATATGGATGTATATGTATGGCAAACTTGAGTACGAGTATGATCAGGGATGAAGGGGAAACCTCACATCTCGGTACAATTCGGATTTTTTGTGCTTATCATCCCCAGGAGGAACGAATGAGGTGAATGAACCACAAAACTATGGTCACAGATAGGCCACCCGACAAAAACGTACTGAGGCACATAATTATATTCCAAGCTGATGACCGTGTCATACGGTGACCTGCACAGAGAAGGCTTCCCTCTGGCAGAACCGGGCTGAACTCGACCCAGCTAAGAGTTTATTAATAGAATCTATCTCAGCATAACATTTACTTATTAAGTCAACACCATGATTGCGTTTTCCAGTATATAAGTAGGCTTATATCACAATTTTTAGGAGCGTTAGATAAAATCATGGTCTTCAGATCCTAATTTTCTGATTGTTTTCTGAGAATCTTCAATCCTCTTCTGAAATACTCAGGATATTCCTAAAGCAGGATCAGCGTTGTTCCTTTCATCACATATGGTCAAACATCTGTTTTGATAGAATGATACGAAAAATATCCCTTAAAGTACATGGCAAGCACTGACTGCATACTTTAGTTAGATTAAATGTAGCACTTAAATAAAGAGGCCCCAAAAAACCCTAAGCTCTCTAACTGTTCAGCTCTGTTTTGAGCAGAAAACTGTGAATCGGAATAATGATTTATCAGTGCTCTGACCTATTTCTTCTAATACATATGTACTAAAGAAACACTCCCATGCTTGTAACGGGCTAATAAGAACCTCCCAACACATTTACAAGCCGTTTGAGAGTAAGAACTTTGATAAGCAGTCATGGACAGGTGTTTTCACATTCCTAGTAGGCCCATAGGATACCCATTTTTTATATTTTTACCAAAGAAATTGTTTAAACGCTTTTGGACGGGTTTCATAGTCTTATTCTGAATTGGTATCACGTTCAGAATTACAATCAAGACAGTTTTTATTTTCGCAATTACTTTTATCACTTCCCTCATCACTTTTTATGAAGTCATGAACATTATGTTCTAGCACAGACATACATCCACGAGAAGTAGGAACACTTCTATGGGATCAATATATAATGGCACCAATTGTTTTCAGCTTACGCACTGGGAAAACAAATTACATTACTAAACATCTATTTTCTCTGCAAGTCAACCTTGCAATGTCGATAGTATTGTAGAAACATTGAAGGTCAGAATAGCAGGCAGACGAAATGCTAGGGCACGTACAATTCTAATAGTGTCTTAATAGACTCCATTTGGGGGACAGAGAAACATATTAAGGAACTAGTCTAGGTTATCCAGAATGGTCAGCAGTGGTACAGATAACAAAATTAACTTCAACGCTATGAAAATTCTGGAATTCACTACGATAGATACTTCAAAAATCTGATGTGTTACACTCACATGACTTTCTCTAGCCGTTCTATAAACTTCTTACATAATATTATTCTTCTTTCTGCACCTTGTTAATCGAGGTATTCAGCACAATGTTCTTATTACTTAGTTCTTTATAAGTAGGAAGAAAATAAGGGAATACACTAGGCTAAATCGATAGTCAAATATTTTAAAAGCTGTCGAAAACGGTAAGCTTCACGAAAAAAAAATATTACGTAAATTGTGTATTTTAATAAGGCCTACATTTTTTATACAGTACGTTTTTGTCTATCTCTTACGGTTTATTAGTTATGCCAAATTAAGCAAAATTCATCCAGAATAAACAGGTCTTTAGAAGCCATTCCCAGAAAATTCAAGATATACATTTTATTTGTCAGGTAAATATCTTCAATATACGATATTTTAATCAAAATCATTAGAGTCATTTTTAAGAAAATCAAAATTTTCGAAAAAAGTTCTATGTAAAGTGTAGCTTAGGGTGGGGGGATTTTTCTCAAAGTCTTCGTGTCGCATTCCTTGAAGATACTGAACTTAAATACCAAGTATGGTATTTTAGCTACTTTTCGTTTTTGAGTTTTTATGTTCACAGACACACGGACACACGGACCACACAGACACGGACCTTTTCTGAAAATGCTTTTTTTGGATTCAGGGTGTCCTAATACATGTATTTCCGGTGAAATCTCGACATCGAATTTTTGGGTGGAATGCAATACTCCTCTATCTCTATGTACATTGTACATACGGGGCAAGAGAAAGTAAAAAACATTGTTAATGGGTTTTTGAGTAGCTTTTCCTGGTCATATACGGTGAATTCCGACGTGGTATATTCTACCAAAACTATCCTTTTCGTTATTTCTTCTCATTCTTTTAAAATAAAATAAAAGGTACATTATTTTATCTGTCCTAATTCATTTCACTTTCATGCGTAAGGTGGCTTTCAGGTCCTGCAATGTCGGCGGCCTGACAGATGGCACAGTTGCATGCGCTATTGAAATATTTCTCTCTGAACGCCAGAGAGGATGACTGTGGGATTACTCTCTATTGTTGCGCGGGAGTTCAAACTGGAAATGTCCGGGACTTTTGCGCTGTCTGCTGTCTATAACCTTCTTCGGCTACTTCACCTTATTCCTGTTCCGGGGGGTTAGCCACATAGTTTCTCAGTGAGCGAGGTGTTCCTCTACGTTTCAGTTTTCTACATCCTACCGCTCGTAGTGTTGCCACAGACTTGTTTAAATAAAGCTGATGGCAACATACTAAGATACAACTACATGAAAACAACACCATATGTGTCTTTCTTGTGATAGCCTGAAATCTCTCAGATGGCAGATGCGGCTCTTGAGATCAGCTCACATCAGTTTTCGTCAGGCACTGAAGGGAAGCTGGATAAATCCTCTCGAGATTGCTTTTCCAAACTGCGGCGGAGAGAGATGCGTTTTAATGTTTCCATTTTTTCCACTGCTTCTATACATTTATATTTTTATTATCTCTACCGCGCATACAGAAGGTAGAGAAGCCCTGTACTCCGCTCAAAAGTTGGACACCGATATTTCACAGGAAGAACATGTTTTGAGGATAGCTGAAACATTTTTAGGAAAAGGTTCGTGTGCGTGTGTTTGTAGTATTGGTATATTAACAACATAACTCAAATCTAACAGTATAATAAATACCAAACGTGGTGTTTATGTTTAGTTTCTTCCAAAGATGGAAATACACTTTACAAGGATAATGATTATGGCGCTTTTGATGCAAATGTCATATGTTAAATATATTTACATGACAAATACAATTTTTATCTTGAATTTCTGGGAAGAGCCTTAATTCATTTAGATTCAGACGTTTTGTATAACGTTAAACGATAGAATGAAAACTTACTACTCAAAAAGTGTAGATGTGTTTCAAATAACCCTATTTTTATTATAACCCATTTTCAAAATATACATTACCAATTGCTCACCACATTGTCATTCTTTTAAGCATTTATTGATTTTCAGTTACTTCTCAAGATTGCATGGAAAAAGGAGGCGAACTATAACATCCAGTTATTATTTAGCAATGACTATCATAACGAAATATTTAGGGTGATTATTTAAGTTTTATCTGAAGGAAATTGAAGTGGAAAGAGAAACAATATACGTTTCTTAGCAATAGTTTGCATAATTACTAATATACCATAGAGGAATTAAATTCATGTAAACACATCAGATTTTAATTAATTCATATTTTCCTTAATTTAATTCTGTTCTACTTCCAAAAATAAAAGGAGTAAAATGGTTGTCTGTCAATAATGTGACCTTTAAACCCGAATATTTCCTACTTTTCGTTTTATATTCAACCGTTCTCACAGTTTAGTTTTGTTCTCGTACAAGGTCACGGGTTCAAATTCGGCGGAGGACGATGGATTTTTTCGGGCATGGCTTTCTTCGGAAGGGAAGTAAAGCCGTTGGTCTCGTAGATTTAGGGCATGTAAAAGAACCTCAAGCGTGATAAAAGAGGCATCTGAGCAAAATTAAGCGGCCTTTCACGCCAAGTATAGAATGGGACGCTGAGAACCACAGCAATTAAAGAGCGTCCATAATTAAAACTCCATATATTTATTTGCTCTCGTACAAGCCCAAGAAAATATTCCGTTTTTATCTCTGCTTCAGCTCGTCTATTTGCATACACATCATTTTTAGTAGTTTTTACCATATCTCATTAATTCGCAGTGAGTTAAATTTTCTTTAACCAGTATTGCTTTTACGGCTTCTGTATACACATTTCACATGATCAGCAGATCTAACAACAATTTACTTATCAACACGTTATAAATAACAATAATCCCATCAGCTGGTAGTGTCTTCATTTGTCATACAGATAGTAATGAATTAGTTCGAAAAAAGCCATACCTACTACAATTCACATTTTTCAACGCACTCAGTATTTAGGTTTGCTTTTATGTTTCTGAATGCGACTTCCTATACCGAAAACAATGAAATAACCTTAGTTCTCTGCTTACTTCACACCACAAACATTTCTTCATCAACAGTCTAATGAATAAGAAAAATTTATCTTTAATACAATACAGTTAATCCAAATAGTTGAGCTAAATTTGTTTTTACTACTGAAAAAGTCTCATAGTACAATGCATTGCTAACAGAAGTTTGTGTATAAGTGGAGCAATGAAAGAAATAAACTCGCCGCGAGTTGTCTGAACAGCTGAGTATAATCTATGTCTCATTTTCCCGGCCCTTTCATTTCAAGATCAGTCACATTTACTATGCTTTTTATGTTTAGAGTAATCTCAATTTAGTCGTCTCCTTAGCGCGGTGGTAGCGCAGCTGCTTACCAAGAGGGAGATCTGGGTTCGATCCCCAGTACCGGCGTGGGGATATTTCCCCCGCTGGGAGACCTGGCCCGGGGAGCACTCAGCCTCGTAAGGTCCCTGGGGGGCCAATTGAGGAGCTACTTGATGCAGCTACGGGGGACGCAGCGGCCGGGCGGTAGGCTAAGCTCCCCGTGAGCTGTCGTGCCATGGAGTTATTAATCCCAATTTTTAACAGAATTGTTGCTTTAATAGTTCCAGTTATCATACATTTTATACCAAAATGTTAGAACGAAACTAAATTAACTATTAATAGCTACCATATCATTTATGCACAAGAATAATGTACATGACAAAATATTTAAGGTAAATTAAATGGTAACTTTTGGTAATAATGAGAGTCTTATAAATTAGAGTTTTATCTTATTATTTTTATATTATAGTCCATTTATCTAAAACTAAGGTTTTTGGAATAGAAAAATATACTTAACTCATCTTTTAGTAGAAGAGTTGTTCTAAAGATTCGTACCACTATTAAATATGACATTTCCACTGAGTTTTGTTCTATAAATATATGCGAGGTTAGTTTTATCCATTTTTATTTTGTAACGTGTGTTCAATGAATTACATTTTCTATTTATATGTCGCTCGTTCTCTCAGGTACTATTGAAGATTCCCAAATTCTTTTTATAAGGTAAAATAATACTTCAATATTTTGGTGTTAATAAGTTGGTTGGTTTTTTGTTATAAAATTAATTTCTGATACATTTTAAGACTAATTTGTGTATTTTTAGTAAATCATAAACCCTTCTTGATAAATTACATGTATAAAAGTATAACAGTGTGCTTAAAATCCTTTAAAAAGTTCAGTCTGACACCTTAAATAGATTCTGACCTGAGCTATGAATGTTGTAGATTTAAATTGATGATTAGTCCCCCACTAAAATATAAACAATTTACGTAAAACTAATATTTATATAAAATTATATACTAATACTGGTTGGTATTTTAAAATTATATAATCGATTTAGTAATATACACACACACACTACAAAAGACGATTCTGCAATAGACACAAACAACCCTGACAACGTACAGTTGCTCTATTATGCATATGTTTTATTTTAATTGTTTCATTTATATATCCCCCTTTAATATCTAAGGTCATAACGGGGGCTTTGCACTTGAAACAACTCGTCTATAGGTTCTTTACGTTGGGTTTAAATCGTTTTAGTTTCCTCAAACACATACACACATTCCCTTTCACATACATACTTCCAGACTCCATGGATTATAGGGAATAATTCTGGTTAAAGAAATATTCCCCGCCCCAGCCGGGAATTGAACCCGGGACCTCCGGGTGTGAAGTCAGCTCTCCGACCACTCAACATTCTATGTAGGTTTTGTTGATCTAAACTAGGAAATTGGCAGAGTGCAGACACATAGTGACACTTTTATATGTTCGCAGGATTCATTTTGTGTTGAACATATAAACACTTCATGCAAACAGTGTCCTTTATATGAGATCGATATTTTGCATCTTTAATGTGTACATACTTTGGCAACAAAAGTTTGAATTTAAATAATTGAATATTTCATTTAATTGGATAAAAGTTAAACTATACACTCTCAATTATTGTCTCCATGTGCCTACCTCCAGCCTCTAATATCCAAGATTGGAGTTTAAAACCGGATGGAGTGTGATGGACTTTTTCGGATATAAATGTCCTTCGGAAGGAAAGTAAAGCCGTTGCTCTCATGTAATGTTTATTTGCACACAAAAGAACCCATACCTTGAAAGAAAATTCCCTGCACTGTATTCGCGATTTTTCACGTCTGGAAGTAGTGATTTTGTCCTATGGCGACGAGTTGATCCTTCGTCTCCATGTGCACATAGTGGCAAAGTCGAGAGCTACAAATTTTCTGGTCAAGAAATCATTTAAATATGGCAGAATATACACGGTGACGTGGTGAAACTTGATTAGTGAATTATCAGGATCATTCAGCAACGCTGGTGTGATTTGCCACCCCACAGATGTAGTTTTACATGCCGGTAAACCTATAGGCATTGGGCTGTTACTCTTTAGCAAATATAAAACCATCGCTGGCCTTCTGGGTTGAGAAGGCCAGCGTCTAACCAACTTAGCCACCCTGAGTGATCTTGGTTTGGATAAATGATTATGGAAATCATGTCAAAGTCAAATATGTTATAGCATTCTAGGTAAAATAGTTAGATTTGCTTAAATAATGATTACTATAAATAAAATAATCGGTAAAAAATACAATTTTATGACATCATGACAGTGCATTCTGATGTGTTCCATACACATGAATTTCTCTAGCTATTGTGTAACAGATTATTATAAACTCTCATTCTTCTCTCTGCTTCATGCTAATCAAAAGAAACAGAAAATAATCGAAATGGTTTTACTACTTTGGCTTTGGCTTTGATATTAGATAGGTACTCTTCCATGGCCGGGATTAAAACAAAAGTAAGACTTTTTATAAAATAATAATAATAATAATAATAATAATAATAATAATAATAATAATAATAATAATAATAATAATAGCCCGACTGGGTAGCGTGGTGTTAGCATGTCTGCCTCACGTTCAAAAGGTCGTGAGTTCGAATCTCGCTTAGGGTGAGTTACCCGGGTAAGGTTTTTTTCGGGGTTTTCCCTTATCCTGAGAAGACAAATGCCCAGTAACTTTAAGCTCCATGGACCCCGAGATCATTTGAGCGTCATATCATCAATTGCATTCATCGTCCGATATGACCAAACCAGGTTAAAGGACGTTAAACTACAAAAATAATAATAATAATAATAACAATAATAATAATAATAATAATAATAATAAATGGTAAACAAATAAAATAAGGAGTTAAAATTATTCAACTCAATAATCACATTAGGTATTTATTTTACTGCTCTACAACTATTTCAATATATTGAAGCACCTTTTACTATTGCAGATTCATTATTTGGTTCATCTTACGTTTATCTCTTACGTTTTGCTAGTTATGCAAAAGTCATTCAGAATAAAGAGGAAGTATGGGGCTATACTCAAGAAATTCGGGACTTACAGTTCATTTCCATGTAAAAATCTTAATCTTAAAACTTTAATCAAAATAGTTAAGGGATTTACTAAATTTACAAAAAATATTTTATGCAAAGGGTATTCTGGGATTGAGGAATTTCTTGAAAATCTTCGCGTCATATTCTTGGAAGTTACTGAACCTAAAAACAAGCTTGTATTTGACCGATCATTCTTTTTTGAGCTATTCTGTCGGCGCGCACACACACGGATCTTTTCCTAAAATGCTGTTTTCGATTCAATGAGCCTCTAAACTTGCATTTCCGGTGAAATGTTGGTATCGGTGATGTTGAACACCAGCCTATTCCAACTCTGCTCAGATGAGAATGAATACGCAGAAATACTGCACAGAGTTCAGCTGGTGAGAGAGCGTGATTGCTAAAACGTCACTGTGCGAATATAGTAGCACAAGTCCTTGCGCTTCATGTCAGTCTTAAGGTTGTATCTCTTCTGAATAACATATCTCACAGTGTCAAGCCGAATATTCCAGTTGGCTATTTCGTGGGAATAATATTATCTGCTAATTATCGAAAAAGAAGACTCCCACAGCGTCTTCCATGTCAAAATCTGCTGAAAGTGACGAACCAGTAAAAAGCACATTGTCATTATAGAGTAGTTTTTCAGCCGTAATAACAGCTTTCCCCAGTCCCAAGCTGTATTGCATGGTGCAGACAGTCCTCTAAGGTGAAGGTACTCTGCACCCAAACAGGAATAGCCCGATAGAAAGGTATCCAGATAGAGCAAGAACGAGATCATCCAATCATTTCAATGGAAGCGCAAAAGGTTTATCAAAACGTAATGCCTGAACCCGCATGACCATGACGAAGCTGCCCTACAATGAGTGAGGGAATCCAACAACCACATAACAATGCAAGCGCATGTTCCATTATCTATTCAGGCAGGTACAAGTAATTTAGCAGATGTTTTATAAACAGTTGCAGTAAACGTGGTTTCATATCATCACATCAACCTGAAAATCAATGGCATTACCAATGTATCAATTTAATTAGCTCATCCAACTACATAGGCATCTCCCGACAGGAGAGCAGGATTCGTTTAAGCAGCATTACCAAACAGTTAATGCCAGCATGATGATACCTAGTGATATGGAAAGTATATGCTTGACAATATAAGCAAACGCCAGCAATTAGATATTGAAAATAATGAACGCTCTTTAACAGCAATAGGTTTTAGTGTCCCATTCTAAATTGTATTCAGAGGCGTCTTAATCAGGTATGAGGTTTTATTACGTGTCGTAAATCTACCACGTGGGGCCAACAGCTTTACTTCCCTTCCGAAGGAAGCCATGCTAAGGATTCTCACGCCCGAAAGAAAATCCAATGCCCTCCCCCGGGTTTGGACCAGTGACCTTGGAACTGCCTCTAATGCCTTTGAAAATGAGCCGTCTTGTCTGAAGTTCGTTCGTTTTCTCAGTGAATTACACCGAGGACCCTTTGAGTTCTTTGAGGAATTCCTAAATATTTCTATAATTTTCTCTAAACTCTTAATAATAAACTGCAGTTACCAAGCTCAATTAGGACCTTTCGAACTAAAAGAAGTTAAAAAAATCTGATGTGTTCCATTCACATGAATTTCTCTATATCTCTGTAACAAATTATTGTTAATAAGCTTATTCTTTTATTTATTTCATACTAATCCAGAAAAACTAGCAGAAATAATCTTATTTCTTGCTTTATTGTAGATAGAAGCAAAATAAGGGAGTATCATAGGTTAAAGTAAAAGCCAAAAGCTGGTTGCTATGTGACTGAAGTTCGTTTGTTTGTATGGACATGAGTTGGCAAATTCTTGTATGAGAAAAGTGTAAGTTTTTCAAAACTGAAACCAAAAACAAGGAATTACTCAAAAACGACCAACTCCACGAGAAAAAAGTATATAACATAAATTGTGTGTTTTAACGTGCTCTACATTTTTTGTGTGCTAAGATTTTGTCCATCTGTTACGGTTTAGTAGTTATGCAAAATTCATCAAGAGTAAAGTAGTCTTCAGAGGCTATTCCCAGAAAATTCAAGATATACATTTTATTTGTCAGGTAAATATCTTTAACATACGACATTTTAACCAACATCGTTAGAGCCATTTTTAAGAAAATCAAAATTTCCGAAAAAAGTTCCATGTAAAGGGTAGTTGGATATGGGGGGGATTTTCTTAAAATCTTCGTGTCGCATCCTTGGAAGATAGCAAAGCTACATACCAAGTTTGGTTTTTAACGGACTTTTTATTTTTGAGCTATGCTGCCCACAGACACACACACACACATAGACTCACAGACAGACAGACATACAGACTCACGGCCATTTTTCTAAAAATGCTTTTTTTTAATTCAGGAGGCCTCAAAACATGCATTTCCGACGAAATCTCGGTATCGAATTTTTGGGTGCATTACAATACCTTCTCTATACATTATGTACATAGCACGTATAGAGATAGTAAATAAGTAAATTAATTAAATATGGTCTGACATCGCCTGTAAGATATCCAAACACTGAATTAATACTGCAGTTTTTGTAGAATGAATGACATGTATATTTGTTATAAAGTGCAGGAAAATAACACAGGTAATGACATTTTAAGAAAGAACTATTATTCCAGAGTATACGATTTCTGAAATTTCAAGTGTAGCTTGATGAAGTACCACTTAATTATTTTGACGTGTAGACATTTCTATACAACTAACAATATTTATGTAGATTGGTCTCGTAGCTGCCTGCTATGCTGGGGGTCCAGGCTTCGATTCCTATTTCGGGTTTAAGGATTTATCTCTAGCACAATAATAATACCCTATTCTCCTCAGAGTCTGGAAGTATGAATGTGTATGGATCTAATGAAAACAATCTGATGTGTTACACTCACATGAATTTCTCTAGCTGTTCTACAAACTTCTTACATAAGATTATTCTTCTTTCTGCACCTTGCTAATCGAGGTACTCATTAGCACAATGTTTTTATTACTTAGTTCCTTATAAGTAGGAAGAAAACAAGGGAATCCACTAGGCTAAGCCGAGAGTCAAATATTTTAAAAGCTGTCGTTATGCGATTGTCATAACGAATAGCTTCTTCTCTTGGCCAGGAGTAGAACAAAAGAAAAACAGACACTCCCGTCTGGGAAAAGTATAAGTACTTCACAACCGAAACTAATAACAAGGAATACCTCGAAAACGGTAAGCTTCACGAAAAAAATGTATATGACATAACTTGTGTATTTTAACAAGACGTACATTTTTTGTATAGTAAGTTTTTGTGTATATCTTGCGGTTTACTGGTTATGCCAAATTAAGCAAACTTCAGCCAGAATAAACAGGTCTTTAGAAACTATTCCCAGAAAATTCAAGATATACATTTTATTTGTCAGATAAATATCTTTAATATGTGATATTATATTAAAAATTGTTTGAGCCATTTTTAAGAAAATCAACATTTTCGAAAAAAGTTCCATGTAAAGGGTAGTTTGGGGTAGCGGGATTTTCCTTAAAATCTTCGTGTCGCATTCCTGGAAGATACTAAACTTAAATACCAAGTTTGGTACTTTAGCTACTTTTCGTTTTTGAGTTACCGTGTTCACAGACGCACGGACCCACGGACACATGGACACACACGGACCTTTTTCTGAAAATGCTTTTTTTTTTTTGGATACAGCGGGTCCTAAAACATGTATTTCCGGTGAAATCTCGGTATCGAATTTTAGGGTGAAATAAAATACTTCTCTGTCCCTATGTACATTGTACATACGGGGCTAGAGAAAGTAAAAATTAAAGATAAATAGAAACATCGAATAATAAAAATAAGTTAACAGTTCATAATGCTAAAGTATTTGTATTAGTTGTATGAAACCTTGTACTTATGACAACCATCCTAATATTCGATTAAAAGTTCAAAACAATTGATTACAAATTAGAATTTTGAAAATTCACCCGGTCCCCTTAAAACAGATTGATTAGATAATTTGAACTTAGAAGTGAAGTGAAATAATATGCCTATACTATGTATTAAAGTATAAAGTATATAAATACATGTTCAGTTATTCTGTTTAAAGAACCAGCTAACATACATGTCACAGTCTAAACTGCTTCTGATAACTATTTTTATCTGTACAAGTTTATTCTGGTGAATTAAGCCTTTTTACTTTCTCTATACGCACTATGTACATAGTGTATAGAGAAAGTATTGCACTCCACCCAAAAATTCGATACCGAGATTTCACCGGAAATATATGTTTTAGGGTCCCCAATATCCAAAAAAAAAGCATTTTCACAAAAAGGTCCGTGTGTGTGTGTGTGTGTGTGTGTCCGTGTGTCAGTGTGTCAGTGTGTCTGTGAACACGATAACTCAAAAACGAAAAGTCGGTAAAATACCAAATTTGGTATTTAAGTTTAGTATCTTTCAGGGATGCGACACGAAGATTTTGAGAAAAATCCCCCCATCGCCAACTACCCTTTACATGGAACTTTTTTCGAAAATTTTGATTTTCTCAAAAATGGCTCTAACGATTTTGATTAAAATTTCGTATATTAAAGATATTTACCTGACAAATAAAATGTATATCTTGAATTTTGTGGGAATAGCCTCTGAAGAGTAGTTTATTCTGGATGCATTTTACGGAATTTTGAATAAGTGCTAAACCGTAAGAGATGGACAAAAACTTACTACACAAAAAATGTAGAGGATATTAAAATACACAATTTATGTTATATACATTTTTTTTCGTGGAGTTCGTCGTTTTTGTGACATTCCTTATTTTTGGTTTCTGCTATGGAAAACGTATACTTCTCTCATACAGGAACTTGTCAACTCCTATCCATGTAAACAAAGGAACTTTATTGACATAGCAACCAGCTTTTGACTATCACTTTAACCTATGGTAGTCCCTTATTTCGCTTCTACTTACAAGGAAGCAAGTAATAAGACTATTTCTGCTATTTTATTCTGAGTAGCATAAAGTAAATAGAAGTATAAGCTTTTTAAGAATAATTTGTTGCAGGTATATAGAGAAAGTCATGTGAATGGTACACATCAGATTTTTTATATTTGCGATTAGAATTATTCATTGAAAAGCAACAGAAGCATACGTCAGAGAAACAGGAATAACAATGTCATATAGAAACACAGGCATTTGTATGGGCTACTGCTGACCTTCAGGCTCGATCATGTGGAGGATAATGACTTTATACTGGAATATTTGAATTAAATTAGGATTACACTGAGGTAAGCAATTAGTAATACTAATTCACTATTAACTTCAATCAGGATGTTTTACTTTAGGAAAGCAAGCAGATAATTAGCTAATTAATTTAGTTATCTCTCTGATCTATTTGCAAATTACGCGAACACATCGTTAAATACCGTGTTGTTGTAACCAAATCAAATACTCTGCGAACGCTGTGACCAAAGCGAAAGTAAATGTACCACGTTCATCAAGCATATTGCCGTCCAGTCAGCTTTTCGTTGCACTCATGATTTGCCGTAAAATAATACCTGACGTTTTATACGTGAAGCATTACTTTGGTGCCTCACAGAGACTGGTATGTATGTGCTTCGTGCTATGGATTGGAGTTATATCCAGCCGAACACCTAGAAATGCTTTTGAACTCCATATCTCTCTTCTCCCACACTCAACATAAAATGAGGCTTAATGCATATGTGCCACTATATACAGAGTGTTACAGAATTCAACCGACACGACGGCCTTTCAGGGATTACAGGATAGTGTTAATGAGCACTTTGTAATTGATCAAAATCAATAATGAGGCTGGCAAAACTTGCCTGTAATGATGTTACTTGCAGATAATCGTGGCTATGCTATGTTTACTCATAACATGTGAAAACTTTAACTTATACTCAAACTTTAAACAAAATTCGGAAAGTTAAAATTGGTTTCATTCCTGACAAACTATATACATTTGTTTGAAAACAACTTAACCGCTTGTACTGGTTTGGGACCCAGCAGGATGCCAATTGATGCGCTGTTTCTACAGCTAACCGTTGTTTCCCTCCCTAATTCTCCATGTTAAAGCAGAGGTAGTAATGATATATTGACACTTGCT
Organism: Hymenopus coronatus; assembly: GCA_030762935.1. Classification (NCBI taxonomy): domain Eukaryota; kingdom Metazoa; phylum Arthropoda; class Insecta; order Mantodea; family Hymenopodidae; genus Hymenopus; species Hymenopus coronatus. The sequence continues at coordinate 36,703,031 of CM060889.1, read as the reverse complement.
GGTGTAGCATTTTGATGGAACAAGGTCCATAACTTTGAAAATATCACAATGATAGCGCTTATGGAAGAAAGCTTATCTATGTGAGTGGAAATCAGAGCGACGTTTATTTATTTGTATTAATCAGCACGAATATTCAAATAAAACATCATTACATGTGTTTAAAGTTAGTCATCGTAGACTATATGTGATGAGACAGGTTCATTATAGACTCAGGTAATTAATAATAGCAAAAATTGTCAGAAATGTTGTCAAACAGAAAAATTGTACAATGTTGAATATAACGCAAACCTGCATGCCCGTCCGCCCCAGGGGTGGTGGCGACAGACTGAACAAAGCAAGGGAGTCCCCCTAAGATGCGTGATGCTGGAGCCAGATTCCAGATGTAAGTTTTGGGAGTCGAAGTTGAAAAGCTGCATAGAGCAGACATTTATGTTACGCGAAGAGACATGAGAACTTAAGGAATTTGTGAAGTGTTCTATTAATCGTAACAACCCGAGTATAATTGTTGTTTGACGAATAGCAATACGTTATCCAAGGCACTCACGTCCTACAAATTAGAAACAAGCATTTATACATTCGCTGTACAGTTTGTGGCGTGCTTCAATTTGTAGTTGGTACCAACTCTGGTGTGAGAAGTTACTAAAAGCAATAAACATATAATAAAAGCTATATCCACGTGGTATTTTCGTAATATCCCACTCCATGAAAAAGCAGAAGAGTGTTCATTGCTTGCGAGGACTCCAGCTGTTGAAATATGATTAATGAATAAGTACCAACTGTGGGACCATCCCAGTGACCAATAACAAGAGGTTCCCCTACCATCCCTCTAAAACCCCTAAGAATTTGTTCGGTTAATTCTGGAACACTGCATAAAGGAAAATTGCTATCTGATTAATGATACGATAATATATAAACATACCCACATTGTATTAACGGCCATTAGTTAATGTAAACAATCTTACTATAAAGCTCGCGTTTACTCTGGGATAACATACTTAATAAAGTAATCATTTTAATTAATTATATTAGCATATAGGTATCGATTTAGATTAGATTAAATAATTTTGAGTAGAGGAATATATATTGACAACGGAAGCATCAGCACCACCTCCTGAGTGTTACATGGTGTGCAGCTGTGTCACTTCGATTAGGATTAAATGTAGCGACACTTCTCTCTTGCGATATCATTATGAGCCTATTGTTCCTACATCCCCGAAGGTATTGATGAAGTGTAGGAACCGTCGGAGGCTACAGAACGCAGGATGACAGGCAAAAGAGACGGGCAGAGGTCCAAAACATTTCCAAGCTTGAATACCTGCTCAAGAAGACGGCGCAGTAACCCTAGAAGACGAAATAGCTCTCTCTGGCGTTCACAGGGAGAATTTTTTCCATAGAAACTACGCTACTTTCACAGTAATTGAATTGAAAGAACACCAGAAAAATGAAAGGAAAAAGAAATTAGAGGGAATAAGGGAGATGATAGTTGTAATAAAAGAAACCACAGGACCAGGACCACAGGACCTTATGGACCAGGGGTAACTACGAAGAAAATGCATGATCAGAGTGAGCGTTCACTGGAAATGGAATCCGGGACCTCACAAATGAAAGCGTCACATCAACAGCATTCACTTTATTGATCAGGAGATAACTACGAAATAAATCTATTATCAGAGTGAGTGTTTACTGGAAATCGAATCCGAGACCTCCCAAATGAAGGCATCACACGTTGCGAAGCCACTTTCCTTGGTGCGCCACCATCATAGATTAGCTGCTCATGAGCATGGTCACAAAGATGACCCGGCGTCATGCGGTTTCTTCCGAGTCCATGCAAAGTTACAATCACTTCTCCACCGCACCTCACTACCCAACAATATGCTAATTCATATAGAACTCTCCTGTAATCCTCACCTGTTTATGGTGGGGTATTAGAGCGCCAAATAGTAGGGTTGAATATAGTCGGGCCAACTAGAAGGTAAGAGGTAAGGGAAAACCAAGAGTAGAGAGACTTTGAAGCCGCGAGAAGGCAACGTGTCCAGGAACAGAATACCTGGTCACAAACCAGCGGATAGATGTAAATAGTAGCCACAGTGAAAGGCAACAAGTCTAAGAGAAGGAGACTCTGAACATAAACCCTGGTTTCCCAGATTGGAGGTTATGCGAAAGGCTGATAACCTTTCCATGTAACACTACCCATAAGATCAAAATAAGCTTCAAGTAAGATAATGGTGTTACCATGCTCACTATTTGCACACCATCTGTAAATCACAAAAGCACACTCCACTATCCCTCCCCGGGAGATACTCCTGGACCACTTATGGCTTCAGTCCGGCCTCTCTTCACTTGAAGTCTTGATTGCACAATTTCCATAAAATTCATTGCACACTAACCAGGATGCTTATTAGAACCCGACTAACCAATCATAACAATACTTATCAATTCTCTCTCTATGTTAAAAAAATATAGAGAATAATATCTGACATCTAGAAAATCATTAAACGTAAATAAAGTCAAATGCAAGTTAAAATTAAGCTCTTACAAGAAAGTAGCCACAGGAAAGACTTAGAATAATAGTATCCAAAGTGACCTGATTATTTTCTGTTTCAGTCCTTGGAAATACGCTGAAATTTAAAATAAATAGTTATTTATGAGAAAAATAAACACCACACAGTATTCATAGGAGAATTATCCGCAAGGGAAAAGGGAAGCAGTAGTCTGCTATAACATCCTAAAGAGTAAACTTCAGAATATATTTTAAGAAAGTGATGCCTCACTTCTTGAATGGACACATGTTATAAAACTTTTCAGACGATAATGAACTGGTTCCACTAAAATATATTACAGAGCTTGATACTTGACTCATACTTTTATCAAGAAAGTCACATTTTAAATTAGCTTACTCCTGTCCTATACACGGCTTGTGTGAAAAATAATTATTAAACGAATACAAATTGACCATAATTTTTGGCTATACTATGAATCCTGGGACCTAAGTACTTGCAACATTGTAAGTCACCATTGGGGTTGTCATCTCAAAAATAATTTGAGAACACCTTGTGGTTTACCAAGAAACATACGAGTCAGTTGAGAAATTAAATGCTCTGCTGGCATGTTGTCATGGCAGCTCAGGTGAAGAGCAACCGGCTAGAGACCGGGAGATCCATGGTTCAAATCCCGGCTATGGCATTGAGTTTTTCAGTCTGACTCTACCTATCCAACTCCAGTCCTACACAATGCTTGAGTAAAAAATCTGATGTGTTCCATTTACATGACTTTCTCTATATCTCTGTAAATTATTATTGTTAATAAGCTTATATTTTATTTATTTCATGCCAATCGAGAAAAATTAGCAGAAATAGTCTTTATTTCTTACCGTATTGAAAGCAGAAGCGAAATAAGGGAGTACCATAGGTTAAAGTGAAAGCCAAAAGCTGGATGCCATGTGACTGATGTTCCTTTGTTTGTATGGACAGGAGTTGACAAATTCCTGTATGAGAAAAGTTAAGTTCTTCTAACCTGAAAACAAAAACGAGGAATATCTCAAAAACGATCAACTCCAGGAAAAAAAATTATATAGCATAAATTGTGTGTTTTAACGTGCTCTACATTTTTTGTGGTTTAAGTTTTTGTTCATCTCTTACGGTTTAGTAGTTATGAAAAATTCATCCAGAATAAAGTAGTCTTCAGGGGCTATTCCCAGAAAATTCAAAATATACATTTTATTTGTCAGGTAAATAACTTTAATGTACGATATTTTAATAAAAATCGTTAGAGCCATTTTTTAGAAAATAAAAATTTTAGAAAAAAGTTCCATGTAAAGGGTAGTTTAGGGTGGGGGGATTTTTCTCAAAATCTTCGTGTCGCCTCCCCGGAAGATGCTAAACTTAAATACCAAATTTGGTATTTTACTGACTTTTCGTTTTTTTTGTTATCGTGTTCACAGACACACGGACACACTGACACACGGACACACTGACACACGGACACGCGGACACACACACATGGACCTTTTTCTGAAAATACTTTTTTTGGATACAGGGGACCCTAAAACATATATTTCCGGTGAAATCTCGGTATCGAATTTTTTGGTGGAGTGCAATACATTCTCTATACACTATGTACATAGTGAGTATAGAGAAAGTAAAAAACAATTAAACCAATAATAATGAAATGACTTAAATAGTAATTGCTTTGTTTCAGGATGTGCATTTGTATCAGCTACGATTTGAAGTTAATCAAGTCTTCGTTTATCTCCCGTTCTTGTAATATCTGTACGAAGAGGAGTATCCAATAGGATCAGAAAGCACAAAGGCACATGTAATGAAAAATACTAACAATTCCTATTGTCCAGCCTTTTCGTATGTGGTGCTATGTATACCAAAGCCCTTTAAACATATAAAGATCATCATCGATTCTTGAGAGATTAGACAATTGTGCCTGTTACGGCTTCAATCTATCGTTGCCTGTCTTCCTGGGTTTCTTCGGTCTATAGGTAGATAACAGTACTATTTTCGCAATGCTTGTGTTATTCATTCTATCTAAACGTTTCTCCTACGACACCTATATTGTCCCCCCACGTTTTCACTTATCAAAGATATTTGCAATTGATTCCAATATCCCGATCCTGACAGTTTCTGCTATTCAGATGCTAGTGTCCCAGATATGACATTAGGAATTTCATTTCTGTGGCTTATATAAGACTATAGTTCTTCTGTAATCACTGCTATAAAGCAGTAAAATGCATCTCCTAGCTTTTTCCTACCTACAGGGATTGAAATGACTGTAGGACGCCAACAGTACCGGAGTTTTACACTTCTTGAGGCCACTTGATCAGATACTATCGTAAATTGTCAAAATTATCTGAATTTAGTTTTTACCTATTTATCTGTAATGTCTTTGTTCACAAATCTAGCATTCCATGATTGTCAAAAATTCCTATACTGCTTACCAAACATTACTTGTTTGGAGTTCTTCGATTTCCAATATATTCTCGACAAGTTTATGTAATTGATATGGTTATCTGTACATTGGTGTCCATTTATGTAGCAACTCGTATTATGGGAGTTTCTATGGTTGCAGTGTTGATCTGATTCAAGAATTATATACCTCTGCTGATATTTTGGGTTTCTTGGTATGAAATTAGTTTTGCCCCTTCCTCACGTGATTTATTTTTCCTTCACCTGTGGTGTATGCTGTGCTGTCACGTAGTTATAAACACCAATTACATTCTGATTACTCACTCATTATCCTTGTTTTTTCCAAAAACTAATAATAGAAAGTTCATTCCAAGAAAAACAATTTCCTTTAGAAAAACATCAGCATCTGTCTGCCTGTCTATTTGGCTATATGTAAATATGAGTTTGTTTGTGTATGAGGTTCGTATATTTTCTTTGTACTGCATAACTCAAAGCGAAATATGGGAGGATGGCAACAGATATTAGAGAACTATAATCTAGAAATAAAAAACTATGGCTTTTAAAGGAAAGTTCCCTAAAGATCAAATATAGTAATAGTCGGAGAAATAATAGAACAAGTAAGCACCTTTAACAATTTAGGATATTGGATATCCTATGCGCAAAACAAAAAAACAAAAAAAAAAAAGAAGATATACAAGAAAAATAATAAATTCCAACATATATGTGGAACTATACAAAGAACATTAAGAAATAAAACCAGAAAATAAACAATAATGACATTTTATAAGTTAATGGCAATCCATACACTCTTATAACACATTGTAGTGTTTAACGCCCGCTTTAACTACTTATGTCACCGCAGGTGGTGACACTGATGATACATGAATGAAGATGGAGCACCGGTGGAATTTGATGGCGGGGGAAACCGGCGAACCCGGAGAAATCCCGTCCCAGCTCCGCTTTGTCCACCACAAATATCACATGCGGTCGCTTGTGATCGAACCCGGGCCGACTAGGTGAGAGGCGAGAGGCCTAACCACTCGGCCACGCCGCGGCCATACACTCTTTTATGGCAGTGAAAACTGGACTTTAAGTAGAGTAAACAGGAGAAGATTAGAAACAGCCGAGATGCAATTTCTTATACGAATATTAGGTTACACGTTAAAAGATCACATACCAAATATACAAATACGGGAAGAGTTAAACATATATAAAATAGAGGAGGAAATAAATGATATAAAGTATCAATGGTTCCAACACATAAAGAGAATGCATAACAATAGAATAACAAAACAGGCACTAAATTATAGACGAAAATGACGGCGTTCAATAGGACGTCCTAGAATCAAATGGGAAGAGGACTTTGAGCCGGAACGGGCAGTATAGCCTATCCCTGAAGTGGAAGAAGAAGAAATGTGGTTAGATGAATATGTTTACGTCAGTGGATATAAGGGCTTTAATTGCTTATTCTTCTGTACCTAAATTATGGTTGTCTTCTACGTGCCTTTCATGCAAATGGCGCCTCAATATTCTTTGTTTACATTTATTTACATATTGGACGAGGAATATATTATAGTTCAAAAATAATATATTCCTCGTATCAATTTTCACATAATATAGACGCTATTCAAGGATGCCAGAAACTGTCCGTCTCTAAGCAACCTGTTACATTGAACAGTTCTTAATAGTTTTTATTTTCTTATAAGTGGCTCTACCAGTTTATAATAGAATATATTATTGGCTTGACAAATGGAATAGATTTAAAATGCTTTACATATGGTTTATAAATACTTTGCTCCTACAGACATTTATGTAATTACGAAACTAATAAGTGCACGGACACAAGAGCGAGGACGTAGTTTTTATTAAATCATAACATTTATCACATAAAACTTCTTGCCATATTAACTATTTCTAAACATTCCATTGCTTTATCCTTATATTTTCCTTTTAAAATATCCGATGTGTTCCATTCAAATGTATTTCTCTATATATCGGTAACAAATTATGGTTAAAAATCTTATTACTTAATTCCTTATAAATAGAAGGGAAATTAAGGAAATGACAAGGCAAACCGTATGGGATTGGAATCCGTTTCTTTGCGTGGCAAGGAGTTGATAAGTCCCCGTATGCGAAAAGCTTTAAGTATTTTAAAACTGAAATTAATAACAGGAAATAACTCGAAAACCGTCAACTCCACGGAATATGTACCCGACATAAATTGTGTGTTTTAAGGGGATCTATATTATTTGTTTAGTACATTTTTTCTACCTCTTGTTGTTTACCAGTTATGCAAAATTCAGAAAAATTAATCCAGAATAAAGAGGTCTTCAGAGGCTGTTCCCAGAAAATTCAATATATACCTTTTATTTTCACGCAAATATGTTAAATATAACAGATTTTAATCAAACTCGTTTGAGCCAATTTTGAGAAAACCAACATTTTCGAAATTTTTTCCATGTAAAGGGTAGTTGTGGGTGGGGGATTTTCTTGAAAACCTTCGTGTCGCATCCTTGGTATATACTGAACTTAAATACCAAGTTTTGGTATTTAACGGACTTTTCGTTTTTGAGCTATGCTGTCCGCAGACAGACTGACACACAAGAGCATTTTTCTAAAAATACTTTTTTTATTCAGGGGGTCTCAAAACATGTATTTCCGGTGAAATCTCGGTGTCGAATTTTTGGTGCAATACAATACCTTCTCTATACAATATGTACCTAGTACGTGCAAATAAACTAAAAGTTGTTAGTTCTTCTTTCATTCCGATTTTTTTTTATCCTGAGTCCTAAATGGACCATACAACCTGCGTTGTAATGAATCGAGCAGCGAATACCACTTGAATAATACATTTTTCTTGGAAAGCTTTTACGCACGCATTAAACCAATGACGCTTCATCATTCCTAATTTGCATTTGCCTATATTATGGACGAAATCAAGTAATAATATTGCAGTCATTTAGCAATAAATAGAAAATCACAAAATTAGGCACGAAGTCAATCCAAAGGCAGTAAGATCATAGTGATGCCACCCATAACTTTTAGAAGTTAATCATGGCTATTAAAGAAATTGACACATCTGAAATACAGCAGCTAAATGGAATTTCTAAAAATAAATAAATAAACACATTTACTACAGAGGACCCTATAACAATGTTAAGTACTTGGTTTAAAACAATGATATTTTGGAAAGCAAATACAAAACTACCTATTAAAATAATAAAACATTAAGTATGACAGAGAAAAATAACCAAAACTAATTTACAGTTGAACCTTAATTTTATGAAAAAAAAAAAATGTCAGTATGCCCATGTACAAAGATGAGAGCAGGCTTTTCAAGTAAGTTATTCTTGACATATACTTTACATAATTACGTGCCTAAATATATGCAGAATTTATTACTGTTACCAGCTCATCTAACATAATTAGATCTAAAGTGGAGTATTTAATGACTAGGTTCTCCACTGTAAACTGAAATGTCGCGTGACCTCTATGGTCAAACGATAACTCATTTCAAATGACAGCTTCATTATGGTAATAATACATGCAGTGCAATACAGGTAATATTTCTGTATGCTTTTAAATGCAACCTTAGAGAATTCCAGCAATGCCTTTACTTGTTACCATAGCACAAACAAAACAATAACAATTTTTCTATACTTGAAATTAAAACGAGTTAATAACGAATTTCGTGAGCAAAACCTAGAAAATTCAGTCACAAAGTTTAGATTTTAACTGCAGGAGCTAAAGGAATAAATCTCTCTGCAGTAATAACTTAGAACTGTAGATTACTTACTGATACTGAACACGAAGGGAGGCGAAGTGCAAGAATTGAGTTAGAGAAACAAAACATGGATCGTTTCACTGCAGAGTACAATTTTGGAAGCAGTTTCGTAGATACTAACAGAATAGACATGGAATATACTGATCAATAGGGATTTTAGTTCCACGGTATTTTGAGCTGATTTTATAAAATTTGATGCCCGAAATCAAGTACGCCATTAATTTTTGCACAGCAACTCTAATTTTAAAATGTGACATTTTTGCGAAATGTACATTACACTATCGTATAGTAGTAAAATTAAATATGGAATTTTCTTTATTGTATTATAGAATATTATTATTATTATTATTATTATTATTATTATTATTATTATTATTTATACATGGGAATTCGCTTAGATAATTCTACAATTTATACCCTGAGTTGCCAGGATGACCAAATAGTTATAGCTCAGGACTATGAAGATTTAGAAAATATGAGTAGAAAACAATGAGGAATATAATAAATGGGAATTAAACATTAATTTAAAGAAAACAATCTATTTGTCATTTGGAGATGAAGAAAACTATCTAGTTTTAGATGCTTCAAAAGAAGTGGAAAGCGTATATACTTAGGAACGAAGATAGTCTAGAAGAGGACATTAAATATAGAATTCAAAAAGACAGAACAGATCCATGCTGAATGGAGTGTTATAGGACAAGAATATAACTTTAGAAACCAAATTACAGATACATAAATCAATAATTAGAAGTATGATAACTTATGGAGCAGAAATTTGAACAACTGAATAGGAATTTAAATTTAAAATTATTATCTACAGAAAAGAATGTTTAGGAGATCCACTAGACACACTAAGTTAGAAAAAATTTCTAACAAAGTGATAATGCAAACCATAAAAGTTCAAAATTCAATTTTAGATTTTACAAGATATAAACAGCTAGAATTGTGTGGGTAAGTCTGCAGAGTGCCTGAAATAAGATTACCAAAACAAGTTTCAGAATGGAACCCACCTGAAAAAAGAAGACGAGGTTGACCTAAACTTAAATGGAAGAAGAATACTGAAATAGGAATGAGGGAATTAAGTCAAGAGGAATTTGACTGGGAGGATAGAGAAGAGTGGAGGAAAAGGACAAAAGCTTGAACTTTGGACATAGGAAGATGTTCATAAATAAAATTATTATATACAAATTTGGAGCAAAAAGTCATCGCTGAAACCCACTAGTCACTGAACACTTCGGAAGCTTCTTTTCCGTGACGTTCTTGACAGTCCCGTTTTAAGCACCAGCGGCATGTCCATGTCCCATCTTCCTTGGTTGCGGTCCTCCAGTTTTAATGCCCTACTGAAATCGTTTACCTTGTTCTGCACTGGTGTCTCTTAGATTTTCTATAACACTGTCTAAATAGCTGTGTAAATAGCGCACCTTAATACTCATGTTGTACCCAAGAGATCTGGAACTCTTAAGCATCTCGTTTACCAGTTCAACATAGTTTTCAGCTTTGCTTTTGCCTAGATAAACTTTATAACTGAATGAAGGCAAGGCTTTCAGCTCAGCTTCATTCATTGAATTTACAAAGTTAGGATCCTTGATGAGCTGTCTTATTTGTGGGCCATCAAAAATCTCTGCTATAAGTCTTTCTATACTCATTTCCTATAATGCAAATCATGATCCGTTCTTATCAAGAGCCTTCACAAACAGTTTCATAAACCCAACTTGATATGCAGTGGAGGAAGATCATTTTATCTCATTGATAACATTTTTTCTCGCAACATCCATGTTTTCTCTCTTAGGCCACTCTTTTCTAACTCAGTGGTATGTCCCAGAGGCATAAGAAGCAAGGATATTTTATGTGGCCACTTTGGTGGCCAAGGAGGAGGTTTACCATTTTTAAGTCTACATCAACCATTGATGTTCATGATACTTTATCTTCTCCAAGGTGAAAGCTATAGTGTTATACTGTTCTTTCAGTTTCGTTGAGTGAGCAATTGGTATTCAGTTATATTTGTTCCATTGTGTAGAAGAGCACATTTCAAACTTAGCTTTAAGCTGGCAATAAATAGGTGCCAATCATCTGGAAAATACTCAGAAAGAGCCATTTTTTTCATGAGTCCTCTAACGTCGTTGCAAAATATAAGATTGTCTTCTTGAGAGAAGGGTGGCAGACCCTCTGCTCTTGTACGGTAAAAGGTAATGTTGGTTCATTTTCCCAATAAATTCTTCTCATTCAGAAGCTTCTTTTGATAAACTGAGATCTCTAGTGAGGTCATTTAACCCATCGTGGTTGAAACGAAGAGGAAGTGATGACATCAGCTCATATTTACTGTTCACCTTCATTAATATTAGAGAGGCTCGAGGGACAATACTCGTCCTCACAAAGCTCTGGTAGCTGGTGAGACGATGGGATCGGGACTTCCGCCGTGTGGGGATCGGGCATCTTGGAGATTCTAAATCAGGGTACATCCACATGTTACGGTTGTTTCGATTTATTCCATTTATATTTACGAGGAAAAAAAAATAAGCCACCTAGGTGCTCTCTGAATTCTCTCCAAACGATCGGTACGACTTTTCCTTTTTCCGTCGTAAATTTTCTCTAAAATTTTTACAGATCTGATGCGCTGTCCAGGTTTTATTCTGTTCACCAAGCCGAACACCAAAGTATCCAAAACTCTTATTAAAGTCACTAACAACTTTTCCGTTTTCTTTTAACGTGTATTCTCCGCATATATAGCAAAACACATCATCATGATTTACACAACGTCTTCTATTGCATTCAATTTATATTAAACAACACAAGAACAACAATCTAGACACAGTACCTTTTAGGTTAACTTTATAACAGCTGTGATCTACTCTGAACTCACAAACTAACCTTAGCTTAGTTGAACGTTAACCGGGAGCGCGCCACTGTCAATTCAGTTAATACATGCTTATACAATCTGGTGGAGTTTTCTGGAACTAATAGTTCATCAATTTGACGATAGGATAAAATACATGATCCAATGCTTGTGTATTATGTTTGAGAATTGCACAAAATGGAGTTAGAACTACACATTTCATGTAAAACCGCACATAAATACAACACAGATCTAAATACATAGAGTTTATAGAGAAAGATTGATTTCACATTTAGAGTCAGCGACCCTAAAATCAGTTATAAAATCCCAGGCACTAAAGGAAAAACAATTTAGGCCAGTATAATAGAAGTAAGTATCCGAACGAGGTCTGTCCTGTTAGCTCACCTCTGACATGGCAGCCCGGGTTTGAAATCTCGGTACCAATATGGGATTTTCTCCCCAGGTGAAAGGACTAGATGCAGTTCTTTCATTCCGCGGACGGAAAATGGCAAAACGTCTGTGGTTATGCCTGAACGCCTAGGTAATCCTTCCAAGGTTTCCGTCCCGAACATTGCCCGTCCTTCGGATTGAATACTCGTCACTAATATCCGAGCGAGATGACTCCGCGTTAATGTACGAATCTCTCATACAGGAGGCCCCGGGTTCAATACCCGCCGACCGCCCATTGTACCATAGTTTTTTGTAGTTTTACCACTTCAGTAGGCGATTGATAGATCTACTATAATTTGTTTTCCACCGTCCCTTTCTTTCCGTTTTCTTCTCACCTTATAGACGTATTTATATATTTCTTTGAGTATAGGTGTATCAGTTATATGACGCGGATGTATGATCTGCGGACAGTAAAGGGTTGGTTAGTTGAGGAGTATTATTGCCCTCTCTAACTTTGGGAAGGATCTTCGAGCTGGAACTGTTAAGGATTTCCGGCGTTTTGTTGCCTGTCTGGTTGGGATATGCAGTTTGCTGTGATTTGATTCCTTCACTTCACCCTTTCCTTCTAGGGTGGGCATAGGTATGTACTGATTCATGAAGCATAACTGGTCCTTGACCTTTCCGCATACAACAGAAAGGGAGTAAATGAATAAAAACTGAAAAGAGGTTAATTAACAAACAAAAAATCAAAATATAGTAAAAGGTTCGATGCAATTAAAACTTTTGCCGTGTAAATTGGAACTGTGGAAGGCCAATTACAAAAGGGTTGCTGTTCCCACTGCAATTCCTCCAAAATCGAGAAAAAGGAATTAAATAATACATTCACTTACCAGAAATCTGAATAAACGATTTGCCGGGAAACTATTTCCGCATTTTTTATATGCTATGCATGTCGAAGTTGCAAGGATATGCTGGGTTTGAGGTTACACCTAATTTCCGTGAAAAATTATAGGTTCAGAAGTATTTGTATGAGCAAATGAATAATGTCAAAATATAAATTTCGTTTAACTGACGAACATCTGCTGGCGAAACTGTAAATACGGGAGCGGTTCAATAGATACCCTTGCTAGGAGCGAGAACACACTTCTCTCAAGATTCCTGCCATTTTTAACCCCTTAGAAATAGAAATTGTCAGACTGTGCAAAATGGCCTGTCTCGACGATGACCTTATTTGAACTAAATTATGATTCTGGTAGCCATTACCACATGTTTGTGAACAAGAATATAGTCTAGAGAGTCAGATCGGGCGAATATCGGGAGGGAGGCTGAGGCAAATAGTAATAACTCAATTCCTTCACTTTGATGGCGACCACTCCGGATGATTGCGATGTGCGTTGTCATGGTGAAACAATACTTTGTGCTTTGCCAAGTGCGACCGTGTCTTCTTCAAATTTTTGTCGAACCGATCTAATAACTCAGCGTCTGCTAATCTAATAAGTCAATGAAATGATTCCCTTCGCATCCCAAAAAATCGTCGCCAATATCGTCGCGTTTAGAACAGTTTCACCAGAACCAAATCGTTGTTTTCATTCTTGCTTAATTTTCGGGGATTAATGAGAAATCCAATGACGGTGAGAACTCGACGCAAAAAATACTTCCAAACCTCTTATGACACTGTAAGCAGTCGTGTTAAATATGAGTTGCCATTCCTGTCAGTTCACCTTTAACCTCTGCCACTGCGGGAACTTGCGTACCACGTTCAGTGAGAAACATAGCGTGGAATTTTTCAATGATTTCCTCGATCACACACCTATGGCCGTCCCGGGAGCTCTTCACTAAAACGGATGATTGTTAAAAGTTGTTAAACCAACATCTAAAATTTGTCATAGGTGGCGAAAGGTCTCCATAAACAAGAACAATTTTGCTTTTGTGTCCCGGCAAATTATCCTACCCAAAAGTAAAAAGAGAATCACTGAACGATTCTGCAATCTTTTCATTTCAGCGAATACACGTTGAATGACTAACTGAAATTCTTGCTAAATATAAGCTAGCATATGAAATAATACCAAGTTCATTTTCATGCCGTGTAACAAATAGTACGATGGTAACACCAACTTAACAGCATCTGTTTCGAAACACGGAACTATCCCCGTAGGTCTATTGGAGGAAGCCCAGAGGTTAACGAATAATTAAACATGTAAAACAATACAACCAAAAATAAAATCTGATATGTTTCATTCACCTGCTTTTCTCTACTTTCTCTGCAAACAAACTGTTCCTGTAAAAGATTATTATTTTATCTACATCATGCTAATCGAGATAAACATTATCAGAAATTACCACTTGCTATCTTGTAAGTAGAGTGGTAATAAAGTTGTATTCTAGGCAAAGCGTGTCAAATGTTTTAAAACCTGATCACTATATGAAACGATTGAAAGTTGGTTCTTTTTTAGTGGAGTAAAACAAAAAGATATGTGAAATAAAATATGATTACCAATTGAGAAAAGTAAGTAGTATAACATTGAAAACATTACAAAATACTTATGGTTTACAGTTATACAAAAGTCAATTAGAATTAAAGTATCTATAGAGGTTATTCCCAGAAAATTCATTTGTGTACACAAAAATATAGATCTTAAAACTTAAATATCATACTTGGCTTTAAATGACTTTTCAGCTTTTAGTTATCGTATTCACAAACACACATACACAAGTATTTTTTCTTAAAATCATTTTTGGACTCACGGGATCTCAAAACAGGTACTTCCGCTGAAATCGTGGCACCAACTTTTTGAGTGAAATACAATATCTTCTCTACCTATTATGTATATAGGTGTAGAACATGTAATGATGTTCTTATATTATTTCTACTGTAATGAAAACTGTATACAAAATAAATCAATAGTGGTTATCTATGCAACATCAACGACCACCGCGTTCATTGTTTCGCCATCTATCGGTTCGTTTCAAATGTTGCGGGTTGTGTGTAAAGTGGTTCGGAGTTTAACCATACCTGCCCTAGGGGTGGTAGCTACAATAGATATATGTAGGTCGCAGAACTCTCTGCTGTATACCTATACAATACGTATACAACGATTTGGATTTTCTATCAAACAAGTGCTAACCTGTGCATACGACAAATCACCACTCCCATTTTTACTTTATCTACATGTACTATTTAGAGTTTATGGAGAAGGTATTGCATTCCACCTAAAATTCGATACCAAGATTTCACCAGAATACACGTTTTAAAATCCCCTGTATCCAAAAAGAGCATTTTTAGTAAAAGGTCCGTGTGTATATGTGCGAGTCCGTGTGTGCGTGAGAATGTAAACACAATAACTCAAAAACGAAAAGTCGGTAAAATACGAAACTTGGTATTTAAGTGTATTATCTTCCAGGGATACGATAGGAAAATTTTGAGAAAAATATCTTCACCTCAAACTACCTTTTTACATGAAGAAAATTTCGAAAATGCTGATTTTCTCAAAAATGGCACTAACGATTTTGATTAAAATATCTGTAATAAATATATTTATATGGCAAATAAAATGCATATTTTGAATTTTCTGGGAATAGCCTTTAAAGATCTCTTTATTCTGAATGAATTTTGTTGAATTTTGCATAGCTGGTGAACCGAAAGAGATAGACTTAAAACACACAAAATTTTTACCTAAGACTACCAAGAAAAAAATTTATTTCACAAAAATTATAATATATACCAATGAATATAAAATTTCCTATAAAGAAATACAGTTTATTAAAATCTTCTTCTATTGTTATAACCTTATTATTGGATTGAATATCTTTATTATTTATAAGTTAGGATAATAGGAAAAGAAATTATAGTTAATAAAATTTGATTGGAATGAAATATTTTTTTATTCCAATAACATTTACTAACTACAATTTCTTTTCCTATTATCTTAACTTATAAATATAAAATATATTCAATCCAATAACAAGGTTATAACAGTAGGAGAAGATATTAATAAACTTTCTTTCTTTTTATGTCGTATTGGTTTTTTTCGTGAAATTTACCATTTCTGAGATATTCCGTGTTGTTTGTTTCAGATTTAAAATAATCAAACTTTTGAACTCCTGGCCCTGCATAGAAACGGATTTCAACCACATGCCAACGAGCTTTTAAAAGATTTTACTGTCGTTTTAGCTTAGTTGATTCCCTTATTTTCCTTCTACTTGCAAGAAGCAAGTAATTAAGACATTTATCTGAATTATCATAAAGGAGATAGAAGAATATGATTTTTAACAATAATGTGTTACAATAATGTAGAGGAAGTCATGTGAATGGAACAACAGATTTTTGCTGTATTAACAAACAGTGAATTCATGCGTTTATTAGTTTGAAGTCAACTCTCAAACCTTATATCAATAGAAAGACTGTAAAAAACAGTGGCCAAAACTCAAAGAGGCAGCTACCAGGTTCTGTTTGCAAACGCTAATAGACTGTACGAAGTAGTTACATAATCCCTGCCTATAGTCAATAGCAGTTCAACTTTTTTGTTCGTCCAAGCTTTAATGGTTAAAAATTCATATTCCTGTTCATTACATTAGGGCTGAGAACCTAACAATATGCGTCAACCACTTAAATATATAAGCAGCGAAATTAATGGATAGAGAGTTCTGATTTGTAACTTTAATACATAAAAGTTGTATATATACTATATATTTAGGTGTGTGTGTTTGTGTGTATGTTATGTTCATTTAGACTTTCATATAGTTGCACCGATTTCAACAAAACTTGTCACAAGGCGAAAATTACTCTCTAGCTTAGAATTCGAAATTAATCCCTTTCACGGAATTAATTACTTAGTTTCAAAAGTTCGTAAGTTCACTATATCGTATTAACTTGAACATTGCCGTCATAAATCATAGTTAGACTTTTACGTAGCATAAAATAACAAAAAGACAGCAAGTTTACATAGTATTCTGACATTGATCATGATGCAATTACACTGTGAAATAAGCAATTAACAACATTTCGAAAATTTAAATATTAATAATACACTGTAATAAGAGCAACAGTAGGGAACAGGTAAAATACGACTTCATCTTCATCAACTTATTTATCTTTTTATGATTATTGTATCTTGTTCAATGTAATCACATTGAATCTCGTTACAATCCCACACTGCTTCAATTCTTACGATAACACATGCGAGTTACAGTCGAGAGGTTTCGGTTTCAATCCTCTGTGAAGATAATTGAAGTTTTTTTTTAATGATTTCCTGGGTCGACAGAGGAACGTTGGGATATTTCTCTTCTAACACAATTTTCCGGTCCATAATTTCCTATAGCTATCCTATACCTATCGTCTGTTTCAGGTTTGTAGGGCAGTGTTCAGCGGGTTGGGCTTAAGCTTGAAATGTTGTGAGTGAGCCAGAGCGGCGCAGGAAGCGTTCAATTTTGCTTGCGTCGGTCGTCATCCGGATCTGGTCGCCCTTCGGGTCTCTCCCATCATTCCTTTCTCTCAGAGTTCACGATAGAAATATATGCCAGAGGCGGTGCTCTTCCCCAACTGTGCAGTGTCTTACATTCGTTCATATTTTGCAACAATAAGACGCTCCATAATGAAAAATTCCTACCGACTGTATAGGGGCAGTAAAGAAACTGAAAGTACTGCATTCTCCAATGGCTCCATCTGTACATAGTCTGTACATGTTCTCCTCGGTAACAGAAGATGACTCACTCTTTCAACAATAATAGCATACGTTTCCGTAGGTCTTTCATTTAAAGTAGTGTATATTATATAGAATAGGATTGGGATTATTCGTGGACGGAATACCCAGTCACTGGGGCAGAACCCCTCTCCTTCAATCCCATCCACGTGGTTGTCTTTCTGGACGTTCATTTGTCAGCACGGCTGACAATAAACCACACACATTGACGGTAGGCGTGGTGTTGAACAGAGATATCACTTCAATAAAACTTGAGAAAAATATTAATTTTGCATTCAGAATAGCAACGATAACTAATCTATATTTGCAGAAAATGTCACACTCTTTATATGTTTAGATTCCTTGTAAACTAAACCGCTTCATCTGTATACAAATTACATATTATTTCTGGACAACCATTACAGAGAATTTAAAGAAAGATCCGGAGAAGCTGTATGAACAAGACATATGACTAGTTTCTAACCCTTTGAAATTGGAAGTAATTGAGTTTCAAATTGATAATCATGTAAAATCGAGGGAAAGTAGGGATTTAGACTTTACTGGATACGCCAGCTTGAGAGAAGTTGTAGGCCACATTGTGACAACGTTGGTTCCACAATATATATGCGAACAACTATTCTAAATGTCATATGTGTTTAAGATTAAAGCATGGTGCACTTGTCTCATATTATATTTGTCCACATGTGCTATACAACCTAGATAGATAACTTAGCATCACGAAAAATATGCCCACGGTACATTACTCGCCCTTCAGCAGTACACAGAGTTAAACTCGATTTACCCACCACTGTATTGGAGAAAGTATGCCGCCACTGATATTCCGCGACAAGTGCAAAGGAAAGTGGAAGGAGAGTGAGTATGGGTAGCTAAAGTTTTATACTTCCATTCAAGATTCATTCCTCCTAGGCAAATAAGCTTTAACACAATATGTTATGTTCATGTGCTTACAAAATGTTGGATTAAAGATGAAGCTAGATGAGAAGGCTCACAAATATGTACTTTCGTCATCACCACCATCATCATCATCATCTTCATCTTCATCGTCATTGTTTAGGCTAAGGAGATGTTGCAGGTCGGCCTTCAAACTGATTTATAAAATATTTCTGGAAATAATTTCACATTTATGTCATTTTGTTACCAAATGAATACTGCAGTATTACCTCAGTTACATTTTTTTTGTTAGATAGATATTCAGTTTGAATTTTCTTTTACCAAATCAAAGTGCTAGAGAATGCTATGCATATTGGTTAAGATACCAGATGGTAATGTGAAAAAACTAAGAAGATCTCCCAGCGAGAGACTACAGTTTTCTAACGGTAAGTGAGACATTGTCCTGACTGGAAAAAACACTGAGGAAACGTCCCTTGGTGACACTACGAGAAGAAATCGTAATTCTAGAATATATATAAAATACCCATTAAATAATACAGAAGAGCAACGGTAGGTAAGGGTTATAAAATGCTCTAAAATATGTAACAGCAATCTCTAGGCATTCAGGACTTAGAGCGAATATACAATACATAAAAAAGAGTCAGTATTACATGGCATTTAGGTTACAAGGTTAAAGGTATGCAAAAGAACAAATATGTGTCACCCACTAAAACATTTTCAGACTTTCAAGAGAAGGGGACGACCACAATACTGTAAAATTTAATGAGATACCTTCACGCTAGATAATAAGAGCTGAAAATAAGAAAAATGTGAAGTAGTTGCTGCAGAAACACTAAACTCTGGGAATTCCAGATTACCTCTTTGTGATACATTTAAAATAGAAGAATTTGAATACAAAGTTTGTGTTGCTTGGAATAACGTATCGGGCTGAATATTATGCCACAAGTTGATAGGTATATTTTTCCGAATTTTCATTGATAAGAGTTAATTTAGTGGTACTAGTGAACTTGAAAAAGATCTGAAATAGAGTCATAAGGTTATTGAACACACCAAGGTTCCTTGTGAGCTGTCGTGCCATTGAGTAAAAAAACATTCTATGACAGGCTGCCGTAGCTTTAGAACCGTGTGCTGATTCATACATAAGGCACTCGTAAGTATACATACTCTAGCATGTATGTGCAATATAAATATTGTATTCCATTCAAAATTCTATCTATAGATTTCACCGAAGACACATGAACTGCTGAATCCAAAAAGCATTTTTAGTAAAAGCTACTTATATGTATGTGCGTTTGTGTGTATGTTTGTGTGTGTGTGTATACAGCATAACTCAAAAATAAAAAGTACGTTAAATATCAAACTTGGAATTTAAGTTCAGTATTTTACAAATAATATGATACAAAGTTTACAGCAAATCGTCCCCTCCCCCACCCTAACTGCCTTTACATTCAAAATTTTTCTTAGAAGTTTTTGATTTTCTAAGGATGTCTCTAACGAATTTTATTAAAATACCATATGTTTAAGACATTTTCATGATGGACGAAATGAATGTCTTGAATTTTCTGGGAATAGTCTCTTAATACTTTTTTTCTGGATCACATTTTTATAACTGGTAAACCGTGAGCAACCAAATGCTTAATATATACAAAGTATAGATCTCGTTAAAACACATAGTGTATTTGATAGACATTTATTTTTAGATTAACTGCTTCCAAGATATTCCTTGTAATTTGTTTCAATTTTAAACTCTTAAACTTACATGAACGGAAAGTCATCTTTCATTTCATATATCTTTTTGTTTTATTTCCGGTCATGCAAATAAGAACTGAATTTCAAAATTTGCATATAATGATCAGGTTTTAAAATATTTGACTGCCACTTTAGCTTAGTATATGCTGCTATTGCTTATCTCGATTAGCATGTTATAGATAAAAGAATCATCTTTTGTTAGTTTTGTTTCATGGTTTGCTCTAGAACAGGTAGAGAAAGTCATGTGAATGGAACACATCAGATTTTTTTTTATTTTTACTTATAATCTACAAGAAATTACAATTTTTCTGCTAGTTAACATGCGAAGGAAGTACGAGTTTTCGTTACAATAATAGTTTGGTCGAATAATTGGAGGTAATATCCATTTGGAAAAACCCAAAAATTCAACAGTTTTCTTCTCATAGTTTTGTCTTCCCAAAACATAAAACACATAGTGCAAACAGATGTTTAACGAGTTGTAGTTACACTTGTTAAGATCCTAATATTTATTTACAATTTATCACTTTTTGATATGATAATATCAGTTATAACACTCACAAATGTTTAACAAAATAAAATGAATGACTCTTAGCGTATACTATTGTATATCTGACGTGAAAGATGGGAATTTTGCTCAGAGATTTCCATCAGCTTATGGTTCTTTTGCATCACATATATCTGTGACACAAGACTGCCGGATTTTGTTTCTCTTCCAAAGGAAGACATGCTAAGAATGTTTACGCCTGAGAAAAAAAAACAACAAACAAAAAGTCGCCCTTAGCAAGTAGGCGACCTTGTAACCGCGACATTGGAGGCCAGCATAGTACAAACTTTTTTTTTTCTTTCTTCTTTTTTTTTTTAGCTTAGTATAAAGATATAAAGAAATTGCTTCTAGGAATTTCTTAATTTTAATTAGTTAAAAATAGCATTTTTGTTTGTTTAAATGTTACTGAATTTTTCAAGTTTTTCAATTGGATTATAGAAAATAGTTGCAACCTGACTATTTAATATTCTTATTACGGAAAACTTTTTAAGTTCATAATTCCTGGAGCTCTTCTACAAATGTAGAGTTACTAGGTTAAAAAATATGGCCTAAGGAGCATTTTGAAGAATGAAAAATACAGAAAAAAATTAAAAAAGCGGAACTGAGAAAAAATAAGTTTAATATTAAACACAACATTTATTAATCTGTAGAGAAACAATTATATCGACATTTGTGCTTAAGATGTTTACATTAAAAAGTCATTCATGAAAGGAAAATTTATAAATAAAATAAGAATGCAAATACAAACACAGCAATAATTAAATACAAAAAGAAAAAAAGGAACAGAAACCGGATATGTTCAAATTTTTTTCCCTCTACTACATATAAGGTGGAAAAGGTACTGCATTTCACACCAAAATTTGATACAATATACGAAAGATGTTTTGAGGACGCTTGAATACAAAAGAAGGTTGTTCTTTCTATCTCTATCACTGTATCACATAGAGGCACAGAAGATATTGCACTCCACCCAAAAAATTCGATACCCAGATTTCACCGAAAGACACGAATCCAAAAATGATTTTTTAGTAAATGGTTCGTGTATCTGTATGTCTGTGAATAGCATAACTCAAAAACTACAACCTCGTATTTCAGTATATTATGTTTTAAGGATGCGACACGAAGCTTTTCAGAATCCCTCACTTGAAACTACCGTTACATAATATTTTTGAAATGTTAGATTCCCACAAAAGTGGTGCTAACAACTTTGATTAAGAGATGCATAGACAAAATATTGCTGTTGAAAAATGTAGATTTCTTATGCTCTCGTTGAAACACATACTTTATGTCATACACATTTGTTGTAGAATTAAGTATTTCAAGATATTCCTCATTATTGGTTGTGAAATTTCCAATATTTAGGTTTTTCTCAAATGGAAAGTCTTTATTCAATTTTTTTTTAATTTGGTCGTGCAAAGAGAACCAAATTTTAATTGCATCACATGACGACCAGCTTTTAAAATATTTTATTTAGTTTAGTTTATTTCCTTATATACCGAGTGATTACAAGGAACTAAGTTATAAATTCATTTCTGCTAATTTTTATCGTATCAGCATGAATAAGCTTAGACTAATGCGCTTTTGTATGAATCGTTACTTGCAGAATAGATGGAAAAAGTCAGATAAATATACCACACCAAATTTTTAGAGAAAGTTGTGTGTGTCTGTGACCATAACTCAAAACGAAAAGTTCGACAAATACCAAACTTTGTATTCATGTTAATTATCTTTAAAATATTCTACACGGAAACAGCCAAGAAAATCCCTCTCCCGGCAGTCCAAAGTATATTATATATGCAACATGCTTTGACATTTTTTATTTTCGCAAAAATAACTAACGATTTTTCTTAAACTACCATCTATTAAAACATTTATATGATGAATAAAAAATATACCTTGCATTTTCTGGGAATAGCATTTGAAGGAATTTATATAACCTTGTATAACTGGTGTACGTTAAGCGATGGACGAAAATCCAAAACATAAACAATGGCTTTGTTAACAATTCACCTTGTTATGTCCGTTATTAAAGGTTTGAATTGCCAATCTTTCTTTTGCATAAAGAATTTTAAAGACAGCTTATAATTTGTGCTTCTAAAACCTCTGAATGTCCCTATTCTCTTTGTAGAACCTATAAGGAAGTGTGTAATGTAGCTAATTCTACAATCATTTATCTCGATTAAAATGCCGTTGGATAGTAAATTAAGGGTAATTATAACGATAGATGTATAGAAAATTATGTGAATGTAAAACATCAATTTTTTCTTTCTCTACCGAGTACTATAAATGTACTTAGTAATCTAGATCCTAACATCTCACTGGAAATACGAGTACATGATTTGAGAATCCCTCAATCGAATTTTTTTTAGAGAGACAGAATATTGAGAGAGAGAGAGAGAGAGAGAGAGAGAGAGAGAGACAGAGAGAAAAGATTGAGTGCGTCTGTGGACAGGACAACTTAAAAACGAAGAGTTGGTTAAACACCAAACTTGGTACTTCAGTTTAGTAGCTCCCAAGAATGAAACACGAATATATTCAGGAAAATCACCCACTCCAAACTACCCTTTATATGGAAGAATTTTGAAAATTTTGATTTTCTGAAAAATAATTCTAATGATTAAACTGACTCATATAATATATATTTAAATAGAAAATACATAAAATTTATATTTCAAATTTCTTGTGAAGAGCCTCTGAAGTCCCTTTCATTCTGAATACTTTTATATAATTAGCAAACTGTAAGAGATAGGTAGGTACACAAAAAATGTAGAAATGTGGCTCTCGTTAACTCATACAATTAAAGTCACTTACACCCTTTTTATATGAGTTAACAATTTCCGAGCTATTCCTGACTACTAATCTTACAATTTCCAATATTTAAATTTTCTCTAATGGAAAATCGTTGTTCACTTTTTTCTTCTGCTCATATAAAGAGAAGGGAATTTCAATTATATACCTACAGTGACCACCTTAAAATATTTAACTATCCCTTTAGCCCCCCTTCTACTTAGAAGAAACAAGTAATAAGAACCATCTCTGCTAATTTTTATTTCGATTAGCATAAATCAGAGAGAATGATGTAGAATAGGTAGAGAAAGATATGTGATTCGAGCACATAAAATTTGTTTAATCAAATATCAGTTATGCATTACCTTAATATTCGTTAACGCATATAAATGCTCTAGAGAAGTTCGATTTAAAGAAGCATCAATATTTTAAGCAGGGAAATCCATAGGTTCAAATACAGCTTTCTCATACTCCAGTTGAATATGCTACGCCTGTACCATGATAAGAGATGGCAAGGTTGTCTGTCCCAGCTTTCAGCACTCCGGGCGCGAGGTAAAATATGACCTGTAACGTTTCCATATTGGAAACGATCAGAATGGTAGCAAGGTTTCAAGGGAACGGTGGAAATAAACGACTTCAGGGTAGGAAATTGAATTTTCTCAAAACTTCGCATACCTTCAGAACTACTTTCTTTTCCTATGAAACGTATGGGTTTCCGATTTAAATTTTCTTCTACACCGGCTTCGAGCAGACTGCTAACGTTATTGGAACCATTGTACCTTTTGTTCATTCTTAAGCATATATAAGACGATAGTCATTAAAGGGGCTAGAATAAAACCTAATAAATGCATATTTATCACGTAAATCATGCTTGGAATATATGTACACTACGCTCCAAGGTATCTTAATATTGTTATTTAAGTTTCGAGTCAATCTGAAAACGTCGGTGGAATTTAATTCAATTGATTAACTTTTCGTCAGCGTTCTATTGAAATGAAAAACAAAAATTATGAGGGCTCAAAATAAAGGTGTTGAGTAAATTGGAGAGCTTATGAGAACTTTCACCGATCTAAACGCTGTCGAAAGTTCTCAGTGCATCTGAAATTCACTTCCATATTGTAGCCTTCACTTTATCTAGGATATTTTGCTTCCAGACATCAAATACGAAAATTGTTATAGTTCTTTATTAAGTGAATACTTTCTTTCCGGCATTTTCTTTCTTGTTATAGCTTATTCAATTATTCGAAACAAGCATTTGCAGAAATAAATTTATTTAATATTTTCTTGTAGGTTCAAGTGATAATCAACCGGTCGCTCTAAAAGTTCCTTCTCTTTGCATGATCAGAAGAAAAAGAAGAAACAGAAAAGAATAGAAAGTTTTCAGTTAAAAAGCATAAGCATTTGAAAATTAAAATCTATACGTTGCAAGAGATTTTGACAAGGATCTTCTAGGAATATTTTATAAAATATTTGTTTATATTTTATAAAGTGTTTTTGTAATAATACTTACTTGATAAAATTTTGTTACCTTTTTAAAATATTATTGACAACAAAAGCAAATATGTTGAGTTATTTGTATAACAAAAATGTTTTAATTTTCAAATAATGAATTTCTGTAAAGCACAAAATATTCAGATTACATAAATCGAAATAAAAGACAATAGACATACGAAGTTGCAGAAGCAACAAGCACTGTCCAGGAAGGCTGCACATCATTGGATATCAAGAATAAGCTGAAGGAATTACGAAATCGGTATTTGTCGGAGAAAATGATGGTCGCTGCAAAGTTCTATCTCTAACATCTTTTTTCAGTTATTGCATTCTGCATTGAAATCGTTTATCTCTCTTAGATATAATTTTACCATATTTTAAAAATATGTTAGATAATATCTTATGTTTTAACGTGGAAATTACTATTTAGTTTGTTTTGCACATCTTAATTAATAAATAACTATATAGGTAATGATACTGTTGCTCAGTTATGACCAAACATTGTATATATTCTAATGTTATATTGCTGCAACAGTTGAATGTTTTATAAAAGTTAGCTTTTACAACCCTTTAATAAAAAAAAAAGTTCTACTATACCGACTTTTTGTTTTTAGTTGTTCTTTTCATAAACACACGGACACACGGACGCATATACGTGCGCGAGGAATTTTGTCTATATTTTTATTATTACTTTTATTTATTCAGGGGACCTTCAGTGAAATTTCGATATCGGATATTCTACAGGTACGTAGTTGGGAAATGAAACACCATACTGGTACGATATTGTAATGCTGCACTGCTGCATTTCTTTTTTAATTTATTTCAAGTCGCTTGAACTCATTGGTCATATCGCGAATTTAAGAACACAAATTATTATATATAAAATTACATTGTCAATGTACATTGGTCAGACATTTTAATTTGTCATATATATTAATTTATTTAGGTATCATTCCCGAAACACTGGATTGCCGATGGCGTCACACATATTGTATGGAACTTCACAATCTCCTCTTGCAATTGTATGATCATGATAATCCAGAATCATATGAGGAACAGTGAGTGATGAATTACAAAAGTTACAAAATGGAGTAGAATAATGAGATATAAGGTGAGAATGATGATTACTATGAATAAATAATCGTATGAGAGCAACAGTCCGTGCCATGGGAGAGTGGTTAGAGGCCACTCGCCTTACATCTAGACGGCCCGGGTTCGATCCCAAGCGACCGCATATGAGATTTGTGGTAGAAAAAGCGATGCAGGAGCGGGTTTTCTCCGGGTTCTCCGGTTTCCCCCGCCATCGCATTCCACATCATTCATGTATCACAGTATCATCACCTGCGGTGCCACAAGTAGTAAACGCGTGTGTTAAACACTACAAAAAAAAATGAGAGCAACTTGGTCCTCGCTAGTAAGGGAAATCACTAGGTATTTAAGAGAGACTATGTCTTTTCCAGGAATGTCTTAAGTCCAAACGTTTCATATAGAAATACCCTTAATATACAAAAAACTGTAGAATACACGAACAAAAGGTTTTAAGCAGATTTTCACAAGATGATGGGTGTTTAACTATATCTATACTTTATAAAAGATATAGATATTTAAAGGGAAGCATTTGGTCAGGCTTATAATAATAAACGATAACGTTTCAGAACAAGTTTCCTACTTCAGTTATCTAGGATATAATATTAGTTTTAAATATGACAAAGACATATTAGATTTTATTTGCGGAACAATTGAAAACACTTTGGGAAGAAAAACAAGAAAGGGAACACGAATGAAATGCTATAAAATGATGGCTGTGGCTTCTCTTGTTTATGGTTCCGAATCATAAACAATAGCAAATAAAGAAATATCACGCATTCAAGCAATAAGATATGAAGTTAATGAAATATGAATGGCGATGCATAAAGTGGATAAAATAAGGGATGAAACAGTAAGATCAGTTAGAATAAGATAGAATAAAATGGAAGGAAAATGTGAATAGAGTGATAGAAAATAGATTATCAAGCAAAAAATGGATTATCGGCTGATTGAATGGAGAGGTCCGTTGAGTAAATGGTGGATGGACGATAAAGACCAAAACAGGTGAGCATAACACCTAATCCTTGAAAACAGAACAAGAATTTACCTCACTCTCAACCGTAATGTGTGAGCTGCTCAGAAATATGGGACTTAAGCTGAAGAGATTGAAGCGAAGAAACATCAGCATAACTTTGCCACGCTGTACTAGTGTGTTAAGTTGGTCTGCTATTGTTGAGGCTTATTTGGAGGTGGATTTTGCGAAACGTTACGTGTCTAATCTACTGACAATCCCAATGATCTCGGCAAATGTCTACTCTTCCTTGACGTTCCTACTACTGTGAGATGACCAATGCTGGAATGGATGGGCTTATTATATCCTGTTCGTTCCTTCATGACGAATGACTTTAGCGAAGATACACTGAGCTATCCTACCTTTGATAAACAAGTACGGCACAGTAAGAAACATCTCTGTTTCCTTTTGATTACGTTTCGAGAATACACAGTTAAGGAGAGTAGTGACTCGCATCTAATCTCTCATTTAAAAATGTCATTCGTCAAGAACTGGTACGCCACTTGTACACAACATTTGCTTATAGATGGCCTGCAGATTTTCTTAGGGCAGCAAGAGCCAACCCTCTGTTTGTTTGGATTTTGACGACATCCTGCAACAGTTCCTGTTTCTGACTTAATAATAACTCCATGGCACGACAGCTCACAAGGAACCTTGGCCCACCGCCCAGCCGCTGCGTCCCCCATCTCGGTCCATGACAGACGTAATGGAGGGGATGCAGTATTGGAGGATGACACTGGTCAGCGCCTCGAACACCCCCCGACTGGTTAATGCGGTTCTCTTGACCTGGAGCCACTACTTCTCCATCAAATAACTTCTCAATTAGCCCTCTAGGGACCTCACGAGGCTGAGTGTACCCCGGAACAGGAGAAAAAATACCCACGCCGGACCGGAAATCGAACCCAGGTCTCCCGCAAACGGCCGCGCTACCACCGCGCTAAGGAGATTACCTTTCTGGTGACCTTACTATTATTATCATTATTATTATTGTTATAAATGCAATTTATTATACTAAGGTTACAATTTCAATTATTTACAAAATCATGCCCTGCTTCTTAAACTATATTACTTTTCCTATTGTACAATTAGCTTTCAGCACCGCTTAGGTCTACATCCGCTTAGCTATTTGGCTGTTAAAGAATGAAGGCCCTTTTGGTTTGTGCTATCTATTCTGTCCCATTCTCTGTGTTTACACTGCTGTTGTGTCTGTCTCTCTCTTTCATTTTCCTTATCCATTTTTTTTTTCTTTTCCCATTGTTCTTGACATTCGACGTTTTCATCGCTAGTATATCTCCTGCAATACTATCCCATTTGTGTTCATAAATTTATTTCCTCTAATTTCTCATATTTTTACATTCAATTAAACAGTGAATATAATGTTTTTCTCCCCGCATAAAGCACAACGTTCTAAATCATCGCCTCTCACCACTTTCAAAAGCAATGCTCCTGTTCTCATCCACACTATTTCTTCCCTTATTTGTTTATTTGTTTTCTAGTTCATCCCATACTTCCTGCTTATCTAAAACTGTTCTAATTTATACCAAAAATGGTGTTGGATGGCATTTGAACTGTTGTAAAAGTGTGAACAATTGATTTGTATATATTTTATTGTATTTGATTTACATTGACGAGTGAAATCTATTGTTTTTTTCCGGAACACCATGTATACAACGCTTTGTATCCGAATTTTGTACATCTTTACCTCCGTGGGATCCATTAGGAGTCTGATGGATAATGTGCTAACATGATTAATGAGCACAGAGCATTGCTCTCTCTCTCTCTCTCCTCGTACAGGTGACAGGCTTCTCACTAGTCGTATGCAGATATTTCAGTAGGCGGAGCACACCTCCAGCCCCTACCTGTCGCACTTATATGAATTGCTTTTATTAGCTAAATGATACACAACGTAAGCCAAGCCCCTAGCACAAAGGGGTATTAGCTAAAAATAAATAGTTCATCCAGGACGTGCGGTCGGCTAATGGAATGAGCGCATGTAAATATATGTAGAGCAGGATAATATATCATCGTTGTGATATCGTAATCAAGGCCGGCGGGGAGGGGTGGAATTTGTTTTCCGCATTATCATCCGGGCCCTCTGACAGAAAACATACTGCCTACAGCTCGGCATATTCAAAACATGGCAATCATTCATTCATTGAGCGCATATTTAAACTTGATTTGTTGACAAACGTTTGCCCTGGCGTTGTTGTTATTAATATTTAAAAGTGTCGATAAAAACATAGGCACGGTGACCACAAAATCCGTGGCGATCCTGATATTCCATTTCTGAACCTATGCTGTAATTTAACGTGAGTTTTTATTGGCAAACCATTAATTAGAGGCGCGTACTATGTTATTAGCCACAGTTTCAGAATCCCTCGTTTTGACTCCTCTATTTGGAGCGAAATTTATATTGAATGATATTCCATAAAGGGAATTTAGTAAAATTTCAATAGCCAACCAGTTTCTCTCGGCAATGATCTATGAAATTTGAAAAAGAGATATTAAATTTTTCTACAATTTTTATTTCTAAATTGTATTATACTTATATTTACTTTCGTAATAACCAACTATTTTTTTTTTACAAATATCAACAATTTCTAAGCTACAAATAATATTTAATGGATGCTCCACCCTATAAATACAGTAAAAGTTTAAGCTATAGATTTCTCAATTTCTCTTTTCCGCATTTTCAGTATTAATATGCTCCTTGGACAATAGTTTATAACTTATGGCTTTTAATCCTTATTAGATTTTTCAGAATTACGGATTTAAAAATCACTTTCACTGGTCAAAATATGTTGAATAGTTCAGATAAAATTATTTTCCATAGCTCACATTGATAAACTTCAACAACTCACTAACCTGTATACAACTTGTACTTAAACGACTTTGTATAATAAGCAGAGAAACTATTGTGTTGTTTAAAAATTCAGTGGCAAAATTTCAGCATAAATATATGTATTGAGGTCGTTAAAACGGACAATTTAGGTTAAATAAATATATTACTTTATTTAACTCTTTTGTGGAGTTAACCATTTCCGAGATACCTTTATCTATTTGAATTTTGAAATTCTTATACTTTCCTTAAATAGGAAGACGTTATTCGTTTCTCGCTTCTTCATACAAAGAGCAGGAAAGTTCAAAGCCTTTACATAGCTACCTGCTCTTAAAATGTTTGACTGTCGCTTGAAGACTACTGCATTCTTCTAATCATATTGTGCGTACAAACAAATATGCTGAAGACATGTCTGCAAGTTTCATCTCGATTACCAAACTTAATAGTATAATAAAGCTTTCCAAATAAGAAGTTGGTTGTTGAAAAATTGTTAAAGGCATTCAAGTGAATATAACACGTCAGATATTTTTCTCTTAAAGTAATTAAAACTAAGAAATTTGTTATATACAATTTATTTAAGTTTATTTTCGAAGCTAACATTATTCATTTTGAGTAATTCTGTAAACTGCAGGATACAGATCGTGATTTGTGAACATGTTATTGGGGAAATGGAAGAAAGAAATGTTTAAATTGTGCTGTGCCTGTAATGTGACCAGAACAAAACACTACAGCAATATTAATTTAATTTCTTAATGGGAAAGGCGTCTAGCTTTTAAAAAACATAAATTTGAATATCCGGATTTGGAATTAACAAGAAGCGTATGCCACACAGCAGAAATATTCTCATTAGTGTTCACTAAGCTTCTTGACCTTACAGTGTCTGATATTGAAGATACTCAGGATATAGAATAGTGCAGATAATATCACTGCATTTGAAGAAATTACTTCTCCACAGCCATAGTTCTACCAGAAAGAATACCATGATTTGGTATTTCTAAGCAATATGAGCTTTTAAGAACCCTACTAGAAGGAAAGAGCACCTGAATGTACAATCACAAGACAAGAGGCAACATTTCTTCCATATTTTACTCAAAATGAAAAACTTGCAAATGTACTGCTATTCCTAGACTCCTCCAGATAGATTTGGGATTATACCGACCAGATTTAGGGTTATACCGTCCTGTTATGGTAAGTTCCAGAAGATCTAGAAAGTTAAAGAGGAGTATGAAAATATAAGAATGCTGTTGCAGTGTCACAACCAAATTTGGACATCAGGGAGGCGTAACTAGGGAACAGATGGTAGAGCACTCAAAACTTGGTTTGAAGTAATGATTATATTTTGTAGGAAGTAATAAACATAAAAGGGGCTGGTGTTTGGTTTACAAAGGTTGGGGCAAGGCAACAATCGTTAAATAATCACGGAATTAGAAGTTGAAAGATTTACTGAGAGAAGAGATGTCTAACTGTACCTTGGCAAAGCAGCGGTCGTGGTGTAACCTGATCTTGTAGAAGTTTGGGTCCGGATCCTGGAAGCAGCAGCGCAGCCCGAAGGGGCTAAGCCCCGAACGTAAACTTGTTAAACAATACTTTAACGACGAGCAAAAATTGAGAGAGAGAGCCCCAAAAGGGCTCACCCGTTTGCTTATATGGCATCGTGAGCTCCTATAGGGGTATCGCTATTGACAAGGCGGAAAGATACCAAATATGGTGCGGAACCGCCCTATCGTGCAGAAATCAAAATGACCTTTCTGCAGGATTATTCTAGACGCTTCTAAAAGGAAGCTTGACGTAATGGAAAAGCCATAAGACATGACACTCCTTTGAACATCCTGTTGATTGCACAACATCGCGAAACTGCTGCATTACAATAAAAAGTGAATTCTAAATTAAATGCAAATTAATATAAGAATGATGAATAAAATAATTCTGCCAATTAAAATAAGTTAATTAAAGCCCCTTGCTATTGTACAGGTGACAGCAGAAGCATAAATATAAAGAGCATCAGTTGTCTATATGTATTGATTTAAAATGGTGAACTTATTATTTGGGAAGCAAGATGCCCTTCTTTTATTTAAATGTAGCATAGCACAGCAATATAAGACCACTGGGAAAAATAGATGGCTTGTTAGAAAAAATTTAGCTACCCAATCCATATAAACTGAAATTAATGAAGCACTTTTTAGGGCCTTTGATAAATATGGTAATTATTTTAAATGCGTTTGCATATTTCTTCATGGATTAAGTATGGAAAAACTAAAAACTGGAATCTTTACTGAACCTTAATTTCGCAAACCAGAAGCATTGTAAATTTATAAATGCAATAAATCATATTGAGAAATGTACTGAAAAACTTTTTCTTGCTTTTTCTAAACTTTCTCTGCAACCACAAATTCCTTAATTATGAATAAATAGTGTAAAACATACTTCTATTCTAAACTATGTGAGTGCTAATTAAGCGGAAAAGTTTATTTTACTGGTAGTCTTTAGACCACTTTCCCGATAATTTGCAACTTATAGTGAGGAACAAAGAAGTTCCACAAAATATCAGGGTGACTGAAGAGAAACACCAAGGAAGGTGGGACACACATGTGATAGCTGACATACTGTTCAAATCTTGAACATCATTATTGTGGTTCTCCACAAAGTAAGAACATATATCGTCAGGAAGTTTTATGTGTTTATTAGAATTTCATTGAACTTAATTTAGCGACGTCTATTTGCTATTTAATGTACTTAGTTTGAATCCATTTGTTTTTGTTGAATTTAGAGAAAAGCTGAATTATGCTCGGAATTTGTGCAATTAATTCACTCCAAAATAACCTTCAGGTGATTGGCAGCAACATGGGCGTTAACTTGCGATAATTATTATTAGCTTAAGACTTCATTTTTGTTATTATTTATACATTAGGTGACCTTATGCAAAGTGTGACGAAGATCGGTCGGCTGGGTCGGAATTGTGGGAGAAACAACAATCCGAAAGATGATACCGTCCAGGCAAAGAAGAAGAAGATGATGATAAAAGGACACACATTCAGTCCTCATAGCGAGGAAGAAATCTCTAACCTGATGCGGGAATCAAACCAGAACCAGAGGCATCTGCGATGTCATGTGCTAACATTTCAATACTAATTTTAAACAGAAAGGAATTCATGCTTAACTTTGTGGTGGACAGAATTTTGTTATAGCAAATTAATAAAGCAATATATTCAAACAAAGATCATGATTAAGCGGTATTGGTTTCTGTACTTTAGCGACATGTTTTACTTTCTTGTGGAAGGTAGTAATAATTATCTATTGGTCAAATAAACAGAACATAGAAAAAATAGAAAATATTATTATTGTTGCTTATAACATTTATAATTAATGTTTCCAAGTTTCTATTAGAAATGTCTTATAAGAAATATATGTCTTAATTTTGTTAAATAAAACATTTCCAGCTCACTACTACTTAAAATATATAGGCATTTTGCTCGAATTTCTTGGATAAGAATTAAAGCATAAAGCACTACGATACCATTGTCAAACTGACCAATCTGATGTGTTGCAATCTCATGGCTCTCTTTTCTCACTCTTGTCAAACTAACTAAACACTAATGGTTTTTAATCTAAATAAAGCTTCATTAGAGATTTCATGCCACGTCTGCTATTTAATCTTCATTTCGTTTGTGGCTTACGCTGTTCACAGAGAGACAGGCACACATACACCAGCCTTTTTCTAAAAATCTGTTCTTGCGTTCAGAGGGACTCAAAACATGTATCCGGTAAAATATCACATCGAAGTTTTTAGTAGAGTACAATACGACGTTAACTTCAAGTGTGTAGTAGAAACATTAAAAAGAATTTGCAAGACTCCAGTTGAAAAAAAGACTATAAGCATATGAAAACTCAAACTAATAACAAAGAATATCTCGGAACTAGTTAACTTCGCAAACATTTTTGTCACATGAAGTATTTGCTTGAGCGACATCTGCATTTTTTGTGCAGTAAGGTTTTTTTTTCTACTTCTTACGCTTTAACAATTCAGAATGAGGAGATCTTCAAAGGCTGTTATCAGAAAATTCAAAATATACATTATAATTGTGATGAAAACCTCTTAAAATAATCGTATTTTAATCAAGTTTATTAGACAGTTTTTGTAACAACTTTAAAAAATATTAGATGTAAAGGGTAGTCTTAAAAGACCATTTTTGGAAAATCTTCTTAGAGGGAGGTACTAAACTTAAATAACACGTTTGGTATTCATTGGACTTTTCGTTTTTGAATTATGCTGTTTGCAGACACACAGACATATTAGCAAACAGTGAACCTTTTTGTAGACCGTTTATTTTGGTTCCTTTAAGTATATATTCATAGCGTATTCTCAAAATTGAATTTTTGGGCGGTATATAACAATTCCCCTACTCGTGTTATTATATGGAAAGTAAAATAGCATAGATAGCTTTTGTAGAATAGACTGAGCAAAGCAAAAGGATATCACAAAAGTAGTAGCTAGTAAACCACTTTTATGTCAGTTCAATTTCTCCTGCTAGAAAGGTGTTAGTATTTACGTAGTCGACCTACCCTCTCCGGATGTAGGACTTACAAGTGGATGCCTATGGGTTAGAAGCCTGTCGGGGAGCCAACGGCATATAACCACAGAATGAAGTACCTGGAGGCATGAGCGTGAGGAAGTGGATAATATGAAATGAAAACGAAATGCATGATAGGAAAAGTAATGACGGAATGAGTGGCGGGTAAAACGGGAGAACCTGGAGAAAACCCACCCAGATGCCATTTCGTCCACCACAAATCTCACATGTGGGCGCTTGGGATCAAACCCGGGCCGCCCAGGTGGGGGGCGAGCGGAGCTGCCCTTGTAAATATTTAAATAGTATAAATGTACTTGTGTATAGGCTCAATCTAATCAATGGAATATTGAGGCATTCTTAAAAACAAAAGAGTGAATATTTCATCTGCATAGTTATGATTTTAGTAAATCAATAATTTACTTTGTTGTATAAATAAGATCTTTATTTATTTATTTATTTTTAGGCGAAACAATTGAAATTTTCGTCACCTGAACGCTTTAGTAATAAACCAATAACGTAGTATAGAATGTACGAAAGGAACGTAACCGTGCTGTGTAGGCTGCATTACCTGCCAAACAGAGTTATAATTTTGTTTTGTTTTTTGTTTTGTTTTTCTTGTGGCTTAACGTCCTTTAACCTCGTTGATCATGTCGAGCGATAAATGAAATTGGTGAAATGATGCTCAAATTATCTCGGGGTCCATGGAGCTCAAAGTTACTCGACATTCGTCTTTTCAGGACAAGGGAAAACACCGAAAAACCCTTATCCGGGTAACTCACCCTAAGCGAGATTCGAACTCACGACCTTTTGAATGTGAGGCAGACACGCTACCACCACACTACCCAGGCGGGCTTATAATTGATTGTGTAGTTATTTAGAGATACGACCAGGACGTAATTTAAAAATCATGTGTGTTCCATTCACATGTCTTTCTCTACTTCTGTGTAACAAATTATAGTTTAATAAGCTTATTCTTCTATTTACTTCAAGCTAATCGAGAAAAAATTAACAGAAGGTCTTATTACTTACTTCCTTGTAAGTAGAAGCAAAATATGGGAGTATCATAGGTTAAAGTGAAGTCAAAAGCTCGTTGCTATGGACTGAAGTTCCTTTGTGTGTATGGACACGAGTTGACACATTTCTGTATGAGAAATGTACAAGTTTTTCAAAGCTGAAACCAAAAACAAGGAATATCTCAAAAACTATAAACTCCTCGAAAGAAGTTTATATAACATAAATTGTGTGTTTTAATGTGCTCTATATTTTTTGTGTGTTAAGTTTTTGTCCATCTCTTACAGTTTAGCAGTTATGCAAAATTCATCCAGAATAAAGTAATCTTCAGAGGCTATTCCCAGAAAATTCAAGCTATATATATTATTTGTCAGGTAAATATATTTAGTATACGATATTTTAATCGAAATCATTAGAGCCATTTTTGAGAAAATAAAAGGGTAGTTGGGGTGGGGGGATTTTCTTGAAAATCTTCGTGTCGCATCCTTGGAAGATACCAAACTTAAATACCAAGTTTGGTATTTAATGGTCTTTTCGTTTTGGAGCTGTGCTGTCCATAGACACACAGACACACAGACACACACGGACCTTTTTCCAAAAATTTTTGGGTGCAATACAATACCTGCTCTATACACTATGTACATAGTACGTGTGGAGAAAGTAAAAATGGGGATAGAACGGTATAATCGGTGAATCTAATCTTATGACATAATATTGTGTCTGTTAAACTGGAACTCTTCGTGTTGTCAGGGGAGTAGTGGCGCGTTAATTGTTACGTGTCCAACACTCCCCCTCCGGCCTACCGACGTTGACAGACTTGGACAATGAAATCACGAAGAAGTGCCTTCTGGCTTCGAAGGAAGCCATACTTGAGCCAACACAAACAAGTGACAGTAACACCAGGTCATGCGATGTGTCAACAAAGGGTTTTGGTAAAGAATTCGTCTTTGTCAACATAGGTGCATTGTGTCTCCTGTTGTGAAAGTTATACTTTCCTGTTGTGGAAGGTAAAACACATGTTCCCTTTTTACAGGCTTAAGATTAGTGACCTCAATTTCTCTTTTTATTTATTTATCATTAAAATACACTTTTTGTGTTACTCTAAACGAAAATATATTCGTTGCCTTAAAATATAAAGAGTTTATTTTAACCATGAGTGAAAGATAACTATATTAATAGAAGATTTTTGTAAGAAGAATAATGATCAGCTATCGCAGAATATTCATGCATCGATAGACGTAAGTTTCGTCGTAACATTTACGCTAATTTTTGGTTATTTTTAAGAGTAACTAACCATAAAATAATTTAGAATTATCTAAATAATATTATTTAATTCACGCATCATTGAATGTATACACAACAAAATTATTATCAAATGCGTCGATTTAGAAGAACATTAATGTAGTATCATAGGAAGACTATATATAATTCAAAATATTCAGATACTCGGTTTATGATTTAAAAGAGAACTAAAACATTTTTCCGCATCTTTAAGGTTACCTGAGAGAAAGACTTATGAAGCCTGCTGATGAACTAGCTGCTGAAGAAGCAGTTGTGGAAATATACATACTACTGGAGCATGTTAATGACATTTTCAGTTGTAGAGCTACTCAATTGCTCCAAAATTAGCAGCTGTCAGATAAATATTTAATGTTGAAGTATGGTTATTTTCATACACTCTTCTTTCCACAACCAGTATAGTGTTTATTTAAACTTTGAGCATTGAGTTTATGGTAATGCCAGATATTTACATTTATTTCCGACACGCTTATTTAAAACACAGATTATTGATTGTTATAATATTTCTATACGTAATTAAATAGACTAGATGGAATAATTTTGTAAATGAACTTATATTTTTTTAATTTTATGATCTGTTATATAATAAAATATGACATGTAATGTAATAGTGATCTTTTGGAGCATTATGTCTGAGTGAGTCACACATAATGCATTCTTACACGTGACTGATGTCTATTGGATGAACTAATATTGCACGTGATCGTCATTAAAAGCTTTTCTTTCAATCCATCTGAATTATAGCAGTAATAGTGTTGGTTTAGACAAGAGCAATGGAAACTGTCGTGTGCAGAAACACAAATCTTGCTCTATGTCCGCGATTTCTCATGCAGGATTTGCTCTGTCTTTCTCTCAACAAAGGGTGTGTTAAGAGCAAGTAACTGTGTAGGTTGCGAGCTGGTGTTTGAATAGCCGGTCGTATATTACGCCGTTACGACGTTTTTATAGAAGCATGCCTGGGGCAACAGAGGTGGTCACGAGAACTCCCAAGTGAAGGGATCAGAGGAAAAGGACAGAATTTCTGGGGAAAAAATGCCAATTCCCGGGCAAGTATGGTGTAAACGGCAAAGCTCCTACAGAATGGCGCATTTGCCTCCCTTTGCGGTGTTAATATACCTTGTTATTGCAAACGTAAATGTCGTGGGATTTCAGGACTCAGTTCTTCCCAGAACCATTGCTGGATATAATAAGCTGCTTGCTCTAGAAAAAACACTCTTATTTGAGAAAGTTTTTCGTCTAATCAAGATTATATGATTTGTTTATTTAAGCAGCAGCTTTAATAATATAAGAATCATTTATCTCTGAATTAATTAACATTATCTTCAAATAAATAAGAATTTTTCGTGAAAAATTGAAAAGAGTTGCCAATTCCATAATAGCTGCTGATAAGCTCTGACCACTGTCAAGATTTGAATATTAAATCTCCAGCTTTCCTTCTGCATATTTTGTTGAATAACCTAGGAGTCGAAGTACACAAAACTAAATATTCATGTTTCAATTCATGATAAGGGAGATTACGGCGACTGTAAAATATCTATTTAAAGTTTTCGTAACGCCTTTTGATTAGTTTGGTTGAATAATAATTTAGCGAAGAGTTTTTGTCACTTAACAAAAACTAATAATGTGTTTAAGCTTTGCCATACACAACATTTCAGAATTATTATAGAATGAACTAAAACTTTCTAGCAGATAATCAGTCTTCAGCAATAAGAGAATTGTTACAAATTGACACGATACAGGCAGAAGAGTGCAAACCGTTGTTCCCCTAAGACCAATGCGGAATTTCTTGAAATGCAAAAAGGTACTAGTCGCCGAGTTTGTAAGGCAGCTTTCAGCTTTCATGAAACAACGTAAAAACTTGTTCTTCTTCTTTCTCCAACTTGTTCGTGATGTTAAGATGAAGCAACTATAAAATTTGGATTTTTAACATTTTTTAAATGTATTCCAGCTATCAAAAACGACACTTTTGCCATATATCCAAGTTCTAGCTTGCATTATTATTTAAGTAATAAACATTTTAAAAA
This sequence comes from Hymenopus coronatus, assembly GCA_030762935.1. NCBI lineage: Eukaryota > Metazoa > Arthropoda > Insecta > Mantodea > Hymenopodidae > Hymenopus > Hymenopus coronatus. The sequence goes on along the minus strand of CM060889.1, from coordinate 36,664,111 downwards.
TATTCATATAAAAAGTGAGTTTTACAGTAAATAAGTTTAAAAATATATGTCATATTAAATATTTTTATACTAGCCTTATCTATTATTGTAGAAAGTTATTGCTTCTTGTACTCTCCAAAACTCTATTTTTCAAAATATAATAAATTAATTATCAAAATTGGAAAACTATTTCGAAAAAGTAATATTAGCATTTTTTTTAATGTGCTTTTGAGAGACAATCTAAAGTGAACAAATAGTGAAAAATTGCATCACGTGGAATATTTCGAGTACGAAAAGTGTTGGAAATTTGTAGTTTAAGTTTTCTAAGAGAGAAAAACGAGATATTTTCTTAAAGCGTAGGCTTCATATCACTTTATTGTGAAACAAATTAATTTATATAATTCTCAAAAATGTTTGGTCAAACTTCACAGCGTAGTAGCCTCGAGCTATTTCTTCCACGGTACTCAATTCTGTACCGTTCTTCTCACCTAAGTCTAGTTTCATCGTTTGCTCTGCGTTTCCTGACATGACGGGACACATGCCCAAACCATTTTAATTGTCTTTGAGAAATAATTAAGTACATATACATTAAAATGAAGTACTAACACAAGTAGGTTTTTATTTTCATACATTTGAAGTTTGTGTGTAGGAACAGATTCGAGAAGAAATTATGCGTTAAAACACAGGAGTTTTTTTTTTTTTCTTCTTTTTCATATAGCAACGTCCTTTAACCTGGTTGTTCATGTCGCACGACGAATGAAATTAATGGAATGGTGCTCAAATGATCTCGGGGTCCATGAAGAGGCGAGTATTGTTTATTTATGCATATTCAACAACAATCCACTTAACCTACTGCATTCCCTCCGAAAACATACATATTATACTGAAAACTATTTTCTACACGGTTCATTTCTGCTTATTGACTGAACAGAAGACGTAAAGAAACACATTATTGAAACAATGGACTATGGTGGAAAAAATCTAATGTGTTCCGTTTACGTGATTTTTTCTTTCATGTTCTGCAAAGATCATTCTTTTAATTATAGCATGCTAATCGAGATAAAAATTAGCAGAAATGTTCTGATTTCTTGAACCCTTGTGTTCCCTCTATTTCTTTCCATGATCAGGAGTAAAAACAGTGAGGAATTTCCGTTTAAAAAGTTTAATAGAATTTAAAAACTGAAACCAATAACAGAAAGTCATTACTTCTACAAAACAAAGAACTAAACAACATAAACGAAAAATGTATTAAACAAGAAGTATAGATAACATTAAAACACATAATTAAGCATTTTACTTGCTCTACACGTACTATGCATACAATTGATATAGAATGTAAGTATTGTATTCCACCCAAAAATTGAATGTCGACATTTCATCGATGATATGTGTTTTGAGGTCCCCTTAACAAAATTATTTTTAGAAAAAGTCATTTTGTGTGTAATGTGTCTATGATCAACATAACTCAAAAACGAAAAGACTGATAAATACCAAAAAATTAGTATCTTCTATGGATGTGATACGAAAGTTTTCAGAAAAATTCTCTCAACCTAATTTTTTTTTTTAAATTTTGGTATTCTTAATAATGGCTCTAATGAGTTTGATTAAAATAATGAGCAGTAATTATACTTAGATTACATTTAACCCGTATATCTGAATTTTCTGAGAATACCTCTACAGAACTCTTAATTCTGGAAGAATTTTGCACAACTGGTAAATGGAAAAAGACAGAAAAACATTTACTACTGAAAAAATATAAATCTCGTTAAAACACAGCCTTTATGTCTAAAAAAAAATAAAAATAAATGATATTTAAACTACAAAAAGTAAAATACAATATAACCAATAATATCAAAATTATAAATAAAAATAACTTATAAAATCTATAACAAATAGCAGAATAACTATCTAAAATCATTAAAATACAAATTCAAAATCTCAATATTGCTAATCATACACATGGTTTTGCAGAGTTAAGTGGTGGTGGTGATGGAGGAGCCGTCTCCGAGACATTTCTTATTATAGAAGGGAGTCCTTGTTTTGTTCCATCTCTCTTTTTCTTCACTTCTGGCAAAGCGCACAGAATTTCAGTTGTGATAATTTAAAGGTTTTCTCACATAAACCGTGCGCAGGACAGGAGTTGGATAGGTAGAGTCAGACTGAAAAATTCAATGCCATAGCCGGGATTTCCCGGTTTCTCTGCCACTGAGCTACCATGGCAACATACCGGCATAGCAATGAATTTCTCAACTGACTCGCATGTTTCCCGGTAAACCACAAGGTGATCTCAAATTATTTTGAGATGACAAACTCATATGACCTTGATTTGGCTATCACTTTAGCATAGCGCATTCCTTTAGTTCCCTTCTACTTATACATTCTGGTGATGTTCATCTCGGTTAGCAGGTAGAGAGAGAAGAATAATCTTTTGTAAGAGATTTGTTTGTAGATCAGCTAGAGAAAGTCATGTTAGTGTAACTCATCAGATTTTTGTTTTTGGTCCCTTCTCATGAAAACTCGGTATGGTATTTTTGGTTGGAATATAACAACTTCTCTACCTACTATGTACATTGTACATACGTGCCAAAGAAAGTAATAATTTATATCAGATAGCAGCCAATGTTTTGTCAGTGTTGTTATAAAGAGGTAAGTATTGGATTAAACTTTGAATATTACAATTCGTAGCATACAGTCAGTCAGAGTGGCTCAGTTGGTTAGGTGATGGCTTTCTGATCCCAAGGTTGGGGTTCAAATCTGCCCAAACCAAGGTGTTTTAGGTGGTTTAAAAGTGAGAGCCCCATGTAATAGAATTCCTGCAGAACTAAATTTCGGCACGCCAGCGGTGCATATATGATCCTTTGTCAGTGTCGTTAACGAAACAAATATTCGTAATAGATAATTAATGTAAAGATAATATGCCAAAGTAATGTGAATTGAGAAAAGATTGAGTATAAGTAGAATCATAGCAAATAAAAATGTTTCCGTTTGGTCTCACTGACCGGCCATGTGACTGCCATGCTTTTCGTAGAAGATTGCATCGGTAAATTCTTGTGAGGTTGAGTGGTCCCTCTCTCATTTTAAGGTTATGGTAGGCGACAAATGAAAAAAAAAAAAAAAAAACGTTTTCGAATAGAAAATCTGGAATAGAACATGACTTTTGATTGTCACTTTGATCTATAGATGATTATCAGCGTGAACACTTTTAAGATGTTTTTCAAATCCTAAAGTGACATGTTTACATTTTGGAAGTTAAAATTATTATCTAATATTAAATGCAGTACAGTATTTATTTAAAATAATAAAGGCAATAACTTTTTAAAAATATTATGCATAGTTATTGTTTACGCTGTATATTTTTTTCATTTTAAGAGCCTATTTTAGTGCTTATTTTAGTGCTAATTTGGAATATTTTAGTGCCTGCAAATTAGAACTGCAATTATATTGAATAATTCAACTATAACGATTTTGCATCACCAACATGTTGCTTAAAGCGACTGCATAAGATCAATTGCACGATCTGTTCCTTTTGCTGAAGAGAATCCATATATCATTCATTGTGTGTGTGTGAGTGTGTATGTGGCCGAGTGGATCGACCACTCGCCTCTCACATAGAACTGCCCGGGTTCGATCCCAAGGGACACTTGTGAAATTTGTTGTGGACAAAGCGGCGCAAGAGCGTGTTTTCTCCGGGTTCTCCGGTTTCCCCCGCCATCGAATTCTACGGTGCTTTATCTCCATTTCATGTATCACCAGTGTCATCGCCTGCGGTGCCACAAGTAGTAAAAGCGGGCGTTAAACAATACCACATGCACACATACTTAATGTCGCCCTCGTGGTGTACTGGCTACCATGCTAACTTCATATACCCAAGGTCGCGGTGTCAAACCCGACGGAGGACGATGGATTTTTTGGGTGTAAAAATCCTTAACATGGCTTCCTTCGGAAGGGAATTAAAGCTGTAGGTCCCGTGTCGTAGATTTACAGCACGTAAAAGAACCTCAAGCCTGATAAGAGAGGCTCTGAGCAAAATTCACGCCTAGTATAGAATGGGTCGCTGAGAACCACAGCAGTTAAAGAGCGTCATAAATAACACGCCATTTTTTTTTACACATACTTAATTTCTTCCTTTGTAACAATCACATTTTAGCTTAACACTTTTTTTTTTATTTTATCAGCTTATCGCTTTGTAAACACAAAGTAACTTTATGGAAGAAAAGGAGGGACTATATAAATGACTGCAACTAAACGTACTATAAGGTTAATTACTGCTCAGAGGACTAGATACTTATCACTTTGATAAGGAAACATTCGTTTATAACATTATTTTCAATAGCAGGAATGATTTCAATATATTGCTTCACTGCAAACCTCCCTTTGCAGATGGAAGATATCCGAAAATAATGTAACTATATGTGACAGAGAGATTCATTGAAGATAATATACATCAATTTTAATGTAATATCACTTGCTTGCGCAGATCATAAAACCTATATATATTCTCTCAATGTTTGTTGGGGAAATTCACTTATTGGAGCAACCTAGAGGCTATCAAATCAAAATTAATTATCAGAATCGTAATGGCTCTAAAAGCACTTGGAACATTTGAAGCTTGTGACAGAAAGTAATATAATCATGTCACATTTTGAATTGGCGTTAATGGGCCTCATAATGAGTCCATGCCGTGATGCACAGAATTATAATTAAAATGGAGTTTAAACTTAGGGGAAATAACGCATGAAAGACAATTAATAAATGCGTGTAAATAATAAGTTCAAAAACATGTAAGACAGCATTCAATACCAATAACATTTTCAGTGTAACGAATGAACTATCGGTTTGATATGTAAATCAGGTCATGACAAACCTTGGAAACAAAACAAATAAATTGGTATGATACTATACTGGAAAACAATTGTAAGCTGACTCTGAAGTCTATTAATAGATTGATAGAATGCTTGTTTGTTTCTTTTTACTCTCTATACACGTACTATGCACATAGTGTATAGAGAAGGTATTGCACTCCACCAAAAAATTCGTAACCGAGATTTCACCGGAAATGTGTGTCCGTGTAGACTGTGAGCACGATAACTCAAAAATGAAAAGCCGGTAGAGTACCAAACTTGGTATTTAATTTTAGTATTTTCCAGGGATGCGACACGAAGATTTTGAGAAAAATCCCCACCCTACCAAACTACCCTTTACATGGAACTTTTTTCGAAAATTTTGAATTTCTAAAAACTGGCTCTAACGACTTTGATTAAAATATCGTATATTAAAGATATTTACCTGATACTAAAATGTATATTTTGAATTTTCTGGGAATAGCCTCTGAAGACTACTTTATTCTGAGTGAATTTTACGTAATTTTGCATAACTGCTTACCCGTAAGAGATACACAAAACCTTACCACACACAAAAATGTAGAGCACCTTAAAACATACACAATATATGTTGTATTCATGTTTTTTCGTGGAGTTGATCGTTTTTTTAGATATTCCTTGTTTTTGTTTTCAGGTTCGAAATACTTAACTTTTCTCATACAGGAATTTGTCAACTCCTATCCATACAAACAAAGGAACTTCAGTCACATAGCAACCAGCATTCTGAATATGGAAAAAATCCTGAAAAAAATTCTAGAACCAAGTTTTAAAATTAGGAATACATGTTAATAAACATGAAGGTGCTTTAACTTCAATTAATAAATTGGTAGTTGAAATAGTTTTCTTAAAGTTTAGAATTCATGTTAACTTATGATAAAATAGTTAAATTTTTCACAATTTTTTATTCAATTGTAGAAATATATTACCTTAAATGTGTACAATATTTTTAATTTCAAAATTTAAGAAATCAATAACTGCAGTTGTACTTTGAACGTTTTAAAATAATTAATTCAGATGACGCATTTTATTCTTGTCTGAATTGTTATCAAAATGTTCATCCATTTATTTTTCGATTGTCCAATTTATGGTACAAACATACATTATTTAGAACACCTTAACTTCTGTCAAATAATTTTCACACCACTATATCCTATATATTCAAAAGAAATACTGTTTTCATAAATTTAGTGAATTTATTAATCATATTCTTAAAACATTGTGATATAATGTTAATACATTTTTTCCTCCATGTTAGCTGTGTGTAGGAAAAAAGTTGAAAAAGTAGAGCCAGACTGAAAAATGCAATATCATAGCCAGAATTGAATTACCGATCTTCTGATTTCCGTCCAGTTACTCTAACCACTGAGCTACCATGTTAACATGCCGACACAGCACTAATTCCCCAAATGACTCCGGTTATTTTGAGATGATGAAATTTCCAGTTATTTTGAGATGGCAACTTTGTCATAAGTACCTTTAAATCCTGGACCTTATAATTTTACCAACTATTGGGTCAATTAAGTGCAGCGAGTCACTTGTGGAATTTAATGCTATGTCAGAATATTCCCATAGTAGCTTAGTGGTTAGAACAACTGGACGCAAATAAGAAGATACATGGTTCAAATCATGGCTATAACATTCAATTTTTCGATCCGACTCTACCTTTCCAATTGTGATATAATTATTGCTAATACATTTTCTTATTTAATAATTTATTTATGAATTTTGAATATTAGTATAATGTTATTAACTAAAGCTCTAGCATGCTTTTATAAATTAAGGATAAAGCTTTTGAGGAATAAATATATAAACAAATAAATTGATGATGTATAAAGTTGGGATCCAATGAGCTTTGAATTACCAGAAATTAGGCTTAATAGAATGAGGGCTACTCATACACCGAGATTCGAACTTGAGGTCTCCGAATTACTGATATGAGTCCGGTCACAATTGCGTTGAATCAGCCTGTATTCAGATAGGGCTTGAAATATTTCGCTTCTATGGAGGAAATACCTAATAAAATATGCAGTTTCTATGCGTTTGGGTATATACTCTGCCGAGGTGCCTAATCTAATTTGGAAGAGCTTTCAAATTTCTCGCAGCGTGTTGTAGCATCTATGTTAAAGCAATGTGTGTCATCTTTTAATCCGTTTGTTCTCTATGCTTTTTCAGGAGAATGTGCAAGGGCGTGTAAACCATTAGATTTCCTGTCATACGTGACGCGTATTCCAAGCAAAACCCTCGACGGAGCCACTCCCAAATTGCTATTGTTAATTACTCGCATTCTGATATCCAGAGCTGGGGCAAACATTCAAAACCGAGAGGGGAGATGAAAGCGGCAGGGGTGACAGAATTTGTTAAAACAAGCGTGACTAAATGATGGATGCCCTCAGCTACCCCTGCTACAGCATTAATATTAAACAAACCCGAGAGTATCATAATTTGTATTTGTAATTTCCGCAAGCCACGCTACAGAATCACACCACAGTTTTTGCACTTCGATAGACATGTTCGCATAATTATATTGAGGATACTTTGGTAGGTATGCGATTAAAAACCGTTCTATTTCTGGAAATATAGAATCAATCTGAAACATTCAATGCCATAGCCGGCATATCCCGGTTTCCGTCCGGTTGCTCTAACCAACTGAGCTAATATGGTAATCTCTGCATTAAATTTCTCAACTGACTCGCATTTCCGTGGTAAACTACAAGGAGTTCTTACATTATTTTGAGATAACACATCCCGATTACTATAGCACAGGATTGAAAACATAGAATCAAACTGAAAAATTTACCTAGGATTAGGGTTAGACTCAGAGGGGACACCTATTTGCTGTAGCAGAGCATCAGACTAAGCTCTTGTAGCCCTTTTCCTCTTACGTTACCTCCGGAGGGACGGTTGAGGGGAGAAACCCGAAGGGCAACCTGATCCGAAAGACAACAGGCCAAGGTCTCAAACGGTTACAGTTTTTTTTTTTTTTTTTTAATACAGGCTTGTCAGGACTCCGGGACTGTATCATTTTGTTCTCCATTTTTCCAGTTTCCTATATTTCCTTAGTAGACCTTATTATTCTTAACGTTTTCCTTTTACATATACACATTTACAAACGCAGAAACACCCATGCCCAAGGCGGGACTCGAACCCACGATTCTGTGCACCACGAAGCGCCAAAGCGAGACACTTTAGCGAGCGCGGCCACCGGGATCGGCTCAATTGAAACACTTTCGACGCCGCCATAAGCCCTGCTCATGGGTCCCGAGCCTCACGGCGGACCCCCGAGTGACTCCCATAACCGAAGACAGATCCCGATCGAGAGGTCGCGACAATAACGTCAGGATAACCTTTTGCAATGCGCAAGCCATCACAAGGGGATTTTCCCAGTAACCTCACGAATACGAGTCAAAGACGAAGCCGTTTGAGCCATCGATTGACCTAAAAGTACTTAAAACACTGTAAATCACAATTGGAATGTCATCTCAATATAATTTGAAATATCCTTGTGCTTTACTGGTTGGGGAATTTAATGTCGTACTGGTATGTTGCTATAGTAGCTTGTATGTTTACAATAACCAGAGGAAACGGGAGATCCGTGGTTTAAATTCCATTTTCAGTGTGATTCTTCCTTTCCCCGTGCCCACACTTGGGTTGTGTGGGAAAAACAATTAATTACCAACGTTAAAGTGTACCTCTGCTACTCACTTCTAAAAATTAGAGCAAGGATTGCATTCCACCCAAAAATTAGATATGAGCGTCCAGATTTCCTTAGAAACACAATTTTGAGGATCACTGGAAGGAAGGGTGAGATGCGAGATTACCACGGGTGACCGGATTAATCTTATTCCCCTGCCACGTGACATTGAGTACCATCGCACACTTCAAGCCCTAAAAGAAACAAACGGGACAGAAATGAATGATATGACAATGGAAATAAATAAAGGGACAAAAAATTCGGGGATGAAAGAACCTACTCAGTATATGCCTGACGATCTGGGAAACCTCCGAAAAAAACAATGGCTCAAGTACGCCTTCCATAAGGATCGAACCAGCGAATTTCTAAACGTGACCCACAGAAGAAACCGCGTGAGTCATTCTGCTTGGTTTTTCAAGTGGTATGTCGTTTTGCTTTTTCTCCTGATCATGCAAGTAGACAAAAATTCAAGGCCAACACATAGTGATCTGCTTTTCAAAAACCTGAGTATCGTTTTAGACTACTCTATTGTTTTTGTATCTGGAACGAAAGGTGCAAATGTTTTATGAACGTTTATTTCTATAGATTAACAAGAAGTAGACAGAATAATAAATCTTTGTAAGAATAGGGGTTAGAAGATTGAGTGGAGAAAGGTATGCGAATACAATGCATTAATGATGATTAATTTGATACCATTGTAAGTCGTTTTTGTTATTTTCTATTATATTATTTTCCACCACTTTAACCTTATAGATCTTAATTTAATAATTTTATCGATATTCTTTATGTGGTTACTGAATTTTCTTAATGGCACTGTACGATACATAAACATTCCCAAAAATATTCCTGAACATTCAAGATAGTTCTTAGTGGATTTGTTATGTTGTTTAAATATGTTTTTCAACCTACCAAAGTTGATCAAGAGCCTACACGAATTCTTATGGCTATAAGAATAAGCATTAAATCAAATTTGTTGTAATATTTAGTGAATTTTATGAATTAATATAACGCTAACAAAATAATATACATTTATATAACCTATAATGTACAATTATACACATATCCTTTTTAAGAGCCGCCTTGAAGAAGAAAATGTGTGTGTGTGAGTGTGTGAAAATCACCTTTCAAGACGCTAATACGTTTTCGGATTAGGTATTAAGATTTTTCTAAAAACAGTAAAATGATTCGAATGAGGTTCCAAACATAAAAAAAAAAAAAAAAAAAAAATAATATGTGTTCTCTCTGCAACAAATATTTTTAAAAACTTTCTTCCATCTACTGCATTCTAATCGAGATAAATATCAACAGAAACAATGGTCTTATTGCTTAGTTTCTTATAAGGAAATAAAGGGAATACGCTAGGTTAAATCGATAGTCAATTTTTTTAAAAGCTGGCTGCTATGTGATTAAAATTGCTTCTCTTTGCATAGGAGGAGTTGAAAAATTACTTCAGGAGGAAAGTTTGTGTTAAATTTGAAACAAAAAATTAAGAACATCTCGGGAATGGTTAATCTACAAAAAAAAGTGTATGATATAAATTGTGTGTTATAACAAACTCTACATTTTTGTGTAGTAACTTTTTGTCTGTCTCTTACACATTACCAGTTTGCAAAAGTCATTCAGAATGAATAGGACTTCGGAGACTACTCCCAGGAAAGTCGAGATATACGTTTTATTTGCCTTATAAGGGTGCAGGGGTAAGATGATGAATGACTTTATTTAAGTTCATTTATTAGGTAGCCCCATCTCACTGATACTGCTAGGTTCTTCACAATGCTAAACACTAAAAACTCGCACAGTGAAGCCACTGCCGCCATTTTGTTTTTTGTTAGATTATGTTTATGTATTTTTCCTGATGTGCATCATTTTCAAGACCTTTGAAATACCTTCTAGTTAACTTAAGATATCGAGTTATTCTGTGCCATACCTTAGGCAATATGCTTTTCAAATCAATATTTTTATATTTAATTGTTATTAGTTTTACCACAAAAATCGAAGAATTTAAAAGTTCCCGAACTGGAAAAAATGACTGGGGAAAGTTAATGACCTCGTCATCATGCCCTAAGTGCATTTTCCCGCTTTATTTTGTGCTTATAATTACTATTTTATTTCTTTTTGACATTTTCTGAGCTACTGAGTTTCAAAATTCCTATAAAACGCTGCATGACGTATAGAGATACAGATATGATTTTACTCTTCTCTTTTGGGCAACTTCATTAATTTCTGATACGTTAGGTGTAAGACATGATGAGGAATTATCAAAAAATCTTCCAGAAAGGAATGGAAAGACCAGAAAAAAATGAAGAACCAGGAATTTGAATAAATGTTGCTCCCATTACAGCAAAACCGCGTCGAAGTATTTTGAATTTTGTACCATAGCCAACTATGTGTGAAAAAACGGAAGAATCGTATACAATGTGCAAGAGTCTTATTTTGTATTATTATTTTCTCTACACGTATTATGTACATAGTGTATAGAGAAGGTATTGTATTGCATCCAAAAATTCCATACCAGATTTCACCGGAAATATGTTTTGAGATCCCGTGAATCCAAAAACATAATTTTTAGAAAAATGTCCGTGTGTGTCTGTATGTGCAGCATAGTTCAAAAATGAAAAGTCTGTTAAACACCAAACTTGGTATTTAAGTTCAGTATCTTCCAAGGATGCGACACGAAGTTTTTCAAGAAAATCTCCCCTCCTCCAACTATCCTATACATGGAAAAAGTTTCGAGAACTTTTATTTTCTCAAACATGGCTCTAACGATGTTTATTAAAATATCGAATATTAAAGATATTTACATGACAAATAAAATGTATACCTTGAATTTTCTAGGAGTAGCCTCTGAAGACAGCTTTATTCTGGATGGATTTTACAGAATTTTGCATAACTGATAAACCGTAAGAGATAGACAAAAACTTACATTAAACATATGTAAGGCTCATTAAAACACAGCATTTATATTATATAATTTTTTTTCGTGGAGTTGACCGTTTTTTAATATTCCTTGTTATTGGTTTCAGTTTTAAAATACTTTAATTTTTCTGATATGGGATTTTATCAACCCCTGGCCATTCCTTTCCAAAGAAAGGAATTCAATCCCATAGCAACCCCATTTTAGAACATTTATCTATGGATTTAAGCAAGTGTTTTTTCTTATTTCCTTTCTACTTATAAGGAATTAAGTAATAAGAGAACTTCTGCTAATATTTTTTGATTAGTTGAGGTAAATAAAAGAATAAGTTTTTAACAATAATTTGTTGCAGAGATATAGAGAAAGTCATGTGAATGGAACACATCAGATTTTTTTTTTTTTTTAATTTCTTCATTATCTTTGGTTTCTGATATTTGGGGGGGGGGTTTCAAGAGTTTTTCTGTTTGTTTTTCTATTGGTTTTCCATTTTATACACGTACATTTACAAGAATACAAACGCCCATACCCATGACGGGGCTGTGAGTCTTGGGCTGAAAAAACGAAGTTTCATTTCTGTAAAAGAATTAAGAAGCCAAGACAGCAAACTTGCAAAGAAAATACAGTGCAGTGTCATGCTTGTAATGAGATTTACGTTAATCCTGCATCAGAAGTCTAGAATGTTGCAAATGGCATTTATAGTTACAGGAGAATTATTCATAACTTTGAGGAGGAAATAAATCTGTAATCAACTTTGATTAGCATTAGCATCTTGCCCCGAAATACCAAAGTCATCTTAACTCGATACCGAGGAAAAAATAAAATCCATATACAAAATGTCATTCTAATTATATGCACAAAGAAAAACTGAATTTATTAAGTACGGCCAACTTACCCCGGTTTCCCCTAAGTATTTTAAATGCTATATTTTAATTAAAATCGTTAGGGCCATTTTTGAGAAAATAACAGGGAGGGGGGAATTTCTTAGAAATGTTTGTGTTGCGTATTTGATAAATGCTAAACTTAAATATCAAGTTTGGTATTTAACAGTTCGTTTTTAGTTATGTAAGTATTCTCAGATACACGGAAACACACACGCACGGACATTTTTATAAACATGCTCTTAGATTCAGGGGAATCTAAAACATGTATCTCAAGTGAAATCTTGGTATAAAACTTTTCAAGGTAGAGAAAGCAAACTTTTAAAGTTCTCATTTTTTGAGTGTAGCCTTCTTAAAAATAACTAGAGACATTAAATGCTAATTGACAATTAAAAATGTGTGTGTGTGTGTTTAATGCTTAGGATGTGATTCAGAACTAAAATGTAAAGAATAATTTAATGTGTCTGATATAGTTAAAGGACGGAAAGATTAAAAAAAAATCTGGTTTTTGAATTGCATTTACTTACAGAACTTTAATGTCGGTAACTATTCCTAGAGCCCATATATCTTTTATTTTGGACAACAAGGTTATGGGGAATTGGCATAATACAGAAGACCGCAATATAATACACTGCAGAGGGTAATATTCTAACTCAATAAAATTGTGTTATGATACTAATGGTAAACTTGAAAAGGATCAAAGATATAATAGATATATAATTGTTTCTCGTAATGTTCATGTTTGGAAGAATGATTGATATTGACTTGTATAATGGGATACCTGAAGCCAATATTTTGTTTATAAAACAAACTATTTAGCAATTTAACTATGTTTCCCAACATAGCTGTGGGTTGATGAGATATGTGGCTACAGAACTTCATTGCTTATTGTTGTTATTGTTATTATTACTATTATAATTATATTATGATTAAATAATTTAAAATATTTACTCAATTAACAGTGAAGGAAGTACAAATTACACACAAAAAGTAACACTAGAATAATAATTACTCGTTTTAATATAAACCATGGTATAGGAATAAATATTATACTGGATTGATTACTTATATGTAGCCAAATTCAGGCTCCTAAGGTTGTAAGGCAGATATTCGTATTATAATAATTTGAGAATGAACAACATTACATCAATATTTGTTTCATTTACAGTCAATATGTTTAAAGATTGATTGGCGCCTCTAAGTAGGTGTAACAAACACAGCATACGTGTTTAAATTTCCCGAGAGCGCGGGATAGGAGTGTTGGGAGGTGTAAAGTAGATTGGGCAGGCCTCGAGATAACGACTCTCGAGATCGCTTAATAACAAACACAGGAATCAGTCACGCTTCTTGCGTGCCCAAAATATTCATTGTTTGTGTTATCTAAAATTGAAGTTTTCATACACAAATCTGTGAAAATGCAAGCTTAAATACGTTTACTTGAGAAGGTACTTGCATTTTCAATACACACATTACTTATTTTAATTTGTAACTGAAATTAAATGCTTTATACAAGGTTACTGGTCCATGACTGGGTCAGATTGAGACAAAACGATGACACGGCTGCTCATTTTGTGGCGGAGTTACGACCGTGCAGAAAACATCAGGTAATAAGCTACATGATCTGTTTGGGGGAAGTACAGTCGGGCGAAGAGAGAAAACAACTAATATACTAAAGTGGATATATTTAAGGTACAGATTATGAAAATATCGGTGCTTATATCCCTAACACCTGTAAATATATGCAGCAAAATGCGTCTTATATCGCTGCGTCAGTTCCCACGTTTTACTGGTCAAAGGATAATCCGAACTTACTGTTTCAGCCCTGTCGCACAAAATGATGACCCGATCGCTCAGTATTTTAAGTGAAAAATTGAGGTTCTCCGCACGAATGACTAAAACTGTTGTAATCGGTGGGTTTTAATTAGCGGAAAATGAAACGTATATTAAAATCGATGCATCGGCTTGATGAACTCGCTTGTGAGCTCAATTGTTTGGCTGCGTCAACCACTAGTTGTCAATAATACAGTAGTGTTTACCGGCCTCTGGCACTTGCATTACATGCACTGTGCTGCAGGCTATAGAGTACACATAATGCACAATAGTGTTACGGTATAGGTATACGATTAGGATTCCTCTTGCAGAGCTCCTGATGCTTAAACCAAAATAGCACATTATTAACTCACCATCAATAAATACTTTTTACTTTCTCTATACCCACTATGTACATAGTGTATAGAGAATGTATTGCACTCCACCAAAAAATTCGATACCGAGATTTCACCGGAAATATATTCCAAAAAAAGTATTATCAGAAAAAGTGTCTGTGTGTCCGTGTGTCCGTGTGTAATTTGGTATTTAAATTTACTATCTTCCAGAGATGCGACACGAGGCTTTTGAGAAAAATCCCCCCACCCCCAACTACCCTTTACATGGAACTTTTATGGAAAATTTTGATTTTCTCACAAATGGCTATAACGATTTTGATTAAAATTTCGTATATTAAAGCTATTTACCTGACAAAGAAAATATATATCTTGAATTTTCTGGGAATAGCCTCTGAAGAGTAGTTTATTCTGGATGAATATTACGGAATTTTGAATAACTGCTAAACCGTAAGAGATGGACAAAAATTTACTGCACAAAGAATGTAGAGCACGTTAAAACACACAATTTATGTTATATACATTTTTTTCGTGGAGCTCGTCGTTTTTGAGACATTCCTTATTTTTGGTTTCTGCTATGAAAAACGTATACTTTTCTCATACAGCAACTTGTCAACTCCTGTCCATATAAACAAAGGAACTTAATTGACATAGCAACCAGCTTTTGACTATCACTTTAACCTATTGTGGTCCCTTATTTCGCTTCTACTTACAAGGAAGCGGGTAATAAGACTATTTCTGTTAATTTTTTCTGATTAGCATAAAGTAAATAGAAGTGTAAGCTTTTTAAGAATAATTTTTGCAGGGATATAGAGGAAGTCATATGAATGGTACACACACTTTTAAAATCTTTTATACTTTTTAAAATCAGCATCGTTATCAAAACAGGTTCCCGTCCTAGAGATATACGAATCATTACTTAAATCAAATATAAACAGCTGTCTGTACGTGCTGGCTGTAAATTCAGTGGTGTTTCCTGTAACTAACTGTATGAGAATAACTTTAATAGAAATTCATTTGAGGTGTTGTGATTATATTGTTTTATGACTTATATGATAATCAGATCCAGATATCGATTATGTGAGCTTTGTTACTGGTCGTACAGAGAGAGAGGGGAAGCTAAGAATGTTTCACGACGGGCAGACGAGGCTCTTCGATTGTCCAGGAAGATAACTCGTGTAGGAGAATATGGTTCCAAATTCGTATTCCTGTCCTCCAAGTTGTGGAGACTCTGCGGAACACCAGCTTCAATCCCACATAAAAATTACTTATTGCTAAGCTGCATAGAGGAAGTGGATTCACACCGTAGTCCTCTCCTTAGTGTTAGATTTCCTTCCAACTGGTAGAAATTTAGCAGCCCCAAAAAGCGATAGAGAGATCAGTTATAGCCCTGTATAGTCGGAACGGATCTGAAGGTCCAAAACATGTAATTTATGATTATTATTAATTTACAGCATTTTTAAATATGGCTAGAAATGATTAGCTTGTGCTTTGCTTTAAGAATTATATAATCTTTTACTCCATAGCACGACAGCTCACGGGGAACCCTGGCCTACCGTGTGGCCGCTGCGTCCCCCATCTCGGTCCATTACAGACGTCATGGATGGGGTGCAGAATTGGAGGGTGAGACGTGGTCAGCACCTCGAGCCCCCCGGCCGGCTAATGCGGCTCTCATGACCTGGAGCCGCTACCTCTCCATCAAGTATCTCCTCAATTGACCCCCCAGGGACCTTACGAGGCTGAGTGCACCCCGGGCCAGGTATCCCAGCGGGGGAAAATCCCCACGCCGGTACTGGGATCGAATCCAGGTCTCCCGCTTGGTAAGCAGTTGCGCTACCACCGCGTTAAGGAGACGTCCAGAATTGTATAATACACGAATAAAAAGTTATCTAATAAGAACATAACAATAATTTGCATGCACCTCCAAATACTGACCAATATTACGAAAACAGTTGTGGTGGACAAACGAAACACATTTTATGAGGCAACCATTATATCCTTAAATATATTTCATTAGGCCACTTTACAAATTATTAAACAATAAACGTAATGCCAGAACTATTTTAAAGGAAACATATTTATGTATATAATTTCAAATGTTGGGCTAAGTATGCACTTTAAACACCATATTTAACTCATTTGAACATAATTTTTCCATTTTATTTATAACTCTGTATGACCAACCAAGAGTTGGAGAAAAAAAGGAGAAAATGAAAATAAAAATAAACGTGATTCGGATGTATCAACTAATTTCGTTTACAAATATCCCATTAACTGTTTTGGGCTATTTACTTGCTTTCTTTTAACGTTTAATACTTTATCAAACTATGGTACTATTTTTTCCGTCCTCGCAAGTCGTAAACTAAATTACAGGTTTCCATCTCTAAGCCTACTTCTTTGTTCCCTCTTGCTCATCTTCATTAGTTTTCCCAGCATACTTGTGTGCAGAGGAGGCAAGTTCGCAATCCGTCTGCTCATATTTGCGAGCCTGACTTAAACCACTTCAGAGCATTTCGAATGTACGTCGTATTTTCATTATTGATACATTTTCAGGAATTATGATAATGTAGTATGTGCGTAGCATGTGTTTTGGTAAGCTTTATTTTAGTAGAAATGACCTATAATGCCAAGCCTCAAGACAATCGAGAAAATATCGATTAATTCGAACTGTAGCACCTTGAAGCCGGCAGACAGGATAATTGACCGTTTTCTCTTGTTTTGTCGATGCACACTGGCCATCCTAGTCTACTAATTTATCAATTTGAGATTTTTGTTTTTTTAATTATAAATTCTACGCAAATAGACCAGCAAATATCCGGGAAATGTAGAGCAAGTTTTAAACTAGACTTTAAGCAGTGACCCTCGAACTCTTACAGAATATTATAGGTAGAAAATAAGGGAGCTCTTGCCACAGATTGCATTGCCTACAATGGTAATCATCTGACAATACATTACGGTTAACTTAACTTAACTCCTTGGCACGACAGCTCACGGGGAACCTTGGCCTATCGCCCGGCCGTTGCGTCCCCCATCTCGGTCTACTACAGACGTCATGGATGGGGTGCAGTATTGGAGGGTGAGACGTGGTCAGCGCCTCGAGTCCCCCGGCCGGTTAATGCGGTCCTCATGACCTGGAGCCGCTACTTCTCCATCAAGTAGCTCCTCAATTGACCCCCCCATTACGGTTACTATTTTAAAAATTGATTTAGATATTCTTTTCTTTCTGAGCATTTTACGGTGCGTCTGTGAAACTTTACCAACCTTTTATATATTAAAAATAAAAAGCATTGCAGGTATGTACATGCTTTTAAATAGACACGTAAACTGCAAACTTTATCTTCTTAAATAGAAAATCATTTTACCATTTTTAAAAAATGCTTCATACGATGTAATAGTTTGGTAATTTGTTTAAAAATGTCTGAGTGCCTTTCAAAACCTACACTTCAGAAAAGGATCATACATTTCTCCGAACTAAAGCCCCAATTTTGAGACATTCATTTATAAACTTTTGGAAAACGAAAAAGCTTTCGAGAGTACAAAGGTAGTTTTCCGTAGTATCGAGGGCTTAATATGAAATATCCAGTATGTTATATTTATTTACTCATTTATTGAAACATTTTTGAAAAACGCATTGTGTAGTACATTTTTAGTAGAGTGATGAATTTACAAAATAAAAATTATTACTTAAATAACTATACAAGCTATCACCTTTAATGTTTGTTATAATTGATATAATTTTCCCAAGCAATATAAGATGTCCGACCTAACCGACATATTTTCGTGCGGAGTGAGAGAATTTACTGGAATGTCAGACCGTTAAATGATATTTATCTGGATTATCTGACAAATAAAGTATGAATTTAAATTCGCAATTTGACCAGAAAATGCTAAATTCTATATAAAATTAACTTTGACACTGGCTAAACTAATGAATGACTAGTGATAAATGACACAAAACAAAATATTGATTTGAATAGTAAATCGTGAATGATAAATTAATGCTTGTATGTATGAAATAGTCAATAATATATCCTACATAGTGTAGATTTTCTAAATTTCATAGATGCATTACTTTAACTATGTGGTTATTTATGACGTCAGAAGATACCTTGTGGGAATAATTGATCTTTTGGGTTTCATCCCGGCTCCATATCATCCTGCTTCGTCATGTGTCCACACAGGCCTTAGTGCTAGCAACTAAGATCACTGCCCTGATTCGTGTCCATAAAGACCTTGGTGTCAGGCAATTGTACTTCTGCTGCATCTCGTGCCCGGCAGATGAACGGGCCGTCATCCAATCTACCTTTTCATTATTTCAGATGTAGAGGATTCTTCATTTTAATAAAGTTTTAGACTTAAGTTGGGTCCTTCAAAATAAGGAAAAAGATACCAGTTGGATTGGTTGACCACGGAATTTGAATTTGAATCTATGAGCTCCACAGAAATCAATATTAGTTTTAACGGTTTATGCTAACAAATCATAAGTGGAATTTATAATTGTAATATTTAATGCTAAATAACCTCGTTAAAACCTACAGCGGTTAGCTAAAACCAATACGCATTTTTTTGCATACTGTCTACAATTTCAGAAAATTGCTAATTAAATATGGAATTATTACTGTAGGGCTTTGAACAACGAGATTTAAATCTATCAGCTATAAGTGAAATAAACAAATACAATTTCACTGTCATAGTCAATAAATAAAATTATCTCTAGGTAGCAAAACATTTTATTTACGGAAATGTATTACTATCACAGAAAGAATCTGTCATAAATGTTGAAACATTTTACTTTTGAAAAGGGACGAAAGATACTGAACTAGAACGTTGCAGTGTCCAGAAATGGGTTAGTATGTTAGAAGAGATGCATGTCAAGGAAAAGGGAATAATTAAATAAATAGGAAAATATTTGAGAACGTTAAAAGAAAATTGGATAAGAAGAGACGGAGACACAGAACAGCAGTACGGGATGAAATAGGTAACATAAACCACAGGCGCTTACACTCGCTAACAGCTAGGGAGCTAAGCCGTGAAGCTAATTGCGCATTGTTTTAATATTAAATAATGAAACATGATTGTGTTTATGTATTATAATTATTATTATTATCTTCTTATGATCATTATACACAACGAAACACATTTACAGTCAAACTGCCTATTCGAGTAACTGAAACTCTAGTTATTTACGAGATTCAATAAAATTTCGTTACGCCATAGGCAAATTGGAACTGTACTTTCTTGATCAGACCTACATTTATTAGATTTCAGATCACGATGTTACATTTTACTTAATGCCCTGTATATTTTACAATTTAGTAATACCTGTGATATTTCAAATTCTTACTTCAGCGTAAGAAAATTCACTTCTATTCCAAGTAAATTTGGCATTTTAACAAACCTGAAAATAAATGTAAGAGAGAAAGCATTAACTTAATAAAGTATCTCTTGAGAAAAATAATATAAAGCACACAATAGTATAGTAATTGAAAAACAAAAACCAAATTACCAAGAAAGGAAATAAAAATAATAGAATGTTCAGTTATGAAACGGCAAAACAAATAGTAAATAAATAATACTGTATTAATTTTTGTTGCAATTTTGGTTTTTGTTATTTGATTTGATTTTAAATTACAATTTAAGCATTTCTTAACTTTTACACGTCAATTGGTCTTCTGTTTCGTCTACCTAAACGTTCATAACTAATATTAGCTAAACAAAATAAACCTGAAGAACATACACCATGAGCAATTATTAAAACAAAAGTTATATAAAATCCCCAAATATTTAATGTCATCAAGCCCCCCAATCACCATCTCTCTAATCTTAAATGGTTCCGATTCATGCTGGAAGTCACATCACAAAAATGTTCACTCTGGCGTGTCGCAAGCCAATGAACAAGTATTATGTGCAACATGTTTTCGTTTTAGTTACGTTTATTTTTCTTTTTTCATTTGCCTGGTCAGTTATTTCTGTATTTCAGCAGTGGAGCTTTCTTGGTAGCAAGGAGAGCAAAACACATTTGCCCTCATTAACAATTCCGCGCACGAATGCAACCACTCTCACTTTCTCTGCTTTGATGCAGGCGCGTTTTCACTGCAGTGCTACCAACCGTTTGCTGAATGTAAAACTTCTTAATTCTGTTTTCAGAGTTCAGATGTTGAACATGTATGTTGAACAGGATACAGTGTGTACTTCGTCAGCACCATCAAGGTGATTAATAAAACTATGAGAAACTCTGTTGCATTCATATTATTTCTCTATTTACAAAATATCATTTAAAGAAGGTAATATACCCTGCACTTCTTATTGATACAAATAAAATTGCATTATTTATTTACATATTTGTAGGGTAAGAACACTGGGTTAAAGTTATTGTTAAACTTTTAAAAATCTGATTTCTGTGTGATAGTTTTGATACCTCATGTATTGCATAACTAGAATAAAAACGAATGGCGACTTCCACTAGCAAAATCATTAAGTAATGAAATTCAAGAAAATAATTAATAATAACAAACCGAACAGGATGACTCGTGGTAACGTGTGAGGCTCGCAATCGGGTGGTCCAATGTTCCCTCCCATTGGCCGCCCATTCTGACTAAGATTTTTCCTTAATATTTCCTGGTTGTCCAAGGCAAATTCTGGAGTTTTGTACTCTACTCTGGATTACTTCTCTCCCCAATTTTCTCAAATTTCATTTATCTCTTTCAATTTCAAGTTGAGTATGCCTCTATAGTTCAGTCAAAGCGGGAATGGCGCAGAGCACCTGTCAGATGGAAGCTTTTCGAGCCTCTATTGCTGGATCATGCACCCCGGTCCCGAAAGAGGTACGTCTTGGAGCAACCCTCTCGTGGGCGAATGGTCAAGCTTAGAATTTTTAGCTGTCTCTGTGGGCTGTGCTGGCCTGCAACACATACATCTCTTACAATTCCTTCACCTCATCCGTCCTCCAGGGATTTTAGGCACAAAATATCCTTTAGGACTCCAGGCACTAGCTGTCAAATAACCGTTACCGTTATCAATAACAACCAAAACAACAAATATTTCGGAAATGATTACGCCACAAAAAATGTGTTTCGTAATATGTGACTTCAACGAGGTTTATTTTATTTGCCTAGTGGTAGCTTTGTATAATGCTTTGCCAGTTATGGAAGTGATTCAAAATGAGGAGAGAAGACATACATTTTTTCATAAAATATTTTAAACGCATGGTATCAAAATCGTTAGAGGCATTTTGAGAGAATAATCAATACCAACATAATTTCACAAAGAGTAGGTTGAATTGCGAGAGAGGTATTCTTGAAAATATTCGTGTTGCATCTGCCATAGACCATAAACTTAAGTATCGAGTTTGGTATTTAAGCGACTTTTCGTTTTTGGGTCATGCTGCTCATACACACTCATAAACATATAGACTTTTCTTCTTGTTCTGAGAGTTCTCAAAAGTATATTTCTGTTGAAACCACTGTATTGAACTTTTGGTTGGAATGCAAATTTATTGTACTTACTGTGGATAAGTAGTGGAACAAGTAATAATTGCATGCAGTGTGAGCAGTTCATCAACACGCGTGTTCAGTGTAATCACGCTGAAGTAGAACAAGCACCACAAGAATACTAACCTGTCAAATATCTAAACTAAACATAATTTCATAGGCATCCCAATGTTCACAAATACTGCAATATGTCAACATATATTCATACAAATGTCTTCTGAAATCATTTGGAATTGTTCCATTGCGTTTTAATGTATAATGCTACACCAAAATTAAGTTGTTGTTGTTGTTATTAGAAAATGAAGCTACATCATTTCAACAAATGGATGACGGTAAACCACCAAGGGATAACATTGAAATAAACAATGTAAATTTAATGATTTTTTTTCTGGTTTACTGAATTAAATCTTTGTGAAATGTAGGACAGGTTACTCATATTTGTTCAAAAAAAATAATAGAGCTACTGTTAATGGTGTATAGGTTCGTGATTCAGGCTTTCCCTGTTTGCATTATTGCGCCAGACAGTACATCTTATCACAATAAAGAAAAAAGTAAACACAAAAACATATTCTTAAAGTCTGTTGGTTTAATAACCACGGTTGAAGAAGTTATAAATAGGATTAAACCGGAATTATTAGCAATTTATTTATAAACCACATACTGTCTCTCTGCGTCAAAGGGGCTTCATTTTCATAAGATTTTATCTTTATCATCAGACCTCCACTGAGTTTATATGGATCAAGTAAAAATATGATCTATTGGATGAAATCTATAACAGTTTTGGAAAGATTGATACCTGAAGCATTTAAAAACATTGCAGTAAAAGATTTGATAAACGTTAATACACCCGTAAAAATATAGTAGTCCATCACTGGAGAAGAGATGGATTGATAAAACATAAGAAATATAAAGGCTTGTTATTTCTACAGTTCGCAAGCAAAATCGGCGGCGATTATAAGAGCGAAAGGCAGCAAAAACATCTGATGAAATGGAAGGACCCTGAAAAAGTATCAAACTGATATGAAACAGTTAGGTGATTGTAATGGTAATGCTAAACTTTGTTTAAGGGAAACTTGGTGAGTGCATTTTCAAAAGTCTACATTTCTTGTTTTGATTTTCTGAAAATGTTACTGTTTTGCTAAAATATATTGTAATAGACCCAGTATGTGGCAAGAATCACCCCTACACTGCGCATACTAGGGGTAGTAGTTTTGGCGGTGGAGCTGTTCGCGCCTGCGAGAGGGAAGCGGATGACCTCAAAGTTTATGGTGCTGAAGGGTAGAAAATTCAGGGGACATAAATAAATACGAAAGGAAGCGAGAAAACACAGAGCTTTAACTGTTAAGAAATAAGTTGTGATTAGGGGTGAGAGAACACAAGGACTACACAAACTCCATTCAACGCATATGGTAAATCTTAGGTCTTGCAATTTACACTTTTCAAATAAAACTAGGTCCATTCGGTGGCCGTCGTCAATACCTCTCACAACGCCAGCATCTCAGATGAACAAGGCACTTGTGAACTAGTTATTGGAGCTTTTGCAATAAAACCCATGCTTTTGCCAGCTTTGCTTTTAGAGGACACATCTGTGTCAGCATTTCGACATCTGCCACTAATATCTGACTCCTGAAACTGGTGCAAAATTACCTCTTGCTAAATGAAACATCATTTATTCAAAATGGCCACATCAGGCACCCTACAATACCAAGTTTCATTCAAATTTAAGAAATAATTTGTGAGCTATAAATTATTTCCTAAATTTTATTACATAAACAAGTCGCAGAATAAATATGTTCCACAGACTTATGAGATGAGAATTTTTATTGTAATTTGTATAATTAGAGCATTCAACAATATAAGAAAATGTTTGAAACTAAATCTGAAATATATATAATGAGCAAATTGAGACTTTTTTTGTAAATATTTAAGGAATTTTAATCCTTCAAATTAATGATGGTTTAAAGAAGATAACATTTTTAGAAGTATTATTAGTATTAGCATGTATTTTGACCTATGTTATGTTACAACAGCCTCTTTTGTAAAAACTTCAAACAACTTCTGTTTAAATTCTATTAAAATGTCCCAAAATGTGTGACAAATATAGTTTTTTAAAACAAAATCCTGTTTTACAACATAGTATGCTAGGAACCAGGTGTATTGTACGATCTTTAAATGTCCGTAGAGATCTAAGGGAGGGGCAAATGTACATGTTGACACGTTTAATTATTTTTGAAGCTGAAGTATTTGAGGGTACTTTTATGTTTCTTATAAATTAATTTACTATTCAAAACATATAAGATACCAATAAGTACACTCTAAATATTGAGTTTTTGATAACTTTCAATTTTCTCAAAAATGGCTTTGAGGAACTGGACTAAAATGTTATATATTTAAGATATGCAAATGGCAGGCGGAGAAGATAAAATAAACATCTTTACAGGTTTTGAATGGCAAACTAACTTATACGAAACATAAAAATACCCTCAAATACTGAGACATGTGCTTATTATACATTGTTTATCTTATTAATACTATGTTTGACACAAACACAAAAAGGACACTGTTTATTCATTTGATTTCTATACAGGCATTTCTGAGAAATCTCGAAACTGTATATTTGGGAAGAATGTGACACGTTCTGGTTATTATATTTTATTTCAAATTAAAAACTGGGTTTATTTAGTTAACAGAGAACGTAAATTGGTATACTTCCAGATTTATTGTCAGTCTTTATAGGCTAATACAGTCCTCTTAAGACTTTTAAGCGGTATCACACTCTAGTTATTAAACTATTTCAAATTTGTGTAGAATTTGTACACTCTGTGTGCCTCCTATTATCTACAGTTTTCATGAATGGTTTCTGTGCTCTCGAGAAGAACATCACGTCCTGAATATGTATGCACACGAACTGTGAATATATCCTTTTAAACTCGGCAAACAAGGCACGATTTTAAAATCCTGTCCATTACTCCTGAGATTTGGGTGCCATACTACCTCTTACTGGAAAAATCTTATTGCAGCAGTCGCAAAACCTTCTTTAACCATACTTTATTCTCATAACTATTTTTAAAATTAATAATGAGATCTATTTTCTGTAAATGTCCTATTTTCGTGATGGGTTCTTTAAAAGTTTTTGTAAGTAAATGGTTAATATATAGTTTAGTGGCGAAATTCTGTATTTAGTGGAGAAGTGTTTAATAAATAATATATTAAAAGAGGCAGGTATACATTTATAGTTTGAATAAGAACAACATGAAACTGAAAAATAGTTCTACGACAGTAAAGTAAATAGTAATTAAAGACATGTAGAGAAATATATTTTAAATAAGTAACAGACTGGTAAGAGTACAATAACATTCTGTATAGTGCGGTGATAAAGCAAAATAAAATAAAATAAAAAAAAAACAATAAAAAATCAGATGTGTTTCATTCACGTAACTTTCTCTAACTATCCACCCACAAATTATTCTTAGAAATGCTTATGCTTCTGTATACTTCATGCTAATAAAAATAAAAATTAGCGGACGCTCTTACTACTTTTTTCCTAGCAGGTAGAGCGAAAATAAGGGGATCCACTAGATTAAAGTGGCAGTCACCTCTTCTAAACCCTGATCGCTATGTGGTGATTTGAACTGACGCTATTTGCGTGATAGCAAAAACAAAAGAAACACGAATGACGACTTCCCATTTAAAAATAATACCCTTTGGAAATTAAAATATCTCCGATAGGTTAAGCCACAAAAATAGCTTAGATTATATTGCTTTCTGTAGGTTCATTTGAGATACATTGTGTTTTCTGACAATATCTAAATTTTTTGGAATTAAGTTTTTTCTGTCTCTTTTATCTCTTTATCATTTATGCAAAATTCATCTAGAATGAATAAGACTTCAGAGTTCTAGTCCAAGGAAATGAAATGTATATCTTGAATTAATCATAAATATATCTGAAACACATAAATACAGCTAGTTACATTTTTGAGAAAGTCCATAATTTTTAAATATTTTCCATGTAAAAGATAGTGTGGGTGCAAAACGTTTCTTCAAAATCCTTGTTTACATCATTGGTAGACACTGAACTTAAATACAAAGTTTGGTATTCGGCGGACTTTTCGTTTTTGAGTTATGCTGTTCACACTCATTCAGACATAGACCTTTTTGTAAACATCTTTTTTGATTTAGAGAACCCCAAAACGTGTATTTCCAATGGTAAAATGTTGGGTCAATCTACTATAAAAAGCATACTAGAGAATGTAGAAAACAATAAAATAAAATTTACGAGTAGATGAATAATAAAATAATAATATGCCGCAAAGAGGTAAAGAGAGATCCAAGGTTTAACATACTGAAGAGAAGATAAGGAAATAGTAAACATCTTTAGATGATAAACTTTTTTTTAAAAATATGTCAATTCAGAAAATGTATTGTGAATAACAACAATAAAAATTCGTGACTTTATTAAGTTTATTTTCGTACGGTGTCTTTTCTTAGATAAGTACTTACAGTAGATTGAACATCTTATCGTACTTCCTTCATCACCAACATATCGCAATAAATTATTTTTTCAAAATCAGATATCGAAAATCCAATTTCAAAGCAAAGTATCTTACTCAATAATAGATATATAATGACGAAAATGTTACGCATATATCAGGTCTTGGAGTTGTATCTTGGCAATTCCAGAAGAAAAAGGAAAGCATGAAGTAATGTGCTTTCTCTTCCTCTTCTCAAAATTAGTTAACTTCAATGGAAACTATGAGGACAGTGTTTAGAACAGCGCTCAGCGCACTCGAAGGAACACAATGGATGCATTATATCGGTGCACAATAACAAGAAAACCTTAGAAGGAAAAAGGCATCTAAGTGGACCTGCTTCTACATGAAATCTCAAAATACAACTGAGAGAACAGATCTTGTGAAAGAACAAGAAGATAAAATGGAGAAAAATGAAATAATAAAATGTATATTCGGCAGGTTTCCTTGCAAAAATAATTGTGTTTTTAACGAGCAGTGTTTACTACCAACTTATGTAAACTGTGTGGTCTAGATCAAGTAGTAATTTTAAAAATACCTGGCATCGTGATATATGTTCAGACATAGTATTCTCAAGTAAATGGATTTTGAAAGAACCCTAACTACCAGGTTAAATTTAAATATGTGAAATTTAAATAAATCAATTCCAACCATTTCTGGTTTCTGAAATCAACACATCGGTTTGTGGAAAACTATTTTACTTTCTATGTTGTATAGCTTTAATGCACTGATTATTTCTTAACGCCTTCATAATAAGATATAAACTTCCTAAGATGATTTCTAAACTGCCTATTTAATTTAAAATAGGGAACATTAACAACTACATTTACATAGATAGGTTTTCTGCAATTGTATTTATGCAGGCGATCTTTCTGAGATCGATATAATTGGTAGACACAGGTGCACTTTACGCATGTGTCTTCCATATTGTTGCTTCCACGATAGTAAACAATGGAACTATTACGTGAATATCAAATTCACTTACCAATAGTGTTGCACAGGTGGTTTCAAGAGTAAAGTCATCAATAAACTTGGAGAAAAATGGAAATTGATTATTCACACCCGTTGTTGACTTAAAAATATTATTAATTTGGAACTAATAGCTAGAACTTAGATGAATCAAATCGAAATAAAAATTAACAAAAGCAACTGATGCTAGCAACATATGATTGCACTCCAAATCGGCATTAACAAATTATTGTATCATAATTAAATAAACCAAATGAACAGTAGGTATATGATAAAAAAAACAAAAAGTTCCAGTAAATGTGAGGCTTGTAAGAGATTTGTTATTCTGAATGTGTGGATATGAGCTACCACTGACTCATTAAGTAGCATTGTCGTAATTATTACAAATGAATTTGAAATGTACGGTTTTGGTTTATGTACGTGAAATGCAGGTTCACATACTTTCTCTTGATGTTTTTTGTAGTGTTTAACGCCCGCTTTTACTACTATGGCACAGCAGGTGACATGATACATGGAACGAAAATGGAGCACCGATGGAATGCAATGGTGGAGGAAACGGAGAAAATCCACCCTTTGCCGCTTTGTCTACCACAAAATACGCATGCGGAGGCTTGGGCTCGAACCCTGGCTGCCTTAATAAAACGCGAGTGGTTTAACCATTCGGCCACGGTGTGGCCATCTATCTTGTATCGTTCCATTTTGCCTTGTAGAGCCTTGACAATGTTTGGGGAAGTTATCTGGCTGCTTCAACTGTGTAATTGTTTGGTGAATATGATTTTATTACAACGCCATTGTGGTAATGTTCAGTTTTGTGATCACATCACATTCTGCACAACTGAAGGCATTAACGGCATCTCATAACCACAATTCCCAATAGTAAAGGATTGTTTGCGGACTCATGTTTGCTAGAATTTTTTGTTTAATTTATCGTATATTTTCAACCGTTTCAGTTTGCTCTATTAATTATGACATCCTTTATAAAGAATTTGATATAGTCTATGCATATAGGTGCAGTGAACTAAGTAAAACGAGCAGGTAGGTTAACTTAATAAAACAAAATGAAATGTTATACTATGACAATGTGAATAGTTATTGGATCACAAAAGAGTATACTCGAAAAACTAAGAAAATCGTCGTAGATTGCGTCTTATCCAGAAAGCAACACAGTATGTTCCTTAAGTATTGGGGTAACATGGTTTTAAAGAAACACAGCCCAGATGGCAATACAAGGACCAGAAAGTAATTCAGAAGAAAACCAATCTTGTATCCTGATTTTCTTTCTATTACATGAGGTGATTAAGTTACTTTCTCCAGGCATATGAGTGATACGAGGGGTGCACAGTATCCAATCTAATGCTGCCTACCCCTGCTACCTTAGACAACACGCACACTCTTTATCTGGCTTGAGGAGAGGCAGTAGCTACGTTCTCCAATCTTTCCCTACGTATCGAGCAGTGTAATTCAGGTTTAACAGTTGCTAACACGCCTATAAGAGCTGAAACCTTGCTAAATGCTAATGTAAATACATTAGAAGGTCGCTTTTATTACTTGTAGTGCCGCAGGCGATGCCACTGGTGAATCATGGAATGAAGATGGAGCCCCGGAGGAATGCGATGGTGGGGGAAACAGGAGAACCCGAGGAATACCATTCCCCTACGGTGCTTTTTGTTCACCACAAATTTCAAATGTGGTCGCATTAGAAGTTAGTGAAGCGTTGACGTTCATATAAAGAATATATACGTTCCATATATAAGTTCTATATATTCATATAGACGTTTCTGCTATATTGCCTATCTTAATACCAGGTTGTACTGTTACGTATTTGGCGTGTGCAGATATCCTCGAAGGTCAGTCTTACCATTTCTCCACTGGCGTATTTTAACTTGAAATAGCCCCGTTGAATTCTGCAATTCTTTTAACACACCAAGGGATATCTGCACACAGCATATATAGGTCAGATGGACCACTTGGTATTCGACAGTTTATTTTGTGAAAATTCAGTTACATTTAGTAGGGAGAATACTTTAATTCTCAATTGTTTGTATAAGCATCTTTGTTGTTTTTAAATCAGTTTCTGTAATTTTACAAAACTTAAGGTTTTATATTTTTTCTGCATTTTTGTACATTTCTACATGTTTTCCACAATATTAAACGTTTTATTCTTACCGAATATTAGTGCTTTGTCTCTAAAAGTTTTATTATTGCAAATTGTTGATTATTTTATTAGACTACATACAGTTTCAAAGCAATTTTTTGCTGTAGTGGGTAGCAGAAGAAAGATTAACTTCTATAGCAGAGTGCATTGTTAATCCGATAGCAATTAAAGAGGGATAAGTTAGGTAATAAATAACTACAAGATAAAAAAAAACACTTAAGGTCATTTATGCACTTTGATAAAAGTATAGTTACATTTTGAACAGTTGTACACACAAGCATATCCTAAAAACAGATAACCTGCAAAGCTGAAAACGTCTGCAAATATCTCATACTATTTTAAACGTTTTCTGGGTAATGATAGAAATAATTCCCATGAAAACCTTCCGGACACTTCCAAAGAGGCAAAAGTTTATTATGCTAATATAATTTTGGAGCATATGCTTATGGAAAACAACTTTAGTATAACAGCAATAGCCCTATGTACAACTTACATTTAGGCTTATGAGAAACACTCCCATTTTAAGTTCGCCCCTGCCGTCTGGTAGTGTAAGTCAGATCTTTAAATTGGCCCACGCGAAATCTACCTGTCGGGTAGATAGGGAGATGAAGGTAGAAAAATCTGATGTGTACCGTTCACATGACTTTCTCTATATCCCTGCAACAAATTATTCGTAAAAGGCTTATACTTCTATTTACTTTATGCTAATCAGAAAACATTAGCAGAAATAGTCTTATTACTTGCTTCCTTGTAAGAAAAAGCTAAATAAGGGACTAACATAGGTTAAAGTGATAGTCAAAACCTGGTTGCTATGTCAATGGAGTTCCTTTGTTTATATGGATCGGAGTTGACAAGTTCCTGTATGAGAAAAATGTTTTTCATAGCTGAAACAAAAAATAAGGAATGTCTCAAAAACGATGAACTCCACGAAAAAAATTTATGTAACATAATTTGTGTGTTTCAACGTGCTCTACGTTTTTTGTGCAGTAAGTTTTTGTCCATCTCTTACGGTTTAGCAGTTATTCAAAATTCCGTAAAATTCATCCAGAATAAACTACTCTGCAGAGGCTATTCCTAGATA
This sequence comes from Hymenopus coronatus, assembly GCA_030762935.1. Taxonomy (NCBI): domain Eukaryota; kingdom Metazoa; phylum Arthropoda; class Insecta; order Mantodea; family Hymenopodidae; genus Hymenopus; species Hymenopus coronatus. The sequence continues at coordinate 36,633,383 of CM060889.1, read as the reverse complement.
ATTCAAGATATACATTTTATTTGTCAGGTAAAGCTGTTTAATATACGAAATTTTAATCAAAATCGTTACAGCCATTTTTGAGAAAAACAAAATTTTCTAAAAAAAGTTCCCTGTAAAGAGTAGTTGGGGGTAGGGGGGATTTTTCTCAAGATCTTCGTGTCGCATCCCTGGAAGATACTAAACTTAGATACCAAGTTTGGTATTTTACCGACTTTTCGTTTTTGAGTTATCGTGTTCACAGACACACGGACACACGGACCTTTTTGTGAAAATGCTTTTTTTGGACATTGGGGACCCTGAAACATATATTTCCGGTGAAACCTCGGTATCGAATTTTTGGGTGGAGTGCAATACCTTCTCTATACACTATGTACATAGTATGTATAGAGAAAGTAAAAATCGCAGAAATATACACGTGTAGTTGATACACAAGTATTTGTAAAGAAAGGAATAGCCAAATTTGCACAAGAAACACTGACCACTACATCGTCTTCCGTGGTTCAGGGGTGACATGCTAATCTCTGGTCTCCAAGTCACGGGCTCAAACGGAGCACGACGGATTTTTCGGGCGTAAAACTCCTTACCATGACTTTCTTCGGGTCTCGTGTCTCAGATTTAAGGCATGTAAAAGAATCTCAAGTCTGATAAAGAGCCATCTGAGCAAAACTAAGTGATATTTCACGCCCATAACACAATGGGAAGCTAAGAGTGGCCGCAGTTAAACAGCGTAAAACTCAATTTCAATTCTGGTCCTCACTACATATTTCCCTTTTTCAGTATATCCAAAATATTCCTTCAATGTTTAAAAGGTTTCGCTTATAACACACACACGCATATATATATATATATATATATATATATATATATATATATATATATATATATAGGATGTTAATGAACTACACGGAAATAATTTGCGAGATTGTGCACGTGACTGATATAAGTAATTTGAGATCGACGATGCATGGTCCCCAGATAAACGTAGCGCAGCTACATAGCGTTAAACGTGTGGGTATCAGGTGCTGATAAGTCGGTGTTAAAGCAAAGCAGGTCGGAAAAATGGCTTAGAATGTTTATAAAACTTGTCGAAATTTAGCACCTCGTTACTAGCATTTAATGTCGCAAAAATCTGTAAAATCTCGAACTAATCACTTGACAGTGCGACGCTGAGCATTCATTAACTACGTTCGTGAAATATATAGCCTACTCTGGATTCGTTTTTTCAACTGCGCTGGTGGCTTAATGCGTAACGCGGGAAGCTGCTATCCCAAAGATTATGAGTTCGATTCCTGTCATAGAGTAAACGTTTTATAATCATTTTTTTCATTCCAGACGAAGTGCCGCGATACGTGAACGAGACCCGAACTCGGAAACTATCTTTCATTTGAAGGCCAGCATCATAACCACTACGCTAGAGAGGTACTCTGTAATATATCCCTTCGTTTTTTGCGTTATGATCTCGTGGCGTACTGGCACTTCAGAAACTTATAGCCGTAACTTCGACATTTCAATAAACAGGCCATAAGTCTCCTATCTCATATTACTTATTTAAGTAATCTACATATTCTGTGAAAATATTTCGGTATAGTTCATAACAACGATAATAGAGGCAGAACTGACTCTTGAAACAACTGCTAGTTGACTTTATTTTTGTAAAGTCTTTTTATTAGTCAGGGTTTTGGAAGTAAACTGTGATCTATAATTAAGATTTCTCAGTGAAACACACATTTGGTGTCAATATGTTTACATTTTCCAAACTCTACTATAGTGGAAGGAACCTAATTTAAGGAAAGTTCTTACGGCAGGAGAGGAACCAAAATTTTACCCCTCGGTTTAGAAGCCATCAAGCTGACCCATTTACGCCATATATTCAGTTTATTATAGCAATGCAGTTGTTCATATGCATGAGCTATAGAGAATGATATATTCATTTCACTAATTGAAATCCTTTTGTTCGCTGTAAACTTTTTATTCCTATATTATAATAAAATAAAGCTTGCTCCAAACAGCATTATTTCATTCCATATGATGCTCCGCTTAATTTGTTTGTTTGCAACATTCATATTGCATACTACATATGGCAGCGTTAGTACCGAAATACCTTTAAATCATTCTAAAGGACTATTAATGAAAGGATAAAGCTCTACGAAAATCGCCACAAAAATTCAAAGGGAGTGAGACAACATTATTTTTTATCTGTTCACTTAGTTTGTTCTTTCTCGCTTTTCAGTGATATATCACTTTGTGTTTTTACGTTCTCTATACGCACTATGTACGCAGTGTATAGAGAAGGTATTGCACTCCACCAAAAAATTCGATACCGAAATTTCATGTTTTAAGGCCCCCTTTAACTAAAAAAAGCATTTTCGGAAAAATTTCCGTGTGTGTGTGTGTTTCTGTGAACACGATAACTCAAAAACGAAAAGTCGTTAAAATACCAAACTTTGTATTTCAGTTTAGTATCTTCCAGAGATGCGACACTAAGATTTTGAGAAAAATCCTCCTACCCCCAACTAATCTTTACATTGAACATTTCTCGAAATTTTTTATTTTTTCAAAAATTGCTCTAACGATTTTGATTAAAATATCGTATATTAAAGATATTTATCTGACAAATAAAATGTATATTTCGAAATTTCTGTGAATAGCCTCTGAAGGGTCTTTATTCTGGATGAATTTTACGGAATTTTGAATAACTGCTAAACCGTAAGAGATGGACCAAAACTTACCACACGAAAAATTAGAGCACGTTAAAACACACAGTTTGTGTTGCATGTATTTTTTCGTGGAGTTCATCGTTTTTGAGACATATATTGTTTTTGGTTTTTGGTTTGAAAAACTTATACTTTTCTCATACAGGAATTTGTCAACTGCTGTCCATACAAACAAAGGAACTTCAGTGACATAGCAACCAGCTTTTGACTATCACTTTAACCTATGGTAGTCCCTTATTTCGCTTCTACTTACAAGGTAGCAAGTAATAAGACTATTTCTGCTCTGTTTTTCTGATAAGCATGAAGTAAATAGAATTATAAGCTTTTTAAGAATTATTTGTTGCAGGGATATAGAGAAAGTCATGTGAATGGTAACACATCATATTTTTAAGTTTAGTAGTTTACATCTACTTAAGTCGTTGATATTATAGCCTTAAACCAGAATAGATAACATCAGTATATTTATTGTAGTTAGTCTTAGGAGCTGAACCTATGCAGATTAAAAACTCTGATGTGTTACACTCACGTGACTTTCTCTAGCTGCTCTACAAACCTCCTACAAAAGATTCTTCTTTGTACACAATGATAATCGAGATACATATTAGCAGAATGTTCTTATTACTTAGTTCCTTATAATTAGAACGGAATAAGGGAATGCGCTATGCTAAAGTGATTGTCAAATGTTTTAAAAGCTATCGCTATGCGATTGTCATTGCAAATCACTTCTTTGCTAGGCCAGCAGTAGAACAAAAGAAAAACGGACACTTCCTGTCTGAGAAAAGTTTAAGTATATTACAATTGAAACCTATAACTAGGAATATCTCGGAAACGGTTGCATCTACAACAAAAACGTACAAGATATAAATTGTGTGTTTTGTCGTGAAATACATTTTTTGTGTGCTGAGTGCTTTCTATCTCTTACGTTTTAACAGGTATGCAAAATTCGGCAAAATTCATCCAGAATAAAGAGGTCTGCAGAGGCTATTCCCCAAAAATTCGAGATATACATTTTATTTCGGACATAAATAACTTTAATATACGGGATTTTAATAAGCATTTTTAAGAAAATCAAACTTTTCGAAATTGTTTCCATGTAAAGGGTAGCTTGTGGTGGGGGGATAGTTTTTTGAAAATCTTCGTGTCGCATCCCTGGAAGAAACTAAACCTAAATACCAAGTTTGGTATTTAACGGTGCTTTTGTTTTGGGCTATGCTGTCCACAGACACACACACACACACACACAAAACCACGGACCTTTTTTTTAAAAATGAATTTTTCGGACTCAGGGGACCCGAAAACTTATTTCCGGTGAAATCTCGGTATCGAATTTTTAGGTGGAATACAATACTTCTCTATCCCTATGTACATTGTACATATGGAGCCAGAGAGAGTTAAAATAGTAAAAATGTTTTGTATTATATTCACATACATTCTTCTATTATTTATTTATAAATGGATTCTATAAACTATTCTTACGAAACATATTATTTTCTATATTTACTGCATATTAATTGCAATAAATCTTTGCAGAATAGTTTTGTTACACATTTCCTCTTCCCTTTCTTATTTTCTGACACCCTTGGCCTATTTTGGCCTTATAGTATCCATAAAGGTTCACTTAGTCTGATTTATTAACTTTTATTTCTTTCTTTCCCTTTCTTTCTTTTTATTTAATGGCGATTTAGAATTACTAGCTACTCATAGCCTCACATATAAATTTTTGTTGAAAAGAAATATGTATTTGCTCATCAGGTGGTTGACTTCTGTAATATCCCTTCGTGCGTTAAACCAGTTGCAGAACTTACCCCTTAGTTACCTGCATTAGTATACTACATATATCGTCTTTCCTTTAATTATAGTTTAAAATCTGACGTGTTCCATTCACATGGCTTTCTCTATATCTCTGAGCAAATTATAGTTAAAAATATTATGCTTCAATTTACTTCATACTAATCGAGAAAAAATCAGCAGAAATAGTCGTATTGTTTGCTTCCTTGTAAGTAGAAGTGAAATAAGGGAGTTCTATTGGTTTAAGAGATAGTCAAAAGTTGGTTGCCAAGTGACTGAAGTTCCTATGTTGGATGGACTGGAATTCTTAAATTCCTGTATGAGAAAAGTATGTTTTTGAAGCTGAAACCAAAAAGACAAAAAGTATCTCAAAAGTGATCAACTCCACGAAACAATTTTATATAACATAAATTGTGTATTTTAATGTGCTCTACATTTTTTGTGTGGCAAGTTTTTGTCCATTTCTTACGGTTTAGCAGTTATGCAAAAGTTCGTAAAATTCATCCAGAATAAAGTAGTCTTCAGAGGCTATTCCCAGAAAATTCAAGATATACATATTATTTGTCAGGTAAATATCTTTAATATACGATATTTTAATAAAAGTCGTTAGAGCCATTTTTGAGAAAATCAAACTTTTCGAAAAAAAGTTCCATGTAAAGGGTAGTTGTGGTGGGGAGAGTTTCTTGAAAATTTTCGTGTCGCATCCTTGGAAGATACCAAACTTAAATACTAAGTTTGGTATTTAACGGTCTTTTCGTTTTTGAGGTATGCTGTCCACAGGCACACACACACACACACACACACACACACACACACACACACACACACACAAGGACCTTTTTCCAAAATTGCTTTTCTTGGATTCAGGGGGACCCAAAACATGTATTTCCAGTGAAATCTCGTTATCGAATTTTTGAGTGCAATACAATAACTTCTCTATACACTGTGTACATAGTACGTGTAGAGAAAGTAAAAATTCCTTAAAACATAGTCTGTACTACAATGAGACTTGTAAAAGCTGCAGCTATTCAGAATAGAATTGCAAATCTTACTATTCTTTCTAAAGATAATGTCTTTATCTACATTATGCTAATTGAGATAATCATTAGCGGAATTATCTTATTACTTTCTTCTTTGTAATTATAATGGAAATAAGCGAGTACATTAGGCTAAAGCGATAGATAAATCTTTGCATAGGTCAGTTTGAGAAAGGATAAGTTGTTTAAAATTGAAACAATAAAAATAAAATTTATTGTGTTATGTACATACGTACTAGAGGAAGTAAAAATTAATTATTCAAATTAGTTGGTACTTTTATTTTATTTCATAGTGGATCCTAGTTTAAAGCATTCCTCAGAATTAAATAATTTATTAATGGGTTGACTATTTGAGATATACTTAAACAAAGAGCTTTATTTTACGCGGCACCTGCTCAATATGAGTGAATGAGCGAGGGAGGCGAGGGAAAGAGAAACTAGAAAACAGGGGAGAGTGCCAGGGGCACAGAAGACCTTTTTCAGCTGTTTTGATAAAAATAATCGACTTTTGGATTTTCGGTGCAGAAAAAGCGTGCTACATGACTACATATCCGCGAAATTGTAATAACCTAGGGCGGGTTAGCACATTTTTCGATCAATTTTAACGCGATGCGCTATTTAAATTTCACTCTGTACAGGTATATGGTGCGTCATTTATTCAATGCTCAGGATTTTTGTTACGTTCCTATTTTCAAAACGTATGTAGGTTCTCCCACAAAAATATAGCTAAGATCTGAAAAGTTTCTAAAATACACTTAAGAATAAGGGTAATAAAAGACTGGTTGGTATTATATCATTCATATTTTTATTTTAATTTCATCTCTACTATTTACATGGCTTTAACTACCTGCTTTGCAAACAAAATATTCTAATAAAAGATTATTCTCCTATCTACTTCATGCTAATCGAGATAAGCATTAGCAAAAATGGGTTTATTTCTTACTTTCTTGTAAGTCGAAGAGAAATACGAAATAAAAGCTGTCACAGTGCGATGCTGTTACATTTCGGTTCTCTTTAATACTCAGGAGTTAATAAACAAAGAAAGAAGGAAACGAATGACAGCTTTCCGTTTGAGAGGAGTGAAAATATTTTAAAACTGAAACCAATAACAAGCAATATCTCAGTTAAGGACAGAAATTTGGGTGTTTTAACGAGATCTACAATTTTTGTGTAGAACGATTTCAACAACCTCTTACCAGAATGAAGAGGGATATTTTCTGAAATACAGATATATATTTTAGTTACTAAGTAAATATATTTAATATATGGCATTTGAATCACAATAATTAAACATGTTTTGTGAAGAGCGAAAATTATGAAAAATCTGCCCTATGAAGGATACTTTGACCGGAGGGGGCGTTTTTCTGAATTTCTTCGTGCTACATCCTTGAAAAATACTAATATGAAGTTTGGTACTACACCAATTTCTCTTTTTTGAGGTACAAAGTTCAGAAACACACACACATGCAGGGACGTTTCCTACAACTTTTTTACCTTCTCTAATATTGCGAAGATATCGTATTGCACCCAAAATTTCCTTTCCGAATTTTCACCGGAAATATATGTTTTGAGACCCTCAAGCCAAAAAAAAATATTTTTAGAAAAATCCGTGTTAGTGTCTATGGGCAGCATAGCTCGAAAACGAAAAGTATTTGTTATTTAAGTTCGGTATCTTCCAAAGTTGCGACACGAACATTTTCAAGAACTTCCATTTACAGGTAACTACCGTTTACAAGGAGAAATCCTCGAAATTTTGAATTTTCTTAAAAATGGATGTCACGATTTTGGTTAAAATATCGTATATTCAAGGTACTTACATGTCAAGTAAAATGTATATCTTGAATTTACTGTGTGTATCCTCTGACATCTTTATTCTGGATTAATTTTGCGGAATTTTCATAACTGGTAAACCATAAGAAATAGAAATAAACTCACTGCTCAAAACTGTAGAGCTCAATAAAACACACAATTAATGTTATTACATTTTATACATCATGTACATTTTTTGTAGAGTTAACCGTTTTTGAGATATTTCTTGTTATTGGTTTCATTTTAATGTAGCAATACCTTTCTCGTACAGGAATTTGTCAACTCTTGGCTGTACAAACAAATGCACTTCAATCACATTACAACCAACTTTTAAAACATTCGATTATCGCTTTAGCCTATGGTACTCACTTGTTTCCCTTATACTTACAAGGAAGCAAGTAATAAAACATTTTTGCTAATTTTTTCTCGCTTAGCATGAAATAAATGAATAGTAGAATAAGGTTTTTGACAATAATTTACTGTAGAGATGTAGAGAAAGTCATGTGAATGGAGCACATAGATTTTATAATATAGGTGAGCTGAAACCGTTTCCGGTGAAATCACGGTATCGAATTTTGTGGACTTCAATAAATTCTCTACTTGCTATGTACATACGTGATAGAGAAAATAAAAATACTTACTACACTCATGCGCTATTATTTATGTATCACATTTTGCACAATAAAATACTCTTAAAGAAAAACAGTAAAAAATCAGAATTACCTGCAGAGGTTATTTTGTAGGTATTTAAGGTACTCACTATAAAAATCTGATCTGTTCTAATTCACATGATTTTCTTTAGCTGTTAAATAACAAACTTTCTTTGCAAAATATTATACTTTTATCTACGTCGTGCTAATCACGTCGTGCCAGAAGTGGTCTTATTACTGCTTCTTTGTAAGTAGAAGGGAAACAAGGGAATACACTAGGCTAAAGGAATATTCAGATATTTTAAAAGCCGGTCGCTAAGTGAAAGAATTGAAATTTGGTTCTCTTTGTTTGCTAGAAGTAAAACAAAAGAGAACCGAAAAGAAAGATGTCTCCCGTTTGTGAAAAGTTCAAGTACCTCAAAATTCAAAAAAATAACTCATAATATCTCGAAAACGGGGTGTTTTAGTGACATCTACATTTTTTATTCAGTAATCTTTTGTCTATCTCTTACGGTTTACCAGTTATACAAAAGTTATAGAAAGTTTATACAAAAGCCATTCAGAATGAAGAGATCTTTGTAGGCTATTACCAAAAAATTCAAGATATACATTTTATTTGTCATAAAAATATCATAAACATATGACATTTTAATAAAAACCTTTTGCGCCAGTTTTGAGAAAATCAAAATTTTCGAAAAATGTTCCACGTGAAATGTAGTTGGGGGGAGAGATTTTCCTGGAAAATCACATCTTTGGAAGATATTGAACTCATATACTAAGTTTGATATTTAACGGAGCTTTTGTTTCTGAAGGCACACACACACATGGACATGTTTATAAAAATACTTCTTTTTTGGATTGGGGATCTCAAAATAGTATCTCCGGTGAAATCTTGATATCAAGTTTTTGGGTGGAATACAATACCTTCTCTATCCACTAAGTACATTGAACATACGGGCTATAGAAAGTATAAAGTAACATCTGTTATTTTAATATCTGTGTATTGATTTTTTTAGATTACAGCTAATAAAGTTAATACAAATTAATTAATATGCCCAATATGTAATCAGATATTGAAACCGAATTTTGTACACACACTCCCTTAATTTCCAGTAACACAGGTATAAATCATTAAATCTGTAACTAAATTTTTTTATAAAATCGTCTTTATCTTAGACGTCCTCTTAAAAAATATCCCCTCGTATAAAAAATGTCACGGCTTACTCCGGAAACCATAACCTCAACGTGGATGCCTGCAGCTATATCTAAATATCCCTAGTAGTTAAATCATTTATTTATGTTAATTAAAAATTTGAAGTTTTGTCGGTGTTGATTATTACTGATGACTTCACGTTATAGCAGCCGAGTTAAATTGGAATCGGAGAAATCCAAGCTTTCGACCATAACAGGCCAGTTCCCTGTCGAAGACCACAGAGTCAAGATGGTCGAAAGCTTGGATTTCTCCGATTCCAACTCGGTTACTACCCATGAAGTCATCTATAACGTTTATTCATTGTTTGATTTCCTGAGATAGACGTTAAAAGATAATTTTATTTTAGACATTACACCAATATATTTGTATTTTGTATTTTTAACGTTCTTTAACCTGGTTGGTCATATCGGAGGATGAATGCAATTGGTGAAATGATGCTCAAATGATCTCGGGGTCCATGGAGCTTAAAGTTACTCAACATTCGTCTGCTCAGGGAAAGGGGAAACCCCGAAAAAACCTTATCCGTGTAATTCACCCTAAGTGAGATTCGAACTCAGACCTTTTGAATATGAGGCAGACACGCTACCACCACACTACCTAGGCGGGCTTTTACACCAATATGATTGAGTCAGAGTGAGAATTCTCGAATTTAGAGAACAGAGAAACCTTCGTATTAATGGGATAAAGACAGTGGGAATTAGCAGTAGGATTTATACAAGAATATAATACATCAAGAAAATATTACAGTTATATTATAGCTCTATTGCCTATAGCTCTGTTTCTATCCTAAAAACTCGAAGCGTCTTATTACTCCAATTTGAAGTTGACATCCCACCTATACCGGAGCAAAGGACGTAAAACCACACCATAAAACAATATAACTATCCTTCTCTTCTTTAATGCGAAATCGACAAGGTTTAGTCATTTCCTTGGCGCTTACTCAGAAATATCTTGGGAAAGATCTTGTCCTTTATAGTTGAGCTGGCCGTCGCTGATTGGCAGACATTAACACCGAACGCCCCCCATTACCACGGGCATAAACCGGATTTGAGTTCAGGTTATTGCCCAATTTGCAGAGGAAACGCTTTATAGAGCCTTAAGAGGATCGCGTCTACAAAGTGGTTGCTCCTATATTGCGACCACCTCTGAGATGTTATTCACACTTAAGGTCACATCCTTGTGGGCGCAGATCACTAAAATCACAAGACTTCACCAAATGAACTTTGAGGCAGTACATGTCTTGTTTCAGGGGAAAAGAATTATTCAGAAGAGAAAATATAGATGTACAACGAAAATGAGAAGGGTAGAAAGACTTTTAACACGTATAAGTCACGAGCTCGGGGTACAAGATCCGTTACCTGCCGTGCACTGAACCGAAAGGGTGAATATGAATGGACCCTGCCCGAGGCAATTAACGGTTCAGGGGACGCTTTCTGAGGCACTTGGTGAAGGACCTCCGAATAAACAAGATGTGAAATTTAGAATTCGTGATGGAGCCGAACAGGCTACCTTTTAACTGTGAGGCACTTGGTGAAGGACCTCCGAACAACCAAAATGTGAAATTTAAGCGCGTGGTGTAACCCTTAGTTGTGACGGAAGTAAGTGGTTTTAAGACAGATCATAGTACGAGACAATATCACTGCATCAAAGGAATAAACAGTAATATTCGCGTTACTGTGTAACGCCACAGTAGAAAATTAAGAAGTATTCGCGTGTGTTTTACGGCGGAAAAAGGTTGGACTCCATTAATAAAGCACTTGTGTCTCACCACCACCTGAAAGAGTCTCCATGCTAATAAAAACTTTGAGCAAAGGCATAACCATAAGCCAACCACATCCAATACATATAACCTGCGCCCGGAATACGAACCGAGTACCGCCACAACTTGAAATTAAGTCAGTAAGTAAAGCTGGAATATGTTACTAATAATACTTTATTATCACACTTATGTAACATATCGAACCTGGATTCTTTTAGTGAAAGTAGATCGAAAATAAGGTCGTCTCCTTAGCGCGGTGGTAGCGCAGCTGCCTACCAAGCGGGAGACCTGGGTTCGATCCCCAGTACCGGCGTGGGGATTTTTCCTCCGCTGGGAGACCTGGACCGGGGTGCACTCAGCCTCGTGAGGTCCCTGGGGGGCCAATTGAGGAGCTACTTGATGGAGAAGTAGCGGCTCCAGGTCGTGAGGACCGCATTAACCGGCCGGGAGGGGCTCGAGGCGCTGACCACGTCTCACCCTCCAATACTGCACCCCCATCCATGACGTCTGTAGTGGACCGAGATGGGGGACGCAGCGGCCGGGCGGTAGGCCAAGGTTCCCCGTGAGCTGTCGTGCCATGGAGTAAAGATCGAAAATAAAATCTGGAGTTTCTCTCCCATAGGCTAAAGTTTGGAAAAAAAAAAAATCTGGTGAGTTCCATCCAATTGACTTTCTCTACGTATACTGCAATCAAAGTATTCTTACAAAAGCGTGTTTTTCTATCTATGTCATACTAATAAAGATAAACATTACCAGAATGGAAATAAGGGACTAGGCTAAAGCGATATTAAATATTTTAAAATATGGCACTAAAATTAGGTTCTCTTTGCCTGACCAGGAGTAAAATACAAGAGAACATAATGAAAACTCCCCGTTTGAGAAAATTACACCTAAGTATTTTAAAATTGAAATCAATATATGTAATGATTAACTCCACAAAAATGTACCTGAGATAAATCTTGATTTATAATGAGATCTACGTTTTTGTGTAGTAAGATTTTTGTCTGTCTCTTACTGTTTACTGGTCATGCAAAAGTCCTCAATAATGAAAAGGTCCTCAGAGGCTATTCCCAAAAAATTCAAGATATACATTTTATTTGCCATGAACATGCTTTAATAATTGCTTTTTAATCGAAATCGTTGGGGCTATTTTTAAGGAAATTGAAACATTTACAAATGTTCAATGTAAAGTGTAGTTTGGGGTGGGAGATATTGCAGAAATCTTTGTATTGCATCCCTGGAAAATAATAAACTTAAAAACCAAGTTTGGTACTTAAACAACTTTTCGTTTATACGTTATTCTGTTCACAGACAGAGAGAAGAGACAGAGATAGAGACACAGAGACAGAGAGAGACAGAGATAGAGACACAGAGACAGAGACAGAGACACAGAGACAGAGACACAGAGACAGAGAGAGAGACAGAGACACAGAGACAGAGAGACAGAGAGACAAAGACACAAAGACTGAGTCAGAGAGAGAGACAAAGAGAGACAGAGAGAGAGACAGAGAGGCAGAGACAGAGACAGACAGACAGAGACTGAAGAGACAGAGAGAGAGACAGAGACAGAGACAGAGAGAGAGACAGAGAGGCATAAACAGAGAGACAGAGAGACAGAGACAGAGAGAGATACAGAGACAGAGAGAGAGAGAGACAGAGAGACAGAGACAGAGAGAGACAGAGATAGAGACACAGAGACAGAGAGACAGAGATAGAAACACAGAGACACAGAGACAGAGATAGAGACAGAGAGAAGAGACAGAGAGACAGAGATAGAGATACAGAAACAGAGATAGAGACAGAGAGAAGAGACAGAGAGACAGAGATAGAGACACAGAGACAGAGATAGAGACAGAGAGAATAGATAGATAGACAGAGATAGAGACACAGAGACAGAGATAGAGACACAGAGACAGAGATAGAACACAGAGACAGAGAGAGAGACACACAGAGACAGAGAGAGAGACACACAGAGACAGACAGAGAGACAGAGATAGAGACACAGAGACAGAGAGAGAGACACAGAGACACAGAGAGAGACACACAGAGACAGACAGAGACAGAGAGACAGAGATAGAGACACAGAGAGAAGAGATAGAGAGACAGAGATAGAGACACAGGGACAGAGAGACAGAAATAGAGACACAGAGAGAAGAGACAGAGAAACAGAGATAGAGACACAGAGACAGAGATAGAGACAGAGAGAAGAGACAGAGATAGAGGCACAGAGACAGAGGTAGAGACACATAGACAGCGATAGAACACAGGGACAGAGACAGAGAGAGAGAGAGACACAGAGACAGAGAGACAGACAGAGAGACAGAGATAGAGACACAGAGAGAAGAGACAGAGAGACAGAGATAGACACAGAGACAAAGAGAGAGACAGAGAGATAGAGACACAGAGACAGAGAGACAGAGAGAAGAGACAGACAGAAATAGAGACACAGAGACAGATATAGAGACAGAGAGAGACAGAGAGACAGAGATAGAGACACAGAGCCAGAGAGAGACAGAGAGAAGAGACAGAGAGACAGAGATAGAGACAGAGAGAGACAGAGAGAGACAGAGATAGAGACAGAGAGACAGAGATAGAGACAGAGATAGAGACAGAGAGACAGAGATAGAGACAGAGATAGAGACAGAGAGAGACAGAGAGACAGAGATAGAGACAGAGAGAGAGACAGAGAGAGAGACAGAGAGAGAGACAGAGAGAAGAGACAGAGAGAAGAGACAGAGAGACAGAGATAGAGACACAGAGACAGAGAGAGTCCGAGAGAGACACAGACAGAGAGACAGAGATAGAGACACAGAGACAGAGAGAGACAGAGAGACAGAGAGAAGAGACAGAGAGACAGAGAGACAGAGGTAGAGACACAGAGACATAGATAGAGATACAGAGACAGAGATAGAGACACAGAGACAGAGAGAGACAGACAGAGAGAAGAGACAGAGAGACAGAGAGAAGAGACAGAGATAGAGACACAGAGACGGGGAGAGGCAGAGAGAGAGACAGAGAGAGGAGACAGAGAGACAGAGATAGAGACACAGAGACAGAGAGAGACAGAGAGACAGAGAGACAGAGAGACAGAGAGAAGAGACAGAGAGACAGAGATAGAGACACAGAGACAGAGAGATAGAGAGAGAGACAGAGAGACAGAGACAGAGAGAGAAACGGAGAGACAGAGACAGAGAGAGACAGAGACAAGGGACAGAGAGACAGAGATAGAGACACAGAGACACAGAGACAGAGAGATCAGAGATAGAGACACAGAGACAGAGAGACAGAGATAGAGACACAGAGACAGAGAGACAGAGAGACAGAGAGTAGAGACAGAGAGAGAGAGATAGAGACACAGAGACAGAGAGAGAGAGAGACAGAGAGAGACAGACAGAGAGAAAGAGAGACACAGATTTTCTCAAAAACGAAAAATCCGATGACTACTTGAATGCAAAATTCGTATTTAAGTATAACAGCTTATAGAAAATGTATGGACCAAACACTGACAACCCTTGGTATGTTGGGCCGAAGATTAAAGTGAACATTTCTCAAGAGTGAATCCATGTCCGGAAATGCATGATTTGGAGCCTGTGGGACGTCGAACTCTGTGAATGGTTTGGTTATGTTAATTGGTGTGCGCTCCATATTTTGATAAGGAACTCATCAATAACATCACGCCATATTGTAAATTTCAAAATGGATTACAGCTGTTGACTCATAATTCTATACTTATAGGGCAGTGCAAAGACGGACGCAGGTGGTTTACATGTATAAGTGCGCCTGTGCTGTTTACTGTAGTCGTGCAATAGATCCTCTTCTGATGTTATAGAGGTAGTACCCCACAGAAAATATTTTGGAGGTGTAAGATCCAATGATCGTGGTGGCCATGGCTCAGGAGACCCTACACCAATCCAGAGGATGCGAACCCCGGAATATGGAGGGGGGGGGTATGAAGTGCGCAGAAATTGGATAGGTAGAGTCAGACTGAAAAATTCAATGCCTTAGTCGGGATTTGAACCACGGATCTCCCCGTCTCTAGCTGGTTGCTCTTCCACTGAGCTACCATGGCAACATGCCGGCATAGCATTGAATTTCTCAATTGATTCACATGTTTCCCGGTAAACCACATCATCTCAAAATAACTTGAGAGCATTATTTCTGCTGGCCGAGCAAACATAACAGAATTTCGATGTCATCACGTTATCGGGTCTCTTAAAATATTTAACTACTTTTTAGCTCAGTGTATTCTCTTAAGTATTTTGTACATGGAAATAAACAATAATTATTTCTGTTAATATTTATTTTGATTAGTATGGAATAGATTAAAGAATACACCTTGTAAGAATAATTTGTAGCAGGATAGGTAGAGAAGGTTATAATGTAATACAGAGATTTTAAAATGGTTCGTTGTAAAATTAATAAATCCATTCTATTATTAAGGTAAATTATAACCTCTTCGCACATTAAGGGAAACACTATAAGGAAAATGTCGCCAATTAATTTAGTCCAAAAGAAATTAAATCTTGAGCCCCCTGGATTACGTTGCAGATCCCTGCTCCATGGAGGTGGATTAGTCAAAGTTATATTACGGCATTCCTCTTTAATAACAGAAAAAATATACCTAACCATGGTGAACTTTTTATTCTTGTACTTCACTAAATATTATTAAATATCCAGTTTAGCACAGCAAGGACTATCTTATTGTACAAAAGTAAGTTATCACAAACTATTACATAAATGTTTGTATGCATTTTTCTGACAAACTTCTACATGCTATTAGATACATAGAATAACTCTTTCTAAATATTTGTTTCATTGGATGATTTTTGTTACATTTTTTGCATAGTAAAATATCTTGAAACTATTTCTGAAAGCAACTGTTGGAGCAAAAAGTTAAGTACAATGAATTAAGCATAATGTTTTTTTTTTTTTCTATTCTCATTGGCATTGGTTTCCATACTTGTCGCAAATAACGCACCAAGCTGGGAGATACCCTAAAATTAGGCTTGTAACGTTTGCTTCTCGAATTTATTTTACAAGTTATTTTATTTTATATGTAATTAACTAGAATAAGGAAACAACCAACTTGGACGACCTCCGGGAGCCTCCGACCTGAAATACAAATGCAGACTATTTTGGGAGGTATCCATAGCTACAGTGTGATCGCCTCGTATCAGAAAGAGACACCGAGGATACCCGGAACGAGATTGTTCGCACCTTTAAGAAAGAAAAGCCTACGGATGAGCAAGGACTGCAGAGTGTCCAAAGGAGCCGACAGCAAGCAATGAGAGTGAACATTTTCGACCATTGCAGGGAAGTCAAACGTGAGCGTAAAGGTAAAAATAAATATGTGTAAAGTTAGAGTTAAACTGGATGCCATAGCCGGGATTTGAACCACGGATTCTCTGATCTCTGTCCAGTTTCTTTAACCACTGAACTACCATGACTACCTGCCGGCACACCATTAAATTCCCCAACTTACTCGTACTTTTCGTGGTAAGGAAAGCTGAAGTTATTTTTGAGATGACATCTTCAATGGATACTTACAATGTACTTTAATACTGGGCTACATAGTTCGAACTAGGGTTTGTCAACGACCCTGTCAATTGGCAGGATCATACCAGCGCCGCCAGTTTACCGGAATTTCGCCTGTAGGAGTTCTTCTACATATCAGTAAATCTACTCACATGGGGATGTCGCTTTTATATAAAATTAAAACTATTGGTCTGCGTCGGGTTTGAATCTGCGGCCTTGAAATCAGTGGGCCAGTGCTTAACCAACTGAGCTACCCATACCGACATGAGTGTATAGTGGGAATGACCTCGTGATTGGACATAAACGACAAATTTCTCTCTCTCTCTCTCTCTCTCTCTCTCTCTTGCAAGAGAAGCCGCAGTCTTTCAGGTACTAAATAACTTTCATTCATTTATAATCAGGGTTTATGGTGTCGTATACAGAAATACCTGGTTTTAAAAGCATGAGCTAAATATATGTACGCAAACAAATAATTTATAATACAAATATGTGAGCAAATTAATTCCTGTATAATATTTCAATGGATTTATAAAATCATAAATTGTAACAACATAGAGTCAGATGCAAGTCACGACTGCGTCACTTACACGTTGCTGCTAGTGACGCGATTTATTGTCTGAGCGAGCGCACGGGGAATCCCGACATCATCTGATTTTTGGCTACACACATTCATGTCTGTACCTTTGTCACAGGTGGGCTTAGTTGATTTCTAGTGGCTCCGCAATTCGAAAGGTAACATAAAGATAGCCCTTCAGTGTACCACTTGTCTCTTCTGAGTAAACCATCTATTATAAGATCATTGTAAATAATATATGAAAAAATGTAAAAGGAGAAGCAATAACAAATGCATTCTCTGTGGCATATGCTCTAATTGGACCAGACAAAGAGATAATCTCTCTCTATATTTCATAACATGCTGTTTTAATATATTCAGATTAATTATTCACAAGCTTTTTCATTAATTCAGTTGCGTTAGTTTAGCATTCAAATCTGATTTATGTTTATTATATTCCAACGTTTTATTTTGCATAGAATAACAGGACTAATGAAAGCGAACATGTGATATTTAACAGTGTGGCTAACCAATTTAACCCTGGACTTGGAAATATAAATACTTACATTTGAACTGAATTCATACATTACAACTGAACATAAAGTATAGAATTACAAAATGAGGTGATAAACAAGTAAGAAAATCGATTGACTGCCATTATTCACAAAGTCGACTAATGGAATGAATATTTCGGCTAATGGATTGAGAGAGTAGTAGCAAAAAAAAAAAACAAAAAAAAAACACTATATTCCACTTCCTTGGAATTTTTGTTGAATGCTACCACTCTTTAATTCTGCCACATATCCATGTATTTCATTCGTGCAGAATTTAATGGGTTTTAAAGGAAAACTTATTAATGCGAAAAACTATGGGTATAACTACGCAGCATTTACTCTTGGGAATATGAGGATAGCCTCACTGAAAAAGGAATTGCATATACCTGCAACATCCATTATGTATATCTAGATATAGTAATTTAAAGAGAGAAAATATGTGTGTGGGTGTGTGTTTGCAGGATAGTCTAAAAAGTCTCACTCAACCTTTTGAAAAGCCAGATTTTCTGACGGATATGGAATTATAAAACACCTAATTTCATTTCATAAATTACTAAAATATTAAAAGGCATTTATAAAACCCTTATATTTGGAGTTATAAAAGGATATGCTTGCAAAGAAAGCCTTGAATTTCAGTTTAGAATGTCATGAATAGAACATTGCATAGTTACTCGACAGAATATAAAAAAGTACACAATTACCGCGATATAATGGTAATTTATTGCACCATTTGGCATACATACAATTCAATAGGTTTCGTCAGCAAGTCATTAAAATGCATCTATATTTAAATATTCTTGTATGTTGTAAAAATTAAGTTCCTTAATTCTGTTTTTTACACTAATTTTAAAAGAACTTGCATTTGCAATTTGTCTTATATTTAAAGGTAGTTTATTATAAAATTTCACTCCAAGATAGAGATGAGAGTTAACAGATTTCTGTAACCGAAATTTAGGAGGTACCATATTATTTCTACACCTTGTATAATGGTTATGCATATCAGAAAAAAGTAACTCATCTGTCTTTTGGAGATGAATAAATTCAAGCATGCAAATACATACAAAGATGCCAAAATTCCAAATTCTTTAAAAATAGGTGCACAATGTTGGCGAGAATTACACTTTTTTATTATTATGAGAGCCTTCTTCTGGAGCATTAATTGTATATATATATATATATATATATATATATATATATATATATATATCTGTGTGTATGTGTGTACAGTTTTCGGCATAAAATCTGTCAGCTCGCACGGGCTTTGCATAGCATAAGAAGTTATAGTCTGCCGCACAGTTTTTCCTTTTTAAATATGTATCCCTGTAAATCTGTACATCAAATGTAACAGAGTTAACCCTTAACTCATAATAAATGCTGCCTCGGCAAAGCGTTGCACTGTATAATACTTTAAATTAACATGATTAATCTTGGTCACTGCAATGTTTTGTATTTAAATTGGTTGCGTTCCGTAAGTTCCTCCAATGTGCGAGTCATATTTACGGCGAACGTTCAAGCTAATTCGTCTAATTTTTCTTCTGTTCTCACTGTAGGTATATGTTCGTATGTGTTTCTTGTTTTACACTGAACCTAAGAATCTTACATTTATTCTCAAGATCATGAACTGAAGTTCTAGAAGGAGGCAGTTATGCATACATCTTTAAATATGAAAACGACGAGCGAATGAAACTGGACTACTGACGCTAATAACTGCTACGTGGTAAGTGAGGAAAGAAAACCTTTCGTGAGCGAGGGATGTGAGACTGGGGAAGCAAGCCGGCATTTGTTCTGATGCAACAACTACGTATACCGAAGTTGTATACCCTTAGATGATCACAATATAGCAATTATGATACAGAAAACCAAAGTTAGCTGAATATTTTATAGAAATACAATATGCATGCAAACTAATATCAAAATATTTTAATAACTATAATGCAAGCAAACTTGTATTTTTTTATTTTCTGCGTATGGTGTACTGAATTTTGATGGCGGGGCTTGTGAAATAATTGTGCAAATACAGGAAATAACTAATATTAGAAATCACTGAATATATATTTTTAATTAACAATTGAAACCATGTTTTTCTATAGATTATATACCAATGTCTGTCTTTACAAAAGTTTGTTGGCTTGGGAGTTTGCAATCTACATATTCACCAGCTTCACTTCTCTTTTGCTGCATATGTTAAAGGTTTGTTTATAATGTGTGAACTGGGTATATTTTATATTGTCAGATGAAATAATTACGGGGACAAAGCAAGGTGCAATGGTTTATAATTTGACCCACTTGATTGTTTAGCCACTTACTCTAAAATTCCTATAAATAATTGCCTCCACAACTAAAGAGTTCCTACTAATAGACTATGCAGAACTAACACAACTTAGGACATCCTCCCGGCGAGATAAAGTAAGACGTTCCACCAATGTTTCAGACCAGAGCAGTTGGCAGGCTGAGGGCAGCCCGAGGTGTGATAGACGTGTCCCTGTTCTTGGAGAGAACTTAACCACGTTCTGACGGGATT
This sequence comes from Hymenopus coronatus, assembly GCA_030762935.1. Taxonomy (NCBI): domain Eukaryota; kingdom Metazoa; phylum Arthropoda; class Insecta; order Mantodea; family Hymenopodidae; genus Hymenopus; species Hymenopus coronatus. Next base: position 36,613,250 of record CM060889.1, on the reverse strand, counting down.
GTGGGTTTTTGCAGGATGGTGGGTGAGTGTTGGGGTTGTGGAGTGCCGGGAGGAGGCAAGTGTTGCCCCTCAACGGTTGCCTATTATGGTGCAACGACCCTTGTGCACCGCTGATGTATGTTTATGAAAATGTTTGTTTTGAGGTTTTAATTTTGAATCCAAGCAACTCTTGCAGGATTGTAAGGAGCAGCTGTTGGAGGTGCTCCTTCGTTGCCGGGGATGCCCGCAGGCCATGCGGGGAAGCCGGTATCGCCTGAAGCGGCGGTTTGTGGGATTGTAATCCCCAAGAGACCTAACGAGGGCGCTCCAATGAAATGGTAACCATTCGTTGAATTTTGTTGCCCGACGCCTAATCTCGTCCTCCAGGTATGGTAGACCAGAGGCTTCGTGCAGAGTCTCGTTGGAAAGCCACGAGGCACAGCATAGATAGCCCGAAGGCATCTATGCTGTACATTTTGCGTGTCTATCAAGAGAATTTTCTTCCATTGTTGAGAATAGCCGGGCCTATCCAAAATTGCAGTTATAAGAGGTAAAGAGGAGGAGCATTCAAGATAAAAATCTTACAGACGATAAAATATAAAGAACGGGGAGACAAATGAAATGAATCCGTGCAATATCGAAGAGCTAGCAACCAATATTGTGAAAGATAGGATTATTATGTTTGATTCCCTTGGGATTTACACCGCCAAAAGATGTATTATGTGCTTATTCTAAAAGTGGCTTTAATATTTTATGCATTTTTCCATGTGGTCAAAATATGAGTAAGACTATTCTGGTGGTTTTCATTACAGACAGTAAAATAATATTTTATAACAGAACTACCTGAAATTCTTGCATCCAATGGTGGTACATAGGTATACGTAATTTGGCTTCACAGATAGAAACATATATACCTATATATAATACTATTATGTAATACTATTGGAGCTTACAATTCGAGCCTGAGGCAGATGTGATTCTTAAAGTTGATAATGCCTACTATTCACACTACTCAGAAACAGAAAGCAACTTTAAATAAGATAACAAGAATTTTAATCAGAACCAAGAAAGGAACAGCAATACTTACTGCTTGAACAAATAAAGGTATTTTAAGTGGTTCATACAATTTGCATTTATATTTATTTACTTATTTAATGAAAGGCTTTAGTTTACTATCATTAGCCATAACTATGACAATACCTACAAATACGAATAACATAAATTCAGACATATATGGTTACTCAACAAATAGACAAACAGCAATTGAAATAAAAGTTACCTATAACCAAACATATCAAAATAAAGTTTAAATAAAGTTTCTCTTTAAAACTCTGCAAGAAGAGAAACGCTTCCTCATAGATTTACACCTGTAGGTTTCCCTGTGTGGAGGTCATGAAACGACTGTCTTTTAATTTCAAACTTTATACTTTTGGACCAAATTTAAAAACGTTGCGATTACTGTTTGTTCCGAAAACATTTTAGGTTAAATAAATCCACCTGCTGATCATGTACGTTGCTCATTTGTTGTTCAGTTTTTGAATCTCTTGGTCACCACCTGGTAAAGGGATCTCTTTTCACAAGAGTGACTTAAACTGCTTTTCTAAACTTACCGTGTGGGCAATTTCTTTTTCCTTGGTTTGCCCGCTGCCCCAAATCCGATAGCTTTAATACAGGAAGTCTCCAATGCTGTCACGCTCGATATCATCCTATTTCTGCTTCAAAATAGAGCTAGAAAGGGGGAAAAAAAAAAAACACATTTTCCTCCCTCCCGTTCTTGCGCAGGAAATCGGTGTGGCGTCCCGAAGTGACCATGTGTGCGTGAATTCACCTTTTCGTCTTTCCGGTCACGTGATCATTCCCAGATGCGAAGCGAAATTCCCACGTCCTACCCTCGGGACTCCGATTTCAAGAAGAAACATAATTTTATTACGGTACCTCCCCTTTCTTTACTTTCCTTCTTTCCTTACGTACCTTCAGGCGGCGTTTCGCGCTTTCTACCATTCAGAAGAGAACGTCATTAGGAAACAGTTGGCGTAGAGGAAGATTCCTTCTGGACTCGGTGAGAAAATGGGATGATTCTGCTTAAAGCATTCATTTTAAAAGGCAATGATGTCCAACACATATTTTAGCGTTAATGTTTCTGATAAAATAAGATCATCTCGGCATTTTATACGTAGCTCAATTAGTAATTTGGGCTGAAAACGCCGGTTGGTCATCAACATACCTATGCATTCTTCTTCAACACTAGCATCAGCATTTTAAGCCATTTTTTCTTACTTCTAGGTAAAAATTATTGATCTGGTTTCATCTCAAAAGTATTATAATTGTTTTATCCGTTGTTTCTTTGGTTGTACATCATGTTTATGCTTTAATATATGCTGTTCCAACTCAACTCGTCTGAGTCAGACTTCTCGCTCGTAATCATTCACAATGTGTGAAGCTGATTGAGAGCGTGATACCTATTACGTCATTGGGCGAAGGTTATACCACATTGCCTACTATTCCTGTCAGTTCATTCTAACAGTTGATTCAGCCTGACAATATCTGTCCTCAATTTCCACGTGTATAGCATATTTCAAGCAGACTTCGAGAGCTATGAGTACCTCGCTGCTGTTTTGTTGTGCACCCAAGCTGGAACAGCCTATTTTAATGTTTGTTTTGATACTCCTTCTTACATTATAATGTAATTCGAATACTTTTAAGTCATTCTTAGCATTTTCATTTTGATTAGTAAAATGCAACCAACTAATGACTATTCCTACTCTTGCTTTTGTTGAAATCTAAGATAGAGTTCTGTGAACGATAAGCAAAACTACTATAACTCAATAAAACTTTAAATATATTTTCCATACCTGAGGAAATATTGGTAATGATTGTGCTAGCATCCGCGATTAGACAACAAAATCAGATGAACGTTATTGGTTTTAAGTAATAATCTTGCGCGCACCTCGGCGGCATGCCAGCATGCGGCCTGTAGCCTCCTGTAGCCACATTAGATCTGTGTAGGTCGCAGTGCGTGATAATAATCACCGCAAAAATAAACCAAAAAGCTAAATAAAACAAATAGTAAGTTATCCCATAGGTATTCAATAGAAAAAGGAACAAAGACGCAGAAAAAATGTGGAGAAGGAGAAAGAGTAGCAAGATTATTTTACTATTTACAAATACGTACTTGAATAATAATTTCCAAAATTACTAGGATCGTAGGTCCATATAACAACTTTATGCTTGTGGAATTTAAGTATATTTAATGCGGAATTCTTTAAACATTTGTTAATTGAAATCCTCTAAGAGAAAAGCACTTACATAACCAAGCTACAATTATCGTACTTTATAAGATGCATGCATGTGCCATAATAGCTAATTTGTGGCAAGATAAATATATCGATATAGCAATAGGAAAAACACGCAATTTCGCTCTGATATAAAGCATCCACCATTTTGTATGTGGCAACTTTGCTATTGGTTGTGGGTTACGCGCAACGCTCAAAGTCACTAATGTAACCGAAAATATATGATTTCCTCAATAGATAATTGAATTAAACCATTTAAATACATGCACATGCTCTGCTGTGGTGAAACATATTTCAGTTTTTATGAATAAGCTAATATAACCTACAACATACGAAATCGAATGAACAGTACTTCAATGTTATTCCTGGAAAATTCAAGAACCGCATTTTATTTGTCATGTAAATATCTTTAATATACGGAATTTTATTCAGAGTCATTAGTAATTTTTAAAAAAAATACATACCTTACCTCTTTCTTGAAAATCTTCGTGCCGCATCCTTGAAAGTTTGGAGTCTGAGTTATGTTTTTGTTAAACTTTACACAGACACACAGAGACCTTGTTCTAGAAATGCTTACTTTATGGTCCAGGGGACTTAAAACATATATTTCCAGCGACATCTCATTTTGACTAGAGACCGGTTCAAATCCCGGGTATGGTACTGAATGTTTCAGTCTGACTCTTCTTATCCAACTCCTGTCCTGCATACGACTAGCTTGAAAAAAATCATCATTAATTGACCTAATAGTTAAACTATGAAATCCGGGACTTCGAGTACTTAACGTATTGTAAGTCGCCATTGACACATATATCAACTGAAAATAATTTGACATCACCTTGGATTTATCGAGAACATTGGAGTCAGCTGGGAAATTTAATGCCTATGGCATATCGGAATGGTAGCTCAGACTGGGAGATCCGTGGTTCAAATCCCGGCTATGGCAGTGAAATGTTCAGTCTGACTATCCAACTCCTGTCCTAAACAGGACTAGTGTGGAAAAACAATTAATTAACATTTTGTAAGAATAATTTAGTTGACAAACGAGTAAAGAAACTAATGTAAACATTACACATAATATATTTTCCCTTCCTTAAAAGTTTGTCAAACTTAATAATGTACCAACTGCTACTGATTAAAAAGATTTAAAAAGCTTGTGTTTTTGCAGAATTTTAGCCAAAAAGGAGGTAAATAAGCCGTAGGGAAACTCACTATAAGGGTGTAATTCGTAGCTTTCCATGATTATTTCATTCATTAAGGCATTTTATACGCCTGAACCCGAGAGGGAAGTATTTTTCATAATTTTATTGCGCAATTACAGTGTCACTGAACTATGATTGGCAATACAACTCCCCATCATGCCTGACCCAGCATAATGAGTCGTCATTAAACTCCAATGTCCCATCCCTTTTGAAATCGTTATGTTATGCGAGTTATAATGCTGAAGAGAAATGCCGAATTATTCAGTCAGTTAACGATTTCAGATTGGCTTTACTAACACACACTCATTATTGTTAGTTAGGCTTTGTGTCGACAATATCCCTCGTAACCACGCAGTCACGAAACTGCAGATGCGGTGAACCACAACGGTGGCGCTGTGGTTCCAACGACTTCATTGTTATTTCATAGCCATTGAGGGATCTTGCATTGTAGAGCTACACGACATACGTCTAATTCTACATAAGGTGAATTTGTGAATAGCGGGTGTATAACGTAGCTTTATGTTTGAGGCTATCCAAACCTATCATAAAATGCAAAAACCGAAAGGTTTAGTAAGGAATTTAAGGTAAAAGACGTGGAAGAGTGACAGAGTAGAGAAGACAACGTCAATGATTAAATTTACTAATTATATTAAGCTTTGAAATATCACTTCACTTTACCATTAAGACATAGTTTTGTTACTTCACTTTAGTTTCCAAGTTACTTCACTTTACTTTTGAGACTCAGTCTTGAAGTGTTTTTTAAATTGATGTGTTTTTCCCAAATACTTCACTTGCTGGAGTAGCCAACAATTGGGCTTCAATAATCACACGCCGAGCAGCTCTCAGTTTACATCATCACTCGAAGAACTGCAGCTTATATTGCATCCAACCACGAAGTCACTAATTAGTTTACGCTATGGTGGAATTATATCAGGTGAGTTACATGTTTTCGTTCTGTTTGCGCAGTGACGTCACATTGATTGCAACTTGCGGGAAGATTGCTGACGATAGCGAGGGACAATAATAACACAGTTGTTAAGCGAAGTCTGTATGCTTTGTTTATCTGCAAAATAACTATTATTGCAGACATTAGGATCAATATATTTTTAGCTTATTCAAAGAAATCACTAACTTTTTACTGTAAGCAGATCTAAACCTTTACACTAAGCTGCTTATGCTGTGATGCGATACACAATGTTTTTGATGCAAAACATTATTAAAGATAGGCACATCTTTCGACGTTAATAGATAAATAAAAAATAAACAAACTAAAAATAAATAGAAACAACATAATTTTACATAAAACATACCTTATCCGTCAGTTCACTCGTTCATATAGTGGAAAAATATCTCCTAATGTAACACAAGAATTTCATAGCTATATAGGGGTTCACAACAAATAACTTTCAGAATGTGAATATCTAATTATTCCGAGAATAATCTTGAATCCAGAGGACCAAGAAAATGTATTTATGAAGAGGATAGTTAAATAGACAACGTATGCGCAGTTAAATCCTCTAAACTGTTCAATAAGTTGTGACAGGAAAAGAAGAGATGGTCAGATACCAAGAAAAAGCAATAAAGCAGGGTATACCTTAAGTTCTATAAGGTAATCTTCTACTGGCTTCCTTATATGACAGTGAAGTTTGCTTTTGAGTTTAAACGACTAAAAGTACCTGAATAGAAGTAAAGTTACTCAGACACATATGTACTGTAATAATTGTTAAATGAAGGCATGAATATATTATAAAAAAATTAAAAACTGTAAGGTTCTGTGAAAAAGTTGGGAATATTCGGATAATCAGAGTGGACTTCTTCTATACTTATACATTTTTAAGCTCTATATTATTAAAGTTTATTGACTTTACCTTTATAATAGATATTTGGCAAGCCAAAGTCAAACTGGGGCTTGCAGGCACGGCGTAAGATCTAATTTCCATAAATATTTTGTTTTTCCAGCGTACAGCAGTGAAATTGAATAAAACATGAGTGAAATGTGAAACTATTTTGATGCAGACAGTGCTAATAACAAAAAAGCGGTAGGTACAAAAAAACCTTTTCGTGCGGCGGTAAGCCTCGCAGTACTACATATCATAGATAAACCTCTATTCAGAAAGCAATATACGAGTTTCTCATTGTCAGAGCGTTGAATGTGAATAGTAATATTATTTTATATATTAATCTCCTTTTAGAACTGCTTATATATTCTATTTATATACATTAACTATTCTAATTCAATACCTAAATATACTAATCTTCATAAAGGTTCAAATAAAGTTGGATTTGTGAGGATTTTGCAACTTTTAATCAGTTTATTCATAACTCACAAAGCTTTAGTTCCTTAAACAATAAAATATTATTAAATTCAATTTAGCTTTAATTAAAGCATAAAAAAATGATGCCGCAAAATCCAAAAATTATAAAGAAAGCGATGATCGACGCGGTTGTATGGCTTTAATATCAACACGACAACTGAAATAGTCCAATGCACTCACCAAAAGTGGACTATACACAGAAGACTACAAATATGAATTCTGTGGGCATGCAGACACCTTTATATATGTTTAATTTCTCTACATGTACTAATACAAGTGTATAGAGAAGGATTTGTATTCCACCCAAAAACTCGATACCGAGATTCCACCGTAAATACATGTTTTAAGCTACCCTGTGTTCAAAGAAATCATGTTTAGAAAAAAGGTCCAGTGTACGTCTGTGGACAGCATAAATCAAAATTTAAAAGGCCATTAAATGCAAAATTACATTCTATGGATGTGACACGTAGATTTTCAAGAAAGTCCCCCCACCCCAAATTATCCTTTACATGGACAATTTTTGAAATTCTTATTTTTTCAAAAATGGCTATAATGATTTTGATAAAAATACTCTAGGTTTATATTAAATCTATTTACATTACAAATTAAACCTATATCCTGAATTTTCTAAGAATAGCTACTGGAGACCAGTACATTCTGAATGAATTTTGCTACTCTGTTAAATCGTTAATAGATAGACAAAAACTTACTACACATAAAATGTATATCTCGTTAAAACACACAATTTATGTCTTAAATTGTTGTTGCAGAGTAGACTGTTTCCAAGGTATTCCTTGCTCCTGGTTTCAATTTTAAACTATACATCTTCTCAAACGAGCCACCTGTTTTTCATCTGTCTTTTGTTTTTATGGAAATGCAAAGCAAACCGAGCTTCAATTGTTCACATATCGACCGGCCTTAAAAATATTTGACTATTGCTTTAGCCTTGTGTATTGCCTTATCTGCCTTTTTCTTTTATGACTAAGTAATAAGGCTCATTTCAATCGTTTAGCATGGCGTAAATAGAAGAATAATCTTTTGTAAGAAAAGTTTATTTTGCAGATCATGTTAATGCAACACATCAGATATTTTCTTTATAAAATAAGTATCGAGTACGGTAATCGAAAATAAATATCGCATAATCAGTATCCAGACAAAGCGGCATCATCCCATCATTATTATTTGTGGAATATTATCTTTCATTACTTCTGTTATTCAAGAATACGGACTTTTACAATAAAAATAATGATAAAAAAAACTTTTTGAATTAGTTGGCCTGAAATGTGTATTTTAGTGAACTTCTGAAACGGAATTTCTGTGTGGAATACATTATCTACTTCTTCTTTCTCACTATAGGTTAAGGGAAGCTTACTGATTCTTGATCAGCTGTCCAAAGGGTAATGAAAAATGTATTACATTTCCTGCATATTTTCCTTGCAAGCCATATTCAAAGTCGCGCTTTCAAACTCCGCCCGGATGGTTTTGAATGATACATAAAAAGCTCCTATAAGTATGCATTTTGTGTTCGGTGGTGATTAAAACAGTATTTCAAAGAAATCATAACATTTTATTTTTATTTTTAATACAATATATCTTTTGATAAGTACCAGGTAGATAAAGAAATGTATTTCCAGTGAATCTCCACACCAAAGTTTTGGGTGGAATGCAATACTTCCTTTATGTTACTCTAGGTAAAACACCTCATGTGTTCCATTCAGATATCTTTCTCTACATCTTTGCAACAAATTATTATTAAAAAGCTTATTCTGCATGTCTACTCCATGCTAATCGAGTTAAACATTAGCAGATATGCTTTCTTTTAAGTAAAAGGGGAAATTAGGGAATACACTAGGCTAAACCGATAGTCAAATCTTTTAAAAGCTGGTTACCATGTGGATGAAATCCGTTTCTTTGCATTGCCAGCAGTTGAAAAATTCCCATATGTGAAAAGTTAAAGTATTTTAAAACTGAACCAATAACAAGGAATATCTAAAAATGGTCAACTGCACGAAACAATGTTTATGACTTAAATTGTGTGTTTTAGCGAGATGTCCATATTTTGTAAAGTAAGTTTTTGTCTAGCCCTTAAGGTTTACTAGTTATGCAAACTCCAGAATAAAGAGTCTTCAGAGGTTATTTCCAGAAAATTCAAGACACACATTTTATTTGTTGTTTAAATATCTTTAATATACAGTAATGTAATCAAAATCGTTAGAGCAATTTTTGAGAAAATCAAAATTATCGAAATTTTTTCCATGTAAAAGGTAGTTTGGAATAGGGGTATTTTCCTCAAAATCTTCGTGTTGCATCCTTGGAAGATACTAAACTTATATACCAGGTTTAGTATTTTACTGACTTTTCGTTTTCGAGTTATCCTGTTCACAGGCACATGTAAACACTGACACACGGATTTCATCCACATGGAAACCAACTTTTAAAATATTTGGCTGTCGTTTTAGTTTAGTGTATTACCTTATTTTGCTTTTACCTACAAAGAATTAAGACAATTTCTGCTGAAGTTTATCTCGATTATCATAAAGTAGATAGAAGAATATGGTTTTTAACAATAATTTGTTACAGCAAATATTTTGCGAAATGTTTTAGTTCAATTGCACTCCAATTTTCGATTGCATTATTTAATGTGTTGAATTGCCTACTTTGAAATTTGTTTTTGCAGGTTTCTGAACAGGACAAACAAGAGCAGCAAGGAGAGCTAACAAAACAGTTGTATGTTAGTTGTAATGTGATAAGACCGGCATGCACTACCCATTACTGCGGATACAAGTGCAACCCAGAAATACATTCGTGTAATCGATTCAAAGTGATCTTTATAGAGGGATGTTTCAGAGTGTGCGGACTCTATATGGAGCCGTAAAGCAGGATATAGTTAATTTATCACCATCGGCACTGCACGGTCAAACTGCTCTGCAATTTCAGATAAGATGAATGATTCAGCTGGCGCACGAGTCGAATACCCAAACAGTATCTTTGCAAACACCATGGTTTTGCTTTCCCTACTATCTACCTGTAGTAAGCAGAAGAAGTAATGCATTCCAACCAAAACTTAAGTACCAAGAATTCACCTGAAATAAAGATTATGATACTCCAAATGAAAAAAAAACCTGCTTGTGTGTGATATGAACTACAGTATTCAAAGGCGTAAAGTTGTGCTACCAGAATTATTATTTAATACAATTCATAACCATTTTAATAGCAGTGTTGTTATATATTATGCACTGAATATTATAACACGTTCCAGTTCAGGCTACCGCTGACGGAAGTGTCGCTAGTGTTGCTAATGAGGGGCCACGGATCGAGCGTATGGTACAGTCCGTCAATTAATAATATAAACATTGGGCGTCGACATGTATTGACATTACATTTATCTCATTATCACAAGACAATAGGCAATAGTTATAGGATTTATTATAACTCACCTACTGTATTATCAGCACTGCTGTAATGGAGCATTGCACACGTTCGTTTAACTCACCACTGTACACGAACACTGAATTAATGCACACTGATTTGCAATAACACCTGTTCAGTGTAATTTTTTATAGTGTTTAACACCCGTATGTCCATAGTATGACTGAACAGTGCGAGGGTTCGCCACAGGTAACATGAAGTGGGAGGGGTAGTACAATAATTGCGTTAGACAGTCGCCCGACCATAAGGTCGTTTATGTTCTTTAGAAAAATACTTGATTTGGTAATCCTAACAACCCCTTATTTATATTACAACACTGTAAAACAAAGTCAACGAAAGACACTCAAAAAATACGAGCACATATATGAACGCTCAATTATTGAATATGTCTAAACAATTCAAAATCTTCTCGGGCTTCTAGCCAGGTAAAAACTTGGCTTGACACCAACGTTTCGAAGAAGTGCATCTTCCTCGTCTTCAGGGTGAACTGATCAGTTCTTATTTCAGTTCTTATATCAGTTCACCCTGAAGACGAGGAAGATGCACTTCTTCGAAACGTTGGTGTCAAGCCAAGTTTTTACCCGGCTAGAAGCCCGAGAAGATTTTGAATTCAGTTATTATTCTTCACCCTGAAGACGAGGAAGATGCACTTCTTCGAAACGTTGGTTTCAAGCCAAGTTTTTACCTGGCTAGAAGCCCGAGAAGATTTTGAATTAACACGTCGCCAGGAAAGCTTCAGTTCTTATTTTTATGTCTAAACAATATTTACACAAACATGTATCTCTTAGTGCAGATACTTCCACTAAGTAATGGGCAGTTTTGTTTGTTTAGTATCAAGTCTCAGCATGCTATCCTCCGTCTCTTGGAAGCCAAAAACATCTCGGATAATTTTTCCTAGCATCATCTGCTGCACGCAGGCTGCTAAAGTATGTATCCGTATTCGTGTTTCCTGCATGATGGATACATCCTCCTACTAATATCCTCAACAATCTTACGAGCTTTCCTGCCTTGCCACGCTACTGGTCTCTTTCATTTCCAATTTTAAAGGATATGTTGCCTTAGCCCAACAATTTTTAATTTAATTTTCAGCTCCAATGAAGATGTTTGTCTACACTAATATTTTATTTCCTGGCAATACATATCCATTGTTGTCTTTTAATTTTTATATTATTTGTTGCGTCACCGCATACCTTCCCGTTGCCAATTATATTTAAGCCAATTAGTATAATTCTTTTGATTAATAATTATGTTATAGAGAAACAATGGTTAAATGTAGAAATGAATAATGTAAAATACAATTTATAATTCTGTTACTCTTGTTGATTCATATAGCAAGCAAGTTAAGTTTTGGCGAAGCAATTAAGTAGATAGTGAGTAGTCAGTTTATTAGTTGTTCCAATAAAATCGGCAAACCAGAAAGTCATTTCTCAAGGCTCAGTTCATGAGAAGAGTGTGTTCAAAAATGTTAAAGATCAAATATAAGAAGCACTTAGATCAATTTCTGGGAATTGTAGAGGAAACAAGTATTTGAAAATTTGGCCTTCTCGAATGCTAACATAAATTGTAATATATGAAAACTTATAGCATAGGATCCTTGTTGGGTAGTTATGTTGTAGGCGGGACTATGTAAACAAATGAAACCAAAAACAAGAAATATTTCGAAAACGATCACATCCACGAAATATCATAATTGTAAGTTTTAACGTGCTCTACATTTTTCGTGTGGTACGTTTTTGTCCAGCTCTTACGGTTTAGCAGTTATGTAGAATTCCGTAAAATTCATCCAAAATAACGCATTCTTCAGAAGCTGTTCCCAGAAAATTCAAGATACACATTTCATGTGACAGGTCTTTAGTATACAATACTTTAATCAAAATCATTAGCCATTTTTGAGAGAGTCAAACTTTTCGAAAATTGGTCTATGTAAAGTGTAATTTTGGGTGGGGTATTTTTCTCAAAATCTTCGTGTCGCATCTCTGGACCAGCTTTTTAAAGATTTGACTATCTTTGACTATCGGTCTGAATGTTTTAAAATCGATTGTCATTGAAATTCCTTTCTTTACTTGGCTAGTAGTAAAATAAAAGACACACGGGCGATTTCCTGTTTAAGAATAACAAGAAATAAATACGAAACGGTTACCTGCACAACAAAAATGTAAATGACAAATTGTATGTTTTTGCGAGATCTACATTTTTGTGTAGTCAGATGTCTAGCTCTTACGTGTTTAAAGAATGTGTTGCTATCTGATGACTTGAAGAATAAAACTCCTTCTGAATGAATTTAGCTTCATAAATTATTCAAACAAAATTCAAAATATACCTTTTGTTTTCCTGAAAATGCCTTAACATGTGGTAGTTTAATTGAATAGGTAGAACAACTTTTGATAAAATAAAAAAAGCAAGTGTTTATTATAAGGATATTTTGTAAGTAGTTTAATTAAGAAATTTAAATATTTTTAGTATTTTTTCTGGGTATATTATGGTGTAATTTCTTTCACAATCTTCATGCTCCATATAACCTTGAAAATGTTGAACTAGCTTTGATATCCATTCAAATGAAGTATGATGTTTTCTCTTTGCTGACGGCTGTAGAATGTGAGATATTTGTCTCAGATTATCCATGAATGGGGCGAGAATTGACGACACCAGTTATATTCTATTTAATGAAGAATGTGGAGCTGCATATACGACTACTCACACAAAGCGATTACACAATTTGTACGGCGAAGAAGAAGATACTTCTTTAAACATCTAACTATTGCTTATTCTCCTACATCCTATACGCGAATTTAACGTTTATCCGGGTTAATAATAGATAAATAGACTAATAAGCTTTCATAAAAAAACATTTGTAGAAGAGTGAGTAAATACATTTATGTAAAGCACACAAGATATGCTTTGAATGATGTCTCTTTCGTGCTTTTTATTCTGGTTATGAAAATATCATGTAATTTCAAAGCGACCGCTTAGTAGTGTCTCTCTACTGCTAGAGTAAGTAGGGAAATAATAATAATAATAATAATAATAATAATAATAATAATAATAATAATAATAATAATAACATCCTCGTTGGCCATATGGGACGATGAATGAAATTGATGATATGCTGCTCAAATGATCTCGGGGTCCATTGAACCTAAAGTTACTCAACATTCGTCTTGTCAGGATAAGGGAAAACTCCGAAAAAAAAAAAAAAATATCCAGGCAACTCACCCTATGCGAGATTTAAACTGTTGAATGTGAGGCATATATGCTAGCAACGGGCTTAATTATTGTATTCCATAAGATTAGGAAGTGATCTTTTGAGGCTCCATGAAACCACAAAAAACATTTTTACGTTCTCTAAACAAACTATGTACTAGTGTATAGAGAAGCTATTTCACTCCACCCATAGATTTAATACCGAGATTTCACCGGAAATATGTTTTATGGTCTCCCTGTATCCAAAAAAGCATTTTCAGAAAAAGGCCTATGTGTGTGTTCGTGTGTCGTGTGAACACGATATCTCAAAAACGAAAGGACGGTAAAATACCACACTTGGTGTTTAAGTTTAGTATCTTCCAGAGATGCGACACGAAGATTTTGAAAAAAAATATCCCCCCAAAATTACACTTTACATAGACCAATTTTCGAAAATTTTGACCTTTTCAAAAATGGCTAACGATTTTGATTAAAGTATCGTATACTAAAGATGTTTACCTGTCATATATACATCTTTTTTCGTGGATGTGATCGTTTTCGAGATATTTCTTGTTTTTGGTTTCAGCTTTAAAAAACTTATACTGTTTTCATACAGGAATTTGTCAGCTCGTACAAGTAAAGAACCTTCAGTCACTTAGCAACCAGCTTTTGACTATCACTTTAACCTATGGTACACCCTTATTTCGCTTCTACTTACAAGGAAGCAAGTAATAAGACTGTTCCTGCTAACCTTTTCTTGATTAGTATACAGTAAATAGAAGATAAGCTTTTTAACAATAATTTGTTGCAGAGATGTAGAGAAAGTCATGTGAATGGAACACTTAAGATTTGTTTAAAAACGTCTGTGTGCATGTGTCAGTGTATGTGCTGCGAACAACGCAACTAAAAGACGAGAACTTGGTATTTATATTCAGTATTTTTCAAAGATGGGATATGAATAGCTTGAAAAAAAATCTGATGTGTACATGACTTTCTCTATATCCCTGCAACAAATTATTCTTAAAAAGCTTATACTTCTATTTACTTTATGCTAATCGAGAAAAAATTAGCAGAAATAGTCCTATTACTTGCTTCCTTGTAAGTAGAGGCGAAATAAGGGACTACCATAGGTTAAAGTTCTTTTGTTTATATGGATCGGAGTTGACAAGTTCCTGTATGAGAAAAATATAAGTTTTTCATAGTAGAAACCAAAAATAAGGAATGTCTCAAAAATGACGAACTCCACGAAAAAAAATTATATAACATAAATTGTGTGTTTTAACGTGCTCTACATTTTTTGTGTGGTAAGTTTTTGCCCATCTCTTACGGTTTAGCAGTTATTCAAAATTCCGTAAAATTCAACCAGAATAAACCATTCTTCAAAGGCTATTCCTAGAAAATTCAAGATATAAATTTTATTTTTCAGGTAATTATGTTTAATATACGAAATTTTAATCAAAATCGTTAGAGCCATTTTTGAGAAAATAAAATTTTTCGAAAAAAGTTCCATGTAAAGGGTAGTTGGGGGTGGGGGGATTTTTCTCAAAATCTTCGTTTCGCATTCCTGGAAGATACTAAACTTAAATACCAAGTTTGGTATTTTACCGACTATTCGTTTTTGAGTTGTCGTGTTCACAGACACACGGACACACTGACACTCGGACATACGGAGACACACACACACACACACACACACACACACACACACACACACACACACACACACACACACACTCGGACCTTTTTGTGAAAATGCTTTTTTTGGATTTTGGGGACCCTAAAACTTATGTTTCCGGTGAAACCTAGATTTCGAATTTTTGGGTGGAGTGCAATACCTTCTCTATACACTATGTACATAGTGCGTATAGAGAAAGTAAAAATAGTCCATTTACAATTACCTTTTATACGGAATTGTTTTTTGATATTTCCTCAAAAGTAGATCAAACATTACTTTACTTTAAATATATTTACATTACAAATAAATAAATAACTCGCTTATTTGATTTTAAATAAATAAATGGAATATTCTGAGAATAACCCGTGAAGTCTTCGTAAATCGCAAGGAATGTAATTGTGTAAAAGATAAAAGTTTGGTAATAGACAAAAACAATCTATACAAAAAATATAGATCCCTTTAAAACTAACAGTTTACACTAACGTTTTTATTAAGGTATTACACTTTAAAGATGTTTACGCTACAAATAAATAAATAGCTTATTTATTTGTGGTCTAAATAAATAAATATGTGAACATACAGACCGATAGATAGATGGATGGATGGATGGATGGATGGATGGATGGATGGATGGATGGATGGATGGAAGAAAATAATTTATACAAAAAATATATATACCTTTAAAACATGTGGTCTATTTAAATAACTGTTTCTGGCATAAGCATATTAAGAATTATTATTGCTTACTTTAATTATTTTAAAGATGCAAGGCAAACATTATAATCAGTTCAAATAATTCTTGAACTTAGTTGATTATTTGATTTCCGGACACATGGTTACATGCGCTGACGCATATTAAAAATAAGAAAAAAAGAATAAATGCCTTCATAAAAGTATATTAAATACATCTATTGTGTGGAACGTCTAAAGCGATAAAGATACTAAACTTGAGAAAGGCGTGTTTGTCTCCTCCAATCAGCATATTCTTATAATCACGTGTAAGCATATCACACACGTAATCCTATGCAGCACGTAGCTAGAGGTCGAGAGTACACTGCTGCTGTTAATGTGCGGTATTAAAATGTTCTTGTGCTGACGATGGGATTTTGTCAGCTAGCGCTATGTAAGCACTACATATTTCCTGTTAATGGTCTATTTGTTTTAGCTCTCCGGCAGTTATTTATCAAAATATACTGTACGAGCACTATGGACAAGTGTTTGCTCTCCTGACTGTAGAATTAATTCCAGCTAAGCGGCAAATCCTCTATATTCGCCATTCTATTCGATTTATGAAAGATAATTACATGACTCTCTGTAACTATTCTACAACAAAAGCTTATTCTTCTAATTACTTCATCCAGTTGAGGAAAAACATTAAAAGAAATGGTTTTATTTTATATATACTCTTAGATTCAAAGGAGTAACGAATTGCACAAGGTTAAAGCAAATCTGTAAATAATGCTATCATAGACTGCCTCCGTGGTCGAGTGGTCAGCGAGCTGACTTCTCACCCGGAGGGTTCGATTCCCGGCCGGGGCGGGGTATTTCTCTTTATCCAGATTTATTCCCTATCCCCCACAGAGTCTGGAAGTATGTATGTGTGTATTTGAGAAAAATAAAATGATTTAAACCACCGTAAAGAACCTACAGACAACGAGTTGTTTCAAATGCAAAGCCCTCAATATGACTTTAGATGTTAAAGGGGGCTATATAAATGAAACAATAAAAAAAAAAAAAAAAAAATGATGTGTTCCATTCACAGGACTTCCTCTACATCGCTGCAACAAATTATTCTTAAAAAGCTTATACATCTATTTACTTCACGCTAATCAGAAAAAATTAGCAGGAATAGTCTTATTACCTGCTTCCTTGTAAGTAGAACCAAAATAAGGGAGTACCATAGGTTAAAGTAATATTCAAAAGCTGGTTGTTATGTCACTGAATTCCTTTGTCTGTTTGGGAAGCGGTTGACAAATTCCTGTATGTGAAAAGTATAAGTTTTTCAAAGCAGAATCCGAAAACAAGGAACGTCTCAAAAACGATGAACTTCACGAAAAAAATGTATATAGCATAAATTGTGTGTTTTAACGTGCTCTACATTTTTCGTGGAGTAAGATTTTGTCCAGCTCTTACGGTTTATCAGTTATTCATAATTCTGTAAAATTCGTCCAGAATAAAGTACTCTTCAAAGGCTATTCCCAGAAATTCAAGATATACAATTTATTTGTCAGGTAAACAGGTTTAATATTCGATATTTTAATCAAAATCGTCGGAGCCATTTTTGAGAATATCAAAATTTTCGAAAAAGGTTCCAGGGTGTAAAGGGTAGTTTGGGGTGGGGGGATTTTTCTCATAATCTTCGTGTCGCATCCCTGGAAGATACTAAACTTATATACCAACTTTGGTATTTTACCGACTTTTCGTCTTCACAGGCACACGGACACACACAAACACAAACACACACATACACACGGACCATTTTCTTAAAATGCTTTTTTTTTTTTGATACAGTGAACACTAAAACATATATTTCCGGTGAAATCTCGGTATCGAGTTTTTGAGTAGAGTGCAATACATTCTCTATACACTATGTACATAGTACGTATAGAGTAAGTAAAAACCTAATGAGGAGGTGAGAAAACAAGGAGTGATGACACAACTACCCTACTGGTTCCAGGTTGAGAACTCCCTGGCAGTTGGACATGCAGGCCGCAGACTACCACCAAGGGATGTACGTATACGCCGGCAGCCATCCGAAGACGGAGAAAGTTTCAGAGAACATCTTTATCTCTTCCACGCTGCACCAAAGCACCATCGCACATATTCCATACCCTGAAACAGGCCAAACGGTTGAAGGATATACGAAAGGATTAATAGAACGATATGGAAAGGCAGAACATTCGTAGGGAGAAAGAAACAACTCCAGCATTCGCCTGATGACACAGAGAAATGAGTCAAAGTGAGCAGTCACCGGGAATTGAAGCCGGGATCTCCAGAACACGAGGACCGCGCGCTACCGCGGTGCAAGCTCACTGGGTATCCTTACAACCACAGCTTATGCTGTCATAAATGCAGAGATGATGAAAGTGTGTGTAGTTTGATGTGACAATGATGTTATTATGTATCGCATCGTTCAAGAACAAACATCACTTTGTTCTTCTTTACTCTAAGCTGAAATAGTTCCAGTGCTTTTGAAAGCATTTGTAGAAGCATTTTAATGTGCGATTTTACTAAATGCAACAGCTATTTGTAACCATCTGTACCCATAGCATTAAACTGATGCCATTTCGGCTCTTCTACTGGAAGCAAGGCTATTCATAGAACTGTTTACCTCCGAAATAAACAATCTAATTAGCAGATAACGCTGCAGTGTACTTTTGATTGCTGCATTGGGGGTAAGTGATGTTTTCTGCGCAATTTGCAGCTCCCCTTTGTTTATTAATTCATTTATTTGTTTATTTTCGACGCAGTGCATTTGTGTATTCGTTCTGAACGTCATGAGGCGTGCTCAATTGTATGTCTGCGGTTGGAGCACAATTCTCTTCGCGCACCGTTTTGATTGGTTCGCTGAGTAGCTTTGGAACGAACAAGAATATTAACAAAAAGTAGAACACTCGCCTCATTGACTCTTTACAGCGTTATTTGCACGAATAGGCAATAGCGCTCATTGCAGGGGTGGAAATTTCATCCGTATGACTGTGGCGATGCTGTGTTCATAGGAACGAATAAAAATTGCACGCGACAGAAATACAATTGTCATTAAGGCTGGTAATACGATTAATGCTAACGATGATGAAATAACAAGAATTGTTCTGTGATTATGATTTTTAACGCGATTTTCGCGCAAGGCTGCGAAGTCTCATTACCAACGAATTACAAATCCAGTAAAATGGGAATTAAAGAATGGCGCTGGCTTTAAAATGAGCGTTTTTTTGTTGCTATTCAACAAGACATTACTTCGTACGTATTTAGGAATAAGAAGAACTAAACATTATTATTAGAGCATTTGTAGCCTTGTATTTCTCAACGAAAAAAAAAGTCTCAGAAATACTTAAGTTCCAGATTTGACTGGATAAAATATTTGACAGTCTGAATATTATAGTCATATTCAACGTGAATAAAAATACAGAAATTTAGTCCTCAGTTTGGTCACATATGATATAAAGATGTAACAAACCGAGCAGGATGGCCCTGTAGTTTGATTCTCATGGCTGCCCTTACAGATCCTTCTTGATTATTACGGGATGGCTGGGAAGCTTAATTTCATCCCCAACATTTTTCGTCCACCAATTTCTCTTCCCATTATTTCCTTGTCATTTGTTTCAGGGTTGAATATCGATGACAAGTGGATGGATGGTGGCTTGCGCACTGTAAAGGACAAATCCTCGACGTCAGTAGCATTCAAAAGCTTTCAGGACTTTCTGAGATCACACTGGAGCAAGGCCTGGAAGATATCGTAGGCGTTCATCTGTAACCATTAGGAACCCCTTCCATGCTTGAGCCCGTCATCATGCGGATCTAATTATTCTTCGGGACTCTATCCTCATCCCTTCCTCCCGGGGTACGTAAGACGCAAATGGCCCTCAGGGTCTAGTACGTCCGTGTGTAATTCTAATTCTAAAGGATGTAACAACAATTTTTGGGTGTGTCGGAGCGCTCATGTCAGCCTTAATTTGGCTACATTTTGCTCTCACAGATCAATTTCCAAACTTATTTAGAAAAGGGCGATTTAAATGTAGGTATTGGTATTATGTGAAACATTCATTCTTTTAGTAATTAGTAATAAATCGACACAGCTCAATTTAATGCTTTAAATACATTCAGCTCACCAAAAGAGGCGTGCATTTTAGCTCAGCGCGTTATACTTATGATTGTAGTTCTCGGCTAGCTTAGGTTTTCAGATATAAACTGGAGAAATACTTAAACGAAAAAAAAGTGAAATATTCACTATCTCTGCCTTTTCTACAACAAACTGTTGCTACAATAATGTCTTATTCTATCCATTTTGCTAATCGAAAAAAACATTAGCAGAAAAGCTTTATTGACTACACATTTCCTTATAGATACGAGGAAAAATACAATGAAGTGATATTCAACTGTTTTAGAAGCCGGTCACATTGTGATGACTTTGAAATTCGATATACCAGAATAACAAAATAAAAAATAAAAACGAATGACGACTCCCCATTTGATAAAATTATAAGTATCAGAAAATGTAAGCCAATAACAAGGAAGAGCTAAAAAATGTTAACTCCCCAAAAGTGGTTTTTGGACTCAGGGTTCCTAAAACACATATTTCCGGTAAAATTTCGACATTGAATTTTTATCTAGGTATAGACGTAATTTGTGTGCTATAATGAATCCAATTTGTATCTTACGGTTTACTTGTTCTGCAGAAATATTCAGAATGACAAAAAACAAGAGCGGGAACAGAATGAGCACTATACCCAACACTAGAAAATTCAATATATATATTATTAGTACGAAAAATATTTTGACATTATGACATTTTAATCAAAATGGTTGGAGCCATTTTTGAGAAAATTAAAACTTTCGTAAAAGATTCCATTTAAAGATTTCTGGGGGATTGAGGATTTTCTAGAAAATGTTCGCAACATTGGAAGAGCTGAATTTAAATGTCACGTTTAGTATTAAACCGACTCTTCGTTTTTTGAATTTTGCTATTCACAAACATACACAAACATTGAGGTTTTCTAAAACCTCCTTCTTTGGATTCGTATATATTTCCGGTGAAATCTCGACCTCGAATTTTTGGTGGAATGCAATACATTTCCTTAACTATACGTCAGAGAAAGTAATAAAACAAAACACTAAGATACTTTTCAGAGTGCATTTGTTTACATCTTAATCGTTAACATTCTAATCTAAAACCACAATAACATCTCAGATGTTTACAAAGTCATGTACCAAAAACAGTTACCTTCCTTGGTTTAATGGTTGCCATGCTAATTTCATATGCCCAAGGTCGCGGGTTCAAACCTAAGACGACGATGGCTTTTTTCGGGTGTAAAAATCCTAGCATGGATTCCTTCGGAAGGGAAGTAAAGCCGTTGGTCCTGTGTCATAGATTTACGGCAAGTAAAAGAACCTCAAGCCTGATAGATAGGCCTCAGAGCAAAATTAAGCGGTCTTTCACGCCCAATTTAGACTGGGGCGCTGAGAACCACAGTACTAAAAGAGCGTCCATAAATAACACGGCATTTACATTTTATCAAACAAAAAATAAAAATACAAAAAAAAAAAAAACACTGCAGTATGCAAAGCTACTTTGAATGAAAAACCGAAATGTGTTTTACTAGCACATTGAAACGAAAATCAAGGCTCTCTGCGTATCTGAGAGTATATAAAAGTACTTCATATCTCATGTTTAAGTACTCAATATGTTTAAGAATTGTCTGAGTTGCCTAGATGGCGTTTTGATAAACAAA
This sequence comes from Hymenopus coronatus, assembly GCA_030762935.1. Classification (NCBI taxonomy): domain Eukaryota; kingdom Metazoa; phylum Arthropoda; class Insecta; order Mantodea; family Hymenopodidae; genus Hymenopus; species Hymenopus coronatus. The sequence goes on along the minus strand of CM060889.1, from coordinate 36,591,731 downwards.
AAGAAAATTGCAATGATAAAGATTATGTTCATTTCTTGAACACTTTGAAATGATGGACAATTCAGTTGTGAAAAAAGAACTTTTCCCTTGTATCGGAGCATTCTAGGGCTCATTTGCATAAGGTAGTACCAATTATACTATATTACTATTATTATTAATATATAATTATAATTTAAGTTATACTTCGCCAATGCTATATAGTGAAGATTATATAATAGTGAACGTAACACTTAATTGATTTATTTATTTAAATTTGAATATCTGTATTGTCAATAATATTTTTAGTGTGTGAAGGATTGCATTCAAAGTACTTAAATATATTCTCAATGATCTTATCTCTTCCGGGATACGACTTAAATGATAAATTTCCTCTTAATTGAGTTTTAGTCGAGAAGATCTACTCATACAAATCATATACCCATTTACCGTATGGAGCTTCTGCAGCCTTCGATCTGTTTCAATATGGATGAAAATCATATTTTTGTATTCGCTAGTACTCAACCCACCAATTTTCGATTTGTTGACAGCAACTGTAATGTATGTAAAATACCAGACTTCAAATTTGAGCACAAAGGAAGTCCATTGAAATGGTAGCATTGGGTAGAGTCGCTCTAGCTTGAGGTGCACGTGGAGCGGAATTCGGTTATTGGAAGCTACTACAAGAAAACAAGGGATTAGTTTTCCATTAACCATTACTGCGGGCGGTATTTTCATATCTAGAACTTACGGCGCAGGTGGGCCAGGTGTTTTCTATGTCTATATATTTACTTTTTTTAAAGTTAATATGCTTTAAGACTGTTTCCTAAATGAATGGCTTATTCAAACAAGGTTTACTAGGACCGAGTTAGCTGAAAATGAAAAAAAAGTCCCATTTTTTTAATTATATCACACAAATATTCTACAGACACTAGTGATCCCCCGTTTCTAAAAGCTCAGGACATGTTTAAATCAACTATGCGTTATCTTTTTATCACTCTTCTCTTTCTGTACGAGTCTGTCTAATTCATACACTTTTGCATGTGAAATTGTCTCCTTACATTTGAGTTTTAATGCCATATATAATCTGAATTGTGGTATATGAAGTTGAAAGCTAAAATAAAGGCTAAAAACTAGCACACGTCTTATATCAACAACTTCATAAAACAAAAATGTATTTCTTTTAAACTAATACTATCAATTTAAATAAAATTCTTACATTTATTTTCACTGCACAGTAGCATCAAACACGCTACTATATACAATTATGACAACTTTGATTGGGTAAGCGTAGTTTAATTTTTTTTCGTGGTTAAAGCATTTATTTATGTTATTTGAAAAAAAAACTATTTGAGCCAGAGCTTTGGATAGGTTCTTTCTTTAGTGATATTAAAGTGACAATTATCAAGTAAATAGCTTTTAAATTAAAAATGTCCTTGCTAACATCTGATTACTGAAATGACGCTTTTTTACCAATAACTTAATGTTACCACATTATTAATTGATGCCTGTGGAAAATTACTAAGATCTTTGCCGACACTTGAAAGATACTAGGTTTACGCGCCATAGTCCTTAAATCAATTTGTTCTGTTTTGAAGGGCTCAATAGCCCTCTTAAGAAATCACTTTGATACTGTTTATCCTCAATGATGCTTCTCACCAGCACCTCAAAATGTTTAATTTATTTCAAATGTTTAATCTATAGCTAACGTTGTAGCTCGAATTTTAATATTATTTTATAGTATGGTTTTGTTTATTTTACTTTCTTTACAGATAACTTTCTCTAATAGATAACAGTAGGTAGAGTAGATATTGTATTTAATTCAAAGGATCTATGTAGAGATTTCACCGGAAATATATATATGTTGAGGTCCCGTGATTAAAAATAGTCCATGCGTGCGCGCGCGCGCGTGTGTGTGTATGTGCATGTGAAAAGTCGGGTAAAAATTGATATTTAATGTCAGAATCTTCCAAGGATGCGCCACGAAGATTTTCAAGAAAATCTCCTGCCTCAAACTACCTTTTACATGGAATAAATTTCCAAAATGTTGATTTTTTCAAAAATGTCTCAAATGATTTTGAAAAAAATGTAAATATACCAAAGATATAAAAACTAATTACATCACAAATGAAATGTATATCTTGTATAAATATATACATATACATGCATATATTTAGACACAAAGCTAGTACACAAAGACATGTAGATCTGGTTAAACTCTCAGTTTATGTCATATGTTTTTTTGTAGAGTTAACGTTTTCCGAAATACTTCTTGTTATTTATTTCAATTTTAAAATACTTTAAACATTTTTCACACAGGAAGTGCTCATCCGCTACCTATTTATCAATGTGAATCGTATGGTGACAGCTTTTAAAATATTTAACTATCGCTATAGCTTCTATTTACAAGAAAGCAAATAATAAGAAAATTTCTGTTAATTTATCTAGCTTAACATGATGTAGATCAAAGAATAATCTTTTGGAAAATAGTTTTTTAGGTACAGATAGAGAAAGCCATGTAAATGCAATACATCAGGTATTTTTACTTTCTCTATACGCACTATGTACACAATGTATAGAGAAGGTATTACACTCCACCCAAAAATTTGATACTGAGATTTCACCGGATATATATATGTTTTAGGGTCCCCAATATCAAAAAAAAGCATTTTCACAAAAAGGTCCGTGTGTGTGTCCGTGTGTCTGTGAACACGATAACTCAAAAACGAAAAGTCGGTAAAATACAAACTTTGTATTTAAGTTTAATATCTTCCAGGGATGCGACACGAAGCTTTTGAGAAAAATGCCCCGCCCCAACTACCCTTTACATGGAATTTTTTCGAAAATTTTGATTTTTCCAAAAATGGCTCTAGCGATTTTGATTAAAATTTCGTATATAAAACACATTTAACCTGACAAATATTAATGTATATCTTGAATTTTCTGAGAATAGTCTCTGAAGAGTAGTTTATTCTAGATCAATTTTACTGAATTTTGAATAACTGCTAAACCGTAAGAGATGGACAAAAACTTACTGCACAAAATGTAGACCATATTAAAACACACAATTTATGTTATATACACTTTTTTCGTGGAGTTCGTCGTTTTTGAGACATTCCTTATTTTTAATTTCTGCTATGAAAAACGTATATATTTCTCATACTGGAACGTGTCAACTCCTATCCATATAAATAGAGGAACTTCATTGACAAAGTAACCAGCTTTCGACTATCACTTTAATGTATGGTAGTACCTTATCTCGCTTCTACTTACAAGGAAGCAAGTAATAGACTATTTCCGCTATTTTTTTCTGATTAGTATAAAGTAAATAGAAGCATAAGCTTTTTAAGAATAATTTGTTGCAGCGATATAGGGAAAGTCATGTGAATGGTACACATCAGATTTTTTATTGTTCTATTCAACCGTTTATATGCATTCTTGTTGATAATGCAAAGTGTTGTCCATGAGGCAACCTTACACAAAAGGAATCTTTAAAAGTAATTCAGTGGGTATTTAGTGATAACGGTTTTAAAAGCGAAATGCAAGACTTGTGTGTGCTTCTGTAAACAATTACAATCAGAGGCACGTGATACAGACTGTTAGGAATTGCACACTTGGGATTTTGCGTTTAAAGCGGGTATGGTTGGGGTATCAGATTTAGAGAGAGCAAAGTGTGGCATTTGGTTGCAGCAGTCATAACCTGTCCACTTGAGAGCGAGCGGGTGCTGCGCTAGTAACATACCCCGTTTCATTTGTATTCCACATTTTCACTTTACACGTTCGCAGAGCAGGGGTCAGTTTATACAAACACCGACATTACGTGCAAAGTGATTGCGCCAGCAGGTGAAAACTCGCACGTGTGTGATATTTTAAGTAAATGATTCACACATTCTGACACATGGTGCTTGCTTTAGCAATTAACTCTGACGAATTGTGTCGTAAAGTACTGGCGAGAGAAGTTTAAAAGTATAAAATGCCGTTTCACACGTTGCGCTGAAAGTTATTGAATGTGCAAACTTTGTTGTTCTGGGATATTAAAACAATACAAGCCAGCATACGTTATCACGGACGCTTTATTCCAACTAATATAAACATTGGGTGAACCATTAGAAACTCATTCTAATGCCTTAATGATAATGTGAAGGCAGGGAAATGAATATATGCAAGTATTATTTAACATATGCTGATGAAGACTTTATTCATTTTTTAATCATTTTTACTTTCTCTAGCCCCGTATGTACAATGTGCATAGGGATAGGGAAGTATTGCATTCCACCCAAAAAATCGATGTCGAGATTTCACCGGAAATACATGTTTTAGGACCCCTTGAATCCAAAAAAAGCATTTCCAGAAAAAGGTCCGTGTGTGTGTGTCCGTGTGTCTGTGAACACGATAACTCAAAATGAAAAGTAGATAAAATACCAAACATGGTATTTAAGTTCAGTATCTTCCAGGGATGCGACACGAAGATTTTGAGAAAAATCCCCCCGCCCCAAACTACACTTTACATGGAACTTTTTTCGAAAATTTTGATTTTCTTAAAAATGGTTCTAACGATTTTGATTAAAATATCGTATATTAAAGATATATACCTGATAAATAAAATGTATAAATTGCATTTTCTGGGAATAACTTCTAAACACCTGTTTATTCTGGATGAATTTTGCTTAATTTGGCATAACTAATAAACTGTGAGAGATAGACAAAATCTTACTATACAAAAAATGTAGGACGTGTTAAAATACACAATTTACGTCATATACATTCTTTTCGTGGAGCTCACCGTTTTCGAGGTATTCATTGTTATTAGTTTCAGTTGTAAAATACTTATACTTTGTTCTACTCCTGGCCAAGAAAAGAAGCGATTTGTAATGATAATCGCATAACGACAGCTTTTAAAACATTTGACAGTCGATTTAGCCAAGTGTATTCCCTTATTTTCTTCCTACTTATAAGGAATTAAGTAATAAGAACATTGTGCTGAATACCTCGATTATAAGGTGCAGAAAGAAGAATAACCGTATGTAAGAAGTTTGTAGAACGGCTAGAGAAAGTCATGTGAGTGTAACACATCAGATTTTTAATGAATAACTTATATACTCAGTTTTATTTCCCCCTTTTGTTTTGAAGTTACCTATACATAGTAAAACAGTTATACATGATTATTTCTACTTTCTCTAGCGAATGTACATACAATGTACATAGTAGCTAGAGAAGGTAGGTATTGTATTCCACTAAAAATTTGATATTAAGATTTCACTGGAAATATATGTTTTGAGTTTCCCTGAGTCCAAACAAAGCATTTTTAAAAAAAGTTGCCCGTGTGTGTATGTCTCTTTCGGTCTTTCTATGTGTCTGGGAAACATAGCTCAAAAACGAAAAGACCATTAAATTGCATACTTAGTATTTATGTTTAGTATCTTCCAAGGATGGGACAGGAACATTTTCAAGGAAATTCCTTTACGTGAAGAATTTTGAAAATATAAACTTTTCTCAAAAATGGCTCTAACGATTTTGATTAAAATGAATACATTAAATATATTTATATCAGTAATAAAATGTTTATTTTGAACTTTCTGGGAATAGTCTCTGAAGACGTCTTTATTCTGGATGAGTTTTGCAGAATCAGATAACAGTAAAAGCAAAGGAGAAGGACAAAAGCTTACTATGAAAAAAGCATGACTCCTCAATAAAACACATAATTTATGTCATATATGTTATTTTCTTGTACAGTTGACCGTTTTCAATATACTCCTTGTTATTTATTTCATTGTTCAGCTACCTAATTTTTCTCAAACGGGACTATGCAAAGCGAACCGAACCTCAGTTGTTTCACATGACCAGCTTTTAAAATATTTGACTCGCTTGATTGTTATTTCTCTTCTCCTCGGAAGGAATAAGATCAATTCTGCTAATGTTTATCTAAATAAAAGAAAAACGTTTTGTAGGAATCTTTTGTAAGAACAGTTTGTATATGGAGCAGCTTTACGTTCTTGTTGTAGAGGTAACCGTTTCCGAGATATTCGTTACTGTTGGTTTCAATAGTAAAGTACTGATTCTTTTCTCAGACAGAAAGTGCCGGTTTTTTTTCTTTTTGTTTTTTTGTTTTTTTTTTTGTACTTTTTTTTTTTTTGTTCTACTCCTGGCTGAGCAAAGAAGCGATTTGCAATGACAATAACGACAATGACGCATAACGACAGCTTTTAAAACATTCGACTATCGCTTCAGTCTACTTATAAGAAACTGAGTAATAAGAGCATTCTGTTTATGTTTATCTCCATTAGCATCGAGTAGAAAGAAGAATAGTTTCTTTTATAAGAAGAAAGTAGAACAACTAGAGAAAGTCATGTGAGTGTAACACATCAGTTGTTTATTTTGTTTTATGGAATCTGTTAGCTCTGATGTGTATTAAAGCATATCAGCTGTGTCCCAGTATTTTGAGAGCAGATGTTACAGCGGAAGATAGAAGATATGGAAGTTTCTAGGTCGCTCCTACACCTATTTACTTGATCGCTAACAACAGCATAAAGAGAGCATTACCAAATTATTGAACAATGATGGTAGTTAATTTAATATTTATTTTAAAGAAATATAGAATATATTTTATATATTATTTATATTTATAAAAATGTATTATTCTTCCATTCATCACCCAATTATATATTTGTTTCTCTCTGTGTTTTACTTACATCATTTTACTTACATGGCCATCACAAAGGATGTTTTAAACACCTTGTGGATCGGTGTCTGGACAATTATCCTTCTAGTTCCTATTTCTCTACCTACCATCTTCCTTCGTCACGTGTCCACAGAGGCCTTGGTGCTAGGCAACTCTAAAGTGCTTCAGTACTCATGGACAGATAACTACTTAAGCATGTCCAAAGATGCCATTGCAATTCACCATTAGGGTATGCCCTCTCAAACAATTTGAGAAATTAGTGATGAATCGTCATTTTTCCACGGTAGCTCAGTGGTAGAGTAACTGGCTTAGAGATCGAGATATCCCGGCTATAGCATTGAATTTTAGTCTGGCTATACTTATCCAACTCCTGTCTTAAGCACAGCTTGGGTGAAAAAAACATTTAAATGTCCAAATATATTTTAGTAACAAAAAGCTGTATCTCTGCTTCTAGAGGCACCGGTTAGATGGCATTAGGGTGCGGTCCAGCCTGTTTGCATCCAATACTTGTACGTAGATGAAAGCACAATCATTGTTATCATCCAATCTCTCTCTCTCTCTCTCTCTCTCTCTCTCTCTCTCTCTCTCTCTCTGATCTTTTTATTTAAGGTGAAACTTTGGGTCATAGTCTTTATTAAATAGCAATAATTATATAACTGTATTCTAGTACCGTCCAAGACTGAGACAGTCTGTTCCTCAGGGGTGGATTAATATAATTTATTTTTATAGTTTTAAACATAAAAGTTAGAAAACATTAGAACTATTAATGAAACCTGTAAAAATTTATTTTCATCACACAAAATCTTTCCACATAATGCTTTTAATTGTGGTTTTATATTTAAAGCTGTTACAGCACTGCAAATTTGGATACTTTTATTAAACTGTTTATAATTTTAATCCAAATTTGCTTCTGTGTTTGGTAGCTTCTGTTGTTAAACAGTTGGGCTCAAATAAGCACATAAAAGTCAGACCTTTATTAATTATCCAATCCAGAGAGACACCATGGTACAAATAACTTTGTCGACCAACGGGATTTGATATAGGACCACCAGTTTATGGGCCACAAAAATTGTCAGCTAAGCCATTCTACACGATAATACATTCTTGTAAAAAAAAAAAAAAAAAAAAAAAAAAAGAATATCGCCACTAGTCATACCCTTCGAGAAATTAGTGTACAGCAAGCAACACAAAGGGATTAAAATTCTGATGTGATCCATTCACATTGCTTTCTCCACATCTCTGTAACAAATTATTGTTAAAACGCTTAATTCTCTATGCACCTTATGATAATCGAGATACACATTAGCAAATTTTGTCTTAATTATTTGCTTCCTTGTAAGTAGAAGGAAAATAAAGTAACACACTATGCTAAAGTGATAGTCAAATCGTTTAAAAGCTGGTTGCCCGTGGCTGAAAACTGTTACTATGCAGGACTAGAGTTTACAACTTTCCGTGTGAGAAAAGTTTGAGTATTTTAAATCTAAAAAAAAAAACAACAAGGAATATCTCAGCAATGGTCAATTCCACGATATGACATAAATTTTGTGTTTTAATGTGATATATATTTTTGTGGAGTAAGTTTTTGTCTATCTCTTACAGTTTACCAGTTACGCAAAATCCTGCAAAGTTCATACAGAATAAAGAGGTCTTCAGAGGCTATTGCCAGAACATTTAAGACATACATTTTATTTGCAATATAAATATTTTAATATACGGTATTTTAATCAAAATCGTTAGTAATTTTTCAGGAAATCAAAATTTTCGAAATTTGTTCTATCTAAAGTGCAGTTTGGGTTGGGGGTATTTTTTTTTTAAATCTTCGTGCCGCATTCCTGGTGGATACTAAACTTAATTACCAGGTTTGGCATTTTACCGACTTTTCGTATTTGGGTTATCGTGTTCACAACACATGGACACACTTGGACCTTTTTCTAAAAATGCTTTTTTTTGTATTCAGGGGACCCTAAAACGGTATTTCCGCTGATTGGAGTCGAATTTTTGGGTGGAATGCAATACCTTTTACATGTAGAGAAAGTAAACATTACTCAGCTCTAGAGGAGGCCGGCGCAATAAGTCGAACTGCTTCCTAACAAAAGTAATATTATAATAAAATTGATCGATTGATAGATTAGGTATATAACCTAAAATATGCTTTCGTAAAGATTTATTTTGTGAATTCATTCAAACTTTCAATAGTATATATGTTATTTCTCATGAACTTATTCAAAAGAAGCAACGAGAATTCTATAATCGTTTACTGAATGGTAGTTTGCTTAGCTATATCTTAATATGTACTTTGTTTCATGCAAAAGTTTTGGTTACTACGGAAATGGTGAACTGTTGGCTTGTATAACATTTTTGTCCATAATTTACACTATTGTAACAAATGAAATTCATATAACTTAATAACTAATAAGTTTACATCTGGCACAGGCTAAGTGAGCTGTTCCCTGAATTCTTCAATCAGCACTGGTAGTATATTTGCATTCTTTCCTTATCCTCACTTTCAACCCTTCAAGGCTATTTTGTAACTTCGTTGTTAAGAAAGGGGCTACAATTATTTGTTAGTTTTAAAAAACTGCTTTTCTAAATTTTCTGTTTGACGTTCTGTAAACGCGTTTGTTACCCTCATGTTTGTTTCCTCGCCGGTTGTTAAGCAACTGAAGTGACTAATGGAAAATTCTGCGATAGCGTCTTGTTTTCTGTCAACAGCACCGCCGGTATACCGACTACCTTGCTATGGCAGAATGCGAAGATTTTGCATGGAAAATACAGAATATATGTAGTTATGTGGATTTTTTAAATTTACGCCATTACCTAACACAGGAAGGGACCCCCAAAATTGAATATGCTGTGGAGAAACCTCGCAGAGTGGCGGTGTAAAATTAGATTAAATTTTAGGTTAGAAATGTTCAGCAAAATTAATAACACAAAGTTGAATTTTCAAAATATTTAGATGAAAGTTTTGCTGATTTATATCAATCCATAATTATTGCTTAATTTTATTTATGACATATCCTTTAATAATCCTTTTTAAATATACCAGTTGTTATGCAGATTTTTCTAAAGTTTTAATGTCTGTCATCTAGCATAATTATTAGCTGCTTACAATTTATTCAATGTTTTCCTTTAGTTCAGTTCTGTACAAGTATTCTTGGACCTTATTCTTTGAATGAAAAATATACGTGTCTGATAATTAACCACATTTCGCATTATTAGGTATTCGTTAACCGGAAGATCGTAGAGTAAAGAATGGTCAGTTTCACTTTTCTACTATCTGGGGAATGTTGCTTCTATTAGTACTTTCGGATTATTTTTCATGCGCTTATTTATTAAGTATAAATTAAAATTATTTAATTTAATTTAAAAAAATGTATTGCCTTCATATCCTCTTCCAGAACATTTCATTCTCTGTTGTTATGAAAGCTGCTAAATAGCTTTCTGCTCGTCCCTTATTTTAGCATATGGTAAATTCTCTTAAAATGCTGGATTTTGGAACAAAATTTAATGCTCTAATATATAAGAGCATTCTAAAGCATCCAGTTCTTAATCTTAACCTAAACATGAAGCAAATTAAATATATGCGTAAGCTTTCACGGCCGGTGTCCATAGTTTAAAATTTAAACATTTCGGGATATTTTGCCGTAGTCTGCAGGTTAAAATATGTTTAGTTAAACTATTTCTACCTAACGTTTCGTCCCTGTCTGTGAGGTAGATCTTCTGAGGCAATGTGCTCACGTCGCTAACTCGGAAAGAATTATCTCGGACGAAACGTTAGGTAGAAATATTTTAACTAAACATATTTTAACCTACAGACCACGGCAAAATAGCCCGAAAATTTTAAAACTATGCAGCAAATTATTCATGAACGATGCAAATTTTTGTTTTAACTTCAAATTCTTACATTACTAATTGCTACCTTTTATTGCGATATTAGATTACATATCATTTCTTTTTCTATTAAAATGCGTCTCTTAAAATGTATGTTAAGAAATACATTCGCACAAAACATTGCTTAATTAAGAGTACTCCTTAACATACATTAAACGGATAATTAAGCATTTAATGGTTAAAATATCAATTCTTATCATACCTTTATTCTTGCAACAGCATTAAAATGATGTCTATGGGGTTGTGTTATATAACAAATGCGTTAGCATCAGGATCGGCGTTGGTTGCGGTCGACAGTCAAAACTTTATTCTTAACAAAGTTTTACTGTCTCTACACGTACCATGTATATAGTGTATATAGGAAGTATTGTATTCCACCCATAAATTCCATACTGAGATTTCACGGAAATACATGTTTTAGGACCCCCTGAATCCAAAAAAGAAAAAGTCCGTGAGTCCGTATGTGTGTTGCCTGTGGACAGCATAGCTCAAAAACGAAAAGACCGTTAAATACAAAACTTGGTATTTAAGCTTGGTAAGGATGCGATACGATGATTTTCAAGACAATCTCCCCACCCCAACTACCCATTACATGGAACTTTTTTTGAAAATATTGATTTTCTCAAAAAAAAAAGGTCTAACGATTTTGATTAAAATATCGTATATAAAGATATTTACGTCCCAAATAAAATTTATATCTTGAATTTTCTGGGAATGGCCTCTGAAGACTACTTTATTCTGCATACATTTTTTGGAATTTGGCATAACTGTTAAAATTAAGAGATAGATAAATGCTAACTTAACAGAAAATGTAGAGCTCATTAAAACACACAATTTATATTACATACCTTTTTTTTCGTGGAGTTGATGGTTTTTGAGATATTCCTTGTTTTTGGTTTCAGCCTTAAAAAACTTACCTTTCTCATGCGAGAATTTATCAACTCCTGTCCTTACAAACAAAGGGACTTCAGTCATATAGTAGCCAGCTTTTGACTATCGCTGTAACCTATGGTATTCTCTTATTTCGCTTCTACCTAAAAGAAGCAGGTAATAAGGCTATTTCTGCTAAATTTTTCTCGATTAGCTCGAAGTAAATAGAAACATAAGCTTTTTAACAATAATTTGGTGCAGAGATGTAAAGAAAGTCATGTGAATGGAACACATCAGATTTTTGTTTGTTAAAAAGCTACAGAATGTTAGAATGTTGAATAGTGTTAAAAGGCATTTAATCCGCAAAAAATGTTACACAATAACCCTGCATATTAATAGGCCTTGTAACAAAGACTCAATATTTCAGATATTCCCTTAAAGTAGTCAAGCGATGAGAGATCAGTTCCCACAAGAACCAAATATTTTCCATAAGATATACGAAATGGTTTATGGAACTAAATGAGATAACTAACTTTAAGAAATAAATAAGAAATAAACGCTATGATTTAAAATTTTCTTCGATGACGTTACGCCTATTTGTACAATAAAACTGAAATTTTCCGTTCAAAGTATAGAATTTTACATTTTCGAGCATTTTTAAAAATGTTGGTTTTATTTGAATTATTCTGCTGTTGAAACAGATAGTAATTTTAGTTTGTCAAACGCTACTTTATATCTATAACGAAGAATATATCTAAGTGTATATTTTATAAAATGAAGAAATGATGCAACGGTATAATAATGTAGTCTAATCTACAGCAGGTTGGGGGAGCTTACTTTTTGATCTGCCTTTCTACATTCTGCAACAATTAATATGCCTGCGATCAAATGTGACCCACATGCAGTAGAAACACTTCAATCATATTAACGCTTGCCTATAGAACTAAAGTGTTTTAATTTTTCTGAGTGTGGTTAAACAAAAATATAACTCCAAATAATAGTGAAACAGGAAATTTTGTGTGCAATTATCTTAATACTTCCTCCTGTTAAGTGAAAAGAAGAGATTGCATTCTGTTTATTGTTTTTCATTTAACTAACACCAGCATACACACAGTGCAATACCTGTAACCACGTTATGTACACAGCGTACGTGCTACATTTTGTAAACTTTCCATACTAATACCATCCTTACAGAATTTCCGCTGGCATAGCCCTCCCTGCTCCAAATTGTAAAATCAATTGGAACAGCGCGGCACAGAAGCAATCAAAATGCATACCCGTGCACAGGCAATTAGATGTAATTTGCTTATAGCACATTAAACTCTTTACCTGTCCAATCCAGAAGCGCAAAAAAAAAAAAAAAAAAAAAAAAAAAAAAAAAAAAAAAAAAAACGAAAACAATGCCTCTCCCTTTAAATGAGTGCATTCTGTTAGTTTGTTAATCGAGAGTTAGTGAGGGACGCTAGTGAAACGGAATTGGAAAACACAGCATTTCGCTAAGGAAAACAAGCTGGTGATTCACCATTTCCTGTTTCAGCGGCTTTAGTTTTTTTCTCGATCGTGGAATATTACATCCCACAATAGAATATTACGCCACTTTTTTTAAAACTCACAGAAACTGACAACCACAACTATGAACCTACTTTAAAGTTATCTAAAAACTGCGTAAATAATTGAAAAGGAAAAGTTAGACTGAAAATTCCAGTGCCATAGCCGGTATTTGAACCAAGGATCTTCTGGTTTCCGTCCAGTTACTCATCTGTGCACCCTGGTAATATGCTGGCATGAAATTAAATTCCCAACTGACCTGTATTTTTTTCGCTAACATAATGTGACTAAATTGTTTTGAGGTAACATGTCCCAATGGCAACTTTAGGAATGTTTAGTAATGTTTACTTTCTCTATACGTACTATGTACATAGTGTGTCCGTTGTCTTTGAACACGATAACTCAAAAACGAAAACTTAGTACTTAAGTTTAGTATCTTCCAGGGAAGCGACACGAAGATTTTGAGAATAATCCCCCCACCCCAAACTACCCTTTACATAGACATTTTTTCAAAACTTTTTATTTTCTAAAATATGGCTCTAAGGATATTGATTAAAATATCGTATATTAAAGATATTTACCTGACAAATAAAATGTACATTTTGAATTTCTGGAAATAGTCTCTGAAGACTAATTTATTCGGGGTAAATTTTGCGGAACTTTGCATAACTATTAAACTGTAAGAGATGGACAAAAACTTATCCACAACAAATGTAGAGCATTTTAAAACACACAATTTATGTTATATTCATTTTTTTCGTGGAGCTGATTGTTTTTGAGATGTTCCTTGTTTTTGGTTTCAGCTATAAAAAACTTATACTTTTCTCATAGAGGACTTAGTGAACCTGTGTCCATACTAACAAAGGAACATCAGTCACATAGCAACCAACTTTTGACTCACTTTAACTTATGGTATACTCCCTTATTTCCCTTCTACTTACAAGGAATAAGACTAATATCTGCTAATTTTTTTTTCTCGATTAGCAGGAAGTAAATAGAAACACAAGGTTTTTAAAAATAATTTAGTGCAGAGATGTAGAAAAAGTCATGTGAATGGAACACATCAGATTTTTACTTTCTCTACTACGTATAAAAGAACAGGAAGTATTGCATTCGAGCCCTAAATTCGATACTAAGATTTAACCAGAAATGGACGTTATGAGACTTCTTAAGACAAGTATTTTTAGAAAAAGCTTCTCCGGGGTGTGCGCGTGCGCGCGTATAAAGGAATAATAAGTGAACCATAACTGCAGCAGTTACAATAAATGTAAGAAGAAAATTGAATATAAAGAATCGACTTAATGTTGAACTATCTACAGCAAATCCACCTCTTTTTAATTTTTTATATTGAAATTGCATTAACCCTATTTGAACAACATAACCAAAAACAAAAGACCAGTTGAATACCAAGTTTGGTATTTAAGTTCCGTATCTTCCAAAGATGCAGCAGGAAGCTTTACAACAAAATTCCCCCACCTCAAATTATCTTTTACATGGAAGATTTTGTGAAAATTTCGATTTCCTCAAACACAGCTCTAACGATTTTGATTATATTTACGTGCGAAATAAAGTATACATGAAATTTCTTGGAATAAATTGTGGCGTCCTTCATTTATGACATTTTGTATAATCTTGCATAAAGAGTAAATATTAAACAAAAGAAGAAGAGGTAAATTTATTTATAAGACGACAAAATTTATTTTAAATAACTTTTTAGTAAGACACTTCCAAGAAAGCTATTATTAATAGTTAGCGTTAAAGTTAGTTCGATGTTCAATTACGTCCTGTGAATGGATGGAAAGAGTGTGAATTTTGAGGCCAGTATGAACAGGGTCCAATTGTTAAACATTTCACTATCGCTGTTCTCTTTGTGACTAATGCGAAATGCGAAATGCGTAATGTGGGTTTTCAAAGGTTTATCTCGATTAAAGTCAAGTAGATGACTATATAAACTTTGGTAATAATACTGTATATCCATCAATAGAATATAGAGGCTAGAGAAAGTCATGTGAATGTTATACATCAGATTCTTCTGAATTTATAATGGGTGACTTTTTAATTGATGTACCTTTTCTTTGGTTCCATATTTATAGATATAAATTCGACGTAGTTTTCACATAAAACTGACGTATCTACATATGCAATGAAAGTTGGTGAATATGGAGATTCCTCACTCTCAGGCCACCAAGTTAAATCTACCAACTTATTCAAAACAAAATATCGGATGACTGATTTCAAATAAATTCTGGAAAAATTTTCTCTCTTTATACGATTATAAAATCTTTGTAAATGCCTGTTAACCTTTTAGTAATTTATGAAATTAAATGCGATGATTTATAAGCCATATTCTTTGGAAAGAATTGGGATTTTCAATGGTGAATTATTATAAAAATCTTTAGAATGCTGTCTGAGGTTACCCTACATACTATACTATATTTGAGGACACCACAATTTTCTTTGGTTGACAACACTGCGGAACGACAGACGGGCAAGCAAGCTCCCCCCCCCCCCACTCCCGCCTCCCATTAAACTAGCGTCTCATAGTACTGTAACAAATATCTTTATTGATTAAAAACCTGGTTAAAAATATAGTATTTAATTCACTTCTACACGCAGTTCACTCGACGCTTCGAAGGGTAGACATTGATTGCTTCCTCTATCCTTGGCTCGCACGCCATTGCGCGCTTATACAAGAGTCGATGTCTGTCTGGCGACACACAATTAACTATACACAACTTACACCTTTCAATTCTTCTTCCTTTTATATGTAGGAAATGACACACAGAACTTTGTGGAAGCTTGTGGAAGCCGAAGCTTCGAAAAGAACAGAAACGTCTCGTGTTCCAAAGTGTCTGTCACCCGCATTTCCTGTTAGTAGCGTACCAAGGTCCCAATTCCGCCCACTCGAATACCAAAGCGAACTTGAGAGCGGCCGCGTAGGCACTGTCACAATACAAGGTTTATGTCTATATAACATTAGTATATATAATATAGGTAACAAGAAATACATAGCCAAAATTGTACATACAAAGCCCAATAAAAAGTTAACCTCATTAAATACCTTCATCTTTTTTGTAAAATACGCCTGTCAATAGTCGCAAGTCAAGTAAGTATACAAAGTAATATATATATACGGCATTGCCGTTTTAATTTCGAGTTATAGTACCTGTGGTATTACATTTCTAGTCAAAAATAATTATTTTAAATTTGAGATAATCTCCTATGCATAACATCGGTAGTGTTTAAATAGCTAATTAAATCAAAGAAATTTATCAAAGTATTCTTTGAAACTCTCCATAAATTTTCAGATTCACGTTTTGCCATTATTATCAAATAATAGAACAAGACAATGATAAATACAAAGGTCCTACCTAAACGTTGAATCAATTTAAATATATGTGTGGAACAATCCAGGGAGCTATAAAGGGGGAAACAAGAAAAGAACGATAATTGGCGCTTACAAAGTACTGGCTGTTATATTATGTGGTAGTAAAAATTGGACTAGAACTCATTAAAGAAGAATAGAAACAACCGAAATTCAATTTCTCAGGCATGTTCATTTTTTCATATTCAGATTAAAAGTTTGAAATGCAATGCAACTAGAGAAACAAATGTAAGGAAATAAGATTATCAAGTAAACATTCCAGTACACGCTAGAAGGTCGATGTATTGTTGGATGACCAAGGGTCAAGAGGGAAGATACGCTTTATGGCAGATCAGGATTGGTAGCCTAAACCTTCGGTGGTAGATGATGATGAAGATTATTATTAGTATTATTATTATTATTATTGACATTTTTAAAATATGTATTTACGATAGTATCGGCTTTAAAACTATTTACGATAAAATGTCTAGGAATTAAGTGAAAGGAAACGTGTAATGCTGTCAAAGGGCAGCAGCTTTCCAAGCAGGAACAGCGAAATAAAGCAAGGCAAAAGTCCACGAGAGACTCGAAACAGAGAAATAAACCCATTTGGGAAAAGAAACTCTTGGTTACCTTGCAAAAGGAGCTAATAAATCTTCAACTATTATGTTTGTGCATCTGTTTATTCTTGAAGCACATTCAAGTTGAGGTGTAAAATAAAATATAGTTATGAGAATCATAAACGCTATAGTCACGTATATTTTACTGTCGTTATTTGTTTTCATCTTTGCTGTAACCATCATCTTGCTTCAACAGTTTCCATTGCACACGTTTCTCGTCTACACTATTTCTCTCCAAGTACTCCTGTGAGCCATTGACAAGTCTAGCAGTACTTAACATCTGCACGCCCTCGTAGTCGAGACACATTCGACTCATAACAACGGCCAGTGAGAGTAACGGACGTGAAAAAGTGGTCCAATACGATCGGAAGGATCCATTTGGACCCCAATATACAGTTCGAATATTACGGCGAGTCAAAGGTGGTCTCCCCCTGCGTTCACCTTTTAGTGGCGCTATTAGTCTCATACAAAACTTTTTTTTTATCCTATTCCCTAACCCAAAAATTGGGCGATAGCCTGTTGTGTGCTTACTCAATTTTCTTTCCTCTAGATATGTAATAATGGTTGAGCTATGTTATTTTCTGACTGTCCATTCTATTAATTTGTTCTTTCCAATGTTCTGTCCTATATTATTACTTTCTCTACATGCACTATGCACATAGTGTATAGAGAAGGTATTGTATTGCACTCAAAAATTCGATACCGAGATTTCACCGGAAATAAATGTTTTAGGTCCCCCTGACTACAAAAAAAAAAATCATTTTTGGAAAAAGATCCGCGTGTGTGTCTGTGGGCAGCATAACTCAAAAACGAAAAGTCCGTTAAGTACCAAAGTTGGTATTGAAGTTCAGTATCTTCCAAGGATAGACACTAACGTTTTAAAGAAAATCCCCACCTACCATAACTACCCTTTACATGAAACTTTTTTCGAAAATTTTGATTTTCTCAAAAAAAGGTCTAACGATTTTGATTAAAATCTCATGTATTAAAGATATTAACTCCCAAATTAAATGTATACCTCGAATTTTCTGGGAATGAATTTTACGGAATTTTGCAAAACTCTTAAACCGTAAGAGATAGACAAAAACTAGCTTAACAGAAAATGTAAAACACACAATTTACACACCTTTTTTTTCTCGTGGAGTTGATGGGTTTTGAGATATTCCTTGTTTTCGGTTTCAGTTTTAAAAAACTTACTTTTCTCATGCTGGAATTTGTCAACTCCTGTCCTAACAAACAAAGGAAGTTCAGTCACATAGCAGCCAGCTGTTGACTATCACTTTAACCTATGGTACTCCCTTATTTCGCTTCTACTTACAAGGAAGCAAGTAATAAGACTATTTCTGCTAATTTTTTCAGTAATTTGTTACAGAGGTGTAGAGTAAGTCATGTGAATGGAACACGTCAGATTTTTTTTAGAAAAATGTTCGTGGACAGCTTAGCTCAAAAACTATAAAAACGTCAAATACTACATTGTTTATCTTTAGCTTTTCCAAGAATGGGACACGAAGATTTTCAAGAACATTTCCTCGGCCGAAAGTACCCTTTCATGGAAAAATTATTGAACACTTTTTGTTTATGTCTCTTACGATTTTGATTAACATACCATACATTAAAAATATATACATCACGAATAAAGGGTATATCGTGAATTTTCTGTGAATAGCCTCTGAATATTTCTTTATTATAGTTGCATATAGCTAATTTTTTTATAAACGGTAAACCGTAAGAAAAGACAATAACTTACTACAAAAACGTATATCTCATTACAACGCATAATTTATGTCCTATAGTTTTTATGTAGAGTTGAACGTTCCGAGATATTCCTTGTTATTGTTTTCAATTTTATACTGTTTAATTTTTCTCAAACAGGAAGTAATCATTCGTTTCATCTCTCTTGTTTTACTGCTGGCAATATAAAGCAAACTGAGCTTCAACTGTCTCTCATAACAATCAGTTTTAAAATGATTTGTCTACCGCTTTAGCCTAACATAATCCCTTATTTCCCTCCTACTTACAAGGTCCATTTCTACTAATGTTTATTTTGATTAGCATAAAGTAGATAAAAGAATAATCCTTTGTAAGAATGGCTTGTATGCGGAAAAGCTAGAGAAAATAATGTGAACGGAATTCTTCAGTTTTTATTTTTATAATATGATTAGGTACCAATCAGAAATCAAGATATCTGCTAATTTCACTGGCAAAAACTGGTAAGTTTTTTCAAATTGTGTTAATATACCAATTAATTACCAAGATCCCGTTCATACTCAATACCAGAAACATGAAAGTTTTTCGTTACGAATTATTTTCATACTGTTGGCATTATAGTGCGTTTACAATGGCGTTGGCCAAAAATTAAGGAGCTTATCATTTTATCACGTTATTATTATAATATTGTTCATTATTTTTGTGATTGTTTAGATCACGACTACGAGAAATTATTAATTATTCTGCCAATCATGAACATAAAATATATATATTAACCTATGAACGGTGGATTGCGTACTTTAAAAGCAAAATAGTGCATGCAGCTACCGCACTGAAGCTTAGTTGAAGGTCACGTAATGCACAGTAGGTGATTCAGTGCGAGCAACTAGCAAGGTTCTCTGGTTCACAAAGAGCAACCAGTTGGTGCTCCTGCTGTAATTTCTGATGAACTGCCAAGCATGAATGTGTTATATGTTAAATTTACATAATTGTTTACAAGCATCTGCATTACATAACATGTACACAGTTGTCCTCTTAACATATACGTTTTGTCCCACTTGGTTAGAAAGCATCTAGCAAGGTATATAAAGAAAAATTACACATAAAAGACCTTGACATTCTTCCACTGCAAGATGCAGACTCAAAGCCGACTTTATGTACAATAGAGGCACATTT
This sequence comes from Hymenopus coronatus, assembly GCA_030762935.1. NCBI lineage: Eukaryota > Metazoa > Arthropoda > Insecta > Mantodea > Hymenopodidae > Hymenopus > Hymenopus coronatus. The sequence goes on along the minus strand of CM060889.1, from coordinate 36,571,900 downwards.
TGGAAGTCATTTTCCTTTATAATATTTACAGACAATAATATAAATTATTCCGCACTCCAACATCGCTACTCTCTGATTGGACAGAAATACCGAACAGAAAACCTAATGATTGTATTTTTTATTGTCGACATTTGAATGCAATGTAAAGAGACAATATAAATAGGCTGGAATTGTAAATGGAAGTAGACAGCTTATTTTTCACGTAATTGCCAACGTTATAAAAACACAAATCCTGTTTCGGCAAACATTTGAACATTTATTTTTTTCCGGAATGAATTTCGATTGCTCTATTTAAAAAAGCACAAAAGAACAATTCTAAAATGAGATAGAAAGGGATAAAAGGAGAAAGTGATAAAAACGAATGCAGATGAGCATACGCTTTTCGACATTTTGGAATTCCAAAATAGCTCGCTCCGAATCCTTATCGCAAGTCTAATTAATCAATATGTTGCGTTATATGTCTAGATAGCGGCATCGGAGCAGAATGGGATAGTCATTAAAATTCGCTGATATGGACCCACCGCACGTGCGAGCTAATCGTTATATCCACTTTTTCTTCTGCAGTGCAGCCATTGTTTGCTTTTTTCTTCTGTTTCCCTAAATGGGAACTTCGTTGGTTTAATTACCGTACCTGAATGAGTATCTTAAATTCCGCGCCATCAAAAAGCAATGTACGAAAGTCGATCAAAAAGTAACACCTCAGAATTTTGACCTTCAGCAATTAATAAAAATAAAATTAGAGACTTCCGTTACAAGCCACAATGATTAATAATTGGCTAAAGAAAAAAATGAACTAATGAATGTCAATAAATGCACACGTGTGCGTTGTGGAAAGAGATTGGCGAAAGCAGAATCAGTGTTGCCAATTTAATGCTTCTGACAGAACTAGAACCTGCTTTGGAAGTCATATCTGATTGTTGTTGCACATTGTTACATTGCGTGAATGCACATGTGTCCCGTCGGCGAGTTTATTTGACATAAAGGCAGATTGTTACAGCTACGTAAGCAGACACGTGTGCTGTCAGCAACTCCTTTGTCATCGAAGCCGCGCATTGTTACACCTGAGTACTTGTTTGACACCTGCAGTGTTTGCACGCGCGGCTGCTTCTGAAAGTTTCCTGCCACGTGATTCACAGGTATAAAAAGGAGTGTACAAACCCTGAGGAATTTCAGTTTTAACTGGGAATAGATAGCGTGAAGGAAGTGAGATGGGACATCCCTAGCATACAGTAGTAACAGCCGCCGCAGCGAACACCGAAAAGAATTATGGAAGCATCGAATAAATACATTTATTTGTGAACATGTATTTATAATCAGTGGGAGAAACAAAGAGTAGTTTATTGAGCAATAAAGAGAGTTCTTGTTGCTGTACTGAAATTATACCTCTTTTATTATTCTATTCTTCTATATCATAAAAATATTTTCCTATAAACCTTATTAACTTCAATTTACTTCTTCATATTTTAAAATTGTGTCTATTGGCCAATTAGAACAACATAGGTAATATTTTGCCACAAGAGCAACATAAAAACATATGTCTTATCATTATTATCAATAACTGTTGCTTCATCTTTTTAGAAGCGGATTCTAATATCATATATTGGTGACCCTGTGCAGCATTTTTGTACCAGGAGGTTGGAAAAGAGACCTTCAGGATCAACTGTGTGGAGAATGTCATATCACCGCTAACAATCTGGGCAGGGGGAGAATATCATTACATAGACCGAGGATTTGCCTGCACTAAAATGCCAACATATGCAAGAAATGTTCACTACATTGAAAATACACCTAAATAGCATAACAACTTAAATTTAGTTCATTAAAATTCACTTGCGTATGTTTTAGACTTCTTTCTAAGGTTCTTCTCCAAAAATTTGAAGTAGTCAGTAAAAAAATAATAATGTAAATGTATGTATGTGTGTGTACGTATATGCATGTGTTTTTTTTTCTTTTTCTTTTTCTTTTGTAGTTTAAACGTCCTTTAACCTGGTTGGTCATATCGGACGATGATTGAAATTGGTGAAATGATGCTCAAATGATCTCGGGGTCCACGGAGCTTAAAGTTACTCGACATTCGTCTTCTCAGGATAAGGGAAAACCCCGAAAAAACCTTATCCGGGTAACTCTCCCTAAGTGAGATTCGAACTCACGACCTTTTGAATGTGAGGCAGACACGCTACCACCATATTACTAAGGCGGGCGTGTGTATGTATGTAGATATGTATGTGTGTATGTATATGTGAGTAAGTGTGTATGTATGTAGAATATATGTGTATGTATGTATGTATGCCTATATATAAGTTATAAGACAAAATTAAAACAAACAACAAGAAATGGCCTGAACACAATGAGGGTGAGTGATGAAAAGATACCAAAAACAGCCTTCCAATACAACGTAAGAGGAACAAGATGCTTTGGACAGACAACTTCGCCGAAACGGCTATTTAGCCTAATCCACAAGGAAGAAGAAGATCTATCTATATCGTTTTAGGTAAATAGTCCTCTGTGTTTAATCAGAGATGTAAATTTTTTTTATTTAAGTTTGCTTTGGGAGATCCTAATTTGGGCTTATCCGGCCAAAAATTTTACATCTTTTCCTGTGCAGACTTCACATTTAGCGACTTCAAGAACATCAGCGAAACTGCGTCTAGTTTATCAGTTATGATATATTTACAACTAAAAGAATGACTTACAACTACTATACACATTACGCATGATTTTAGAAAACCATCATTTAGATACACCTCCCACTTCGCCAAGTTTCCTTTTTCTAAAATAAGTAGAGGGCGCATTTAGGATAGTAAACACTAAATATAGATGTTAGGAGCACGTGTTCTCGAACTGTTTTAAACAGAGAAGACAAAACAGGGAGTAGCCTCTCTTAATTGTAAGCGAATAGCGAGAGAACAGACGCTGTCCTCTGTTTCTGACGTCATCAATCCTTGCAACTTCATAATAATAAGAGCAACACAATGTTATACGTTCGCTTTTTATCAAATCAAATGGCACATGCACATATTGTAACAAACAAAAACACCGATTATCTGGTAAAAACATATATTAATTAGATAGGTAGAGTCAGCCCGAAAAATTCAAATTTTCATTTTGACTCTATTATTTAACTTCTGTTCTGCACATGGCTTTGAAAAAAAAACAAGTAATTAGCATTTTATTAATCATTAAGCTAAATGCGTGTGAGCCGCGCTTTGCCGTTGTGACTTTCATCTTCATAACTAGCTCAGAACTAGTCTCCAAGTGTAGTGCAAACGGGGTAATTCCGCTCCTCGGTCAGACCGCGGGAGGAGAGATTGAAATGAGCAGAGGGTATCTGGACTAGACTGCGACAGGGAGCCATCGGGAAGAGTCCCTAACAGTTCATCTCGACGCGGTGAGTGCTAGAAGTCTGCGTCTCAGGTCCCTATGTACAACGATGACTCCCAGCGCCATTCTACCGCCAAGACCTGAGTTTCCAAAGCGCTAACATCTCCACGAGAAGGCTCCACTGACACAACCCTGAAAGAAACACCAGACTGATGAAATGGTGACGAAATGGAGGGATGGAAAAGCTGAGGGGATGAAGAATCCTCCCTAGCATTCGCCTAGTAACCCGGGCAACCCCCAATCAAAACTCATGGGTCAGATGCCAGTCCTAAACGAAATGCCTGAGCCATCTGAAAAGTAACTCATCTCGTAACTCACATTTATTTTAAGCTTTTTATATCCTCATGTTACAAGGAAGCGAAATACGATGGTCGGCTGATACGTCCTGGGCCTCACACAGATATGGCGCCACTAGGCCGGTTAGACGGTACCATCGTATACTTTAACTCTAGACTAGGCATATTCATAGATACAGGTCAATAGCTTGTTTAGTTTTCAAATGACAGCATTTTAAATAACACAAATTTAAGTTGTCACGAAAATGAAGGATTTACAAAAACAAGCAGTGATTAAATACTTCCGTTTGAAAGGCTTAACGCCTAAACAAATCAAGGAGGAAATGGACAGTACATTGAAAGACTTAGCTCCTTCATATTCAATGATTAAAAGGTGAGTTGCAGAGTTTAAAATGGGACGTATGAGTACTAGAGAGGAGCTTCGCTCTGGACGCCCTCTAGAAGTGACAACTCCAGAGATCATTGAAAAAAATTCATCGTATAGTACTGGAAGACCGCAGATTAAAGTTGTGTGAGATAGCAGAGGCTGTAAATATATAAAACGAACGTGCATGTAATATTTTAAGTAATGTTTTTGACTTTCACAAGATCTGTGCAAGATGGGTGCCGCGTTTGTTGACAAAAGTTGCAAAGAAAAACGGTTTCTTTTAAGAATATGGAGCTCTACTGTTAAAATTCCAGTGCACTTTTGAGACGGCTTATTACCATGGATGAAACTTGGATACATCAATACACTCAGAAAGTAAATCACAGTCAAAACAGTGGATTGCACCAGGTAAACTAACTCCAGAAAAGGAAAGTCAACTTTGTCAGCTAACAAGGAATGGGGAGTCTTTTCTGGGATGCACAGGGAATTATTTTTAATGATTACTTGGAAAGGAATAAAGTATCAAGCAAGCCTAATGCAATGTTTGAGTGATGAGTTGAAAAGAAAAATACCTCATTTGGCCAAATCGTTTAGTTATTGCCACGGGCAAATGTGCGAATTAAATTTGGAATTGTTTGAACATATCCACCCTATTTGGCACATCTAGCACCCAGTAACTACCACCTGTTCCCAAACCTCAAAAATGTTCTTGGAGGAGGAAAATTTCACAACAACGAGGTAATTTATGCGGTAAATCAGCTATTTTGAGGGCCATGATAAAGCGCACTACATAGATGGTTTAATTAAAATTAGAACACCGACATGACAAGTAAATCAGCCTTTCTGAAGATTATGTTGAAAAATAAAGAAAAAAAAAAGAATTAAATACCATTTTCATTGAGAGGTCAGGGAATTATCAGCCGACCCTAGTAATTATAGTGCTCCAAAACTTACCTTAATAGAAGTCGCGAAATTTTCCAGGAATAACGAGTAAAATGTCTTCCAAGCTTAGCTGACTGTACTATAAGAGTGTGCTTTCTGGAATCCCTAGCGCTCAAAGTCTTCATCAAAGATTTGGCCGACTGTATTACGCGTTTTGGCCAGAATATTTTAGTCGTTTTAGCTTAGTGCTTCTCAATCTCACCTCATACGTGACATCAGGGAAGTATGATGAGAGAAATCCGGTGGGGAACATACCCGGATGGCAACTAGCGCAAGCATGGATGGGGTCTCTAACGATTCCGAAGATGCCGTGAAACCTGCGTCTCGATGTTCCCGAAAGTACCCGAAGGTGGATCTCGATAGACGGGTACTACGTTAACGTCAGGAGTAAACTTCTACAGTGTGAAAATCACCGTCCAGCCGCAACCCACAGTACACCCTCCTCTAGTCTTTCAACACCAAAATATTATCCTAAATTTAGCTTTATTTTTTACATGTTGGGGCACAACAGCTTTTTATATTTTAGGATTACAGTTTAATTCGGTTAAATATAGTTTATAAAATATTAGGAAATTATAGTGACAAGAAAGTTGTGGAATTTAATAAATCTTTCAGTGTTCGTTGGTGATCCAGGGAAACCATCGAAAAATATGCATCAGGAAGGCCAGCTTCGGAATCCTTTGAACTTTCGAGAGTGTCATCTTGCTCCTATCGCTGTGTGAGATAGGTAAAATAGAATTCGTTTAAAAGTTCAATATTTCGCACACAATTAGTACATTAACAAAACTATAATAAACTGCAATGGTATTTGTAAACAGTAGTATCACGTGGAACATATGAAGAGGATCGAGACTGCTAGAGAGAATCTGTCAGCAATACAGAGTCTACACTACACAGCTTTGAGCAAAGCACGTGTAGTGGCAACTGCTATTACTAGCCCCAGTTAGAGTGATAGGCAACAACAAACAATCTGATGTATTAAATTCAGATGACATTCTCTAGCTATTTGACAACAAATTATTCCACCAAAAGCTTATTCTTTTATTTACTTCATGGTAATTAGATAAACAGCAGATCGCATTACTTATTTCGTAGTAGGTGCAATACTAATAAGGGAATACACTAAGGTAAAGAGATAGTCAAATATTTTCAAAGTTTGTCGCAATGTGAATCGTTCAGAAATGGTTAACTACACAAACTGGTATATATTAGGTGCTGTAACAGATTTACACTTTCAATAAAGGTTTTCTTTAATATTTTGAGTGTACAGTCTTGCAGAAATAAGAGGACTTGAGAGGTTTTCCCCCAGAAAATATCTGAAACATTTTATATAAAACTATTAGGGAATTTTTTAAAAAAATTAACATTTTCGAAAAATATGTATATAGTAAATAGTAGCTTGCAGGAGGAACTTTCTAAAAAATCTTCATGTTGCATACTTGTAAAGTGCATTTATATATAAATTTTGGTATTCAATGAGCTTTTCATATTTGAGCTGTGCTGTCCAAATCACACAACAACAAACAAATGAAATAACGTTTTATTTATGGACGCTCTTTAATTGCTGTGGTTCTCAGCGTCCCATTCTATGCTGGAAGAGAAAGACCGCTTATCAGGATTTACGTGTCGTAAGTCTACGACACGGGACCAACGGCCATGCCTTGAATCACACTCAAATACAGACACATGTGCGGTAGTTTATACTTTAATACAGGGGTCTTCAAAACTTTTATTTCCGGTGAAACCTCGGTTTCGTTTTTTGATTGGAATAAGAGTATATTTTGTACCTACTGTGTAAGTGGTAGAGAAAGTAAAAGATAACACAGGATGGTTGATTGCGTGTAGTAGCTATCTGGTATACAGTCCATAAGGAAAGAAAATTCAAAGTGCGTGTCAAAGTATCCTAGTTGCGTGCCATCACGTCCATAGGTGTAACAATTAAAGAGAGCAACATAAAACACTTCACTTTTTATTTCTAATCCTAAAGGTGTGAGTCAAAACGTCAGATAAAGCTTCATGCATTAATAGTTTTATGTGTGTGTGTAGAGTCCAACTTCGTACTGATAACGTCTGTGTTTTTATATGGTGGTTCGTTTTTATATCCTTTGTCTGCGATGCTATCGTTACATTTCTAATATCAATTTCTCTTTTTGCCTTTTTCTTCAAAACGCAACTTTTCTATGCGGTTGTGCTTAAGTAAATATAAAAATCTGATGTGTTCCATTCACATTATTGTTAAAAAGCATATGCTTCATGCTAATAGAGAAAAAATAGCAAAATAATCGTATTACTTGCTTTCTTGTAAGTAGAAACGAAATAAGGAAGTATCATAGATTAAGGTGATAGTCAAAAGCTGGCTGCTATGTAACAGGAGTTCCTTTCTTTGTATGAACAGGAGTTGACACATTCCTGTATGAGAAAAGTACGTTTTTTAAAGCTGAAACCAGGAATATCTTAAAACCGCTCAACTGCACGAAAAATGTATATAACATAAATTGTGTGTTTTAACGTGCTCAACATTTTTTGTGCGGTACGTTTTTGTCAATTTCTTACGGTTTAGCAGTTATGCAAACTTCCGTAAAATTCATCCAAAATAAAGTAGTCTTCAGAGGCTATTTCCAGAAAATTCAAGATATGCATTTCATTTGTCAGGTAAACATATTTAATATACGATACTTTAATCCAAATCATTAGAGTCATTTTTGAGAAAATCACAATTTTCGAAAACATTTCATGTAAAGGGTATTTTGGGGTGGGGGATTTTTCTCAAAATCGTCGTGTCGCATCCCTGTAAGATACTAAACTTAAATACCAAGTTTGGTATTTTACCGACTTTTCGTTTTTGAGTTATCGTGTTCACAGACACACGGACACACACGGACCTTTTTCTGAAAATGCTTTTTTTTATACAGGGGACCCTAAAACATATATTTCCGGTGAAAGCTCGGTATCGAATTTTTGGGTGGAGTGCAATACCTTCTCTACACACTATGCACACAGAACGTGTAGGGAAAGTAAAAAGTACTAAGTAATATATTTTAAATGGCAAACATATAGCATACAGTGGTTGCGCAAAAAAAAAAAAAAAAAAAAAAAAAAAAAAAAAAAAAAAAAAAAAAAAAAACTGGTGTGTTACATTAACTTGAATTTCTCTACCAAGTATTCAATAAAATATTCTTAAAAGGTCTTGTTCTTCTACTTACTTCAAGTTAATTGAGGTAAAATTTTGCAGATATACCTTTATTGTATATTTACTTGCAGATGCAATGTGATTAGGCAAAAGAAAGGAATAACAGCGTATATTTCAGAAATGTCAGAAATGTTTAATACACAACAAACTACATTTCATAAATAATGTGTGTTTTAAGAAAGCTACATGTTTTGTGCAGTAGTTTTTGTCTATCTCTCTTATTTTACTACTTATAGAAATGTAATTCAGAATAAAAGGGCTTTAGAGTTTATTCCCAGAAAATTTAAGGTATACATTTTATTGGTAGTGAGAATACCTTAAGCATATGTTTTGTGCTATTGCCGTATTTATAAACCGCCTTTAATTGCAAATCCTCTCGGCGGCGTTTCCCGCCTAGGACACCGCCTTACTGTTTTCCTTGGTTTCATGATTTTGTTTCAATTTTATTCATTAGATCCACACACATTCATAGTCATATGGGAATTATCTGGATTACATAAAGATTCTTACCCCAGCGGGCAATCGCATCTGCGACCCCTCGCAAAGCAGGCAAGAGTTCTACCGACTAAGCTACGGGTCAGCCATGTTAGTCACTTTTGAGAAAATAACATTTTTCGCAAAAGTTGAAATAACAACTTTGATATTTAACGCATGTTTCACACACACACACATACACAAGGACTTTTAGTAAAAATACCTTTCTGTATTTAGGGGATCTAAAAACATTTCTGGTGATGTCTCGACATCGAATTTTTGGATGGAATATAATACCTGCTACCTTCTATATACCATGCACATATTACGTGATAGAGAAAAACGGCAACCTTCTGCAATCTGAGAATTAAGAATCGTCTTTAGAAAAAGTGAAAAAAATGTCTGCCATAAATGAATACGGCTGTCATGAAAAAATAAGCCCTCTCAACGCGTACCATGGATGATACATGGATTAATGTCACGTGTTACGTTCAAATTTCAGCAAATAAATAAAGATCTTATTACAAACAACAAATATAAGGCAGTTATCTATAACTAAATGGAAGCAGCAGATATTGCATCATGGTAAAACATTTAGTGTGATACTATAAGAAATCAGTGGTAATGACAACCAAATTCCATACATTAGATCTGACAACAGTTTGACTGCGAGTGGAATAACGTTATAGTGGTTGAATGTGGGATTTTATTTGTTAAATGTTCAGATTTATATTTACTTTGTACCAACTTCAGAAGAAGCAAACCATAACATAGATAAGAGTTTAATTAAAAGACTGCTGGAAGCGCTCGAAGGGGGAAATGAATTTGGGCGGGGTAAGTTCCGCTCCGCAACAGATGTGCAAGAAAAGGATGAAACATCCCGTCTCTATAAGCAACACGTAAGTAAAATACGAAATACAATATTTTTATAAGGCTTATATTGGAGATGCAGAGGAAATCATAACAATACCTCAGTGTGTCATTTATTAAAGGAAGACTGACCAATGGATGAAAACTTCCTGTTTCCATTTTGAAACGAAGCATGGTGATCTGAAGCAAAACAGCTGGAACATTTTCAGGGAAAGCTACATATTTTTTCCGTCGAGGAAAAGAACAAATAGCAGTGAACATAATTTGCAGGAGGCATGTCCAAATTAAATCAGTAGAGGGGAAGACAATAACTTATTCTACTCTATGTGAAACATTGGGACATGCCGCTATGCTAAGTAATGAAATGTTTGAAAACATAAGGTCTCCCTCGTCTGCGTCTAGTGTTGTCTTTTATTTGATTATTTATTTAGTTACTTCGGGATATGTTTTCATTTTGGATGTGTCCATCCATATCTGTTGCTAAGGAAGGTGTAAAGAATCTTGATAAATGAACTAAATGTTCTTCGCATAGTCTGTGGCAATGCTGGTTAATAATATAATTAATGCATTTTAGAGAAGATTTGCTAGCAAGTGCATTAAAAGCCAAACATTTTCATAAAATGTGATGCAAATAATCGCAGTTTGGAAAATAAATCCTTGGGCTTTGATATAATTAACTCCCAACCTCTTTCTTTCGAATATTTTATGTTCGTACACGTTTGTTGAGTAATAATTCATTTTTCAATTCGGATAGAATCTCTGTAAATGTTACAAAAATGTTACATCACTCGTTTTGAAACTGGATTCTGTTTATGCTTGAAAACAACACGTTGTCTGCGAAGCACTACTTTTGTGACTCGCCAACATTTCTCCACCTTGATTTTAGTGGGGGAAATGTGTTCTCACGTGAGTACTTCGCAAGAGCTATCTTTGGACATTCCTGATCTCGGTATATCTTATGTAGACAATTTAAAAGTAAGTAAAACGGGAAAAATTCATGTAGTGTCATTAACGTACCAGCAACTATATATGCGAGTGTAAGAATAAAATAATGCTGAGAGATAAGACGATAAATAATTCCATTATCCAGTTGAACTTTATTTATGGGTGCTCTTTAGCTGTTGCGGTTCTCAGCGTTCCATTCTATATTGAGCGTAAAAGAGCCGCTTAATTTTGTTCTTTATCAGACTTGAGGTTCTTTTACTTGCCGTAAAATTACGACACAGGTCAGTGGCTTTACTTCCCTTCTAATGGAAGCCATGCTAAGGCATTTTACGCCCGAAAAAAAAAAGCCGTCGCCGTTCGCCGGGTTCAAATCCCCAATCTTGAGAATCATACACTAGAATGCTACGCCTAAACCACGGAGGGCAACTGTTTACTTTAATTAATATGGTCCATTTTCTTACACAGTGAAGAAAAAAATTGTTCTGTGAATCACTGCCCACTAGTTCAACCCCAATGAAATATAAAGACAGTTTTGAATGAACTTATATATTTGTCAACTTCATTAAATATATGAGCTGACGAATATTTTCCATTTTGTATAGTGAAGCTGGTCCTGAGCATGACCTTTACTTCACATCAAAGTTAAATGGTTATCACAAAGTTAATCTGGATTAACATGAAGTAAACCGAAAAATAAGCTTTGGTGAGAGTAGTCTGTAAAATATACCAATTCAAGCTTTTTCGAAACGACGCTTAAACTTGAAGTAGTCTGAAGTTTGATGTCGTAGCTTCGAAACTGTTTTATCTAACATTGAAAACTATATGATTTTGAGAGGCAGCGAACGGACCACTAGTATGCGGTTCTCACATACACCAAAGAGGGTGTGTTTGGCAAGCATATATCATAAAAACAAACGGGTATCTCCTTGTTCATTATCAGAAAACCTGTCCTAGCTCTCAGGCAAAGCAAATGACAGTTATTTACCCAAAAAACTACTTAACATTTGGCCAGTTTCGAGGTTGCTCTTGAATACGAAACATACGATTATCCTAACTTACTCCGGTATTTAGAATTGTTTCATTTAGTTTTATGAGTTAAATGCTTTAAAATATCTCACCATAAAAGCATTTTCTTTTTCAACTTTGTGTGAAACTCTGGTATTTTGATGGTATTCTTTCCTCTGTTGTCGTCATGAGTTCCTTGCCCCCATTCTAAAGGTCACAAAGATTATATAACCTCTAAAATATAGCATTAGCGACACATGTAGCTTATTTTCTCAGTCATTTCTTTCATTTATTATGAAATTGTACGTGGAAGAATAAACAAATAACTAAAGGTATAAGTTGTTTATCAGAACTTCATAAAACAAGGAATTTCTTAATGTTATCTAAGCAGTGTGCAGTATGTCGGTATGTTTACAAAAAAATATTGCTAAAGCACGCGACTCGGTGCTTCTAAACTAACTTGGCTAACTCCGATATCGTGGGACATGGACTCGACTTTGTCTAATCCAAGCGTTTTGCTGATGTGCGTTTATTGACGTGTCGCATATATCTTGAGAATGTTGTTTTGCTGTCGGTTTTAACACTTTATATAAAAGTAAAGATTTTTTTGTCTTTTTTATGATCGGAATATTGAGGAAATTCTGATCGATGACTCCATATCTACTTACTTAACTAAGTTATTCTAACCACTGAGTAGCTTGCCATTTTTATGCCATATTATTCGTATATCATAGGCTTTATTATTTATGTGTGCGGGAATAGTAATTCATAATGTAAAGAATTTTCTGGATATTCGTTTTATAGGTAATTATCAGTTTTTATGCCTTTAACTTCTGCAAGCTTTATGGCACCAAACTTTTCTTTATGTGGAATTCCTTTTTTAGTAGGATTTTATTCTAAGGATATAATTTTAGAAGTAGTTTTTTTAAGAAGTTTAAATATATTTATATTTTTTTCTATAGGATTGACAGATTTCTATTCTTTTCGTTTATTTTATAATGTTTTGTGAGGGGATTTTAACTTAGTACTTATATATAAATTAAGAGAAGAAAGATGAATAATAGTTTATGGAATGTTAGGATTAATTATTTTTACTGTTTTTGGAGGAAGATTATTAAATTGAATAATTTTTTTAACTCCTTGTTTTATTTGTTTACCATTTGCTATAAAAATAATACCTATTGTTGTCTGAGAACAAAGAGCAACATAGTTGTGCTTTTGGCTATAGTTATTAGCAGTTGGATACCAAAAACGAAACTGAGTCATAATTCAGCCACTGAGACATGTCATTGTAAACCCCGTGTGGGATATAAACCGTAGCTCTTAGTTCGCAGATATTCAATTAAGCTGTGAGAGAGTCCGGTTTAGATTTATGGCCCATTATCATAATTACAATGAGGTAGCCACAATGAACTGTACAACGCTGAAGGGTCAATTGATTAGCGGCATGCCAGAAATCTGTAGATCGCTATGTTGCTTTGCGCTGCGATGGCTTCACTTTTCAATTATTCAGGCTTTAGGCATCTGCATCTTTGTATGCATACCAAAAATGATAACAAAATCCCTTTGTAGAAAATTCTGCCATAACCATGCGTTGAAAGTATTGGTCAAGCATTTATTTTTGTTTAGAGATTACACTTTTATTTACTTTGTTTCATTCAAAAGCGCTGTATGATAGAAATTGTAAAGGCTCTTTTTATGCTCTGTAAGTGATTGCAGTACAGACGTTAACCAAAGCAAAATATGTGCAATTTGTTACACGACGTGTTCTCTCGCATGTGTAGATTGGTTCAATGAGATTCCTAGCTTTCAAACACCTATTCATTATTCCATTGCAAACCAGAATTACTTATCTGATGCCAATGGGAATGTATTTATTTCTAATTTGTGAAATATAAAATATTAATCGCTCAACCATAAGCTCTTTGTAACCAGTTGAATATTATCATATTCCACAGAATTGTCATTGTTATCATAGAAATTAATTTAAGTAAGAATGAGGTGTTATTATTGTTAATATTAGATATTAATATTATTATTAAACGATTCATGTAATTAACTTTGGTGTAAATATATAATGCAATAACAGTAATAACAACTCACAAACGGTTTTATCACGTGGTGAACACCGCAGTTCTCAAAGGCAATTATCAGGATAAATAAGACATGGCAACAACCACCAGTTTATCCCCCTATCCCTATTCCATACAAGCTATACAGTATGTTAAAAAAAAGCTGATACAAAAATAGAAGAACAACTGGTTTGAAAATAATCGCAACAGTAAACTCCATGAAGTAAAACGTAACACATAATTTATTAAAATATACAAAACTCTCAGCCGCAATCAACAAATGACACTCACCAGACTAAGAAATGAACATACTAAACTAACTCATGACTATGTATTCACCAAACAGCAACCTCCATTCAGTGAACATTGTAGCCTGACTATCAATCAAACATAACATAACGGTATGTGCCCACTATTCTGTGTACAGAACCAGCCACCAAATTCCTCCAGGTCTTCACGCAGCACTCGACAAACCAATCAAACCATCATCATTGTTTAAATTCATAAAATATTGTAAACCAGCTACTGTACTGTAAAATATTGTATATTTGAATACTATGAAACACTACATACTATAAAAGTATTATTGATAGAATTCCAATAATTAATGTTACAAGCTAGATATAATTATTAATTTAATGTGTAAATATTGTGTTCAAAGTGTTATAACATTTTTATTGTTACATGATGTTGTCGCTATAAGATCTGTGTAATTAGACGACATTAAATAAGATTATAAATAAAAAAATACATGGCAGTCATACATTTACTTGAATTGAATATACTTTTAATGCAGTTTTTGGTAATTTAATGAGCTAATTAATGCAATGTAATATTTGTGATATTGCAAATAAACAATCAATTAAATTACAAGCATTGTTGGCTATTATAACAGAGTTATGTATGTATGTATGTATGTATGTATGTATGTATGTATGTATGTATGTATGTATGTATATGCAATCCAATTGTATAATTAGTGAGCCACACTTAAAAGAAAACAAAAAACATTAGTTTAGTGGCTAAAACGCTGTAACGCAGATGCACTTCTTAGATGATAATCCGCTACCCAGCGATGGGAGAAACTCTCGCATCTTTATTGTAAAGCAATAAAATGGCGCACCATAACATTTCTCAGAAGCATAAAACTGGATTTCAAACTGTAGTGTACTTATTCATATTTTAAATCTGTGTAAAACTTGAATTTCAAAACAATGTAGTTATTCACAATATTTTATTTAAATCTATGTAAATCTTGCTTTATTACTCTTTTTGTAATTGATAGGCCTTTGTTTAAGTGTGTAAATCATTCATTGTAATATTATAAATATAATTGTTATAAATATTGTATGGTTGCGATATAACCTAGGAGTTAAAATTACCTAAAAATAAATAAATAAATTTAAAAAAAAAACGCTATCAGACATTAGAGGATCGTTTGATAAGTTCTTAGAATCGCCAACAATAATCATCCTTTATAAGTGTACAGGTGGATTTCTGTGCTCTGGGTGGAGAGCTGTGTTATGGATGACTTTGTTGTTTCCGTGTGACATTTTTAAAATAAGAACTGAAGCTTTCCTGGCGACGTATTAATTCAAAATCTTCTCGGGCTTCTAGCCAGGTAAACTAGACGAGGGTGAACTAGACGAGGAAGATGCACTTCTTCGAAACGTTGGTGTCAAGCCAAGTTTTTACCTGGCTAGAAGCCCGAGAAGATTTTGAATTAAGACATTTTTGTAAGAAACGTCACCTGTGAACTCATAAAGAATGGCTAATCATTGTCAGAACCACGTTGTTCTGGTGATAACGTGGTTGGCAATTCTGAAAACTTATCAAACGATCCTCGTAATTTATTTCAACTCTGTGTCAATCTATTCTAATAGTTGCTTTCTTGACGCAGGGTTGTGGTAAAAATGGGTTCGTTGCTCCTATTATTTCCTTATTAGTGAACTCTTTGTATTTTAGATAGACTTAGCACTATTCAAGTGATAGAATTGTGATAGAACTCTTATTTAAAATGAAATGATATCTAAAAGATTACGTCTTTTTCGTCATACCAAATTATTCATTGCTTTGCACGGAGGTATTTTACTCCAAACAGCTTCTGACATCTTAATAAACGTTCCCAGTATTATATTAAGCACATATAACTTTTTCTTATGTAAATAATAGAAATAATAAAAAAGGAGATTTTCTAATTTTATATTATAAGAATCTTGTGTATTATACAATGTAAAACTATATTAGTAATAAATTGTTAATTTAGCAAAGTCAAACTTAAAAGGAACCCCCGTTGATAGCAATTGTATTAAAGAAACACAGTATTCACAAAACCAAATACAAAAACAAAACATGTTTCCTTTCAATTTATAATATCCTCTTGTTTAAAAAACTACTCCGAAACTACGGAAACTTGCTTCAAGCCGGGCTTTATAAAAATAGAAGAACCATTGATGACCAGAAAACCAAGGAATGATTGCAAACTTTGCTTATTTTCAGCGTCTAAATGTTCTGGTTTTCTGTTATTCTACCATCTAAGTAAAATATGATGAATGCTGTGGAATATTTGAACGAAAATGTTATATTTTAATTCTTTCAGCACTTTAAGGATTGTGTTTAAGTAACAAAGAAAATGCACCAATGCCATATTTAATGAATAGATGCGAGGAGGGATACTGAGGAAGCGAATATTATCTACTATCTGTCATTTTGCCAACCTTACATATACCAGAATCAGCATATATTTTAGAAAATACTGAAAAACTTTAAGCTGCTTTTGCCGTCAAAGAGAGCAAGATATAAATTTAGGAAGGATAGAAGGAAATATAGAAAAATAAGTTCAGTTACGAGATAAAAAGCTGGTAAATTTAGAGAAAAATGAGAAGCCTTATTTTGGAATTTTAAATTTAAAGTTATATTTATAGATATTGAGAGAGAGAGATAGAGAGGGCAGAAAGAGATGATCACAGAGATCTCGATTTCAAACCTCCAGGGCTATAAAATTTAACCGCAGGCAATTTTTGGCGATTTTTCTCGGTCTCGCAGATGCTGAGTTGGATTGTTTGATCTGCGAATTTTCTTCTGTTCACTTTTCTCTTCATCACTAAATATTTATTTCCTTATTCTTCACCGCTATACCAGGCATTGGGTTGAACACCCATACTAGATATGTTATGATTGAAGGATCATTTGTTCCTAAACCGAATATTAGCCAAGGCTTTGACGTGTTGGTCTACAAATAGGAGGATAATCCATTGCAAATGACAAAGAATAAAATAAGAACTGAAGCTTTCCTGGCGACGTGTTAATTCAAAATCTTCTCGGGCTTCTCAGGGTGAACTGAAGACGAGGAAGATGCACTTCTTCGAAACGTTGGTGTCAAGCCAAGTTTTTACCTGGCTAGAAGCCCGAGAAGATTTTGAATTGACAAAGAATAAATTTACAAGCTAAGAATCTCTGAATTTCAGACAAAAGATTCCAAATGGAAATGGCGTGTTAATTGTGGACGCTCTTTAATTGCTATGGTTCTCAGCGTCCCATTGTATACCGGACGTGAAAGACCCTTAATTTTGCTCAGAGACCTCTCTGTCAGGCTTGATGTTCTTTTACGTGCCGACGGGACCCACGTCTTTACTTCCCTTCCGAAGGAAGCCATGCTAAGGATTTTTACTCCCGAAGAAATCCATCGTCCTCCGCCGGGTTTGAACCCGCGACCTTGGGTATATGAAGTTAGCATGGTAACCCTTCTACCACGGAGGGTGACAACCAAATTAATTTAAAACACTAGTATCTTAAGGATAGACGCAGGTGCACTAACTTCATCAGGTGCATACAAATGGTAAAATAAAGAGTTAACAATAACAAAATAAAAAAAAACTAAACATGAAGCTAAAGTTAACTTCATATGCTGCAGGAATATTTTAAATTAACAATTACTTGGAATGATTCAAATATTTCCATTTTCTTGCTCTTTTAATTTTCAGAAGGGTTAAAAAAATCTAGAGAAAAAAACATGACGATGACAATGACGATGATGATGATGATGATGATGATGATAATAATAATAATAATAATAATAATAATAATAATGACGATAACGATAGTAATATTAATAATAATAATAATAATGACGATGATGATGATAATAAAAAAAATAAAATAATAATAATAATAATGACGATGAGATTACGATGACGATAATAATAATAATAATAATAATAATAATAATAATAATAATAATAATAATAATAATAATAATAATAATAATAATAATAATAATAATAATAATAATAATAATAATAATAATAATGGCGATGGCGATGACGATGATGATATAAATAAATAAATAAATAATAATAATAATGACGATGACGATGATTATAATAATAATAATAATAATAATAATAATAATAATAATAATAATAACAACGACGGTGATAATAATAAATAATAATAATAATAATAATAATTACGATAATAATTATAATAATGGCGATAATAATTGTAATAATAATAATAATAATAATAATACTAATAATAATAATAATAATAATAACAACCAAGGCTAGGGTACTTAAATACATTTTTGTGCAGAAAAATATATTTTGTTAGGTACACTTAGAGAATATATTCCAATCTAATTATAACTTAACAGATTCGGCTTCTGTATACTCGGTATTTGACTCTGGTAATTTGCTTGTTAGAAAATGTTATATGATGAAACACAAGAACGATAAGCTTTTAAAGTTGGCAGGTGTACTTTACAAATTCGATATGTGTTCGTATACGATTCATTTACAATATATCGCATGTTTGTTTAAAGTTCCATGCATATACGTGATCAGGAAATGAGACTCCTGGACTGTGTAAACAGTTATGACGTTAAATCCCTTGCATTACGGACGAAAAAATAACATGTGTATGGAAGCTAGTCAAATATGACTGAAAATGGGGATATAATGATGACTGTTGTGATAAACATTTAACGGCTGCCGAGTAATATAGAAGCTCGTATAAATAACAGAGTTCATTTATGACGCAGCTGTAATACAACGAATTCCCCCTTCCTCTTTTTTTGCAGTATTGTATGCGCTATCTGATATCATTTTCCTTAAGGGTAAGCTTGTTTATATTGTTTTGAAAGCTTATGAGTAGTTCATTTAAAAAATTACATTTTGATTTAAGGATCAAAATGCGATTTTAACAGAACCGGACATATACGATTTGACTAAAACTAGAGAGCATACCTATTTATGACATTTATTGAGTAATGAGCACAAAGATAACATTTGATATGATTTTTACTTTCTCTACACGTACATAGTGTATAGAGAAAAAATTCGATACGAGTTTGGCATCTTCCAAGGATGCGACACGAAGATTTTCAAGAAAATCCCCCACCCCAAGTACCCTTTACATGAAACTTTTTTCGAAAATTTTGGTTTTCTTAAAAATGCCTCTAACGATTTTGATTAAATATCGTATATTAAAGACATTTACCTGACAAATAAAATGTATATCTTGAATTTTCTGGGAATAGCCTCTGAAGACTACTTTATTCTGGGGGAATTTTACGGAATTTTGCATAGCTGTTAAACCGTAAGAGATGGACAAAAACTTACCACTCAAAAAATGTAGAGCACTTTAAAATACACAATTTATGTTATATACATTTTTTTCGTGGAGTTTATCGTTTTTTAGATGTTCCTTGTTTTCGGTTTCAGCTTTAAAAAGCTCGCGACCATACAGACAAAGGAAATTCAGTCACATAGCAACCAGCTTTTGATTAGTACTTGAAGCTATGGTACTCCCTTATTTCGCTTCTACTTACAAGGAGGCAAGCAATAAGACTAGTTCTGCTAATTTTTTCTCGATTAGCATGAAGTAAATAGAAGCATATGCTTTTTAACAATAATTTGTTGCAGAGATGTAGGGAAAGTCATGTGAATGGAACACATCAGATTTTTTACGTTTACATTACTTTCGATACCCTCTTTCTCTTATTGTCGGTATAAAATTATTCTTACAAATCGAGTTAAACTTTCCGGAAATATTTTCATTACCATTTCGTTATAGATATACAACACGAATAGTGATACTCAAATGTTTAGTATTGGAAGCTATAATGTACTAGTCCAAAACTTCCATAGTCTTTTCGGAAAAGACTGACATTTATTTGCAATGGTTTATTTTTTTTAAAAGATCTACATGTTTTGTGCACCAGTTTTCGTCCATCGCTTAACCTTTACCAGAGTTTAAGGTTATATATATTCCTTTCCCAACAAGAGGAATTTATTGAACATTTATGTGTGTTTAAAAATCTTGAATAATGACATTTTATTCAAATCGTTAGTTATTTATGAGAAAATAACAGTTTTGAAAAATGTTACACATAAAGGGTAGTTTGGGGTGGGGATATTTTATCGAAAGTCTGTGTGTCGCATTATTGTAAGACACTAAATTTAAATATAAGTTTAAATCCAAATTTTATTTTTTGAGTTACGTTGGTCTCACACACATACATCCATGGACTTTTCTGAAAACATATTTTTACTTTCTCTAAACGTACTATGATCAAAGTGTATAGAGGAAGTATTGTATTCTACTAAAAAATTCGATACCGAGATTTCACCCGGAATACAGGTTTTAGGACCCCCTGTATCCAAAATAGGCAGTTTACGAGAAAGGTCCGTGTGTGTGTGTGCGTGTCCGTGTGTGTGTGTGTGTGTGTGTGTGTGTATTTATGTGTGTCTGTGGACATCATAGCTCAGAAGCGAAAATACCGTTAAATACCAAACTTGGTATTTAAATTTAGTATCTTCCAAGGACGAGACACGAAGGTTTTCAAGAAAATCCCCACCCCAAAAACTATCCTTTACATGGAACATTTTTTCGAAAATTTTGATTTTATCAAAAATGGCTCTAATGGTTTTGATTCAAATACCACATTTAATAGCCAGTTCCATCACAAATAAAATGTATAATTTGAATTTTCTGGGAAAAGTTTCTGAAGTCCTTTTCATTCTGAATGAATTTTGCTGAATTTTGCGTAACCAGTAAACCATAAAAGATGGACAAAAACTAACTGCACAAAAATGTAGATCTCGTTAAAGCACACAGTTTATGTCATATACATTTTTTCGTGGAGATGACCGTTTTTGAGACATTTGAGATATTATTGGTCTCAGTTTTAAAGTACTTGTACTTTTCTTATACGGGAACCTGTCAACTCCTGGCCACGCAAAGAAACGGATTTCAATCCCATAGCAACCGCATTTTAAAACATTTGACTGTTGATTTAGCCTAGTGTATTCCCTATTTCCCTTCTACTTATAAGGAGCTAATAAGACCATTTGTGCTAATGTTTTAGCATGAAATATATAGAAGAATAAGTTCATTAACAATAATGTGTTACAGAGATGCAGAGAAACTCCTGTGAATGGAACAAACCAGATTTGTTTTATGAAGGCAGTATACGAATTTTCTGTAAAACTTCAGTATTTAATTTTGGGTGAAATGCAATGCTTTCTCCACCTACCGTGTACGTGGAAGAGAAATTAATAACATTGAGCGGGATCGAAGCCTAATTCGCTATAAATGATGCGCACATTTACGGTCGAAAAATGCTTTGTCTGTAAGTGTAACCCGAATAAGCACAGCTGAATGCTTATCCTCTAGAAATTCACGTCAAAGTACAAACAATTCGACACAAAACCTTGGATCAGGTGAAGTAATAAGGGTGTTATTGTCCCATGCACAAAAGTACAGGGCAGCATTCAAAGAGTGCGCGTCGCTCAAATTTGGATGAAACCGTACAAAGCTTGGACGGTCGGACGTATTTCCGCCCCATTCCAAAATACACCATACACACGTTTCTGAATGCGGCTTTATGTGCATCCTTTTTTTTAAACCTGATTCAAAGGCGCACATAATATTTACATTTTGACGCGCTTATGCGTTAATTTGTCTGATGTAGCGTTTTGTTCAATCTCCTGCCATGGGCGCCGCTGCTCTTTTGTTCCTGTCAACCCCCTTCCACTGCCACCACCCCTGGAAAAAAATGAACATGTGAGGGACCATGGAGAGATGAAAGTAGTCTCATTTTTAATCGATACAATAAAAGCCAACACTGTATATGGGCGGGGGGACGAGAGAGAGCAGAAAACACAAAATACTGGCAATAGGATCTATAACATAGGGGCATGAAGAATCCAATCCTGGAACCAACGAGCTAGAACTCATCATTGAGGTCGTGTTTCTGTCTACTCTTTGAGAATATCATTCACGATGTTTAATTCTCCGTAAAGATTTTAAAAACCATTTTGGGTCTTTATCTTTACAGTTGCCAGCAAGTTTTGATATTCCTACGTGGAGTGCTGGAACCAAAATGTATTAATTTTAGCCGTTAAGACATCAAAATATTACACTGAATTTAATCTAAATACTAAAGGGAAGATTAAAAGTTCTATTCTGTCATTATTAAATCTTCTAAACGTATTATCTACATATTATCCCAAAATCTATTGAAGGAAATAGATTGATATATTTACACAATGTAGACGAATGCTTTCTAATTTCAATAGCTGAGGCGGTTTCTGCTGTGGCCAGTATTTAAAATGTTACGGATTCAATTCCTGTTGACCCCTACTTGGATTTTTTTTTTCGTGGTTTTCCCATGTCGCCAAGTGAATGCTGAGATGATTTTTCTAATACCAAGACTTTTTCGGAACCCTCATCCCTCGTCATTTTATATCATATCACCTTTAGGAGTAGGTACAAGATTTGACTGGGTAGTTTGGTGGTGTGAGGTGTGCCGTGGATATGCGCTATATAACGTTTCCTCCTCTGCTGGTATGGAACCAGGGCAGTTCGGACCTGTTTATCAGAAAGAGCGCTACGGAGTTGCTGCGATCTGTGAACTTGGGACCACGCAATATCCGGATCTGCCGCTACTTGGCAAGGGTAACCACTATTCAGATGTTTCAACTCATTCCTTCCTCCCGAAGGTTGCATAAGGCACAATAGGTATCTGGCTGCAGAGTTGAAATCCTTCTCACCCCTTGCGGTGGAAAAAATAAATTTGTTTGTTAAGGGACAAAGGATTATTTTATTAATTACGCCATACTTTGTTTAAGATTTATCAGAAATTATTCTAACCTTCTCTACAATGTGTATTAAATTGCACATGTTTTGTTTTATTTTTGAATATATTTGTATTTCATTATTTAATTGGTGTGTTATGCAACTACGTATGATTTGAGCTTTATTAATATTATTTTTCGACTTCCGAGGCAAACATATGTTGGATTTGTGGTGGACAAAGCGACACAGGGGCGGGCTTTCTCCGGGTTCTCCGCCTATCATCGCATTCCACCGGTTCACCATCTTCTTTCATTTAATAAAAATCACAATTTATATGAACCCTCTTTCTTCGATTTTCCCAAAAGTTCAATAACTATTTTCATTAAAATACCACATATTGAAGATACGGAGCGCCATGGCTGAGGGGTTAGATCGCTCGCCTCCCACCTAGATGGCCTGCATCTGAGATCTGTGGTAGACAAAACGGCGTCTGGGCGGGCTTTCTCCGTTCTCCGGTTTCCCCCGCCATTCATTCTACCAATTCCTCCATCATCACCTTTCCAATCATCCAGTTCCTCACGCTTATGCCTGACTATAGGCCTATCACTCGTTCCAGGTCCTTCATTCTGAGGTTCAGTGCCGTTGATTCTCCGGCAGGCTTCTGACCCTAGGCACCCGCTTGTAAGTCCTAGGGGGCATTCAAACCTAAATACGGGGAGCGTAAGCCGCCTAAGTCAAATTAAAGGTACTTGCATGACAAATGAAATGTACGTATCTTAAATTTCCATGGAACAGCTTCTGAGAGCCTCTTTATTCTGAATGACTTTTGAATAACTGATCAACCGCAAGACCACACAAAAAATGTATAGCTCGTCAAAACACACAATGTAAGTAATATGCCTTTCTGTTGTGGACCTAACTATTTCCGAGATATTGCTGGTTAAAATTTCGCAATGCCTAATCCCTTTACCAAGGGGGAGTCATTATTCCCGTTTTTCATTCTTATCACGGCAAGAGAACGAAACTTAAAAAATGAATTTCTCTAGCTGTTCTACAAACTTCATACATAAGATTCATCTTCTTTCTGCACCTTGATAATCGTGGTTCTCATTAGCACAATGTTCTTATTATTTAGTTCCGTACAAGTAGGAAGAAAATAAGGGAATACACTAGGCTAAACCAATAGTCAAATGTTTTAAACGCTGTCGTTATGCGATTGTCATTACAAATCGCTTCTTTTCTTAGCCAGGAGTAGGACAAAAAAAAAATGGACACTCTCGTCTGAGAAAAGTGTAAGTACGTCACGACTGAAACTAATAACAATGAATACCTCGAAAACGGTAAGCTCCACGAGAAAAATGTATATGATATAACTTGTGTATTTTAACAAGACCTACATTTTTTGTATAGTAAGTTTTTGTCTATCTCTTACAGTTTACTAGTTATGCGAAATTAAGCAAAATTCATCCAGAATACACAGGTCTTCAGAAGCTATTCCCAGAAAATTCAAGATATACATTTTATTTGTTAGGTAAATATGTTTAATATATGATATTTTAATCAAAATCATTAAAGCCATTTTTTAGAATATCAAAAATTTCGAAAAAAAGTTCCATATAAAGGGTAGTTTGGAGTGGGGGATTTTTCTCAAAATCTTCGTGTCGCATCCCTGGAAGATACTAAACTTAAATACCAGGTTTGGAATTTTAGATACTTTTCGTTTTTGAGTTATTGTGTTCACAGACACACGGACACACGGACCTTTTTCTGAAAATGCTTTTTTTGGATACAGGATGTCCTAAAACATGTATTTCCGGTGAAATCTCGGTATCGAATTTTTGGGTGGAATACAATACTTCTCTATCCCTATGTACATTGTACATATGGGGTTAGAGAAAGTGAAAATGTCACAAAGCGACCGGCTGTTAAATAATTTGACCATCAATTTATGCTACTGTATAGGTATTTCCTTATTCCCCTTGTACAACAAAATATGCAATAAACGCATTTCTGCCAATGTTTATCTTGTTAGTGTCAAGTAGAGAGAAGATTAAGCTTTTTAAAGAATATTTTGTTGGAGCATACATAGATACAGACAAGTGAATGAACCACATCACATTTTAGTTGCTCTTCCGGGTATTGTAAGTATATTCTACCCAAAAATTAACCGAAAATATGTTTTGAGGTTCGCTGAATTCTAGAAAATAATTTTAAAAAAGGCTTTATATGTGTGTGTTGGTGTCGTGACTGTGTGAATGTGTGTGTGTGAACATATAATTAAAAAGCGTTAAATACCCAACTTAATATTTAAGTTAGAATAAAGAAGTATTAATTTGTTAATAACTTTATTATGACATATTAATGCTATTTTTAGCTAAAAATGAAATAATTATTAAAAATTATATATCTATTCAAATTTAACCAACTATTCTATTTAAAAAGCCAATTTCTCCGGCCCAATAATTCAACAAAAATGCTCTTCTAGGAATATCGTCCAAAGATGCAACATGGTTTTCAAGAAAATTCTCCAACTCTGGTTAAGATTTTTTCATAGTAGCTTTTTTTTTTTTGGGTAGTGTTTAACGCCCGCTTTAACCACCCTCCCGAGCGCCGCTTTGTCTACCACAAATCTCACATGCGGTCACTTGGGAGCGAACCCGGGCCGTCTAGATGAGAGGCGAGTGGTCTAACCACTCGGCCACGGCGCGGCCTTTCATGGTACTTGAAATATAGTCTTTAATTTTCTGGAAATGGTT
Organism: Hymenopus coronatus; assembly: GCA_030762935.1. Taxonomy (NCBI): domain Eukaryota; kingdom Metazoa; phylum Arthropoda; class Insecta; order Mantodea; family Hymenopodidae; genus Hymenopus; species Hymenopus coronatus. The sequence continues at coordinate 36,546,521 of CM060889.1, read as the reverse complement.
TCAAATTACTCTTCATTCTGGATGAATTTTAGATAACTGGTAAACGGTAAGGGTTAGACAAAATATTAATACACAAAAAACTTAAATCTCGTTAAAGGCACAATACATTTGCTTGTGGAGTTAATTATTTCGGAGTCAAAATTATACTTTTCTCAAGTGGGAAGTTGTCATTTGTTTTCATCCTTGTCAGAGAACGTTAATTTTAGCGTAACCACATAAAGACAGTTCTTGAAAGAGCAATACACTAGTCCATTGCATGATTCCTATTTTATCTACAAAGCAAATATGTAATAACACCTTATCTGTAAATGTTTATTTTGATTAAAATAAAGTAGATAGAAAAAAACGCTTTTGCAAGAGTATCTGCATAAAATGCAGCAGATTTTTTTTTTTAAATATTAACTTATATTTGCTCTTTAAGTATGATGACACTAGGTACTTGTAAGGTTTATTTTATATACAAATTTGTATATTTCATAAGAATTCGTTAACAAAAATGATGTATGATTTAAAATATCCTTGAACCAGTATTAATCCTGTTATATATTTCAATATCACTTCATTGGATGAGTACGTTCTGTTTTTCCAAACATTGAAACGAAAAATGGGTAGCAGCAGAGTTTTACGCTCTCATTGACGATACGGGATGACTTTATGCTGCGCTTGTCCCGATATTTAAATGTTTGTTGACACACACAAACACACACAGGCACACGCACGCAAATACATACAAAAATAAAGAAAAATTATTCACTGTTGAAGTACCACCGAGAGCGAGGGAAAACTGCTGCGCAAAGTGGCGTAAAACAGTAGCTGGCAGGGGTGCTAGTAAAATCACGGAACGCTGCGTTTCAAACATGTCCCTGCCAGCAATTGTCCACTCACGAGACAGATAGTCACGTATTCTGTTTTTTCCCAGACAGAGGGCAATAATAGTAAGATAGGGCGTCGAAACGTCTACAGCATTTCGGACCAGTAACACGCAACCTTACTTTCTCTACACGTACTAAGCATTTTTGGAAAAAGGTCTGTGTGTGTGTCTGTGGGTTAGTCTGAGGACTACATAGCATTGGTATTTAAGTTTGGTATCTTCCAAGGATGCGATACGAAGATTTTCAAGAAAATCCATCCACCCCAAACTACCTTTCACACGAAAAAGTTTCGAAAATTGTGGTTTTCTCGAAAATAGCTCTAACGATTTTGTTCATAATATCTTGTATTCAAGATATTTACATGCCAAATAAAATGTATATTTTGAATTTTCTGGGGGATATTCTTGAAAATTTCGTGTCAAACTTAAATAACAAATTTGGCATTTTCCTGCCTTTTGGGTTTGGAGATATGCTGTCCAAACAGACAGACAGACACACACACACACACGCTCACACATTCACACACACACACCTGATGTTTTTTAAAAATGCTTTTTTGGATTCAGGGGGTCTCGAAAATGTATTCCCCGTGAAACCTCCATGTGGAATTTTTGGGTGAAATATACATTCTATAAAGTCTCTGTACACTATAATCATAGTGGTGTAGTAAAGATGCATTATAGTTGCTATGATCGTTATTGTTTTCATTATTATTATTATTACCATTGTTATGTAGGTAAACAAATGCTTAAGGATCAGTATTAGCAATTAAATTCTTGAAATATAGAAATGTATAAAATTACATACCCATAGCAACAATAAATAGGACAAGACAAAATAACTTTACATTCCTTTCTATGTATACTTCAGAAAAAAATTTTGTTCTTTTTTTCAACCCAGTAGTAACTCATTTCTCAACATCCCTTCCACTACAGGCCAAATAAATTCATTGAGCATCAAGCACTACATATTCAAACAGATCAGAATAGATTTCATTAAGATAAATTACTTCTAACCCCTCCTTCGTTTCTCATTAAATACGGTATTGCTCATTGGTTCATATTTGTAGCTTGTATTTTATTTTAAACTAACAATAGACACTGGTAATGAAAGCTGGGTGGAATCTAATATTGGTTAAATAAATGTGTAAGAAAAAAAACACTTAACACTCAGGAGAATGAATTAACTTTCAATATTTCACATAAGAAGATCATAAATGGCATGGCGCTATTGTAGGAATAATTAAAAATAAATCCTTACGGAAAGGAACTGTTAAAACTCTGAAACAAAACACAACCCTATATATTAAATGAATGTTAGTTGATTAAGTATTAATAGAAATATGTGTTAAAGGTATGTAAATAAGTTGAGAAGATTTCGTGTTAACTTATAAGTTAAGTGTTGAAGTTAAGAATTGGCTGGAATGAATCTGTAAGAGTAGCAAGGTCAGTCAGAATCGCGCAGGTTGTCGGCAGGTATACGCCCGATCTTTTGTATTTCAGCGAGGGTAAATTCGGAAACATCTTTGTTTAAATTAAGTTCCGTTACTGCAGGGCGAACTAAAGTCAGCCAGGCCGATGAACCTGTGCAAACTAACGGAAAATGGTCACTTGAGAAACTAAACAGACGAATCGTGGATGGGAATAAGATGACGCCAAAAAGAGCGCGAAAAATCCATCAATCCCGCAAAAGTAAAGACATTAACGTAACAAATCTCATATTCATATAAAAAGGAGGAAGAATCAGGGCAGCACGCAGCTTTCTGGAAGTCATCGGCGACGAAGCTATGTCCAGATGGGACAGGAACGCGCGCGCAAAGTGTGCGGCTTAAATTTAAATTCTTGTAAGTTCCGAAATCATTACGTGCGGTGGAAAGGTAATTAGCGAGCAGCGCGCGATTCTATACTGGTCGTGATAATCCTGAAACTATCACCGGAACCAGGTTACATAAATACTTAGGCTAAGTTACAAAAGTGGTGCATACCGCGGGGGGTATTGAGACCCCGAAGTAATAAAACGTCAGCCGTTAGAAAAATCAAACCAGCCAGTTCGTAGCTGCAACCAAGGCTCATTAGAAACTTTATGATATGAAGTATAATTTATCATTTCGCCGGTAAAGCAAACAGAAAAACCAAGTGCCGTTGTTCTCATTCCAACAATGAGATCTCCGCTAACATCCTTACCAGGATACGAGCTCCTGCTCTACTGATCCCGCATTCCCAGAAACTATTCTAACCTTCTGCAGGAAGCGAGATTTGAACCTGAGACCCGCCGAGGACGAGGAAGAGCAATGCCGCATACCGGGAACCAGTCACAAATCTGTCGTGCATTGTAGACGCAGTTTCAACTCCAATTGGATCTGAATTACAGCTTGAAAATCTCTTAATTACTGGAGGAATGATACAAAATTGCTAACTTTATTGGTTCAAATCAATTGAGACCAAATATTGCAAAAGCACAGAGCAAAACTCTTTACTCCTGTTACCTGTTGATCTTCCGAGACTAAGTAGGATCCAAATAAGAAGTTTTTGATGATACGGGTTTTTTGCTACCTCAGAATGTAGCTGCAGACAGTGAAAATCTAAAAAGAAAATCTAGTTTGCATGCTGTTTAATCAAGAAGAGGAAACGGTCTCTCACTTAATTTAAGAGTGTTAACGTCTTGCTAATAAAACATTCATACTCTTGGGGATCACTAACACAGAGAAAGAACTTATTAACAAGAATTTAATTACTTCATCTCTGGCCCATATAAAACAAACAGCTCTGGTCTAATCTATAACTAATGAAGACTGGAAGTAAAAAGGGGAGTAGAATTTCTGGTTAAAATATAAATAACGTGTTGCATGTGTATATGTTATCCAATCCAACATACAGTTTGGAATTAGTCCTCCAAAACTACTCTATGCTTAGATTGCGATATGAACTGAGTGTTCAATTGCAGCAAGTTGTAAAACCTTCTTAATTATTTGATTATTTATCTTAGAACAGTATGTTCAAATCTGTTTTTATGCTGGGGAAAAAATATGCTATCACCAACAGAAACATACCCACTTATTTTAAAGGTCATGTGTTTAATTCGGCAGAGGGTGATGCATTTTTATCATTGGGTTCATTAGGAAGGGGATTAAAGCTATTTGCCCCATCTAATTTTTTTAGACGTAAAAGAACCCCACAACCTGAAATATAAGGTACCTGAACATAATTTTCGCGTCCGCAAAGTCAAGATTTCATCCTATTGTTGTCATCTATGAGCAACGAATTGATTCCTTGTCACTATATGAACATAGTGGTGGAATCGTCGATCTCAGAAAGCACCACTAGGTACCACAAAATATTCCAGCGCAAAGGAACTTTAACTGAACTGAACAATAATGTATCACTTCTGAGAAAATAAATATTTATGCTGACATTTTAAAAACTTTTAGTTATGATAAAATACAATGTTAAACATGCTTATTATTTTAGAAATAAATATGTACATTTCTGTCAAATTAAGCCATTAGGTGCAACATTTTAACAAAGACTGTACCGCCCAGCATGGTCCTTGTGGAAAGGCTATCCTGAAAGTAACATAAAAATAATACGTCACAAATGTGCAGTTTCCCAGTGCAGCTAGCGTGACGCAGCTATCAAAGAATTGCCATCGTAAAATTTAGTTAATGTCGATCGTTTGGAGTAAAGCAGATAAAAAGGAAGCATAACACAAAATGACTCCCCAACGGTCTAAAGGAGATAGAACAGCGAAGAGATTCCAAATTATCATGTTTCCTTCATTAACTACCTGCACATAAAACCAGGGATTAAACGGGCTTCATATTTTATTCTTAATAAAAGTCCATAAACAATTGTTTTTATGCTTTTGATGTATATTCATGGGATTACCAAGCACAGTACAAGCAAATGTGCATGCTAGACCAAAGCTGGTGTAAATCCATTTTTCCTCTCTGCTCTATGGGGAAAAAACGTCCACTTCCTTCTAAGCGCAATATTCTTTATTTTCTAATTCATTATTGATATCTAATGTGTCCTGCTACGTACACATTAAACAATACTATCAACGAAAGTCGTAATAGGTTTTCTTCATTGAAATTAAACTCATATGAAGCTGCTCTGATTGTAAAACACCATATGAATGCCTTTGATAAACAATCACATGCTTAAATTCAAACATGGGCATTTACTGATTTCGAAACTAGCAGAGGTTCTTGATTTTTTTCACATACTACAGAACATGTCGTGGCGGAAGTTCGTGATGAGTATATGCCCATGTATGACAAGGCCTATTAGCAAGCAGAGACGAGCTGCGACGATCGTCTACCAGATTCTGAACCTGTACATAAAGATACGGTCTTCCTGGTCAACAATTTCTTTCTGTAGTTGGGTGTTAAGTCCGGTTTAAAGGGAGTAAATAAATACACAAATAATCACATAAATGAGCTTAACTGACAAGGGAGAAATCAAAACATTAAATAATTATGTACGATCCAATTAAAAACCTTTGCCGTGCGCATGGAAATGTAGAAGGTTCAGTTACGCGAGGGGCAGTTATATCAGTTTCCCACTTTGCAATCGCTCCAAATATAAATTAGAACAAGATTTTAAATACGTACTTTCATTTGCTACAAAGTCTAAAAGACATTTTTAGTAAAAGGTCTATGTGTCTGTGTGTCCCAGTGTGTGTGTCTGTGAATAGCGTACTTTCAAAACGGAAAAATATATTAAATACCAAACTTGATATTTAAGTTCAGCATCTTTTAAAGAGTCGAAGATTTTCAAGAATCTCCCCCAAACCGCCTTTTACATGGAATTATTTCCGAAAGTTGATTTCCTCAATAATGGCGATATCGATTAAAATACCACATATTATACCCATAGAATGCGACCGGCTTTTAAAAGTTGACTATCCCTTTAATTTATTGCGTTTCCTTATTTCCTTTGTACAAAATAATATCGTAATAAAACCGTTTCTGCTAAAGTTTGTCTTAATAAACGTGAAGCAGAGAGAATAAGAAGCTTTTATAAGAATAGTTGGTTGTACCATACGTAGAGAAAGTTATGTGAATGTAGCACATAGGATTTTTTAAATATTTATGCCATGATAAACATCACAGCTGATCTGTTTAATCTTGTGGAACACACAAAATTAAGATTCTATATAGCCAGAGCGGCCAACAATTGTTTTCACAAATGAATAATGCCAACTCAAAATATAAATCTCTATTGACTACGAACATCTGTTGCCTCATTCGGAGATATCCCAGATTTTAATGTAATTGAAAATCTAAAATAATGCAAAAAAATGCAACGTTATTTGTAACATTTTATCACAGTCTAAACTGTACACAAAATAAATGTGTAATATTTATCCAATAACAATCAACCACTACTGCATTTATTTAGTATTTGTTTCGCCATAAACTTCAAACGATGTGATGTTAGCCGACTTTGCGGGTTGCGTGCGAAGTTATTATTATTTCCTCATCCAGTAATATGACTATGAGCTGACTCTGTTACGCTGGGGCTCGATCCATAATGTCTTTGTGTGTCAATGCTCCACCTCTGAACTACCACCGTGTGGTGTTCAAACCATTATTAAAATTTTCCGATCATTCAAATCCCTGTAAACGTTCCAAAGACGGCTTTAAATGCATTAATAAGTCTTCTTTAAAGACTGCATGAAATATTTATTGCACGTACTATTAAGTGTAGGGCAGTACATGCATATAAGCATTGGGTTAATTAATTTCGTATTTTAAACATTTTCCTTGCAAACTGACTGTATACTTGAAATCAAAATGAGAATAAAATCAGGAAATTTATTTAGCGTTTAATATTATGGCACTGCAAAAGCGTTCGAGTGCGATGGTGCTTGATAAATGAATGTAGCTACAAGACCACAGTCTGATATCAGCGCCCTCTATACGAGCTGGCTGTTAGCTCGGTAAAGAGCTAACCACCGCATTATATGCACGCGATGGCTGGGTCAATGCTGTGTTCATCCATGTAATAATCCGCTGAATAATCACGGAACACATCAATTCCAGAATTATTTGGTTTAAGGGCAATAAAATACTCCATAAAATAGTCAACGACTTCACTGGGCTTGAAAATCGTATGCGAGGCTAATTGAGTTTTTCCAACAAAAACCCTGCCTATTACCGAGTGAAGAATGCAATAGATTTCAGAGTATCTATTAAATAAGCCACAATAATAGGTATGTACCTAGGAGTTTAATCAGTTCTAAGTAAGGAAAAGTCAACAATGACATTTGCTCTAAGCATTTAAGGTGCTAGTTATTCAATTTGAACCATTTAATAATGGTGTACATTTATATCTTTATTTATAAAATAGTCCGTTGCTTACTAAAATGTATTGTTGCATAACATATCTGATGCCTTCCATTCACATGACATTTTCTGCCTATTCATAAAGAAATTATTCTTTTATCTACTTCAAGCTACCCCAGAAAAACGTTTATCTAGTTACTTATTTCCTTGTACGCACAACGGAAATATGGGAACACATTAAACTTAAGTGATAATAGTATTTTTTAAATACTGATCGCCAGGTGATGGTCGTGAAATTCAGTTTTCTTTGCAAAGCCAGGAGTTAAAACTAAACAACAACAAATTTCGATTTTCTACTGGGGTAAAGAATAAGACTGGAAACTTTAAACCAATAACAAGGATTCCAATATGTATATGTATTGGAAAATGTTAACACCATAAAATATATTGAGATCTACCAGTTATGCAAAAGAGTGAATAATACTGCAGATGTTATCTCCAGAAATTAACGATACACATTTAATTTACATGAAGATCTCTTAAAAATAAAGCGTTTTAATCAACATCTTTAGAGACATTTTTAAAAAATCAAACATATTTAAACACATTCCATGTAAAATGTAGTTTGAAATGGGAGTTTTCTTAAAAATCTTCTTGAAAAATACTGAACTTAAATACTAAGTTTGGTATTTAATGAATTTTCGTTTTTGACACACGGACACCCATGAACACACCCACCCTATCACCCACCCACACACACATTGACTTTTTCCCAAAAATTCTTTTTGGATACAAGACATCCAAAAGCGTGCATATTTCTACTGATATCTCGTATCGAATATTTTGATGGAATGCAGTAGCTTCTCTATTGACTATGCATGTGCTAGAAAACGTAAAAATGGAATTTTAACAGGACATTCTATTGGTATTTCAATCTGTACATCCATTCTAAATGCTCGTGATCCTCTGAAGGCTTGATCTTGCCAAATTGTTCAGATCAGTTTAATTGCTTAACAACTTAAGTTTTATTACCAGAACAACCATCATAAATACTACCTTTCAAACTAAAAAAGAAAAAAAAACTGATGCGTTACAGTCACGTGTCACTAATTCTTATCAAAGCTTATTTATGATTCATTTAACCGAGATAGCTGAAATACACATTACGTTATACATACCAATAGAATAGTAATAATTAAACTTTTTAAGAATTTGATGTTATATGCTGGTCTTTAGATTCTATACTCTTTCCATGAAATGGCAAGAGATAACCAAAAATTGAAAACTCTAAGAATGGCAAAAGTATTGCAAAACTACAACGTTTAATAACGGATATTTCGGAAATGGCTTGTATCACATAAATATTGTTTGGAATAACTTGTATGTATTATTTATTGAGTAGTTCATTTTCGTCAACTGCTTAAGAGAAAATGTGTGGTTCTTTGTTTTTATTACTAAACAAACATTTGTTTCTTTCACTGTTAAAAGTGTCATACTTTTTACGCTCTGTCATTTTTAAGTACCTTAATATTCATTTAACATAAGATTAAATGGCCTGTATATAGGTGAGCATATCCTTAGTTTCTCCGTTTCTCAAAACTACATTATTCTTAGCATAAAGGGTCCCTTTTAGAGAAATTTTGAACAGATTATTATGCAAATTAGATTGCAAGCTCTTGTTCTGTGTTTTCATGAAAATTAGTTAGTGGAGCATTTATGTGGCAAAAAGTATAAAAAAATCCAATGAGTTGCATTCACATGAATTTCTCTAACTGTTCTGGAAGCAAAATATTCTTGCAAAGGATTATTATTTTATATGCATCAAGCTAATAAAGGTAAACCCTAGCAGAAACTGTTTTATTACTCGCTTAGTTGTAAGCAGAAGGAAAATAGGAATACACTAGGCTAAAGAGATAATAATATTTTAAAAGCTGTCGCTATATATTGTCATTAAAATTACGCTCTCTTTCATAGCTAGGAGTAAAACAAAAGAGATATGAAACATGAGAGGATTTCATGTGTTAGAAGCATTCAAATATTTTCAAAATTAAACCAATAACAGAGAATACCAGAGAAATGTTTAGCTCTACAAAAAGGGTATGTGACATAAATCCTGTGTTTTAATGCAAAATACGTTTTTGTGTAGTGACTTTTTGCCTATCTCTTACAGTTTACCAGTTATAAAAAATTATTCAGAATGAAGAGGGCTTCAGAGATCACACCCAGAAAGCTGTATATATATTTTATTTGTCATGTAACATAAGGCATTTTAATCAATATATTTAATCACAGTTTTTTAAAAAAAAAAAGTCGAACTTTTTTCCCTGTAAAGGGTAGTTTGGAGTAGAGGATTTTCTTGAAAACATTTAAGTCTCATCCTTGGAAGATGCTGAACTTAAATATTAAGTTTATCATTTAAAAGAATTTTCGTTCTTCAGTTATCGTGGTCTCTCTCTGTCTCTCTCTCTCTCTCTCTCTCTCTCTCTCTCTCTCTCACACACACACACACACACACACACACAAATACGCTTGAGCGCGAGCAAATACTTTCCAAAAATAACTTTTGAGCTCAAGATACTCATAACGTATATTCGACATCGAATTTTTGTTTTGAAATACAATACATTCTTAAAATAAAAACTAAAAACTGCAGATACAAAAGGTGGCTGTTTTTTACTTTCATTATACAGAAAAATTCAGACTAAACTTTAATTGGCTGAACCTTAACAACCTGCTTAACAAATATTACAGATGAAACATGAAAACTTTATATGAAACAATTTAGTTCCTAACTAATAAATTAATGATGTAAAAACTAATTGGAGTATATTTGTTAAATATTAACAGAGAGACCACTATAAATAAAATAAATAAATATATAAAGTATGATAGCTCCGGCTTTAAATTTATTAAATTAAGGGTTTTCACTGGGCTAACCAGTAACACAAAACTATACAAGTGTCTTCTGCATGAAATGAATTTCTCAGACCATTACCAGAAAAACATATGTATACTTTATTTTTAAAATATATATGTATGTTTAATATATGGTCCTTTAATCAAAATCATTGAGTCAGTTTGCTGTAAATATTTTTTTTGACAAATGTTCCATATAAAGCGTAGCTTTAGTGGAAGGATTTTCGGTATTTCTCGAAGATACTATATATAAGTTTGCTCCACTTTTGGTTTCCAGTTATGCTTTTCACAGACAAATACACACGCACACACACACACAAACATACACATACATACAAAGAAACACATGGAATGCCAAATTTTTCTTACCAGGTGTAGAAAGTAAAAAGTTACATTATGTCTACTTACCTATAGAAAGAAGTGGAAGTATAGTACTCAACCAAAAAATCGAGAATATTTCGCTGGAAATACACCTTTTGTGCTACCTGAATAAAGAATCAGCATTTTTATAAAATGTTGCGGATGCCTGCGTGTTTGCGCGTGCGTGATTGTTTATGCACAGTTTACTAATATATAAACATCTATTTTGATTCTAAGAAATATTTAAGGAAAAACATTGAAAACATATTTTTATTGAAGTTTTGGTTTTTGAAAAACAGTTATACACTTATGAGAAACAATATTTTCCACTAATGTTAGTGTATTATTTAGATGTGCTAATTAATATTCCTCCAATTATAACATATAAAGCAAATTATTCTCAAAAACTTTATACCTATACCTTTAGATTTACCTCTGAAATGTTTGAAAAAACTGAACAAAAATTGCATTGAGTGGAACATCTTAAACACATAAAAATGTAGTAAAGCAGTTTTGCAATTCCAAATTGCTATTTGTACTTTGCTCAGGAACATTTAAAATTGTAAAAAAATTATTTCTAATGATCCAAAATAGACAGTAAAAACAGATTATGAAACCAGATTATTCATTCTAAATAACATACTTAAAAACAAAAAGGTGACTTTTTCAATGCTTTCACTCAATTTTCAACTATGGGTACCCTTAACATGAATTAGACTGAAAAATGAGATTTTGTTAGAGTAGGTAGAAATTCATGTGGGTGTAAACTTTCCTATTTTAATTATTTTTTACCGAATATCTGTTTTATACTATTTTAAGGTACTTGTGAACTATGATTAAAAAAATGGAAATATTTCCAGAATACAGTTAACTGCACAGAAATCCATAGCTGTTATGTTTCAAGAATAGAGTTTAATGCTGTAGAGAATCACAAGTGGCTTGTGAAGCTTTATAGTGGTCTTTTGGGTCAGGTTAACTTAGAATTATGACTGACGCTAGAATTTATATCTCCACAATTTTTACTTTCTCTAATAACATATGTACACTGCACATATTTGGTAGAGAAAGTATTGCCTCTCATCCCAAAATCTGATACCGATATTTCAAAGAAAAAACGTGTATGAGAACTCCTGAATCCAAAAAAGAACCATTCTTAAACAAAGGCCAGTGCGTGTGTCTGTGCCTATGTGAGTGTCTGTGCAAAGCATAACTAAAAAACGAAAAGTTCATTAAAAACCAAACTTGGTTTTAAATTAAGCATCTTCTAAGGATGCGACATGACGATAGGGCTCAGCTTTTATCCACTGTATATATTGTATTTTAACGTCCTTTAACCTAGTTAGGTCATATCGGACGATGAATGAAATTGGTGAAATGATACTCAAATGATATTGGGGTCGTTGGAGCTTAAAGTTACTCGACATTCGTCTTCTCAGGATGATGGAAAACCCCGAAATAAACCTTATCCGGGTAACTCACCCTAAGTGAGATTCGAACTCACGACCTCTTGAATGTGAAGCAGACACGCTACCACCATACTACCCAGGCGAGCAATATACTTTTGATGTGGTGCTAACAATTTGCGAGATATTCCCTTTTAATGGTTTTATTTTAAAAGACTTATACTTTTCTCAAACAGTAAATCATTTGTGCTTATTTTACTTTACTCCTGGTCATGCAAAGAAGCAAATTTAATGACAATGGCACAGCGAAAACTTTTAAAGCATTTGACTATCGTTTTAGCCTAGGGTATTCCCTTGTTTCCCTTTTACTTATAAGAAATTAAGTAAAAAACTGCTCTGCTAAGGTTTATCTCCATGAAAATGATGTAGGAAGAAGGATAATCGTCAGTTAATGAGATATTCAAACTATAAAACAAAATTATTCAGAAAAGACTAGCAGCTTATAGGATTTGCGATTTAGACTACTATTATAGTGCCTAAAGTTAACGTACTAGTACATGTTGCTATACGTTTATATTTTTCTCATGACAAGTTTTAAATAAAAAAAATTTATTGAGGAAACATTAATGATGTGAAAGAAATTGCATTAAATGTACAGTTGGGAATATATAATACCCGGCGTAGTTTCACGGCTTATACAAGAGAATGGTATTAACATTTTTGTTTATCTATGTTTGTTCCTTAGAATTGAGTACCACTGCAGACTTTTAACCAAATTTGGACGTCATACAGTTTAAGATAACAGTAAAAATGCCGTGGATATTGAATGAGAAAACCATATCTGAGGTGTAGAAAAGCTTTCGGAGAGATAATTAATAGACTTTTAAGCGAATGGGGCTGTTTTATGAATACATTTATTACATGACAAATAAGGTTTATTTTCTTTATTCCGGACCAAACGGAAGAGAAAGTTTAAAACTGCTCGGAGATAGGGAATCTGGAGACTTTTCTGTATGAATGGGCTTTCTTTTTTTATACATTTCTGCAAAATACGTATATAACTGTCTCTTCACTATTTAAGGAATAGAAACCTCAAAACACGTCAATGGAAGGGACGGCAGCATATTTGGTTTGAGACAATTTTGACATTTTTCCGCATAAATTGACGTATTTCATGAATTCATTTCTTAAATACACATTTCGGTAGGTACAAACCGTCAAGCTACGAACAACGCCGGTTATTTCCTCTAGTATTTTTCAATTTGAATAGTAGTTTGGGATGAAGAAATTTTCTTTAAGGTCCTTATATTGAATCCTAGGAAAATGCTGAAATTGAGTTTTAAATTTGGCATTTAATGGCTTTTCCCTTTTTGAATTATGTTGCATATAGACGCACACACATAGGTCATGTTTTTAAAAACATTTTTTCTTTAATTTCTCTATACCTACTATATATACCTTCTCTAAACACTATATATATATAGTGTTTAGAGAAGGTATTGCACTCCACCCAAAATTCGATACCGAGATTTCACCAGAAGTACATGTTTTAGGGCCCCCTTTATCTAAAAAAAGCATTTTGAGAAAAATGTCCGTGTGTCTTTGAACACGATAACTCAAAAACGATAAGTCGGTAAAATACCAAACTTGGTATTTAAGTTTAGTATCTTCCAGGGATGCGAAACGAAGATTTTGAGAAACATCTCCCCACCCCCAACTACCCTTTACATGGAACTTTTTTCGATAATTTTGATTTTCTTAAAAATGGCTCTAACAAGTTTGATTAAAATATCGTATATTAAAGATACTTACCTCACAAATAAAATGTATATCTTGAATTTTCTGGGAATAGCCTCTGAAAACTACTTTAATCTGGATGAATTTTATGGAATTTTGAATAACTACTAAACCGTAAGAGATGGACGAAAACCTACTGCACGAAAAATTTAGAGCACGTTAAAACACACAATTTATGTTATACATATGTTTTTCGTGGAGTTCATCGTTTTAGAGATATTCCTTGTTTTTTTGATTTCTGCTTTGAAAAACTTATACTTTTCTCATACAGGAATTTGTCAACTGCTGTCCATACAAACAAAGGAATTTCAGTCATATAGCAACCATCTATTGACTATCACTTTAACCTATGATACTCCTTTATTTCGCTTCTACTTACAAGAAAGCAAGTAATAAGATTATTTCTGCTAATTTTTTCTGATTGTCATGAAGTAAATAGTAGTATAAGCTTTATAAGAATAATTTGTTGCAGAGGTATAGAGAAAGTCATGTGAATGGTACATATCAGATTTTTTAATTTAGAAGCTCTCAAAACATATATTACCGGTGAAATCTTGGGATAGAAGTTTTGGGTGGAATACAATACTTTCTGTGCCTCCTGTATATGTACACAGTACTTAGTAGAGAAAGGAAAAATGTGATTTTTTATCTTCAAGTACCCTCATTTTCGGTGAAATCTTGGTATACATTTTTGATGGAATGTAATTCTTGCTACACTTAGTAGATAAAGTAACGAGAAGTAAAGATAAAGGTAGTATAGAATGGGTTTGATAAAACACTCAAACCTTAGGTTATATTCGTAGCAAATGCAGGAATCTGCTGGGAGAGCGTCTCAGAAAATGACGGAAAACCGTGTTGTGCTTCTCTCCGCTTAAGCACATTTCCACAATAAGCTTAGCGAGGAACTTAACTGTGAACGTTTGAAGCAATCAGCTCTTTCTTGCTCAGAGTACTTTTCATACACGAGGGAAATGCTTAACGAGCCATGCCTCGATAGCGGAATCCCGGCGACCGGTGATTGCTGTATTGTTAGCAGTGTGTATGGGGGCCAAGAACTGGGGAACACACTTTCGCGAATTGCTCGAAAAAGAAGTAGCACGATTTTTAACAATGGGTGATCACAGCTATTTTGTAAGCAAGATTTCTACCCATATATTTTCGAGACGGCTGCTTTATATACATGCAACAATTTTGCCTTTCAAAACCTGCAAATCCTAAAAATTTGCGTTATTGTATCACCAACTATACAACTTCCAGCGTATAGAAGATGCTAAAGATATTATGAAAACAAAATTGCTGGAGACTGCCTCCGTGGTCGAGTGGTCAAATACTGACTTTTCACTCTGGAGGTCTCGGCTTCGATACCCGCAAGGAGTGGGGAACGTTTTCTTTAACCTGAATTATTCCCTATCCCCACAGAGTCTGGAAGTAAGAATGTAAGAGTGAGGGTGTGTGTTTGAGGGGAAAAAAAAACGATTTAAACCTAACGTAAAGAACCTACAGACGAGTTGTTTCTAATGCAAAACCCCCGTTATGACCTTAGATCTTAAAGGGGGCTATATAAATGAAACAATTAAAAAAAATTGCTAGAGAGTACCTGTGACTGATAGTTCGACATTAATCACAACCAATCTGTAATACTATGAAAACCGGTAGCAGAAAATGTGTTTTCATAATGCAGTATTCAAAATCTGAGTTTGCATTTTGGATCAAAAATCTGATTAGCTGCATTCAGATGACCGTCTCTTCTATAATATTTCCTTGCACAGCTTATTATTTGATTTACTTCTTGCCAAAATATATATATACATATATACACATTAAAAGCTTCACTACACATAACTTAAATTTACCTATAAGATACAATAAGATAACTGATAGTCAACATTTTAAACATCGTATTGCTATGTGATGGCTTTAAGTTACATGTTGCTTGTATGACCAAAAGAAAAAACGAATAGCTATAGCATATCCCAGTTGAGCAAAGTGAGCAAGGTATCTGAAAAGTAATATTAGTAGCAAGAATTATCTCTGTAATAGTCAACTCCATAAAAATACATTTTTGATGTGCTCTAATATCAATATTTTTGTGTAATAAGATTTTGTCTGTACTTTAGGGTTCATGATTTATTAAACATTATTATAAATTTAGAGGAATTCACAGTATTTGTAGAAAATTCATAATATACATTTTATTTTCATATAGTTTTCATAATTATATTTAATCCTAATCAAAATAGTTATATCTATTTTCGAGAAAATAAAATATAACGAACAATGTAGTTTCCTTAAAGGGTAGTTTATTGTGAGGGATTATATTTAGAGTCTTGTTGTTTTATTCTTGGAAAATGCTCAACTTAAATACCAAGTTTGGTAACTAACCGAGTTTTCATTTCTGGGTTTTCTGTTCACACACAGACACACATACACAAATGGACATTTTTCTAAACCTTTCCGTGTATGAACTCAGATCTTATCAAAACATTTTTGGTGAAATTTTGGTGTGAAGTTTTTGAGTGGGGCACATTATTCCTCTCCTACTATGTATGTAGTTGAGGAAATAAAAGCGTAAAAAAGTCTCAGACTTTCGTAGAATATAATTCCGTACATTCTATTCTTGATCTTGAATCTAGAAATTGATACTGAATAAAAGTATTTTAGAGACAGTATGATTTGAAGTAAGAACTCGAAAAAAATATATAAGTTCAGTACTAATTTTCTCTATAAATAACACAAATAATATAAATTAAGTTTAAACAATGTAAGGCACTATATTCATCATAGCTATTAGGCTATAAGGGTATATTAGTTAAAAATGGCGTGTTAATTATTGCCGCTCTAACTACTATGGTTCTCAGCGTCCCATTGTAAATTGGGCGTTAAAGACCGCTTAATTTTGCTCAGAGGCCTCTCAATCAAGCTTGAGGTTCTTTTACGTGCCGTAAGTCTACGACAGGGGACCAACGGCTTTACTTCATTTCCAAAGGAAGCCGGGCTAAGGATTTTTACGCCCGAAAAAAACCATCGTCCTCCGCCGGGTTTGAACCCACGACCTTGGGTGTATGAAGTGAGCATGATAACCATTACACCACGGAGGGCGACCGATATATTAGTTAAGCTACCTTTTGATTCGTAGAGTAACCTCAAGTCCCAACAATGTCTGTTTAGACAAAAACACAGTACGTAAAAAGAAGTGCAAATTTTCTTAAACAACGTCCAAAAACATCTCTTTTACATACACACACATGGGTAGAAATATTTCTATCAGTGTTGGAGAACGATATGATGATCCAGTATTTGCGGATTTTTCTCTTTTACTTATGTTAATGAGAAAAATTTCACGCTTTAGAGTAGCTATTGTTATCTATCTCTAACAGGTGACACGGTTTGACCTTTTCTGTCCTTTTCCCTGCCTGACTGTAAGTGGTGTAATGTGAGGGAGGAATATTGGTGTTCGACCATTAAAATCTTACGTGATCCGAGTTTAAACCTAGAGCTAGTATTTTTACTTTCTCTATACGCACTATGTACATAGTGCGTGTAGAGAAAGTATTGCACTCCACCAAAAAATTCGATACCGAGATTTCACCGGAAATATATGTTTTAGGGTCCCCTTTATCTAAAAAAAAGCATTTTCACAAAAAGATCCGTACGTATGTGTGTGTCCGTGTGTCCGTATGTCGATAACTCAAAAACGAAAAGTCGGTAAAATTCAAAACTTGGTATTTAAGTTTAGTATCTACCAGGGATGCAACACGAAGATTTTGAGAAAAATCCCCGCACCCCAAACTACCCTTTACATGGAACTTTTTTCGAAAATTTAAATTTTCTCAAAAATGGCTCTAACGATTTTGATTAAAATATCATATATTAAAGACATTTACCTGACAAATAAAATGTGTATTTTGCATTTTCTGGGAATAGCCTCTGAAAATTACTTTATTCTGGATGAATTTTGCATAACTACTAAACCGTAAGAGATGGAAAAAAACTTAACACACAAATAATGTAGAGCACCTTTAAAATACACACTTTATGTTATATACATTTTTTTCGTGGAGTTGATCGTTTTTGAGATATTCGTTTTTCTTGGTTTCAGCTTTGAAAAACTTACTTTTCTCATACAGGAATTTCTCAACTACTGTCCACACAAACAAAGGAACATCAGTCACATAGCAACCAGCTTTTGGCTTTCACTTTAACCTACGATATTCCCTTATTTCGCTCGAATTTACAATAAAGCAAGGAATAAGACTATTTCTGCTAATTTTCCTCGATTAACATGAAATAAGTAAAAGATAATTTTATTAACAATAATTTGTTACAGAGAGGTAGAGAAAGTCATGTGAATGGAACACATCAGATTTTTTATTTTGCTCTACAGATAGGGCTAGTGTTTTTTTATTTTGTTATTAACCTTTTATTTTTTTCATTTGTTTAGTAAGCTCTGCTATGGGCCCCCTGGCGTAACGGAACTAATAAGTATCCCTCAACAGGAGTCCACCGATTCTTTCCATATTAGAAATGTTCAATTTTAGGCTCAGACCATAGCACCTAACTCTTTTGTTACCTTACCCCTTTTTACAAACAAAGGATAGAATTAATTTACACAACTCCTATCGGTGACAGTATATTTTCTACATTTCCAAATGTTTCCAGCTTTCTATGCATTTTGAGCTCCTCCTTAAGGAGTCAGGAACTAATTAAATACTTAATAATGACGCATACTTCATGAAAAATGTTATTTTTTCTGTGATAAAGCATGAAACATGAACAGGATTTCCGCTCATTGATAATTAAGTTGTTCTGCTAACGTGTTAAATGAACCGTGATTTGCAGCTGCAGCTTGATAATCCCCTGACTAAATTTAGAGGTCAATTTATCATTGATGATACATGTTTTCTCTCCTCACTTGGTCATTGTCTATTCTGACGCGATCCACGTGCCGATAATAATACATAAGATACCTGCACAAACAAAAAGCATGTACTGGTTTACAGAAACTCGAAAATGTCACATGGATGTTAGTAATAGATACATAAAGAAACGCCTTCCAATTAAGTTTAATTAATCAAATACGGTAAAGCATCAACTGAGAGATCAAATACGTAGAGGTGACATTTAAGTAAGGGTAATCTATGATGATTGGAGAGATACTTAATACTTATTAAATTTAATAAACATTAATTTTAATGTTTTAGTTGAAACGTTTGTAAAGCATTTGTTATTTTAATCAAATTCAAGGTTTAAACATATTTGTAATACCCAACATATTTAAATTAAAATAATTACTGAAGCTTTCATGATGGCATATCTCAATTTTCTCTTGGGTTTCTAGCCTAGTAAATGCGTTATTTGAAACCGTTATTTGAAACCAAATTATTCATGGCATGTGAAGCAATCCGATTTCAGCTTAATACCATCACTATAAATATACAGGTCCAGAATTTCATTTCCTACACAGTAACTTGAAGACGTAGATAATAAAAAACTCTGAAAAGTCACTTTCAAACCATATCTTTATTTGGCTAGATGCCTGAGGGTATTTAAAAGCGTTTCAGTTAGAACAGCATCGTTTTCTTTATTCAAGTGTCATTAAGTTCCATTAAATTATATTTTTCCATTTCAGAGAAAAAAAATACATATTTGCATTACATTTCCCTTTAAATGCTTAATCAGTATCCTATGCCACATCCTTTGTGTCATATGTACCCCATTTTAAATGTTAGGAAAATTAAAAGTTTATTCGATTGCTACATACATTTTGTAACGCATAAATGCATGCATGCTAAATACTGCTTATTGTAAATGTAAGAGGAAGTTAAATTCAATAGAAAAATCTTTTTGGCACCTCTATTTCTTTAAATGTAATGAAAGTTTTCAATGTTGAGAACAAAACTTTGTTATTTTGGAAGATAAGAGGTGATCACCTTAAACTTCACTGTTATCACTATTAAACTTCAAGAGCTGCTGATAAACTATTTCTAAAGGTAACTTAGTGAATTACAATTATTCGTGTTGTTTGAATTTATTAATATAATTTCCTACTGTTGGCAAGGTTTTCTTGAGTGTAGGCGTGTATAAAAGTACTATATTTCAGAGGTCTTCGCTTTCTTTCTAACCTGGAAACTTTATTTATCGGTAAAGAGGAAGACAAAGGAGAAAGTTTGCATATTTGAAAAATGTATTAATTGAAAAGTCTTAAAATTGATTACGAGATTTCAAAATATTTTGAAAAATTAGTTTTAATTAGGTTACTTATGGAACTCTTTGAACAATTTGCTGAAGTACGCAATTTAATAAGATGCTCACGAGGAAACAAGGTAATACTCTTAAAACGTGGAATAAAGGAAGAAAATAATGCTTTAATAAGAGATTGTAATCCCTACATCACTGATTATGTTAAATGCATGCAATTTTTCTTTCCTTCAGAAAAAATTACAGCAATAACCATGAAATATTGTACACTTAGGGCAACAGGTATTTTGCTTTTATAAACCTTTTTATTTACTGAATTAAAGTTTAGCTCATAGGAATAAATTAAATTGCGACTAATATTTTAAAACTCCACTTCCTGTAAAGGATTCTTATGAATGCGTGTACAATTACTGCAGGTATATCCAACTTAGTTATCCTGCCCAAGGGAAACTGTTTGTCTGTATAGATTTTTCTGAAACTATTACTGTGATTGAATTTATGTTATAGTAATACAAATACAAAAGTGCATCCAAATTGTATAAATACTTTGTAACATATTACTTATTTGATAAATGCTTTTATGTAAATACATTGCATAGTCAAAATGTATTGTATTGCACCTAAAATTCGATTCCGAGATGTCACCAGAAATACATATGTTGGAACCCCCTGACACCAAAGAAGCACTTTTAGAAAATGTCCATGTATGTGTGTTTCATGGGTAGCGTAGCTCAAAGTCCGTTAAATACCAAACTTATTATTTAAGTTCAGTATCTCCCAAGGATGCGACACGAATATTTTCAAGAAAATCCCCCACCGCCAACTGTCTGTTTCATGGAAAAAAATTCGAAGTTTTGATTTTCTCAAAATTGGCTCTGTCGATTCTGACTAAAATCTCTTATATTTAAGATATTTACATGACAAATAAAGTTTATATCTTGATTTTTCTGGAATAGCTTCTAAAGTCCTCTTTATACTGGATTATTTTTTAATTTTGCATAAGTAGTAAACCGTAAGAACTAGACAAAAGCTTAATACGCAAAAAATGTAGAAAACTTTTCTCAATCAGAAAGTTCTTAACTCCTGGCCACTCAAAGAAACGGATTTCAATCCCATAGCAGCCACATTTTAAAACATTTGACTGTCAGTTTAGCCTAGTATATTCCCTTGTTTCCCTTATACTTATAAGTAACTAAGTAATATGACCGTTTTTGCTAATGTTTATCTCCTTTAGCATGAAGTAAAAAGAAGAATAAGCTTATTAACAATAATTTGTTTCAGAGATGTAGAGAATGGAACATATCATATATTTTAAACTAATTTTAATCTATAAAATTAATTATTTGTTCATAAAAGTAGCTTTTTTTTGTAAATTATTATTACCGTTTCAATAATTTTGTCCTTTTAATTTAAGAATAGAAACTTCTGCACACTCTTGAAAATTTTAATTGTATTAAACATAAGCTGAAACATTTTGAAAGTGTGATAATGTAGTTTTGATAAAAACCTAATTTATGAAATAGTATGCTAGGAAAAGTTGTATTGTTGTATCTTTAAATGGCTGTAAAGTCCAAAGGGGAAGGAAGCTAAATGGTGATTCTCTATACACGCCCAAAGGCTTCAACATGAATATTCCGATACTTAGACGGATCGTACTCAAAATTTCACTCCCATTTGACCTTTAAGAAAGATTTATTTTTTAAGTATTTTTATTAATTACTTATATTATTAAAATTGTCAAAATTTATTCATAAGTAGGCTGAACCTTTGTGTTGTGACTTACATAAGGATAGCTATCCATTTTTGATTTTATCTCTCTCGCCTGATATACCGGCAACTTCTCTGCTTTTGCTGTTTGGCGGGACGGTCTATTCTAATCTGTGAAATCAGTCATGGGAAGGAAAAAAAAAAAACAGAAAGGAGAATTTATATATCTAAATCCAATTTTTATAATAGTTAATTAAATGTAAAACATATTATACAGTGCCCAAGTGCTTACATGTATTTTAAAGGGGTATGTGACTAACTAACTACATAATTATGCTGAACGTATATTTTTAAAGCTGTAAGGAAGAAAAATGTTCAAAATGCCTCTAAAACGCATCACTTCATGACACACATTAGTTTATATTAAAGCTTATTCTTGAAAACTTAAAAAATCCTGAGGGAACTGTTTTTTATGTTATATTTTCTAATATGCAACACAGTTAATGTGGTTTAGTCTATTTGTATCTGAATAAATCCTCAGGTGTATCTATTAAGTCATTTATAAAGCACTTGACTGAATTATATATTTTCTATACAGTGGTAACTTGATTAGGTAATTTAATTCCATACCGTGGAAATAACTGCAATATTTTTGAAAAATTGTATGATACAAAACTCGTGTAGAGCTTTACTCTTCTGTTTCTAAAAATAATTTATTTTATAAAACGAATGTTTTGATTTTTTTTGTCTGTGAAACGGATAGCTCATTGCCATATGTAAACAGTATTACATTTACCTTTATAGAGCATGTAATATGTTTAATGCGTAACATTCACATTACCTTTATTAGCAGTTCTTCTGAAAATCTGTTTGCAAAGCATTGCTCTATTTTTTATTTAACGTCCTTTAATTAGTAAGCCTTACGGAAAATTAACGACAGCAATGTATGAAATAATACTCTATGAGCCAGGGGCGTAAAATTACGCGACATTTGTCTACTCAGGATATGGGAAAACCCCGAAATTATCTTGTTGCGGCAACTCATCCTAGATTCGATCTCGGGACCTCTTGAATGTGAAGCAGAGACGCTACTCTCATATCTACTTTTTATTAATTGAAATAAACTTTAAAGCTCCATCCTTGCATAACCTCGAGAAAAACTAATAGTGGCTTGCCAGAAGAAAAGGTCTAAGAATATGAAAATTAAAACAAATAGCAAACAATATCTTGGGAATGTTATCGCTACACAAACATTTAAAGGAGCTATGGATTTAACGAGATCTGCATTTTCTGTGCAGTACAATTTTGACTATCTCGTACAATTCCACACATACACTAACGTTATTCAGAATGAAGAGGTGTTCATAGGCCAGTCTAAAAAATGTCATGTGAATGTTATCAGGTAAATATTTTAACCAAATGGTATTTTAAACAAAATCGTTATAGCCATCTTTAAGATTAAATAAATAACGACAATTTGTCCATGTAAAAGACAATTTGGGTAGGGATATTTCCTTTATTTCTTCTTACCATATCCTTGAAAGGCGCTGAACTTTAATATCAAGTACTTAGCGGACTTTTCGTTTTAAGTTACGTTGCTCTAATAGACATACACAAACATCCATTCCTATATATTTAAAAAGTATCTATTTAGGGTTCAGGATTCTCAAAAGGTATATTTTCGGTGAACTCTCGGTATAAATGCTTTTGGTGAAAGTCAATAAGTCTTGCATTGCACTTCCACTTCCACTGCCAGAGAAAAAAACTGTTAAAACAAGTTCACTTTAGTGGGAAAACATATGGGGCATAATATTTCGAGAATTATTTCTCAAGGCACTCTTTCGTACCATTTAATGGAGGTACGGGAGGATTAAGACTGCTATGTACAACCTTGACTCCTTGGTACAGCTCATAGCCTTGGCCTACCGCCCGGCCGCTGCATCCCCCACTCGGGTCATTACAGACGTCATGGATGGGGTGCAGTATTAGGGTCAGCGCTTCAATCCCCCATCCAGTTAATGCGGTCTTCACGACCTGGAACCGATACTTCTCCATCAAGTAGCTCCTGAACTGTCCAGGTCTCCCAGAGGGGGAAAAATACCAACGCCAATACTGGGAATCGAACCCAGGTCTCCCACTTGGCAACATCCTTGCAATATAGTAATTATCAGGTTGAATGAAGTGATACACACACGGTGTTAGTTTACTTACTGAACATTTTAACCTGTCTCTCTATGTTAATATCGTCTGATTTCAAAATCCTGTGCAGGACTAATCTGTAACCTTCGATGATCTTGATGGTGACGATACTGTTGCTTATAATCGTGATGGTGATAATAATAATAATAATAACAATAATAATAATAATAATAATAATAATAATAATAATAATAATAACAACAACAACATAATATGTGACATATATTTATTCATATAATTGTATAAATACTAATATTATTGCTAAATAAGATCTACACAGTTATATAAATGGTAGCTATTGAGAGTATTATTATAAATAATGTTATATATTATGCTAATGCAAGTCATTGTGAACAGATATGCGTACGATTGCTAAAACGGCCTGAACAGGTAACAGAACACGAATCTAGTCTACGTCAGAGTAGTTGGAAGGAGGGAGTGACCTACGTGAGTTGTTAAACAACCACTTCTCTCTCTCCCTCCCTTGTCTCTCTCTCTCTCTCTCTCTCACTCACTCTTCTCATGCTATTGCAAACGCTGCCAGAAAATGTAAATGACGCGTTATTTATGGACGGTCTTTAACTGCTGTGGTTCTCAGTGTTCCATTCTATACTGGGAGTGAAAGACCGCTTAATTTTGCTCAGATGCCTTTCTATCAGGCTTGAGGTTCTTTTATGTGCAGTAAATCTACGACACGGGACCAACGGCTTTACTTCCCTTCCGAAGGAAGCCATACTAAGGATTTTTACGCCTGAAAACATCCATTGTCCTCCGCTGGGTTTGAACCCGCGACCTTGGGTATATAAATAGTCATTGATATTAATTTAATTGTTTTTTTTTACACAAACCGTGTGTTGCCATGGTAGCTCAGTGGTAGAGCAACCGGTTAAAGACCGGGAGATCCGTGGTTCAAATCCCGGCTATGACAAGGAATTTTTCAGTCTGACTCCACCTATGCAACTCCTGTCCTACACACGTCTTGTGTGGAAAAAACAATTAAATACCAATGACCACAATAGTTGGCTATACTATGATTCGTGGGACTCAAAGTACTTACAGCACAGTAAGCTGCCATTGGGGTTGTAATAACAAAATAATTTGAGATCACCTTGTAGTTTACAGGGAAACATGCGAGTCAGTTGAGAAATTCAATGCTATGCCGGCATGTTGCCATGGTAGCTCAGTGGTAGAACAGCCGGCTAGAGATCTGGAGTTTAAATCCCGGCAATGGCATTGAAGTTTTCAGTCTGAATCTACACAAAATCTTAAGTAATTACACGGGTTGTGCAAAATCTACTAAATCTCCCTGCCATTGTGCTATTTGTATAAAATAATACCTTCTCTACACTCTGCGGTTTCTTACCAAAATAAACGCAAGAACTGTCTTAGGCCTTACAGGTTGTTGTGTGCATACGGAAATAAAACTACTATTTATATCATAATCGGTTTTATAAAGTAATGAATCCGCGCAGAAAAATCTGATGTGCTCCATTCACTTAACTTTATCCACATTTCTGTAACAAATTATTGTTAGTAAGCTTATTAGTGCCCGCATGGCTTGTCTGCCTCACATTCAAAAGGTCGTGAGTTCGAATCTCGCTTAGAGCGAGTTGCCCGGATAAGGTTTTTTTTTCGAGATTTTCCCTTATCCTGAGAAGATGAATGTCGAGCACCTTTAAGCTCCTTGGACCCTGTGATCATTTGAGCATCATTTCATCAATTTTATTCATTCATTATCCGATATGACGACACAGATTAAAGGACGTTAAGCTACTAAAAAAAAAAAAAAAAAAAAAAAAACTTATTAGTCTTTCTATTTAATGCTAAAACATTAGCAGAAACGATGTTATTGCTTAGTTCCTTTTGTTATTACTTAGTTCCTTTATGAGTAGAAGAGAAATAGGGAAATACACAAGGCAAAGTCGATAGTCAAATGTTTTAAAACGATTTTGCTATGAGAATGAAATCCGTTTCTTTGCGTGACCAAGCGTTGACAAATTCCCGTATGACAAAAATTTAAGCATTTTTAAAACAGAAATTAATAACAAGGAATATCTCCAAAACGGCCAATTTCACGAAAAAAATGCCATAATTTGTGTTTGTGTGTTTTAGCGTGATCTACATTTTTGTGTGGTTAGTTTCTGTCTCTCTCTCTTACAGTTTACCAGTTATAAAAAATTAATAAAATCGTCCAGAATAAATATAAGAGATATTAATCCTTGTTATAATCAAAATCCTTACAACTATTTTTATTAAAGTACCGTATTTTAAATATAGAGATTAAAATCTTTGTATATCTTGAATTTTATGGGAACAGCATCTAAAGTTCCTTTTATTCTGAATAAATTTTGCTGAATCTATGTCATATTTTTTTTTGTGTGGAATTCGCCATTTCTGAGATATTCCTTATTAATACTTTTCTCTCACGGGAAGTTGTAAACTCCTGGCCCTGCATAGAAACCGATTTCAACCACATGGCAACTAGCTTTTAAAAGTTGTGACTATCAGTTTAGCCTAGTGTATTACCTTATCTCTCTTCTACTTAAAAGGAAGTCATTAAATAAGATTGTTTGTGTAGATGTTTATCCCAATTATCATAAAGTTGATAGAAAAATAAGATTTTAACAATAATTTGTGTTAGCAAGGTAAAGAAAGTCATGTGAGTGGAAACATCAGATGCTTAATAATGTTTTACTACCTATAGCACCGCAGGCGATGGCCCATCTGATACATGTAATGAAGATGAAGCACCGGGTGCGATGGCGGTGGAAACCGAAGAATCCGGACAAAACCCGCCCCGGCACCTTTTGGTCCACGAACCCGGGCGACAGCATGTGGGATTTGTGGTGGACAACTAGGTCACGGCGCGGCCGCATTCATTGATTTGGCATAGCACTTCAACTGGAAAAACCTAATGCAAAAACGAGTATGGGCACCAATATCGTTAAACTACTTATAACAAAAAATTGCATACTTTTAATACCAGTACATTTGTTATAGTAAGTTTTATGTATGTCTCATGGTATTAAGTTATATGCATTCAATAGAAGGTACTAAGGAGGCTTTATTTCTCACGAAATGTCCTGAAATGCTTGACATTAGAATCACGAATATCCAGTCAATTTGAGACAGTAAATGCACAATGAAAGATTTTCAGTGATAATCCTTGTTGGCGTGCTGATATTTTCCAATAATTTAATTGCACTTAATGAATGTTTGTTGACAGCAAACACGAGGTTAAAAGCGTAACTAAATTATGGGAAAATCTTCGGAGAGAAAACTACAACGGTGGCGAATATTCATATTTGCTGTGTAAATTTACATATTATGCAATAATTTTCATGGCAGTCGCATAGCTATTTTATCAGTCTCTTATTATAAACATAACCAAATAAACAGAAATTAAAGTAAATGTGAGGAAGTACATACTTTCAATTAATTGCGGAAGTTAATGTAGAACAAAAATGTACCACTTATTATCACTTCGATTTTAAGCGCATCAACTTTTGTAAAAATGCATTTACTGCACTCTTTTTCCCCCTCACAAACAGAAAGGTTAGAATGCAGATTTAGTACAATTTCTTTCCCTTTACACCAGAAAAAAATATTATGGCTACTTCGTTAATAAATATGAATACTAGTCATGGTGCCCACCTAAGCCAAGCAAACCCTTATTTGGTGCATCTATTGATCTATATTGAATATGGTGCTCTAAATTAATTCTATGTTTAGTTCCGACTGAAGGTTTAATGATACTTTACTATTGCATTCTGACAGTGTCTGCAAACAATCTACATATTTTAGTTGATTCTGTAACGTTCTTCAAACAATCTCTGTTTCCTTATCGTTCCAAACAAAAATTTACCCACTCCTATTCTTTCCAGCCCTCCTGGATTTTTGCTTTCCACATACTTCGCCCTCCCATCCCAACATATATACTGTTACTTATAGTATACTAGTATAGTATACAGTTTTAATAAGCTATTGGTTTCCCTCTCATAATCTTAATCCAATTATTATGGTCGAATATGCTTTGCATTCCATTGTTTTACTGTACGCGTCACATTCTCTAAAAATGCTGTAGTTTGCCGTACCTACCCCTCCCTTACCATAACATAGCTTTTAAAAAGTCTTTGATACATGTTATAGCTTTTTCGTGGATCTCCATCAGATATTGACGTCACGCCTTATTGTGAATCTAATAGCTATCTCATAAAGTTTTTTTGGCAATTTACTGCTCTATTTTGATAATAAAAGTATTGTATTTGGGCTTTATTTATCTATTTATTGAAGAAAAGAGTCTACTGAGATTATATTAAAATTATTAATTTTATCGGCCAAATAACTGATCTAGATGTAGGATTCCGAAAACAACGTTTAGTTTCCTAAGTATTCAAATCCAGTTATGCAGCTTAGACAAGGTGTTTAGCACTATCCTGAAATGAGCTATCTTACAGTATTTACACGGCCGATATGTACTTTGTAATAATGTTTTATTTAAAACTGCATTAGCAATAACCACTATCACACTAAAGCTAGATTTTCAAGCTGTTTCTTAAATTGTTTCGTCTTTAGTTGCGAAGACTGAGAGCAATGATTCAGGAAGTAATGTTTTTAGCTCCTTAAGGGAGGTTCTTGTTCAATTTTGGCGTGGCTGTTGCGAGGTTGTAAGTGGCTTTTCCTTATTTTTTATGAGGAATAAGGATTGGAGTTTCCAACGCTTCCACTGTTTTAATCTTTCAGTCGCTTCATCTTTTTATGCCAGTTTCTCACGGACATATGCTAAGAACCTGGTATACGTCGCATAAGGATGATTGTGTTCCTTGTGAACATCTTCCCCAACATACCAGTTTTAGAGTTGCCGACTTTTGTTCTGTCATCTGGTTGGTCAACAACAAATCTTTATGATCCGAAAAGCAATTTAATATCTGGATGACTTGTAAATAATCGACATAATAGGTGTTCTGCGAGGTGCTTTAACTTCTTTATTCCTGATGTCAATAAGCATATGCATTAAATGTATGTCTTAATTTTATTCCAAAACGTACCGTGACGCCCAGCTTGCGTCATCAGGGTATGTGCTCACTGAGAAAAATGTAATAGGAACACGGATTTTATAAAGTATGAAGGGATTTGACCCCTTTCTGAAATACTGATGCTATTGACACGGATACCAGATATGCCAGTAAAAACATTACGAAACGTGTATGAGTCAATGATTGGGTCTTCATTACTGTATGTAGTGAGGTATGGGGATAACAGAAGGTTGATAATGTAAATCAAATACAATGATATTCAAGGGCGTTTTGAGGTTGTGGAGGGGTACTTCAAGTAACGGTGTGTTTCGTGAGGTAGGATGCTGGGAAGATGCCGTATTTGCTAAAGTAAGATCCCGGGGGCGAATAATTAAAGTTGACCAAATAGCCCAGAGAGCAACATGTTATAGTTATAAAATGATGCGTGGCAGCTCTACATTGGAATTATAAAACATTGGCTTAAAGATATTTGACAAAGCATTAATGAAAATAGATATAACGTCGTAAAAAAGTAAAAAGATGACTATACAATATATGTAGGCAGGATACAGAATCTGAATGTAGATAAAAATCACTATTGGAGGTACAAAATAAAAAATGAGTGGGGGAAAGAAACATATGTTTTAAAATTGTGTATGAAACAAAGGACCGGAATACCATTACTGAGAGAGAGATATTCAGTGCTGGTCCAATATGTTCATGTGCGCTGTCATAGTTATTTCATATCGTCTATCTCTACGTTTACATGGCAGGTGTGCCTTAGATTTTGATCACTGCATTAATTTTGGAAGAAGTCCTTTAGACGTTCGACATATGGTACCTGAATGATTGGGCTTTTCCCATTTTGATAGAATGGTGTTACACCATGTGTACAACATGTTTTTGTTTTTTTCCTGGCGTTATAAGGAGCAGGTAGTCTAATAGCCAGCTACCGCCGACCTCTTGATCTCACCCCCACAAATTTCTTTTTATAGGAACACTTCAAAAGACTTGTATATGGAACACTAGCTGCCTCTGTTGAAATTCGTGGCAAAGCTTACATTATTTACAGTATTTGCAGCGACGTTGGTGGTCACAATTTCCAAAATTTCCTGTAAAGGTTTATTAAATAAAGGGAACCAAAAAAAGGAAGAATGTCGCTGGACAATCATATTAGTTCATGAATAAAAGTTTTCTTCACATGTTTTAATTTTACTGTTTTTACAACGAAGAAAGGAGCATTGCATTAATGTTATTATTTATAAATTTCTAACATATTTTCTTAACCTAAAAGTCTTCATTTCTTCGTCATGCTTCTTTTCCATTATTTACCCTTTCGGAACTGTGGAAGTTGCTTTCATTACAAAGTGCAAAGCATGAAGAGCACGCAGTGCTCCATCTTATTATCAATTATTCATTTTAAGATCTTTACTAAACTAAAAGCAAACATGATTTTCTTCATCATACTGTGTTTAATTGTTTCTTTTCTAAAGAGACTTTTCAATAGCTGTACATTTTATTACTTTATTTAATTTCTTGTTGCAAAAATTTGCAAGCCTTTTACATTGCTAGCAAACAAATTTTCAATTTCCGAATAAACAAAACCCTGTAGTTCGGTTGTGTAATTTTGTATAGCATAGCATTACTAAATCAGAACTGCAAACTCAAATTTCAGGGGTCACAGAGAAATAATATACGAATTACACTATATCTTATGATGCGTGATGTATATTTGAAGTCACGTAATATTTTTTCATTATAATATTCATACTGATAATTGAAAATAAATAAATATTTAATAAGAATCAGTACTTCTTTTTACTCTGAAATAGTTAACTACTTCCAAAAGCAATCATTCCGTGTTTTCAATGTTTTGAACTTTTCCTTTTCTGAAAAAATGCTACGTCAGCAAGAGCCAGTACACAAACAAAACCTCCACTTGCACATGGCGAATCATACTGAGCATATATTTTCAGAACTTAGTCTAATAGAAAATTAGGAGCTAATATCCGTAAGTTTTATGCACCGTAAAACATCCTTATTCTTCCACTGTGCCGTATTCTTACACTACTGTTACTTCTCGTATATTGCTATAACGAAACTAATAACTTTGAAAGTTAAATGATATTTAAGTCTCATACTCACCCATCTAGTAGCATTTCACCGCGGTTCTTCACCCAATAGTTGATTGTGTTGGGAAAGGCTTCCACGTAACATTCCAGCTGGACATCAGTTCCCAGTGGTGCTCCCAATAGTTGGTTAGGCACCTTCACCACAGGAGCAACTGAAACACACAAGCGACACACAAGTTTTATTAATATCATGCCATTTTAGAGGAATTACTACTCACTATATTTCCTATAATGCTGTATCATCAGCTGGCCTCACAAGAGAAATATGTAATTGAAGCGACATTTTTCAAATAGATTGAAATAAGCTATTTAAGGAGTTTTAAAAAATATAACTAAGATGAAAATTTTTTGTATTGCTATTATAAACAGTACTTCTGTTTTATACTTTCAAATGTACATCAAATGTAAATATTTATTTGAAGATTTCCGTGCTTATTGTCTCCTGGTAGCTTTAAGAGTACGGCGCAGGATTGACACACTGCCTCCGATATGCAGTTAATGTGTATAAACTCGCTCTATGATCGTTGAGATCTTCATCGCTCGAGGATCAAGGATTTTTACTTTTAGGATTTCTTTTAGATCGCTAAGGTGGTAGGTAAGCTACTTTTCCTCTCAGCTCCTCCGCCTCAAATGAACCATTGAAGGGAGACTACTTTAGTCGGTCTCATTCGGTTAACTTACTGCAGTTACTAGCACCGGGAGAAGGGGTTGCTACTTTTCTATGCCACTCTGCATTCTCAAACACTAAAGTAACAATGTTCCTCCCAAGTATTGTTGAAAGTTGAACACTTAAAAGGATGGATTGAATAACTTCGATGACAGATCAGGCCAACAGACATAACCTTTATAGGCAAATAAGTGTACAAAATTTAAGAATAAACTTTGTTTCCTTCAACACCTCGACAACAAATGTTTGAGAAAAAGCTTATTCTTCTATTTACTTCATACTAATCGAAAAAATTAGCAGTAATCGTCTTATTACTTGCTTCCGTGTAAGTAGAACGGAAATAAGGGAGTACTTTAAGCTAAAGTGATAGTCAAAAGCTCCTTTTGTTGTATAGACAAGAACTGACAATTTCCCGCATGAGAAAACTATAAGTATTTTATAGCTAAAATCAATAACAAAGAATATCTAAAAAACGACCAACTCCACGAAAAAATCTATTTAACATAAATTGTGTGGTTTAACGAGTTCTACATTTTATGTTAACTAGGTTTTTGTCTATCTCTAACGGTTTAGCAGTTGTGCAAAATTCCGCAAAATTCATCCAAAATAAAAACGTATTCAGGCTATTACCAGAAAATTCAGATATAGGTAAATTTTATTTGCCATATAAATATCTTTAATATACGACATTTTAATAAACATCGTTAGGGTCATCTTTGAGAAAATCAAAATATGTTTTAATTTTTTCCATGTAAAGGGTATTGGGGATCAGGGAATTAACTTGAAAATCTTCGTGTCGCATGCTCGAAATATATTATTTAACGGTCTTTTCATTTTTGAGCTATGCTGCCCACACGCACACACACATACACACACTGAGACATATAAACGGACATTTTTTTTTTTTTTTTTTGGAGGTCTCAAAGTATATATTTGCGATGAAATCTTGGTAATAAATTTTTGGGTGCAATATAATACGTTCTCTATACAGTAGAAACATAGTACGTATAGAGAAAGTAACAAGTGCAAGGTAAAACGGAATATTTATGTGACATTTAAAACAAAAAAGTTTGCAGTTATATGTAACATTAAACGAATGTAATTCTGTTTAACATTTCAAATCGAATAAAATTTAGTCCTAACGGTGTTATTTTATTATACTATTTTCAAAGGAATATGCTCATTTCTTAAATACATTCATAGATGTGTTCTACAATCCAGGAAAAAAAATTGTTTCCTACCTTACAATTTCATATATGATATACCCTATTAAAATTAATACAAATACGTGAGCACTGGTTTTGTAAATACTCTAAAACAAGTTGTGCACTCATCAAGAACGTGGTTGCCAGTAACTACTTTCATTTAAGCAATGTATAATTTTAATCATTTCAGATACATTCAGCTGCCCTGCATTTCTCTGCTCTGTTTTTAAAACGCTATCTTGCACAACTTGGATTGTTACGTTAGAAGGATGCATACTGGAAAAGTTATTTAACACAACACAAAGCTAATGCTGGCGTCATAAAGCTAAAAGATCATTGTTAGCCTTTATTAAAGTCAGATCTTAGTTAAGAAAACTCGTTAAATATTTGAGTTTAAAACAAAATAAAGCAATGGAAGTGAATTCCGTCAGTATGAGACAAGACTGCTCAACCCTACTGGAATCCGTTAGAAAATTAAACGAGATATTTTTTTCTCGCGCTGCACACGCTCTCAGAGATTACTCCGGATTTTCGCTTAATAAGAAATTCTCGTTGAATAAACAAAGCTGGCAAAGAGGGTACTGAGTCCACCACTGTTTTTGGGAACTTTGCAGAAACTTTACTTGTGTACTTTTCACGAGGATTACAAAGAAAAGAGCTTAGCAATTGTTATCGTCAGATGGATGAGCAACTGTGCTTTGAAATCTCTGCGCTTTAGAGCTGCAATGCTTCTGGACAGCTGGCTTAATTCTCTTGTTTATTACAAAAGGCAAGGTTTAGTAAGTCAGATAAATTAGATATAAACCTTAAGAACAAAAATAAGACGTATGCTAATTAGTCACACACACACACATATAATTCCATGGCACGACAGCTCACGGAGAAACTTGGCCTACCGCCAGGCCGCTGCGTCCTCCATCTCGGTCCATGACAGACGTCATGGATGGGGTGCAGAATTGGAGGGTGCGACGTGGTCAACGCCTCGAACCCCCCGGCCGGTTAATGCGGTTCTTATGACCTGGAGCCGCTATTTCTCCATCAAGTAGCTCCTCAATAGGCCCCCCAGGGACCTTACGAGCCTGAGAGCTCCCCGGGCCAGGTCTCCCAGCGGGACAAAAATCCCCACGCCGTTTCTGGGGATCGAACCCAGGTCTCCCGCTTGGTAAGCAGCTGCACTACCACCGCGCTAAGGAGACGGCTATATATACATATATATATATATACATATATATACATACATATACATATATACATATATAAAGCTACATATATATATACATACATATATATATGTATACACATATAAACACATATATACATACATATACATACATATGCATATATACATATGCACATATATACACACATATATACACATATACATACATACATACATACATACATATATACATATATACACACATATATACATATATACACACATATATATACATACATATATATACATATATATACACATATATATACACATATATATATAGACATATACATACACATATATATACACATATATACATATATACATATATATCCATATATATCCATATATATCCATATATATATCCATATATACATACATATATACATATATACATACATATATTACACATATATACATATATACATATATTACACATATATACATATATATACATATATATATTACACATATACATATATACATACACATACATATATACATATATACACATATATATATATATATATATATATATATATACATACATATGTACATATATATACATATGTACATATATACATATATATACATATATACATATATATACATATATATCCATATATATACATATATATCCATATATACATCCATACATATACATATATATCCATATATATACATATATATACATACATATATATACATATATACATACATATATACATACATTTCAACTGCTCTGGTGCCTTAATACGTAACACGGGAAACTGCTATCCCAAAGGTCATGAGTTCGATTCCTGTCATAGAATAGATGTTTTTTATAATATGTTGAGCATTCCAGACGAAGTGCCTGATACGTGAACGAGACCCGAACTCGGAAGCTAACTTTCACTTGAAAACCAGTATCATAACCACTACGCTAGAGAGGTACGCTGTAATATGTCCCTTCGTTTTTCGTGTTATGCTCTCGATTGGTTGATAAATTAGCCAGTGTAGTAGTGGCACTTCAGAAACTTTAAGCCGTTACTTCGATATTTCAATAAACAGGCCATAGGTCTCCTATTTCAAATTACTTATTTAAGTAATCTACATATTCTGTGAAAATATTTCGGTATAGTTCATTAACATCCTGTATACCTATAGTCAATAATAACCAATAGCTATAAAAGAAATTACACTAATATTTTGGATCACAAAGGCAGAAATGTTTATTAATTTAGTAATTTAAAATATAGCTATTTATTCCTGGGTAAGAAAACAATAAACCCCTTGTATTTAAAGCCCTTTTTTTCCAAATCATAATGCAAAATATTCATATAACAATATAACATTTAAATGCACCCTAGCTTTGCTTGGTGATGCCATAGTATCGCCAAAGTTGAAGGACTTGTAAGATTGACTTTCAACCGTTAGTAAAATTATAAAACCGGAATAAACCCATATATAATTAACAATGCTACGAAGTTCGTACCAATTTCCTAATGCACAGTAGGAGCGACTAGACTTGGCAATACCATGTGGCGCTAATTGTGCCAGCAAACGGCAACGTAGAGTGCAACCCATTACTGCAAAACAGGTATCACTGTATTACAAAGAGCCACGTCGGTAGGAAGGAAGGCATCTTGTTCTGCTCAATGTGAGCAGAATTAATTTGTTTTACAACCATAATAAGTTTTTAACAGGGTAGTTATCCATGTACTTATTTAGAAACCGATGGCAGTTCTAGTAAACAAACTATCAAACGTCTAGTAACAGAACAGCTTCACAGAAACATATTATTCATTGTAAATTTGCTAAGAAAGTTACCCACAGCTATCATAGTCCAGAAGTATGGAGCTGAACTGAATCTGTGCGGCATGCAGAAGAACTGTCAAGACGGATCTACTAATTCACGACCATCCTACATGAAATAAAGATGAAAATGAAAAAGTGTAATTGAAAGAATGCAGGGTTTAGTGTGATGTAGCGCATATAAGCTGCACTTTTAGATCCCAACAAATGCTATTCTCTTGGTGATACTGAGACGGAACTGATAAAATATTTCAAACATGCCCCGATCACATCATGCGAAGTAGAATAAACTTTTTCGCATCATAAATTTTGTTTGTCGGAAGGTAGAATGACGTTTGCATTTGGAAGGCTTCAGAAGTACATATTGTTTTCAGTAATACAACTGCAAATAAGTTAAGATTTGGTTTAATTCTTGCTTTCTTTTGTAAAAATCTAAAGATATTTAAGAAATTAATTTTATTATTTGTATATTATTTAACATTCGTTCAGTAATATTTCCATTCTTATTATAATTCCTTGGAAGTTTTCATAACGTGCATACATAGAAATCAGGTAGAGTCAGTCTTATATACATCTCCCCCCTGCGTTCTTATCAATGACTTGTTTTGATGCAGCGATATGGTCGGTCGCAACCTGTATGAGGAACGGCGAACGGTACGAACTTCCTAGTTCTAATAATTATATACTTTTAGAGTTTTAAAATTGAGCTTGAGATAATTTAGATTATTATTTAGAGGAAGTATTGTATACCACCTTAACTTTCGATGCTGAGAATTCACTAAATATATGTTTTCAGTCCTCCTGAATAACAAAAACAAGCATTATTAGGTAAGGTTACGCGCGCGCGTGTGTCTGAATAACGCTTCTCAAAAAAGAATAGTCGAATAAATACCAAACTCCTACAAAGATGCTATATGGCAAATTTTCAAGAAAAATTCATCCCCAGCTACCCTTTATATGCCATATTTTTCGAAACTTTGGATTTATTAAATGATTATAATGATTTTCATTAAAATATCATAAATTAAAAATATATGCATTAAAAAGGAAAATTATATTTTGAATTTTCTGGGTAATAGCCTCTGAAGTCCTTTTTAATTTTGGATGATATTTGCATATTTTTTAGACTGCAACAAATGAACAATTTGTTACTATAAAAATGATGACCTGTTAGATGACACAATTAATATCAAATATATATTTCTGCGGAGTTAACCATATCCGAGATATATTTATTATTGGTATATTATACTTTTCTCAAATTGGAAGTATTTATTCACCGGTTATCACTGGTCATGCAAAGAGAATAGATTTGCAATAAGATATAACAGCGACCTGCTTCTAAAATATTTTAATGCTGCTTTAGTTTTGTGCGTTGTTCCCTTATTACCCATGTACCAACAATAAAATATGTAATAAAACACTTCTAATCAAAATTTTGAGTAGCATGAAATAGTCAGAAGAACAAGCCTTCGGAAGAATAGATTGAGAAAGAAAATGTAACATATACTATAATCACTAGAAAATGCTTAAGATTTTAACACGAGCATAAGATTCTAGATGCATTATGCAATTAGTTTACATATTTGAAACAAATTAAACTATTAAATTCATGGTAAGGCACACAAAGTTTTCCACGCTGACAATTAAGAACGTTTTATTTTCAGAGTCTCTGTCTGCAAATATTCGTTGGAGCACAAAAATGTAATAAAACAATTACAATATATTTAATATAGTTCAGCACATGTATAAGTTGGTTTGTGTGTGGCGGATATGGTCTGTATTAGCATTCATAATTGCTCAAAGCGTATTCTCACTTTACAGAACTACTAGGATCGGCTGATAAGTCCCGGGCCTCTCAATGAAAACAGCATTTAAAAATATTTGTTTTGCTTTATTTTTCAACATAATCTCAAGAATGGTTAATACATTTGTCACATCGGTCTTCTACTTTAATTGAACCATCTCTGTAGTGCGATTTATCAAGATCCTCACAATAGCTGTTTATCGCATCAATGATCTCCTCATTGCTGTGAAATCTGCGTCCTCCAAGAAATTTTTTTGAGGTTTGGGAACAGGTGGTGGTTACTGAGTGCTAGATCTGGTGAATAGGTGAATGTTCAAGCAATTCTAATTTTAATTCGCACATTTTCTCATTGCAATGACTAAACGATGGGCTGGAGTATTGTGATAAAACAGTTTTGTTTTTGCAAAATAAGGTATTTTTCTTTTCACCTCATCACTCAAACGTTACAGTAAGCTTGCGTAGTAGTCACCAATGATACTTTTACCCTTTTCCAAGTAATGAATAAAAATAATACCCTGTGCATCCCAGAAAACCCTTGCCATAACCTTGTTAGCTGACAAAACTGACTTTGCCTTTTTTGGAGTTGGTTCACTGGCGCAATCCACTGTTTTGACTGTGATTTACTTCCTGGAGTGTGGTGAAGTATCCAAGTGTCATCCATGGTAATAAGCCGTCTCAAAAATTCACTGGGATTTTTACGGTATAGCTCCACATTCTTAATAGAAACAGTTTTTCTTTGCAACTTTTGATCAGATGTCACCAGTAACTAAAGTATTCATTTCTCCTCTTCACCAGTCATGTGTTTGTTGTTACCTTTTCTAGATGTTACATCACCACTTTCAAGTAACTGGTTGAAGATGTTGATAAATAATTGCCGAGATGGTTGACGTCTATTGGGATATATTTCCGCATATACCGTATAGGAATGAATTGCATTCTTCCTAGACTCTCCATATATCACGAGTTTGTCGGCTTCTTTTTTCGCTAATAAATCCCACCTTCCGCTCACAACCTACTGCTTGAACAATCACATACAAGTTGACTAGAAAGTTTCAATGTAATCGATGAATATAAACCACAATATAAACAAACATAACACCTTACCTAGAAACTAAGCAGGTTGATTGGACCAACTAACTGTTGGTGTGGAAACTTTAAAATAAGATTTCTCGTAAACTGTTTGCACTAGAAATCTGCAACAAACACCATTGCCATTACACTTTACCACAATTTTATTTTGTTGATGTGAAAAGATTTAGTTTTATTTAAAAATGTATGGCTCTTCAAAAAAAAAATGATTTACTAAGTATTATTAACATCGTTTATATATTTTATACTACGAATTCCTAGCGACCAATATGTTGTGAAAATTGCACATCAACAGCACTTTCCATTTCCGAAATATTTGCGGTGCAAGTTTTAAGTAATTCACCCTATACTGAGCCTTTAACATCTAGGTCATTTCTGCGGCTATGTCTCTGGAACAATTGTGCTAATTCATATATTGTTTGCATCTTGGGTTATTCTCTTTAATTTTGCATTCATAGCTTAAATTCAAATTTCAAACTATCATGTATACTTGCAGACACTTGGGAGGCTAGGTCGAGAATCAAACCCGATCCCTCACAGTAGAGGGTCGTTATTTTGTTCTGGAAAAGCGATACTACTAACTTAAGCTGCCCCCCCCAAAATAAATCAATAAATAAAAAAAATAACCTCCAGGCTAGTTTTCGTCATTATTTCATTTATGGTGGACGGAGCGGGTTTTCTCGGGTTCTCCGGTTCCCCCGGCATTCATTGCACCAAATTGCTTCATTATCATTTTCCCTGTCACCCATTTCACCGTCATTTCTTATCATCCACTTCCTTACTTTCATACCCAGCATCAGGTTGATCACCCAGACTTCTCTCTGATCCAGGAGCCTCTGCTCCTCAGCAGTCGTCTGACCCCATGCGCTTACTTTAGGTACTGGGTAATGTGATCTTACATTCCAAGAGGATACGCAGTGAAAGAAAGAAAAATATTAATCTGGTTTACAGGCGTTTAGAGGGTTATTTGGCCACCAAATAAACATGTTGAGAAGACATGACTCTGTTCATTAATTTTCTGAAATAAGTATTAATAATTAGATACATAATATGACTGTAAAATCGGTGAAATAAGGAGCAGAGTTACTAAATCATTATTGTCTGGACCATTTATTTTGTTTCGGAACATACAGTAGATTTCGTGACAGAACTGAAGAGTTATTCGCTGCATGTGATGTTCCGCATCACGTCACATACAAGCAACAAAATATCATACGACTCTCTTGTCACACACGTTTTCCTTTTTCAGACGTATGGCTGCCATATGGCGTTTGCGATATCTTTGGAGACGATGAATGATTTAGCTGACATATCGACCACCGCTGTGCACAATTATCTGACATCTTTTGTATCGCAAAATGTGTCATTCAAGCCGATATAAATCATTACTTAGAGAATACAAACAATGACGTTAGTTCTGCTGTTAGTTCTTAGAAGTATAAGCATAACACAGTTATGTAAAACTATAGAGTAGTATATAAAGTATAGTAAATAAATTGAAAAAAAAATTACAAATATAATGACTAAAACTATGTAAGAAAAAGTAACCTTTGCATTGTCATTCAGAAAATTATACATATTCGATAATTATCGAAGAGTTTAAAGCAACTAGCTTATCTTAAAATTAAAAATACTGTTATATTGGATATATTACAGGTCATGAGGACCGCATTAACCGGCCGGGGGGACTCGAGGCGCTGACCACGTCTCACCCTCCAATACTGCACCTCATCCATGACGTCTGTAGTGGACCGAGATGGGGGACGCAGCGGCCGGGCGGTAGGCCAAGGTTCCCCGTGAGCTGTCGTGCCATGGAGTTATTGGATATATTAATGTATCTGAAATTGAGTGTGACAATTATTAACGTAGAGGGAGATAGAATGTCTCCCAGAGGAGGGCCAGAGCTGAAATCTCGGTTGCAGTGACAAGTATAGGAGTTTCTGGGTTTTTTCATAGTTCTCATGTGACGAGCTTCCACTAACACTAAGCTTTTTGGACTTCGCACTCATTTAAGCATCATTAGTATATTCCGTTAATCTGCCATTTTGCATACCTGAACTGCTAAAAGATTACGCGAAGGACTTAAAGAAAAAAGGAAGAAAAGAAAGAAAACATTGAAAGAAATAATGATGATAAGGGAAGAATGTAATGGGCATCTCAAATCTGGCAGAGGATTATATATTTAGGGTTGGAGGCAAATATGCAAATATTTCTATTAAATATAAAACAAAGTAATGGCTCATAATCTCCTTTATTTAAATAAAACTCCTGTTTAAATTTTAGAACCTAATACAGGAGCTTCTATATATGCTTAATCACAATCGCACTAACTATATTGGTATTTTAACATTTGAAAACGATGTAATGATCCAGTATTCTTTAATAATTTCTAAAGTTATGTTGATGAAGAATATGTTTTTATGACGGCTGCTATTCTCTCTCTCAGACGTGCGGTTGTTTACGTGACAGGTGACACGCTTGACCATTCTGCTCTCTGCCCTTTACCCAACTAAGTTGGAGCTATGCATGTAAACACAGGAGAGGTAGAAAGAGCTCGCACAATATACACTAAACTTGCTCCCCACCCAAATCCCCAGGTGAACACTCTCGGTCTTTACGACCACACGCTGCCTAGGAGACGCGTAAGCTACGGCCTTCCCAAGGACGCCTTGGGATGGTAGTTTTCCGGCCGCCTCTCCCTTCTTTACAGTTCTACCCGCCAAGTTAAGCAGCATCGGGCCCGGTCCCGACTCGGACTGGTGACCGTCCTGTTGTACTCCGACCAGATCTGCAACACTGGCTTCCCCCACCCCGTACCTATATCCCTTCAGTTCTCCCCGCTAGCCGGCACTGCTTTCCTTGACAGCCCGCAAGCGGCTGGCCAAGGTAAGAATCATCGGGCCTGGTCCCTCACTGGGTGGGTGACCACTCAGGTAGGTAAGCCAGCCTGCACCGGCTGCACAGAGGGAAACACCCTGCCCACATTACTTCGACACAGACATAAACGCTTGCACAAGACTACATCTTTTATATCACACGGGTAAATCCGCGAGAAAAGAGGATAGGTACCGTGGTGATTTGCCACCGCCCGAGTACGCTCGGGCGACTAGTTCCTGCTCCTGGCTCCTGGCTCCTCCGGTCTGGGTAGCTCAGTTAAGTAGGCGCTGGAGTTCTGAGCTGAAGTTCACGGGTTCAAATC
Source organism: Hymenopus coronatus (assembly GCA_030762935.1). Classification (NCBI taxonomy): domain Eukaryota; kingdom Metazoa; phylum Arthropoda; class Insecta; order Mantodea; family Hymenopodidae; genus Hymenopus; species Hymenopus coronatus. The sequence goes on along the minus strand of CM060889.1, from coordinate 36,504,653 downwards.
TAGTCTAAATCTATGGTTATTAAGTCTGCTTACTGACAGCCCCATGTCAGTAGATTTACTTGTATGAAAAAAAAACTCATACGGGACGAAATTCCGCCACATTGGCGGTGCGGATATGATCCCAGAAATTGATAGCGTTGTTAACAAACAAAATATTATTTTTAAAACAGCAGAGAGATAGTTCAGGCAAAACACATTAGACTCTGAAATGTGCGCTTAATTTTTTTTTTTGTAGTGTTTAACGCCCGCTTTAACTACTTATGGCACCGCAGGCGGTAACACTGATGATACATGAATGAAGTTGGAGCACCGGTGGAAAGCGATGGCGAGGGAAACCGGAGAACCCGGAGAAAACCCGCCCCAGCGCCGTTTTGTCCACCACAAATCTCACATACGGTCGCTTGGGATCGAACCCGGGCCATCTAGGTGAGAGGCGAGTGGTCTAACCACTCGGCCACGGCGCGGCCTTGCTTCATTTATGACAATGCTATTAGCAAGCGGGTGAAACCAGATATTCTATTTGTTGTTGGCATAGATTGCTTCTAAAATAAAATTATTTGTACTTATTCACCTCCCAGATGCAGTGTATATACGTTTGTGTATGTGTGTATCCAAGAAGGTGGAGATGTTCGTTTTTTTTTTTTTTGTTTTTTTTTTTTTTTTTCCCTCACATTATTCAAATGGAGGTGCTTAAACTAGGAAGCGATCAGAACTAGCATGTCCGAGGATTATTTTTTCACCTAAAGACAGATTCGACTGTACTCGGATTAGTTAATGTTTGTATAAGACAATATATATTTCCACATCTGATGTAAATAAGTAAACAGTTAATAGCAATAGTTTTCAGTAACCACTTTAGCTCACACCAACAAAACAAAGCGAAATACAAGTTAATTTTCCTTAATCTCAATATGTAAGATTTTTTCCCCATTTAACTCAATTACTGCAAAATTTCCCTTTGCTTGCCTGGTATTAACTAGGCCAAAAGCACTGACAAACAATTCCTGTGATATGTAGCAAGTCGTTTGCAACGCATATAGAGAATTAAATAATTTGTAACCATATTAAAAATTTAAATAAACTGTGAGCAAATTAAAATGCAGTAAATGCTACACACTAACAATTTAAATACGAACAACTTAATTTGGATAGCAGTTAAGGATAGCCACCAAAGCTCAAAGAATTATATATTTCCATTCGGCTAAGGAACACACTTTGATTTTATAACTATATAAAATCAAGCTGGTGAAAAATATCTAGATAACAAATGGAATTCACGTCTATGGCTCCGTATGTAAGTACATTGTAATAGCGAAATGTACCCTAAACAAAACTATATTTTCCTAAGAAGCATCATTAAAATATAGTTTAATTCAAGCGATTACATCCTCAGCTCTGTTATTCTTAATTCTTTTAAAAACTAATGTTTGGAAAATGATATTCAAATATTGATTACATTATAATTTTAATGTACTCAAATATTATGGATTGCAAATCGATAAGCTAGTCAGAAATTCTGACTGAGATTAAAGATAAGCCATACAAAAAATTAACCAAATATTGTCTCAAACCAGACACTAGAGCCGAAACCAAGTACCAAACAACCGGAATGCCGCATACGGCGTCTAATGGAAATAACGCCATTCAATGGGAGCTATCAATATTTGGGAACTGGTTAGGCAAATTTTGAAGTTCAATGTGCAATCAGCAAAGTAAATTACAAAGCTACACTTATTGTCATCATTTTCATTGTTATTGCCGCATCAACATGCATGATGAGGACGTTATTTTCTTCCTCGCATATTTAAATATTAATTCACATTCTGCAATTCGAATCACTTTTCATTCTTACTTTATTCTTTATATGTGAACCATATCGTTCGTTACAAGACTTGCATGGCCCACATAGCTTAGCCAGAAGTTCTGTAAAACAAAGGAGTAAATGAAAAATGCGTTAATTAAGTTTTATTCAATTATATTGCAACAAAAGGGCCGCTAGTGGATTCGGGAGATGTTTTAAAGGCAAAAAGTTCAAAGAAGCACAATAAATAAGCAAATGATTTGAATTTAAGCAAAACTGAAACATTTCTTAGAAATATGCGTTATATGAAGCACGAAGGAAGAAGCGTAAGAAGCAGACGTTATCAGAACACCCGAAAGGCTATAGCTGTAGGTAGTGTGTGGCTTAACATACCAAGCACAAATCCTTCAGCTGCCGTGGTGCAGGCGTACCTGGATTGGGTTGGACTCAGCAGTGATTCCTTATCAATGGGATATTAGGTACGTTTGCACAGTAATGAGTTGTATTGAAATTCTTATGAGTATATAGAGCTAAGATACGGCGGCACTAGATTTTTTTTAGCTCTACGGAGTTGAGGCTGACTGCATAAGCTTGTATCTACAACCGCCCCGTGTAAGTGAGGGTGGAGAGATTTTCAGACGCTAAGCATTATCCTAGCCCACGGAAATGAGTAGCCACTTAGCGCTTTTCTTTGGTTAAAGAACAGTTGCAAGTATGCTTTGGATCTTATACATCCAAGTTGTTTCAAGGCTTATACGCTTACAAGTTTTGACTTATGAAAAAAGTAAGTTTCATTAGCTTACACTACACGGGACCTAAAAATCTATTACTTAGAACTCGCAAAGGACTTTGGCACACGGGTTCAACTAAAGTTACGAATGTTAAATTGATGCCAGCATTGATTTTAAATACGTCAATGAACTTCTATTTCTGAACATGTATGAACATAAAGCATTACTAATGAAGAGCTTTAATGTTTCAGGATAATTACTGAACCATGTACAACTCATTCATTATTGATAATGAATCCATAACTAGGAAGTCCATTACTGACATAAATTGCAAATGGAGATTTCCCAACATGAACATTTATTCATTAACATATTTTGTTTATTATCGCCGTAACATATTTTTTGACCGTCTCTGAGATTGCTAAACGCCAGAATATGCAAACTACTCAAGAAAACAGCAATGAAAATAGAAAAAAAATCTGATGTGTTTCATTCACATGACTTTCTCTACTTCTGTGTAACAAATTATTGTTAGTAAGCTTATTCTTCTATTTACTTCATGTTAATCGAGAAAAAAATTAGCAGAAATAGTCTCATTACTTGCTTCCTTGTAAGTAAAAGCGAAATATGAGAGTATCATATGTTAAAGTGAAGTCAAAAGCCGGTTGCTAGGTAACTGAAGTTCCTTTGTTTGTATGGACACGAGTTGACAAATTCTTGTATGAGAAAATTACAAGTTTTTTAAACCTGAAACCAAAAACAAAGAATATCTCAAAAACGATCAACTCTGCGAAAAAATGTATGTAACACAAATTGTGTGTTTTAATGTACTCTACATTTTTTTTCTGGTACGTTTTTGTATATTTCTTACGGTTTAGCAGCTATGCAAAATTGCGTAAAATTGACCCAGAATAAAGTAGTCTTCAGAGGCTATTTCCAGAAAATTCAAAGTATACATTTTATTTATCAGATAAATATCTTTAATATACGATATTTTAATCAAAATCGTTAGAGCCATTTTTTAGAAAATCAAAATTTTCGAAAAAAGTTACATATAAAGGTTAGTTGAGGGTGGGAGGATTTTCTTTAAAATCTTCGTGTCGCATTCTTTGAAGATAAGAAAATTAATTACCAAGTTTGGTATTTGACGGTCTTCTCGTTTTTGAGCTACGCTGTCCATAGACACATACACGCATGCATACACGGACCGTTTTTCCAAAAATGCTTTTTTTTTTTATTCAGGGGATCCAAAACATGTATTTCCGGTGAAATCTCGGTATCAACTTTTTGGGTGCATTACAGTACCTTCTCTATACACTATGTACATAGCACGTGTAGAGGAAGTAAAAATGGGAGTAGCAAAATAAAACATTATCTAGAAACCGTTTATGCTAAAGTTGCAATAATAAGTTCTAAAGAATCAATATTTTTGAACAATTAAGCAAATGCACTTCTTACTATTATATGGATTGTCAATAAATAAAACCAATTTAATTTCAGAGAATGGAGAGTTCTGATACCGAGTGATCAAATTCATTCGGCTTTTATCGTGACTGAAGTTAAAATATTAAGTGCTATCAAGGTACCTTCTAGCACTCGACCTAAAAGTCAAAACAAAGCTAAGGCCTACCAGAACATCACCTAGCGGACATTAACGAACTAACATGCCATGTAGGTGTTGTCAGCGTCCTTAGAAAACTTTAAACAACATTGCACAATTAACAGATTTAACATGCGACGGGACAAAATACATGCAAACTGTTAATTTTATTGAGTGGAAAGGAGTTGCCACCAAGTTTCCTGCTTGAAAGCTAATTTTGATCTAGTAGAATAGTGCTGGGAACGCTTCATTACAATGAATTTCTGCGCACTTTCCCTGAATTTCAGTAGGTTTTGCTACCTCGTCTTAGGCTGAAATGAATTTAAGCTTTAGCTAGGCTTTCTCGTTACAGAAGGGAGGTACTATTCTGTTTAGTTTCCCTCTATTGTATTATGACTTATTTGCTCCTTTTATTTGCATAATTGACGGACACTTATTTTTATAGTTAGCCTTATTTTATTTACGTTAGTAAATGTTCATGTTGGCTTTCTGTAAATATTAGTTACCTGGATAATTTACCGAAATTTCTCCAACTTTGAGCAGATGAATATCGGATGACATAGCATTATGAGCGAATGTTTAAATCTATTTACAATTTTGGAGAGAGGATTTTATTTCTTTTATCTTAGTATCAGAATGTAAAAGTGAAGTAAAAAATTTGTCTCATCATACCATATATTCCATTCATTCGAAATCTCGTAAGAGTTAGTGCCGAAAGAAAAAATAAGTCGGAAGAAACAGTGTCCATATGGAATTAATGATAAATCTCCCGACAGCCGCATAACTTCATACTTTCGCAGAATAACTAACGTTCAGCCCACGAAAGGCTCAGTTTCAATTCTGATATATTTTTTTCTCTCTCTTCTTTTTTCCATCTCTTTTTTCCTATTTCCCAAATATTTCCTTCCTTTTTCCTATTTGTTTACCGGTTTAATTTTACTTACAAATACAAATACACATACACATTTACAAACACACAACACCTATGGCCAAGGCAGGACTCGAACCCACGATTCCCTGCGCCACGAAGCACTAAAACTAGGCACCTAAACGAGCACGACCATTGGGACCGGCATTTTCTAAGAAGTAACTCATGTTGACAACACAAAAGGCGCTGCTATATCCATGACAACACGTAGAAGTAACTCACGTTCGGACTATCAAAAGCGCTGATATAGTCTTCAGATTTATTTGGCTTTTGCCGCCAGTCGTTTGTACCTAGTGACGTCAATTCTAGGGAGCGATTTATGACACAGTGCCTCTTGCAGAGGACTAGCAAACGATGAGGTGGATGTCAACAGTTTAGAAATCACCTTAGTTAAATGTTCCATTCCAATATTTACATTTAGAATATTGTTTGCGTCTTGTAAACCCGGAATTGCACATTTATTCCGATAGGTAACTCAGATAATTTGACGGTTATGGTAATGTAAAGAGCTTTAATGGCACAACCTCTCCATTACAATAAACGCTTGTTCATACTTTTTACAGCAGTAAATGAAAACTGACCTACACAGAATAAATTTAAAAAGCACAAAACCAAAGAACGCACAAAATATCCTGGCGAAAAAACAGATCCGCACCAACTAGTACATCAACCTGTTTACGAAATCGGCAATGCATGCAGTTCAAGGTTCAATTCCGCACCTCCCCTTTGAGACAAGGGGAGAACAGCTAAACTAATGACTTCATGCATTTAAACCCACTGCGCTAAAGGCCGAATAAATCTGAAGACCCTGTATATCCATATCTTACTTCCCAGTACCTGTTTATGCTCTCTTCAGCAGGTTCTCAGAACTATTTGGCTACGAAACAGATTTGTTCTATAACAGTAACGCTATCAGTTACTGTTTTGTCGCGATAAAAGCCGAATACATTTGATGACTCGTGTATGATTCATGACTTGCTAGACGGTGTCATACATTTTAGCATCAGATGTTGATAATCAATATTACAGGGCCAAGTGAGTGATTTGTTTAGAATTTATTTAGCCTCACCGAGAGCATTGCTTTTTAGCAGGTCGTTGTCAAGTTTTCAAGATTTAGTGCCTAAAAATCTCACAAAATTTAAAATACTTATTTGACACTGTGACAATGCATATCGATTAACTGCGTTCTTATATTATGTAGACTACTTTAGAATAAGCTCTTTAACTTTTAGTACAACCAAATATTTGTTGAAAAAGCTGATACTTCGCGACCATGGGTTGAATTCTTGCCATGCACAATATGTCGCACATATGTCGAATAAAATAATCATACTAATACTCAAATAGACTGGACTGATTGCAAGAACAAAAACTATTACCATTTTTCTGTTTAGTGCACTGCTGCTAGTGAACTAAAGTTTGTCTATTAGGCAACATGGAGAACATTTAAACCTTATCTGAACTTGAATAAATAGATTTTATTAGTGATAACTCAAGAAGCACTGCAGTATACTTTTTAGGGAAGCATATGCTGATAGATGCCAGGCACATAATTTCACTATCCAGTCCACCGGTAGGACCGCGCCGTGACCGAGTGGTTAGAACACTCGCCTCTCACCTAGAGGGCCCAGGTTTGATTCCAAGCGACCGCTTTTGTAGGATTTGTGGTGGACAAAGCGGTGCAGGGGCGGGTTTTCTCCGGTTTTCCCCGCCATCACTTTCCATCTTCATTCCATGTATCATTGCTGCACTGCCATAGTAGTAAAGGCGGGCGTAAACATAAAAAACATTGGTAGGATTCTGCGAGAATACAGAACTCTTAAGGTTGCTGCCGACGGTGCAATGTCATCACCCACGTTAACGTGGGAAAATCCACACAAAAAGAATAACATAATTGTAGCGTTGTATATTTATATACAACGTACAAAATATATCCACAAATTGGAAAGAGAATTTAATTGTATTTCTGGGAATTCCAACGCTTATGAGAATTGCAGTGTATTCCCTCTCGAATCGTCCAACTAGTGAAATCTTCACGCTACATGCCTTCACCGGATCGACAAGTCTCAAAGGCCGCACCAGGAATTGTCAGGAATAACCAATCACTGTATACATACAAGATTTAATTAATATATACATGCATTTAAAGGAAGTACTATACGAATGTACACATGTATTTCTTTCTTGATTTACTTCTTAGTATTCAATGTATAGGCTCTTTAAATTCCCAAGGAATTTCCAAAACACAAAAGTAATTAAAAAAGAATAATCATGAAAAGACAAATCAGAAGAGAAACCACAATAGTGATGCGTGACCAACAATATGTAAAAAAACTTATGAACTGGAGCATTATTTAAGCCGCATAAGTATTCTTCAGACGTTTCAGCTGGAACTCACCTTGATTATGGATCTAAAACTATACAAGAAGCTGTGACCCAAATAGTAAGTTGGTAGGAAAATATTGTGACAAATTTTCTTACTTATGGCATCTTTAGCTTGATTAATTACATACATATTAAAAGTGTTGTTCACTGAAGGAACTCCAAAGCTTAATGAAACTCAGCTGTTATTAAATCATCACTCAGGCGTTGAGCTGGTTACTGGGTTTACCTTTGGAAAATAAATTCAGGTGAACTATACAAATAATTTTGGCTCAATAGCAAATTATCAGGAAACCACTGACAACTAATAACTCACTTTAATTTTGAAAAACAAATACAAGTGACTTCATAGCCAACAAGAATGACTTAATAAGAAACTATGGCACAGTTACAAGAAACAACACGACATTGTACTGAAAGTGTACTGCTCTAGACTATCCAAGGAGTCTTATAGTTTCTCACATTTAAGTAATTAAAATCTAATTAAATATTTGAGTTGTAAACTGTCCATAGCCAAACTTTTTAGAGTCGGCTGCAGCCGAATTTTTTGAAATTGTTTAGCTAAAATAATGAACGCCACCAAATAGTACACGATTGACATATAACGTTTCAAACGAATACATTTACACTCTCCGTCTCTCCTCTGTTTTCTGTCTTTCTCTTTCTCCCCCTCTAACATAATCTCCAACAAATGAGTTTTGAACTTAAGGCCTTAGGCTAACGTAAAGACTTGAGCTAAGGTTACTAAATGCAGTGCAAAGGCATGAAACCAGCCATCTTCATAAAGGAAGTTTGTGCCTTAGAACATGCAGGGTGAAATTTAGCTTATGTGCTTAGCAACTCGTTCATAAACAAGAAGTAGAAAGCCTGGCAACACGCTGTCCCTTTGCTTAACTTCCACGTGTTGGCTTCTGAAGTTATTCTTAGGCTACAACCGACTTAAAGTACAACTGAAGGGCAAATATTTGACTCCAACTCTAGAAAACGCCAGAGACACTTTAAAATATTGGAATAATAGCAGAATAATCCTGCTTACAGTGCAGTTTTCAGATTTCAGGCCAAAACACACTTTAGTGTCATTTATTACTTTATTTACTACTTACCTTTAGTAAGAAGAGGAAGATTATACATCACCCCAAAATTCGACACCAAGATTTAATCGAAATACACATGTGTGCGTCTGTGACTGTTTTGTAGTCAGCACCATATAAATGGTTTGTTGTCCAAATGAACTAATAACATAATATAATTACGTGAAAACACTCATTCACACTTTTATTGCTGTTTTTTTTTTTTTCATGGCTTCATACCCAACATCATAGACAACAACACAAATATCGCATTTCAAAGTTCAAAATGGACAGTATTTGACAATATAGCGTTAGAACATTTATCAAAAGTGGACGTAACATAGTATGAGAACAGCATGATAAAACAACCTAATATGTTACGTTCACAAAACTTTTTCTACTCTTATCAACAAAATATTCTAAATAAAAGTGTTTTTCTAAGTTGTACTTCATGGTAAGAGACACTTGGATTGATATCTCTAATCGTAAAAAAATCTAAAATACGTTTTTTTTTATAAAATTAGTTTTTGAAACCTTTGGACATCCATGATACATCAACATTTAGCTGTCCCATCTCACTTAAAACTGTACAGCCATTTAAAGATAGTATAATACACCTGTTTCCTAATAGGCTAGTTTATTAAATAGCAATTTTCTCAAAGCTATATTTTCCACTCTCAAAATGTTCCACGTATCTCACTGTCTTCTTAAAGGCAACTAACATTTCCCAGAATTCACAAAAGCATTTATTGTATTACGGCCGCACCGTGGCTGAGTGGTCAGACCACTCGCATCTCACTTAGGTCCGGGTTCGACCTCAAAGCCCGCATGTGAAATTTGTGGTTGGCAAGGCGGCGCAGGGGTAGGTTTTTTCTGGTTTCCTTCGCAATCAAATTCCACCGGTGCTCCATCTTCATGCCATGTATCTCCAGGGTCGCCGCTTGCTGTGCCATAACTGTATTGCATACTTGGAAGATAACCCAAATACCAAGTTTGGTACTATGTACGGTGGTTGAAGGTTTCTCTTCCTAGAATTTGGTTAAATACCAAAGATTATGGCACGAACATTTGAAGAAAATCCTCCCATGATATTCACTTACAGATTAACACTTTTTTGTGATCAATATAATCGATTTACCTAAAACGTTATAAGTCTCCTTAAAGTGAAATATTTATGTCAAATAAAATTTGCTACAGCTTAAACCATATCTGGGATATTCTTTGCAATTGGTTTGAATTTTCAAATCCTTAGACGTTTTTCAGGCAAAGCGATGTTATTGATTTTTTCTCGAGATCATGTAAAGAGCAAGGCATCATTTTTAAAAAATGTATTTATTCTTCAGCCTCCTACATTCTTAATAAATATATAGTGAAGTGCAAATGATAAAGAATGTCTATGTGGTTTAAGAAGAAGTGGACATAAAAATTAGGTTTCAAAGAAATAGAGAAGAATGAATAGAGAAAGTTATATGAATTGTACACAACATATTTTACTTTTAACAAACTTTAAAGTGGTTTCATTTGTGCTGCCTCATTTAACTTCTATAGTCGTATGAGCGGAATTTTGATATAAAAACACGCTAATATTGTTTTTGGTTTCTCTACAGGTAATTTGTAGATATTGTATAGAGAAGATATTGTATTCTACCCAAAAATTCGATACCAAGAATTCAACGGCAATATATGTTGTGAGCACCCCTGATTCCAAAAAAAGAATTTTTAGAAAAAGGTCAGTGTGTAAACACTGTCTATAAACAACATAACTCAAAAACGAAAATTATTTAAATACTAATTTAGTATAGGTTAGCACTTTCCAAGGATGAAATACGAAGATTTTCAGAAAAATACCCCTAACCCAGACTACCCTTTACATGGATATTTCAGAGTTTTCGTTTTTCTCAATAATGACTAACGATTTTGATTAAAATATTTGCTTGACTAATAAAATGTGTTATTTAATTTCTCCAGAAATAGCCGATGACGAGCATTAATTCTGGACGAGTTTTGCCAAGCTGATAAATCATGAGAGATAGACAAAGCTTACTACACAAAACTGTCGATCTAGCTAAAACACAAATTTATATCATTTACATGGTTTTTTGTAGAATTAACCGTTTCCGACATATTCGTTGTCATTTTCTTCAATTTTAATCATCTTTTATGTCACTTCTCCTTTGATTTATGGTTAACCTTAGCAAAGAATCAACTTTTGCTAGTTAAACTTAGCAAAGAAACAAGGCGACAGCTTTTAAAAGATTTGACTATGGCTTTAGCCTAGTGTATTCCTTTATTTCACTTACTTATAACGAACTAAGTAATAAGATTATTTCTGTTAGTGTCAATTTTGATTAGCAAGAAGTAGAAGGAATAATAATGTTTTATAAGAATAGCTTACAACGGAGTAAGTAGGAAGTTCTTGCAAATGTAACATCAGATATTTTCATTTTTATTGTATTCATCTTTGATATGAAACACGTTTACGTCCGTTCTATTCACACTTCAATTTTGGGAAGAAATTGAGTTATTATGAATTCAAGTATTAGGAGAAAAATTGTCATGGCTTATTCATTAACCAAGCGAAATATGATAAGAGTTTTACTGAATTTGAAGTTTTTAAAATTACAACAACTGTTTTTGTCTGGACCTGAAGCCGTTTCTGTATGGACCAAAATATATTTTTCATTCTTTTTATTTTCTTTACACGTACTATGCACATGGTGTACAGAGAAGGTATTGTAATGCACCCAAAATGTTGTTACCGAGATTTCACCAGCAGCACATGCTTTGGGACCCTTGAATCCCAAAACTACATTTTTAGAAAAAAGGTCCGAATGTGTGTATGTGTGTGTGTGTGTGTGTGTGTGTGTGTGAACAGCATACCTCAAAAACAAAAAGATCGTTAAATACTTAGCTTGATAGGTATTTAAATTTGGTATCTTCCAAGGATATGACATGAAGATTTTCAAGAAATTCTTCCTATCCCCAAATAACCTTTACGAGTACATGGAATATTTTTCTAAAATGTTGATTTTCTGTAGAATTTTGATTAAAAAATAAAATGATTAAAATATTTTTATGAACTAAGAAATATATGTCTTGAATTTTCTGGAAATAGCCTCAAAATCTCCTTATTCTGGATACTTTTATATAAATGGCAAACCGTAAGAAATATTCATACAAAAACTTACTACACAAACCATGTAGATCTCATCAAATCAGAAATTTATATTATATACTTATTTTGGATTTAAGGTTTTCGAGATATTCCAGATTTTTTGCTTCGATTTTAAGCCACTTAATCTTTTTCAAACAGAAGGCATTTTTTCTCGTTTCGCGTTTGTTTACTATTGGTAAGCAAAGAGATTGGAATTTCAATTACTTCAATTGCCTGTGCATTTTCTTATTTCGCTTCTACTTACAATGAAACTGATAATAAGACTAATTCTGCTTATGTTTATCTTGATTATCATGATGTAGATAACAGATTAATGTTTTGAATAAAAGATTTGTTTACCGAACAGCTAGAGGACATCATGTGAATGGAAGATATTAGACTTTTTCCTTCAACTTAACTAGGAACCAAGCAATAAGGACAATTTCTGCTAACGTTTATCTTGATTGTCATTAAGTAGATAGAGGAATAAGCTTTTTAACAATAATTTGTTACATAGATTTAGAAAAGTCTTGTGAATGGAACACATCAGACTTCATTTTTCAAAGAGATTAAATTGCTTGTTTGGGAATGTGCAAAATTATTTCGTTGTCTAGTTAAGAGGTTTTGCATATTATGAAAATTATGTATTTTACATTTAATTAAATAATTATGAGTCCTAAAAGACTGCACAAAATTTAACCTTCTGTAATCATTTAAAAATGTGATGTGTTTCATTCACATGAGTTTCTCTATCTTTTCTGCAAACAAACTCTTTTTGCAAAATATTCTTTTATCTACGTAGTGCTAAATGAGATAAACATTAGCAAATGATATTAATACGTGCTTTCTTTTAAGTAGGCTAAAGTGATACTCAAAATTTTAAAAGCTGGTCGCTGTGTGATACAACTGGAATTAGATTCTCTTTGCATGGGCATGAATAAAACAAAATAAACTTGTAACGAATGAAGACTTCCCGTCTGAGAAAAGTTTTTAACATTTAAATCAATAAAAAGAAATATTTGGGAAATAGATAACTCCAAAAAAAAAATATATATATATAGTATAAATTGTGTATTTTAAGGAGATCTAGGTACATTTTTGTGCAGACGGTTTGTCTACAGAATTCTTTCAGAATGAAGAAGTCTTCTGAGGCTGTTCCCAGATAATTCAAGATATACATTTCATTTATAATGAAAAAATATGGCGTTTTAATCAAAATCGTTATTAGAGCCATTTTCAGAAAATCAACATGTTTTTTAAATCCTCCATTTAAAGAGTGTTTTGGGATGGAGGATTTTCTTGAAAACCTTGGTGTCAAGCCCTTTGAGAATGCTGAACTTCAGTACTTAACTGACTTTTCGTTTTTGAGCTATGCTGTTCATACTACACACGTACGCGCGCGCGGAACTTGTTATAAACATACGTGCTTGTTATAAACATGTTTTTGTTTTTATTCAGACCTCAAAATCTTATTTCCGGTGAAATCTCGACATTAGATTTTTGGGTGGAATATCTACTTATGGGTATAATTACATATAGACAAAGTAAAAATTACTCGACTTTTCTGCCTGAGCATTCTTCTACTGCCAATATTAATTAAACACTTTGTAGCATTTCCAGAACTTAAATCTTCCAAAGGAGATTAAGGAAGTCAGTTCTGCCGAAGTTTCGTACTCTTTTGCGTGAATATCGGGGATTTTCATTCCTTATTTAGAAACAGACGAGACTGTATGAAATTATAATTGTAAGGGTGATAGGAAGGATTCACTATAAAAACCGTCTAGATCATTGTACACTAATTTCAATTAGGCTAGCTCCGTAGTTCGTCGGTAGAGATGTTACCTACTATGCTAGGGCTCCGGGTTTGATTCCAGCTGGTGTTCGGTGAATTTTACTTGGCCAGATAACTCCATTACTTCCCCAGGGTCTGAAAGTATGAAAGAGAGTGGGAATGTGTGTTTATGTGTGTGATCTAATGAATAAAATTAAAGAAAATAAAAACAAAACGATAACAAACCTACCGAGTTTAACACTATTACCGATAGGCAATATATTCCAAAATGAAATGCTGCAAGTAGACCATGCACTCATAGGCAAGATTTGAATAGGTAAAAAGAATTTATTTCTCCCTGGTGTTCAAAAAGCTAGCTGTTTAACGTTGAGAAGGCCAGGTACTTAATACATTAAACAAGAGAAAAACTGTACACATATCGTGTGTACCAACCCATTACATCCAAGAAATACAGCTCCTTAAATGATATTTATGGGATGTTTAAAACATATAAGCCCAAGGAACAGAAAAATTGCTGAAAAAGTCAGGATACCATTGTTGTTAGCAAGGTTATTTGGAGCTATCTACACAAGAGCAGCAGCCATAGAAAATGCTGTAACCGGATTCCGGAATCAGGACTCCTCCCTTGCGACATGCCTGTATTTAGACACCGAATTTGCAATTCATCAGGAATGCCACTACTCTGCGACAAGAACCGCTCTCTTCTCCTCAAGTCGATGCAAACAACAGAGAAGCTTTGTGTTCGAAAGGATTTACTGATTTTAAAAAAAAAAATCATCGCATTCAGGTTCTGCTGAGTTGTCAGCATAACCTCTTACGGAAATCAATTAAAATAGTCGAAGGTAAAGAAAGCTGCAGGACAGTTGAAGAAAAAAAAAGTATACATAATATAACGTTTGTATATTATTATATTATATAAACCGGGTCTTCAGAATTTTTCGGCGTTTAGCGCCAGTGGGTTTAAATGTATGATGTCATTATTTGTTCAGCGAGGCCCTTGTCTCTAAGGGGAGGTGCGGAATTGAACCTTAGATTCCATGCATTGCCGACTTCCTAAACAGGTTGATGTACTGGGTGGTGCAAACTGTTTTCATCCGGTCATTTCCATGCGAGATGACCACTATTCATAGAACTTGTAAGGTTGAGTGCTACTTCCGAACCGAACGATACGTTACCTATCGCTAAGTTTACAAGACGTAAGCAAAGTATTCCAAATGTAAATATTGGAAAGGAACGATACAAGCCACATCTTACTGAGGTGACCTCGAAACTGTGGACGTCCAGCTCTTCTACCCATCATTCGTTAGTCCTATATAAGTGAAGCTTTCAATTCCCAGGATAATACAGAGTGATTTATATAGAGCTGACACATGTTTTTCATTAATTATTTCAAAACGTGTTATGGTAGCGATAACTTATTATACCTAAATTGTAGAGGAATTTTGGGAGATTATTTACCTCTATAGTAAATGTTGAAAATGTCTTACAACCTGCATAAGGCACAGCTCAACACGTCGTTCCATGTTACTAGCCACTCGTTGGAGGACTCTGTTGTCAATAGCTTGAATCTCCTTTGTGATGTTGTGCTTCAGATCGTCCAATGTCTGGGGGCGTGTGTCGTAAACCCTATCTTTTAAGTAACCCCATAGAAAGAAGTCCATCGATGTCAAATCCGGAGATCTCGGTGGCCACAGGTTCCTGGAAATTATCCGGTCGTCAAAGAAACTTGCAGTTAGGTTCGTGGATTCATTTGATGTATGGTAGGTAGCGCCATCTTGCTGAAAATATCCCTGACTCAGCTCTACATCGTCCAGTTGCTCAACAAACTCCACGAAAATCAGTTGGTACTCTGCAGTGTTCACAGACTGGTTAAACATCTGCGCATCTAGTGACAAGGAATCGAAACTCCAGAAAATTGTGCTTAATTTGGTGCTAAAATTGGTCATTGAATGAATTTTCAACGGTATAATTAAAGAAAGAAAGGTGTCAGTTCTATATAAATCACTTTGTATTATCAGCGCCGCACCGGCTTGTGTCAAAATTTCGTCCCTCAGGAGTTTTTATTTTACATGCCAGTAAATCTAACGACAGGGGGCTGTCGACTTTAAGTACACTTAAAATCATATATACATAGTCAAAGAAGATAGGAGTGAATTCGTTGTTCTTGAAAACCAAATAAACCGGAGTAAACAAAAACGTCTTCCAGTTACTCAAATCTGAATCGGATTGAGTTCTGGGCTATGATTTGGTTGAGCAATCTGAAGATTTCTCGAGAAAATTATTGTCAGGAATGGCTACAGTATAGAAAATATACTTGGGCATATGAGGATTTTAGCTTTGTGCTTTTTGTTAACTAATGTTCTACATTGCACATTAAACGCAGAAAATGATGCATAGTACAAAAATTAAGAGAATATTATTAGAATGCTTCATTTTTATCTTAAGCATTATATTAAATCCGTTTTACAGTCCTATATTAAGCCTGCATTTCTTTTTTCAATTCATATTCTTTGTGCTTAAGAAATACTAAACAAAAGATGTAATAAAACTAACAAAGGCAGTTTTTGAATACAGAAATAAAAAGGATATAAAGTTTACATGTTTTGGATTTATCAAGATTTTGTTCCACTACTTTTGTAAAAAAAAATTTAAAATTACACATTTTATAACTTTTTTATGTGTGGCCATTGCAAAAGTTGTTATTAATTTAATAGTGTGATACAGTGATATAGAAGATTAAACAGTTATTAGAATATAAAACATATTCTGCTGATAAATAAGTTGTAAGTGAAATAATCTTCTTTGAAACCTTTGAATATTTTATTTATATTTTAGAATTTTATCATGTAGGTAGCTTAAACATTAGATACTAATTTTTCGTTTGTGATCTACGCTAATAAATGTTATATTTTGAGTTATATATTTATAAATTGCAAAATTAGTTTTATAATAAAATTATTTCGACTATTAAGTGAATAAAGAAAACAGACATTTTCGTCTATTTCAGGCTAATGGAAAGAAAATTCGGATTTAAAACCTTCTATGACTGTAAATCAGTACGAGTTTTATAGTGGCTTTCTGTTAGGTTTACAGAGGATAATATTGTCTAATGGCAGACTAAAAGAAGAACAAAAAAGTGTAAATAAATGTAAAATGATAATACACCGTGTTCGTTAATTCCTCTTACAAACTTTTAAGACCGCTAGAGAGAACCAAATAGATCATGTTTGAACAGAACGTATATCTGGTATTCAACCGACTAGCCACAAGAATTGTTTATATCAGACCAGAAACTGATCTACCCTACCTCTCCATTCTAGTTTTTTTCCATCTTTTTTTTTTTTTATTTATTTTACAGTTTCCTACATTTCCTTAGTTGGTCTATTAATTTGACGTTCTCTTTTTACATATACATACACAAACACATAAACACCCATGCCCAGGATGGGACTCGAACCCACGATCCCCTGCAACACGAAGTACCAACGCGAGACATTTTAGCGAGCGCGGCCAAGGGGACCGGCATAGTTGGAGCTCCATTCGCATTTCGTTTAATCTCCAACCAACTTCTGTCGATCAGTTAATATCTATTCACCTCTGCCCCTTTTCTCACTTCAAGCACATTCACGTTTCGTTTAGTCTCCGACCAGCAAGGTATTTACTTCAGACGATCAGTTGATATGAATTCACCTCTCCCTACCTCTCTTCCCAGCTTCGAGCTCATATACTGTTCGTTTTGATCTCAACAAAGTGTTACACCAGACGATCAGTTGATAGCAGTTCACCTCTACCCTATCTCTCTTACCTCCTTTGAGCATATTTACTGTCGTTTAGTGTCCTAACAACAAGGTGTTTACGTCAGACGATCAGTTCATATCAATTCACCTCTACTTCCCTGCGGTAACTCTTCCCTGTCATTTAATTCCCAAGAAACACGGTGGATACACGCTTGTGGAATTTACATCATGATTCTTCTGTATGACAAAGACACAAGATCATGATTTTGCTCGTACGTCATCTTAATTAAGATCGGGATCTACAAAATTGGAGTAAAAGGGTAAATGGCACACCCGTTTCGTCACAATTACCATTGTTTTGTTCTGCAATACATCGATGAGCCCTAAACGAGTTAGCGAGCAATTATAAGTGCAATCGCGGTAGTGTCCACGACACCGTCTGGAGCTTCTGCCTGAGTAAAGAAAGGTACATTCACACCACCAGTGAAGATTACATCCATTACTGCCAGCCGATCCTGCACCACATGTTACCTTTTAAACACGGTTTCTGCACTGCTGCCTAACATGCCCTAGTTTCCACCGCACATTCTCTTTACAGATGAATGATAATTCTCTACGGTTGTTCCTAAATCTCGGAATAGCCATAACTGGGCAGCTGAAAATCCTCATGCCACGATCCAGGAATTCCAACACAGTTTTCTATACATGTGCGTGTTGATATTCTGGTGGTCATACGGCTGGGCTATTTATTCTTCTATGCACTAACTGGTCATATCTTGTCCTAAAATAGATACTAGGCAATTGGGGGAGGATGAACTCTTCAACGTCCGTCAAAACGCGAGGTTCCAGTATGCACCTTCACACAGTTTACAAGTTGTTCAAAAACATTTGAGCCGACGATTTGGATAAATATGTATGGAACGGAATGGCCTCTATGATAATGCAGTTTGACTCCATTGGACTTTTTCCTGTGGATTCATATAAGGAGTTTGATCAATGAGATACCTGTAAGATCATAGGAATATCTGGTGGCACGAATTGCGGTATCAACACAATAGATGTGTGATGGAGCGGTTTTATCAAAACATCATTCATAGCTACTTGTGTGAAAAACATTAGTGGCCGCAACATCGGACCGAAATTGTTGCGGATCAGAATGCCAACTGGTATGTGAAGAAGACAAAAGTAGATAGATATGTTAAGTGTAAATAAATGTATACTTGAATAATAATTAAGTTCTTTTTTCTTTCTTTGATATTATTTCTTAATGGTATGAAGTGAATTAAAATATCCTGTGAGGAAAACAAAACAAAACAAAAAATGCAAATAAGAAGTATAAAACAATTAAGTTTACCTATAAACAGAAACATTTTGGTGAAAGGGGAATTTCCGAATACTCTGTACACCTAAAATCTACAGCAGTGTGACACCATGGCCAGGTTCTATCCCAGTTGACCATATGCGGGGTGGATTTTCTTCGAGCGCTCCGGTTTCTCCCGCCATCGCATCACACCGATGTTCCATCTTCATCCCATGTTTCATCACATGGTTATAGGCCTGCGGTGCCTATGTAGTAAAAGCGGGTGTTAAAAATATACAGGTGTTAATGAATTACACCGAAATAATTTGCGAGATTGTGCACGTGACTGATATAAGTAATTTGAGATCGTCGATGCATGGTCCCCGGATAAACAATACACAACTACATAGTGTTAAACGTGTGGGTATCAGGTGCTGATAAGTCGGTGTTAAAGCAAAGCAGGTTGAAAAAATGGCTTAGAATGTCTTTACAACTGCTGCCCGAGTATAGAAATATCTATTTTTTAGCAGCTCGTTACTAGCGTTCTCAAGATTTAATGTCGCAAAAATCCTTAAAATCTCGCACTAATCATTTGACAGTGCGACACTGAGCACTCACTAACTACGTTCTTGAGTTATGTTGCCTGCGCCGGAGACGTTTTTTCAACTGCTCTGGTGGCTTAATGTGTAACGCGGGAAGCTGCTATCCCCGAGGTCATGAATTCGATTCCTATCATAGAGTAAATGTTTCTTCTTATTATTTTTTTCATTCCAGACGAAGTGCCGCGATACGTGGCGTATTGGCACTTCAGAAACATAGCCATTACTTCGAAATTTCAATAAACAGGCCATAAGTCTCCTGTCTCAAATTCATTATTTAAGTAATCTATATATTCTGTGAAAATATTTCGGTATAGTTCATTAACACCCTGTATATGATAGATTAGTTATGATCATCCGGTTTGTGCCTGACCATGAGGATGGGCTTAGAATATATCTTGTAAAACATAAATGAGTGAGAGTAATCAGTAGTTATAATACCATGTGTTTCATTTATTAGAGTAGTAGACTTTCACGGCCGGAGTCATTACATACATGAAATTCTGGGCCATGGTTTATTGGTAATTGTTTTTCCATTCGTTTCGTCCAAAGTTGCCTTGATCATTGGTAATCGAGAGTGTTGCTTTATTCTTCTCGGCAACGACTGACGATGCAGCAACCTTCACTGATAATGTTCAACGCAGCTTTGATCGAAACATATGGAAAAAAAATCTACATCTCTGCAACAAATTAAGTAAGTAAAAGTGAAATAAGGGAGTACCATAGGCTAAACTGACAATCAAAGGCTGGTTGCTATGAGACTGAAGTTCCTTTGTTTGTATGGACAGAAGTTTATAAATTCCTGTATGAGAAAAATATGTTTTTTAAAGCTGAAACTAAAAGCAAGGAATATCTTAAAAACAACCATCTCCACGAAAAAATGTATGTAACATAAATTATGTGTTTTAATGTGCTCTAGATTTTCAGTGTGGCAAGTTTTCGTCCATCTCTTACGGTTTAGCAATTATGCAAAAATTCGTCAAATTCATCCAAAATAAAGTTGTCTTTAGAGGCTATTCCCAGAAAATTCAAGATATACATTTCATTGTCAAGTATCTTAAATGTACGAGATTTTAATCAAAACCGTTAGAGCCATTTTTAAGAAAAACAAAATTTCTGAAATGTTTTCCATGTAAAAGGTAGTTTGGGGTGGGGGATTTTCTTCAAGATCTTCGTGTCGCATCCTTGAAAGATACCAAACTTAAATACCAAGTTTGGTTTTTAACGGTCTTTTCATTTTTGAGCTATGCTGCCCAAAGACACACAGACAGACAGACAGACACACACACGGACATTTTTCTAAAAATGATTTTTTTTTATTCAGGGCATCTCAAAACATGTATTTCCGGCGAAATCTCGGTATCGAATTTTTGGGTGCATTACAATACCTTCTCTATACACTGTGTATATAGTACGTATAGAGAAAGTAAAAAAAGTCCAATTACTACGACGTACAAAACCGGAATTTAATGCATTATCTTTCATTTATATTAATCGTCCTTTTAGTAGTGTTTAACATGTAGTACATTCTTAGTGCATACGATGCCCCTGGCGGTGGTTGCTGTTGTTACATGAAATGCAAAATCAAAACTGACAATATAAGTTTTGGCATTTGTAAGTTATAAGGACTGGGGAAAATCTACGAAATGTCTGTCAGAGAGGAAGTCCTAGTAAACTAATAACAATAGACAACTTGGCTAGCTGTGTCAGTACATGTATTCTCGGGAATACTTTATTTTTATACATTTTTTATAAAATAGGTTATCCTATTCATATCATTATTATTATTATTATTATTATTATTATTAGGCATAGATATTTTTACTTTCTTTATACGCACTATGTACATAGTATACAGAGAAGGTATTGCACTCCACCCAAAAATTCGATACCGAGATTTCACCGGAAATATATGTTTTAGGGTCCCCAATATCCAAAAAAAGCATTTTCACATAAAGGTCCACGCGCGTGTGTGTCCGTCCGTGTGTCTGTGAACACGATAACTCAAAAACGAAAGCCGGTAAAATATCAAACTTGATATTTAAGTTTAGTATCTTCCAGGGATGCGACACGAAGATCTTGAGAAAAATCCCCCTACCCCCAACTACCCTTTATATGGAACTTTTTTCAAAAATTTTGATTTTCTCAAAAATGGCTCTAACTGTTTTGATTAAAATTTCGTATATTAAAGCTATTTACCTGACAAATAAAATGTATATCTTGAATTTTCTGGGAATAGCCTCTGAAGAGTAATTTATTCTGGATGAGTTTTACTGCATTTTTGAATAAGTGCTAAACCGTAAGAGATGGACAAAATTTAATACACAAAAAATGTAGAGCACGTTAAAACACACGATTTATGTTATATACATTTTTTTTGTGAGTTCGTCGTTTTTGAGACATTCCTTATTTTTGGTTTCTGTTATGAAAAACTTATACTTTTCTCATATAGAAATTTGTCAACTCCTATCCATATAAACAAAGGAACTTCATTGACATAGAAACCATTGACTATCATTTTATTTCACTTCTACTTACAAGGAAGCAAGTAATAAGACTATTTCTGCTCATTTTTTCTGATTAGCATAAAGTAAATAGAAGTGTAAGCTTTTTAAGAATAATTTGTTGCAGGGATATAGAGAAAGTCATGAGAATGGTACACATCAGATTATTTCTGTTACGAACTTCTAGATTATACTGCCTAGCTGCATTTTTTTTTAATCAGAAACAGGTTGAATTAAAATGTAGAATAGTACGGATAGATGGGAATCAGAAACTTGGAGCCCACCGCAAATACAAACTTTGTGGAACACAAAGAGACGTCTTTCAACGTCCCTTTGATGTCGTTATCACTTTTTCTTAGCTAAAATTAGCCCTCAAACGATGCTGTCGTATTACAAAGACTCTGCATTTTAGTGGAAAAAAAATAATAACTCGCGATAAGCAGGAGCGCTTCCTCGACTGTACAAACACTTACTAGGCACTCCACTAGAGGGTGCAAGTGGCGGCGAAGTTGAAAGAGTTTTGGATCTGGGAGATGAGAGGCAAGGGGAAGTGAAGAAAACGAGGGAGGCAAAGATGAAGTTTTATAAGAGCTCAGCCGACACGAATTAATGACGTTTTCTTCATTCTATACCCATCCCATCGCTTCCTTTGCTTAAGTCGTCAATTAAAAGATGGGTCATATTATTGGTGAGCACCTCGAGGTCGGTGGAGCTGACAATTCTACAAGCGCCGAAGTTAACACAGGGAAACAAACCAGCAGCGCCAAATGTAGTTCCGTACATGCTGAACTCGAAAGTTAAAGTAATGTATCTGTGAACTTGGAAACAAAAAATCTGATGTGTTACACTCACATGATTTTCTCTATATCTCTGCAATAAATTATTCTTAAAAAGCTTATACTTCTATTTACTTCATGCTAATCAGTAAAAAATTAGCAAAAATAGTTTTATTACTTGCTTCCTTGTAAGTAGGAGCGAAATAAGGGAGTACCATAGGTGAAAGTGATAACCAATAGCAGGTTGCTATGTCACTTAAGTTCCTTTGTTTGTATGGACAGCAGTTGTCAAATTCCAGTATGAGAAAAGTTCCATGTAAAGGGAAGCTGGGGGTGGGGGGATTTTTCTCAAAATCTTCATGTCGCATCCCTGGAAGATACTCGTACTAAACTTAAATACCAAGTTTGGTATTTTACGTACTTTTCGTTTTTGAGTTATCGTGTTCTCAGACACACGGACGCACTGACACATGGACACACGGACCTCTTTCCGAAACTGCTTTTTTTTTAGATAAAGGGGACCCTAAAACATATGTTTCCGGTGAAATCTCGGTATCGAATTTTTGAGTGGAGTGCAATACCTTCTCTATACACTATGTACGTAGTGCGTATAGAGAAAGTAAAAATGAGCATAATTCAAAACCTGCCCGCCTGGGTAGCGTGGTGTTAGCATGTCTGCCTCACATTCAAAAGGTCGTGAGTTCGAATCTCGCTTAGGGTGAGTTACCCGAGTAAGGATTTTTCGGGGTTTTCCCTTATCTTGAGAAGACGAATTTCGAGTAACTTTAAACTCCATGGACCCCGAGATCATTTGAGCATCATATCATCAATTTCATTCATTGTCCGATATGACTAAACCAGGTTAAAGGACGTTAAACTACATAAAAAAAAAAAAAAAAATCAAAAACTATTTTTTATCATAAAATATTAATTATAAACATTAAGAAAATTTAACTGTCAACGGCAACTATAAATGGGCAGGCCACTGCTTATTTAATACACTTTGCCACATTCAAAATGTTCCACACAATGTTCTTTTTTACTTTCTCTATACGTACTATGTACATAGTGTATAGAGAAGGTATTGCACTCCACCAAAAAATTCGATACCGAGATTTCACCGGAAATATATGTTTTAGGGGCCCCTTTATCTAAAAAAAGCATTTTCGGAAAAAGGTCCGCGTGTGTGTGTGTGTCCGTGTGTCTGTGAACACGATAACGCAAAAACGAAAGCCGGTAAAATACCAAACTTGGTATTTAAGATTAGCATCTTCCAGGGATGCGACACGAAGATCTTAAGAAAATTTCCCCCACCCCCAACTATCCTTTACATGGAATTTTTTTCAAAAATTTTGATTTGCTCAAAAATGGCTCTAACGGTTTTGATTAAAATTTCGTATAGTAAAGATATTTACCTGACAAATAAAATGTATATCTTGAATTTTCTGGGAATAGCCTCTGAAGAGTAATTTATTCTGAATGAGTTTTACTGAATTTTTGAATAAGTGCTAAACCATAAGAGATGGACAAAAATTTAATACACAAAAAATGTAGAGCAGGTTAAAACACACGATTTATGTTATATACATTTTTTTTTGAGAGTTCGTTGTTTTTGAGACATTCCTCATTTTTGGTTTCTGCTATGAAAAACACTTACATTTTTCATACAGGAATTTTCAACACCTGTCCATACAAACAAGGGAACTTCAGTGACTAGCAACCAGCTTTTGATTATCACTTTAACCTATGGTACTCCCTTATTTCACCTCTACTTACAAGGAAGCAAGTAATATGGATATTTCTGCTAATGTTTTACTGATTAGCATGAAGTAAATAGAAGTATAAGCTTTTTAAGAATAATTTGTTGCAGTGATATAGAGAAAGTCATTGTGAATGGTACACAATATTTGTGTACCATTCATATTGCATACTATCTCTCAAAAGTGCGTTAAACATGGTCATATAGGGTTTTGAAATAATGCTTCAATTTTGAGAAATAAAATAAAATATAAAAAAATTAAGATTTTTGAGTACGAAAATATTGTTTCTACAATATTTAAGGGTTCATATACAGAATATGATGCAATTTGTTTTAAGCTTATTTATTGTAAAACTTTAATTTATATACAAATATTTTAAAAATGCATAAATTGGCTTATTTTTAGTAGAAAAATGGCTTGAAAATAAAAATTATTTAAAAAACCCTACGCGCTAGAATTTTTTAACGTGGTATAAATGTCACTATTGTTTTGCATAAATTTCTATAAGATATCTCAAAACTGTGGCTTTTCCAAATTTAACAGATGCATTACCTTATATTTAGAGTGCCTATATTAAAAGTGAATACAGCTATACAGTGACAAGTAAGGAATAATTTATCAAAGAGCATTGACATATTGGATCAAAATTCTTACCAAAGAAGAACTAAACTTAGTGAAGCAGTGTCTGGGATATAAAGAGAAAAGCTAAAAGAAGTATGGATTGGTAAATAGTATTCAAATAATTTGTTAAGTGATGAATTACGAGAGATATGCTGGATAAGAGAGAAAAATATTATTTGTTCCATTCACATAACTTTCTCTACTTATTCAGCAAAAGCCTTCTTACAAAAGATAATGCTACTCTCTACATCATTCTAATGGAGATAACACAATTTGTAGTATAGCCTTATTACTTAGTTACTTATTAATAGAAGGGAACTAAGGAAATGCACTAGAATAAAGCGACAATAAAATGATTTAAAAGCTGTCACTATGCGATTGACATTGACTTCTCTTACATGGCCAGGAGTAAAACAAAAGAACCATGTATTTCATGTAGTATTTAGGTATTTTACAACTGAAACCAATGATGAGGAATATCTCCTTATCGGTTATGTATAGACAATAAATTGTCTGTCTTGACGAAATCCACAGTTTTTTTTTTTTTTTTTGCAGCAGGCCCTAGGTTATTTCTTATGGTTTACCAGTTAACAAAATTCATATAGAATACAGAGGATTTCAGCGACCATTCTCAACAAATTAAATATATGCATTGTATTTGTCATGTGAATACCTTTAATATACGGTATTCCACAAAAATCGTTAGAATAATTTTTGAAAAAATCGAAAATGTCAAATCTTCCACGTAAAGGGCAGTATGGGGTGAGTGATATTCCTAAAATCTTCGTGTCGCATCCTTCGAAGATACTAAACTTAAATAGCAACTTTAAGTATTTAACCAATGTTTCGTTTTTGAGTTACGCTGCCCAGTCACACACCTAAACAAACACGCACACATGGACTTTTTCTCTATATGCTGTTTAGACCTAGATTATATACCATTACAAACAAAACAAATATTTAGTGAGACAGCTCAAAATACTCCCTTGGTTATCTATACACCTATAAAAAGTGGACGAGAAAGAGAAAAGTAAATAGGCATAATAAATAAAATAGGAGGTATTATATAGGTGGGAGATTAGTACGGATGTTAAAAGGCCTAACGTAGGGTAATGCACAAATTACCTTTATGTGGTAAAAATAAATATTTAAATTTAAAGGAACCGACATTTCTACAAAAGAGAGATAAAATATGTATATTATTGATAAAGACAGGAAGAAAGCAGGCATTATACGAACAAAGTGAATAATATTGAGGTGAGAATAGAGGTAGATACCAAACTAAAAACTTACAGCGAACTATACTCAAGGAAATAAGAAATAACCTATTTAATATAAGGATGAATATGACTAAGATAGCATCCGGCTGAGCGCTAGTTATATTCACTTGTGTACAAGTAAGTACATAAATAAACTTTATATAATATAACACAGTAAACTGCAGCAAGTACTTGGCTAATCATTTTCAGTTTGGAAAACAGGTGGCTCTGATGTTTAAACGGTTATCCATCTTTTGTGCAAACATGAGTTAGTAAACAAACCAGTAAGTAGAATTTTATAATTCAAGAAACGAGCTGAATAGGTTGTTATACTTTCTATAAACTATTCAAGGTTGCACATTCTACAAAGACAGGCTACAATAGGAAGGAAAATAACAACTTATTGAAAGTTATGATTAATATTACCAAAAATGCTTATGATCATAGATTTTGTTATATCTACATACATACAATATCAAATGATCACCTAGATAGAATATGAGATTCTTTTAGAGAAAATAGGGATAAATAATTGATCCTTAAACTTCTTTGAGGCAAATGACTAAGGCACAAAATCCAGAGCGATTCGTAAAAAAAAAATGTTTTTTAGACACCTAGGAAGAAAAATTCCAAAAAAAAAACTGCAAAGATATACTGGTGGAGATTCACGAGGTATTTACTTGAAATTTTAATAAGCAACCGTTAAATGATATAAGTTATTTTACTGTTAATGTATTTTGCTTAGAATAAGTTTTACATTTCTTACATTTGTAGGTTACTGGACTTGAATAACAATTTGAAAACCAAAACTTGCGATAAAAAACATAAAACAAACAAAACAACAACAAAAAAACACTTGACTGTCCCGACTAGCAAAGTGGGTTTTTCAAAATGCTAAGCATTTACACTTACTAAAATATATTAAATCCCATAATTTTGCTCATGCCAAAAGAAAGTCCACTCTTGTCTGCTAGTGACTCTTTGCTGTACTATCTGTCCCTCGGCGAATTTCTTGAAGAAGTTTTTCATTGGTGGCCCACTGAAGAGCAAAGGAATGAGTAGTTAGAACTTTTCCCACCAGGTCGCAGCTAAATCTCTCGCATAGGCATATCTCTCTCTCTCAATCTCTCTCTCTCTCTCTCTCTCTCTCTCTCTATCTATCTCTCTGGACTCTGTATTTACCAGTACATATATTTGCATAAGACGGTAATAGTAATAAAGATTTAATGAAATCTTCAATGTCTCTAACGATGCATAAGCAGAATTGAAATGTGAGATGAATCCAAAACCTTTGTTCATGTGGTGCTTTCTGTAAAATATTTCAGTTATAGTAAAATCCTATTAAATTACTTCAACAGTTTGAGGTTATATGTTAATTTTACCAATAGTCTCTAAAAACCTATTTATTCTGGATGAATTTCTCCTGAATGTTGCATAACTGGTATACCGTAAGAGAAAAACAAAACCTCACTACCAACACAAAAGGGTAGATCTCGTTAAAACACTCAATTTATCTTAGTTTTAAAATACTTAAAGCTTTTCTCCTACAGGAATTTGTAAACTCCTGGTCGTGCAAAGAAATGCATTTCAATCATATAGCGACCGATTTTAATGTAGTGTACCCCCTATTTCCCTTCTATTATAAGCAATAAATACAATTTCTGCTAATTTTTATCGTGTTTAGCACGAAGTAGGTAGAGGAATAAGCTTTTCAACAATAATTTGTTAGATGTAGAACACATCAGCTTTTTTACTTTCTCTATACGCGCTATGTATATAGTGTATAGCGAAGGTATATTTCTCTCCACCAAAAAATTGGATACCGAGATTTCACCGGAATTATATGTTTTAGGCTCCCCTGTATCCAAAAAAAGTATTTTCAGATAAAGGTCCACGTATGTGTGTCCGTGTGTCCGTGAACACCATAACTCAAAAACGAAAAGTCGGTAAAATACCAAACTTGGTGTTTAAGTTCAGTATCTTCTAGGGATGCGACAGGAAGATTTTGAGAAAAATCCCCCCACCCCTAACTACCCTTTACATGAAACTTTTTTCGAAAATTTTGATTTTCTAAAAAATGGCTCTAGCGATTTTGATTAAAATATTATATTATATATATTTAATATATAATATATTATATTATATATTAAATATATTTACCTGATAAATAAAATTTGAATTTTCTGGTAATAGCCTCTGAATACTACTTTATTCTGGGTAAATTTTACGGAATTTTGCATAACTGCTAAACCGTAAGAGATGGACAAAACCCTACCACACAGCAAATGTAGAGCACTTTAAAACACACAATTTATGTTATATACCTTTTTTTCGTGGAGTTGTTTGTTTTTAAGATATTCCTTGTTTTTGGTTTCAGCTATAAAAACTTATACTTTTCTCATTCAGGACTTTGTGAACTCGTGTCCATACAAATAAAGGAACTCAGTCACAGAGCAACCAGCTTTTGACTATCACTTTAACGTATGGTACGCCGTATTTCGCTTCTACTAACAATGAAGCAAGTAATAAAACTATTTCTGCTAATTTTTGCTCCATAGATGTAGTAAATAGAATAATTTGTTGCGGTGATGTAGAGAAAGTCATGTGAATGGAACACATCAGATTTTTATACGTATATTTGCTTTCAATTAAAATGTTGTTCAAATATTTGTATATTGAATTTTGAGTATAAATTACCAGGATTACTAATGGAATTTGCAAGTACATTTATACAGAATGAGATATAGATTGAAAGTACGGATCTCTCACATTTGGAGTTGCAGAAGGTTTGTGTTCCACAAATAAATATTAGGTTCACGGCAAAGCGAAGACTTAACTTTCCACGCCAGAGCATGTCCCTTGTGGAAAGCTAATTTTATTCTACTACTCTGAGAGATTCATCTCAGTGACAACTAACATCTCAAGCATCTCAATACCTCATTCTCGTGAGCTGCATCCCAATTTTGCCCAAATAAGCCAACGCTACTCTGGAGTTCAAGTGTCGCTTTACGAAACGCGTTGTATTCAAATTAAAATACTTAAAATTAACAATGAAATTGAGCAGTTATAATTTTTATCCTTCTACATTTATCCTTTTCTTTAGGCTATTAATTATGAAAACTTGGACAGTAACATGATTATTTGTTATAACAATTCTTGGTCTTTCGCTTAGTTCAAATTTTACACATTTTAAATACTTACTAGAAGGACATTTTACTGCCAAACATTTTCAATATATACGTAGTACACTTGGAAATATACAAAAATTGCATGGACCTCCTAGTCGTACATACTTTTCTGCCCTTAGATATTTACATAGAATTTTTTTTAAATAGTTAATACAATACGCCATAACCTCTGTGCATTTAATTCTGTTTTAATTTAGTTTTCCTCTTAACGAACTTTCTTTTCCATTTAAATTATGCGCTGCATCAAAAGCGATGCTGAAGCAGTTTCAATAAAAATGTTTCTGAAGGTTAGAAGCACTTAAAAATATTAATGATCGAAATCAAAGTGATATGCAACTGTTGATAACCATTGTTGAATATATTTATTACTTTTGGAAATGAACTGGATTGCAGTCAATGTACAATACTTTGCTCAGAAGCATAATGTAACAAGGGCTAGTTTCCCCTTCCACCTAAGGGTACAGCTGCCCGGCCCGCTCTAACAATAAAGCGAACGGGCACAAAACCGGGCAAACAAAACGTTTATGTGTTTCCCCGAAGATTTCTCGGACATTCTTTATCTCTAAATCCGAATATAACACTTTCAGAATAATCTATTTCTAAAATAAATGGATAAAACGTACTTTCCCTGTAATTTCTAAGACTGTAACTTTTGGAGCCTGGCTAGGCGACTATATAGGAGAGACTGACACTGCCGGGAGTAAGTTAAAAAGCCATTCTTGCTAAGAAAATGGCGTGAACGTGGTGACCCAGTTATTTATGAATAAAAGAGTAAAGTTTTGTATTACCTGTAGTGCCCTAGTGACGAATAAAGTGATGGTGTTCTCATTTGTTTAAATAAATAAATAACCTGACTTTTTCTGCCTATAGTGCTACCAAATAATGTTAAAAAACATTATTCTTTTAATCTACATCTTGATAATTGAGGTCAACATTAACAGAAACGGCCTTATTACCTGCTTCTCTGTAAGCAGAAGAGAAATAAAGAAATACACTAGGCTACAACGATGATCAAATCTTTTAAGAGCTGTACGCAATGTAGAATTTGCTTCTCTTTAAATGGCCAAGAGTAAAACAACATAGAATTGAAATGAAAATGAGTTGATTATATATTTAATAGAACATTGATAGGTATAACATTTAAAGTTAATCTATCTTCTATATTTTCCTAAATGTTTATAGAATAATTAAAATTGAAATAATAAATAAACATGTCGACTTCTCCTTTGAGACAAGTTTAACTGTTTTAAAGTTGAAACAAATTACGGTGAATATCTTCGAAATCATTTACTCTGTTTAAAAAGGGTATATTATAACATTTGTGTTTTAACGAGGTCTACATTTTTGTGCAGTGAGTTTTTGTCTAATTCTTCTTTTTTTATGTAGCTTTAACGTCCTTTAACCTGGTAGGTCATATCGGACGATGAATGATGCTCAAATGATCTCGAGGTCCATGAAACTTAAGTTACTCGACATTTCTTTTCTCAGGATAAGGGAAAACCCCGAAAAAAATCTTATCCGTGTAAGTCACCCTAAGCGAGATTCGAACTCACGACCTTTTGAATGAGAGGCAGACACGCTACCACCACACTACCCAGGTGGGCTCTAATGTTTACGCTTTACCAGTTATAAAAAGGTCCTCGAAAATTAAGAGGTCTTCAGAGGCTAATTCCAAAACAAATTCAAAACATACATTTTATTTATCATGTAAATATCTTTAACATAATCATTTTATTGTAATTAAATTTAAACATATTGAAACGCAATTTAATCAAATTAATAGAGTCATTTTGGGGGAAAATTTCGAACATTTTCTCGGTAAAAAGATTGTTTGGTAAAGAAGTTTTGGGTAGAAAATGCAATACCTTCTTTACCTAGTACTGCATACCAAATAGAGTGAGTACAAAACTAGTCGTATAAGAAAAAATATGTTGATTCGACCACTTTCCATATTGACGTTGCAAAAGAGTTACTCAATCGGAAAACGCAATTCCCTTTGGACATTTATACCAGCTACATCCTTGTCAATTCTTAATGTTTCTTCTCTCGCCTAGCGAACAGGATAAAATTAGACATATCCATTCCACCCCACCTGCTGGTTAGTTAAACCGGTTTCGCTAAGCTAAGCTTACTTGGGTACGGGAGGCTTTGGTCCTGCGCCCGTTGAACTAAATGTTGTTTTTTCCCTGCCATAGTTGAATTGCTCATTCTAGAAAGTCACGGGTGATGTTTTTTTTTTTTTTTTTTTTTTTTTTTTACGAACATGATTTTTATTCTGGATTGCTACGTTTAAGGATACACGAAACAGTTACGTAGTTACGTCATAAATACGCTGTTAAAATTTTATTATTAAATTTATTGATGGTCTAAGTAAGTAGAATAACCTAAAAAGAGGACTTACAATTTCTAAAAACTTCATATTCATTGGGTAAACTTCCTAGCAATGTAGGAAATTAGAGGACGAAATGAAAGGAAAAAGTGCGTTGCTAAGCCAAGCCAAGTAAACCAAGTTTTATGCTGATATTTTACAATAATCCACAGATATCGCCATCGATTAATATGATGGAAAATATTACATTTTATTGCAGCTTATAGATTTTATCTCCATTTAGTTTTCAATGCAAAATAACACATTTTAAATAACAAAACCCACACAATTTGCCAGCAAAGGTTTTACCAAACTTAAGAGTAAAATGTGTAATGCAAAATTCATTTCTGGAAAAACTTAAGAGTTTTCAACGTAACGCGAAGGCTAAAAGGTGTGTAGCTACTACCGTTTATAACAAAATAAATAAATAAGTAGAGTATTTTTGACATAATAATGTGATTACTTTTAATAACAGTGCATCCTGTGAGGAGTGGATACGAGGCTAGATAATTAAAATTCGTTTTGGAAAGAAAACCATTAAAAAAAATTGTTGTTTTTCCCCAATATTCATATAACAATGACGAATAAAGTAAAAATAATAAATGTTTCTATACCAAATATTTTTATATATGAAAGTGTTAATTTAGAAACTCATAACATTTATGCAATGACCAATTCAATTATAATTACAGTGAATTTGTTATTTCTGTATCAATATGAACAATGTGGTGAGTGTAAGTTACACAGGAAAGTACCACCACATCCACCACCACCACTCTTCGAACTTTTATGGCGTGCTATTACTCGGAATAACTGTGCATTTTAGCCTAATTGCCAAATTTAAGCCAAGCATTTCAGCTTGTTTTAGTATTTATGAAAGCAGTAGTGGGTTTTATAGAATTTATAAATTACACTTGAATGTATAAATGTTATTTTAAGGAAGAATGTTGTAATACTATCTTAGAATTTATAAACAGTTTGAGTATTTGGACAGCTAAAAATTGTATTTGATCCAATCTCATCAACAAAAAACCTGGTTAAGCTGGTAGGTCTCATAGGTTTTCTATCAAAAAATGGATCTATTTCTTCTTTCATCTATTAGCATTCCCTCAATACAGTATAACTAATATTTAGTATACGATATTCTTTCATTCTCATCCTATTTCCAAATATTTCTTTATTAATTTATTCCCTAATTATCTATCTATCAACTTAAAAATTGTTAAACTCATTTCTATTACCCCTATTTTTCTTTCTATCTATGTGTGTACAGCCGGCCACACTTTTTTAAAATCTCTTTTCGCTGCCTCTATGTTTTCACCTCTAGATAAATCTCAAAATTCACAACTGTACAGTAAAACGGGAATAGTGTATTCAGTCTCAGCACAATATAGAATGTTATTGAACGTATTTTTAATTTACTTTAAAACAGTTTTAACATCGCTTTGCACTTATTGGAAACTGTCCGTAAAATCATATCGTATTCCCCAACGAAAAAATTCTAGGAACAACCTTTGATGCAAGAATGTAAAATAAATAATCACAAAGCGGTTCTTCACAATAACACACAGAATCGTTCCATAAATTTCCTGACTTTCCCCCAAATTGTATTCCTAAATAAATAAACAAATGCATAAATAAATAAAAGCTATCCGTACAACCAAAAGCTAACAACCTCATCTTTATTGAGCCACCGATGTAACGAATTTGGTCCCACAGTTCATTTACATGTCAAAATCTACTTACGTGGGCTGCAACTTTTTATCACACTTAGAAACCATTGATCTGGGCCGGTTTGAATCCCCAATCCTGGAGTCAGATTGCTCCGAAATTAACGCTCCTGCTGCATACAATAAGTTGCCTTAATATAACAATGAATACTAGTATATATATATATATATATGAAAGAAGAACTTTGAACCGTTTTAGGGTCTTTCGAATGGAGGGGAACTCCTACTAGAAATCTCTCGTATTAAAAGATCTGATTATAAATACTTACAGGCAAATGTCTGACGTGTAAACAGATATCTTCGGGTTTCTGTCATGATGGTGGATATAAATTTCAGTAAGCCTCCGATTTATTTATTATTTTGCTACATAGTTACTTGTTCTAAACCGGTTTTGGTGTTCTTGCCACAGGCATCTTAATGAAAGCGAATTGAATACTCATGATCGTTAACAAAGACCACCAATCTATTCAAAGTCGACGTCATAAGGACGGGGACTGGTGTGATGACATCTGGATGATAGCATGGTCCCGAAACGACGCCAATAAATTGATCTTTATAATCGCCATCCGCCAAACAAAAAAGTGGTAGAAGTTGAACCACCCAAACATTCACCTGTCGATACGAGGAAGCCACGAATAACCAAAGACAGGATGAGCGGACGCTGAGGATCGAACCCAGGATCTTCTGCATGCGAGTTGCAAGCGTTACTGCGGCTTCACCTCATTCTGTGGTAACGGCATTAGTAAGCAGTGAAGTTTGGTTGCACATTTCATTTTATTATTTGTTTTAACACCTCCATTTCAAAGGCTCATCTTAGTCTTTGTTCAAATCCGGGGGAGGGCTATGGCACGTTTTACAGGCGTAAAAATCCTTAGCATCGCTTCCTTCCGAAGAGAATAAAAGCTGTTGGTTCCGTATCATAGGTTTTCTGCACATAAAATAACCTTAAGCCTGATATATAGAGGCCTCTGAGCAAAATTAAGCGGTCTTTCACACCCAATATAGAACATTACTCTAAAAGCCACAGCAATTAAAGGGCATCCATAACTAAAATTCAATGTCAACTCTTTTGAAAGCTTTCGCTCAGGATTTGCGGTTGCTGAGACATTTTTTTTAAACACAGTTCCGGAGGCTTGTCAGGCTGTATTCCTTCCCCCCCCCCCAGTTTCCTATATTTCCTTAGTTGACCTATTAACGTTTTTCTTTTTACATATACATACACAGACATATACACATTTTGTAACACATAAACGCCATGCCCAAGGCAGGACTCGAACCCACGATCCCCTGCGCCGCGGAGCACCAAAGCGTGACACTTAAGCAAGCGCGACCATGGGGACCGGCTATAAAACATTTACTCTATGACAGGAATCGAACTCATGACCTTTGGGATAGCAGTTTCCCCATTACGCATTAAGCCACCAGTAACAGGTATGTAGAAAAGTAGGTCAGTGCAAGAAGTAAAATTGTAAATCTCGAAAGGAGCACCTAAAGAATAACAGAGGAAGTGCAGCTGCATCTGATATAATACATTGGGTTCTAAATTTTATTTAACGACCTACAATAATAATAACTAACTGCAGATCTTCATGAAAACCAATTGCTCACATAAGCGAAAAGCGTGCATGTGACAAGGCTTTAAGCTGAATATACTGTGTACACAATTCCTTGTTTTTGTTCCCATGCATTTTATTTATTCCTTCTTTTTAAGGAAGCAAGCCGTGCAGATCGCAAGGCGTAGCATTTTCCAGTATGCGGGCGGGGTACGTAACACGGAAATGCGGTTGAGGGTTTTAAAGGAAACATGCTGGCTGGTTCTCTTGTGAATAGAACCGCTGATTTATAAATGGCATTTTCGTGGATGCAAGCTGTAGCAAGGGCTTTTCTTGGATTGCATTGCGCGTGCGTGAAAGGTAATGTAGTTTCTGCCACAGAGGAGAGGGCGATGAAGGGAGGGTTGCATAATATAACACTTAGTGTAAAGGGAGTTACGTCATGGTTCAGGGAACTTAACCTGCTTCATATTCCCCATTTTGCGA
Source organism: Hymenopus coronatus (assembly GCA_030762935.1). NCBI lineage: Eukaryota > Metazoa > Arthropoda > Insecta > Mantodea > Hymenopodidae > Hymenopus > Hymenopus coronatus. Next base: position 36,469,314 of record CM060889.1, on the reverse strand, counting down.
TGCGCGCGCGATTGCATTTCAAAATACACACATGTGGCGATGGGTAAAAGCTGGAGCGAGCAACACAACTGCATAGCTAATGTAAGTCTTTACAATACAGCAAAATATGTTCATTAAAAAGCATATGATTTTGAAGGGAAGTACTTTGCTTATATTTGAAAATCATACTTGAATGATTGCAAGGTTTTACTTGGACACTGTAATGTCTGCTTTTTACTTTCTCTATATGTAATATGTACATAGTGTATAGGGAAGGTATTTTTTTTTCTGTAGCTTAACGTCCTTTAACCTGGTTGGTCATATCGGACGATGAATTACATTGGCGAAATTATGTTCAAATGATCTCGGAGTCCATGGAGCTTAAAGTTACTCGATATTCGTCTTCTCAGTATAAGGGAAAATCCCGAAAAAAACCTTATCCGGGTAACTCTCCCTAAGCGAGATTCGAACTCGACCTTTTGAATGTGAAGCAGACACGCTACCACCATACTACCCAAGTGGGCAGGGAAGGTATTGCAATGCACCACCCAAAAATTCGATACCGAAATTTCACCGGAAATATATGTTTTGAGAACCCCTGAATCCAAAAAAAGTATTTTTTTGAAAATGTCCGTGTGTGTAGCTTTGTCCAGCATAGCTCAAAAACGAAAAGTCCGTTAAAAACCAAACTTGGTATTTAGGTTTGGTATCTTCCAAGGATACGACACGAAGATTTTAAAGAAACCCTCACCCCAACTACCGGTTACATGGAACTTTTTTCAAAAAGTTCGATTTTCTCAAAAGTGGCTCTTAATAATTTTGATTATAATATCTGTATTTCAGATATTTACCTCACAAATAAAATGCATATGTTGAATTTTCTGGGAATAGCCTCTGAAGGTTACTTTATTCTGGATGAATTTTACGGAATTTTTCATAACTGCTAAATCGTAAGAAAGTAGAAACCGTTAGATAGTAAAATAGGGATGAACCTCGCCAGTCAAAACAAATTGGAGGTAATTAACGGGTTTATTTGGCATAAAACATACACTACTAAATTCATAATACTGAAACTAGTTTTAAAAGCGCATTCGCATATTAACTCACAGCTATACATTCTAGCAAACCATGTTTAAGCAATTCAACAATATCGTGATAAATGTAAATAACGTTTTGACCACTAACACTTGAGGTTGAATGAGGAACTAGTGCATAATCTTGGCTATTCCTAATTTTTATCGTGTGATCAACAACATCAATCAACACACTATAGTTTGGCTCGTATGTAATAATACTGTAAAGCAAATGTCAATAAATTTGTATCAATATTGTTATATACAGGCTGTTAATGAATCACACCGAAATAATTTGCGAGATTGTGCACGTGACTGATATAAGTAATTTGTGATCGGGGATGCATGGTCCCCGAATAAACATAACGCAGCTACATAGCGTTAAACATGTGGGTATCAGGTGCTGATAAGTTGGTGTTAAAGCAAAGCAGGTTGAAAAATTGGCTTAGAATGTCTTTAAAACTTCTGCCCGGGTATAGAAATATGAATTTTTAGCAGCTCGTTCTCAAGATTTAATGTCCACCACGATTATATAAAGTATCAGTTGAAAATTGGTTCCCTTTAAAACATCAAACTTTGTTTCAAGTCCCTTTTGAAAATAAAATACAAATCAAAGTTAAACGTGTAATCTTGTAACGAATCGGTCACACTAACAAAAATATCCAAAGAAATTCAAAGAAAGGAACAAAACAATGTTCTGCTTACATCATAAACTGGAAAACGAAATGCAAAGAAGTTGTCGTAGGAAACTTATATTGGGAAGAAAGATAATATTTGAAGAATGCCGAGGAAAGAAAGTTGGGTATATCCTATATTCTTAGTTTATTTTGATTTGCTTATCTTTTTAAAACTTATACTACTTCAGCAATGATGAACATTGAGAGAGAAAGGGAAAGAGGATTTATGAAAACAGAGGGCAGAGCGAAACAACACAGAGAAGATTGCCTCATGACCACATGTTCAGTGTGCAGGTTCAGAAATCTCGAACTCAATTCTAGGCTGAAGAAGAAAACTTTTTCGGCAACCATTATAATCACATTTCCGCATTCTGCAGCGTTCGGAGTGATTTCGAATAATTGTGATGCAGAAAGCTCCTCCTAGTTTGTAACAACAACAATAATAATAAATACATATGTGTATAAATATTATGAGGAGCATATTTAGGAAAATATTTATGATATAAGGAATACCTACACATATATGAATTTAGGCTAAGAGGAAAACAGAGTTTCAAGCGGATAATACCGAAGTGTCGTTACGGGCTTTTCGGGTAGCATTATAGTCTAAATTTGGAAATGAGAAAGACTATTTACCTCCTAAGTACGACTTGAATCTAGAAAATGAAATTTCAATGCTTATTTGACTACGAGTCCAATTTTGGAGATTACGTTTAATAATTTATTATAATTAAATATAAGAAATAAAGTCCAATTAAAGGTAAATTAATTGGTTATGAGGACACTGGGCGTAATCGAAATGTAAGTTTTGAGGAAAATAATTTTGTAAATTCAGTAAGAGAAATTATAATGGTAATTGTTTCTACATCATGAGTGTAGCAGATATCTATTTTCCTACAAAGTCCAACATTTAGATGGGAAACCTGTTCGAAACTATAGTTGCTAATGATGATGCTTGACTTACTGACGTTCCAAGCGGTGTAGTTAATTTAGAGTTGAGTAAAACTTTGTTTGCAAAGTGTAGGGGAGATCGGAGATTTGTTGGTATCAGAACATAAAATATAATAATAAATGTTTTGAATCAATTCAATCATTTCCCTTTGTGTGGTACTGAGTAAATAGTATTAATTTTTTATATATATGAATGTTATAACGCTTGTTAAATTATACGACCATTACTCAAGGATTAAAAAATCCACTTTCATCCATTTGTGTTCATATAAACCATCAATTTGGCATAGCCACAAATATATACAAATATACAGATAACATAACAATAGATATGCATTTATTTTCCGAATACAGGAAAAATAAAGTGGGTTAGCCAACAAATATAGACATTGTAGGATATGAACTTGACTTTCCATTTCTCAGATAGCCGCACCGAGCTTCTACCTGCGTCTGAGAAACATTAAAGAAGCGAGAGAGCCGAAACTTGGAACAAGATTGAACGTACATAACCCTCATCTCGGAGAAGCAAACATTGGTAGTGGCCACACACGAAAAACATAAGCCAAATAAAGACCGTGTTTACATGACTATTATCTTCTATAATGGTAACGATGTATTAAATATATGGGAAAGATATTTGGGTGCATGCTTGTGCCAAATTTGACTGAGAGTTGTAAATACAAAGTGCTGTGCATGTGTACTAGAGGGAAAACGTGCAAGAAGAGCAATAATGGATGAAAGGTGAACAAGGGATTACTTATTATTTTGCCATTGCTAAGAAAGATTCAATACACATATGAAAAAACGAACCATGCTGATACAAATTTCTATATGTGCAATCTAACATCTACACCTTCACCTACAACTCTAGAAATAATCTACATATACACATGAGATCACATGTTGCACCGCAAAAATTAATAAAACTTAACAATACACTGCAAGATATTCACTTATAACAACAGTTGTTTAAGCGAGAAGACTCCCCTTTCCCATATGACTAAAACTGTAAGGTTAAAAGGGACTATTCAAATTATGTATACCTATCAATGAACAATTTATATCAAGCATATGATTTTTAAATTCTAATTATGAAAACAAAGCTTGTGGGCCCCGACGTGACCTTTGATTTTAAAGGGAGCTATATAATTGAAAATGCAAAGCTTGTGGCTTTTAAAGGAACACATCCAGTGTTGTTCTAAGAGGGTCAAAGTTCAGAAACTATCTAATACCAAAATATTGAGGTAGTGTTATCAATGTTAATAGAGCAAGAGATATGAATTGTAAAGTAGGTAAACTATGATTGTATACGCAACTATATAGAGAACATTTAAAAGAAAGCAAGAAAATAAAAATAAAAACATCTATACAGAATAATAAAAATTACCGCGTTATATTGGGTTCCAACGAAAAAAATAGAAAAGATGAGATGTAAATTTAACAGCATCAAAATTTAAGAAACAAGGGAGGAACCAAAGACATGATAAAGTATTAAGTCATAAACGAGAATCCTATGTGTTCCATTCACATGACCTTCACTAGCTATTCTGCAACAAACTATCCTTACAAAATAAATTTTTTAATTACTTCATGCTAATCAAGATAAATTCTGCACCGTGGCCCAGTGGTTTGACAATAGCCCCTCACCAAGTCATAGGTTTGATCCCAAGCGACCGCATGTGTTATATGTGGTGCACAAAGCAGGCTTTCTCCGGGTTCTCGCCATCGCATTCCATCAGTGTTGCATCTTCATTCCATGTATCATCAGTGTCATCACCTGCGGTGACATGTGCAGTAAAATCGGGCGTTGAACACTATCAAACAATCTGAAATACATCAGCAGAAATGCCCTATAAAGTCCACTCGGATAGTGTGGGAGATAGCAAATCTGCTACCTCTCACAAGAGGTTGTGAGTTCGAATCTCGCTTATGAGTTACCCAGATAAGGATTGTTCGGGCTTTTCCCTTATCCTGAGCAGACGATATCATTTGGACCTCGATATCGTTTTACCAATTTCATTCATCGCCCGATATGACCAATCAGGTCAAAAGACGTTAAGCTACATACAAAAACGTATTTAAGAACTGGTCTCTTTTGATAATAAGCAGCAAAGGGCAAGTTTTCATTGGAGAAAAATTTAAACAAAATTACAAAGAAACTCTTGGAAATGGTAAATTCCACAACAAATGGTTTAAGAAGATCTACATTTTTATTTAATAACATTTTGCCTATCTCTGAAGGTTTACCAGTTATACAAACGTATGTAGAATGAAGAGGACTTCACAGGCTATTGCCAGAAAATTCAAAATATCCATGTGTATCCACACCACAAGCGGTGAATGCGGTATTGATACCGCGTTCACCAGAACGCTGATTAAGCCTACTGTGGTGACCGCTGTTAACGAGCTCTAGTAGCACAATGGTTAACATGCTGGAAAGTCATGATGAAGGTTCAAGTCACTCTTACGAATAAACGAGTTTCTTATTCATTTCTCTTCATGTTTCGATAACGTTCTAACAAATTTTGATGCCCTTTCCGAATACACCAGAAAGGGCATTTGCTAATAAGTACAAATTTCCAGCCGTTTTTGCTTACTATGGAGCAACGTTTTCACATAAAGAATATCTGGACATGCTGTTAGTGTACAAGAGGTACATTAGAATGCAACGGAGGCATGTCGGTTATACCAACAGAAGTTTCCCCAGGGAATACTTCCTACAGATCACACGATTTTGCGAGTTGTGAATCGCCTTCTGGAATCAGGAACAGTGAACAAAACACCACATCTGTCTGTAACCAAGTAACGATGGGTTGTGTGACTATGTCACTGAGCATCCGCACTGTAATACGAGGGACATTCACTGACATTTCAACTCAGCCAATCTTCCGCGTGAAGAATACAAAGTTTCAGCCTTATCATTTTGAACTACATCAGGAAGCACCACAGCCGGACCAAGGACGGATAATGCCGTTCGCTAGGTGGATCAAAAGACGAACTGAACAAGATCCACATTTTTGACAGCTATGATATTTATCTACAGACGAAGCAGTGTTCCTTGACACATACCGTGTAAATCATCACAATATACTAGTACATTACTGGAGCACTATAAACCCATATTGGAAGCCAGAGGCACCTTACAAGTCTGATAGAATTGCAACATATGGGCTGGTATATTCGGTGATTACCTAATAGGGCCGTATTTTCATGATAGCCAGCTCACTGCTGATCGCTATACTCCTTCCTACAACACTAACTGCTTAGCTAAAAATGTCGTTGCAGAACTGACTAACTTTGCGTATCAACATAATGGGTTACTGGTTCATTTGGCCCGTCGTGTAACGGCTAATTTCGATGTCACTATCCTGAGCAGTAGATCGGACGGCATGGAACAATAGAGTAACCAGCGCGCACACCAGAGCTAACCCCAAAGGATTTCCTATTATAGAGTTATCTAAAAGATCTCATGTACGAGGAGCGGCCAATGACCCGTCCACAGCTCAGAGAACACATCGTCTTAGCTTGCTGTGACATCACACCGGCCATGTTGCGCCGGGTTAGGCTTGCGATGATGGTTAGACTGAGATCTTGCAACCTCCAGCATGGTGGCCAGTTGGAAAACCGATTACAACCACATGGTGGAAACGGGTACATTCTATCCTTTTGTTTGATGGTGCGACATAATGCCATAGTCACTGTTAAATGCACTACTTTGGGAGCCAGAGACGTTCACAACGATCATAATATGTCATCAGGTTTGTATGAACACATTTTGTAAACTCTCAGAAAAATTTAGTGGCATTCTTTTGTATGCAACAACAGTTTTAAATAGTGAAATATTATTTACGGATACCTTATGTTTATAAGTCATAATTCCTATACTATATGCATTTATATATGATTCTCATTAAAGCCTATTCATATTAAAGTAATATTTTTTGTAATATAGATGGCAGTAATAGTCTTATTATTTGCTTCCTTGTAAGTAGAAGCGAAATAAGGGAGCATCATAGGTTAAAATAATAGTCAAAAGCTGGTTGCTATGTGACTGAAGTTCCTTTGTTTGTATGGACAGGAGTATGAGAAGAGTATAAGTTTTTCAAAACTGAAACCCAAACCAAGGAATATCTCAAAACGATCAACTCCACGAAAATAATGTACACAGTTTTTGTGTGTTAAGTTTTGTCAATCTCTTACGATTTAGCAGAATAAAGTGGTCTTCAGAGGCTATTCCCAGAAAATTCAAGATATGCATTTTATTTGTCAGCTAAGTATCTTTAATATACGATATTTTAATCATAATTTTAAGGCCATTTTTGAAAAAATCAAACGTTTTTAAAAAACTTCCATGTAAAAGATAGTTGGAGGTGGGGGGATTTTATTCAAACTCTTCGTGTCGCATCCCTGGAAGATACTAAACTTAAATACTAAGTTTGGTATTTAACGGACTTTTCGTTTTTGAGCTATGCTGTCCACAGACACACACACACACAAACACACATACACGGTGCAATCTCGGTAGGAGGAATGGAATACTTTCTCTATTCACTATGTACATATGGTACGTGTAGAGAAAATAAAATGTACTGAACATATGAACAAAAGAGGAGAGATACACATTACAAGCGAGGAACTATAAAGAGGGAAATCAGATATTGGGCGTAGATAAATTTGGTGAGCTTAAGCTATATGAAATTTTTACGGGAACTTGCCTAATCTTTGGAGGGACTGACGATAGGTTGATGATGATTATAATGATGTTACGAATCCTGAAAATTACATCATGAAATAGAAACATACTGGAGTTACAGTAAAGTAAGCATCATTTGAGAGTCTTCTTCAACATATACGAGTACAATTTGAAGAGTTGAGCAGAATGTGTTAATTTACTCACTCCAAACTCAAAGCAGACTTTGTTCAGTTTAGTTTAAACCTCAGTCGTGCTGCAATATCTCACCTTCGGTTAAATGCCATTCCACATGCAACGTGTATTATTAGCATTGCTTCCATCGTGGAATTCAATACTGAGCATTTCTAGCTGCCTGGCTGATATGTGCAAGCATTGCTAATGGAGATCTAGGAGATATGCCGTATTTTCTTGCAGAGCCTTCGTGTTTACCAACCATTTAATGTTAAATGTTACGTGTCTACATCTACTCTAGTAAGCTGGTGGTACAAAGACACATTGCTTATTTAATTATAATAGTGGGGTTCCAGCACCATATATAAGTGCTTTAAATATTCATGTAACAATGCTAATTTTAAATAGTTAACTTCCTTAATTGTCTGTCTATACGTCATACGCCTTAATACGGAGAAAAGGAAAACTTACGGTCATTTGAGCCAAATAGGTACCAAGCAGTGGTTCAGCAAAATAACTTGTTCGCATGTGTCGATTATTGAATATTGCCACACTACCACCACCACCACCACCACCACCACCACCACCACCACCACCGCCACCGCCGTCGCCACCACCACCACCACCACCATCACCGCCGCCGCCATCACCAGATAAATAATCATAGCCAAAAGTATAACTTAAACCTCTTTTACAAAAAAAATCAAGCATGGAGCATATTTTTACCTTTATCTTTAATTTTTTATTTTTTTATTTGGGTTTAAAAATTTTCTTTTAAAGGTTTAGTTAAGTAACAAAGTTCCACCACCACCGCCGCCACCGCCATCACCACCAACACCACCACCGCCGCCACCGCCATCACCACCACCACCGCCGCCACCGCCATCATCACCACCACATCACCACCACGACCATCACCACTACCACCACCGCCGCCGCCATCACCACCACCATTACCACCACCGCCGCCACCACCATCACCAACACCGTCATCACCACTACCATCACCACCACCACAACCGCCGCCACCGCCATCACCACCACCATTACCACCACCGCCGCCACCACCATCACCAACACCGTCATCACCACCACCACCGCCGCCACCGCATCGCCATCACCACCACCACCGCCACCGCCATCACCAACACCGCCATCACCACCATCACCGCCACCGCCATCACCAACACCGTCATCACCACCACCACCGCCACCGCCATCACCACCACTGCCATCACCACCACCACCGCCACCGCCATCACCAACACCGTCATCATCATCACCATCACCACCACCGCCGCCACCGCATCACCAACGCCGCCATCACCACCACCGCCGCCACCACCATCACCAACACCGTCATCACCACCACCACCACCACCACCTCCGCCATCACCACCACCATCACCAACATCGTCATCACTATGACCATCACCGCCGCCACCGCATCAGCAACACCGCCATCACCACCACCACCGCCACCACCCTCACCACCATCACCACCACCACCGCCACCACCCTCACCACCATCACCACCACCACCGCCCTCACCACCATCACCACCACCACCACCACCATCACCACCACCACCGCCACCACCCTCACCACCATCACCACCACCACCGCCACCACCCTCACCACCATCACCACCACCACCGCCGCCACCGCATCAGCAACACCGCCATCACCACCACCACCGCCACCACCATCACCACCATCACCACCACCACCGCCGCCACCGCATCAGCAACACCGCCATCACCACCACCACCGCCACCACCATCACCACCATCACCACTACCACCGCCGCCGCCACCGCCATCACCACCAACATGACCACCACCATCTCTACCGCTGCCGCCATCACCACCACCACCGCCGCCATCACCATCACCACCACTACCACCGCCACCGCCGCCGCCACCGCCATGACCACCACCGTCACCGCCATGACCACCAACATGACCACCACCATCACCACCACCACCGCCGCCGCCATCCTAAAAATAAATCCAATCTTACTGTCAGTTCCCACATGTTGTTTTATGAATTTAGATCAATCATGAACTACTCGTGGAGTTGTGTGTTGTCAAGGTTATCTACATGTGTAATACTTTTGTAGGTTATAATGCACAATATTGGTATGTTTTATAAGTATTCTATTACATGGGATCACCGACTTTACTTCCCTTCCGAAGCACGGTTAGAATACGCCACCACGGGAATCACACACTATGAAATGGTATACTTGTACCAGAATATGTTTATAATTCAGGCACATTGCTAGAAAGCAATATTTCCATTAGCGATGATGACGATAACGGTAAAAATAGACATTTTGATTCATTTTTTTAAATAGAGTATTCAAGAGACATCATTAAAAGCACGTGAAAATGGAAATTGATTGGCTGGATGGATGGCTGGATGGATGGCTGGATGGATCTGATACCGCTTCAAAATTGAGACTGGAAACGTTTAGGAAAAAACATTTTTACATTACTTGAGGATGGGCGTTTGAGCAATAGCAAAGCATTCTAGCTTGACGGCAAAAGTGTTCAGGAAAATAGCTTTTCAATTTACACTCAATTAAGAAAATAGCGGAATTAAGAAAATACAATATATTAGTATTTGTTTTTTTTATGCTGCGAGATCAATACGTGTCTTTAGGTAATAAAATGAATAAATATATGTGTATGCTTAAATGTTTATCATTACTGAAAGTACATATAAATCGCCTATTTAGAGATTGTGGTAATGTCTATTTGCCTGAAAAATTTAAAACCTTTTAACCCTCAATGTGCAAGACCTTAATACTCATTTGACATTTTACATACTGTTATAGTGTATTGCATATTTTATTATAATTTATGTATAATTTATAGTTTATTTTTTCACTTTAGGAAACCTCAATACTACTAAATGTTTAACTTGTTCTCTCTATGAAGGGCAACCATTAATAACTATGTTGAATTACGTTATGTTGCAAAATACTTTTAAACACAGAAACTGCTCTCATGTTCGTGTTTCGTGAAACTCTTCTTTTTTCATTTGTTTTCATAGCATGACGCTATTGCAAGATTGCAATTCTGCTCACGCGGAGCTGTGGTCCGAGCAGATTAAGAAAAGCACTGATAAGATTTTGGAGCCTGCGGTGAATATAGCCCGTTGTATTAGCTGTGGTTCTCATATCATGTGGGGGAAAAATAAAAGAGGAAGGGTTTCTTGCAAAACATAATCTGTGTATTTTCAAAACGACAAACGAAAAGGGATAAAATTACTGAAAAAGGAAATAAATAAAACCAGAAATAAGAAGGAATCTCGGCACTGGAATTTAAAAGTATTTGGTTTAGTATATTCACTTGATATTTTTAACTCATTACTAAAAAACATTGTTATAAAATCTCTCTTCATGTTAGTCTGGTTTGCCCAGATTAAATGCCATTCCACATTTACATATTGTAAGCTACAGAAATTAAAGCGATGGTCACATTTGTAAAAAGCGGATGTTTATGTGATGGTTTTCTTTGTATGAGCACAGAAAAGAATCTGATGTTTTCCATTCACATGATTTTCTCAGCACCGCTGTAACAAATTATTGTTAAACAGCTACTATGCTAACTTCATATACCCAAGGTCGCGGGTTCAAACCCGGCGGAGGACGGTGAATTTTTCCGGGGAAGGGAAGTAACGCCGCGGGTCCCGTGTCATAGATTCAAGGCACGTAAAAAATCTTAAGCCTGATAGAGAGGCCTCTGAGCAAAATTAAACGATCTTTCACGCCCAATACAGAATGGGACGCTGAGAAGCACAACAGTTAAAGAGTGTCCATAAATATAACGCCATTTCATTCTATTTTTGTTAAACAGTTTATTCCTCTATTTACTTTATGATAATCGAAATAAACATTAGCAGACATTTTGTTAATTACTTGCTTCTTTGCAAGTAGAAGGTAAATGAGGGAATATTCTAGGCTAAAACGATAGTCCAATATTTTAAAAGCTGGTTGCCATGTGCTGGGTATCCGTTTTTATGAATGGTCAGAAGTTTACAAATTTCTGTGTGAGAAAAGATTAAGTATTTTAAATCTGTAACAAATAACAAGGAATATCTCAGAAGGGGTTAACTTCAGGCAAAAAAAAATATATGCCATAAAGTGTGTGTTTTAATAAGATCTATATTTTTTGTGTAATAACTTTTTGTCTATCCATTCCGGCTTATCAATTTCACAAAATTCAGCAAAATTCATCCCAAATAGTCATTTAGAGGCTATTCCCAGAAAATTCAAAATATACATTTTATTTGTCATGGGAGTATTTTTGATAAAAATCGTTACAGCCGTTTTTGACAAAATCAAAATTTTCGAAATTTTTTCCATTTAAGGGTAGTTTTGGATGAAAATCTTCATATCACATTCCTGAAAGATGCTAAACTTGAAATATCAAATTTGGTATTTTGGCAACTTTTCGTGTTTAACCTATCGTGTTCACGAACACAGGGACACATGACACGCGTACACACTGGCACAGACAGACACGGACCTTTTTCTAAAAATGATTTTTTGGATACACGGGAACCTAAAACATATTTCCGGTGAAATCTCTGTGTCGAATTTTTGTGTGGAATGCAATACTATATACACAGCACGTGTAGATAGTATAAAAAGGAATAGCGACTTATCTGTCGAGAAATGTAGGTATAAGTAGGTTTTCCAAAATTCAAACTAATAACAATGAATGCTACAATATAAATATTTATTTTTATTATATATGTAAATATATATATATATGTGTGTGTATATGTATGCTGTCGGTGTGTGTAGCTACCAATTACACAAAAATCATCCTTAATGAAGACATAACACATAAAGTTCAAGTTAGATATTTTATTTGGTGGTAGAAATATCTTAAACATGATATTTTAATCCATATCGTCAGAGCTGCTGTTTTTGCAAATACTGGTGAGCCTACCTGCGTTGCGCTAGCTGCCACTAGATTTAGATCTCTGCACTTCGTTCTTTCATACCTTCCACCCGAAAATTAAAATGCTGGCCTCAATCTAAAATTCCCCTCCATTTCCAACCTAAATCTATTAACCTCAACCGATTTATATAAATATTTGATTTATATAAATTAGTTTTATACTAATTATATCGGTAATCAATTTAAATGTTCCTATAATTCTTAATGTGCCTCCAAGCTGTAAACATCTGATGTGTTCCTTTCACATGGCTTTCTCTACATCCCCATATCAAATTCTTCTTCTATTTACTTAATATATTCGACATTTCTTAATTATTTGCTTCTTTGTAAGTGGAAGGAAATTAAGGGAATACCCTAGGCTAAAACGTATGTCAAATCTCTTAAAAGCTGTTTGCTATATGAATAAAATCCATTTCTACGAAGAGCCAAGAGTTTACAACTTTCAGTGTGAAAAAAAGTTAAGATATTTTAAATTTGAAACAAATAACAAGGAATACCTCAGACGTTTGGTCAATTCAATGAAGAAACAAGATATAAATTGTGTGTTTTAACGTGATCTACATTTTTTGTGTAGTTAGTTTTTGTTTATTTCTTGCGGTTTGCCAGTTACGCAATATTTAGCAAAATTCATTCAGAATAAAAAGATCTTTAGAGGCTATATCCAGAAAATTCAGATTATGAATGTTATTTGCCATGTAACATCTTTAATATACGATATTTTAATCAATGTTATTAGAGCCATTTTTTTAGAAAATAACTTTTTTCGATTGTTTTCCGTAAAGGGTAGTTTGGGGTGGGTAGTTGGGGGATTTTTCTCAAAATCTTCGTGTCGTATCCCTGGAAGGTACTAAACTTAAATGCTAAGTTTGGTGTTTTTAAGTTAGCAAGTTCACGGACAGACACACGGAACTTTTTATGAAAATGCTGTTTTTGGATGTAGTGGACCGTAAAACGTGTATTTCCGGTGAAATATCGGTATCCATTTTTGGGTGGAATGCAATACGTTCTCTATACACCATGTAAATAGTATGTGTGGAGAAAATAATAAAATAGTTAACTCTACCACAGATTTCGCAAGAGCAATTGTTGCTGAAAGGTGTGGATAAACTGTTCATTGGACTTAAATGTTAAGTATAATTAAAATGAACGGATAATAGACTTATAATAATTATATTATATGTTTTTGTATCAATGATGTTTTTTTAGTGCTATTGGATTCTATACAGTCTTACATTTGGTGTTTGAGTTCACCATTTTATTTATTGGACTATTTTTCTGTTTTATCACTACAGTTCTCTGGTTTATATTGAAACATAAGAACACCAGAAACTGAGAGAGAGAGAGAAAAAACTAGTTTTCGCTGCATTATAGGTAACCCCTGCCTGCGTAACCCCAAGTTGCACTACTTTCATGTAATTTTCTAAGTGATTCCCCGTGACGATATTGTAATTAATTTTTTAATTACAAGCTATTGATAACATGCCTTTTTTCATTATCTAATGGAAATTTGATATTTCTTTTAAGTTTACACCATATATATTCAATTTCATAAACATACCTAAAACATTTATTACAAAAAAATTAAGTGACCTGAAATAATCATTCTATCTACGCAGAAATAAAATTCATCCTGCAATTCTTTCAACGCAGAGATTTGAACACTAATAGTACCTGGTGGTAATATAATACAGAGTGGTTCACGAAAAACCGGCCCAAGTAGAGACTTCTTGCCCACCAATTACACAGGAGTTGTTGCCCGCAACGAGAAGATACAGCTGATGCTAATAATTTCCATAACAATATTTTCCTTTCAATGAAGAGCACTGAATCTAAATCAGAAAACCTAAAACCGGCCAGAACACTATTTGCTCTGTGGGACTGAATAGAAACTGATAGCTGCGCACAACCTTTGCCACCTCTCCCTTCTTACAGAGCAAGGTAGATAGATCATTTGTCAAGGTAACACAGTGTTTAATGTACAGTGTTTAATTCATATCTTGATTTTAAAGGGAATATTAATGGATATGTAATTATTGTATACCAAACTGCTCTTGCATTTAACTTTTAGTTTTTAGTTACCCTCCAAAAAAGCACTTGTGTGTGTCTGTGAACAACATAACTCAAAAAATAAAATTCCGTTAAATACAACATTTTATAATAAAATGCAGCATCTTACAAGAATGCGACACAAAGATTCTCAAAAAAGCTCAACCTCAAATTTCCCTTTACATGCAAAAATTTCGACAGTTATTTTTGAAAAACGGCTAATGATTTTGAATAAAATACCGTATATTAATGATATTTAATATAAAAAATGCAAATCTTGAATTTTCAGGAAATAGTCTTAGAAGAACTCTTCATTCTGGATGATAACCTTTACATAACTGCTAAACCGTCAAAGAAAGACAAAAGTTTGCAACACAAAAATATAGATTTGTTATTGTGTATAACTTATGTTACTTACATATTTTTTGGAATTAATCATTTCCAAGATATTTCTTGTTATTATTTCAGTTTTAAAATACTTAAACGTTTTTGAAACATATATATATATATATATATATATATATATATATATCAGAATTTTTGAAGTACAGGTGTTTAGGGTAATTTTGTATCACCCTGTATCACTTCTGCTCGTAAAGTTGGAAATAAATACCACTTGAATATATGGCTGTTCGTATTTACATAGTTGTTTTCTTTTGTTCAATTCATTTACCACCTCTAAGGAGACATCGGTGGCTTTGTGTTTGCAACACATTCTCAATGCAATGAGATTTATTCGTTTTATTTTGAGTTAGTCCTTGGTTAGTTTAATTTGGATTTTTCTTTATAAACATTAAATTGGCACATATATTTACATTGTCATTTCTACTTGCAGAATCTAAGGAGGATGTGCAATAACAGAGAAGTTACCATCCAACAGCCGGTAATAAAACCCAGGACTTCTGGATTTAGAAGCCACCATAGCAATAATCAGCAAACAGAAAGTCTAGTATGTCTTTGCAGCTATTAAAATGAACACAAATAGTATGACTTGTAATTATTTAAAGTATTATATTTGATTTAGTTAAATCAATAGTTATTAATAAAATTTAAAAATCAAAAAATCAAAAAAAGATTGTAAGCAGAAAGATAGACGTGAAGAGTGATAATGCTGAAGTTACCTGCATGAGTTATTCGAAGGATTGGAATACTGGTAGAAGACGTGACAGTAATAAAGGAACTCTTGAAAACAAATCATTATTTTACGCACAGGGTATATCGTGTGTAGACTTTATTGTATTCCACTCAAAAATGGGTGTCGCAAATTCA
This sequence comes from Hymenopus coronatus, assembly GCA_030762935.1. NCBI lineage: Eukaryota > Metazoa > Arthropoda > Insecta > Mantodea > Hymenopodidae > Hymenopus > Hymenopus coronatus. Next base: position 36,453,476 of record CM060889.1, on the reverse strand, counting down.
CCGGAAATATGATTCGAGGTCCTCCGAGTCCAAAAAAGTAACTTTAAAAGACTGTTAAACACCAAACATGGTATTTAAGTTTAGTATCTTCCAAGAATGCAACGCGAAGATTTTCAAGAAAATTCCTTTCCTATAAATCACCACTAACATGGAACAATTTTTGAAAGAATTTGTATTTCTCTATAAAGACTTAACTATTGTCCTTATACAACTTCATATACAAAATATTTACGTCACAAATAAAATATATTTTGAATTTTCTGGGAATAGCTTCAAGGCGTGTTTTATTCTGGATACATTTTGCTGAATTATGCACAACTAGTAAACCGTAAGAAATAGACAAAAAATTGCTGCACAAAACCTTAGATCTCGTTAAAACATACATGTCATATACATTGTTGATATAGTATTGACCGTTTTGGTAATGTACGTCTCGACTAGCACGATGTAAATAAAATAATAGTATTTTATAAGAATAGTTTGCAGAAAAAGTAGAGCAAGTCATGTGAATGGAACACATCTGGATTTTTAGAAAATAAGCATCACAGTTTTTTAGAAATCAAATACATGTTGCTTTTCTGTAATTCTGCAGATCCCCAGTGCTACACCGTTGCTGAGAGACATAAATTATGCAGCGCTTTTGTTATAAATTGTTGTAATGTCATATTTTTGCTTTTCAAATAAAAACAATGCCCAGTGATGTAAATATGCGTTATAAGTTGTAATGAAGAAAATTAACGAATTTTTATGTTGAATTCTTTACATTTCGCCCCGATTTTATTTGAAAATGCATTATCTAATCCTATTCATTTTTGGGATATCTAATACTTTTTACTTTCTCTACATAGTACTAGGTAGACTAGGTATTGCAATCCATAAAAAATTCGATACCGGGATTTCACGTTAGGAAATATACGTTTCAGGGTCCCCTGTATGAAAAAAAAAAACATTTTTAAAAAAAGGTCCGTGTGTGTGTACGTGTTCCTGTGAACACGATAACTCAAAAACGAAAAGTCGATAAAACAATAAACTTGGTATTTACGTTTATTATCTTCCAAGGATGAGACACAAAGATTTTGAGAAAAATCTTCCTCTCCAAACTACTATTTACAGGTGAAAACTTTTCGAAGATTATGATTTTCACAAAAATAGCTCTAATGCTTGTATTTTGATTAAAATACCGTTTATTGAAGATGTTTACATGAAAAATAAACTCTATATTTTGAATTTTCTGGGAATAGTCTCAAAAGAGCTCTATATTCTGGATGAATTTTGCTGAATTTTGCTTAATTGGTAACAGTAAGAGACAAAACTGTAGTTCTCTTTGAAACAAACAATTTATTTCCTATATTTTTTTGGAGTCACTTTGTTGTAGATATTATCTGATTTCAATTTTAAAATATGGCAATACAAAGAAATGGATTTCATCCTCATGGCAAGCAACATTTAAAATATTTGACTCTCGCTTTATCCTAGTGTATTCCCTTATTGTCATTCTAATTACAAGGAAGCAAGTAATAGGACCATATGCTAATGTTTTATTTTTATATGTGTAAAGTAGATAGAGAAATAAGTATTTTTATAATAATGTATGTGTAAGTCGGTAAGTTACCAAACTTGGTATTTAAGTTTAATTCTTTTAATGATCCGGCACGAAGATTTTGAGGAAAATACTTCACTCCAAACTACGGTTTACATGTAACAAATTTCGAAAACTTTGATTTTCTCAAAAACTGCTCTAATGATTTTGATTAAAATACCATATATCTTTATTTTTCTGGGAATGACCTCTGAAGACCTCCTTAACCTGGATTAATAACTAGTAAATCGTAAGAGACAGATAAACTCTTGCATAGAAATGGATTCCGATCACATGGAAACCAGCTCTTAAAGGTTTGACTATCCATTTAACCTAGCGTGTTCTCTCATTTTCCTCATACTTATAAGAAAGCAAATAATAAGACCATTTCTTAAAACTTTTATCTGGACTTGCATGAAGTAGATAAGCCATTTAACAATAATTTATTATAAAGATGTAAAAAACTCTTGTAAATGAAAGAATACTATGTTTTAGTTTAATTCTTTTTTCTGTGTTTAGGTAATTTTCCCTAATAATATGAGCATTTGATATAAGTTTATGTCAGCACCACCCTTCCCCTAGTTTTAAAGAACTGATCAATAACCGTATGGTTCACAAATCAGGTACTTCATTTCAATTGTTAAAACGGATATTGCCAATCTCAAAAAAGTAATCTTGGCCAGAAAACGTATTCCAATATATCATCATTAAATTTGAAAAAAATTTATTTTTATTATTTTTTCATTTTTATCTTTCTCTACAATGAATAATCAAAAAATTCTATACTAAGAGTTCACCTAATATACTTATTTTGAGGACCCATGAATACAAAAAAGCATTTTAGAAAAAGGTTAGTGAGTGTCTGTGGACAGCATAAATCAAAAACAAAAAGTCGGATAAATACTAAAATTGGTGTTTCAGTTGAGTATCTTCCATGGATATACACGAAGACTTTAGGAAAGTCCTCCCACCCAAAATTACCCTTTACGTGGGAGATTTTTGAAATATTCGATTATCTCAAAATGACTCTTATGATTTTTATTAAAATACTGCATATGAACAATATTTAAGTGTCAAATAAAATGTATATATTCATTTGAGGGGGATAGCCTCTGAATTTCTCTTCGTTCTGGATGATCTTTGCATAGCTGATAAACCATAAGAGATAGACAAACTTACCAAAACGTGTGTAAATCACGTCAAAACGTACTATTTATGTCCAATAGATCTTTTTTGCGGAGTTAACCGTTTCCAAGATACTCGTTTCTTTCTTTATTTTCTGTCTCTAACTTAATATCCTTTAACTGGCTGGTTATAGGATGATGACTGAAACCGGTGAGATGGTGCTCAAATGATTTTGGGTCCATGGAGTTAAAGTTACTCGACGTTTCTCTTCTCAGGATAAGGGAAAACCCCGATGAAACCTTATTCGGTTAGCTCACCCTATGTGAGATTAGAAGTGGTGATCTGATGAATACGAGGCAGACAGCTATCCCCAGACTATCCAGGCGGTTGTTGTCGGTTTCAATTTTAAAATACTCACATTTTTCTCGAACAGAAGTCATCCGTGTTTCTTTTGTTTCACTCCTGGCCATACAAATAGTTTTTAAAATATTTGACTATTGAGTTAGATCAGTGCATTCCCCTAGTTACCATCTACTTATAAGTAGCTAAGAAATAACACCATTCTGCTAATGTTTATCTTAACATAAATAGATAGAAGAATGGTCTTTTATAAGGAGTTCTACCGTAAGAGGGTAGAGAAAGTCATGTGAATGAAACATATCAGTTTTTTATTTCATCCTGATCATGCAAAGATTTGTAATTACATCAATTGCAATTAACTTTTAAAGGATTTGACTACTATTTATATTATAATATTCCTTTATTTCCCTTGTAATTACAATCATTTAAGTAATAATACCATTTATGCCATTGTTTATCTCTATTAAAATGAAGCAAATAGACTAATCTTTTGCAGAATATGCAGGGAAGGTTATCTTCTTGGAACACATCAGATTCTTAAAAATGTCTTTCCATTCTTGTAATGTTACTTTATACATTATTCTTTCCACAAGGGACCGTATTACGGGGAATTGTTTGCCCTACACTGCGCTGCTTCTAACTAATGCTGTTTCTCTCTCAAGTATATCTTCTCTACCAGTCATCAACTGACGCGAACCTCCGCTGCACTGAGGTTGCACAGGAATCGGGAATATAAATCATAGTTAAGGAATTATAACCATGCTTTAATGTGATAAGAGTTGATATCTACAGTTGGTTCACCTGCGGTGCCACAGTAGTAAAAGCGGTATGTATGTATGTATGTATGTATGTATGTATGTATGTATGTATGTATGTATGTATGTGTGTATGTGTCTATGTATGTATGTGTGTATGTGTCTATGTGTGTATGTGTGTATGTGTATGTGTGTATGCATATATATGTGTATATGTATATGTATATGCATATATATGTGTATATGTATATGTATATGTATATGTATATGTGTATGTGTATGTGTATGTGTATGTGTATGTGTATGTGTATGTGTATGTGTATGTGTATGTGTATGTGTATGTGTATGTGTATGTGTATGTGTATGTGTATGTGTATGTGTATGTGTATGTGTATGTGTATGTGTATGTGTATGTGTATGTGTATGTATGTATGTATGTATGTATGTATGTATGTATGTATGTATGTATGTATGTATGTATGTATGTATGTATGTATGTATGTATGTATGTATTTCTCTGCAAGTGGGTATCACCCGGTGGCAGAGTTATATATGTATACAAGATATATAAACAATAAATCACAGCTGCCAGTTTATGGTTTTGTAAGTTTGTTACAATAGTTATTTACAACAAATATGAAAACATTAATTTTTCTCTTAATTCAGATTAATTAATTTAAAAATTAGAATCACCAACGAATTTAACATTTGCATTTACAACAATATAAAATCACAAGCATTTAATTTAAGGAATATTTACAAAAATTATCCAACATTAATATCAAGATTTTTCCTAAGTTTCTTCAGAGACAGAGGACAACCCCGAAAGGCTGCTCCAGGCATTTCATTCCAGTCTTTTATGGTTCTATTTACAAAGGAGAACTTTCCCACGTCAGTTCTGTATCTTCTACCCTTAATTTTGAACGGATGATCGTTTCGTGCATAGTAAGTTGGGTTTTCCAGTTTGTCAGTAACGTCCTCCCATGCGTTTAAGCCAGCGTAAGCTTAAATAAAGCGCACAACCGCGGTTTCTCACGCCTAACTTTCAACGGCTCCCATTTTATCTCCTCAGCGTTTGTAGTCCCAAAATATTTACCCCTTTTTATGAATTTTATAGCCCTTTTCTGGATATTTTCTAACGAATCAATTTGATTTACTCTATACGGGTCCCAACAAGTTACTCCAAATTCCATAACCGGCCGCACTAAGGACTTGTACGCGATTTCCCTGGACTTTGCACTCCCCTTTTTTAAATTTCTCATTAGGAAGTGCAGTGTTTTCCACGCCTTCTTAGATACAGAATTTACCTGCTCCTCTCATCCAGCGTTAATCGCCAAGTAAACTCCCAAGTATTTGCAGATGTCCATCTGTGGAATTTTTTCCCCACCCATGTGATAGTTTTGCAGCATTTTTTTATTTGCATAGCTATGAAGAATTAGAGAGTGTTAATGCAAATATTTTTAAAATATATCAGAAATATATAAGTGTGTTAGGGACACGAGGACATTACTTCCAACATATTCTGTGACGACGGTATGGGATTATCGTGGTTATGATTTGCTTGAATATTTTATGCCATTCAATTTAAGGCACTATGAGTATTCTCTTCTATCGGTAAACACCATGTCTCCCTGTGTCAAGAAAACTTACTTTAAGCCGGCCACGGGTTCTAAAGAAGCCTACGCGCTTCAGTTAAATATATGTAACACTTAGATAAGGAGTCCGAAGTAGTGGTATAAAAGTAAATAATACTTTAAATTCTAACAAATACAATGAGTGATGTATTTTTCACACAAGTCACCATGACTCTTAAGTTTTTCAGTCCAACTTTCCAACCTGTAATGAGATTTGGAGCGTGTACAAGACCGTTAAGCCATTAAGGTTAGAACATGACTGATACCTAGCTAAAAACTGTACACTAAATCAGTTTAACTTTAAAAACTTGTAATATATATCTCATTGTATCTTATTGTTAGAGTTTTCTTTTACAACGTGATAACATTCCTGATCTTCTGAATGTTCCGAGTTTTAATAACTATATCGAGAGTTACCCTCATTCACGAGGGATTTTGTTGGCGAGCTTTCAAAATGTTACCAATTTGTTTTAGTTTATCTTCAATACAGTCGTGTTTTATGTTTTCCATTGAATCCAAATATTATAATTTATACAGATATCGATAATTGCATTTTTAAGAGAATATGTTTATTAGAAAACTTCTGAAGCTATACCTGCGCAATGGGCTGATTCACGATAGTATAAAACTTGGACGCCAGCAAGGGTTTCTAACAACTTTGGCATTGATTGCAATTCTAATTATAGTTGCTTGTATGAGTTCATACTTCGGCGAGGAAAGCAGGAACAGTTTACGAAGGCAACTTATACAAATAGAGGTTAACTATTACCTAAAATAATGGTTCAAACCCAGCTGACCATATGCGAGATTTGTGGTGGACAAAGCGACGCTGGGGTGGGTCTTCTCCAGGTTCTCCAGTTTTTCCCGCCATCGCATTGCAAAGGAGCCCCATCTTCAATCCATGTATCACCATAACACTGCCTGCGGTGCCATAGTAGTAAAAGCGGGTGTTAAACACGATCAAAACACATACACAAACACACACAAATGGTCAGTAAGTTTTCAAAATTTAATAATTTATTTCTAAAAATCGGAGCAATTATTTAGAAAAAGAATATGATCATTTCTTTTAATGTACTTTTGAAATGCAGTATAAAATATTTGAAACAAATTAAAATTGCACCATTTTGAGCATTTTGAGTAAGGACATGTGTTACCTAGGACTTCCTAAGTTAAAGGTAGTGCTAGCGTATTTTCTTATCATGTTATAAACAAGTCTCAGGAAGAACTACTCTTTTTTTAGATTCGAGTTGTATATCTTAAAATACAAAAGTACAGAGACGATAAATGATGATTTAATTATTTCTTGGCTCAAGGTTCAAAGAGTTGAGCGTTACCCATATTTGTAATTTAAGAATAAGGAGTATCCTGAAGAAAGCTTATTGAAGTAATTCGGCCCAAAGAGACTTTAATTAGATTCCGTTTCACGGAATGGGAGAGAAAGCCTAACGAAAGGGCTATCCTGAGTTAGTCCTTTTTAAAATTACTTGTATTTGGTTTATATCTTCGTATATAGGTAAATATAATACATTTAACACAGCTGAGAGAAACTTTTTGACTAAAATTTAATCTATAAAACTAGGTTATATTTTAATCTTGGATAAATGTTTTATTGAATGAACTCATAAATCTCTGAACTGAAAGAATGAAAACTTAGCCATCTTCTATCTTTATTTATCCCCATTTAAAGCGTTAAGCATTTGTTATCCTTAGAGTATTCAACCAATCAGGTAAAGGAGTCTGGAAGCTCTAATGTACATTTCGTGCTTTCCATTAGGTAATTCCTAAAGGAATGAGAGGAGCTGAAAGGAATGTAAAATTTTCTTCTCTTGGTGGATCAGAAGAGTATATTGCATTGAACGTATAGCAGTATTTCTGTCACTCTGTTGTGTTATTTGTAAGTATTATGTGCTTGTATAGGTACAGAACTGACTTGCTGTTGTATATCAGCACTGACATTTTGGTTATATGAAGCTTTTATAGGCTTTTTACACCCGTTCTTTCTGCACGATGAATATTAATACATGAAATGAGATAATAGAAAATGAGACATTCGAATCAAAAGTTTAGACTAACCCTCAGTCTATCTACTTCAAGATTACTTGCTTTAACATTCTCGGCTAACACGTGTGCTGATATATGTAGTATTTAAATACAGTGAATGCTATTATTAAAATGAATACATAGACAAAGTAGTTCTTTGCTGATGCTTGAAATTACTACTCCATGTAGTTACTTCACGCAAGCATTAGGGTAGCAAGTCCTAAGATATTCTTGCTCAGTTGATGACTGATTATGACTTACCCGCTTAACCAAAAGATTTCATTCTTAAAACTATTGTTTATTCTAAATTTATAAATTGCCTACTCAGAAATTGTTGACTGCAGATTAGATTGACACTGTTTTGTTTGTTTTTTTTTCTATAGCTTTTAATGCCCAATTTTATAGCATATATCACCGCAAGCGATGACACTGATGATACATTAAATGAAGATGAGGCATTGATGGGGTGTGATCGCGGGCAAAATCGGAGAACCCGAAGAAACAACCTCTGCGCCGCTGAGATCTCCTGGGAGCGAACCAGGTGAGAGGCGAGTGATATAAGTGAATTTAACAAATATCATTATCATTATAATATCTCTAACACTGTTACTTAAGCTGCAAACAAGGAAGTTACGTATGTAGTTTTGGGTAACTTCTTTCCAGTGTTTTCCTTGGCTTGCTTTATCCGTAGTGTTTCTGCGGTCTTTGAAGTAGTCTTCCCACAGTGTCTTCAGTATCCCTGCATTCGCAGTTCTGTTTTCGGGTCCAACATTGTAGTTCGCTGGGTCCAGCGGCAATAGTGCATTCTGGTGACGTGGCCTCCTCATCTCCATTTTAGATGCTCCGGGCATGCAGCGGCGTCCGTCATTATTTTCTTCTTTCTTATTGCCTGATTTGTATTCTTACACCGTATGGTTATATGCAATACCTACTTTCTTCTCCATTTTGCGGATATTTAATCTAAAGCCAAGGTTTGGCATCCATATTACTGTTATTGAAAAAGTAATATAAAATTCACCATTATAAACAACTATTTAATAAGGCTATAATATACCATAATAAATAAATTCCGTGACATTACAGCTGCATGGGTCAGGGGCTGCCAAACCAACTGCCAGTCTCTCGTCCATATACACACGGCAAAAGTGGGTCATCATCCAACAAGCATCAAGTATCCCCCAGTCGCGGAAAGTTGGCTTTCAGGGCCGAAACCAATGCCTATCGCATCTCCTCACTTTCCTCACGATCCGCACCCTCATGAAAAGGGTTGAGCTTGGGTGCATGCTGTGATCAGGAATCAGAACATTGGGAAGGACTTAATACGTTATGGCTTCTCCTTTTTCGTCGATCCAAGTATATGTTTTCAATGTTACTCCCACATGCTTCTCTTGATTTCATTCGGTCTAAACAAGTCCAGCATTCATCGATTCGTTTTATTACTATTTCTTTATCGTATCAGTTTTATAATTTATGTTTATATCTTTGCTTGTAACATTTTCAGTTTGCTAAATTGCTGTAAAGTGTCCAAAAATATAAGTTATACCGTTTTGAATTTTCTATAAAATACACAGACCACTGAATTCTTGTAGACAAAATTTGCTTTTGAAGCTAAAACACCTTTCAGTGCTTTCAAGATAAACTTATCAATATTATTTCTTAAAACGCAACTAACTTTTATTTTGGAGAAAATACACTTGTTTATTTCAATATTAAACACAGTTTAAGTGCCGAACTAAAATATCTAAATAACAGAAAAAAATGCTGTTTTGGATTCATGGGACCTCAAAACATATTTACAGCGAAATATCGACATCAAATTTTTTGTTGTAATACAATATCTTCTCTATATGTATACTATGTACATAGTATGTGTAACAGAAAGTAAAGATTTAAAAACAGCAAATGCCAGAATCATATCAACGTTACAGTTAAAGGTAAATTTTAGCGCAGAAGTTCTTTTAGTTGCTAATACCTTTAGGAAACACGTAATGTGCTTAGACTCGGTCTAAGGCAAGTTGACTTCATTTCCTGCACAGAAAGACAGCACTCAACAAACCTGCAAAATTTAAGGCTGCACATTGTCGAAGGATATTGTTAAGAACCAGTTGAGCACTCCAGAATGGACCGCAATAATTCCTGAGAAGTAACTCAAAAAGGGGATTGAAAGTAACAAAATCCCACGTAGAATTAGATTTCATTCGCAAAGTCCTTATCATGATATGCATCTTACTTTAAAAGCGAATCCTCGGTCTGGGTATGCATCTAAAGAAACTCTTGCGGAACAATATTCCGGTACCGGCAATACCGGATGATCCTGGCAATTAACAGCATCGTTAGCAAATATACAAGGTTGTTCAGCTGCTCCTTATTCGCTGGTTTTATGCAACCCTCAGATTACAGATTAACCTGAAAACATCCTTGCAAAGACCCATCTTCTGCATACTAACATTATAGACTTTGGCGCTACAAGTTATAGTTAAATAGTAGCGTCTTAGCATGAAATTCAGGTTGGAATCTAACCAAAAAGTTTACAACTTTTCCCCACTTTCTTTCTTCCTGATTTGGAACAAAGCTAGATGGGATATCGGAACATTTTAACATGTTCATCTTTTATTGTTCTCTTTATTTATGTTTATTCTAACTTAATCGGTCCAGTTACAGGAAATACAAATGAAAATGAACATTTTGAGACATATTCATTCAGTTTCTTCCAAATATGCAGGTTTTATTACAATGTTTTAAAACTAACATAGCTTGTTTTACTTTACTCAATTTAGCCCTCATCAACCAATCCAATTCCCCCCTCATACATACCTACATATTTACTTCGTGCATTTGTATCTCATGGGGTATGTCTAGACCTGAAGTGTCTTCCGGTAGTATTTGCAAACCCACCGAGGGTTCCAGCTGCCAAAATTTTGAAGAAACATTTTATAACTATGAAGAACAATCAATAAGATGTTAGGTGCTCTAATATTTTGAAATTTCTTTTATTAACTTTATACGTTTTGAAAATTTCCTTTATTATTTAAAGTCCTAGTGAAGTTTCCTTTACAAAGTAATTAGAAAGCAAATTAAGGATTGAAGTTTGAAGTTTTAAGAATACGTAAAATGAAACTATCATTTGTTCTTTATTTTATACCTCTTTGTTTACACCTGAAAGTATTAGAATCACAAATACTGAACTAACTTTCCACCTCGATAGATAATGCATAAGGAGAAAAAAACGTTCATGCAGACTGGGACACTCAAACCGCTGACACGCTAGAGGTGAGGAGGGAACATGAAATTAACCAGTTGAGTTACAATCATTGCGCCCGTTTGCTGCGTTAAAACTTGTAGGTGTAGTATCCCACATGTCTCCCTCTCCGCTTCTGATCTCTTTATAACTGTTGTGGACTCCTTTTTTGTAGCTTAAGCCGTTCACTTAGTCTCCATTCATATAATATACGTTGTAGAACGTATGACAGTAATCCTATTGATATAACATGTACAGTAACAGGAGTTATTAAGCGCATGTTTTGTCATTGTTTATTCTCAGTAACCAACATATGTATAACTACCAAGAATATAGAAGAAAGAAAAAAGAAAATCCAACAAAATGAACATATAAAAGAGGAGGAGGAGGAGGAGGAGGAGGAATAAGAATAAGAAGATTCACCTGGTTTGACGCTGTTGACGTTTTCCATGCCCTTTATGATTTCTATATGTCAGTTTTGCTTTTCTCCTTATTAATACACCAAAAAGTCCCCATAGAAAAATGAGAAACTAAATGTTATAAGTATAGTCCGAACAAGTGGCTCACTTTGGTGCTTCGTGGCGCAGGGGATCATGGGTTCGAGTCCTGCCTTGGGCATGGGTGTCTGTATATTTGTAAAATGTGTATATGTGTGTGTATTGGAAGCAAAAACAGCTAACGGTAATGAAACAGAAAACAAAGTAAATGTTAGAAAAACGAAAATAAAAAGGAAACAAAAAATACAAAAAAAAATAAATAAATAAAAAAAATAATCGGAATATATTCACAGAATATGTATATGTTAATACTTGCTTATCTATTATTCTATGTTAGTAATGTTTGACTGTCACAGAACTTGTAACCAATGCGATTATACTGGATCATTTTATGTCATTTTACATCAATATACAATAGAGGTATAAGGTTATTATGATAAGCAGTATTTTGTCTGGTTTGATGCTTTTGCTGTTATTGCAATAAAATATAATGCAGTTCAAAATTTAGTTAATCTTTCAACCATGCGATTACAGTCTTTGCTTTTGTTTAAGCATAATAACTGTTGTAATTATTTAATTGTTTATTACTCCATGATCAATTTCATATTTTAGATTAATCATTAATTTGTAAACTCCTGTTACTTCGTTTGTGAAGTCTAAGTAGGTTTTCTTATACTAGCAATGTTGCAGCTATTGTGAGAATCGCTGAGGGAGATACAAATAGGCTTGCGAGCTTTCATAGGCTTTACATAAAATGAAATAATTAATGTTGTGAAATGGGAAACAATTAGAAATTCGTATTTCTAAGGTTGATAGTGATTTTGGCCTTGTTCCAAAGGTTATCTCTGCCAACCTTGGTCGAAATCGGTGCAACGGTGTAGAAACCTACTTACCCCACCCTACCCTACCCCATCCTACCCTACCCCACCCCATCCCATCATATCTTACCCCACCTTACCCCACCCTACCCTACCCCACCCCATCCTACCCTACCCCACCCACCCCACCCCACCCCATCCTACCCGACCCCACCTAACCCCACCCTACCCCATCGCACACCAACCTAGCCCATCCTACCCCACCCACCCACCTACCCCATCCTATCCTACCCCACCCTACCCTATCTTACCCCACCCTACCCTACCCAACCCCACCCACCCACCTACCCCATCCTACCCTTCCCAACCCTACCCTACCCAACCCCACCCAACCACCTACCCCATCCTACCCTACCCAACCCCACCCACCCACCTACCCCATCCTACCCTACCCCACCCCACACCAACTCACCCCATCCTACCCTACCCTACACACGTACCTACCTACCTAGACTTACGTATTAACATGTAGTTATTTATAAGTGGTACCTGAAGGTTACGTTACATGCGTGTTTGTCTGTTACTACATTAGCCCACACAAATAAATACCAATTACAAAATGAACCTTTTGGCAACAAAAGTCTCGTCCTTCAACTGTCCTATTCACTGATCACTTTCTTTTGTTTCTTCTTTTCGTTTCGTAATCGGCTTACCCTCCCCACAATTGTAGGACTGACACTCTTATAGGAGTCACAATCCAATGCCTAGGGGCTAGAAGCCTGTCGGGAGGCCTACTGCACGAAGCCAGAGAATGGAGAACCTGTTACGAGGGGTCGGCCCGTAGCCAGGCATGAACATGAGAAAATGGATGACAAGAAATGTAGGCGAAATTGATGATTGGAAAGGTGATGATGGAGCAATTGGTGGAATAAGTGGCAGGGGAAACCGGAGGATCCTGAGAAAACCACCTAGGCGCCGCTTCGTCCATCACAAATCCCACAAGCGGGCGCTTGGGATCGAACCCGGTCCGCCTAGAAGGGAGACGGGCGATCTAACCACTCACCCAAGGCGCTGCCTTCTTTTGATTCTTACTTTCCACAAATTTTTTTCCAGCACCTCTCATTTGGCCTTAAACATCTTTCTCGTTGTAAACTCTTTACTTCTATTTAGCCATTTTCTAAGGATAAATTGTTTTCTCCAGGTATCTGTACCTGAATATTCGATTAAATTATGGATCCCAACTTTCCTGCCCTTGCCTATTGAACATCCTTTAACACATTCTTTCTTTCATTCTTCAATTTTCATATTTCTATCTAAACCATTAAATACCTTCTCTTTCATATTTTCACAAACCTTAAGATATATCTAACTTTCTCCTAATTCAGATTTTCATTCCTTGCAAAAAAAAAACTAACTGCGTATATATACATATATATAATGTTTGCCCATCTATATTTTCTAGTCATTCTCTTATTACTTTCCAAATTGCCTTCTGTATATACCCACATATCCAATAACCAATTTATCATTAACCGTTTTTACTTTCTCTATACGCACTATGTACTAGTGTATAGAGAAGGTATTGCACTCCTCCAAAAAATTCGATACCGAGATTTCACCGGAAATATATGTTTTAGGATCCCCAATATCCAAAAAAAACATTTTCACAAAAAGGTCCGTATTTGTGTGTGTGTGTGTGTGTGTGTGTGTGTGTCCGTGAACACGATAACCCAAAAACGAAAAGTATCTTCCAGGGATGCGACACGAAGATTTTGAGCAAAATCCCCACCCCCAACTACCCTTTACATGGGACTTTTTTCGAAAATGTTTATTTTCTCAAAAATGCCTCTAACGATTTTGATTAAAATGTTGCACACTAAAGGTATTTACCTGTCAAATAAATGTATATCTTAATTTTTTGGGAATATCCTCTGAAGAGTAGTTTATTCTGGATGAATTTTACTGAATTTTAAATAACTGCTAAACCGTAAGACATGGACAGAAACTTACTGCACAAAACATGTAGAGCACGTTAAAGCACACAATTTATGTTATATACATTTTTTTCGTGGAGTTCGTCGTTTTTGAGACATTCCTTATTTTTGGTTTCTGCTATGAAAAACGTATACTTTTCTCATACAGGAACTTGACAACTCCTATCCATATAAACAAAGGAACTAAATTGAAATAGCAACCAGCTTTAGACTATCACTTTAACCTATGATAGTCCCTTATTTCGCTTCTACATACAAGGAAGCAAGTAATAAAACTATTTCTGTTATTTTTTTTTCTGATTAGCATAAAGTAAATAGAAGTATAAGCTTTTTAAGAATAATTTGTTGCAGGGATATAGAGAAAGTCATGTGAATGGTACACATCAGAGTTTTTAATTTCTCTTAACATATTGACATTTGCACTAGTAACGCAAATATTTTTCATAGGGCAAGATATATCGATGGCTGATAAAATATTCATTTTGCGAAGGTACAAACGAATTGTAGTAGGTAATTGAACTCTAGAAAGAATCGGATAGGAGGATAATTAGCAAACACAACACATTGATGTCAGCTGAGTGAACAAAACATTGTAACAAAATATCAAAGTTTAAATGCACAAGCAAACCATTAAATACGCCGTTAATTCTTTTGGAGTACCATCGATACGAGATACGCTCAGAATCCATTTACAGAGTCTCATAACAGCCCTACTGTCTAGTTGGTAGAGAAAACGAGCAACAAGGCAGCGATGGCAGCTACAACATACATCCCAATAACCATCATGGTGAGGCCGCTTCACAACAAAGAGTCAAAACATCCAGCATCACTAATTAAATTTCATGTCAAATGGCTTTCAACATAACTACTATGTAGAGTGAGAGCAAATACGTCCATTCGCTAAAGGAAAATGAACGCGTAAGCAAATTCTATTCATATTTTTAATTTGATCCAATTTAAATATACCATAAACAGCTTACACATTTTAGTACCTGAATATCCTACACGCCTTACATGGAAGACAAACCACACCAGCATAATGCAATGGGTGTTTAATGGTGAAAGTGTTTTAGGGTGAAAAATAGAAACAGAAAATCAACTATGCAAACAGGATTATCGGCAGTTCCGGAAAACACATTTTGTGTACACGAATGTAATGCATTTTTACTGCAGATATAATTTAGAGAAGTTCTAGAATAGTTCCAGAAAGCACATTTTTTGTACACGAATGTAATGCATTTTTACTGCAGATATACTTTAGAGAAGTTCCAGAGTAGTTCCAGAAAGCACATTTTGTGTACAAAAATGTAATGCATTTTTATTGCAGATATATTTTAGAGAACTTCTAGAGTAGTTCCAGAAAGCACATTTTGTGTACACAAATGTAATACATTTTTACTGCAGATATATTTTAGAGAAATTCTAGAGTAGTTCCAGAAAACACATTTTGTGTACAAAAATTTAATGCATTTTTATTGCAGATATATTTTAGTGAACTTCTAGAGTAGTTCCAGAAAACACATTTTGTGTACAAAAATGTAATGCATTTTTATTGCAGATATATTTTAGAGAACTTCTAGAGTAGTTCCAGAAAGCACATTTTGTGTACACAAATGTAATACATTTTTACTGCAGATATATTTTAGAGAAATTCTAGAGTAGTTCCAGAAAGCACATTTTGTGTACACAAATGTAATACATTTTTACTGCAGATATATTTTAGAGAAATTCTAGAGTAGTTCCAGAAAGCACATTTTGTGTACAAAAATGTAATGTATTTTTATTGCAGATATATTTTAGAGAACTTCTAGACTAGTTTCAGAAAGCACATTTTATGTACACAAATGTAATGCAATTTTATTGCAGATATATTTTAGAGAAGTTCTAGAGTAGTTTCAGAAAGCACATTTTGTGTACACCAATTTAATGCATTTTTACTGTAGATATACAATAGAGAAGTTCTAGAGTAGTTCCAGAAAGCACATTTTGTGTACACTAATGTAATGCATTTTTATTGCAGATATATTTTAGAAAACTTCTAGAGTAGTTCCAGAAAACACATTTTGTGTAAATGTATGTCATACATTTTTATTGCAGATATATTTTTAGAGAAGTTCTAGAGTAGTTCCAGGAGCACATTTTGAGTATACCAATGGAAAGCATTTTTACTGCAAATATATTTTAGAGAACTTCTAGAATAGTTCCAGAAAGGGCATTTTGTGTACACGAATATAATGCATTTTTACTGCTGATATACGTTACAGACGTTCTAGAGTAGTTCCAGGAAGAACATTTTATGTACACAAATGTAATGCATTTTTATTGCAGATATATTTATGAGAAGTTCTAGAGTAGTTCCAGAAAGCACATTTTGTGCACACCAATGTAATGCATTTTTATTGAAGATATATTTTAGAGAAGTTCTAGAGCAGTTCCAGAAAGTACATTTTGTGTACACAAATGTAATGCATTTTTACTACAGATATAGTTTAGAGAAGCTGTAAAGTATTACAAGCTGAGTTCTAAGTTTTCTTAATAGCCTTGCATATTCAGAGCAAATATCAATTTTACATTACTTTTAGAAAGTCCAATAGTAAAATGAATGGAAAGAAGAAAGGTTACTAATTAATCCACACAAAGAATAAGCGATACAAACAATACAATTTGGAAGTTTAGGCAATTTCTATATTTGTTATTTTATAAGTTTTATATACCTTATAAACAAAAAGATACACTTACAGACCTTAAGTACAAAGCAGGGAGGTTTTTTCATTCCCTGGAACTTTCTACCCCTTTATTTCATCCTCATTTCTCCGAGCTGTCTTTCAGGTTTGTAAGTGTCAGTGACTGCGCTTTGAAAATACGCTCTCGGCGGCTGGATGTCGTTGGAAGTCGTCTGTAGACTCAGAGAGTTTGATCATATCGCGGGCTCCTACCGCTCCCGCGTCGAGATAAACTGCTTGAAACCTTTAGGGACCCTCCAAGGTGGCTCCCTCCCTGCCACCCGGTTCCGGTCATCCCAACCTCCTTGGCTCTGCCGAACAATAAGCCAATAGCTGCAGTGAGAGAGAGAGAGAGAGAGAGACAGAGAGAGAGAAAACCAGGACGACTCGAAATGTTATAGCTGGAACAGTCTAAAAGACGCAACCCGTTGAGAAAAATACAGTCATTTTAAAATAAATATTTTTCATATTTTTATGTTAGTACTTTATTTTATGTAAATATTATGCATTTGCTATTTAATGTTAGTATTTCAACACCAATGGCTTTTCTTTGTGTTGTAGTTTTTTAACAGCTTAGTTTTTTCTGTTATTTTTTTAACAGTTAAACAAAATGATTCGACATTTCTTCCAAATTAAACGGACTTCACAGGTTATCCTAAGAAAATCAACATACGCGTATCATAATTAACAGTTATTCTAAATATACGTCTTTTAGTAAAAATAATTACGCATTTGAAGAACATGAGCATTTAAAATTTTTTCTAAATAAACTGTAATTTTGTTTGGAGAGATTTTCTTCAACATCTTTAGTATAACAGCTTTGCATAATTCTGAATTTAAACACCAAGATTAGTATTTATTCGACTTATGTTTTTGAATTATGCTAGTGAAGGCAAACATACCCTCAATTTTCTCTCTCCCCTTCTAACCATGGGCCAATTTTATGAAATGGATTTTAATATTCAGAGACCTCAAAACATGTATTTTAATAGAAATCTGGACAGGAAATTTTGGTTAAAATTTACAACTTTCTCTACTTACGTTATAGAGAAAGTAAATACCTTATGCACAATGTTATATTTTTACTTTAATTCTAAAGTTATTGTCTAGTTCGTGGTTTTCAATTCACAATCGTTTATAAGTGCCTGTCGTTTGTTACAACACAACATAAATATTTTTGAACATATTTTATTTTCTTGTTTTAAAAATGAGTTTGAAATTATTTGTTAATTTGAAAAAATGTATGTGTTTTTCGGCTTACTGTATCCTTTTTTTGACGTAAAATATTCTTTCACTTTTTTCGTCCTTTATATTTGCAAAAATAAATAAATATAAATAACAGAAATTAAAATAAAAATAGAAAATATTGTTTTCCCATTTTAACAAGAAAATGTTAAATATAGTGTAGTTTATAAGAACCTGTTTGAAGCTTTATCAATTGACTTTCTACTAACAGAATTACGGGCTACGTTTTAATGACATTAGCAGAATATACTTTTTTAATAAAAATGGACATTTACTTTTGATAAGTGACGTATTTGTATGCAAATTTTCGTTAATCAAAACAATATAAAATTAATATCTCTAAAAAAAGTATATATACTTAAAACGTTGCGTAAAATCTTTATTCAGCTTTACTGTACATTGATAAAACTTTGTAAAGAAATGAAAACTAATGATTTTATGTTTCCCATATATGCATTACTTTACATATACAAATTATTTGCGATGCGCAATTTATGAATTGTTTGTTACTCAAAACGGTGTTCACTTTGTAACAGTTTGTTACAATAAGCTCAATATACAGGATGTTTCAAAACGACACCAAACGAAGATGTGGACCTTGTTGGTCATACGGTACGTGGTACGTGAATATAATTTTCAGCTCTAAATTCGGCACGTACAAAATCTGCCATAAAATCACCATGGATTAGGCAGTCATACATAATCAAATGGTACGTGCTTGGCCCACTCCAAGAGAGATGCCCGTTGGTAGCGAAGGCGTCAATTGCGTGTTGTAGGCGTGGTTTGATGAGACATGCGTCGCGGCCACAGATCAGATTAGTAATGGAAAACGTAGCAAGTTGGTGTGGCGTATGACAGCGTTGTTCCTTTGCTGCCTAATTCCAAATGTGTGCTCTTTTTAAACACATATAAATCTTTAAATAGAAGAGTTTGAAAGTTACGACATCAAGTGTCAGACAAGTCAAAGTGTAAGCTAATCGACTGCTATCTTCGTCGTTTTGAAACGGCCTGTACACAGAAAACCAAACACATATATCTCTATTTCATTATTAAACTTATTTTGTAAGTGTTTGCGAAATTAGTGTTAAAACATTGACTTATCTTTTCCACTGTCTGCCAAAATGTCGTAGCTTTGGTAATATATTTAAAAATCTGATGTGTTACATTCACATGACTTTCTCTACATCTCTGCAACAAACTATTCTATTTACTTCATCTAATCGAGAAAAAATTAGCAGAAATAGTCGTATTACTTGCTTTCTTGTTAGTAGAAGCGAAATAAGGGGGTACCATAGGTTAAAGTGATAGTCAAAAGCTGGTTGCCATGTAACTGAAGTTCCTTTGTTTGTATGGACAAGAGTTCACAAAGTCCTGTATCAGAAAAGTATTAGTTTTTTATAGCTGAAACCAAAAACAAGGAATATCTCAAAAACAATCAACTCCACGAAAAAAAAGTATATAACACATATTGTGTGTTTTAAGGTGCTCTACATTTATTGTGTGGTAAGTTTTTGTACATCTCTTATGGTTTAGCAGTTATGCAAAATTCCGTAAAATTGACTCAGAATAAAGTAGTCCTCAGAAGCTATTCCCAGAAAATTCAAAATATACATTTTATTTGTCAGATAAATATCTTTAATATACGATATTTTAATCAAAATCGTTAGAGCCATTTTTTAGAAAATCAAAATTTTCGAAAAAAGTTCCATGTAAAGGGTAGTTTGAGGTAGGAGGATTTTTCTCAAAATCTTCGTGTCGCATCCCTGGAAGATACTAAACTTAAATACCAAGTTTGGTATTTTACCGACTTTTCGTTTTTGAGTTATCGTTTTCACATACACACTGACACACGGACCTTTTTCTGTAAATACTTTTTTGGATACAGGGGACCTTAAAACATATATTTCCGGTGAAATTTCGGTATCGAATTTTTGGGGAGTGCAATACCTTCTCTATACATTATGTACATAGTACGTATAGAGAAAGTAAAACAAGTATTCCATATTATTATGGGATTTCTGGTTATAAACATAAATATGATAAAGTAGTAATTGAAAGGCTAGAGTTTAAAGTCCTGGGAATGACAGAAGCACGGTATTAATGTTACGAAATATCAGAGTGAAAAGAGAGAAGAAAGAATTAAAATTTTCTGCAGAATAATTGCTGCGCGAGAAGCACCCGGATATTGTTGCAGCCCGGAGTGTGTCGATTAAGAGTGCGCTCGCTCATTACTGTGACGGTGGTACTCACAGTTGACGTTGAGGATGATCCTCTTGCTGACGGCGGGCGGCACATCGTTGGATGCTATGCACAGGAAGGCTCCCATCTGTCTCCGGTCCAAACGCCAGAAGTGCAGCAGGCTTCCGTTGTACGTGTCAACTGCAACATTAAATACAGCACCACTTAATCACCTCTGCCTCATTAGATTGTCATGCTGCTATCCCTGCAGCCATCATTTCAACAGTACTTCAAAATGACTAGAGCTTCAAGAACCTCGTTATCTATCCTATACTTTTGTTTAGCCTTTTGTCGTATAAATCCATTTTGTCAGTACCCCGTCTGACCCAGTTCCTCTTTCTTCCTAGTAATTTCAGTGATTTTCTCTCTCATTATCATTTTATATAATATCCATCCATCAGTATAAGGACCATATTTAGAGTAAAGTCCATGGGCCATATAAGGTATTGGATAGGTAGTGTTAGACTGAAAAAATCAATGCCATACTTGGGATTTGAACTACAGATCTCCCAGTCTCTCTCCGGTCGGTCTATCACTGAGCTACCATGGCAACATGTCGGCAGAGCATTGAATTTCTCAACTGACTCGCATGTTTCCCGGTAAATCACAATGCTATGCCGGCATAAGTCTCACTCTACCTATCAACCCCTGTCCTACACACGGTTTGTGGAAAAATCAATTAAATCAATACCAATTGACCACAATAGCTGGCTACACTATGAATCCTGGGACTTAAAGTACTTACAGCATTTGGGATCACCTTGTAAGGCTTACCGGGAAACATGTGTCAGTTGAGAAATTTAATGCTATGCCGGCATGTTGCTCAGTGATAGAGCAACCGGCTAGAGACCGGGAGATCCGAGGTTCAAATCCCAACTATGACATTGAATTTTTCAGTCTGACTCTACCTATCCAACTCCTGTCCTACACACGGCTTGTGTGAAAAAACAAATCAATACCAATTGACCATAATAGTTGGCTACGCTATGAATCCTGGAACTTAAAGTACTTACAGTATTATAAGTCACCATTTCAAAATAATTTGAGATCACCTTGTATGGTTTACCGGGAAACATGCGAGTCAGTTGAGAAATTCAATGCTATTCCAACATGTTGGCATGGTAGCTCGAACAACCGGTTAGAGACCAGAGATATGTGGTTCAAATCCCAGCTATGGCATTGAATTTTTCGGTCTGACTCTATATATCCAACTCCTATCCTATATACGGTTTCTGTGAGAAAACAATTAAAATTATCACAATAGTTGGCTAAAACTATGAATCCTGGGACTTAAAAGTACTTACAACATTTAAGTCGCCATTGGTGTTGTCATCTCAAAATAATTTGAGATCACCTTGTGGTTTACCGGGAAACATGCGAGTCGGTTGAGAAATTTCAATGCTATTCCAGGATGTTGCTATGGTAGTTCAGTGGTACAGCAATCAGCCAGAGACCGGGAAATCCATGGTTCAAATCCCGGCTATGGTGTTGAAGTTTTTCAGTCTGATCCTACCTATCAACTCCTATTCTACACACGGTTTGTGTGAAAAAACATTTAAATCAATACCATATAAGTTATTATTTGTTTCGTCGTTCCTAGCAACATAATATGGTTTCAATCTCAGTAATCAATTAAAAGTTTTAATCCATTACCATAATCTCTTTGTTTCGTTACGGAAGCTAGACTTCAAGTAATATCTAGTGAGTAACAGATTTAACATTAATCAGGTCACTCTAAACATTCATTAGAACATCTGCAGAAATAACTATTTTTCCCATTTCAATGTACAATGGGGTGCAAAAACGTGCCAATAATGAACTGTGAAAGTAATTAAGGTTCAGGGCTCCATCTACTTCTAGCAAGTGAAGTTTATTGAATTTTAGATTCATAGTCAAGACATAATCAATTCAGCTTTCAATTGTTTCTCTGCAAACCTTGTTGTAGATGAAAACTATGTAAATCGACTTTGGGGTATTTATCTCAAGAGATGTTGAGAAACGCTCGGTGTTTTTACAGGGAAAATTCGAGAGTTAACGTGTTAACTTCATAGTCGTAGCACAGTTGGGAGAGCAGCGGCACGGAAAGCCAAAGATTTGTAGTTCAAATTCCGACCATAGCATTCATTTCTGCTATCTGTACCATGTCAATGTGCATTGTAACTAGAAAAGGTACTGCATTCCACCTAAACATTCTATATCTGTAAATATCAGATTTCATCAGAAATTGTTTTAGAACTCCCTAAACTCAAAATGTATATGTTTTAAAAAACGCGTGTGTGAGTCTGCGTGTGCGTGCGCGTGCGTGTGTGTTCATTTGTTCATGTGTCTGTAAACAGCAAAACTTAAAAGGAAAAGTTCACCAAATACCAATTACATTATATCATTATACCGAGTTATATATTTATAGTTATCTGTCACGGATGCGACACAATTATGTTCAAGAAAATGCCCCTAAAAATTACCGCGTGTTGGAATATTTTTTTGAACATGTTAATTTTCTTAAAAATGGTCTAAACAATTTTGATTAAGATGTTTTTATACAAATAAAATATATATCTTAAATTTTCTAGGAATAACCTCTGATATCCTCTTCATTCTGGGTGACTTTCGCATAACAGGCAAACTGACTATAATCTTACTACACAAATATGTAAATCTCATCAAAGCAGATAGTTTACTTGAGGGTATTTTTTATTTGTATTTCTTTTTGTGGTATTAACCCGTTTCATATAACTGGTTAAACCTTTTCAAAACATATAATTATCTCAAATGGGAACTCTTTACTAAGGTTTTTTCATTCTGGTCATGCAAGGAAAACTGATTTTGCATGCCGTCACATATAAACCTGCGCTTAAAGGAGTTGACTATCACTTTAGCGTAGTGAATTCCCTTTGTACTTAGAAGGAAATATGAAGTAGATCTACTTACATTTATTAGCATAAAGTAGATAGAAGAATATGCTTTTATAAGAATTGTTTGTTGCAAGAATTGTTGTGAGCCCGCCTGGGTAGCGTGGTGGTAGCATGTCTGCCTCACGTTCAAAAGGTCGTGAGTTCGAATCTCGCTTAGGGTGAGTTACCCGGGTAAGGTTTTTTTCGGGGTTTTCCCTTATCCTGAGAAGACGAATGTCGAGTAACTTTAAGCTCCATGGACCCCGAGATCATTTGAGCATCATATCATCAATTTCATTCATCGTCCGATATGACCAAACCAGGTTAAAGGACGTTAAACTACAAAAAAAATTGTTGTGGATGTAACACATCAAATAAGTTTTATTTGGATTTTATCTTTCCATAATTAATTTGGAAGCACAAACTTTATTCTCAGAACTTTACAAAATGGAATATAAGGAAGATAGCGTTTCAAGAATTACTAAAATACTACGTTTTATGTTTCATAGCGTTATAATTTTAACTCAAAAATGGCAATTACTTTCGGTTTGTGTTCAAGAACTTTGTTTACCTTACGCCTCTTTTTTTACTCCTTAGTCAGAAACCGACCTCTATCCATTGGTTAGAGTTTTAGCGTTAGATTTTTTTACCTCAAACCAATAGGAGAGAGACATATCTAGTGAGTGTCCGGCGAAACCCTTTTAATCAATCGAATAAAACGTCTCCATTTGACACCCCCTTGGCTCTCAATTTGTTCAAATTTATAAGAGATTTGCATAATCGTTAGACCTTGTATCCAGTTAATAAAGGGATTATCCCTGCATAATATAAAGAAAAACCAGTAGGCCAAGTATTTTTGTTTATTTTTTTACTGCACACATTTGCTTATCTGTTAACAACTTAAATTTGTCTATATCCATTAACTGCAATACTACTAGCATTATTGACAGTATGCATCTGGTACAATAGTGTTCAATCTATGGAATGCATGAAAAAACTGATGTTTTTCATTTCCCATAATTTTCTATAGCTGTTCCATACACAACTTTTCTTAGAAAACACTATATTTATATCTATATAATTCTAATCATGATAAAAATTATCATAATTGGTCTTACTTCTTACTTCTTCGTAAGATGAAGGGAAATAAGGGAATGTACATGTTAAAGCGATAGCTAAATCTTTTAAAAGCCGGTTGCTTAAATTCTGTTCTCTTGCTTTCTAGGAGTAAAGAAAAGAGAGAGGAAAATAAATATTACTTGCCGTTTAAAATAAGTTAAACTAGCTTAAAAATGAAAAAAGTAACACGGAATATCTCGAAAGGTCAACTATACAAAAATGTGTACGATATAAATTGTGTGTTTTAACAAGATCTACACTTTTTATGTAGCAAGTTTTTGGCTATCCCCTACCGTATACAGTTATAAAAAAGTCATCCAGAATGAAGGGATATTCAGAAACTATTCTTAGAAAATTCAAGATATACATTGTGTCTGTCATGAAGAGATCTCAAGCATATGACATTTTAATAAAAATCATTAGGCCTATTTTTAAGACAACAAATATTTTCGAAAAATGTTGCATACAAATGGCAGTTGGTGATCTGGGGACTCATCGGATACTGAACTTATATACTAAGCTTGGTATTTAACCGACTTTACATTGTTGAGCTATGCCGCCCATAGACACAAACACACAGACACGTTTCTAAAATACTTTTTTTAAATTAAGGGGTCTGAAAGCTTGTAATTCCGGTGAAGTCTGGCTAACGAAATTTTGGGTGGAATACAATACCTTCTCTATCCATTATGTGGTCGTCTCCTTAGCGCGGTGGTAGCGCAGCTGCCTACCAAGCGGGAGACCTGGGTTCGATCCCCAGTACCGGCGTGGGGATTTTTCCCCCGCTGGGAGACCTGGACCAGGGTGCACTCACGTTAGGTCCCTGGGGAGCCAATTGAGGAGCTACTTGATGGAGAAGTAGCGGCTCCAGGTTGTGAGGACCGCATTAACCGGCCGGGGGGCTCGAGGCGCTGACCACGTCTCACCCTCCAATACTGCACCCCATCCATGACGTCTGTAGTGGACCGAGATGGGGACGCAGCGGCCGGGCGGTAGGCCAAGGCTCCCCGTGAGCTGTCGTGCCATGGAGTTATGTTATTATCCATTATGTACATCGTACATATGTACTAGAGAAAGTAAAAATCAGTCTCAAAATATGTACAGTGAAATCTCGAATCGAATGAATGTAAAGTCTGCTCCAACTATAACTGAATTCATTATTCAAATTCGTCTTTAATTATCATAATTATTATATTCTAAGCAGTCAACTTAACTTGTGAAGATCCAGACATCGTCAGAACATAAGCGAAACATGAATTTAGATATCCATGCGTAAATGTAATATTTATTAACCTTGAATTTTGTTTTGAATTTTAATGTATGTTATATGGAACTTAAATATGGAGAGTCAAATTGGTTGGGACGTTGTGGACATAGTACACAGGAAGCGCTGAATTCGCCGATGGCAACGCTAATTAGGTTCCTCATTCTGAAACGGTAGGATCAGCAAGGATAGGACTGGAGGAGAAATGGTTCAGGTGTTAATACAAAATGCTGAATTTAGATGATGATAATTCGTTAAAGCAATATTTTAAATAGCAAGAAACAATGCTTTGTCCCATGCACATGACTTTCTCTACCTCTCTGTACAAATTATTGTTAATCAGCTAATTACTTAGTTCCTTATAGGTAAAAAGGAGAGCGAATAAACTAGACTAAACCGACAGTTAAATGCTTTAAAATGTGGTTGCTATTGTATAGAAATCCCATTCTTTGCGCGGTCAGGTGTTCACAAGTTTTCGTATGAGAAAAGTATTAAAAACTTTAAAACTGAAAACGGTCAACTTCTGGAAAATAATACATATAACATCAATAATTGTATCTCTTAGCGTGTTCTACACGTTTTTTGCAGTAAGTTTTTGTCTATCTCTTACGGTTTACCAGCTATGCAAAGTTCCGCAAAATTAATACAGAAAAGATGTCTTCAGAAGCTCTTCCCAGAAAGTTGAATATATAAATTTAACTTGTCATGTAAATATTTTTAATATACGATGCTTCCATTTTTGAAAAAATCAAAATTCTCGCAAATGTTTGCATGTAAAGGGTAGTTGAAGGTTGGGGGATTTTCTTGAAAATCTTCGTGTCGCATCCTTGGAAGATACTGAGCTTAAATACCAAGTTTGGTATTTAACGGACTTTTCGTTTTTGAGCTATGCTGCCCAAAGACACACACACACACACACACACACACACACACACACACGAGGGCGCGCGCGTTCGCGAACCTTTTTCTAGAAATGCGTTTTTTGGATTCAGGAAGTCTCAAAACATGTATTTCTAGTGAAATGTCTGTATAGAATTTTTGGGTGTTATACAATACCTTCTTCATACACTATGTACAAAGTACGTATAGAGAAGATAAAAATCTGATGTGTTCAATTCACGTGACTTTCTCTACAAATCTGCAACAAATTATTCTATTTACTTTATCTAATCGAAAAAAAATTAGCAGAAATAGTCTTATTATTTGCTTCCTTGTTTAGTAGAAGCGAAATAAGGGGATACTATAGGTTAAATGGATAATAAAAAGCTGGTTGGTATGTGAATAAAGTTAGGTTGTTTGTATGGACACGAGTTCACAAACTCCTGTATGAGAAAATTATGTTTTTCATAGCTGAAACCCCAAAAAAAAAAAAACAAAAAAAATCTCAAAAACAATCAACTCCACGAAAAAAATGTGTATGACAGAAAATGTGTGTTTTAAAGTGTTTTTCATATGTTGTGTGGTAAGTTTTTTTCCATCTCGTACGGTTTAGCAGTCATGCTAAATACTGTAAAATTGACCCAGAATAAAGTAGTCTTCACAGGCTATTCCCAGAAAATTCAAAATGTACATTTTATTTGTGAGATAAATGTCTTTAATATTCGATATTTTAATCAAAATCGTTAGAGCTATTCCTTAGAAAAAAGTTTCATGTAAAGGGTGGTATGAGGTAGGGGGATTTTTTCTCAAAATCTTCGTGTCGCATCCCTGGAAGATACTAAACTTAAATAACAGGTTTGGTATTTTACCGACTTTTCGTTTTTGAGTTATCGTGTTCACAGACACACGGACACACGGACCTTTTTCTGGAAATACTTTTTTTGGATACAGGGTGCCCTATTATATATTTCCGGTGAAATCTCGGTATCGAATTTTTCGGTGGAGTGCAAAGTAGATAGTACGTATAGAGAAAGTAAAAAAGGAGAAGAAAATTGAACCAACAGGTAACAATGAGGAGATTATAGTGATTCACGTGTCACGTGAGAATACATATTTTTCATTCCTTATTTAGTATTTCTTTTCAACACTAGGCACTACAATTTAAAAGTATTGTGGTGATGTGGAAATAGAAGTCAATGCAAAAGTACTTGACTATTCAAGGAGGAGATTTTTGTCATCGAACAAAGAGAGGAGGAAGAAATTGCCAAGTAAATCCTTCCATCCCATGTTCCCATTAATAGTCTAGCTTCAGTCTACACATCGCGAAGTTAGCGAGGAACTTGTTACTTAGGCTTATCCAGCACTTCACTCCGCCTGGATGAAATTTAATATCAAGCGAGGAAGCAATCAAGACAAGATGTTCGTGTAAGGGGTGAAACATAAGTTCGGTCTTAGTGCAAAATATAGCAGGTTAGACTGAAACAATATACGTATAAATAACGTGTAATAAGGGGAGATGGGCCCATATGAGTGAGTAGGGGTTTCTTCAGCTTTATCCAGCACCGAATAACAGTGCTGTGGTTTACAACTTAACTTGTGGCATTAATTGTATCTTATGCATTATGTTGTTAAACTTACTATGCTTTTGTGTACCTACGAGTAAGGGTCTATTAACAGGCAAATGCAACACGAATACAAAAGCTTGTGGCCAGGTTAATAAATGAGACTATTCACATTGGCCTTCGTTAACATGATCGCCTTCGCCAGGTGCTAACGCCAAACCTTGCAATACCCAAACTTTCATGTTCGCGATAATGGGATTTCAGAGAAACAGAGAGAGAGAGAGAGAGGGAGAGGGGGAGTGAAGGAGGGAGGGAGAGATTATTGAAATGCATAGAAACAGAGAAGAGGAGAAATATTTCATTTATTTTGTTATTATCACCATTGTCTTTCTAACAAAAATGTGTATCTTTATTAACATAGTTATTTTGAAACATATTGCAAATGAACTGAAATATGAAGTAGTTCTTAATAATATCGTCTGTGAAACTTTAAAGCTAATACTTCAATGCATAAACGAATCTGATATTGATCATATATAACACAAACTACAACAGTTTAGAGTAACATAAAATACAAACCTGAATCGTCGTAAATCATCGTAGCCTCCATTTTTAATCGCTCTTACACCTCAATTATCTTGTTTTGTCGCCAACGTTTTATAGTATTGTGAATGTCAAGGCGTACCTAGTGTTCATGTTGTAGCTATGCTTAGGTCCACGTGTTTAAGTCGTCCTTCGTGGTTTTTTTTTGTTTGTAGTGTTTAACGCCCGCTTTTTCTGCTCTGGCACTGCAGATGATGACACTGATGATACATGAAGATGGAGCCCCGGTGGAGTGAGATGGCGGGGGAAACCGGAGAACCCGGAGAAAACCCGCCCCTGCGCCGCTTTGTCCACCACAAATCTCACATGCGGTCGCTTGGGATCGAATCCGGGCCGTCTTGGTGAGAGGCGGATGGTCTGACCACTCGGCCACGGCGCGGTCCGTCCTTCGTGGTAAAACTCCAGCTATGGATTATCAAGGTTGTGGGTTCAAACCCGGCAGAGGGCAATGCATGTTTTTTTTCTTTTTTTCTTTTGTAAAAATCCTTAAGTTAGCTTCCTTCGCAAGAG
This sequence comes from Hymenopus coronatus, assembly GCA_030762935.1. Lineage (NCBI taxonomy): Eukaryota > Metazoa > Arthropoda > Insecta > Mantodea > Hymenopodidae > Hymenopus > Hymenopus coronatus. The sequence goes on along the minus strand of CM060889.1, from coordinate 36,424,399 downwards.
AAGTAAAACAGTTGGCTCCGTAGATTCCAGGCACGTAAAAGAACCTCGAGTTTAATAAAAAGACATCTGAGCAAAATTAAGCGACCTCAGAATCGTAGCAGGTAATCGTCCATAAATAACACTTAAATTTAATTTTCTGGGCGTTACTGTTTATATGTGAGTGGGCCTTAAGGCAACCAGCAGAGGGAAAACCAATTCAACTCATTTCAAGTTAATTCATACCTTGTCGGAGTATATTGGGCTGCCTTTGAAGTGAGTTCTTGATCAGGGAATTTATAGTTCGTTCGTTCACCAATATGCGTACATGGTGGCGAGGGATGAACCCATCACCCATAGATAGGACTATAAGACAAAATGAAAAATTGCGAACGTGAGTAGGGTAAATTTAGCCCAGGGACCTTTCCTTTCAAAGCATGGGGTTCTTTTACATGGAAATACAATTTTCACGGGGACAATAGCTTTACTTCCCTATCGAAGGATCTCATGCTGGGGGATTTTTACGTCCAAAAAATCCATCACCCTACTCCGGGTTTCAACCCACAATTTTGGTTATTAGAGGCTATTATATTAAAATCTGGACATCTATTACCAACACTGGATCCACTTGGTCATGGTGTAGATGGAGTACCCTGGACGCGCGTTTAAAAAACTTTCGTTGTCATCCTCTTGCAGGTTTGCAGATGTCTCTTTTAATAAAACATACCTTGGTTCTTTTTTCCCCTTGGCTTTTGAAGCGTATTAGCTTTATATATTTTAAAATTTTAAAAAAGTCGTTACATACAGTGAAGCCGTCAATTGCTGAGACATCTGCAAACCTGCAAGAGGATGAAAACGAAAGTTGTGGAAACGCGCGTCCAGGGTACTCCATCTACACCATGACCAAGTGAAGCAAGTGTTTGTAACAGATGTCCAGATTTTAATAAAATTGACAGCTTCACTGTATGTAATGGTTCTTTTAACATTAAAAAAAAAGAGGCGATTATGTTTATCACCTCCCTCTAATGCTCTATGTCTGCGAGGTGTGGGGCATGGCAGCAGACTCTTGGCTTCTCGGCTATCAGCGAATACCGAATAGAGGGCTCCAGTCCATCTACTCTGTAGGCCATCACTTCCCTGTGGGACTACTGCATGAAGCTTCGATCCCCCATTCGTGGAGGATGTGAATAGGTGCCAGACACAACATTTTTCTACCAGATTGGCCCAATATTAGAACGCTCTTGTGAGATCTCTGGCGGATAATTACCAACTGAACACCGATGCAGGCAGTTCTGGGTTCCCCGCAGGACTTGTAGACCCACCCAGTAACGAAGACTTCAAACTACCCAACAGTTAAAAAGCTGAACTAAGTACTCTCCCTGCCCAATGGAGTGATCCTAAAAATTAAAACCAACATGACATAAATCAATTAAGACACCAGCGGGGGAGTGGCAAGTATTCTATTCCTGAAAAAGTAAGCGTAAAGGTGTCTCTGTAGCGTTACTTAACACCATCAACCAACGACGAGGTAAATTAATCCGTGTGATTGTTCTTAGGGAAAAGGTATACAGTGTAAACTCATTCTATGAAAATAACTTGAAAATAATGTACACTACAATTATCAAAAGTATTAAGTGAATACTTATGATAAGGAGTAAGAATAGATTATTTCATTAAAAAAAATCGATGTCGATAATTCAATTGAAATAAACGTTTTAATTCATACTTTCAAGCCTCCTTTACCCCAAATTGTGTCTATGTGTGTGTGAGAGAGAGAAGGGAGTGAGAGGGCTAGCAACACCCAAAAAAGTATTCAATAAATAAGATACCTATTTACTATTTTTATTAAAAATCTTCCAAAAATATTCCTCCTACCCCAAACTAAATTACTTAAACGATTTTTATTAACATATCACATGTTTAACACACACACACACACACACATATATATATATATATATATATATATATATATATATATATGAACACACACACACACACACAAACGTATGATACCTTGAATTTTCGGGGAAGAGTCTGAACTCTTATTATACAAAACAACTATAGGGTTCATTAAAACAGCAAATTACGCCGAACATTTTACTTGCTCTAGTGTGCATAGAAAATAAAGAAGGTATTGTATTAGACTCGAACATCTGAAATCTAGATTTCACCGAAAATACATATTTTGAGTTCCCTGAATCAAAAAAAAATATAGTTTTTAGAAAAGGTCCGTGTATGTGGACCGTGGACAGCATAACTCAAAAACAAAAGCACCCTTAAAACTATGGTTTGTATTTAGGTGTAATACTTTTCAAGAATGAAATTCGACGATTTTCAGGAAAAATACCCATCTCCAAAAACTCTTTACTTGGAACATTTTCCGAAACTTTAGATTTTCTCAAAAATGACTAAAGATTTTGAATAAAATGAAGATACTTAGATGACAATAAAATGTATATGCTGAACTCTTTCGGAATATCCCCTAAGGTGTTTGTATTCTCAATGACTTTTGCATTACTGGTAAAGAAAGATTGGAAAACACTTACACTACAATAAACGTAAATCTCATTAAAAAAACTAGTTTATGTTATATACCTTTCTAACTGACCATTTACGAGATATCTCGAGTTACTGTTTTCAATTTTAAACGCTTAAAATTTTCTCAAACGGGAAGTTTCATCCATTTCATCTCTCTTCTGTTTTACTGCTAGGCATGGAGAAAGAATCAAATTTCAAAGCGATAGGTTTTAAAAGATTTGATTGTCGCTTTTGCTTAATGTATTACCCTATTTACCTTCTAATTAAAAGGAAGTAACTAATAAGACAATTTCTGCTGATTCTTACTTGATTAGCATGATGTATATAAAAGAATAATAATCCTTAATAAGAACAGTTTTTTTTTTTGCAGAACAGATAGATAGGGTAAGGTTCTGTAACTTTTTAAATAAAGTGTTGTGTTGATATCCTTTGTTATTATTGAATTATGCCAAATCGTCAGTTACTTCCTCGATGGCCCTCTTATTATATTAGAACCAGCTGAAAAATTCATTTCCACAGCCAGGATTACAACACGGTTGTTCCGCTATCCATGTGGTTGTTCTAACTATTGAGCTACAATGACAACGTGCTTGTATGACATTTAATCGTACAATATTTCGCGTTTTTTACTCCGTTAATCAACTTCTAACTTCAGAGAACACTTTAATGGCGACTTAAGTACCTAGTATTCGGGTAATTCACATAATTATGCCAACTATTGGGTAATATAATTATATTGCTAATGTTAATAAAATATGGTCGTCTCCTTAGCGCGGTGGTAGCACAGCTACTTACCAAGCGGGAGACCTGGGTTCGATCCCCAGTGCCGGCGTGGGGATTTTTCCCCGGGAGACCTGGCCCGGGGTGTAAGCCTCGTAAGGTCCCTGGGGGGCCAATTGAGGAGCTACTTGATGGAGAAGTAGCGGATCCAGTCATTAACCGGCCGGGGGGACTCGAGGCGCTGACCACGTCTCACCCTCCAATTCTGCACCCCATCCATGATGTCTGTAATGGACCGAGATGGGGGACGCAGCGGCCGGGCGGTAGGCCAAGGTTCCCAATGAGCTGTCGTGCCATGGAGTTATTATTATTAATAAAATATATATTTTATTAACCCCTTACTATGGGTATGCGTTTGTATAGCAGAACCAGTTGAAAAATGCAACACCAGTGCCGGGATTTGAAGACGGTTCTCCTACTGTCGTGCGGTTCCTCTAATCATTGAACTATTACAACATTCAATCTCCAACTGATTCGTGCTTTTTGCCCAGTATATCGTAAGCAGTTTTCAGCTGGCGCAGTATTGTAGATTGTAGAGTATATAGAAGGCAGAGGTTTTATTACTACCAATAATAAAAAAGGTGGTTTAAAAGCATCATTATTTCACTAAGTGTTCCATGGAGTATGAGTTTATGCTCAATTGCTGAGTCAGAATTAAAAGCAACGATCATACAAGCTATGACTGGAAGCCGGTCTGTAAAAAAAAAGCAATTACTTTATATATGTAGAAATCCTACTTCAACTTTTTTTCTTTGCTTTTTTTCTTTTTAAGAAAGGTTTATGGACGTGAACTCCGTAGCGCAAAAGGAACCAGCAACTCACTTTATTGAAGGAATTATGGAATCAAAGACAGAATTCAATTACAGCACCAACGGGAAGTGAATCAGGATACAACGGAATAGAGGCTTCGAAGGATATGGAAAGAGAGTGAGAAAAAATTACTAAATCCGGTTGGAGCAAAAAAACAAGAAATCTGGGATTCGGGAAGCATGTGCATATACGATGTTGCCAGCTGGCTAAGGTTGGATAATCGAATCTCGGCTACCAGAATTCGAAAGAAAGAGGACTTGTGAATAATGGAAGCTCTCCTTGGGATGTAAGGCTATTTTCTTCTTCTTCTTTCCTTTTCTTGTTCTGTAACAGTCTCTAACGCGCACACATTGGAGCCAATAACACAAATGGATCCTATGGTAGGCGATGAACGGAAGAGAAAGATGGAGAATGGAAGAGTTATCGTCCAGCCGGCAAAACATTTCAGCCTGTTGCATGCAGTTGCCTTTCATCGGACTCATCGTCAAGAATGAATCTCTACAACCTGTCGGATGTAAATCAAGTTCCAAAAGAACATCTGTCTTATCTGACTTCAACCCTCTTGGCAATCTTCCTTATTACCTCCGAGCGAATTTCTTGACGTTCGCGAAAAGCAAACTGTCTTTCTCTCAAAAAGACAAAAAAGGAACCTTTCATGCTACAAAGGTAGCAAATCTCTAAGGATGCGCTACATAAAAAGGAAAACCAAATTAATATTTCGATACATGAAGACACTTGAAAGCATTAGTGATTTAATCAACTACATTTGCTCTACCTTTGTTCAACACACATGTTTTTGATTTTCTCACTATTTTGCAGGTTCGCTTCAGACTCGTGAACCTCTTTCATAAGTTCATATCTTCTGCTATGAAAACAATAATTTGAAATATTCATAATGAATTCTATATAATTCTGAATGCTATATCCATTAAATATATACTTTTAGTAGAATAAATTTGAGACTATTTATTCAAGGTATAGCAAGGAATACGTGCGATGAAAATAGGTATCAGAAGAAAACTAATATTAAACTGGCGAAAATCATGACCGTCATGAAGATAATTCACAGTTTGGAGGAACTTAAGAAAACATATCCACTGAAATTCGAAATATTACAGTAGCCGAACTGAATGGTATCAGCTAAATGTATTTACTCGGTGCATTGATGGGTTAGCAGTGGAAGGACGACATTTCTAGTATTTACTAAGAGGTAACACTTAATTTTGTTGTATTTTATGTGGAGGATTACAGGAATACGCAACCAGCTGTGGCACTGTCGCAGATTTTATACCTAAGACAGTTATTTCTACAGTTCATTTACATTTTCAGTCACATCATGGTTAGCCAAAATTTTACTTTCTTTATCACATGTGTACAACGTGCACAGTAGATAGAAATTTATTGTATTCCACCCAAAAATTGGATACCAAGATTTCTCCGGAAATAAATGTTTGAGGACACCTATATTCAAAAAATCATTTTAGACAAAGGTCTATATGTGCGTGTTGGATATGTGAGTGTCTGTGAACAGCATAATTCAAAATTGGTTCAATACCAAACTTGATGTAAAAGTTCAGAGTCTTCCAAGAAAGCAACACGAAGATTTTCGAGAACATCCCCCATCCCTACCTACTCTTTTCATGGAACATTTCTTGTAAATTTTTATTTTCTCATAAATGGTATATGTTTAAGTTATTTTATTACAAAGGAAATGTATATCTTAAATTTTATCGAAATAGCCTCTGAAGACATCTTCATTCTGGATGGTTTTTGTATACTCGTAACTGACAAACGCTAACAGAGACACAAAAATGTAGATCGATTTAAAACACACAGCTTATGTGATGTAAACTTTTTGTACAGTTGTTTATGAGATCTTTCTTGTTATTGGTTTCAATTTTAAACTACTTAAACTTTTCTCAAACGGCAACCTATCTTTGAAAAGGGAGCCACATTTTAATGTCAAATGCATAGCAACAGCTTTTAAAAGATTTGACTGTCAATTTAGCCTTCTAGTGCTACTTATAAGAACCTAAGTAATAAGAACATTTATTATTTATCTTGATTAACATTATGCAGATCAAAGAATAATTTTTGTAAGAATAGTTTGTTTGCCAAACAGATAAAGAAAGTCATGTAATAGGAACATATCAGAAGATTTAAAATGCGAACCCTAATTGTTTATCAGGCATATTTTATCTGAAATACTTTTTAAAACCAATTATTATTATATAAAGTGGCCCGTATGAATGTATTTTAGACGAATATCTCTTTAATGAATTAAAAACAATGAATGCCTAGAATTCCAAATCTTAGGGGAATAAGGGGCATTTCCAAATTTAGATATGGAAAATATTTTCATGGGGTTCCTCAGAATTTTAAATGAAAGCAAGGAAATTTGTTTGTTTATTTTGGTTCCCCGCAGTAAACTAAGCAGCATTTATTAAAACCATTCTTTCTAAAATAAATTGTTGAGCTGTTTTACAATGTTTTTTTTTTGGGGGGGGGGAATATTTCCCTTGAACTAGAGGAGAAAAGAATATCAAATGAAAGAATATGGCATTTGTGGTTTCCAAACCTTCTGCACTGCTTAAATACTACACTCTACGCAGTTAGCTATGTTGATTTACTGAGGCTCTTCAAAATTGAAAAAAATTCAGATTTTGATGTAGATATGATTTTAGTACTAGATAAATTAGTAAATTTCCAGCAGGAGACATTATCGAACTGTATCGGCAGTGTTCAATGAGAGACACGGAATGCAAATGTTACATATGAATTTCAAACTGGAAATTCTACTACGTAGGTATGGAAGTGTAAAGAACAATAATCGCTTGAAGGTGAAGTCAAATGTGAATGATGAAAATAGTACAATAATCTTGATGCTGTAGAAGTAAATCGACAGATAAGTCAACGTGAATTGTCCAAAGACGGTGGGATTAGCCGCACTTCTGTACAGCGGACACTAAAGCAGTAGAAATACCATCCTCGTTATCTGTCCACATCAAGAGATCATATAAAGAAGTATCAGCATCGCGTTATATTATGAAAGCGGTTATTCAAGGACGGGACGTGTGGAAAGCACAATACTTGAGTTAAACTACGCACTTTTGAAACATCAAAATTCATGGGTTTGCTTTGTCACAGGACAATAAAATTCGTACCATGTAACGAACAACCATTTCTTAACATTTTGATAATGTAAAATATGTAATAAAAAGTCATACTTTTTCTCAGAAGGTTTCTAAAGTGACGTCAAAAAACGAAATTTTCAAAACACATATAATTATTTAAGCACACATAACGGGCACAGTTTTTTTTTCACAGAAAATCAAAATTTTAGGAGAGATAAAACACTTAGTGGTGCATAAAATGAACGGATTAGAATTTTTATATATTGAAATATATAGACAACATTTTTTGAAGTTGATAAAAAAATTCTTTCCCTTAAAATTCAGAGTTTTTAAAATTTTAAAAATTCAAAATGTTGTGTTTCAAAATAACTTTCCGCTTCATTTTCTGTGAAAAAATTGTGCCCATTATGTGCACCTAAATAATAATGTGTTTTCAAAATTTTGATTATTGACGTCACTTTAGAAACCTTCTGAGAAAAAGTATATATTTATATTACATACTTTACATTATCAACATGTTAGGCAATACTTGCTTGTTCTATTGTATGAGTTTCATTGTCCTGTGACAATGCAAGCTCATGAATTTTTATTTTTCAAAATTGCATAGTTAAACATAAGTATTTTGCTTTCCACACGTCCCACTGTCCTCAATACCATTGCAGAAAATTTATCATTCTTGGCAAACATATTTTCCGATTAAGCAACATTCTCAAATACAAGTTAATAAACATAATATGCATTTTGAGTATCTGAAAACCCCAAATGGACGAGAACTGTGTCTTTACAGCTTCGTTGGTTGTTAAATGTTTGGTGTGAAATTCTTGATAACCTTGTCATTGAAAGCACAGGTACTGGTGACCTATTGCCATTTTCTCAATCATGAATGGAAAGTGTGCCCTTAAGAGTGAAAAGAGAAATATGGTATCAGAAGTACCACCACATTTTGCAATATGACAAATTCGGTGATAGGTGGATTGGACATGCTGGACCTATTATCTGGCTTTCTCGACTTCTTTTTCTGGAAATACATAAAAAAAGAAGTCTGTTTAAAGCACATACAACCTTCGAGTACGTGAAGATTGTCGAATCATAGCTTTTATACGTTATTAACACTTAGAGAAAAGTATTCTAAAAGAACTGCCAAAAGTTAGATGTTAATGGTGGCTACCTTGAGCATTTAATAAAACAATTTAAGGCAATCTGCTTAGTACCATTTTTACTAACTTATAAGTACTACAAAGAAAACATTCTATAACAGCTCAACAACTCCTTTTGGAAAACATGTTTTAATAAACTTTGCTTAATTTATTGTGAGTAACCAAAATATACAAAACGTTACCATGGTTTCATTTAAAACTCTATAGTTGGGCACCATGGGTCTTAAAAGGGGTCCCATAAAAATACTTTCCATATCAAAATTTGGAAATCCCCTTGCTCCTCTAAGGTTTGTAATTCTTGGCATTTAGTATTTTAGTTCGTTTAAAAGATATTCGCCTCTTCTTTATTATTAAACATACATCTGCATGCTCCGTTATAATAATATTACATGCATTCAATACATTAGTATATGCTATCATGACCTAATTAGTACATTTGTTTTTCATATATAATAGTGATAAACATTACAATGCATAATATTATATATGCTTATATTTTGTTTAAAAAATGAACTTATTGCAGTCGAACGTCACTAAAATAATTTTGTATTACTGCATCTGAAATTAGAATTAGTACATACCAATTAAACAATTTATTTATACATCTGTTTGGCTTAGATATCTATGGATATCATATATTCATCTGCAACATTTTATGTGTATATGTAATTAGTTATATTGTGTATTTAATTAGAAAATAAACAAACTGATTTTCATTCTAACAAATGTAATCTACTTTAGTCCATGTGTATGTTGACGGTAAATGTTTTTCAAACTTCCTATAAAGTATAAATACAGGAAACTATCTAGTCTAGAGTGTTCTATTTTATATAAAACTAACAAGAGAACCTGTTGCACTGCGTGGTATGATGAAGTGATCATTAAGGAAATTTATTATAATAGCGATTCTGCACAGGAAACGTTGCGCCATTCTCATTCTATTAACGCTACGGTTCTAAAATAAATTGGTGTCATCATGGGTTTGTTAAATCTTATCCAACGATTTATGAAGTTCTTTTTACGGACTTTCGGAACGGCTGCATAACTAATGCGGTTCATTTATGAGGGTATGATGTGCTATGCACGTCTATGCCTCTAGTGAGGAGAGTTTAAAGGAATATGCATTCTCCTTGCTTTATACAGGTGTTTCAAAAATATGGGGCATATTTCAGGTATGTATTTCCCACATGTAGACAATCACATTAGTTCATTATAACATGTGTCCGGAAATGCTTCATTTCCGAGTTATAGCGTTCACAACATTGAAATTCACTGGAACGTTTTTCTTTCCGCAGGTTGTTGTCATTACAGAAGATGTTCAAAATGTCCACCTCCTGCTTGATTACAGACCTCACATCGATGTCTCATTGACCTGCGAACACGATCCCAAACTCCAGGAGTAACTTGCCACAATTCGATTCCGAAGGGATTCCAAATCCGCCACCTGAGACGAATAAACCAATGATTTTAAATGACCCCACAAGTAGAAATCGAGAGGGTTCAGATCAGGTGAGCGTGGAGGCCAAGCAATTGGGCCACCTCTACCTATCCATCGATCAGAAAACCTTCGATCCAAGTACCGGCGAGCCGTAAGACTGAGGTGTGTAGGAGCGCCATCATGCAAGAAGTGAATGTCTTGATGATTGATCAGTGGAGTGTCTTAGAAAACGTCAGGTATGGTGTTTTCCAGGAAGTTTGTGTACGCCTGCCCCGTAAGTCTGTTTACAAGTACATGGGGTCCATCTAATCGATCACCAATGATACCGGTCCACATGTTGAGGGAGAACCGCACCTGTTGATGAGATACAACAGTTGCACGTGGGTTTTCATGCGACCATACATGCTGATTGTGGACATTTGTTATGCCATCTCTTGTGAACTGTGCTTCATCTGTAAATAATACGACGGCAGAAAAGTTCGGATTTAACCACACTGCTGCAAGAACCACTTACAGAACCTAACTCGTGCAGGGTAATCTGCTGGTGACCGGGCCTGTACACGTTGCAAATGATAAGGATACAATTGATACTCGTTCAACAGTCTCCAGACAGTCGTATGAGGAACATTGACTTGCAACGCTAACCGTCGTGGGCTGATAGAAGGAGTCCCGTCCACAGCCTCCAGAATCTCCTCCTGCACTTCTGGAGTTGTAGATCTTGGTCGTCCCCTTCCCAAACCAGGAGAGGTGAATGCTCCATACTCGCACAGACGGGAATGGAGACGTGCAAATGTCTTCCGGTCTGGACATTGTCGCTGTGGGTACCTCTCCTGGTACAAACGATGAGCCAGCGCAGCATTGCCGTGCACCTTACCGTACATGAAGTGTATCTCTGCCAGCTATTGATTTGAATACATGTCGCACAGTCTTAACGCCTAAAGAACACTGAATGTAACCTTCCTCAGAATGAACTATCAGAGCGCCCTCCTAATGTCTCCTTTGACGGCAAAGACCTGCGGAAAGAAAAACGTTCCAGTGAATTCCAATGTTGTGAAGGCCATAACTCGGAAATGAAGCATTTCCGGACATGAACTATTTTGATTGTCTACAGTTGGGACTTTCAATGTTGTAAAGGCCATAACTCGGAAATGACGCATTTCCGGACACATGTTATAATGAACTATCTTGATTTTCTTCATGTGGGAAATACATACCTGAAATTATGCCCTGTATTTTTGAAACATCCTGTATATAATAATATATAATAATTTTCTTTTACATTTACTCGTGATTGATAGTTTTCCCTACTATCCCTACTCTTTAATTTTTACTTTCTCTACACGTACTATGTAGGTATATAGTGTATAGAGAAGGTGTTGGACTCCACCAAAAATTTGATACCGAGATTTCACCGGAAATATATGTTTTATTTTCAGAAAAAGGTCTGTGTGTGTCCGTGTGTCTGTAAACACGATAACTCAAAAACGAAGAGTCGGTAAATTACCTAACTTGGTATTTAGATTTAGTATCTTCCACGAATGCGACAGAAAGATTTTGAGAAAAATCCCCCCACCCTAAACTACCCTTTACATGGAGCTTTTTTCGAAAATTTTGATTTTCTAAAGAATGGCATCAACGATTTTGATTAAAATATCGTATTCTAAAGATATTTACCTAACAAATAAAATGTATATTTCGAATTTTCTGGGAATAGCCTATGCAGAATACTTTATTCTGGGTGAATTTTACGGACTTTTGAATAACTACTATACCGTAAGAAATGGACAAAAACTTACCACACAAAAAATGTAGACTACATCAAAACACACAATTTATGTTACATACATTTTTCCGTGGAGTTGATCGTTTTTGAGATATTCCTTGTTTTTTGGTTTCAGCTTTGAAAAACTTAACTTTTCTCGTACAGCAATTTGTCAACTCGTATCCATTCAAACAAAGGAACTTCAGTCACATAACAGCCAGCTTTTGACTATCATTGGTATTCCCTTACTTCGCTTCTACTTGCAAGGAAGCAAGTAGTAAGTCTAGTTCTGCTAATTTTTTCTCAATTACCATGAAGCAAATAGAAGCCGAAGCATTTTAATAATAATTTGTTGCAGATATGTAGAGAAAGCCATGTGAATGGAACTCATCAGATTTTTCAAGCACGCATTTAATGCACACAGTACATAGGGAAGATATTACAATCAACCCAAAAATTTGATACCAAGATCTCAACACATATACATATTCTGGTGGGCTCTGAATCCAAAAAACATTTTTAGAATGTATCAGTGTATGCGTGTGTACGTGTCTGTGGGCATCATATCTCAAAACGAAAGATCTGCTAAATACCAAACTTGGTATTTAAATTTCAAGGATGTGATACGGATATTTTCAAGAGTATTCGCCTTCCCCAGCTGCAATTTATAAGAAACACTTTTCGTAAATTTTTATTTTCTCAAAAATGGCTGTAACGATTTTGATTAAAACACCACATGTTTAAGATGTTTTCATGACAATCAAATGTATGTCTTGAATTTTCTGGTAATAGCCCTCATAAGAAGTCTTAATTTTGGCTGACTGCCGCATAACATGTAAACCGTAAGAGATGGACAAAAACTTACCACACAAAAATATAGATCTCATTAAAACTCGCAATTTACGTCATATACATAGATATTCTTTATTATTTATTTATTTTTTATTGTTTCATTTATATAGCCCTTTTCAACATCTAAGGACATATCGGGGGCTTTCCACTTGAAACAACTCGTTGTTTGTAGGTTCTTTTACGTTGGCTTGAATTATTTTGTTTTTCTCAAACACGCACACATTCACACTCACATACAAACTTCCAGACTCTGTGGGGGATAGGGAATAATTCTGGCTAGAGAAAAATTCCCCGCCCCAGCCGGGAATCGAACCCGGGACCCCGGGTGAGAAGTCAGCTCGCTGACCACTCGATTACGGAGGCAGGCTATTCCTTATTATTGGTTTCAATTTCAAAATACTTAAGTTTTTCTCAAGCGGGAAGTTAGCTTTCGTTTCATTTCTTTTGTTGTGCTCCCTGAAATGAAAAAGAGGGAACGAGTTTCAACTGTTTCACAATGCGACATCGTTAAAGATTTGATTATCGCATTAGCATAGAGTATACCCTTATTTGCATTCAAATTACAAGGAAACAACTAATGAGACCTATTCTGGTAGTGTTTAGTCATTTAGCATGACGCAGATAAAAGAATAAACTTTTGTAAGGAAAGTTTGTTTGTGGAAGAGCTGCAGAAGTTCATGTGGTGGAATACCTCACAGTTTTTATTAATATACTTGATATCAACTGTTTCCTCATTTTTTTATTTTATCAATTTGATTATTCTTACATATTCTTTGGCTACTAATAATAACAACTATTGTTTATTAACATTCTATTTTAAGATCAGTATCATAGGTAATGGTTTTAGAACAATAGTTTTTTGTAACATTCACTTATGCTTCAGTTCTTGGCTTATTTTAATAAGCTAATTATTGCTGGACACATTTTCCTAAATATCAATATTTAGTAGCTTGATTTCGTTCACGTCTATAAGGTTCCCTTTTTCTACATCTTCAATGGATTAGAACTTACAGGCCACTGCCATGTACCAGTAACCTGTCGAAGTATAAGCCAATGATGGATCATAGATATCCAGGATGTGTGATAACCCACAATGATTGGTATGGTGGTGAAAAAGAGAGGAAGTTTAGTTTAATGGTGAAGGGGCTGAAAGAGAAGTTGCAGGATCAAATTATCTAACACTATTTGCCCAGTCACCATGAGGTTAGGTTACTGGGTCTCGGGGGTTTGAACTCGGGACCTCTCATATCTGAGTCGCAAACTTTACTGCGGGGCCATCTTGGTGGATGAAAAGCTTTCCTAATTAACTAGTATACACTTCTTGTTCTATTTTGTATTTAATTTAACACTATTTAATTTGGTAGATCATATCAGTCGATGAATGATATCGAGAAATGATGCTCAAATGATCATCTTGAGCTTGGAACTATATCTTGTTGTCTTCTTGATGTTTACTTCAGCCTTGCTTTTAAATTAGAGAGCCACTATCTTTCGGGGCTGAGTTTCTGAATCATCTAAGATAAATCTTACATTTTGTAGTGCTGTATTATGGAAAGAAGAATTAGGTCAGAATGTACGATGCTGCAGCTATAATGTAGGTAAATTGATTGATAAGGCAATGATGTTGAGGTATATAGCCTTTTCTACATTTTTAATGTCGTTTGAATCAGTGTTAAATGTATTTGGAAGGAGGTTCTGAAACTTCCATATTTGATAGACTGTTTGGTGCATTGTACGCTCAGCTCGTTTTCTGGGTTCTTTTGAGGCGTGTCCTGCACTAGCCGATAAGGTATGGTATGCAATCTAGAGGCAAAAAATATATCTATTACGTTTCTGTGCCATTTTATAACCCTTGTGGTTATTGGCCTAACCATTTATCAGGAGTGGCGCAACCTAAAGCAACCAGCCATGCTTCGCAACGAAAACTAATGAGAGGTAGACGCGAGGTGAGGTGAGATTTTCTTTGGTTCTCTTGTATGTATATGCCACATTTCTTATTTTCGAACTTCATTTTTATTACTCGTACGTGCTACCATCTACGTTTCACTACGGAATATTTTATGTGTACCTGCAATTAAACCACTTGCTATCAGACTGAGTTTGAACATATAATGCGTTGATAATGTCAATAGAATCGGTGCATTATTGTCTCTTGTGTGATGTTTGCATTTTCTACTATAGGTACATATTTCAACTGGTATATAATTTATAGTGTTGCTTATTTCAGACTATTTTGCACTCCGGCTTTCAGCTGTAATATTTTAGTGTTATTGTGTTACTCCATTTTGTACTTCTCAAGTTTTCTACACTCGGAGATTCCGTTGGAGATCATTTTCCCAAAGGTTTTAATACCAATACACTCCTATTTACATGTTCTTAAGAACCGGGAGATAAGGTAGCTTAGGCTTTGAAAAAAGAGCGTATATTTTTCGGTTTGTGGCGTATTTCTAAATTAGGCAATTATTTCTCAACCCTAAATACATAAGCTGATAGTCTGCGCGTTTAACAAACAGAGTTTCTTCACGGTATTGCCTCTTCTTCCTGGTTTATGATGCTATTCCTTTTCCTTGGAAATTCTATGATCGTATGGAGATAAACATTAAGACGTCAAAATCCGTAGCAATAAGGGATGCTGACTCGCTTAGTATTCTCTGTTGAAGGTAACGAGCAGGCATTTAGAGGGCATGTACGTATTCCAACTATTACGGTTCAGTTGACAAGGCAGCCAAAATTCTTAACTGCGAGAAGACGAGCTGGAAGCTCTTCAGCAGAAATCGTTTTATTGCTCCTCGAGTCGTAAAATAAGTGAACACGGAGGGTGCCTGTAAATCTTCCTCATAACGTATATAACTGGTACGCGGCGCTTTCTACGGAAAATCATGACATTAAAACGTTTGCTTAGATACACAGTAGCAGGTCATTCACGTGTGTCTGCTTACTCAGCATTTCAGCGAATGTGCATTGTTCCGAGGGCTCCTTGCGTCGTCTCTGTTTTCACATTTGCAGTAACGGCGGCCCCATTTATGTAATGAATATTGGAAAGTTAGAACGTAACTTGAATCCTAGAGTGTAGTTGAAATGGGAAAAGTCATAAACATACACATAAAAATGTATGTGCATTCCCCTTCTGGTGGAAACAATGTCATAATACAAATGTATTTGAAAAGTACTGCTTTATATCGTATATATTTATGAGGTTCTCCACTTCTTAACTTTGTACACATTTCAATCATATTTTAAACAAATTAAGCAAATACTTCAACTCTGATATAACATCTCTATTCTTTACATAGAGTATGTAAGACGGTGTACGAATGTTTTAAATCAGTAGATAAATATACACTAATAACACTTTCAGTGTCTAAATATCAAGTGGGCCAAATGCTCGTATTTAACCAGTGCAGATATCGCTAGCTGTGTTCAAAGAGTTGTAGAACTCAACAGGGCTATTCGAAGCTAAGATCCGGAGTGAAGTACTGGCGAGAAGACTTTCGTGTTTCATGTCTTGCTATCAGTGGAGACTGTGAGCAGCTGCCACTTATTTCGAGGGGTAAAACGAAGATCGCTCACGCCCCGTTGAGTTCTGCGACTCTTTTAACACACTAAAGAATATCTGCACACGCCAAACACGGTGCAGTTTGGCTACATGGTACTGCCTATTAATATTAATCGGTTCCAGGTCAATTATATCACATATCTATCGTTGAGCGCCTAGTAGAAGTCGAAGGAGTTGTCGGAGAAGTTGCCTGCCAGCAGGCGGTCACTTTAAACATGAGAAGCTTCTATGTTACAGCAACAGACGGAGACCTGTAGTTCGGTATGTGTCTGATCAAAACCTATTTCCCAAGCTGTTGTGGTCGATATCGAAAGGCATGTAAGTCGTAAGCAGTGGTTGATCATCGCTAGTATCAGCAATATGAATTTGTCGGCATAGTTTGTTGTGACTTCTTTCTTCGTTTTTTCTTTTTTTTTTCGTAGTAGGCTTACCTTCGCCCTAGTTAGAACTGACGCCCCCTAGAAATTACAAGCGAATGCTTAGGGGTTAGAAGCATGTTGGGGAATCAACGGCATGAAACCACAGAATGGAGAATCTGGAAATATGGTCGGCCCGTAGCGTGATGAAGCGCTTGATACGAAATGCAAAGGAAATGTATGACAGGAAATATGATCGAGCAATTGGTGGAATTAGTGGCGTGGAAATCTGAGAACCCGGAGTAAACCCACCCAGACGCCGCTTGGTCCAGCACAAATCCCACATGTGGGCGCCTGGGATCGAACCTGGGTCTAACGGTCTAACCACTCAGCCACGGCGCCTCAGCGATTTCTGTCTAAGAACCTAAAAAAAACATCTGTGTGGAATGAATTTATTTTGGTACTAAAGCTTTTTATTGTTTGCTTTATACGGTGTAATACTTTTCTGTGTGACATATTGAGGCTCGTTATTTGTCTGCATTTTATTTTTAATATAGTTACCGTATTCATACGCTTTGGATTGAACGCCGTGCCTGCTGGTTAAGTCCGCCGCCCCCACAAGTGTACTACGTTAAGTCCTAGAGCAGACATTGTTTAAATCAATTAATCAATGGATTATTTTCCTTAACATAGACTTGTTTTACCATGTTTTATCAATTTTGGATACAAATATATATGAATGATAGTTACATATTTTAAGTTAGTATCTATTTTACACACTAAGTCTTTTTAAGTACATATTTTTCAGTTTAAACTGTATTTACTGTTTTATATGTATTAATTTTTTTGTTACATTAGCATTTATGTTTTATTTTTTATTATATAACTCTCATAGTTCAATCACAAAACCTTCTATGACTCCTATTTTTTTTGTAGCGTTTAACGCCCGCCGTAAATACTCATGGCACCGCAGGCGGTGACGACTCCTAAAATCGCGTACCATTTAACACAGAAGAAAGGGAGCTTTAGACGAATTATCTATTAATAGGTGAACAGTATAATTTATAAGAACATTTCAGTTTAAAAATTAATATTTTGTGGCAAACTTTTCCAGGCGTAGTTTGCAGAAATCAGTTATCATTTATTGTGGAGGCAGTGATGTTTAATTTTAATCTGTAATTTTGAGTACCTGTGTCAATTCTGAAATTTGTTTGACTTGTTTTAAAGTCAACATTGCACATTAAATCCTGTTAGGATTATTAAATCGGCTATTGATTAGTTTTTTAATATTTGCCTTATTTTTTATTTTATATAATTTGAATAAAACAGTTAAAAACCAATGTTAAACATATCCGAACCTTGCTTTTAGTGCCTAAACTTCCGCTCTACAGTCACGACATACTAAACTAAAAATGTTAAAGGCACAAATATATATCCTACCTTGTAATAAATCAATGAATTAAAATAATTTTTGTGAGTACGACTCAGTATAATATGGAATGTTTGCGCAACAGTTTTCGACAAAGTTTTAATTTTTAAAAAATTGCATTCAAGCACCCCAGATATGCAGTGACTCACTTAAAATTTGAAATTTAGACTGCTTATATATACTTAACTTCGGAACAATTGCAGCCACATTTGAAATGCATAGGCATTCAATATGTAGCTGCTCTACAGTCGTTTTATAGGGATAGACAGACGTAGAAAACGATAGGCGCAAGAGTTTGTATTGAACACAAACAGGCATGCGCGGTAATAATAACTGAAGAGATATGCATAATCATGTCAGATGCATTTGGTATTGTAGTTGGAACAATTACCTATAAAACTTCAGATCATATGACAACAATCCAACATTTTGCACATATGCAAATGCGAATTTTATTTTGTACAATTTGATTAAGTGCACACGCGTAATGTAGCGCCAAGACAGAAGAGAAGCTAGTGTAACCTACTCTTGAAATGTCGCCGTTACCATGGCAACGCTTGTTGACGCAGAATTCAATACAATATTCATTACAGAATTTAATTATCAATATACTATGAGAGTTTTGAATTAATTAAGGATTTATTTGAAGCACGAATGATATTTTTTGTTCACACCTGAGTGAGACGTTATCAATGATTTAATTTTATATTGATGTCTTTCCGGTGATTTATATGCTTTTGAAATTTTTCTATTTTCGGATTTTAGGTTAATGAAAACTTGTTAAATATCTAGAGGATATTATTGATAGCTAGCAAATAGACATCACTGTATATCTAAATAAACATATACGGCATAAACGCATCTTGTAATCAATCAGGTACATTTTTTCTGATTCCAATGCTGTGGAATTTGTGGTCAGTTTCGCCAAAATCGCATTTAAATATATTGTCTTATACGCTAAATTCCTTAAAAAGCTCTTTTAAATTTCTTTGTCCCGTAACTTAGCATTTATACATTTAGATACCAATACCACCAAAATATTGCACCTTGAAAGCAACCTTTTCTGAGATTCTAAAGCAGCATAAAAACATTTAAAATGAGTGCAACATATTTTCCATATTTAAAAAAAAACTATAGAAATACTATAATATGCATATAAAAGATCAGCTAAATTTTTAAAATAATATAGCAGTGATTGTTTTACAATATTAGAATATTAAAATCTAATCCACTGATTTTGTCACACATGCTATTTTATGATCTACATGCTTTCATTCATTAGCACAAAGGGTTGTTTAATAATTGCTACAAAAATATTTCCAAAAGTTTCAGGTTTACGAAAATTTGCATTTTTACAAGACCTTAAAAATCCATTCTCAACATTTTTGAGAAATATCTATGGAAAACGTAAGCCATTCTTTCCAGGAACGTAAAGCCCGCGCTACCCTTTCCAACAAGTCAGGTGTAACTGATAGAATCTGGAATTTCTTGTGATCTCAAGTGCGAAAAAAGTCCCCTATATTTTAAGATTTTTTTCAACAAATCGATGTTTTTAATATCGTTTAATATTGATGGAATATTTTAATTAATAATAAACAAAAACATTACATTCAGTCACTTACATACTTTTTACCTCAGTCCATTAGCTTAGAATAAAGTCTATACACTTCATGGAAATTGTTGTCTTTTTTGACATCATGATTAAGTATGAAGAAACACCTAAAGTCTAGTTTCTTAAACTAAGTGAACGTTTGCAAACTCTCAAATTAGAAAATGCTTTCGGCTTTAAGAAACTTAGTTTGGATTGTTTTTTCATATCTGGGCAAATGTTATAGACTAGCAAACTGTATTTATATTTTCCTTGTATATTTTAGCGTATGCATTGCTCAGGGTCCTGATATTCGCTGATGATATTAATATTCCATGGTAAACAACTATTGAGTAATTCAAAATCTTCTCGGGCTTCTAGCCAGGTAAAAACTTGGCTTGACACCAACGTTTCGAAGAAGTGCATCTTCCTCGTCTTCAAACTGATGGTTTGAGGTTGCGGAGACTGGTATTTATAAGAGCTGGGATGAAGCTAACATCTGATTGGTTCGCGTGATGTTAGCTTCATCCCAGCTCTTATAAATACCAGTCTCCGCAAATCAGTTCACCCTGTCGCAAGCGGCTGGCCAAGGTAAGCAGCATCGGGCCTGGTCCCTCTCTGGGTGGGTGGCCACTCGGATAGGTAAGCCAGCCCGCGCCGGCTGCACAGAGGGAACACCCTGCCCAATTACTTTGACATGACAAAAACGCTTGCATATGACTACATCTACTATATCACACGGGTAAATCCGCAAGAAAAGCGGATAGGTACCGTGGTGATTTGCCCCCGCCCGAGTACACTCGGGCGACTAGTTCCTGCTCCTGGCTCCTGGCAGTTCACCCTGAAGACGAGGAAGATGCACTTCTTCGAAACGTTGGTGTCAAGCCAAGTTTTTACCTGGCTAGAAGCCCGAGAAGATTTTGAATTAACACGTCGCCAGGAAAGCTTCAGTTCTTATTTTAACTATTGAGTATATTATCGATAGGTATAGGGAATTATTAGCCGTAACTACGTTTGGTAAAACAGCCAAAGCTATGTCTTTTAAGGATGTTATAATTATTGGAGTAGTGCAGAAAGTAACAAAGTTAAGGGAACTCCCCTTACCAGAAGGTGAATAGCAATGTTGGATTTTCTAAACAAAAATGGCGCTAAAGTTTGAAGCAAGTATTTCTAAATTTCACAAATAAGTGGGTACCATAGTTTTACTTTCTCTACTTAATACATAGTACACAGGGAGAAAAGTATTCCATTTCACCTAAAAATTCATTACCGAGATTTCACAGGAAATGCGCGTTTTAGGGTTCCCTGAATCCAAAAGAAGCATTTTTAGAAAAAAATGTCTGTGTTTGTGTACTATTTTTACAGGCACCAATACTGTCAACAAAATCCCCAATCCTAAACTATACATTACATGGAAAAATTTTGAACATTTTTATTTTCTCAAAAATGGCTCTAACAACTTGGTTTAAAATACCATATGTTTATATATATATTTTTGTGACAAACGAAAAATATATCTTGAATTTTCAAGGAGGACCCTCTGAAGATCTCTGGATTAATGCAAAGTTGGGAAACGGTAAGAGGCAGACAAAAACTCAAATGTACAAAAAATGTATATCTCGTTAAAACGCACAATTTATGTCATATACATTTTGTTGAGTTTTTCTTAAACGAGAAGTTATCTTTCGTTTTATCTCCATCTTGTTTTATTCCTGACATGCAAAGGGAACCAACTTTCAGTTGTTTCACATAACGACTAGTATAACCTGATGCATTTCTTTACTTTCTTCCTACTTATAAATAAGCATCTAATAAGACAATTTCCGCTAATGTTTATCTCGATCAGCATTTTCTAAGAATAGTTTGTTTACAGACAAATAGAGAGAGTCATGTGAATGGAACGCATCACATATTTTGACCTTCTTAACGGAAGCACTTTCACGCTTGTGTGTCTTCCCTTATTACATGTATTTTCTGCTAATTTCATTTTTTATTTTTTTTTTTTTGTTATACTCACTATTCACACTTATCGGCAGCAGCCTAGAAACAAAAATCTGATGTATTCCATTTTCATGACTTTCTCTACATCATTGTTAACAAGCTTAGGCTTCTATTTACTTGATGCTAATTGAGAAAACATTAGCAGAAATAGTGTTATTACTTGCTTCCTTTTAAGAAGAAGCGAAATAAGGGAATACCATAGGTTAAAGTGATAGTCAAAAGATGGTTATTATGTTACCCAAGTTCCTTTGTTTGTATGTACAGGAGTGGACAAATTCCTGTATGAGAAAAGTATGTTTTTCAAAGCTGAAACTAAAAACAAGGAAACTCTTAAAAACGATCAACTCCAGGAAAAAAGGTAATTAACATAAATTGTGTGTTTTAATGTGCTTTATATTTTCTGTGTGGTAAGGTTTTGTCCATCTATTACGGTGTAGCAGTTATGAAAAGATCCGTTAAATTCATCCAGAATAGAGTAGACCTCAGAGGCTATTCCCAGAAAATTCAAGATATACATTTTATTTGTCAAGTAAATATCTTAAATATACGATATTTTAATCAAAATCGTTAGAGCCATTTTTATGAAAATCAAAGTTTTCGAAATTTTTCCATGTAAAGGGTAGTTTGGGGTGGGGGGATTTTCTTGAAAATCTTCGTGTCGCATCCTTGGAAGATACCAAACTTAAATAGCGTCTTTTCATTTTTGAGCTATGCTGCACACACACACGGACATGTTTCTAAATATGATTTTTTGGGGGTCCCAAAACATATTTCCGGTGAAATCTCGGTGTCGAATTTTTGGGTACAACACTATGTATCTAGTACGTAAATAGAAAGTAAAAATAAATGATATATATTTATTTTCTTTAGCTTAAAGTTTACTATGTAACCTTTTTATGCGCTAAAAGGGAAATAATTGAGATGACAAAGCCAGCTTCAAATTCTGTTTAAACACTTGCTTGCGTACACAGTACTTAAAAATTAACAACAACATTCATGGGAATCCCGATTATGCAATAACGTTTTCAATGAGCGGATTCGGCTTTAGAATGACATTATGTTTATAATACGATTAGCCATTATAATAGTACATGAAGGATGTGCTTCACGAGGTTAATAATCCAGCAAAATGTGGTGGTTTTGTAAAGTGGAATTGATGCAACAACCCTCTCTAAAAGGATAATGAAAGGTTATAATTCAATCAGCAAATAAACAGAAAGCATGAGTAAATCCTAAACAGTTTCTGTGGCGATTTCAATACAGAATTTTAATCAGTTTAATCTAATTGGCATTACTGCACTGTAATATTTATCCGTAATAGCAAAATCACCTGAAGGAACGAAAATCCTTACAAATATTTTATTCCAAATAAATCATTTTTAGTTTGATGTAAAATTTGTAACGGGAATAAACATATAGCCCAAACAAGTTGAAATTATAATTAAAAGAAGATTATATATTTCTCAGGCAACTTATTATTTTAAATAGACTATAAATTACAATAAGATTTTTCCTTGTAAATATCATTGTCTTTTATATCAGTGAATGTGGTATTGGGGACGAATGTTTATGTATTTATTTGTTGCAATTCTCACAGTATAGAAAATACAATAAATATAAGGTCTTAAAATATCAAATTATGATTATATGAATTACTTTTAAATGCTTATAATTGTCTCATAAGTAATACGTTGTATGTAACTTATAATTAATTTATAATTTAAATCATTCTCACTTCAAGATAACTACATTTTCACATCGTTGCTCATTTTGTTGTACATAAAGATTAAGGACGGTTGAAAGCACATTTATTGTACTTATGGAGAAGTAATTGTTTTTCGTCGTGGATATGAAAAATAATGCTGATTCCGGCGAATAAAAAAGACTCGACACCTCGTCCGGTGCACGAAAACGAGCTGATATGATGTACAAATCCTTAGTGGTAGGTGAATAGCACAAACCCTCTTCTACGCCCCAAATTCAAACCCCTGTCAACTACGCAAGGAGCAATTAGTAACAGGCGCTTGCCCTTTGTTTGCGATGGCGGGGGAATCAGAGGCCCAGACGGTTTTACATTCATTGAAAATATAATACGTCTTATCTTAATTTTATTGTATTATCGCCATTTGTAGAGGATAGCAGCAAAAGCCAGATTGGCAATCCTTTTCGAATGATAAAAAATGTAAACTTTTGCGTATTTTTCTGGTGAAGGAGATGAAGAATGAAGCATATTTTAGTATTTTATTTATGTATATTAACTTAAACTTCACATTCCATACATTTATTTAGAACTAGGTAATTGCATTACAAAATAAGTGGCTGTAAATTAAATTTAAATATACCCAAAATATAACGAGCATACAAAGGTATTCTTAAAACACGTTTTCGTTAAGTAGACAAACACACGAGGGAAAATATATAGACGATAACGGAACGAAAGTAGTAAGCTAATTTTCTAATAATTAACCCAATAACCCCTGTTCCTTATAATAGCATCCATTCTGCCATGAGGTGATGGTGACAAATGTTCCACTGGGGGTAAATTGTTCCTTTACCCCTCCCCTTGCCTCTCCCCTTGGCCCAGCTCTTGTTCATAGGTGATTACTTGTTTGTCGGACTTGAATGCAAAGCAATGTTTTGGCAAACTCAGGAGCAAATGGTAAAAAATTCGTCAACATAAAATAAAGAAACACACCAAAATATACTTTGAGTATCGGCACATTTCCGTGCACTGAACTGTATACATCGCATAGCCAACGGCTACCTACGTGAACACAAAAACAGAGAATTTATGTATGAATGATGTAAGCATTTATTAATATGTACATTTTGTTAACTTATTCAACGCTTAATTTTTATTGCATTCGCAATAAATCACCCATAATTTCAACTAGCATGCACAGCTCTTCCAATAGTATGAAAAAGCTTTCCTGAAATATCAATGATTCGAGATATATTCTTGTGCTAAATGATGTATTAAATTTTACACACGTCTATTCTGTAGGTCTACACACAGCTAACTAAGGCAAAAACTTTCGGTGAATCCATTGTCACTGCTGTAAGGAAACTATAAATATTTTATGTAAAGGGCAAAGAGCTGTTTCCAGGAAAGTTAGTAAGCTAGTGTTAATTTAAGTCTTGTGTAGGATAGAAGTTATATAGGTGGAGTCAAACTGAAAAATTTAACGCCATAGTCGGGATCTGAATCACGGATCTCCCGCTCTCTAGCCAGTCGCTATAACCCGTGAGTGAGTCACCATGGGAACGTGCTGGCACGATATTAAATTCCTCAACTAACTTGCATGTTTCCCGGTAAACCACAAGGTGAAAATTTAATGCCGTGCCGGTATGTTGACATGGTAACTCGATAATTAAAGCGACCGGCATTGAAATTTTCAGTCTGAGTCTACTTAATCTACTGCTGAATAAGATATATACTAACAATTTTCCCACCAATTGTAACAGATATGTCGCACGTTCTATCCTCTTAAATACAAGATGGGCCCAAAAACTAAATCATAAAGGGTTGAGGATGTTCAGTAATACGGATAAACATGTGAAAATCATTTTTGATAGGCTAATTACTTATAAGTTCAAGATAGCTTATTATTAAAGCTAAATATTCAGTTAAGAAACTAAGTACGTACAAGTTAAATCTGATATATTTATGCCCTATTATCATATAAACTATTTAAGGGCCGGTTTCACCAACTACAGTTATCTTATTTAACTCGAGTAAAAGTTCCGCAAATCCGGTTAAAACTTTACCCACCAATTTCCCATACTTACGGATCCAAATCGTGGTTAACGAAGGCCTCCCCTCCTTAAATAGCGCCGCAATGGATTTAGTTAGAGGACGCGATGAATATAAATGGTAAGTATATGTGTTATGAGAGACAAAGCGGGTGAGCACAATGGATCACATATAGTAGAGAGGCTGGAAGTGGTGATGTATATTTTTTGTTTTAGTTTAACGATCTCTAACCTGGTAGGTCATATCGAACCATAAATAAACTTAATGAAATAATGCTCAAATGGGGCCAGGGTCTCAGAATAAGGGAAAATCCCAGAAAAGGACCTCACTCTAACTATATTTGATTGCGGACAGAATGAATGTGAAGCAAGATAACTGCCAATACTAAAAAGAGGCGGACTGTGCACCATCTGTGACGTGATTTCGTATCATAAAACAATTCTCATATGCCTCTATAGTCTAATGGCCAGCGTTCTGGCTTTGCAATCCGGTGGTTACGGGTTCAAATACCATCTACAGAGTTTGATTTTCTTAATTATGAATTTTCTATATAGTCCAGAACGTCTGGAAGTATATATCTGGGAGTGAATATAAAAACTTCAAGATAGCCGTGATTGAAGTATAAAATGAACACTTTTTAAGCCAAAGCCGCCAAGGAATATACAAATGAAGCTGTGACATAAACTGGAACTTAAAAGAGCAAGAATTGACTCAGTGGTAGAATAACCGGCTAGAGACCGGGATATCCGTAGTTCAAATCCAGGCTACATTGCATTTTTCCAGTCTTATTCTACCTATCCAGCTCCTCTCCTAGACACGGCTTGTGTGAAAAAAAAATTAAAATTAATACCAATGACCTAATAGTTGGCTAAACTGTGAATCCTGGGACTTAAAGTACTTACAACATTGTAAGTCGCCAATCGGGTTGTAATCTCAAAATAGTTAGAGATCACCTTGTGGTTTACCGGAAAACATGCAGTTGAGAAATTCAGTGCTATGTCGGCATGTTGCCATGGCAGCTCAGTGGCAGAGCAGACGGCCAGAGACTGGGAGATCCATGGTTCAAATCCCGGCTATTGCATTGAATTTTTCAGTCTGACTCTACCTATCCGACATATAAACAGTTTACAGATATTTCACTAATAAATTAGATATTTGTGAGAGCGAGTAGTAGTAGTAGTAGTAGTAGTAGTAGTAGTAGTGGACGTCAAAACACTAACTTATACTTTTCCACTGCATGTTGTACTGTCACTCCTTGTACATATTTCTAATGATGTTTAAAACTTCAATGTTTATATTGTTTGGTTGTCAACATATTTTATGGCACGATAACATATAAGAGAAATTTCAGTTTTTCACCTCCTTTCTTTGTTTTCGCAATAAATTAATCAATTGTGTAGCAAGTCGAAAGCTTAAATTTCCGCCACAAAGTTACCATTTTATTCATACAAAGCTTCAAAACCAGAACGGGTTTCACTGAGCAATTAAACATAGTTTAGATTTTCGACATGCGCGGAAAAAAACGCCTACAGCGATTTCCGCTTACATGTATGATAAATTTCTGAATCCTATAACACGCATAATCCAAAATAACTATTTCTTGATCTGGAGACGAAATTTTCCACTATATCCCAACGATAAAGATGCATAATTGGGTTCATATAAACTAAAATAACATGAAAAACCTGATTTGCTACTTTCACATGACTTTCTCTACAAAAGCTTATTCTTCTATCCACAACATGCTAACGAGATAAACATAAACATAATTGCTACTTAGTTACTTATAAGTAGAAGGTAAATAAGGGAAAACAGCAGGCTAAAGCAATAGACAAATCTTTTAAAAGCCGAACGATATGTGAGCATCTGTAGTTACGTTTGCTTTGATTTCCAGAAAAAACAAAATAGAGATGAAACGAAAGGTATGAAAAACGTAAGAATAGAAGAAGGTACGTAGTTTATAATTAAAACCAATAGCAAGGAATATCTCTAAAACGATCAGCTGTGGAAGAAAGATGTATATGACATAAATGGAGTGTTTTGACGAGATCTGCATGTGTTGTTTGGTAAGATTACGGTTTAGCAGTTATGCAAAATTGAGGAAACCTCATCCAGATTATAGAGGTTTTCAGAAGTTATTTCCAGAAAGTTCAAATTTACCTTTTATTTTCCATATAAATAGCTGTAATGTGCGTAATTTTAATTAAAATCGTTAGAGCCATTTTGAGAAAAAGTTTTCAACATTTTTTCATGTAGAGGGCAGTTTGGAGTGGGGATTTTCTTGAAAATATTCGTGTCGGATCCTTCGAAGATACTAAGCTATTGAGCTATGCTGTGAACTTACACAGACCACACGTGGGCCTTTTTCAAAAAATGCTTTTCGGACGCAGGAGACTTCAAAATATATATTTCCGATGAAATCTCGGTGTAGAATTTTTGGATGGATTACAAAACTTTCTTTATAGACACTATGTACATATTAATTACATAGAAAGTAAAAACGATCGCTATTGGTGAAACCAGCCCTATCAAATGAGACGGAATGTTTTAAGGATTGACATACTTTTAAACGCAGTGATCTACTTAAATGCAGTAAATTTCTTTATTAAAGAAAATAAACTGTTTTTTGTTGAAGTGAATCATCTTCAGATTACAATTTATGAACAATTATTTTTTTGAAAATAATCACGATGTTATTTGCACCACAAAGGTTAACAACAACCATAAGATATTTATTAATATTTTAAAATTTAATTCCACTAAGGAATAGTTTGTGAATTAAAAAAAAACGGGTCAATTAATTTAAACATGTCATTCACAGAAGAATACGCTCGGAGTAAAAATGTAGAAACTCTACTAGTAGAGATATATTAAATTATTAAACTAAATATTGTTATTGGGACAATTCTTGAAAATATATATGGGGAACTCAAATTGTTTGTTATTTTAAAAGATTATTAATCATCCATTTCGCCTATATTTAATCTTATCTACTTCCTCACAGTGTAACAGCACTGAGCTGATATTCCATCCCTGGATACTCCCTCTGTTACATAGTCCTCTGATGACCCCAGGTGCTAGCTTGAAAGTCCTGCGGGCGTGAAGGGGGGGGGATAGGGTGTATCTCCTCCATACGAAGCGCCGGTCCCCATGGCCGCGCTTTCTTAAGTGTTTCGTTTTGGTGCTTCATGGCGCAGGGGATCGTGTGTTCCAATCCCACCTTGGGCATGGGTGTTTATATGTTTGTGAAATGTGTATATATGTGTGTGTGTAACGGAATAAAACAGCAAAAAGGTAATCAAACAGAAAATAAAGTAAAAAAGCAAAAGGTTATACAGAGCCGGAGTCCCAACGATACTCCGGAACTGTATTTTCATTAAAAAAAAGAAAAAAAAATAAATAAAGGAAAATAGTGAAAGCAGTAGAAGGAGTATTTAAACGCAGTCAGTTCCTCCCCTTCACCCCCCCCCCAACCATCCTTTAACTGGATCACATATCAACATTTTTAACTTATACTGCCACGTATTTAATATACGTATTTACATGACAAAAAATTTATAGAAGAGGAATTTTGTGTGATCTTGTCTAACTGATAAAGTTAAGTGATAAACGATAGCTTAATGTACATAAAACTAACTACTTATTTCAAATAACTTGTTACGTGGCATAAATAATATCCGAGATATGCTTTACTTTTGGTTTGATTTGTTAGTGTGTCATTTCTTAAGTCTTATTGCTTTTCATCCGTTTCTCGCAAATTTATGAAAGGAATAAAGCCAGCATATAGTATTCACCTCTTAAAAGTTCACCATCGCTGACCCGTGTTTAGATAAATAAATGTGCAATGTAGCAATTTCTATAACTGTTTTATTTGTATTGAAATGAAGTAAACAGAAAAATAAACTTAAACTACAGTATGTCCGTAATAAACATTAGAGGATAGAGAGAGTCATGTGAGTATAACATACCTGTGATATTTCTTTCAATTATTAGTACTAGCAGTTCTTTAATGTTTTTGAAGTATAAGAACTGTGTCTACAATTTTAAAATATATATGAAGCTAAAGAGAATCTAATTATACTACACTGCAGAAAAAATAAACAAGCAAGCATTTATAAATTTTCGTTATTAGTTTCTTCATAAGTATGAGATCCCGCAAGGGACACAAAAACATTGCGATTTTGCAGTAAGCTGGAATAAGGGTACCTGTGCATCATCTGAATTTATTTATTGAATATACAAGTTCATAAAATCCTATTTCATCCGAAAGTATAGTAATTAGGCTTATAGTTATAATACAAATTAATTTTCAATATTATTAAGTAAAGCTATAGCTATATTAGGTAATACTAGTGAAAAAACAAGATAATGTTTATTATAACAAGAATAGTATAAAGTTTTATTAATGGAGCATAAAAACTTTTGGAATTTCCTAAGACAGTATTTTTTTTAATATTTTATAAAATGGTTGGTCCAATCTAATATGTATATGAAAGAATCTGATTTTATGCTCTAGGATTGTGCAATGAAATAAAAAATATTCAACAGTTTCTATCCAGTGCATATACATTAATATCCGTTTATAGCTTAAATATTTAAAAAAAAAACAAAAACAAATGTATCATGTCCTGACAAAAATTTAGTTAATATGAAGTCTAGTGTGATATTTACAGTATATACGACATTCTGCTATTGGAAAGAAGATCTCTCCTGTGGTGGTTCTTTTAGAGCTGAACATCCACTGCTCATTTCAACGTGAATTGGCGTTCCTTGCCAATTCATCACTTCTTTCATTCCCTTCTGTGCTGGTATGGCCTTAAACCCATGACAAACAAATAAGTTTCTTTAATGATATTACGTTAGCTCTAATTTCCTCTGCCAAATGTATTTAAATTGTGTTTATTGTTTAAAGCAACAATGCAGTTCGTGAATCATTAAAAAGACTTCAATAAGAATTTTGAGCTTTGCACAAAATGATGGTTTTTTTAATAGCAAAGCTTATACTATTGAGTACTCCGCAGAGAGTCTAGCCATTTGTGAATGATTTCATTGCTTTTACTGAAGACCACAAAAGTGCATCCGACTAGAGAATTTTGAATCATCCTAAAAACTTAATATTGTAATTTATATTTCAATCATTATAATAAACTAAACCTTTGAAGTAAGTAACAAAATGTATTGGTCTTTCAATTACCAAATATAAAATTGACTCATCATATATAAAGCCTTTCCGTAGCAGCGTTATCTCAGGTTTTGCAACACCAGACAAGTAAACGGTCCAACTCCTGCGTTAATTAAAGCGAAATCAGTAGAAACAGTTCTATATGATTTGACAATTCGAAGAATATCCTACTGTATATCTGTGTTAATTTCTACTTAGTCCAGCTCATATAAAAGCATTTCAGAAACACTGAAGTGCAATGCAACACCAGAGATTCAACTGCTGATGTATAGACAAGTTTCACAATTTCTGAATTGAGGTCCCATGTGGCTGGTGTTGCAAAACCAGCCTATTAAGTAGTTTGTTGGATTTTCTTCATGTGTTTATCCAAAACACCTAAATAAGATATGTTCAACATTCATATGCTTTCCTGATTCATTTTAATAATTGGTATTAACATTAACATAAACAGATATCATCCTGCAATCCAACTTTTTGGAATATTTTGTGTGATATGTTGGAAATACCTCTTCCTGAAGTATGCCAAAGATATGCTTATGCAGACGATGTTTTATTGATTTGTAAAGCTAAAAGTGTATCGAATTTGACTGTTAATGTCAACCTATATAACAGAGATATTGTTAATAGACACAATTTTAATCCGCTGGAAACGACAGCGCTGATTATTATCATCTGAATTAAAACTCTATTTCTTAAGAGACGGAGAGACCTGAAGATCTGCGGTTTAAAACCCATGAGTGGCATTGAATTATTCAGTTGGACTTTACTTTTCCTACTTCTATTCTACACATGGATTGTATGGAAAAGCATTTAAGTATTCCTTAAGTAATTTAAGTAATTAGAAGGAACTCAGATATGAAATAACCAAATCGTGCATGAATCGTAATTGAAATGTTTTTGTTCAAACGAATGTGCATATATATTTAATTAGGAATGACAGAAAAAAATTCTAACCCAAATGTCAGCTGTAAAGCAAACTAAATGCTCAAACTAAAAATTAATTAGCACTATACACGGAAAACTGAAACGAAACGTTGATGTAGTTTGTTGGAAAAACATTCTGAAAATCGACTTGCCTTTAGGCAGGCGTATTTACATGTAGCCACACAGATGAAAATTGAAAACGCAACATTTTGCATATCGGGCTTCATCTGCTACCGGTATCTGAAGAATGATAGAGCAGTTATTTACAAATAATATCTGCAGAAATTAAATGATTTCTACTTTCCCTAGCACGTGCGTACAATGTACATAGTATGAAGAGAAAGTATTGTATTCCATCCAAAAAATTCGATACCAAAATGTATGTTTTGAGACACCCTGACTCCATAAAAATCATTTATAAAAAATATTAGTGTGTACGTATGTATGTTGACAACTTAACTCAAAACAAAAAGTACATTATACACCAAACTTGATATCTAAATTAATATATCCCAAGGGTGCGACACAAAGGTTTTCAGAAAACTCCCATACCCCAAATTATTCTTTTCTTCCAAAACTTTTATTTCCTTTCTCAAAAATGGTTATAGTTATTGTGACTAAAATACCGTTTATTAAAGATATTTATATGCCAAATAAAATTTATATATTGACTTTCCTGGAATAACATCTTCATTCTGAAAGACTTTTGCTTAACCGGAAAACCGTAAGAAATAGATAAAAAATTGCTGCATAAAATTGTAATTTATGTTCTTTACATTTTTATTGTGGACTTAAAACATTTCTGAGATATTCATTGATAATATTTCAATTTTAAAGCACCTATGCTATTCTCAAACAAAGTCCGTGTTTCTTTTGTTTCTTTCCTGGCAATGCAAAGAAGCAAACTTCAATGACAAAAGCATAGCGACATCTTTTAAAAGATTTGATTATCCCTTTAGCCTAGTGTATTCTCTTAATTCCCTTCTACGCGTAAGTAACTAAGTAATAACACCATTCTGCTAATGCTTATTTCGGAGTTGTTAAGAGTAACTGAAGGGAGCCCAGGAAATTCCTGGTTCAAATTCCGGGTATAATATTGAATTAATTCTACTTTCCCAAATACTATCCATAATTCACAGTCATTTTCCTTGGGATTTATACTTTTTCTACGTGTAATATATAGGAGAGTTGTGTCCCACAAAAATTTGATGTCGATATTTCACGGGAAAATTTTAAGCTCCCTGAACCAAAAACGTTTCTGTGTATGAATGTGAATGTGTATGTGTGTGTGAGAACAGCATAACTCAAAAACGAAAAATAATAGTCTTGTAACCATGGTACAGATTTTTGAAAGAAAATACCAACCCTAAATTGCCATTTACATGTAACATTTTTAAGAACTTTTGATTTTTTGAAAACATGACCTAACAATTTTGTTTAAAGTACCATATGTTCAAGATATTTTCATGACAAATAGACCACATATCTACATTTTCTGGGAAAAGACACTGAAGTAGCCTTCATTCTGAATAGCCGATAAACCGTAAAATATAGAAAAAATTTACAACACAAAAATGTAGATCTTATTAAGGCACAAAATTTATATGAACTTTTTTTTTTTTTTGGTAGTGTTTAACGCCCACTTTAACTACTTGTGCCACTGCAGGTGATTTATATGAACTAGTACACTTTTTGTGTATATAACCATTTCTGAAATATTCTTTGTTGGTTTAAATGTTTCAATATCTCTTAAGAAAAGAAATGCATGTATGTCAATAAATTATTAAAGGTCATTTTACAAACAGATGTTCTTTCCCGAAATTCAAGATACATTAGATATAACCTATTTGAGCCTACATTTATAATGACACAATTTATGTCTGAACACGGAAATTTTGATCATGTCTTGAACGATTTAAAATAGTCAAAACAGTGGCATATATGTCTGCTCTAAACCAATACAGAATGTTAATCGGTTACTCTTTACACGAAAGGAAACGGTTCACTCCACCATTACACCACATAATTAGAAAACAGTGTTGCTACTCAGAATTTAAATTTTTTGTCAGTAATATATTTAATTCGTTATAAACAATTACCTATATTTACCCATATATTTAATTTACTTAATACAGTTATGTAAATAACTATTTTATATTTCCCATCAATATGTTCCTACTGTTTTTATTTGTCTACTTACATTAATGTAAATTCCTTTTTGTGATTTGTATAGTAAGTATTACCGTTTATTATTGAAAAGTAAACATTGTTTACAACTATAGTTCCAATATACAATTGTAAAATAGGACTAACATTTTGAAAATTCAATAAATAAATATACTAACTGCCGGTAGGAGTGAAAGTTTAGAGGTCTAGGCAAGAACTTGTCTCCCATATTCTCTAAGTTTTGACTGTAAAGGGCAAACAGTTGCCTGAGCATTCGACAACCTAAAGCTTATATCTTTGGGTTTAATTTTTTCCATAAATATATGTTCCTAGCTGTTAATAAAATAATAAAACCTTACTACTGTGAAACTCTAACCATTACTTTTCAAAACCTTTCCGACTCTTTTAAAAAAGCTATATATAGTGATTTAAACGTTTTCAACTTTTCAAAGAGATATGAGTTTTGTGTATTATTATTGTTGTTATTATTATTATCATTATTAAAGGCGCCTTGTATTTATAAACGTTCAATACGTTTTACAATGACTACAAATAACTTATATGCGTCTTTTTAGCACTTAATCGCCATTTTTTCGCGTTTTTTATTTTCGTTCTCACAGACATATACGCTTAAACGTTCAAAATCTGCAATAATTTTAAAAAATGGAAAATGTTGAAATATTTATACTAATTACTAAAAATATGGAATAATGTACGTGCATGAGAATCATGAACAAAATTTGATGAAGAGTAAACACTTAAATTTTTAAAATTTATAGAAAAGTATTTAAAATATTTCTTTACAAATACTTTCCAAAGTTATTAAGAAGGTAATCATTTTCGCTACAAAAGATTTGTCGTTAGATTTTAAAGAAATGCCTGAGACTTACTACTTCCAAAGCAAGCATTATTTTATTCGATATCCCTCGTGTAGTTGTGGACGACAAACTTCAATTACTATATACGTCCAGGAATGTTTCAGGTCCTTTGGGGATATCATAGCAACTGGTGTGTCTCGCTCGCACTAGGCAGTGAGAAGAGGAGGGTTTAAAAGAATAAAACACTGTCTCCTGTTACACCAGGATAAAAATCCTGCATGTTGTTTACGTAAGCAGGCATGGTCAGGAGTAGATTGAAAATGGTAATATAGAAGATCCAAACACAGCTAAACTGAAACATATCTTACTCAGTTTACTTTTTAGGCCTTTTTATATGAATAGATGACTTGCTTAGTGTTTTCTTTATAAATGACTTTAAATAGCAAATATTTGTTAAAATGTTTGAACAAATCTGATTCCAATATTTAACATACTTGTATAAACATTTCGATAGCTGCTTTCATACTAGTGTGTATAGGTATTAATTGGAAAGCTGAATAGACTTGAAATCCGACACTAAAATCTTAAATTTAAGATGGATTGAGCATCTCGTCATGGCAGCTCAATGGTAGAGCATGGTATGTGGTGTTCTATGGTTAATATCCTAAATATTAATGTTTTATTTCTCAGTTACAAATATTTAGTCTGCTTACATAAAACAATTTTTATCCTATTATCAAATTATTGGAATAAACACATTCACCTTCTTGTTTTATAACGTTAAAACCATTAATTGATACATTCACATGATTTTATCTACCCCTTCGACAGTAAATTATTCTTGCAACGCCTGTGTCTACTTCCTGTTTGTCGAGAAAAAACGTTTGTATAAATAATTTTATGATATATTTTCCTTTAAATATAAAAATTATATAGCAGATTTAATGAGTCTAAGCGATATACAAACCAACCTGTTAAGATATGGTCGCTATGTGATGGTTTTGAATTCCGTTCCCTGTCCATAATCATGAAAAAATACCCCTATATAAGAACCCTGTTTAAAAAAAAGTATAAAAATTGAGAATTTAAACCAATAGCAAAGTAAACGCAACTCCATGACACGACAACCCACAAGGGACTATGGCCTACCCCGTTGCGTCCTCCATCTCGGCCCAAAGGAGTCATGAATGGGGTATAGTGCTGGAGGGTGAGACAGGATCAGCGCCTCGAATTCCTTCCTTCCGGTTCTCGATCTAGAGCAGCTACTTACTTCTCAATCAAGCTTAGCAAGCAGCTGCGCTACCACTGTGCTAAGGAGACGACCATTATCAAGAAATATTTTGGAAATAGTTAACTCTAAAAAATGTATTTGACATAAATGGCGTGCTTTAATGAGAACTATATATTTTTTATAGTAAGACCTTCATTATCTCTTACCTTCAACGGATTATACAAAAGTCATAGTAAAAGGACTTCAGAGGTCATGATATTGTAACAAATGTATTTATTGGCCCAACAATTAGTTACAAATGAAGTGTTTAAGTTACTGCTGCAATTCTCTAGGCGTTAAACAGTTTACAGTTTATGGCAGCACACCATCCATGGTTTGAGCACCACTGAGCGCTAACACTCCAGTCACTCACGGCACAGTACAATTCATAATACATCAGAAAAACCTCATTGCAGTTCTCCTTCTTTTTCATAGCAAGAAAATGACGGCTAAACATTTCTGGAAATTTCTCAAAAGTACTAGGAACCGAAGCTGGGAGAACCATTTCGAATATCGTGAAGAATCGTACCGTCGATGTGTCATGTTCCGAAGTCTCCTGCTGTCTCCTAATGTCTCACACTCCAGCTCCCTCCGCATTCCACATAAACAAGAGAATGGTAGCATGCACGGACGGCATTGCCACGGTATAAATTTCATTCGTCGTGAAAATATTTTAATCAACATTATCAAAATCATTTTGAGGACATCAACATTTTCGACATATTTTCACTGTAAAGTGTGATTTGGGGCAGAGGATTTTTTCCGGAAATGTTCGTGTCTTACCTTGGAACATACTGAACTTATTTTGAAAGTTCACATTCATCGTTTTGTATTTAACACTCTTCGTTTTTCATGGTTGTTTTACAGTCACACGGGCACACTCTCTCACACACGTGTACCTTTTAATAAAAATTCTGTTGTTTATTCCGAATGTCTCAAAATATATTTCCAGTTAAATATAATTTCGTCATCGAATTTTTGGGTGGAGTACATTACTTCTACTTTATGTATGGAGTAGCCAAAGCAAACATTAATTACCAACAGGGCCCGCAACTATGTTAACAATATTCATTGCATTTATGCTTTCTGTTTACTAACTTCTGTGTTTCTCTCTTTACTGAGTGCGCTACATATTTGTTTTTACTTCCTCTCTCACATGCATAGTAGATAGAGAAGGTATTTCATCACATCCTAAAATTCGATGCCGAAATTTCACCGGAATTATATGTTTTCAGGGCCTCGAAATAAAAAAGGATATGTTAAGAAAAAGCTCCGTGTATGTGTCTTTTAACAGCATAACCCAAAAACGAAAAGTCCATTTGATACCAAACTCGATTTAAGTTTATCTCCAATCACAATATATTTTTGCATGATACATTCTTTCTATTTTTCAAATTTAGCGTCCCTTAATCAGGAGGATGAATGACATCAGTGCTTAAGTTGCTCGAGATTTACCTTCTCAGGATAAAAGAAAACCCCTAAAAAAAGCCTTATCCGAACAATTCAGTCTAATTGAGATTCCAACTTGGCACCTCGAAAACTTTGATTTTCTCAAAACGACTAACAATGTTAATTAGAACATTACATGCACAAGGCATTTTCATGATAAATTAACTGCATATTTTGAATTTGGATTAAAATACTCAAGCATAAGGTGTGTTCATGAAATGAACTACATATTTTGAGTTTTGTGTGTGTAGTCTACAAATGATTTTCATTTAGGATGGATTTTGAATAATTGGTAAATTGTAAGTATCTTACTGGACAAAAGATGTAGATATTGATGAATCACACGATTTATGACAAAATACTTTAAGTTGAAATATTCCTTATTATTGGATAAATTTTCTAATAATCGAATTTCAGTACCGTCTCTTAGCGACCAGCTCTAAAGTGATTTGTTATTCGCTTTAATATGTGTATTTCCTTATTTCCTTCGTATCTATAAGAAAATGAATAGTAAAACCATTTTACCAATGTTTATCTCGATTAGGAAGAAATAATTAGAAGAACGAGTCTTTGTTATAATAGTTAGTTGCAGAATTGGTAATAAGTTATGAGAGTGTAACACATAGGATCATTTTTTCAAAATGATTTCTTTGTATAGCTCTCTTTAAACCATGTGATCATATCCAGGTGTTTCACTTGCGGAAAAACTGGTTGACTATAGTTTATTACCATTGAGCTATTTATTTCTATATTCAAACATACGCTCATTTACTCTCACATACATGCTTCCAGACCTCGTTGAGGGGATAGGGGTTTTTTTGGTTAAAGAAAAGTTCTTCGCCCCAACTGGGAATCGAACTTTGGACTTCAGGATAAGAAGTCAGCTTTCTGTCCACTTGACTACGGATGCAATACGCGTGTTATATCTTAGAAAATAAGTAATGATTATGCAATTTGAACCACACTGCAGACAACTGTATATAAGGAAGTATGTCCTGTATCACTTTTTACATGCACAAATTCTTCGGTTTATTTACTGCATAGTTATTATAAAACCCTCCTTAAGTATACCGAATAAGCTGCCATACAACTTATTCTACAAGCGAGTTTCTTTATTCTTAGTTGCTAAGAATATAATTGTTATCTTAAGTGCATATGTTAAGTTAAAAGTCAGTTCTTAAACCGAAGTCGAAAACATACCAGAATAATTAATCATTATTGTGTGGTGGTCCTACAGTCTTTAGAGTCCGGTTCACGGAAATTTGTAATTGTTGTTACTGTATTTTGGTATGTTTCTTTGTTTGATATTGGCGGAATCTTTTCACCATTTGTGTTCCCCATCAGTCCTACGTTTCCCAAAATCCTGTTGCTTTGTATTCGAGTCCGACACACAAACAAAGACTGATGAATAAAGAGCGTGGCTGAGGTGAGTAAAGGGTAAGGATAAGGTAACAATTTAATCCGAATTTATGATTGTCAACATTGCTTTCGCAGAATGTCTAATTGTTATAAATAACTGAGGGTCATGAACTAATTACTAGAACATTATGTTACTTTAGTTTCATAATCATATTTGTGTTACCCTCTACTTAACAAAAACATGCTTTAGGAATGCTTTTGCATGCTCGGTATATTTTGTGTGTATTGAACTTTAATTTACAGCGACGTATTTTGTAAGCATGATTCTAATACATATATGCAATATAGAGTTTAGGTGAATACACATATAATAAAAACATAAGTTGATTAGGACCAGCTGAAAAAGTCAATGACACAGCCCGGAATTGAACACGGTTCTCCCGCTCTCCGTGCGTTTGCTCTAACCGCCGGTATGGCATTCGATCTTCCAACTGTTTTTGCGTGTTTTACCAGGTTCAACCAACCAGTATGTCTCACTTCAGAGAACCTTCAGAATGGCGACTTACCATTGTAAATGCTTAGTATCCGGGTAATATTTACTATGTTCCTGCCAACATATAAGCTATTCTATTATAATTGTAATACTCCTCTCTCCTACATATTATTGAAAGGTATAATGATATACAATTAGTTGATTAGGACCAGTTGAAAAATTCAATGTTACAGCCGGGAATTGAACCGGGTAAAACACGCATAATCAGTTGGAAGATCGAATGCCATACCGGCGGGTTGTCACGGTAGCTCAAAGGTTAGAGTAACCACACGGAGAGCAGGAGAACCGTGTTCAATTCCCGGCTGTGGCATTGAATTTTTCAACTGGTCCTAATCAATTAATTGTATATAATTGTACCTTTCATTAATATGCAGGAGAGAGGACTATTATAATAAAAAGATAAATTAGTTTCATCCCACATCCTCTCTACGGAAACTTAGCAAAATTAGTACTTTCTATTTTTTGAAAAGGATTAGCTTTTGCTCCTTTCCTCAACAACCGGTGATAATATAATTAAAATAAGATAAGACGTATTTTGAATTATATATTTTAATGTCTAACTAAAACTTTCTGAGCCTCTGGTTCCATTCCGCCATCACGAAACAAAGGGCAAGCACATGTTACCAATCACGTCTTGCCTGGCAGAGGAGTGGTGCTATGCTACGTTCACAGATGTTCCTCATATCACTACGTTTCCGTGCACCGCACTGTACAGACAGGTACCTTACACTTGACTTACGGTAATCTTAGCCTAGGTAAAGAGTTTGAATATGCTGTTAACTCACACGGGAACAATAATCGTATTCTTTAGTTTCTATGTACCCACATCACCATCTAAAGTAATTTTAAAACTTTTTGAGACCAAAAGCAGAAAATATAATTGAATGTAGTGATCCAGTAATAATTGATGTTTAGTTATCTCTCCCAAATGCCTGATATTTTAGGAACTAATGCTGGTAACTTATCCTTCGCATCCCAATGCAAAGCGTTTCTGACGAATGCTAATATTAATTAAATTGCTTTCCCTTGATCTGTTTGTAATTAGAGAACAAGGTTATTCTGGAAACTTCCCCTATTATAGACAACGATATGATGCCACATCAGTATCAATTGGTGAGTATCAATTATTAATCAGACGCAGTCTCCAATTTGCAGTCTCCCTTGATGCGCTTTTAAAAATAGGGCATAAGGTATTCAAAAACTATTTTGTCCCTTGCTAGAGAATAGGGATTTTCAGAAGACAAATAGTTTCAAGTGCATGTCGCGGTCATGATTTATAATAGCGGTTTTAACCATGAAAAAAGAGCAGTTAACCTTTCTGCTTGGCATGATGAGAGGAGATATTTTAATGGCTATATGTCATAATGTGCACATACTACATAATTGTATCATGTGTTAAATTTATAGTCGGACCGTTCGCGTGGTTCGCTTTCACTGCATTGACCTTGGTATTTTTCCATAGGGCACTAGCGGTGAATGACTAGCTCAAGGCTACGTTTATCAGCCATGTTGTACTGCTTCAGTTTTTGCGTTTAGTTGGATCTGTAAATAGTACAGATTTTTGATGTACATCTCAAAAATAAACGTTTATTCAGGACATCTCTGTTGTCTGTGAATTACATTACATTACCTATTCTTATTATACCTACCAAAAAATTCACTGTTTAACAAATAATTTTACATGTTACTTATACATGCATAGGCTAAAACCGAATCATATAACAGATATGTAGAAAATTCTAAAATAAATGTCCTGATATTCCAGTTTCAAGTAAGAGCAATTATTAAATGTCTATTAATAGGTTTAGGTAAACGGGATCATTGGATGCTAAACCTAAAAGGCGAATAAAATGTTGTGACAGTGAAAAATGACGAAAATTTGTGTATCATTCTAAAGCTCTCTAAAGTTACAAGCAAGTTAGTATTCTAAAATATGTCCATAGATCTATTAAGGTTTTAAAATTGAAACTCTACAGAGTGACAGTTGTTTACAAATTACAAATTCGTGACGATAACAGTTCCTCACTGGTACACGCTGCTAAATATGAGAGATGACGACCCTTTCAACCAAGCAGCTTTCTAGTTTCCATAGGGAATACTCTTTCCCTTGAACAAGCATCGGAACCATCTGTCCGACATCGTTCTGCGCCATGAAACAAAAGTACACTTGAAGCATAAAAAGGAGAGTAATTATGCAAAGAAATCCTAGCGTTCGCCTTATGACTGCGTAAAGCCAAGATGGGAGGCGAAACCGGGCACTCCCGAATGTCAGCCTCCACGGTAACACAATATTTCTTGTTTGCAACCACTTGATTTCACTCTGTTTAAAGCATTTAAGATAAATACAATTTTATGGATTTATTCTAGAATTAAACATTATTTGTATAGAATATGTTATGTTGATCAACGCGTTTTACTATTCTAAGCTTTTAATCTCTGCATTTAGAAGTTACGCATTAACCACTATATAGCAGTGGCAGTCTAGAAAATGACATGCGAGTTAAACCGAAAATCAACATTCTAACAGTTAAAACATAGATATGTGATAACATTCTACTCCTTCAGTGATTTTTTCACATCATCTTTGCTCTTATTCAATTTGAAACCTATTCTGCACCCAACTATTCTCACCAAAGCTTATTCTTTCATCTACTTAATCCAAATCAAGAATTACACATTATCAGCAATGTTTTTATTTCATATTTCCTTCAAGGTGCAAGGGAATAAGGAAACACACTATGTTAAAGCAATCGTTAAATATTTTACGGGCTGCTAGCTATGTAGTGGCTTTGGAATTCCGTCCTCCTTTCATGAATAGGAGTAAAATCTCTGGGAAATTATTAACTCCAAAGAATATATTTGACGCAAATGTTTTTTTTTAACCAGATCTATATTTTTAGTGTCATTTAGTTTTTTTTTTTTTTTTTTTTTTTTTTTTTTTTTTTTTTGTCTATCTGTTACTAGTTACCAATTATAACAATGTAATCTAGAATGCAGAAGACTTCACAAGTCACTCGCAGCAAATTCATATATATTTTATTGGTCATGTAAATGGTATTGTAATAAGAGCCACTTTGAATAGAATAAACACTTGGAAAAAAGTATTATATGTAGGATAAAATGGGGTCGTGGGATTTTGTTGAAAATCTTCATATCGCATCCTTGAAAATGAGGATTCGGTGAAATCTGATATCAGCCTTTTGGATGGAATACGATAATTCCCTTACTTACCACACATGGTAGAGAAAGTAAAACGCATTATAATGTGTTCAACTAATTAAGATTAAATAAATAAACTAATGTTAAGTTGTTCTCACTTCTGTTGCCAACGAGCTGATCTATTGTTAAGCTAAGAGAACTTTCTAAGAGGGTATGCATTTGTGAGGCAAGAATCCAAAATCAGTTAAACTGATTGAGAATATGTAATGGTCGTTTAGGGCTGATCTATGTGGAACGAGCTGCTAATTGTTTTAAAATGAGTAGTCAACTGTTCCGGAATTTAAGCACGATAAATTGTAACGCTTCCTATAAAATCTGCTACCTCTCAGAGTATTAAGAACTTTACATTGGTAAAACTGTTTCCCTAGTAAATGTAACGTGACCCGCTAAATTCTCTACGGCTAATCCCTTAGCGGACACTGCAAAGGTGGTGATAAGCCGAGCGCGGTACAAAAATACAAACTTGTATCAACTTTGAGGCTAAGAAGCAGACCACGCTCTCATTTACTGACCTTAGCCACTACTTCACCAAAGTACCCTTCAATGCAGGTCATAGTTTGCGCCAAACCTTTAGCTCTTTATTCACATTTATGACAGGATTTTCTACCTTTTGACTTGCAAAATAATGAGAGAGAGCAGAAGAGGTAACGTTTGAGAGATTGCAAGTTAACAGCGCTAATGGTGATTGCATGAGGCACTGCGTTTGATTGATACAGGGATTGATGAAGCCTGTCAGATGTGCATGCAACTAGACGGAATATCGTATACTTTACTCTTGCAGTGTGCGACATACTAAATGACTTGGCGCTGAATTGAAGGAGAAGGCCGAATTGAATGGTCATGCCGCTGCGTGACACAAGTTCACACGAAACAGTTCTCGCTAGGATACTTGCAACGTCTGATGGAATTTTTGAGATGCGCGATAGGCTAGGGAGCATGCGCCATTATTTTCTATGAATGTTGTGCCTCTATTTACTGTGTTGGTATTCACTTTTAATGAAAGACCTTTAATGGAAAATAACACCTTTAATGAAAGAAAACTGTTGACTAAAGATGATACTTACCTACCTTAACTACAACTATAATGAATATAAAGTTAATGTACACAAACCATACTTAAGGCGATGCATTTGCAGTATGTAGCTTATACCAGTTATTATACAAATACTCTAACGATTTTGAATAAAATACCGTATATTAAAGTTATTTACCTGACAAATAAAATGTATATTTTGAATTTTCTGGGAATAGCCTCTGAAGATTACTTTATTCTAGATGAATTTTTCATAACTACTAAACCGTAAGAGATGGACAAAAACTTAACCCACAAAAAATGTAGAGCACGTTAAAACACACCATTTATGTTATATACATTTTTTCGTGGAGTTGATCGTTTTTGAGATATTCCTTTTTCTTGGTTTCATATTTGAAAAACATAATTTTCTCATACAGGAATTTGTCAACTCCCGTTAATACAAACAAAGGAACATCAGTCACATAGCAACCAGCTTTTGGCTTTCACTTTAACCTATGGTACTCCCTTATTTCGCTTCTACTTACAATAAAGCAAGAAATAAGACTATTTCTGCTAATTTTTCTCGATTAGCATGAAATAAATAAAAGATAAGCTTATTAACAATAATAATTTATAGAGATATAAACAAAGTCATGTGAATGGAACACATCAGATTTTTTCCACTTGCATACTTAAACTACCAATTAAGTAAAGGTATAACTGAATAGCCCATTAATAGACACGCCCAACTTTAAACATGTTTCCTTTCAAGCGTTTTTTCGACATGTTTTAATTTATCTACTATGTGAACTGCACATAGTAGGTAGAGAAGGTATTTCTCTTCACCGGAAATACATGTTTTGATGACCCCTAATACCCAATAAAGCATTTTAGAGAAAGATCTATATGTGAGTGTGAACATAAGCTTTTTAAAAATAATTTTATGCAGAGTTACAGA
This sequence comes from Hymenopus coronatus, assembly GCA_030762935.1. Classification (NCBI taxonomy): domain Eukaryota; kingdom Metazoa; phylum Arthropoda; class Insecta; order Mantodea; family Hymenopodidae; genus Hymenopus; species Hymenopus coronatus. Next base: position 36,380,352 of record CM060889.1, on the reverse strand, counting down.
GAAAGACATGTGAATGGAACACATCAGATTTTTCTTTATGTAGCACATTAATATATGTGTATTTTCTGTTATGATTTTTAACTGTGTGTTAGAATAGCTAACTCACACCACTGTTGCTGCGAATATCTGTCCCTTACTGCAGGAAGCTAGGTAGTAAGCCATTCGTATAACGTATTCTTAGTACCAGCATAGTTTCCCTGTGTGCCATTAGCAAGAGGAAAAGCGGTAGCGAGTTTAGTGCGGCAGAAACAGTTATCCAGAACGTGATGTCTGTCGCTTTTAGTGGCAAGCTTGTAAAGTGACACCCACGGGGGTAGGATGTTGCTTCTGGTCCACTAATTTCCTTATGGAAGGTTGCCGTCGCGTCTCCCACATGGCTTGCTTCGCTGCCTTGTTTATCCATGAAGTATACTATGCCATATACTTGAGTTTATTAACAACTTTGAATTTAGCTTCAATGTTTCCACGCATTTACCCATGTGACTCTGTTGCACACGTTTTTCTAACACGCCCGGTGAGGAACCTTTTTACTTTTTCTAGCCCCAAATGTACAATGTACATAGGGATAGAGAAAGTATTGTAATGCACCCAAAAATTAGACACCAAGATCTCACCGGAAATTGTGTGTGTCTGTGGACAGCATAGCCCCAAAACAAAAAGACCGTTAAATACCAAAGTTGGCATTTAAGTTTAGTATCTTCCAAGAATGCGACACGAAGATTTTAAAAAAAAATCCCCCCACCACAAACTACCCTTTACATGGAAAAAATATCGAAAACTTTTATTTTCTTAAAAATGGCTCTAACGATTTTGATTAAAGCCCCGTATAAAGCTATTTATGTCAGAAATAAAATGCATATCTCGAATTTTTGGGAATAGCCTCTGAAGATCTCTTTATTCTGGATGAATTTTGCTGAATTTTGCTTAATTGCTAAACCATAAGAGATGGAAAAAAAATGTAACACACAAAAAATGTACCTTATGACAAAACACACAATTTTTGTCCTTTACGTTTTTATTGTGGAGGTAACCGTTTTCGAGATATTCCTTGTTATTCGTTTCAATTGTGAAGTACTTAAACTTTTCTCACACAGGAAGTGTCTGTTTTTCTTTTTCTTTTACTCCTGGCCAAGCAAAGAAGTGATTTACTTTTAAAACATTTGACAATCACTTTAGCTAAGTGCATTCCCTTATTCCCTTCTACTTATAAGAAACTAAGTAATAACATTCTATTAACATTTATCTTGATTAGCATTGTGTACAAAGAAGAATAATCTTTTGTAGGAGTTTTGTAGATCAGCTAGAGAAAGTCATGTGACTGTAACACATCAGATTTTTTAATTCAATTAGAATTAAATTAAACACATTGTAAAAGAACAATATATAGTTAGGGTGGAAATGAAATGAAAGTTGGTGAACGCTTATATTTCTAGACATTATTTAACATGTTTAATATAATTACTCTAAGGAAACCTGTTTGTGTAAAAGCAGAGAGAACAATTCTAAGTAATTACGAAAATACTTCATAACATTACGTCATCGATTATAACGGCAGCTAGACTGAGAAATGTGTGTTCAAATTGAGCTGTAAATATGACTATATTATTTTGAAAGAAAACTTTCAGCTTTACCTATTTTGGGATTTCCATAATGAACAAAGCATGTCACAAAATGCAGTTAAAAAGTGACATAACAAAGATCAAAATTAATTCCTAATAGCTAAATATACAATAAGTGTAAAGTAAATTAAGATTACAAAATGAACATCTCTGTCCTCCTGAAAAAGAGCTGTACATTTTTAAGTTGGAACGATGATAATTTTCCTGATTAGCATGTTAATCTTTATTATGTGAAAAACGTAACGAAATTTTTCTGCTAACAGATATTTGAATTTGCCTTTATTGTAAATTTCTACTTAAATAAAAACAAACATAGTGACATGTTGAAGAGTTATAGAAGTAATATGATTAAGATTCACACTATTTGAACTTACCCACTTGTAAGTACTAGGGGAGTGTCAGTCCCATATACTTGAAGGGTAAGCCGACGTAATGTAATTGTTTGAATGAATTAACAATATTAATGATATATTTGCTCTTTGACCAATTGTTCAAACAAAAATTCAAAGCAAGAATAAATGTATTTAAGAATAAATTTTGTATTTTTAGTTGGGCAGAATATATAAATGATTTGATAAAATATGTAAAAAGCCTCTGAGGCTTCGAGGACTTTTTCTTTGAACAGTTGACTGCCTAGGCCAAATCTTTCGCAGAGACGGACGAAGAAGCTGGGAATAGCGCCTCTCACATGAGTCATTAGGCCTATCTTTACTGAGCTGAGGTTGTATTTCTTCAGGTTGTAAGGAACTGCTGGCTCCTAAATCACGCGATTTCCTTCGTGTCCTTCGTGTAGGGTCAATAATGTACGCTGACAAGAATCGAATGATTCAAAATCTTCTCGGGCTTCTAGCCAGGTAAAAACTTGGCTTGACACCAACGTTTCGAAGAAGTGCATCTTCCTCGTCTTCAGGGTGAACTGATCATCAGAGGAAGATGCACTTCTTCGAAACGTTGGTGTCAAGCCAAGTTTTTACTTGGCTAGAAGCCCGAGAAGATTTTGAATTAACACGTCGCCAGGAAAGCTTCAGTTCTTATTTTAGAATCGAATGGTATGGCAGACATGTCAATTCTCCTACAAGAGCCCTCCGGAAAAATTCTATGAGTCTCTTCGTGAACTCGGAATGTTTTTTACAGGCTTTCAGCAATGATAAATCTAATTCTATGATTTATAGGATTACAGAGAGTCTCGCTGTAATCACAGCACTCGAGAATTTCAATGTCACTTTCGCAGCGACGACTACGGTTTCCGTCTAGGTGCTTTATTGGTACAAAAATAGCGGAAAAACGTTACCGCCATCTTGATGGCTAGTTTCCAAATAATTAGTGATGAGGCAGTCTGGTTACGGAAACCATTTGTTTGCAGGTGTGTACTATGTATACGGGATGAGAAGTAAATAAGCATAAATAATTTTATATTTAGCAGAGAACAGTGCATATAACTCATAAGTGTATCTCATTTTGTCTGCTTACTAATATTATAAGTAATGCAAACATTTCATGGTCTAAAGTGTTTTGAACGGATCCGAGCTATTATCTCTGCTGTGTCTCTGCTCACCTATAGTCGGAAGGAAAAGGTCAGAGAGCTGAGGAGGGTCTATTGTGTGTCCTGTTACGTAAACAACCGAAAATCTGAGGTAATGGCCACTATAACGCCATCGTGAAATTCTCCTCATGAACATAACTTTAGAAAAATAGCAAAAAAGAGAAAGCAAACCGCAGTTACTCACCGATACAAATATTTGCACCTTTTACCTCCTACACTATAGTGCAACACCTTTTCTTAAATGTCTGGTATCTGGTTATTTACACCGTTATGTTAAAACAAACCTTTGTTTTGCCTGATAAACTTCGTTAACATGTGTTAACATGTAGGTTTCTTGATCTCTGAAGACTTTTGCAGGATATCAAATAAACAGATGGTAACATAAAATGTGGTCTGAACAAACCAATTGTGCAAGCAACAAAAATGTACAAGAAGGTAACTGGCATTAGCACTATGCTTTCTCTGTAACGTAGAATTGCGGCACACATTCTTCGAGCTAACATACAACATAATCCCGAGAAGTTTTATAATTTCTACAGATTTTATTTAACCTAAGCATTCTATATCCAGAAAAAGAAAGTTTTCACTGATTGTATGTTTGTGTGAACAAATGTTTGAATAGGATATGCTATAAAATAATGTCATAGATGATTCAGACACTGTTTAAGGATAACCGATGCAGGAAAATATTTTGAAAGATATTTCAGTAGTGTACGAAGAATTATTTATTCACACAGCATTTTAAGTAACTGGAAGGCTTTAAGAGACAAATAAGGAATTACTAACTTAAAAATATAGAGCTTCTTAAATATATACTAATATATGACAAAAATAAAAATTTCTGATATTATAATGGTCACTATTTTAGTATGAATTTTTTAGACACTTTAAACACCGTTTTTGGAATTTCTACTGTTCTTTAGTTTCCTTAAGCTCAAGCAGAGGATATATAATACCACGGCGACTATATTTAAAACAGTTTTTGCTTAAAACAGCCTCCTGTTTGTGTATACCAGCAACAAAGTTGTATATTGTAACTATTTCTGTCGGCTGTCATCATGATTGACAAGTAGGTAAGGAATAAAAATGCTATGATGTTTTCCTCTGCCCATTATCACTTATTTTGTAGTGTTTCTACAAACTTTCTTATAAAAAAGAATTTTTACTTTATCCAGCATGTATGTACAATGTACATTGTGGATAGAGAAGGTATTGTATTCGACCCAAAAAATCCGATACTGAGACTTCACAGGAAGTATATGTTTTGAGACCCCTTGAATCCAAAACGATGCATTTTTAGAAACATGTGCGGTATGTGTCTGTGCGTATCTGTGGACAGCAGAACTCAAAAATGAAAGGTTTGTTAAATTTCAAACATAGTATTTAAGTTAAGTATCTTCCAAAAATTCGACAAGAAAATGTGCACCCCAACTACTCTTTACCTGGGAAAAAATTGGAGCATTTTGATTTTCTCTAGAATTACTCTAATAATCATGATTAAGATATTTATCTGCAAAATAAAATTATAGCTTAAATTTTCTGGGAATGGCCTTTGAAGACCTTTTCGTTCTCTTTGACTAGTACAATTGTTTCAGAAATTTTCTTCGATAAGCTCACTTTTTCACATTTTTTCTGGCTCAACCTAGGTTTCTTGATTGGTCCAACAGTTTTCTGCAGTAAAAATGTGGGCTTACTTGCTCGATTTAATTAAAATATTCAGATATTCTCTCTACTATTACAGCATGTTTATTTTTTTTTTTTTAATTTGTCAATAATGGGACAAAAGGTCGTCTCCTTATCGCGGTGGTAGCGCAGCTGCTTGCCAAGAGGGAGACCTGGGCCGGGGTGCACTCAGCCTCGTGAGGATCTACTTGATGGAGAAGTAGCGGCTTCAGGTCATAAGGACCGCATTAACCGGCCGGGGGTTTCGAAGCGCTGACCACGTCTTATCCTCCAATACTGCACCCCATCTATGATGTATGTCATGGACCGTAATGGGGCACGCAGCGGCCGGACGGTAGGCCAAGGTTCCTTGTGAGCTATCATCGTCCATGGAGATATAATTAATCATATGACATCCTTTCTCTGTGGCTAAAAGAAGAGATAAAAATAGTCGAGTTAGACGGAATTTCGAGCTATCGAGAGTGGGATTCTACCTTTTAATATAATGTAGACGACATCTCGCGCAGTATGACACCATAGTGAAACTATTGTGAGTGCAACCCCGAAAGGCATGGATGGAATGAAGGAGTCATAAGACACAGAAGCGTGCAGAGGTCTAACATTAACTTTGAACACCCACACACATCATAGAGAGCAATCCCAGGAAGAAGGCGTAGCGATTCTGGGATGTGATATCTCTCTCTCCCTCCCTCTCGCTCTTTCTTTCTGGTGCTCGGAGAGGAATTTTCCAGACCACCCGCTGACACTGTAGAACCTGAAAACACACCTGAAAATGCCGAGGAAATGAAACGCGAGGAAGTGAAGAGAAGAGGCGTGCTAGAATACACCACCCCAGCATTCGCCTTGACGACCAGGGGAAAACCACAAATACTCCTATGGTCAGAGTAGTCACCCGCCGGGAATCAAACCCAAGACTTCCTGAATGCCCAGATTTCTTTAAGTAAACATCAAAATTCAAGTAGATTGTGAGGAATGAAAGTATAACGTAGCATTATTGCCCATTATTGTGGAATATACTGAAATATCGAGGTTCAAATATCACGAATAAACTTTTCACACATATTTCCTGCTTATTTCATTAACATAATCAAAACCTTTACATTCTATTACATTTATCGCTTTATCATTTTAATTGTTATTCTGCATATGCTATTAAAATTTAATCTCTATGCAAACTGTCTCATGTAAACATTTCACAAGCAAAATACGACTCCCAAAACTCGATGATTGGTTCTACAAAACGCTATCAAGTTCTCTCGCAGATATTACCATAAATGAAAAAAAGTAAACAAAGTCATATTCCGACGCAATGGCTTAAATGTACAAACAAAACGTTTCACATATTTACATCCATTGCTTTTATTTTTATGCAACGTGAATAAATCTCTGCGGTTATTATTCCGTAATTTCCGCTTGGTTGGCAGTCGGTCATTGTGTTTAGGTCTGTGGGAAGCGATACGAAATTGCCAGCGCTGTCGAGCGTGGGGTGTTTTGCGGTTGCTCATTGATATTTGAACAACGCGCGAGGAATGTATAGCAAAGCTCAGTCTCCTTTGTGTGCGCTATTTAGACCGTGATGCTGCCTCAACTTGGATGTGACCGGCACTTTCTGTTTTTCTTTCTTTTAATAAGTCCATTTTACCCTTTCTGGAAATGCAGTTGCACAAAACTATTTTCCTATTGTTGTAGAAAAATCTGCATCTAATGTTTCTGCAGAACTATTCATCTGCAGTGGGTGGGTAGTGCTGAAGTTCTCAATTATTATTTTTTTTCAAAATGGTTTCACATCTCTATACAAGTATGGCAACACGTACTATACACATAGTGTATAGAGAAGTTATTGTATTGCACCCAAAAACTTGATGTCGATATCTCACCAGAAATACATGTTTTGGGGTTCCGTGAGTCCGAAAAAAACGGTTCCGGGTGTATGTGTGGACAGCACTGATCAAAAACGAAAAGACCGTTAAATATAACACTGGGATTTTGGTTTAGTATGTTCCAAGGATGCGACACGAAGATTTTGACGAAAATCCCCCGACCCCAAACTACGCTTTACATGGACATTTTTTTCGAAAATTTTCATTTTTTCAAACATGCTTTAACCGATTATGATTAAAATACTTCTTACTAAAGTAATTTCCATCAAAAAATGTATATCTTACATTTTCTTGAAATACCCTCTGAAGGCATCTTTATTCTGGATGAATTTTGCGATAGACAAAAAATTTTTTCACAACAAATATAGAGCTCGTTGAAACACACAATTTATGTTATATATATTTTTGCGTGGAATTAGCCGTTTTTATATATTCCTTATTATTAGTATCACTTTGAAAATACTTATACTTTTCTCGAGAATTTGTCAACTCATGGCCCTACAAACAAAGGAATTTCTATCACATAGCAACCAGCTTTAAAACTTTTGACTATTGCTCCAGCCTGTGGTATTCCCTTATTTCCCTCCTACTTACAAAGAATCAAGTAATAAGACTATTTTTGCTAAGTTTTCTCGATCAGCATGAAGTAAATATAGTAATATTTTAAACAATAATTTGTTGCACAGATGTCGAGAAAGTCATGTGAATGCATAATCAGTTTTTTTAAGCTTGATAAGTATAGCAATGTAATAGCTGAAGATGAAGATTTGTAACGCGGTAGGAAATGCATGTTGATTAAACAGTGAGCAAAGTTGGACAGAAAGATAAACAGTTAAAAAACTAATCTACAACTACGAATGTATACACTATCCATTTGCCTTCCTGCCGTCCTACCATAACAGCAAACAATATTGTGTTACATTCACATGACTTTTTCTACATCTCAGTAACAAATTATTGTTAAAAAACTTATGCATCTAGCAACTTCATACTAATTGAGATTAACATTAACAAGAATGCTTTACTGTAAGTAGAAGGGAAATACTGGAATACACTAAGCAAAACGATGGTAAAATCTTTTAAAAGCTGATGGCCATGTGGATGAAATCGTTTCTTTGCATTGTCAGGAGTTGATAAATTTCCGTATGTGAAAAGTTTTAAGTACTATTTTAAAACGGAAACCAATAACAAGCATTATCTCAACTTTACGTAAAAATGTGTATGACATAAATTAGTTTTAAAAGTCCTACATTTTTTGCAGAGAAACATTTTGTCCGTCTTAATTATTTTACTAGTTATGCAAAATCTGGCAAAATTCATTCAGAACAAACAGGTCTTCAGAGGCTATGCCCAGAAAATTTAAGATATGCATTTTGTCATGTAAATATCTTTAATATGCAGCATTGTAATCTAAATTGTTAGAGCCAATTTTGGAGAAATCAAATTTTCCCAATTTTTGCCATATAAAGGGTAGTTTGGGGTCGGAGGATTTTCCTCAAAATCTTCGTGCCGCATACTTGAAATATACTAAACTTAAATACCAAATATGGTATTTTACCAATTTTTCGTTCTTGATTTACCGTGTTCACAGACACATAACACACTGACACACGGACACACTGACACACACAAACCTTTTTCTAAAACTGTTTTTTATTTTACAGGGGACCCTAAAACGTCGATTCCCTGTTGAAGTCTTGGTATCGAATTTGTAGTGGAATACAACACCTCTCTATATGCTATGTACATTGTACGTGAATAGAAATTACACCTTGTTTTATTCAGGAGACCCTAAAACGTGTATTTTTGGGTGAAATGCAACACCTTCTCTATACACTAGGTACTTAGTATGTGTACAGAAAGTAAAATGGGCACAATCCTTCAGAACCATATGTACGCAATGGTAAATAGACATATAAGTGAGCTCTGAAATTAAATACTTTATTATGGAAAAAAAAAGGACTGTTGCATTCTTAATTTTCAGACTGTACTCCTCCTTTGGTTTGTTTACGACGGAAGTCCTCACAGACACTGGACGTGTATGATGTGTATACAAAAGCAACCTGACGACAACCGCAACAACACACCTCTTTGAACTTTCATCTTCTTCAAGAATGTCAAATTTTTATTTACATTTTTCTGAAATATTTTCCTATATTAAATAATTCAATTTTTCCACCTTCTCCAAGCGAGATAGCTTCGAGGTAATGGTCCCGGCTTGCATTCGAGAGCTTCTTGGTTTCGATTTCCCTCCACCGCTCACTAGGACATCTGACTTTCGTGATTTTCCCTGGTCGCTAGCTAAATGCAGAGTTTTCCGTCTACGTGCTTTCCCTTCTCTCACTTCCGTTTCGTTCGTCTTCTTTTCATACTTCAGGTGTGTTTCTAGCTAACATAGTGTGTAACAGTGCCAGACAGATGACGTAGATGCTTGTTCCAAGGAAAGAGTTTTCCGCTGTCCCTGAATGCTTGGCGCTTGTCGCCTATTTTGTCCCGCTATACCCTGATACACCCTATACTCATTTATGTCTTCTAATTATACATATACTAAAACTGTAAATGGTCCATTCTGTATTAAAAGTATAAATTAGTGATTTACTACCCGTTTTATCGTTCCTCAGGTTCACCAATTTAAATGGAAATTGTATTGCATAATCTGCACTCTAGTTTTCAATGATTTTATTCATTCCCACAGGGAAGCTTTATCTTACCACTATGTTTACATTTTAGATCGTATATTTTGAAGTTTAAAATAAGTAGCACAAAGAAGCCTTATTTTCTCTAGCACGCATGTACACTCTACATAGTAGATAGAAAAGGTACCAAAAGATTCGATACTGAAATTTCACTGAAAAAAACGACGTATTTTAGGCTCCTCTGAATACAAGAACAACATTTTTAGAACTATTTCTAGACAGCATTACTCAAAAATTAAAAGTCAGTTAAACAGGAAAGTTGGTTCTTTCTTCCAAAGATGCCACACCAAGATTTTCAGGAAAATCCCCGCACCTCCAACTAACTTTCACATGGAACATTTTTCGAAAATTTTTATTTTCTCAAAAGTTACTCCAGCAATTTTGATTAAAATACCACATAATTAATATGATTGTAAGACAAACGAAGTCTATTTCAGGAATTTTCTGGGAAAAGCCTTTGAGGACTTTTTCATTATAGATAACTATTGTATAACTTTGGTATAACTGGTAGACGTAAGAGATAGACAAACATTTATTCACAAAAACTATAGATCTCATTAAAGCACAACATTTATGTCAAATACTTTTGTTCGTGGAGTTGACCATATCCGAGATATTTCTTATTATTCATTTCAGTTTTAAAATACCTAAACTTTTCTCATACCAGAATGTGTCAACTCCTGACCATGCAAGAAAAAAGTTTCGATCACATAGCTACAAATTTTAAAAGATTTTACTATCACTTTAGCCTAGTGTCTTATTTGTCTTTTACTTACAAGGAAGTAATTAATACAACCATTTTACTATCTTTTGTCTATCTTTATTAGCACGAAGCATTAACCTTTGAAAGAATAACCTGTTGCAAAATAGCTAGAGAAAGTCATGTGAATGAAACACGTCTGATGCTTAAACTGTAATAAATGCATTGTTAGGATATGTCCGTGAGGTAACCTCGACTTACTGTTCTGAAAATGCCTGTGTAATAAAATTACGTAGTTTTAGAAAGCATGGTCTTCAGTAAGGTACAAATTTTCCTATTTGGACACTTATAAAGATTATACATCCTATGTTTTTTATGAGAAACGATATTCAAATGGAGAAGAGGTCCAATGAGGAATATTCGGTTGGCTCCCGTTTTTTTTTTTTTTTTACACTTATTTTGTGCTTTTTGGGTCATAGCTGTAGTGTTCTTTTTCTACAGAAACATAAATACCTCTACAGTTTAAAATATATTCCCATACAACGCACGATTGGTCATAATTTTAGATGACTATCATGAATTGAACACACTATTGAGAAGCTTCAGATAGCAGAGTTTTGTATGCGCTATCATGTGAAACAAAATCAGATAAGTTTTGTATGACAACCTAAAATGCCAATAATTGTCACTCTGTGTAGTTTTAGCGACAGTTCAACTCCACTATTAAAGCACCAATGGAATGGCCAAGATTAGGCAACTTTAACAAATCGGGTCATCTGACTGGAGCCTTACTGTCGAAAAGTCCAGCTGATGTTAACTTCTTTGAAATCTTTGACGTTTAACCTTCACTTTTAATAACTGTCAGTTCCACAGCTATACTTTCAGTTAATTCAGTTACAATGTTTATTTAAACTTTTATCCAGCTCTTAATGCATTTAGTTAAAAAAAGGAGTGAAAATAATCATTACTTGTATTTCTTATGTATGAGGTGAGTGAAATAACCTTAAATAAAGTAACCGTTTGTTTCCATTTCATATATTACTTGTTAAAAGCTGAAGGAAAGTAATTTTTCCAATTTCCATTGTTGCTATCGATACTTGAGTGTAGATACGGTCGGCCATGTCATAATTCAAGATGCAGTGAAGAAAGAAAGAAAAAAAAAAGGTAAATAAATATGGTCGAGAAGTAACATGAGAAGTAATTAATTACAGCCATAACCTGATAAAATCTCTCTTCCTGCATATTATAAACTATTAATAGTCTATTTCACTGAATTGTCTTATCAAATACAACACGTGTTTTCATTTATCAGGGAAATTATCGACAAGATGAGAACACTTGTGGTATTACTTATGAATATTTTCTTATTTCTTGCAGTAAGTGAGGGAAATAACTGTGAACATATTTTAAGAAAATGAGGATATTAGAAGTAACTAAATTTGATGCTTTCTATTTAGGTAGAAATCCATATTGAAACTCCTCCGGATTCAAGTAATATGAATTTTCTTATATCATGAAGTATTTACATTAAATTGTTAGTTTAAATGTGTCCCAGTCTTGTATTACTATACTCGTATTACTTAAATTCTTAGTAGTAGTTAAATGTGTATATTAAGAAATTGAATGAGATAAATTTTGTTATTTATAATCATAATCTAATCGATCAGGAGATGATCGAAGCCGCAGCAAATGCTAATTATCTGGAGTTCTAAATTGGATAATATTTATCAAGTTAAATTTTAATTGATATAATATAGGAAATACATTTGCACCAATAAATGTGGTTTTGTTTCAAACATAAACTCTATAATATCAAACCTTTCCATGCATAAGATGCTTTATTGAACTAATTAAACTAAGCACATATTTGGTGCTATATATTTCATATTTTGAAGATATTATCTTAAAAAATATGATGTGTTCCATTCACATGACTTTATCTACATTCTGCAACAAATTATTGTTAAAAAGTTTATGCCTATATTTACTTTATGCTAATCGAGAAAAAATTAGCAGAAATATTCTTATTACTTGCTTCCTTGTAAATAGAAACGAAATCAGGGAGTACCATAGGTTAAAGTGATAGTCAAAATCTGGTTTCTATGTGACTGAAGATCCTTTGTTTGTATTGATAGGAGTTGACAAATTCCTGTATGAGAAAAGTAAGTTTTTCATAGTTGAAATAAAAAACAAGGAATATCTCAAAAACGATCAACTCCACGAAAAAAACTGTAAATAACATAAAAATTGTGTTTTAACGTGCTCTACATTTCTTGTGGAGTAAGGTTTTATCTTAAGTCTTATGGTTTAGCAGTTATGCAAAATTCCGTAAAATTCGTTCACAATAAAGTAGTCTTCAGAGGTCATTCCCAGAAAATTCAGGATATACATTTTGTTTGTCAGGTAAATATCTTTAATATATGATATTTTAATCAAAATCGTTAGAACCATTTTTGAGAAAATCAAAATTTTCGAAAAATGTTCCATGAAAAGGGTAGCTTGGGGTTGGGGGATTTTTCTCAAAATGTTCGTGTCGCATCCCTGGAATATACTAAACTTAAATACCAAGTTTGGTATTTTACCGACTTTTCGTTTTTGAGTTATCGCGTCCACGGACACACTGACACACGGACATACGGACACACGAACACACACACGGAACTTTTTATGAAAATGTTTTTTTTTTTTTTTTGGATACACGGGACTTTAAAACATATATTTCCGGTGAAATCTCGGTATTGAATTTTTGGGTGGAGTACAATACCATCTCTATACACTATGTACATAGTGTGTATAGAGAAAGTAAAAATTGACAGCAATCTCAAAGGAGCTGTTGGGCAGAAATGAACCTTTAAAATGTTTGACGAATAAGATGATGTCAGAGTATAATAAATACATGCTGTGTGATTCAAAATGTTCTTAGGTAGTGTATAGAGAGATACCAGCAATTATACAATTTGATCACAGCCCTTTGAGACACTGGAAGAGGGAGACAAGGATGTCACATGGCTGTACCGATGATTATCACTAAGTAACAACACAGATAATGACGTAGGCACGAACATTCTGTTTCCTACCAATGCCCTTTACATTGTATCTACATATTTTTACCGAAGGAGAATATATTAATTTCTCTGCAGCACCTACCAGGTGCTCCAAAAAAGCCATACTTTGCAATCTTATACTTCCTGGATACTGAAATACAAAAAAAAAAGTTGCCCTGTCACTGAATTTCAAAGGGGCGGTAAAGGTACGAAGCGGAAGAATATTGATGTTTACTTCATTTTAATTTTCATTATTTACTTCATATGAATAAATTTATATTAACTGTATCATTTACAACTATGCATAATGATTAGTGCGAATGCATGTGATATCATATTTCACGTAGTGTTCAGTTTATGTTATTCTTCAACATATTATCAAAATTCTACAATCTTTTAGTTTCGTCTGAACTGCATAAGATAAATATACTTTGTATTGTATTCAAATTTTAAACCTAAAATACCTTTTAATTAAATGGAGTTTAGCATTTGTTATAATAAATAAAATACTACATAAATAATAATAGTAATAATAATTATTATTATAATTATAATCATTAAACACACTCTATGTTAAGTCGACAATGATAAGTTCTCATAAAAATGCACACTGTAATAACAGTAATATATGTTGCAGTTTTATTTGAAGGATTATTAAACGAGAAGGGTAGTTAAAACGTACATAAAGAATGAGCAGCAAATAGATGTAAACATAAAGTAGAGGAAGACCATTAAGGCTTCATATGGCGAAGAGATTAAGTCTTAAATCCTTTGACACAAGAAGTTGAACAAAGCTCTGCAAGACGCAGAGATTAGTTCCAGTTTTCTAAAAGGGTACCGCAGGTAAAAGCAGATAATCTGCTACTCAGCATTTATGTAATGAAACATTTATGTTTAAACCCACATGAAGAAGCTTGGAGGTTCCAACTTGCTTAGTCATATACACTACACAGGCAAACCAAGTAATGATGCATGCTGTAATACAGGATTCCATACGGAAAGTGAATTCGTCCAAATTAAATCGTCTAGGTGGTTGAAAGGACTCTTTTCCTTATAGAACATGGAAATAATGCTTTAAGGTAAGAATTACTCGGTGGGGGCCAAAAATCACAATTCTATTTCTTTATTGATAATTAAGAACTAAAATAAAATGTTTAAAATCAATTTTGAGAGCAATTAGGTAACCATTTTGCGTGAATTGCAACATGCTAAGCCTTTTATACTTTCTTTTCATATATTCCGCATGTAGTAGGTATAATAGGTATCGTATTCTACCCAAAAATTTAATATCAATATTTCACCGAAAATATATATTTTGAAGTTCCCTGAACTCAAAAAGCATTTTTGGAAAAAGGTCCTCGTGTATCTGTAAGAGAGAGAGAGAGAGAGAGAGAGAGAGAGAGAGAGAGAGAGAGAGTGTGGCTAGCACAGCTCTAAATCAAATTCGTTAAATATCAAATTTAGTATTTAAGTTTAGTATCTTCCATGAGGATTTTCCAAAAAATCCCTTCACCGCAAACTACCTTTTACATGGAAAAATTACCGAAAATTTTGATTTTCTCAAAAATCACTCTAACGATTTTGATTAGCATACCATATATTAAATATATTTACATGAGAAATAAAATGTATATCTTGAATTTTCTGGGAATGACCTCTGAAGAGCTCTTCATACTCGATGAATGAAGTATAACCTGGAAACTTTAAGAGGTAGACAAAAACGTACAACACCAAAAACGTAGACCTCATTAAAACACACAATTTAGTTCATATACATTTAGTTGTAGAGTTACCGTTTAAGATATTCCTTGTTATTGGTTTCAATTTTAAGCTATTTAAACTTTTCTCAAACAGAAGCTTTCATCTTTCTTTTGTTTTAATCCTGGGCGTACAAAGTGCAAGGAATTTAAATTGCTTCACATAACGATCGGCTATTATATTAGAGATTGGACTATCGCTTGGCCTAGTTATTTCCTTATTTTCCTTCTATTTAGAAGCAACTCTACAATCATCTTGGCCAGTGTCTCGATTACCATGATGAACGTAAAGGAATAATCCTTTGTAACAGCAGCTGTAAGGTCATGTGAAAGGAACACAACTGATTTTCTTTTATTTCTTTACTTCCTCTTTGCTGAAAACCCAAAAATTACCGAAGATAGATTCTCTGCTAAAGGAGACTAAAATACAATATTGTGAACTATAAAAAACTGTTGTGAAAAAATTAAATTGTATTTAGAGATTCGTTATATCCAAAATGCTCAACAAATGCTTACATGGAAAGATATAAAATTCAAATGAAGCCTTCTGTAATGCTTATTTGTTGGACCTGAAACTTTTAAATTTGTATTGCTTGATGCCATACATGCATTTAAGAATGCTCATTTACGCAGAGAACGGGTGTTAGGTTTACAATCAGCTATAATACTGTAAAAATTCGGAAAGAATTGAAAAGATTATGAACATATAATGCAAATAGTTATTGAAGTGGCAAGGAAGGGAAGGAAATTTAACAGAAACAATAAGAAGGCTAAGAAAGAAGGAGAGAATGCGGATTATGGAGCCGGCATGTTTTAATGTATGATAATCTGAAAAACTTTTCCGAAATCAATTTGCTTATATTCGAATAAACACATTTGGAATGCTTTGAAAGTTTTGGAATTGTTATTAACCTCCTTGAGAGCATTCATTAGAAGGAAAATTTTGTAACATTAATATAGTAAATATTAATTTAAGTATATTCTTTAGAGGAAAAATGCGTATTCACCAAATCTTTCACAGATGAAGAACAGTAAACTAATTTCTAAATCTATTCATGCTCCTATTAATGAATTAGCTTTCGTCGTATTGCTTTCAGTAGATGGCCAGTCCCCAGTTGACCACTAAAATGGCGGCGATATAAGCCTCTCGGAAGTAACCATGGGCTAGATTTTTACTTCCAAAAACTTTCTTCATTGTAGTGGAACAAGAGTGGGAAGTTGCGCAGTGTGAATGCGCAATGGTAGGATATCCCTGGAGAGAACATGGTCTTAGTTCTCTGGAAGACCACTGTAGAGGGCCCCAACTTTGAGAATGCGAGACGGAATGGCCAATGGAGAGCAAGATACTTTCGGAAGTTTCAAATTTTAAAAATCTTTTGTTGTTTGGGAGTTACTTTGTTAAAATGGTCAACATATGTATACGACCCTCTTTCTTATATAATTATTCTAGCTAAAACTCTAATTTAGTTACTTTCTAATGCTTTGTTGAAAAAAAAACGAATTTCAAATCAAACCCACGTTGAAGGACATACTATGATTAAGGGCATATTGTACTTTGCTATTTGTGCTGTAGTTTTTATCTTTAAGCCGTTTTAACCCGCACTACAAAACATTTGCATATGCTGAAAACTAAAAGATTTTCAAAATGGTTTATAACTGATGCGGTTACAGTTTTCTTGTCCAGTGGAATGTGTTAGTGTAATTTTATATACATAAAATGTAAACCTATTGTTGAATACAAATGTGGTAAAGTACGAGTATTTCAGACACATTTTTCTTAGTGTCTTAGATTCACGGACATGGGGGGTTGTAGCCATTAATAAAATAAAACAAGAGCTTACAAAATATGTATCCAAAATTGCTGCCTCAATTAAAAATAAATGTAAGTAAAACAATGTCCAATAATTTAAAATCTCTAAGCAAATAAAGATTTTAAATGTGTGTAATCAACACTACGCTTGTCTTCCGAAATTTGAGAATTCCAATATTTTAAACAAAAGTTGATGTGTCACATTACATTTGGGTGTATATTTGTAATCAAATCTAATTTTCTGATGTACTAATTTGATAAATACATCACTACCTTCATTTATTAATATTAATATTTTATATGATGGCAAGTAGTATGCATTTCAATTGTAAATACTATATGATTAGTATGTGATTCAGCCTATATGAATATCTAACTTAAAATAATTTTGTTTACAGTTTTTTTTTTCTTTTCATTTCAGCATACTTGTTATATATGTTTTTATTAACTTTTATAGAATTGTATTTTTGTTTTTTTATTCCTTTATTCTTTATATCATTGCTGTATTGAATTTAATGTATTGCATGGTAGACTGGAAGAGAGGGCCTTATGGCCTTAACTCCAACTAGGATAAATACATAAACAAATAAATAAATAAATTACATTTTTAAATCGCTTCTAAAATTAAATATATAAAAGTTTGTTCTTGTATCTACCTATACTTCGAGTAAATTTTTATAAACCATTTTCTTGTTCTTGATCTTCTTCCGCTTCAGGGATAGGCTCAAAATCATCTCCCTATCTGATTCTTGGACGTCCTATTACGCACCGTCCTTCTGGTCTATAATAAATGCCTGTTTTGAATTTTAAAAACATGCGCATAAACTGTTTACTTACACATTTTGTTGTAGGTACATTTTAAGCGATAGTCAAATATTTAAAAGAGGGACAAAGTAACTGTATTAGCCTTGAAACTCAGTGCACTTACCGACACATGACGGGAAACAACAAAATAGCCGCAATACTATCAAAATGACAAAACATCTCATAGTAGTCTGTAACGCAGGGTTTTACATTTTCCTGCTACAATTGCTATTTATTATGTTATGGTTTATTGGCGAATAATTTTTGGTAACATTCTTGTCACCATTCGGCTCCCTGATGTCACGGTTCTGTTTTGGTTATAACGAAAAAAATCTGATGTGTACCATTCACATGACTTTCTCTATATCTCTGCAATAAATTATTTTTAAAAAGCATGCTTCTATTTACTTCCTCCTAATCGAGAAAAAATTAGCAGAAATAGTTTTATTACTAGCTTCCTTGTAAGAAGAAGCGAAATAAGGAAAAACCATAAGTTAAAGTGATGGTCAAAGGCTGGTTGCTATGTGACTGAAGTTCCTTTGTTTGTATGGACACGAGTTCACAAAGTCCTGTATGAGAAAGGATGGTTTTTATAGCTGAAACCAAAAAAAAAAAAAGGAATATCTCGAAAACAATCACCTCCAAGAAAAAAATGTATCTAACATAAATTGTGTGTTTTAAAGTGCTCTACATTTGTTGTGTGGTAAGTTTTTCTCCATCTCTTACGGTTTAGCAGTTATGCAAAATTCCGTAAAATTGACCAAGAATAAAGTAGTCTTCAGAGGCTATTCCTAGAAAATTCAAAATGTACATTTCATTTGTCAGATAAATATCTTTAGTACATGATATTTTAATCAAAATCGTTAGAGCCACTTTTTAGAAAATCAAAAATTTCGAAAAAAATTCTAAGTAAAGGGTAGTTTGGGATGGGGGGATTTTTTTCAAAATTTTCGTGTCGCATCCCTGGGAGATACTAAACTTAAATATCAAGTTTGGTATTTTACCGACTTTTCGTTTTTAAGTTATCGTGTTCACAGACACACGGACACACACACATACGGACCTTTTTCTGAAAATACTTTTTTTTTGGATACAGGGGACCCTAAAACATATATTTCCGGTGCAATCTCGGTATCGAATTTTTTGGTGGAGTGCAATACTTTCTCTATACACTATGTACATAGTACGTATAGAGAAAGTAAAAATGGCATATCGTTAATCCCGAAGAACATATACAAACCTGTAAAACTATAGTGTTAATTTATTTTTTTACTCTCCGAGTGTAGGACAGGTAGTCTCAGGCTGGAAGTTGGCTAACTATTAAGTCCGGGACTTGAAATAATCACGTCATTGTAAGCCACCTTTGGGATATGTCATCTCAAAATAATTTCGGATCACCTTGTGCTTTGCCGAAACATGCAAATCAGTGGAGAAATGTAATACAATGCCGGCATGTTGCCATGGTAGTTCCACCGCATAGAGACAAAAAGATCCGTGGTTCAAATCCCTGCTCTGGCATTGACTTTTTTTATTCCTGTCCAATTTTTTAAATATATTTAAATTTTTTTAAGAAATGACCTCCAAAATTTATTTATTCCAGGTGCACGTCAAGCTGTAATAAAGTAAATTTCGGAGAGTTCCTTTTATACTAAGAAATCTGTACGTCCACCCGTATTATATGTTACCCTACTAAACGGTCACGTGATGAGTGTTCTTCGACGATAGCACTGCTTTTTTTACCGAACTTTTGGAAATTGCTGCATGTAAGATTTTCAACGTTCTTGAATGCTGCATGTAAAATGTCTTTTGTAGTTTGTCCGTTCAAGAGAGTCTCTACGTTGTTAAAGTGCCTGATACTTTTTACAACTTTTACTGTCGTTAAGAACATTTACACCATGGTATGTACTTTTAATTAGGAATACATCGAGATTGTTATCTTGTTAACATACGTTTCGTTTCGTAAGTGTGATCAGGAAATGGAGAAACTCGAAGTCAATTAGGTTTTTACAACTCATTTCTGTACAACCTGTCTTGAATACCTCTTCATTCTTAAAACCGACAATGTTCCTTCACTATTAAAAATGCGCCAACGATTTTATTGTTGCAGGTATAATTTAATAGTTATTTATTCCAAATCTTGCATGTCTTGATTGGTAAATAAACTAATGAGAATTAGGTTTAACAGTTTGACCTTAGCTAGTGCCATTCTCTATCTCATTCATACATACAAAGGTAAATATATCCATCAGATTTTAAATAAATGCGTTTTGTATGCATTACCTTTGATGACGTCACGAGGCCCTCGTCGTAGAAGTATAGGCTCACCATCTTCTCGACGCCACGTGATACGAGGAGGCGGGTGTCCTGTAGCTTTACAAACCAGGGTGGCATTCTCACCTTCTTGCACAGATAGATCTGCACTGGTTTCGTCATACAAAATATCCGGAGGCACTGAAACAATAAAGGAAGAAAGTTTAAACTTTCAATAATGCATCACCTTACTTATAGCAATTATAACTAAGTTACATATCAGGGAGAATGTGTTTGTTCACAGTAATCTGCTTTGTGTTACAGAGAATGAGCTAAAAGTGTCCAAAACATTTATCTGCAACAAAAAATAAATACAATCAATAAAATATAGAAGATATCTAGTACATAATCATATGAGTCATTTTTCGTACAACCTTGTACAATAAGAGGTGTGTCCGGAAAGTAAGTATCGGTTTGGACAATAGACATGAAATATTTGTTTTCACATTTGTTTATACATGAAAGAGCATTTCTTAACCTATTTTTTGACATTGTTGCCACTATTGTTTAGATTTTCAAAGAAAGCTGACCCAGTAAAAACAGCCACTGCTGAACATGTCGTCATCGCTGTCAAAGCGCCGCGCCTTCTTCCGACCTCACACTTCAGGTTCAAGAGCAAGTGGTAGTCGGAAGGCGCGAGATCATAGATGTACGACAGATGATTGAACTGCTCCAAACCAAATTGTGAATAAGGTTTTGCGCAGCAGCACGGGACGTGCGTTGTCATGTAGCAATGGAATGCCTTGACTGAACATTCCAAGCACTCTGGTTTGTCTATCATTTAATTGCCTAACCTGTTCATCAGCCATTACATTTTCATGTAAATCTCTACAAGTTGACGTTGAGTTTCAGCTGGCTCAACATTCTTTGCGTTCTAAACCACATTACAGTCAACGGGATCAGAAATTGTCTTAAACATTTTGAATAATCACTAACAACTGTAAACCTAACACGATCTGGCTATAATGGCGTCAGTGGACAATGAACCACAGAACTACGACACTAGTGTTGCGATAAATCGAAATGGTACCTACTTTCCGGACACGCTTCTAACCATTTAATAGGTTCCTACAATAGATATTTGACTCGTTTTGATCAAAATAAATATACTGTGAATGAACATAAAGGAAGCTGGGACGACAGTTCACTAAGAAGGTATACAAGCCATCATATTATGCAGAGGGTTCCAAAAATGTACACACACTTTGATAAGATATATCTATTTAATACATTTCAAAGTTAGGCAGAACTCAACAGTAATTTGTAATATGATCTGTAAACAGAATGACAGATATATGTTATGGTAATGTTGCTACATGACAGGTAAATCAACAATGGACAAATGAAGCCAAGATTATTGTATGATGTTCTGTAAACAGATGCAACTCATATTGCGTTATAATAGCGTTGTTACAGCAAAGTGAAGCCAAAATTATCATTTGAACAGCGGAAAGCAATTTTGAAATGGTATTGGAAAACCGAAAATGTTGTTGAAGTTAAACGGCAATGGAGATGTGTGTACAGAACAGAACCGCCAACGCGAGTAACATTTGCGCGCATTCGAGGCAAATTTGAGACCAATGGTACTGTACTACACTGAGCAGCTCTCATTCTCAACAGTTTAATAGTCCACGTTAGACAAATATGCTTGGTATTTTGGATAATGCTCTCACTAATTGTATTTTCCATTGACTGGTTGTTTTATTTATATTGAATGGCTAGAACAACATTGTGAACATAAGCGTTGAGTTGGTTTTGACTACAATATCTTTACTGCTTGATTTAAAGCAACACAAATGGAACAAGGAGCTAGACAAAAATCGTTGCTGAACTTTCCCTATCATGATCTCTGTAAACTTCGAAAGTACATTCCGCGTAATTAGTTTTACTTATTTCTTCAGCTATTTATAAGCTGTCGTGAACATTGTTACAATGGTTTTGCTTCACCAGTTCACATTGGCAGTTTATACGCCCAGTTTTAGAAATGGAACCCTACTTTCGAAGGTGTCGCTTCTTACGAGTATGTTGTAAATCTTGGCTTTGAATGATAGAAACCGCCATTTCTGTAAAGTTTTGTATTCAAATGAAATATATGAAAACAATAAGCTTTCGCAAGAATAATTTGTTGGTATAGTCACTCATAAGATAGAAGTAGAAAAAGTCACGTGAATTTAATTTTCTTTACTTTTTTGTGTAGTTGAAGTTATTGGCAACAGTAAAATATACAGGAATCTATACTAGCTGTTGAATCAAATGGGAAACGGCCTGGTAGAACTGATATTTCCACCAATCTACATTCGCGCGACACGAAATCGCGTGCATAAAATATGCGAACGATGGCATAGAATAGACATGCCACTCTGGGTCATTGATTGGAGTGTGGCACAAAGGGAAATTTAAGTGTTGAAGGGGACATAACCATTTGAAGACTCAATATGTATTTACCTATCTATTATTTTTTAAAAAATTGCATAATTCTCGCTCAACAGGATGATGTATGGGTTTACATAATTACGATATTATTTACGTTCTTGAATTACTATTTAAGAGGTTTTCACCCTTTAAAAGCCTGTCACACCTACACTTAAAATGCTTTTCTCTCAAAACCACATTTGCTTCAGATTACGTTTTCTTTGAAAGTGGTGAGCCAATTATTGGGAAACATTGCGGTAACATGTAAACATACTGGTTGTTTTGAACGACAATCATCTCGTTATCTTGAATAATGTGGAACGTTAGTGAATTAGTGAATATTATTCATGCATTCTTCAAGCACATTTTTATTAATCATAATTGGTTGAGAGAATCGTAATTAAGCTATTGGATATTTTCTAGTTAAAATAAGAGCACATGTTGCTGAGAGTCTTTGTATTAAATTGTAAGGTAGTATCATCGACACTTTCTTCAAGAAAAGCAACATAAAGTTGTTACTAAAATATATAACATAATGATAAAAACATCTGATTTATGAGAGGTGTTCATCAGAATTACATAACATGTGATGTAGCAGACACTGGTATGTAATAACTCCATGGCTCGACAGCTCACAAGGAACCTTGGCCTACTGCCTGGCCGCTGCGTTCCCCATCTCAGTAGACGTCATGGATGGGAGACACCAGTATGTATTCAAGTCAAATTTGGTGAGTTATCTGCAAGAATTTTAAAGAAATTGGCGTTTTACATCCGTGTTTCCTATCTCCCGCTAAGGACCACAAGACAACAAAATAATTTTATATCTGTCCATTTCGTTGATGATAGCCTTCAAATGATATATCGTCAAATAATGCGTATATAATTTTGAAACACATTCTACTTAAAATAAAAGAGTTAGTAACGAATCCAACCTTGTGTAGTATAGTATGCGAGGGTCTCTTGTTCAGGCTTGGCAAGAATGAGATAACTTCAGCGGCAAACAGCCAATGCTAGCATTATCTTACACGCATTACTAAATTCAACAACAAGCAGCCAATGCTGTCATTATGCTCTACGGTCTGCTATAACTGAACATACAGTTCATGCCTAACATGCGCGACATGATTTCATGGCTACAGCTGCTGATTTGGCGTCAGTGTTACCAGCTCCTCTTCATTCTTTCATTTCCAAGGACAAAGTACAGTGATGCATCGTATGTAGAACATGTTGGTACATGACATAAGCTCACAATAGACCATGAAATCAAAGAAGTAATCATGTACGAAACTCAAAGCGCCTCAACACTGATTAAGGATTTGTCTATATGATGTTGATACTATTTTCTCTATAACTTCTCAAAAACTTCGTTATAATTTCACCTTATTTCAAAATATTTGGTACCTGCTGGCTTTACAGCCAATGAATTAGATTTCCATTCAACAAATTTCTAGAACTGTTCAAAATAAAAACTATTCTTACAAAAGATTACTCCTTTATCTACTAATCATGGACATTAGCAGAAGTATTCCTATTATTAATTGCTTCAATGTAAGTAGGCGAGAAATAAGGGAATACATTGTGCTTAAGCAATGGTCAAATCTTTTAATAGCGGGTCTCTATGCGAAACAATTGAGGTTGCGTAGTCCGGTTTGATATTGGCAGTTTAAAACAAACTAATAACAATGAATATCTCAAAAACGGTCAACTGTATGCGATATGTTTTAACTAGATCTACATTATTTTGTCTGTTAAATGTTTGTCTATCTCTTATGGTTTAACCGTTATGCAAAATCTGCAAAACTCATCCAAGTTCAAATAAAGAAGTTCTTATAGGCTATTTCCAGGAAATTAAAAATAAAAACTTTTCTTTCAATTTAAATATCTTTAATATGTGGCATTTTAATCAAAATAGTTAGAGCCATTTTTGAGAAAAACAAAGTTTTCAAAATGTTTTCCATGTAAAGGGTAGTTTATGGGGGGGGGGGAGGTTGAAAATCTTCGCGTCGCATCCTTGGAAGATGCTAAACGTAAATACCAAGTTTGGTTTCTAACGGTGTTTTCATTTTTGAGGTTGGCTAAACAGACACACACTAATAGATCTTCCTATTTTTTTTTTTTTTGGACCTAGGGAATCTCAAAACTTATATTTCTGGTGAAATTTTGACATAGAATTTTTTGGAATACAATACCTTCTCTAGCTATTATGTATATTGTATGTACATTCGTGGTAGAGAATATAATATACATTCACTGAAATATAAAATGGATTAAGCATTTTAACCTATTGTACTTCGGATATAAAGGAATAAATCAGTAAATGCAAACGAAGTATTATAAAAAAAAATCACTAAATGACATTAAAACTAATAAAAATCATGGCAACAGTCACAGTTTCTATCTAAATAGCGACTTTTTTTTCCAAGAAGGAAAATTTATACTTTTTGCTGGACGGTATCATCAGTGGTTCAATTATAAGGGGGCATGAAAACAAAATGGGCCATAATGGTAGATGAACGCTATCAGGGTCGCCATTTTAACCTGTTACTCATTTCGAAGATTTATATGCCTATGTTAATCCAATGTGATGAAATATGAAGTAAATATTGCAAATCAAGTTGCATTTATGTTGCAAATGAGCTATTAACTACAAGACGTTGAATAAAATGCAAGAAAATTTAAAAAAACATGTGGACTTTTGATTTTAATACAACTACCACCTATGTTGTACATAACTCCAGCACGGCTATCCGCTATCTTAGCTCAATGGTAAAATTCTTGCTGAGTCATATCCGACTCGGATTCATGATTCGAATCACAGCACTCGTATAGTAGTATTTTATTACATTTCTTTTACTTGCTAAGATGCATTAATGAACCAATTTACAGTTCTGTTGCAGTCATTTAAAATATAAAATGGCTATCGGATATTTCTGAGATAAAATTTATTTGTTTCATTTTTAAGAAACTTAAACTTTACTCACACGAAATTCCACTCCTGACCACTTATAAGTAACTAAATGATGAGACCATTTCTGCTGGTCTTTATTTCAATTAGCATTAAATAGATAGAACAAGCTTTTTAACAGTAGTTTGTTACAGAGATGTACAGAAAATCATGTGAATGGAACAGATCAGATCTTTATTTATTAAAATGACAATATTTCCATTTGAGATTACTAGTAGCCACGTGTTGGGTAACTTTTACCTTTCTTTACTCCACTACATGGCCGCTGAAAATATATGTCAGATAGATATTATGAATTTAGGAGATTTTGTTCAAAGAGTGGGCCTAAACGCAAACTTTACTGCATCTATGGAAAGACAATCGTTAAGTGAGAAAACGATTTTGGGCTATTTAACGGTATTCTGCAGTACCCAAGATAAACGTATATTTCTGCATTGAAATGAAGCGACTTAAATAATCCATAGAAATTATGCATACAGCAGGCCATAGGACAATGTATGCAAAATATACTCGATCGCAAAGACAATAAGCTGTTTTGTTTTGTGCATAACTGCTGTCCGAAGTACGCATCGGATGAGAAATTTGTAATTTAAATGCGTAGTAACATTTTCTGAAAAAACTCCCTTCTTATTAAGAGAGTCAGTCTGTTAATATTTTAGTAAGGTTATAAAGAAATAAAAAAATCGGATGTGTTCCATTCATATGACTTTCTCTACATTGCTGTAACAAATTACTGTAAAAACAAATTCTTCTATCTACTTTAAAATCGAGATAAACCTTCACAGAAATTTTCTTAATTACTTGCTTCCTTGCATGTAGAAGGAAAATAACGGAAGGGGTAAAAGGCTAAAACGGTAGTCAAATCTTTTATAAGCTTTTTATTAAAATGTTAGATAAAATTTTATAATTTTGGAAAAAATGATTTAATTAGTAAAATGTTTAATTTATGTTATGATAAATTATTTATGTATAAATATGAAGAATTAGGTAAATATTTTGCTCACCTGTTTATTGTTATCATGCGGCTGTAGTCCGTTTCTATACAGAGCCAGGAGTTTACAATTTCCCTGTGAGAAAAGTTTAAGTATTTTAAATCTGAAAAAAATAACAAAAATATCTTAGAAGTGGTCAATTCCACAAAAACAGAACCTATATGACAAATTGTATGTTTTAACATGGTCTATAATTTTTTTTGTGTAGTAAGTGTTTGTCTATCTCTTGCGGTTTATAGTTACGCAAAATTCAGCAAAATCCATTCAAAACAAAGAGATCTTTAGAGGCTATTGCCAAAAAATTCAAACCATATGTTTTATTTGCCGTATTTTACGGTATTTTAATCAAAATTGTTAGAGTCATTTTTGAGAAAATCAACATTTTCGACATTTTTCCATGTAAAGGGTAGTTTGAGTGTGGGATTTTTCTCAAAATTTTCGTGTCGCATCCTTGGAAGTTATTGAACTTAAATACTAAGTATGATATTTTTCTACTTTTCATTTTTTAGTTATCGTATTCACAGACACAGGGGACCCTAAGACATGTATTTTCGGTGAAATTTTAGCATGAATGAAATGTAAAACCCTCTCTATACCTATGTACATAGTACGTGTAGGGAAAGTAAAAAAAATACCTTAGGGGTTTTAGTGTATGCCATGTGTCCAGTGCATGGAATGACGGCTTATTTTGGCACGATTATGTGTTGGTAAGGATATACTAAACCCTTCTCCCAATTTCAGCCTCCGCAAACTTCACATGGTTGTAGCGCTTCATTTTACTCCCGCGTTCCTTACCTTCTGAGCCTGAAGCCATCTGTGTTTATAGATTAATGTTTAAACACCAGCCATTTGTCATGAGACCAATTCGAGGCGGACTCATCCAGATGGTGGTGTGGACCGTAGAACTATCCAGCCACTCGGAGATGTGTTACCGTATACTCCTGCCCTTTCGCAGCTCACCTAGTCCTGAACATTATCCATAGATTAGTGTTAGAGCGCCAGATATCTATTCATGATACCAATACTAGGGGATTCATCCAGGAGCGGTGCAGACCATACTTCCAGCCACTTAGGTGAAATGTGTCCGTACTCCTACTTTCGCCGGTTACCTAAGCCTGAATTTTGCTCAAGGACTAATGTTTGAGCGTCAGGCATTTGTCTTCAGAAAATACCTACTTATATAGGGGCTGGTGTGCACCGTCTTTGCAAATCATGTCTTCCAGCCACTCAGATAATACGAACTGCTCTCTTTCGTAGCTCACCGCAATTTGTTCATAAAGTAAAGTTTGAGCGCCAGATATCTGTCATCATATCAATATGAGACAAGACTCATCCGGCGGCTGGTAAGGACCGTCGTTGGGAAACATATTTTCCAGTCACTTAAGTGACACATACTCCTCCTTTACGCAGTTCACCTAAGCCTGCGCTATTCATAGGCCAATGAGTGTGTGCTCGGGTTGAATTCAAACGAATAAGAGAGTTGGTGGGGAATACAGATGATAGGGGCTTCTCCTGATGTTGAAAAACAAAACAAAAATCCTATAAGAAACAAAAAATATCGGCATGTTTGTATGCACTTGAATGTGCATTGCATAGTGCTAGAGTAACAGAATGTTAATGTGTTTAATTAAATAGCATACTACGTGTAATAGATTATGATAATATAATTACTATCCCTAATCATGAATGCACAAGGAATAGCTCCTTTAAGACGCTTGACTTTGGAGTTAGCAATTATTATGCATAGTATTCAAAGTTTATGTTTTATTCAAGGATTTCACACACACACACACACACACACACACACACACACACACATATATATATGCTGTTTCAAAACGACACCAAACGAAGATAGCAATCAAATAGTTTACACTTTGACCTGTCCGAAACTTGATGTCGCAACTTTCAAACTCTTCTATTTAAAGTTTTATGTGTGTTTAAAAATCGCACCCATTTGTGATTAGGTAGTGAAGGAACAACGGGATGTCATACGCTACGTAAACAATCTCAGAACGTGTTAGACGAAGCACATAACAAAACCCACATACTAAGTTTTCCATTACTAAGGTGACCAGTGCCGTGCCGGCGTGTCTATCGTAGCACGCGATTGGGATCTTCGCTACCTACCGGCATCTCTCTTGGAGTGGGCCAGGCACGTGTCATTTGCTTATATGCGACTGCCTAATTCCTGGTGATTTTATGGCAGTTTTTGTATGTTCCTAGTTTAGAGCTGAAGTTGATATCTACATATTACATACGGTATGACCAACAAGGTCCACATCTTCGTTTGGTGTCGCTTTGAAACACCCTTTATATACATATATCCTATACATAGATGCACATACCTCCTAGAGTTAACACGTATTCTGTAATATAGTGTACCGTTTAAAGATGACCTAACCATAAGATTTTTCTCTCTCCGTCTCTCTCGCCGACTCTTCCTCCCTCTCTGTAACTTTCATTGCAAGTATTATGGACAGAGAGAGAGAGAGGGAGGGAGAGAGGGAGGGAGAGAGACAGAGACAGAGAAGGAAACATATGGTACTTGCTGAACAAAACAGCTAATTCAAATGTTAGTGTTGTTTAGACAGCAGTTGACAAAGATAAATTTACTTGCACAAATGTACTTTCCAAGGAACTTCATCTTTACTTTCTCTATCACGTATGCATTGTGAACTTGGTGAATAGAGAAGCTATTGTATTTCACAAACCATTTTTGATTCTGAGATTTCACTGAAAATACATGTTTTGAGATCCTCTGAATAAAAAGAAGCCTTTTTAGAAACATGTCCGTGTGTGTCTAAAGACAGATCAAAAACGAAAAGTTGGTTAAGTGCCACACATGGTATTTAAGTTAAGTATCTTCCAAGGATTACGCACAAAGATTTTCAAGAAATTTCCCCACTTTAAATGGGATATGTTTCGAAAACTTAGATTTCCTCAAAAATAACTTTTATTAAATGCCATATATTTTAAGATATTTTAAGGCAAACGAAATGTTTATCTTGAATTTTCTGGAAATAGACTCTGAAGATCTCTTCATTCTGGATAACTTTTGTATAACTAGAAAACCGTGAAAGACAGTCAACAACTTACTATAAAAAAATGTAGAGCTCATTAAAACAATTTATGTCGTATACTTTTTTTATAGTTAACCATTTTCGAGATATTCCGAGTTAGTGGTTTCAATTTTAAGCTACTTTAACTTTTCTCAAACGAGAAGACATGTTTCTTTTCATCTCACTTTAGTTTTCTCCTTGCAAGCAAAGAGAACTGAATTTCATTTGCTTCACTTATCCACTGACTTTTAAAAGATTTGACTATCGCTTTAGCCTGTTGTATTCCATTATTTTACTTCTACTTACAAAGAAGCAAGTATTAAGACCAATTATGGTAATGTTTATTTCGACAAATATGATGTAGATAAAAGAATATTTAGTAAGAAAAGTTTGTTTGTGGAACAACTACAAAAACTCATGTGAATGGGGCACATAAGATTTTTCAGACATTATCCCTGTATTATTTGTGGATTTCCATCGCTGTTGTGGTACGGTAGACACTGTATTATCGAGTTTAGGAGAGGGTAGAATGTGGGCCGTGAGCTATGTAACTGGGTCACATTATGCTTTTGCTGCGAGAGATTAATACCGCACGGTAACAAGCAGGTATACCAACAAAAACCGTGTGATTTGGTCCTGGAGCACAACGGATTACCGCAAGGCTACTGCAGTTTACAAGCTCTAATTCGGTGCATCAATTACTCTTGTGACATGCAGACGGTGTTATCTTCGTTGCCAACATCAGCCTGGTGAGTTTCATCTTTCGCATGGCTGAGGCATCAGCACCATCTGTTCTTACTTTCACAAGAATTGTTTATACTTAAACTGCTTTATAAAACTATCACCAGTTAAAATGAAATTGAAACGTGCATAACTTCACCTAGTCATTCCGGTGCTGTAACATTAAACAATATACAGAATGGAAAAAGAGTATGTATCCAGCTTCTATTGATTCCATATGGCACACTAAAATGAAGTATAATATTTACTTTCTTCACCACGTTCAAAATTCCTTATCCGCAAATACAAATGTTGAGGTGTAATTAAATGCGTGTGTGTAGGTGTGTCAGGCTGTTCTTGGTGTGTGAACAGAACAATATCTGGAAGAAGTTTGGACTAAAGAAGGGAAAAATAAAAGAAATTGCCATATCTGCAATAAGAGCTTCAATTTCTCTTCTTCGAAACCATTTGTATAATAACCATTTTTAGTAATTCCGTGGTCTATATTTCTTTGACATAAATTATGTACTGTATCTTAATTTTATATTATCTATTTTTAATAATCCTTTTGCTGCTTTAATTTTCCTTTTCGATTGCTATACAACAAACATTGTCGATATGTCGATATCTTTATAGAAGAGCTACATTTTTTTTTTTTTCGTCTTTTTAGAAAGTTAATTTATAGTTTGTCTGCTTTGCTCTGTCCTTGTTGGCAGCCCATAAATATGGGGAGTTTTTATTGATTCAATAAATAAATAGATACAAAACGAATAGTCCGTTAAATATTAAACTTGAATTTATGATCATCATCTTTGAAGAATGGATACAAAGTTTTCCATGAAAAGCCTGTTACCTAAAACTAGCCATTACATGGAAAGTATTTTAAAAATGTTGATTTTCTCATAAATTGCTCTAAAAACAAAATATATTATATATTATATTTATATCTATATCTTGAATTTTCTTGACTTTAGCATAACTGGCAAACCCTAATAAATCTTACTTAAAAAAAATGCAGATCTCGTCAAAATATGCTGTAACAAAATTCTTTATTGCCTCAAAAGTTGTAACAAATAAAATGTGTAATTCACTGCTGCAAATACATAATTCACTTGACGTTTCGACGGGTAGACAGTTTATGGCATCACGCCATCCATGGTTCAAGAACTACTGAACGCCTACTCTCCAGTCACTCATGGATGAGTACAACACTGACTTGCAATTCTTTCCTCCTATAATTAGATAATGACATCACAGAACTTTCTGGAAACTTGTCGAAGATATTGGAAGCGTCTAGACGAATGTCGAGTGTACCAGAGTGTTCCGAAATCTCCTGGTACGTCGCGCCGTACTTCCTTGTTTATGCATTCCAAGGTCTTCAACTGGGATAAGTCGCATATCAAAACGAACGTGAGAACTACTACATAAGACGATGGTTTTGTGGAATTAACATTTCCAAGATATTCCTTGCTATTGGTTTCAATTTTCCATTACTTTGAATTTTCTAAATTGGGAAGTCATCGTTCGCTTTCTTCTTTTTTTGCTTCTGACTATGCAAAGAGAAATGTGTGTAAATACCTTTACATTACGGCAGATTTTAAAATATGTGTCTACTACTTTAGTCTAGCGCAATTACCTTATTTCTGTTGTACCTACAAGTAAATAGATAGTAAATACCATTTTTGCTAACGTTTATCTCGATTAGCATGAAGCAGAGGGAAAAATAAGCTTTTGTAAGCATGGTTTATTACAGAATAGATACGAGTAAGTCGTGTGAATGAAACATATCAGTTTGTTTTCTTTAGACCAAATTATATAATTTAATCCATTGTATCCACAGCTTTATCAATGACAAAAATTGCAAATGTTTGTATTTTCCTTAACGGTGGAGTTTCACATTGATTATGTCCGTCTTTGAATAGTTAAAGTCCCATACATATACTTTTCAGGCTTTAAGCAGAATGAGGAATTATATTTAAAGAAATTTGTTAAGCACGAAAGCAAGTGTAGTACAAGAGAAAAAACATTTAAAATCAAGTGAAATGTTTCTCGAACGAGAACCAAGTAATTTAGTTCTACATTGTCAGCTTTATAATGCCGCATATAAATCTAAAATATAGCTGTTTCTGACGTGTCTTTACGTTACAGAATTGCTATCTTCTGGCCAAAGTAATGGAGATAATTTTCTGTCTATTAACTTAAAGGCCTACGCGAGAGAAATATTTTACTAAGTACAAGAGGATTCAACAACCAGTGTTTATTTAACTCCTGAGTTACTCAACAACTTTAAAGTTCTAACAATTATTATAATTGGCTTTTAATAAATATATGCTTTAACTTGAGTTAACGTAGATATGTTTTACATTATGGCTGCAAAAATTGGAATCTTCCCTTAGAAACAAAACACATAATAATACTGGGTTAAGAAAGTTCCGGAAATTTGACAAAAAGATATAAAAAATTAATTATTCATCCAATTTTATTTTATCGCCTTCAAAGTAGGCCCCTTCTGAAATTATACATTTATGCCAACGAATAATCCAATCATCAAAACATTTGTTGTAGGTACTTTTAGGAATCGATGTCAACTGTCGCTGCGAATTTTCCTTTATGTCTTCTATATACTGAAAACGGGTACCTCGAAGTGGTAACTTAATTTTTGGAAAGAGAAAGAAATCAGCAGGAGCCAGATCAGGTGAATACGGTGGCTGTTCGATGAAATTTGTTGAGTTTTTAGACAGAAATTCGTTCACAATAATAGCCTTGTGAGCTGGTGCCTTATCATGGTGCAGAATCCATGAGTTATCGTTCCACAAATCTGGCCTTTTTCGCCGTATTTGTTCTCTCAAACGCCGCATAACGCTCAGCTGATAAGTCTTTATCTTCTGGCAAGAGCTCTGAGTGCACGACACCGTGATAATCGAAAATAGCTGTGAACATGACCTTCAGTTTTGATGGAGTTTGACGTGCCCCTTTAGGTTTCGGTTTAGTTGGAAGGCGCCATTCAGAAGCTTGTTGACTGGTTTGAGCGTCAAACTCGTAAACCCACGTCTCCTCACCAGTTACAATGCGTTTCATGAATGTGGGGTCGGAACTGGCTCGTTCTAGCATGCCTTCAGCAATCCTTAAGCGATTGAGTTTTTGTAGAAAATTCAAGTCTTTCGGAACTAACCGAGCTGCAACGCGTGTCATGCCCAAACAATCGTTTAAAATTGTACGAATCGATTCATGAGACACAGAAAGTTCAGCGGCAATCTCTCTCAGACCTAAATGACGATTTTCAGACACCATTTTCTTCACTTTAGTGATGTTCAGTTCAGTTGAAACCGTTGATGGCCGACCAGAGCGAGGCGAATCTTCCACCACATTTCGACCACTTTTGAATGCACTGTATCACTCATATGCACGTGTTTTTGATAAAGTCGATTCGCTGTAAACCCTCTGTAACATTTTCAGTGATTCGGTACACGAAATACCATTTGCAATGCAAAATTTGAGACAGATTCTTTGTTCAATATTTGTATCCATCGTAAAATCGCAAATCACCTTTGGAATGAACTAACAAAATGGTGTACTTTAAGCAAACTAGATGACAGATGACGATCAAACTCCGTGTGGGTATAGAGGAAAGTTGTACCAACTTAGCGACAACAATAATTTCGAATCTCCTTGTAAACAGGATTTTTAAATGATCAATTCCCGGTACTTTCATGACAGAATGTATGTTCCCTGTAATAATGTTTTTTAAATATAATCTACATTTTGCCCGCCTGGGTATTGTGGTGGTAGCGTGTCTGCCTCACATTCAAAAGGTCGTGAGTTGGAATCTCGCTTAGGGTGAGCTACCCGGATAAGGTATTTTTCGGGATTTTCCCTTATCCTGAGATGACGAATATCGAGTAACTTTAAGCTCCATGGATCCCGAGATCATTTGAGTATATTTCACCAATTTCATTCATTGTCCGATATGACCAGCCAGGTTAAAGGACGTTAAACTAAATAAAAAAAAAAAAAACATTATCTACATTTTCTTACAAATTCGTTCCTTTCTATTTCCGAATTTAGTTCATAACAACGACTGTTCGCGATGATATATAATTTTTTGTTACTTACAAGTAAAACTGATGAAGTATGAAATTCGACTAGTCCGAAAATGCGCTCAACTCTACCCGGACAGCTCGTGAACTCTAACTGACAAACGAAGTTATCCCTGTGGTCTCTCGACTTATTCTCCTCTTCCTTCCCCACCACTCCTGGCATCAACCGATTTGAGAGAGCAGTTGATGAACTTTCGTCAGCTGCGCATAGTAATCATAGAAGAGTGTATTTTTTTTTTTTTGGTAGTGTTTAACTACTTAAGGCTACATGAATGATGGAGCACCGGTGGAATGCGATGGCGGAGGAAACCGGAGTACCCGGAGAAAATCCGCCCCAGCGCCGCTTTGTCCACCACAAATCTCACATGCGGTCGCTTGGGATCGAATCTCGGCCGTTTAGGTGAGAGGCGAGTGGCCTAACCACTCGGCCACGGCGCGGCCCATAGAAGAGTGTGACGTCTCTTATCGTGTCTATGCACTGATGATGCAGTAACCAAAATTCATTGACGATCGCTTCAACAATCCTCAGCTGGTACTGTAGAACCAAAACTGGCATCAACAATAAGTGTGACTGACCGAAACCTACCTGTTTCATAACTTACAGGACAGTTCTTAAAGAGGAGATATGATAAACAAGAACATTTCACCGGTATTACAGTAAAGAAGTCCTTAATATTCTATAAGTAGTTTAATTAAAAATAATTGGGGAGGGAAAATGTAATGCATTAGATAGTGGGAGATTGGCAATGTTTTAACTATGGTAACAAAATTAAGGAGGTTAAGAAACATAAAAGCTGAATTTCCCTGAATATTAATCAATTATGTAGAGGCATAACTAATGATTCATATTATTGATCATAATGGGAAAAAACATAGAGGAATACATAATTGGCATTGAAACTCCTTTAGTTTTCATGGAAGGTAGTAAAATAAGATTTATGAAAACAGAAAACGTAATGAAGACTAGAGAGATGAAAAAATTGCTTAGAAAATTGAAATGAAAAAATTGAATTTCAGAAATCTACGAAAGTAAACCTAAAATGATATCGTTGCTATGAGTTTTTGCTTTATAACAAGTTAAGAAGTTAATCTGGCTTATAATATCAATAACCAAAGGCGCAACTCAAGCAAACGTATTCATTTCAACACCTTTCATATTCACCCACCTATCTGCTGAATTCAAAAAGTAATTTTTGGATGTTAGATACAAGACTGTAAATTCGAATACTTAGTCATCCGTTTAAGCTATAGGGAGGCAAAATTGATGCTAATAGAAATACTATTGTTGCGCATGCCTGTTGCAAGGTTACATTGACGCTTGTTTCTTGTTTTCTCAAGCAGGGATAAACATATGTACAGCCACGAGTTATCACTATAAGCGAGGCTTAGATTTCGTTACCTAATAGTTGAAAATGTGAGCTATTTTCTAACACTAACTTCTTATTCCACATGGGTTCCTTCTAAATGATAAAAGACAGGTTTCGGTATACCTTGTTGCGAGATGCACTTAAACCTACATCATGCAGACAGTAGGCAGGCATTCTTTTTCACCTCTGCTACTGTGTATTACGCTCATGTTCTTAGTTACCTAAGTTATGGTACACTGTTGTGGGGCAATCATACCTCTGCCGGTCAGTTATTTATTCTTCAGAAGACACTTCACCAAGAACTCTCTATGAACCACTTTTTATGCAACTTAGTATACTGACATTGCCTTCAATGTTTGTTCTGGATTCCCTCCTATATGTTAAAAGAAGTAGCAATCTTTTCTCAATATGTTCTTCTGTCCATAATTATCCCACTCGAAAATGCTCTGATATATATATTAACAAATGTTAAGTACATTAAAACTCTTAACATTTTCTCATGTATGTGAGTTAGAATTTTCAAAACCTTGCCTCAGAATATCAAGACTCTTCCTTTGTTAAACCTTAAGAGGAGGGGCAGACCAACCTTAAACAACCATCTATCTATCTTATCTACGTATCTTATCTTAGTCTGTCTGCCTGCCTGCCTGCCTGCCTGCCTGCCTGCCGGTCCGTCCGTCCGTCTGTCCATCTATCTATCTATCTATCTATCTATCTATCTATCTATCTATCTATCTATCTATCTATCTATCTATCTATCTATCTATCTATCTATCTATCTATCTATCTATCTATCTATCTATCTATCTATCTATCTATCTATCTATCTATCTATCTATCTATCTATCTATCTATCTATCTATCTATCTATCTATCTATCTATCTATCTATCTATCTATCTATCTATCTATCTATCTATCTATCTATCTATCTATCTATCTATCTATCTATCTATCTATCTATCTATCTATCTATCTATCTATCTATCTATCTATCTATCTATCTATCTATCTATCTATCTATCTATCTATCTATCTATCTATCTATCTATCTATCTGTCTGTCTATCTAGCTAGATATATATCTATCTATTACCTAGCTTTATTGGTGAGGTGTGTCTTCGATGCAAGATTAGATAAATGCCAGTGCCTGGGTGGGAGATGAATAAGTGGAAATAATTTGATACATCATAGAGAAGAATACCTGTAACACATACGTTTAATGTGTCCCATTTTGTCCGTTTGCTAATAGTATTGTCATAAATGAAGACAGATTTCATGGCCCAATGTGTTTTGAACGGTCCTAAACTATGCCTCGGCTGTTTATATTATCATTCCACCTTATAGCCTGATAGGACAAAGGGCAGAGTGCAGTGGTGGGTCAACCGTGTGAACATGTTATGTAAACCACCGAGCGTCCGATGAGAGAGACAGAGAGAAAGAAAGAAAAAGACAGAGTAATAGTCATCCTAAAATAATCGTGCAAGTTTCATCACGTCCGATAAAGCGAGAGAGAGAGGGAGAGAGAGAGAGACGGAGAATAATAGTCATTCTGAAATTACCGTGAAAGTGCAATATTTTCGATACTTTATAAGTTATATACAACGTTTTATACCTATAAGTTGCATAATCACCTTTCTATACAATTGAAACTTGCCGATAAATGCTATCAGCTATTGAGTATTCTTCCTGTGACGTGTAATATATTTTTATAGTTTACTTAATAAACGGAGGTCGTCTCCTTAGTGTGGTGGTAGCGTTGCTGCTTGCCAAGTGCCTGGGTTCGATTCCCAGTACCGGCGTGGGGATTTTTCCCTCGGACCGGGGTGCACTCAGCCTCGTGAGATCCCTGGGGGGGGGCCAATTGAGGAGCTACTTGATGGAGAAGTAGCGGCTCCAGGTTGTGAAGACCGTATTAACTGAATCGAAGCGATGACCACGTCTCACTCCCCAATACTGATATGACGTGTGTAATGGACCGAGATGGGGGACGCAGCGGCCGGGCGGTAGGCCAAGGCTCTTAGTGAGCTGTGCCAAGGAGTCATAATAAACGGAACTGAACATTCCTTCTTCCCTAGTAACACAGAGTCAGTGCAATCTCAGACAGATGTTCTTTTTAGAGAACCTTCGGTTATGGATTAAAATATTAAATCAGATATTTTCCAGGACAGAGGGAAACCATGGCATTTCAGACTGTTGGCTGGTGAGGACCTTCCAACACAAATGTAATCTTGCGTGCATCTTCCTCAAGAAAGGAACGCATAATAATACAAACGTTATTCGTGCTTACTTAAAATACTCAGTTCTGGCTTACACTCACACATACACACATGTGAATACATATACAAAGATTGCTTTAGTACTGATGTACTTCTTTCTACTCGTTATACTCTAAACTTTTCTGGAGTAATAGTGATGAAAAGGCAATTTTCGATGAACTTGTTCTCCTGTATTGTTAGTTTCTGTGATACCGGTACCTGAGGAGGCAACATATTTTCTGCGCAGCTTCCACAATGACTAAGGAGTATACAAATAAACCTCATTTTTAATTTTGAAAATTTTCAGGCGCCTATATAGCAGTCAGGAATTTAAAGACTACCGTTTTGATTATAAAAAAAGAATTTTTAAATATGGTGTAATATAGTCCGGAAACTTAAATACATAAGATTGGATAACAGCTACTGCAGATTCTAAAGTTAAAAGTAGACTTTGTGTGATACATGAACTGAAGTTTTAATAACTGAGATTTGATCTAGTTTTTACGGCTTCCGCTATACAGAATGTTTCAAAAATACGGGGCATAATTTCAGGTATGCATTTCCCACATGTAGACAATCAAATTGGTTCATTATAACATGTGTCCGGAAATGCTTCATTTCCGAGTTATGGCCTTTACAACATTGAAATTCACTGGAACGTTTTTCTTTCCGCAGGTTGTTGTCATTACAGAAGATGTTCAAAATGTCCACCTCCTGCTTGAATACAGACCTCACATCGATTACTCATTGACCTGCGAACACGATCCCAAACTCCAGGAGTATTGCGTATGTCCTCACAACTTGCCACAATTCGATTCCGAAGGGAATCCAATCCGGCACCGGAGACGAATAAACCAATGATTTTAAATGGTCCCACAAGTAGAAATCGGGAGGGTTCAGATCAGGTGAGCGTGGAGGCCAAGCAATTGGGCCACCTCTACCTATCCATCGATCAGGAAACCTTCGATCCAAGTACCGGCGAGCCGTAAGACTGAAGTGTGAAGGAGCGCCATCATGCAAGAAGTGAATGTATGCGTAAGCTTTCACGGCCGGTGTCCATAGTTTTAAAATTTAAAATTTTCGGGCTATTTTGCCGTGGTCTGTAGGTTAAAATATGTTTAGTTAAAATATTTCTACCTAACGTTTCGTCCCTGTCTGTGAGGGACATCTTCAGAGGAAATGTGCTGACGTCGCTAACTCGAAAAGAATAACAACAGTGCGGTTTATAGCCAGTATATATACTCGGACACAGGTGGGCGGGGTCAAGTGGACGGGTTCTGGTTGTGTTTATTTAGCCTGGAGGTTACGGAGTTGGGAAAGTTAGGGAACCAGGTGGAGTTTAATTTAAGACCTTCGTCTTTGTTAAAGTTGTTTGTGTTTTTATAAATCTCAATGGCCTCTCTGTATAAACGGGGGTAATAATTTTGGTCGTAGCTATAACCTCTACTTTATCATATTGCATACGGTGGTCATCCAAAGATAAAACATGTTGTGCCACGGCTAATTTTTCTGTTTGTCCGAGGCGGCAGTTTCTTTTATGTTCTGTGATGCGTGTATTGATGCTACGTTTTGTAGTGCCGATGTATATGGAACATTTTGAAAAACATGCACTGGCAACTGCGACTAAAAAACCGCCCGTTTGGCTTCGTTACATTGACGACGTCTTCGCTATATGGCCTCACGGAGAAGCTGAACTCCAGAAATTCCTAGATCATCTGAACAGCCAACACGCAAACATCCAATTTACAAAAGAATTAGAGTCCGACGGTCAAATTGCTTTTCTTGATGTATTGATAACTAGGAAAAACGACGGAAGATTTACGTGTGCAGTGTACAGAAAGCCAACCCATACTGACCGATATCTTAGTAAGCAATCCAAACATCATCCCAAACAGAAAAGAAGCGTCATCAAAACACTAGTGGAACGAGCTAAAGGAATCCGTGACACGGAACATTTACCACAAGAATTAAAATATTTACAAAAGACGCTAATGTATAATGGGTACACTAAAAGGATATCGATCGAGCAATACGTCCCAGAAAGAACAATACTAGACCTAGCGAGGCATCGACATATAAAAATAAAGTATTCTTGCCATATATAAAAAACATAACTGATCGTATCGGCAAGATTTTAGAAAAACGACACGTGAAACCCATATACATGCCGACAACTAAAATAAAACAGTTCCTCAAATCAGCTAAAGACCGACTTGATCCACTTTGTAAATCTGGTGTTTACAAAATCCCATGCACATGTGGCCAAGTTTACATCGGCACTACAAAACGCCCTCCTAATGTCTCCTTTGACGTCAAAGACCTGCGGAAAGAAAAACGTTCCAGTAAATTCCAATGTTGTGAAGGCCATAACTCGGAAATGAAGCATTTCCGGACATGAACTATTTTGAGTGTCTACAGGTGGGACTTTCAATGTTGTAAAGACCATAACTCGGAAATGAAGCATTTCCGGACACATGTTATAATGAACTATTTTGATTGTCTTCATGTGGGAAATACATACCTGAAATTGTGCCCCGTATTTTTGAAACACTCTGTATATTACATCAACAATAATCGATCGTAGGAATTTTACACAAATTCCAAGATAAATCATATTTTTTTAAGATAAAGGGAATTTGAATTGCTGAAATATTTATAGAGAGTAAAATATAAGGGTAATGCATAGCTAGAGTGCACAATATATGACAATGTTCAACTTCGAAACTGTTTAAAGTACATTTTCTTCGATTATGAACAATTTAGAGTGAAAAAACACAGAGGTTTCTTTTGAATTCAAAAGTTTCAAATTTACCATAGTTTCCATTTATTTTGGTATATTACTTTCTCTACATGTACTATGTACATAGCGTATAGGGAAGATATTGTATTGCACCCAAAAATTCGGTACCGATATTTCACTGGAAATACATGTTTTGAGGTCCCCTCAATCGAAAAAGGTTTTTTAGAAAAAAGTCTGTGTGTGTGAGTGGCGGGGGACTTGGTATTTAAGTTTTGTATCTTCCAAATATGCGACACGACGATTTTCATGAAAGTCCCCCCCAACTACTATTTACATGGAAAAGTTTTCAAAAATTTTGTTTTTCTTAAAAATGGCTCTAATGATTTTGATAAAATATCACATATTAAGGACATTTCCATCACAAATAAAATTATATCTTGAATTTGAATTCCTTCTGAAGACCTTTTATTCTGCATGAATTTTGCTGAATTTTCCATAACCGTAAGAGATAGACAAAAACTTACCACAAAAAATGTAGATCTCCTTAAAATGCACAATTTATGTCATATACATTTTTTCATGGAGCTTACCTTTTGTTATTAGTTTTAATTGTAAGGTACTTACACTTTTTTCAGACAGGAAATATCCGTTTTTCTTTTGTTATAGTCCTGATCAAGCAAGGAAGCGAAACGACAGCTTTTAAAACATTTGATTACCACTTTAGTATAACGCATTCCTTTAGTTCCCTTCTGCTTATAAGGATCTATGTAATAAGAACATTGTGCTAACGTTTATCTCGATTAGCATTATGTAGAAAGAAGAATAATCTTTTGTAAGAAGTTTTTAGAGCAGCTAGAGAAAGCCATATGAGTGTAACACATCAGCTTTTTTTCCTTGCATTGTAGCAGATTGAAAATTCCTTTACGATGAAATTCTTTTCAGCACTGCAAAAATATGTGTGTTTGTTAAGCAGCGTTGACCGCGCATGCCCCGCTTCACAGCACCAAAAGGTTTGTAATCGAAGGGTGCTAACACAAGCCTGCAAGTGAGGAAACGGCGGAAATCCTCTTACTCTTTTTTGTGAGTCGAACCTCACATTGCCCTGCTGAAGCATGATGTGCCAGAATGTTTGTCACCAAATGCATAAAGAAGCTCAAGGATATGTCGTTAACGTTTGACGAGATTCAAGAATTCCACCAGAATAACCCTTATGTAACTTAATGTTTAAATGATGGCACTGTGTTTTGTGATGAATTATGTCATTCTATACTCTTTCTATTAATTATTTGCATATAACTTTCATTTATCCACTACTGTAGGACTTAGAGGACAATATTTTCTACGAGTACTTCTCTAAAAATCTTATTTGGTGATTAACAAACAGGAAGCCAACCTAATGCACTTTCATATAGCCTGTATTTTTACTTTCTCTGTACGTACTATGTACATAGTGTATAGAGGAAGTATTGTATTCCACCCAAAAATTCGCTACCGAGATTTCACCGGAAATACACGTTTTAGGACCCCCTGAATCCAAAAAAAGCATTTTTAGAAACATGTCCGTGTGTATGTGTGTGTCTGTGGACAGCATAGCTCAAAAACGAAAAGTCCGTTAAATACTAAACTTGGTATTTAGGTTTGGTATCTTCCAAGGATGCGACACGAAGATTTACAAGAAAATCCCCCCACCCCCAACTACCCTTTACATGGAAACATTTTCGAAAATTTTGATTTTCTAAAAAATGGCTTTAAAGATTTTGATTAAAATCCCGTATATTAAAGATATTTACATACCAAATAAAATGTATATCTTGAATTTTCTGGGAATAGCCTCTGAAGAGCTCTTTATTCTGGAAGAATTTTGCTAAATATTACTTAACTGCTAAACGCTAAGAAATAGACAAAAACTTATTACTCAGAAAATGTTGATCTGATCAAAACACACAATATATGTTCTTTACAGTTTTGTTGTGGAGGTTACCGTTTCCGAGATATTCCTTGTTTTTGGTTTTAGTTGTGAGTACTTACACTTTTCTCAGACAGGAAGCGTCCGTTTTTCTTTGGCTCTACTTCTGGCCAAGCAAAGAAGCAATTTGCAATGGCAATCGAATAACGAAGATTTTAAAAAATTTGACTATTGGTTTAGTCTAGTGTATTCCCTTATTTTCTTCCTGCTTATAAGAAACTAAGTAGTAAGAACATTCTGCTAATGATTATCTCGATTAGCAAGGTGCAGAAAGAGGAATAATCTTATGTAAGAAGTTTGTGGGAGAGCTAGAGAAAGGCATGTGAGTGTAACACATCAGATTTTTGACCATGTACTTACCATACACAAATATGCTTCGTTATTTCTTAATCTATTACATTATTATATTGTTATTGCTTCCTTTAAAAGCAGTCCGCGCACTTCCGCTATGAGCCTATGAACTTTACTCATATTTTTACATTGTTACCCTTCATGCTAGTCAAATCATTCTGCAATGGAGATTCTTTGTTTAAGAAATTTCATCACAGGTATTAGCTAATAATGGTGAAATGGCAGAAGTTAATATCACAAATTTATCAACTCCTGTTATACACTATATAAATCATAACATGCTGGTATCTTATTATGATGTTTATGATTCATAAAATGACTGCCGCCCATGAATTTACATGATCTCATATTTCTGATCAAATACAAATAGCATACTAAAGAGCCCGTTAATTACAGTTCTAGACGAGAGATACGCAAACTAAATATACCTAATCACTGAAATACAGAACCAAGAGTTCTGTAGTGTTTATAAATAAATAAAAATTTCGAACTAAGCTAAAAGAAAGACGTAATATGGGCATCAGTATAAACTCAATATGCAGCAATTTAAATTAAAATAATAGCTCTTATTTTCTTTTTCTGTTTTGTTTATATTTTATTAAAGTTGGATACAGACTACAATAACTTATTTCATATAGAGCTGTTATTGAAGTGTAGAGGAGAATAACAAACGTTTAAAATTAAAGTGAAATGTATGCCCATACCCAAGCTGCGTTCTTTTATTTCTTTAAATGCCGTTTTTGAATATCACTAATCTAACCTAATACAGCTATCTTGAGCGCAGAGGAAGGGATTATGCCCATGTATGCAGATACTGTTCATGTTCTAAAACGTATAATAACTCCAGAGAAAGCAGTACGGATCAAGATTTAATCCATTTCCTAGTAAAATTTTTATATGCTTCTGTTTCCTCTCCAAGCAGTTTACAGTTGGGTTGAAGAGGTTTTGCAATTCAAATGAAGAACATCAGCGAATTTCCAGATGCACGCTGTATGTAGACTCTGGCAGCGAAATAATATTCATGGGCTTCCTAAAAACCAAAAATCTTGGTCAGTTACCAGTAGTGGTACTTGATTCATCGGACTTAAATTATTTTACTTTAGTAATAAATCAAGTGAAACGTTACATCATAAAAAATACCTTC
This sequence comes from Hymenopus coronatus, assembly GCA_030762935.1. NCBI lineage: Eukaryota > Metazoa > Arthropoda > Insecta > Mantodea > Hymenopodidae > Hymenopus > Hymenopus coronatus. The sequence continues at coordinate 36,336,434 of CM060889.1, read as the reverse complement.
TGCCCAGTGTATTAGTTTCCAGTCAATACTTGGACTATTTAACGGCACTGGCTTAAGGATCCTCTTATTTCAACAACATAGGCTATAATTGTGGTTCTCGTAGACTATGAACATTTTATTTGAAAGATTTGTAGAACTTTTTAAGTTGGAATTTTTCACAGTTCTGTGTCAATTTTAATTGTGAAGTTTACATCTGCTACGTGATATGTTTCATCTTAGCAAACATGCCAGGTGTTTGACATGTATCTTAAAACGGGTGTAGAACTTAAAGAGCCTATTTAAAGTTGAAACCCACCAATGGACAATTGGCCTGCGCGATCTTCCCTCTCAATGAATTCGCTGATAAGCAAGAGGGATTAAACGAGGCTGTGCAGCAGTTCCTCTCTATTTAACTTTAAATTACTCCATTGAGTTCCGCAAATATTTTAAAATAAAGGAATAGCTTTACACGTCAACTACGGAGTAGTTGGGCCACCTGCTAATGTTTATCTGATGCCAACTACAATTTAAAAATTAAAAAATTAATGAGTATGTTAATTATTTAAATAGGTGCTGTCATTCGAAGAAATATTTAGTAGTTGGAGAACAAATTGTCAGCAGACATCTTTAAACTGAATGCATTGGTACTGAAAATCTAACAATAAAGCTTAACTTGTGAAAATTTTTGTCAAATCTAGATCTAAGATCACGTTTATTTTAATTGCATGTCTAAAGTTTAATTGAGGGTAATGTGTTGAAGGGATCAGTGCGAAAGAGCCACTCATAAATAATAAACTGCTATACAATCAAACTCTACTCGAAGTTTTCTGTTCAGATGTTTCGTCCACAACTCTCGCAGATAATTTAGTCATATCGTAGTTGTATTGTTGCTGAAGTTTGGTCACGAGTAGTCATTAGTCAGTAATCCGAGAATAATGCAAGGTCGCAAGGGTCCATCTGTTGGTAACGTAAATCACCATAGTACCTAGCCGCTTAATGTCCCATTACCTATATGATATAGTAGATTGAAAAAAAATATTTGCAGCATATTTTTCATTTAAATAGACTGTGTAACTTCCTGCCCTCCCATTAGTCTAAACACAAAGATCCACTTGAGTGGTCACTTTTCCAAATGGTTACCAAATCCAACGTTGCTTAAAGTGTTCGTCCTTGCGTGGCTTCAACTTAGGCCTGACAGGAAGGCAGGTATTTTATTTTGGAATGAGACGTTAAGCACATGTGCATTGAGGGCCAGTTAACATTTCGGCAGTGAATAGGTGCAATGCTGTTTAACATAGGAGTGCCGGAAGCCCCAAGGCACCTTAAGGTAGACCGCAGTCTTTCCTCCTTGGCAGCACGTGGTAGTAGTGAAGAAAATTATTTTTGTTTGTTATCGATGCTGTCAATTGCCAGGATCATATCAGCACCGCCGGTGTGAGTAAATTTCATCCCGAAATTTCAATCAAACTCTACTCGAAGTTTTCTGTTCAGATGTTTCGTCCACAACTCTCGCAGATAATTTAGTCATATCGTAGTTGTATTGTTGCTGAAGTTTGGTCACGAGTAGTCATTAGTCAGTAATCCGAGAATAATGCAAGGTCGCAAGGGTCCATCTGTTGGTAACGTAAATCACCATAGTACCTAGCCGCTTAATGTCCCATTACCTATATGATATAGTAGATTGAAAAAAAATATTTGCAGCATATTTTTCATTTAAATAGGCTGTGTAACTTCCTGCCCTCCCATTAGTCTAAACACAAAGATCCACTTGAGTGGTCACTTCTCCAAGTGGTTACCAAATCCAACGTTGCTTAAAGTGTTCGTCCTTGCGTGGCTTCAACTTAGGCCTGACAGGAAGGCAGGTATTTTATTTTGGAATGAGACGTTAAGCACATGTGCATTGAGGGCCAGTTAACATTTCGGCAGTGAATAGGTGCAATGCTGCTTAACATAGGAGTGCCGGAAGCCCCAAGGCACCTTAAGGTAGACCGCAATCTTTCCTCCTTGGTAGCCCGTGGTAGTAATGAAAAAAATTATTTGTGTTTGTTATCGATGCTGTCAATTGCCAGGATCATATCAACACCGCCGGTGTGCGTAAATTTCATCCCGAAGGAGCTCTGTTACATGTCAGTAAATCTACTGACTCGGGGCTATCGCCTCAGTTTGGGCGGGTTTGAGCCCACAACTTTGAGATCAGCAAGTCAGCGGCTAACCAACTAAGTTACCTAGACCGACGTGGTAGCAGTGACCGAATATATGATCATAGTTGAAGTGGACGGGCTATTTTGTGTAAAGAGCACTCCCGTACCATGTCCACGATGGATATGAAGGATGCGAGACGGGAATCTACGCCTGATATCATTGTTCACCCTTGGTGTCTTGTCTGCATGCTCTGCAGCCTGCAGCCTCTAACCCATGCCTTAAAGACATACAAATGAGGGGCAGAAATATCGCCCGACACAGGTGTAATTTGAGATATCTGGGCATTCTGGTTCTAAATACAAGCTACAACTGCCGGAGGGTGGCTTGAACAAACCTAGCAATGACCTTGAGATGTGGACTGAAAGTGAGCCAGCCTTCAGGAAGACTCTGGGGTAGTTTTCTGGCGTAACCTAATCAGCAGCCACTGGAGCTGCGGTGTTTGTCACAAAGGAGCATTTGCTCTGGGACAAGAACTTGTGGGAGGGGCTAGTTGCTGAGGTATCGTCGCTTGTCCCTGATTGGTGTGAGTTTGTCAAGTATATGTACTGAATTACCGGATGCCAAGTTCTGTTTCGTTTCATTATTCTTTTCTTTCAGCAGAAACTGTTGGTATGTTCCAAAGGCCTTACGTTGTAGTTAAAACGTAATAGTGAGACACAGACGGAAGGATACTGGTTTCATTTTTACCGTATGACATAATTCTCCTCTGGTAGTAGTGTATTTTCCGCAATCGCGGATTTAACAGAGTTCCTAGATATTAGCAACCCTGTGTTGACGCTTCACTGAGTGGTGACTAGAACTGAGAATAAAGTACATGTTGGCTGGAAGCAACCGTCTCTGAAATCTTTGGCTCAACTTATTAATTTTTAAGTTATCTCTATTATAAAATAGTTAAGAAATTACGTCCCTTGAGTGTTCGTTCAATTTGGCCAGACACGTGATTAAGGTTGGCAGAAAATCTGTACCACTTATTTTTGGTTGTGAACCGCACGCTAAAATTTGGCTGAACGTTGAATATTTCGAACTTAACGTGAGGTGTAACTGTTTGGCCTAAAGCTCGTTCTAGACGTACAAGCTCTTCTTGTAGCTAAAAAGTGCACAAGGCGCGATCTGTATATGTCCTGATCATAGCTCGTTTTTGGTTAGGATGATAATTAGACTTTTTCCTCAGATGGTGACTTGTGTTGGTAGGTCTGCGACAGCTATGTGACCAAGTGTGCCGTCCATTCTTCTGACCGGCACACCAATAAAGCCATAAGCTCTTTCTTGTAGCTAAGAATTTCGGGTGGCACGATCTGTGTGTGTGTGTGTGTATTGATCGTAGATCGTTTTTGGTTAGGATGATAATTGGAAGTTTTGGTCAGATGGCGATTTGTGTTGGTCTTGATCATAGCGCGTTTTTGGATAGGGTGATGATTGGAAGTTTTGGTCAGATGGCGATTTGTGTTGATCTTGATCATAGCCCGTTTTTGGTTAGGATGATAAGTGGAAGTTTTGGTCAGATGGCGATTTGTGTTGGTCTTGATCATAGCGCGATTTTGGATAGGGTGATGATTGGAAGTTTTGGTCAGATGGCGATTTGTGTTGATCTTGATCATAGCCCGTTTTTGGTTAGGATGATAAGTGGAAGTTTTGGTCAGATGGCGATTTGTGTTGGTCTTGATCATAGCCCGTTTTTGGTTAGGATGATGATTGGAAGTTTTGCTCAGATAGCGATTTGTTATATTTACTGACCGGCACATAAATAAAGCCAAACGTGCCTCCTTGCATTTCTCCACGATGAAATTTATTAAAAAATATATGTTATTTAGGCAATGAGGAAACAATACAGAGCTTGTTCTGCTTGGCTATATATTTAAAACATGCCATCTAAGTAGAAAGACCAGATTAGCGGTTTTAGCTAAGAGAAACTCAACCCTGAGGACTCAAAAAATCTACCATATAGTTGTGAACTATCACGGATCTCAAAGTACTGTCTACAGCCATCCGTCAATCTGTTAAAAAAAAAGTCTGATTTCACTAGAGAGCTGTTACGTCTTGCAAAAACAGTTTGCGCTGCATTATAGCATCAAAGTTGACCTAATTCTGCCTCCACTCTCCTTGGTAGCTCTTAATACATATGTATGAAAAACCAATTTATCACTAATAACCCGAATTCTCATTTCATTATTTACTGGATGAGAGCTAAATAGAGACACATTAGCAGACGTCTTATAATGGGTATCCCTACTATATGCCTTTTAGGCTGTATATCCAAACTGGAGATAAGGAAACCCTTATTCAGATTAGAATGTATCACATGCAAATCCAGAAATATGGATAGCTTTCAAGATTTCTGAGCATGTTTTATTGATAGTCCAATTTCCAGTAAGCCTAGAATACTTCAGTTGAAATAGGATAGTTTATTGTTGAAAATTAATATAGAAAGGAGGAAGGAAAGGAACTCTGCAATTAAAAGTAGCGGTTGTCGAGAATGCAGATAAGTAGCCTTAACGAGCAATTAGCATATCTCTAACTGATTTCACACACCAACTATAATAAAACATAAGTTGCGTGGAATACTGACCCTCATTAATTTATAACCAGAAGCTTATGGAGCGGAAAGCATTCTTCCAGAAGAGCAATCGTTAACTTTTAAATGAGAATCTGTTAGGTAACTATGAATTTCAATAGGAGCTCTAACGAGGTAGTCTCGTTGGTCAGTTGGTAGAGCACCTGTCTGTTGTACAAGGGGTTCCAAATTTGATTCCCGGTTTGGGGTTTAGGAGTTTGTATCCAGCCAACATTACTCCATATCCTCCCGTGAGTATGCAAGCGTGACTGCATATGTAATCCTTTCAAAGAGGACTAAAGAAAAACCAGATATTTAATTAAATTCTGTATGAGTTAATACCATTAGCGATAGTTAATAGCTGAGAGGATTTTTCATAATTTTGAAGCTACATTGACTGGAATGAATTGCCTGGAGCAGCCTTTCGGGTTGACCCCTGTCTCTGAAGAAATTTAGGAGAAACCTTGATATTAATGTTGGAAAATTTTTGTAAATATTCCTTAAATGAAATGCTTGTGATTTTATATTGTTGTAAATACAAATGTTAAATTGGTTGGTGATTCTAATTATGAAAGTAATTAATCTAAATTGAGAGAAAAATTAATGTTTTCATATTTGTGTAAATAACTATTATATCTAGCTTACAAAGCCATAAATTGGCATCTGTAATTTATTGATTATATATCTTGTATACATATATAACTCTGCCACCGGTTGATACCCACTTGCAGAGAAATAAATACATACATACACATTTAAATGTTATAATCTGGCTGATAATAATCCAAGTAGTCTTATGTGCAAGTTGCATCGAAGCTGTACGAATGATAGTCGAGATTCTGATAATTTTTAGTTTAATGGATTACGATAAATGGAGATGCTGATATATTCCATAAGGCTAAGGCTAACAATTTCTCAGAGTTGTTATTTCTGCACATGAATATTTGACAATCTTAGTTGTGGGCTGCTTTTTAAAATCTTTGCTCTGAAACAAAATTGATACAATTAATGCTATTGCATAATTTAAAGATAACGTCTTTAAAAACGTATTAAATTATTAACTTAGTAAGGCATACTTTTTAAAATTAAACTAAAATTACACTTTAAAACAATTTGAAATAGTATTTACAATAATTCTGCCGTATTTCTTGCAGACCAAACGTGTTGCATTCACAAAACTTTTATCTACCTATTCCTCATCAAAATATCTTTTTTTATTCTTCTAGCTACTTAATACTAACCAAACATTAGCAGAAATGGTCTTATTACTTAGTTATAATTACAAAGGAAATAGGCTAGGCTAAAATTATAGTAAAACCCTTTAAAAACTGTCGGTATGTGATGAAATGAAATTACGATTTCTTTGTAGGATGAAAAAAGTTATTAAAAAAATGAAAACGATTTCGCATTTGAGAAAAGTCTAAGTATTTGTAAGTTAAAAGCCAATAACAAGAAATGTTTTGGAAATATTTAATTCAAAAATATATGACATAAATTCTGTGCTTTAAGGAAGTCTGTTGTTTATCTAGTAAGTTTTGTCTATCTCTTAGGGTTTAAAAGTTATTCAAAATCCCTTCAGAATGACGAGCACTACACAGGATATTCGAAAATTCAATATCTATACATTTTATTCGTGATGAAAATATCTAAGGTATTTGGTATTTATCAAAACATTTAGAGCCCGCCTAGGTAGTGTGGTGGTAGCTTATCTGCCTCACATTCAAAAGTTCGTGAGTTCGAATCTCGCTTAGGGTGGGTTACCCAGATAAGGTCCTTTTCGGGGTTTCCCCTTAACCTGAGAAGACAAATGTCGAGTAACTTTAAGCTCCGAGGGCCCCGAGATCATTTAAGCACCATTTAACCAGTATCAGTCATCGTCCGATATGACCAACCAGCTTAAAGGACCTTAAATTAGGGAAAAAAACATTTAGAGGTATTTCTTAGAAAATAAACATTATCAAAAGTGTTTCTATGTAAAGAAAGCTTTGCGATGAGGAGAAATTTCTTGAAAACCTTCGTATCCTTCGCAGAACTTGAATTTCAAATTCGGTAGTTAACGTGCTTTTCTGTTTAAGTTATGCTGTTCAAAGATACAAGGACACACCATACACATGCTTTGTTTTTCTAAAAATGTTGTTTGTTTATTCTGAAAATCCCTAAAAATATATTTCAGGCGTAATTTCAAATCGAATTTTTGGGTAGAATATTAATAATCATAATTATACCACATTAAAACACTTTTTGATGTACTTTTCTTCTTCTTTCGCTTAGTCAACTCTTTCTGTAGTTTATCAGCTTTCTGCCTTTTTCTAGTGGATTTTGTCTTCTGTGATGAATGGGACAAATTTCATATTTACTTGTGAAATCGCTCTTCAATGCTCTTTTTCCTGATTTTTTTTTTATTTCTTCAGCAGTTTTATATCTTAATTTGCAGTATATTCCAAAAGGAGGAGTGCAAGTTTTCACTGCGGCAATTACAGAATCAAGTTGTCATTCAAAAGCATTACTAATTGCAGCTTTCCACGTTTAGTCACTTATTTTAAAAACCTTCAATTTACCTCATTTTGGGGTTTTCCATTTTCTGCTGAATTTGTGCATTTATGACAAAATCTTACCAATATTGTTGACTATAGCCTCTAAATATATATTAGATGTAAAGAATAAGGTGCAGTAAACAAAAGGACTAATAATCTACGAACTCATATTATATAAAACATAAAATGCATTAAAATAAAAAATAACACTCTTCAAGGTATCTAATTGAAATAAATGTCTCTGTTTTGAATAATTACCTCCAATAATATCATAAACAACCATCAGATAACATTAAAATTATTCCTCAGTGTAATGGGGGCTAATTTGATTGAATTTGGCAAAGAAACGAAGTTTACCTCTCAGAGAGAGAGAGAGGGAGGCGTGACGGGTATTTAATTGGCTGCCAGGGTTTTTTAAGAGGGACTACCAAACCGTTTACAACATGGATCTTCACTAAAGATAAAATGTGTATATTTAACAATTCATTTCTGTAAGAAATGAAAACTTAATCATTTTGGCCTATAAATGATTTTTAAGCATTCCTAGGTAAGTTATACATAAATTGAACAATTAAAATAATCTAAAGCTCATTATAACATGCGCAAAACTGAAGCAATGATTGTGGAGATTAAGAAATCCAGTTTTGTGGACGGTTTACTTGATCCCTTGTCTTCTTTATTCAACAATATCGTTTCTGAAATCACAAGGTTTTCCAGTGCTTACGTGTTTGTGTATTTATCAGAAAACTAGGTCAACACAGTGTTTACAAATTGCTTGACGTAATCCATGCTTAATTACAGAAGGGATAAGGGTAATATTTGACTTATTCAGGCATATTATCTGCACTTGGAGTCATATTCTGATAGGACGCAGTGAAACAGAATATTGAGAAAGCAATATTTACCACCAAGCTTCTGAATTACAATCGGGCGCTAAAGGGCCTTTATGGTTGTAATTTTGGACACTGGAATTTATAAAGTAGGAATATTTTTATCTAAATTCTGCAAACAAGAGCGAAAGAGGGGGAAGGTACATAAGAGCGATGATTCCGTTATTTTTAAGCGACAGAGCCCTGCAATATTTTATATGTACTGCTAAATGTGTAGTTAAACTCCACTATAACTCTTACTCATTCTAATGGTCTATGTCTTCTTTCTTTTCTCTATTCTGTTATTATGGAGTAAGTATCTTACCATGGAGAACGGAAGAGGGGGGAGGGTGCATACAAAATACAGAGTCAGACCAGTGTAAGATATATTATACGCAATGCTAGGTTTATAGGTGAACTTCTTTTAATTTCGCATTCTTTTGTATGGCTTTTTGTCAATTGCCTATTATTATTGTGCAATAACTAATTGTATATTATAATTTGTCTGCTTTACTCTGTCCTTGTTGACAGTGCATAAATATGGGGAGTTGTTATTGTTTCAGTAAATAAATTTACTATTTTACAAAAAATTTCACTTAAAATATTTAAGGCCAAGAAAAACGTTAGGAAGAATTATATTTTTATTTCTAAATAATCCTTTATCTATAGGATTAATTCTATTTTTACAAACAACATGTGGTTGTTGTATATTTCCAAGTATATACTGAAAACGTTTGCCAATAAAATTCCTTTTAATATAGGTTATATATATATATCTCAAGAGGTTTGCATCATCCTGTCAAGTTTCATTCTTTATTTTACAATAAATAGCTGCTGAGAAAAAACTTATTACTCATGAAAAATCTCGAACGTGTAAAATTCACATGCTATTTGCTATCTAATCTGCAATAAACTATACTCAAATATCTGGGGTCACTAGGCCTATGCAGGGGTGTATAATCTGATCCACGAATTTTCCTAACACCCCGCGCATAACCACATTTCATTTGTTTCTTCTTCACCACCATGCCAGGTATTGAGCTGATCACACATTCTGGATATACTGTAATCTAAGGTCGTGTTGGATGTTATTTTAAAAGTTCACATTTATGAGTTTAGTTAATGATGTTTTGTATTGATATTTTGCAATAAATTCGTGCTAATTTGTGGGCAGAGTTATGAGCAGGACATAACTTAAATTGAGGTAAGTAGTTAACTAAAGCAAAATTAATGTTAAAACCTCCCATTTTCAAATTAGAACCTTTTATTTCAAATCAATATCATAAACAAAACCAAAATCAAATCTCCAATCTGCAATATACAAGTGACATTTTCTTTTCTTTTTTACTTTCTCTATACGCACTATGTACATGGTGTATAGAGAAGGTATTGTAATGCACCCAAAAATTCGGAACCGAGTTTCCACCGGAAATACATGTTTTGGGTCCCCCTGATCCAAAAAAAACATTTTTAGAAACATGTCCGTGTGTGTGTCTGTCTGTCTGTCTGTCTGTCCGTCCGTGTGTATGTGTGTGTGTGTCTGTGGACAGCATAGTTCAAAAACGTAAAGACCGTTAAATACCAAACTTGATATTTAAGTTTGGTATCTTCCAAGGATGCGACAGGAAGATTTTGAAGAAAATCCCCCACCCTAAACTACCCTTTACATAGAACTTTTTTCGAAAATGTTGATTTTCTAAAAAAATGGCTCTAACGATTTCGATTAAAACGTCGTATATTAAAAATATTTACCAGACAAGTAAACTGTACATCTTGAATTATCTGGGAATAGCCTCTGAAGACTACTTTACTCTGGGTGAATTTTACGGAATTTTGCACAACTGATAAGCCGTAAGAGATGGACAAAAACTTAGCGCACAACAAATGTAGACCACATTAAAATACACAATTTATATTATATACATTTTTTTGTGGGTTGATAGGGGTTGTTTTTGGTTTCAGCTCTGAAAAACATGCTTTTCTCATGCAGGAATTGGTCAACTCCTCACAGAAACAAAGGAACTTCAGTCACATAGCAACCAACTTTTGACTATCATTTTAACCTATGCTACTCGCTTATTTCGCTTCTACTTACAAGGAAGCAAGCAATAAGATTACTTGTGCTAATTTTTTCTCAATTACTATGAAGTAAATAGAAGCTTAAGCTTTTTAACAATAATTTATTGTAGAGAGGTAGAGAAAGTCAGGTGATGTAATACATCAGATATATTTTTTTATATAATTGTCTGTTACAACTAGGTAAACGGAGATAAATTTTTCTTGCTGCCAGCATTTGATTTTGCTAGCCAGACTTTGAAGAAATTTTCACAGCAAATACCGTGAGCCACAGCTTTTTCTTTTAATGCCGGGACTGCTACATCTAATTTATTAAGGTAACCATTCAATAATGGCATAACATTCTTTGTAATAAAGAAAATAATCTGATGTGTACCATTCACATGACTTTTTCTATATCCCTGCAACAAATTATTCTTAAAAGGCTTATACTTCTATTAGCTTCATGCTAATCAGTAAAAAATTAGCAGAAATAGCCATAATACTTGCTCCCTTGTAAGTAGAGGTGAAATAAGGGAGTACCATAGGTTACGGTGATAATCAAAAGCTGGTTGCTATGTCACTGAAGTTCCTTTGTTTGTATGGACAGCAGTTGACAAATTCCTGTATGAGACATGTATAAGTTTTTCATAGCAGAAACCAAAAATAAGGAATGTCACAAAAAGGAAGAACTCCACGAAAAAAATGTATATTATATACATTGTGTGTTTTAACGAGTTCTACATTTTTTGTGAAGTAAGTTTTTGTCCATCTCTTACGGTTAGTAGTGATTCAAAATTTAGTAAAATTCATCCAGAATAAACTACTCTTCAGAGGCTATTACCAGAAAATTCAAGATATACATTTTATTTGTCAAGTAAATATCTTTAATATACGAAATTTAATCAAAATCGTTAGAGCCATTTTTGAGAAAATCAACATTTTCGTAAAAAGTTCCATGTAAAGGGTAGTTGGAAGTGGGGGAATTTTTCTCAAAATCTTTGTGTCGCATCCCTGGAAGATACTAAACTTAAATATCAAGTTTGGTATTTTACCTTTGTTTCGTTTTTGAGTTATCGTAGTCACAGACACACGGACACACACACACACATGGACCTTTTTCCGAAAATGCTTTTATTAGATAAAGGGGGCCCTAAAATATATATTTCCGTTGAAATCTCGGTGTCGAATTTTTTGGTGGATTGCAATACCTTCTCTATACACTATGTACATAGTGCGTATAGAGAAAGTAAAAATGTATATAACATAAATTGTGAGTTTTAATGTGCTCTGCTTTTTTGTGTAGTAAGTTTTTGTCCATCTCTTACGGTTTAGCAGATATTCAAAATTCAGTAAAATTCATCCAGAATAAACTACTCTTCAGAGGCTATTCCCAGAAAATTCAAGATATACATTTTATTTGTCAGGTAAATATCTTTAATATACGAAATTTTAATCAAAATCGTTAAGAGTCATTTTTAAGAAAATAAACATTTTCGAAAAATATTCCATGTAAAGGATTGTTAGGGGTGGGGGATTTTTCTCAAAATCTTTGTGTCGCATCCCTGGAAGATACCTTACCTAAATACCAAGTTTGGTATTTTACCGACTTTTCGTTTTTGAGTTATCGTGTTCACAGACACACGGACTCACAGACACACACACATACACACACACACACGGACCTTTTTGTTAAAATGTTGTTTTTTGGATATTGGGGATCCTAAAACATATATTTCTGGTGAAATCTCGGTTTCGAATTTTTGGGTGGAGTGCTACACCTTCTGTATACACTATGTACATAGTGCGTATAGAGAAAGTAAGAATTAGAATGAATTCACTAGTTTTAAATACAGTATTTAGTTTATCTTTGGTATTTAAATCACCGATACTAGTTTTAACAACTAGTCATAAGGATGAAATAAATGACCTAAAGATTTTATTATTATAACATGAGTTTCTGTTTCCACAATGCAGTTCAGTTTAGTCAGTCATGCGGTGGTAAACTTTTAAGTTGTCTTTTACTGCATCTCCAACTGGGATCCATGTGTTCTGAAAATGCGAGTGACCACTCTATAATATTTCGCATTTGGCTTTCAGCGCGTTAATGCGGGATAAAGCAAGGTGAGCTACAGGTTTTTCTTTAATTTAAAAAGCTAATATTGGATCTATTACCAACCTGCAATTTAGATAAACACGACTTGGTCCTTATTTTAGTAACTAGTAAGTATTGTAACTTAACTAATTTTCATTGAAATTCTAAGCTCAGTTTCACAACTTCCATATTCATAGTTTTGACTACGTAAATATTAAACTGAAGTTTTATTTTGTAACTTGAAATAAATGCACATTTTTCGATGCAAAAGGAAAAAGCGAGCATTTCACATTTATCACTAAAATCATATATAAAATTATATCAAATGCATGCAAAATATTACGTTTTTAATTAAATAACTCTCTCAAGTGTTTAAACAAAATTTTAAGTAGATTACTTGCTCCTCACAGTACTGGGCCAAGGCATTAGTTGCAAGTTTTTGTGGGTGTAAATCCTACTAAGAGGAGAGAAATTAGAGAAAGAAGTCAATTATTAATATTAAATATTTATGAAATAACAGACAGTAAAATTAATTTTAACTTTGGTTATGTTATATGTTTGTCACTCATTTAGGATCGGTAGACATGGAGGAAGGGAAAAGAAAATGACAAAGGATTCTGGAAGTCAGAAACAGATAAACAGGAAATAAGTGAACTAGAAAATAAAAAATAGTTTTGTTTATACCGAAAAATTAAGAAAGAATGATCAAGAGAAAAGTGTGTAAACATATGTAATAAACAAGAGAGAGAGAAAGATTACCGTAGATAAGGACAGGAGCAGTACTTTTGCAAGGGATGAGAGACGTATTGTTTACTGCCTAAGTGAATGTAAAGAGATAAGAAACGAAGGAAACAAATTTGGAAAACGGGATAGCATGCTACAAGATATGGTAGTAAAGCAAATGTTGAATGTCACGGAAAAGAGAAGATTAAAGAAATTTAGCAATTTTGGAAAGATTTAAGAAAAGCGGATGCTAAAAAGAAAGAGAGAGAGAGAACAGCAGAGAAAACGAGATAGAATAGATAGCGCAAACAAAAGGGGCGGGGCTACGGTCACTATTAGCCAGGAAGCTAAGCGGATGTAGCGCATAAGCGGCACTCAAACCTAATCGTAATAATGCCTTATTACTTAAACTATATTACTGTCCTATTGTAAATAATTGAAGGTACAAATTAAGCACAATAAACTATTAATGACGTAGTCTGTTTCAATGCTTTGCCATTGTAGTGTTTAAGAGACGCGTTTCAGTAATTACTATAGTGTTGCATTTCACTTAAACAGTGTCTGCCGTAGCAAAACCAACCTCTTATATTAATAACATCTGAATGAATGAAATGTGTTTATTAGTGAAACAATATATGGCTATATATTTATAATCTGAAATGAATGAATTGGAGTTGTATTTATTCACTGTTTTATTAATAAACACATTTCGTTCAATTCATATGTTACTTGAACAAAACAGAGCACTTCAGCATAAATTTACATATATTGACAATGCTTCACAATGTTATTCAATTTATCAAATAGTACCGTGCGACTCAAATACATCAGAACCGTGTTTATGCACTGCGCACACGGAAATATGATAGCACACAGCTACTGTACACAATGTCACGGTGCTGACTTGTTTTGCTCTGCTTGAAAGTACAGTATTGAGCTGACGGCAATATCGTATGGTTGAGTTATTACCAGTGTGCTTTATTAGTCACAGAGCGCATTCCACTGCGCAGCGGTATTTATTTATGATTCGTATGTGTTAGCACATTCTGTGAGTGAACTCTCAACAGTGTATACAATGGCGAAATTTACGTACATTTACTATTTTTCGCGGAGGAGGCTTGTTTTCCCCCTTTATGGATATGCCTGTACACAAAATCGTTATTGGAGCTCTGAGAAACCTAATATTGTTCATGAAATACCTCTTCATGTCGAAAAAAGTGGTGTATGGAGCTATAGGCCTACTTTTTTTTCGAGTCAATTGTTGATGCCTATACATAGAGAATACAATTTTGCCCCCCTCCCCACCTTTTTTTTTTTATAGAGAGTTAACAGACAGAATTAACAGTAGAGATCTGTGGTCCTCCCGGTCCCCCGACTTAACCCCTGTGATTTCTGGGGTATCTTAAATCATAAAATGTACAAAACAGACCCACGCACCCAGGAAGAATTAAAACAAAATATCCGCCACGAATTTACCAGCATTTGTCAACGTAACTACGGCGAGTAATGAATAGTTCCCTAAAGAGGTGCCAAAAATGTATGGACAACGGCGGTGGCCAGTTTCAGCATCTCTTTTATCAACATAGGTAAGTAAAGTCATTAAAAGTAGTTTTAAAAATGTTATATGGTTGCATCTTGATAAATGCATTTTGAATTTTCTGATTTAAATAACACCCTGATATTTTTTCAAGTACAAAGCTTGTTTTTCTAGCAGTTCCCTCTATCTGTCGTATTGGATTGAATGATGGGTTACCCGATAGGTACAAGATGAAAGCCGATCTCACAAAAATTATGACTATATAGGCTGGTGCATGATATTTTGCATATAAGTCGATTGTAAGATTGAATCGTTGTCTTCCTCTTCTTATTTTTATACTTCTTCTTGCACAAGGTATAGACCCTGTAGACCTTCTAAATTAAACGTACCCATGCACTTGGCGACATTTTTTAGGTTTATAATTTAGTAAAAGCTTAAGTATTCCTGTCTTTTTCATCCTTAGTACATGTTGGTAACAGCTATTTTTATTTCATTAATTGTTTCATTTTTGACATATCTGTTTTCGGATATCTTTACATCTTTATTTGTCTAGAAGGATATATCCAGCTACTGTTTTAGGAGTTTCATCTCTGCCGTTTCTATTTTTTTCCTATCGGTCCTATTCATAGTCCAGTTTTTACTTCCATATGTTGCTATTATAACTGTCATTATTTAATACAATATCACTATTTTCCTATTCATAGTTCATTTTTCACTTCAATATGCTGCTATTATAACTGTCATTTAATACAATATCATTATTTTCCTATCCATAATCCATTTTTCACTTCCATATGCCGCTATTATAACTATCATTATTTAATACAATATCATTACTTTGCTATCCGCCCTATTCATAGTCCAGTTTTCACTTCCATATGCTGCTATTATAAATGTCATTACTTAATACAATATCATTACCTTCCTATCCGCCCTATTCATAGTCCATATTTCACTTCCATATGCTGCTATTATAACTATCATTATTTAATACAATATCAATACTTTTCTATCCGCCCTATTCATTAGTCCATTTTTCAGTTCCATATGCTGCTATTATAAATGTCATTACTTAATACAATATCATTACTTTCCTATCCGCCCTATTCATAGTCCATATTTCACTTCCATATGCTGCTAATATAACTATCATTATTTAATACAATATCATTACTTTCCTATCCGCCCCATTCATAGTCCAGTTTTCACTTCCATATGCTGCTATTATAAATGTCATTATTTAATACAATATCATTACTTTCCTATCCGCCTTATTCAAAGTCCATATTTCACTTCCATATGCTGCTATTATAAGTATCATTATTTAATACAATATCATTACTTTCCTATCCGCCCTATTCATAGTCCATATTTCACTTCCATATGCTGCTATTATAACTATCATTATTTAATACAATATCATTACTTTCCTATCCGCCCTATTCATAGTCCATATTTCACTTCCATATGCTGCTATTATAACTATCATTATTTAATACAATATCATTACTTTCCTATCCGCCCTATTCATAATACAGCTTTCACTTCCATGTGTTACTATTATAAATGTCATTACTCAAAACGATATCATTTTTGTGTTCTTTTGGCGTCTTGTTCTTTAATGTTATTCCTATTGTTCCATTCTTTTGCTTTAATTACTTAATTTTATATTCAGATCTTTATTTTTAATTTCTCTATTTAATAATAATTAAACCTAGATTATTTAAACTAGAGACTTGTTCCTTTATTGCTACATCAATGATTATTCTAAATCTTACAAGATTTGTCCCCTTAAAAGTAATACATTTTCTCTTGGCAGCGCTTGTAACCCGAGCAATGGACATTACTCCCTACTCACTTTCTGTATATAAACCGAACTGATTTTTTAAAGACGATAAAGACAGTAAAAAGAAACAAAAGACTTGAAATGTTAGAGATATATCAAATAAAGAAAGGGAATTGGAAAGAGAACTTGATAGAATGAAAGTAGATATAGCAGTGATTACAGCTTTCAGTAAAACGTGCATTAAACAGCGTGAGATGGTAAAAATATAAATTGTCTCACATACATCGCTTTCTCTAAATTTACCTGGTGCTGTGAAGCGTAAAGTTATATATTTTTAATTTCCGGTTTGCAACAAAAAATAAATTGATAACTTAATGTGACTGGAACTACCACGTAAGCCTATTACGAGGAAGGCTGGTTGGAGCTTGCAGGCTGCGGTACCTCCTAGCACGCCGCCCCACTTTGATCATTAATGAATAATTGTTTGAGGAACGTAAGCTCCTTATTCACGAGAGAACAGGTTCCATCAATCTGCTTATAATTGGAATATATTCCTAATTTTTATTCTTAACGAAATATTTTAGACAAAGTTCAAACATATCCAAGACAGAAATGTCGTGATTATAAATCTTATTCCGTTTCGGAAGCTTTTTTTTTTTTTTTTTTGGAATATTACAGAGATTTTCTGTGAGTAATTTTAAGATAAATGAAATATATAACATTAAATACATATCCGAACATGGCATTAAATTCCTTAACTTACTCTCGTGTTTCCAGGTACGTCCCTAGTTGATCTCAAATTATTTTGAGATGACATAGTGTCGCCCATGGGATATGGCGAAGAACTGCCCAAAATGGTTGTGAATTTTAAACTTAAACATCCTTCTGTATACATAGCGTCCCTTCTTGCTATTGGTTGCATGTACTTATGCCTCTATTCCCTAAAGCCACTCAACAAATGACATGGGCAATAACCTTTCTAGAATGCTTCCTTTTGAAAGCGTCACTAACAATACTTCAAGGTCTTGCTAACGGAAATCTGTGCATTTACAGTTATAACCCTTACTATGATTAATAAGACATTACTATATACAAATGCTATCTATTTAATTAAGTATAATGATCCCTATCGGTTCGTTGCGCAATACATCTTAGTTTTTTTTACATATTATTGTTAGTTACATAATTTCGATGGTTTAAGCGGATATAGAAGAGTTACTGTCTCATAGTTTAACTAATTATTAGGTCATTTAGTGTTAATTGTTTTCCCGAACAAGCCTGTGTAGGACAAAAGTTGTATAGGTTGGGACAGACTGATAAATTCAATACCATAGGATCTCACAGTCTGTAGCCGGCTTCTCTAACCACTGAGATACAATGACAACATGCCGATAAGGCGTTCAAATCCTCGCATGTTGACCGTTAAACCACCAGTTAATCTAAGATTATTGAGATGACATACCCTAACTGTTTCTCACGGCATGTGTGGAAAAACAATTAATTAAAACTAATTTACTTAATATTTGGTTAAACTATGCAGCTCCGATCTAGAATACTTACTATATGTAAGCCGTCATCTCAAAATAATTTAAGATTAACAAATGGTTTTCCGGGAAACTTGCGAGTCAGTTGAGGAATTTAATTTCTCATCGGCATATTGCTATGATAGCTCAGTGGTTAGAGGAACCGACTAGAGACCCAGAGATCCGTGGTGTAATCCCGGCTCCGGTGTTGAGCTGTTCAGTCTGATTCTTCCAATCTTAAAATTATTAATAATGGTTTCAATATGAATGAGATTTTTTACACATCTTCTCAGAACTGCATTATTGTGATTGTAATTACATTAGATAACAAAAATAAACGCTCCTCAATTTCAATACACCGCCTATAAGGTATTTGTATTGTTCTAATTTGAAGTGGTATATTATACCTAAACTCATGTTATAAAAAGTCTATAGCGGTACTTTCATTTTACTCAACAGTAAAATGTCACACCGTAAGCTTTTCCAAACAAAAGTCTCAATTACAATCTCTTTCGTAATGTTTTAATAGATACACGAAGACCCTTAAGTTATATTCATATGATTTTACTTGTCTTGAGAAGTTGGTGTGATAGCATCATCATCATCATCATCATCATCACTTTAGGGATTAGGCAAAGTGCCTCTTCAAATACATCTGATCATCGTTTCCTTGGTCTTCCTGGATGTCTTCTTCCTTTAGGCCTGTAGTACAATGTTCTTCTTGGGATCCTCTCTGATGACATCCTGTCAACATGAGTATCATTCATTTCTATAATTTGTAATTTTTTCTTCTAGAGACATTATTTCGAACTCTTCATTCATTTCTTCATTTGAGATTTTTTATAAGAGAGTACATCCTTTTACTGCTCCTCGGAATTTCATCTCAGCAGCTAGTATTTTCCTATTGTTGGCTTTATTTAATGTCTTTGTTTTGGATCCGCAAAGGAAGGCAGATACTGTCATTATTTTATAAAACTTCATTTGTGTTTCTTTTCTGGCTTTAGTTTTGAGGCTTCTGTTTATTGTGCCACATATTTGCTGAAACATGGGCAGTTTATTACTGAAGTCTTTTTCATATTTATAGCTTAGATGTGTTCCTGAATACTTAAAACTCCTGACTTTCTCTCATATCTTCAGTTTACTTTAATTATTTTCCAGTTAAAAAAATAAGTTATATAAAATTCAAATTGTACATTTTATTCGTTATTTTAAAATCTTAATCATGATATTTTAAGAAGTTGTTAGCGCCAGTTTTAAGAAAACGAAAATTAAGTCAACTGGCCGAACAAATCGTGGTTTGTGCAGGATATATTTTTGAAAATCTTTACCCACCGTTGTTACAAAGAGCCTGATTTATAGATAGATACTTTATTAAACTGCTTAGGTCATGGCCATTATAGTGCCATTAACTATTATTTTGGTTCTAACAGTGTATTTACCTTGAAAGGCCATTGTTTTTTGTTTTATTTGTCGAAATATTAAAATTATAATTCTTGCATAACCTCTCCGAGATAACACTGTCCAAACTAAACTGACTGAGGCGGGCACACAAAGCTTTCAGAACGGAGGCATGGACGTTTTATGGTCTGCTGGAGATTATCATGCTGTCTGTTGCGGAGGGAACACTGGAGAACATTCAACAGCAAAATGAGATGGACGCTAGTCGGGTTTATCTAGCCCTGGATCTGTGTTATCAAGCAAACATGCATTGTCACTGCAAACATTTTAGTCGGAAATATATTGACGTAAGAAACACAAGAGTGATCTAGAGAAGAAAACAACAAATTTACATAGATAACTGTAAAATAAAGTTGTTTTTGCTATTCATTCTAGCAACAATAAATAATGTGCGTTCGCAAAACTGTTGGGAGGCTGTAGTGTGGTGTTGCATCGCAAACGTCACCAGAAGGGATCGATATGGCGTCCAGGTGTTCTCCTCTAGGGAGACATTATATTGGTTGGACATACCCTGCTTCAGATAATGGAAAGTGGTATTATAAATGGCGAACGGCATTCTACTGAGATAACCCTTTTCGGTACGCATGTGTTGGTTGAGATTGTATTTGTTGGAAATTAGGAACATTCGGCAGATGAATTCGCTAGCGTTTCTGTCATTTATATCTCTTCTCATTTATTTCTTGCGTTTTTGAGTGTTTAATCTTCTTATAATAACGCAATTTTGCAGAGTCGGTAAATAATGTAGGTAAAATAACGTTAATATGAAATGGTTTATATTTAGCTGAGTGCATCCTGAAGCTTGAATTATCATGATAAGGGAAAGCTTCGAAAAATATCTTAGACAAGCGAGTCATTCTAAAATACAGCTCCGAAGTCTTGTCGGGACTCCTGCTCTGTATACCATTTTTTTTTTTTCTGTTTCCTAACATTTCCTTTGTTACTTCCTCTACAAGTGCTATGTACATAGTGTATAGAGAAGGTATTATATTCCACCCAAGAATTCGATACCGAGATTTCACCGGAAATATATGTTTTGGGCCCCCCTAAATAAAAAAAAAGAAGCGTTTTTGGAAAAAGGCCCGTGTATGTGTCTGTGCGTGTGTGTGTGTGTGTGTGTGTGTGTGTGTCTATGGACAGTATAGCTCAAAAACGAAAAGACCGTTGAATACCAAACTTGATATTTAAGTTTGGTATCTTCCAAGGATGCAACACGAAGATTTTCAAGAATATCCCCTCACCACCAATTATCCTTTACATGGAACATTTTTAAAAAATTTTGATTTTCTTAAAAATGGCTCTAATGTTTTTGATTAAAATATCGTAAATTAAAGATATTTACGTGACAAATAAAATGTATATTTTGAATTTTCTGGGAATGGCCACTGAACACTTCTTTATTCTGGATAAATTTTACGAAATGTTGCATAACTGCTAAACCGTAAGAGATGGACAAAACCTACACACAAAAACATGCAGAGCACATTAAAACACACAACGTGGAGATAATCGTTTTTTAGATATTCCTTGTTTTTGGTGTCAGCTTTGAAAAAGTTGTATTTTCCTCATAAAGGAATTTGTTAATTCCTGTCCATACACACAAAGGAACTTCAGTCACTAACAACCAGCTTTTGACTATCACTTTAATCTATGGTGCTTTCTTATTTCACTTCTACTTACAAGGAAGCAAGTAATAAGACTATTTCTGCTAAGTTTTTCTCGATTAGCATGAAGTAAATAGAAGCATAAGCTTTTTCACAATAATTTGTTACAGAGATGTAAAGAAAGTCATGTGAATTTAACACATCAGATATTTTTTATTATATAGATAGATACGGCATCTAATGATATTCCAAATCTAGTTCTCCGGATTTTAAGCTAGATGTGATATCTGCATAATATGGAGATGTTCTCCATGGCCTAAAGACACCATTCTAGTTTCTAAGGTAACGGCGGAGTGCGATGCATTTTTACTTTCTCTATAGGCACTATGTACATAGTGTATAGAGAAGGTATTGCACTCCACCAAAAAATTCGATACCGAGATTTCACCGGAAATATATGTTTTAGGGTCCCCTTATTCTAAAAAAACCATTTTCGGAAAAAGGTCCGTGTGTGTGTGTGTCTGTGAACACGATAACTCAAAAACGAAAAGTAGCTAAAATACCAAACTTGGTATAAGGGATGCGACACGAAGATTTTGAGAAAAATCCCCTCACCCCCAACAACCCTTTACATGGAACTTTTTTCGAAAATTTTGATTTTCTCAAAAATGGCTCTAACGATTTTGATTAAAATTTCGTATATCAAGGTTATTTACCTGACAAATAAAATGTATATCTTGAATTTTCTGGGAATAGCCTCTGAAGAGTAGTTTAATCTGGATGAATTTTACTAAATTTTGAATAACTGTGAAACCGTAAGAGATGGACAAAAACTTACTACATCAGAAATGTAGAGCACGTTAAAACACACAATTTATGTCATATACATTTTTTCGTGGAGTTCGTCGTTTTTGTGACATTCCTTATTTTTGGTTTCTGCTATGACAAACTAATACTTTTCTCACACAGGAATTTGTCAACTGCTGTCCATACAAACAAAGGAACTTCCGTGACATAGCAACCAGCTTTAGATTATCTCTTTAACCTATGGCACTCCCTTATTTCACCTTTACTTACAAGGAAGCAAGTAATATGGCTATTTCTGCTAATGTTTTACTCATTAGCATGAAGTTAATAGAAATATAAGATTTTTAAGAATAATTTGTGGCAGGGATATAGAGAAAGTCATGTGAATGGTACACATCAGATTTTTTCGTATGTAAATCCTTTGATTTATGACAAATAGTATCTGTCGCAGCTTCTATCGTCTATGTTGGAGTCGGTCCGAATTAGTTAGTGCCAGTGAAATACTTTTAAAGTAAATGTGCACATTCCTCCTTGATGCACCGGCTAAAGCTCATGTCTAAACACACAAAATAGACTCTCATCGAGGGGAGGAAGAATGACGTAGGTATGTCACACTAGACAAACCAACCAAAATAAGTACTTCAGTAGATTCCTCAGAATTGATGCTGTTTATTCGTAATTATTATTATTGAGGCATTAATCCTTCGAGCGACTCCCAACATAGTTTTTATAGATTTAGTAATATACGCTTGTGCTACTTTTTCTGAATAAAAACTTTCTTATTGCCACGGTCGTTAATAGTTATTACCCCCTTTAGGGCATACACATAAAACGCTTACTTCACTGTCACGCAAAATAAAACTTGCACATCAACTAATGCGGTAACTGCACTTCTTCGCGTAAAATTTAATATAACGAACGATGTAACATAACAGAAAACTAATAATACAAAATAGAAAAATACGTGTACGCTGCTTTTATACTTAAAATATCCAAGCTTCGTGCCCATTTCTGGTTGGTTACTAAGTAGCGCGAAAGTATAATTATCACGTGGTTAGTTTGGGTAATTCATTGTATTTTACTCACCTGACCGCTCTTCATAATGGAAGAGTCCCGAACTTCGAACTTTTGGGGAAAGAACCTGTCTCTGAAGAAATTCCCTGTTACTTAGGCCTTAAATGCACCAAAATCTTGCTCTTACAAAAGTATTTGTATTTCTGGATTGTCAAAGAAGTGACCTTGGCAGATACAATAACAATTCTTACCCTTCTGTTTGTTCTGCGATCTGCCAAGTCTTGGCTACTAAAGCAAATACCTTTCTTATACTACACCTGTACAAATTAATAATCAAAATAGTGAACTGCAAAACGTGCTAATATACTGTTGCACATCAGAGTAAAGATTTTGTCTTTCACGCTCAGTATATCCACAGGAGTTAAACAGCGCCCAAAAATCTCAATTTATTAATTTTTTAAGGGTGAAGATGAATTTTTGCAGGAAATATGAAGGTACTGATAAGAATCTTTCGGAAGGAGAAACTTCACTAAAATCCTTGTTCAGGATTTGGAGAGATTAGTAAGAAACAACCGCTAGGTTGATAAAGGGCCTGCTAATGATATATTTGTTAAGGTACTCAAGCTTTAGATTTTGTCTGAAAGACGTTATTCTCCCTCATGCAGATGATCATTTGTTGAGTTGCCCAGCGAAGAGGTGACCTCAGTTCTAGTGTGGATCTCGTTCTTCGATACAGTTAACTATCTGGCAGGCGAACCTTCTAGTGAACAAGGGAGTTTTGCGGAATACAAGATTTGCGTGAGTGTAAGTTACAGTAAAATAAACGGTTCCAGCTTCAATGCTCATCCGCAAGTGCAATATTTATATTTTGTCCTTTATTTGTTAGTTAATCGTTACGGGTAGTCGTATTTCATTTCATTTTATTCGTTATCTCTGTCAGCTACTTGGATGTACACACAAGCTTAATTAGTAATCAATGCCGTTCACCATCCTTTTGTTTACATGCCATCATTATCTTGTGCAAGTTCAATTACCATGTATTTATGAATCACTCATTTCCTAATCACTTGGGGATATATTACACAATGTTCATCATACTTTGTTACATAAACTTATGACGACGTCTTGGATGTTTTGTACTCAACTGTACACAGAGGCTAACAAACTGTTTTATCCCTTTGTACGTGCTCTTTAGTTAAATGTTCATGGCTGAAGTGTATGCTTTGAAAAGAGGAAGAGGAGGATAACATAGGAGAACACATATTCACGATTTACATTCACATGGATTTGTCTACACACTATCCTCTATTTTGATAAGATTTCAACAAATTATTCTTTAATGCACTACTTTCTCTGTGCGTTCTATGTACATAATGTATAGAGAAGGTATTGCACAACCCCAAAAATTCGATACCGAGATTTCACGTGTGTGTGTCTGAGAACACGATAACTCAAAAACGAAAAGTGGGTAAAATACCAAACTTGGTATTTAAGTTTAGTATGTTCCACGGATGCGACACGAAGATTTTGAGAAAAATCCCCCCACCCCAAACTACCATTTACATGGAACTTTTTTCGAAAATTTTGAATTTCTCAAAAATGGCTCCAACGATTTTAATTAAAATATACTATATTACAGATACTTACCTGACAAATAAAATGTATATCCTGAATTTTCTGGGAATAGCCTCTGAAGACTACTTTATTCTGGATGAATTTTACGGAATTTTGCGTAACTGCTAAACCGTAAAAGATGGAAAAAAACTTACCACAGAAAAAATGCAGAGCACTTTGAAACACACAATTTATATTATATGCATTTTTTCATGTAGTTGATCGTTTTTGAGATATTCCTTGTTTTTGGTTTCAGCTTGAAAAAACAATGCTTTTCTCACACAGGACATTGTCAACTCCTATCCATACTATGGTACTCCCTTATTTCGCCTCTACTAACAAGGAATCAAGTAATAAGACCATTTCTGCTATTTTTTCAATTAGCATTAACTAAATACAACAATAAGTTTTTAACAATTATTTGTTGCAGAGATATAGAGAAAGTCATGTGAATGGAACACATCAGATTTTTTTCTATCTATCTCACACTAATCAAGATAAACCTTTGCAGCTTTAATAAAAGAAAACGAAACGATAGTCAGGTTTTCAAGCACCGAGCCGCTATATACTTTCTTTAAAACTTCGTATTATATTATTACGTTTTTCATGCTATCGCAAGAAACTACATATATCGTCAACACTTTAAAAAAAGAAATATTGAAAAATTCTAGTCAACAGCAAAAAATATCTGAGAAATATTTTGAAAAGCTCTACATTATTGTGAAGGAGCTATTTTTTGGTTTATCTATTACACAAAATTATACAAAATGCTTCAACTTCAAGAGAACTTTGGATAGTTGAAGTTAGTCGTTTTATTTATTGTGCAAATGTATGAAACGCATCGTATTTTAGTCAAAACTGTTGGATCCAATTCGGAGAAAACAAAAGCGGAATTTTGGGATTTTTTGGAAATATTTATGCTGTATTCTGAAAGATAGTGAACTTAAATATCAAGTTGGTATTTATCAAACATATACTTTTAGAGTTACACTGTTCATCGTCACAGATACGTTCGCATACACTTATTATAAAACAGTATTTTTTTAATCTTAGAGCCTCAAAACATACATTTCCGTTGAAATATCGATACTGATTTCTTTCTTTTACTTCTAAAGATATATGGTAAAGATCTAAAAATCAGCGTCTATTCACATGACTGTCTCTACATCGCTATAACCAATTATTGTTAAAATCATGTTCTTCTCTTTAATTTATGATAATCGAAATTAGCATTTGCAGAACTTGTCTTAATTTTTTGCTTCCTTGTCAGTAGAAGGGTTATAAGGAAATACACTAGGCTAAAATGATAGTCAAATCTTTTAGAAGGTGGTTGTCATGTGGTTGATATCCGTTTCTATGCAGAGCCAGGAGCTTACAAACGCGTGAGAAAAGTTTTAAATATTTTAAATCTGAAACAAATAACAATGAATATCCCAGAAATGGTCCATTCCACGAAAAAAAACGTATATCATATAAATTGTGTGTTTTAACGTGATCTATGTGTACATTGTTTGTCTAGTAAGTTGTATATCACATACAATTTGCCACTCGTGTAAAATTCAGCAAATTCATTCAGAAAAAAAGGACTTCAGAGGCTATTCCCAGAAAGTTCAAGATGTACATTTTATTTGCCATATAAATATCTTGAATATAGGACATTTTAATCAAAATCATAAGAGCCATTTTTGAGAAAATCTAAATTTCAAATTGTTTTCCAAGTAAAGAATAGTTTAGGGGGGGGGGTTATAAAAATCTTCGTGTTGCATCCCTGGAAGATACTAAACTTAAATACCAAATTTGGTATTTTACCCATTCTTCATTTTTGAGTTATCGTGTTTCAGACACACGGACTTTTTTTTAATTTTTTTTTTTTTTTTTTTTTTTGATACAGGGGATCCTAAGTCATATATTTTCGGTGAAATCTCGGTATCGAATTTTTAGGTGGAGTGCAATACCTTCTATACTATGTACATAGTATACATACAGAAAGTAAAAATAGTGGTGGATTCACATTTCATTACTTACACTACCATATCTTTTGGCGAGGGGCTAGAGCTCCTGAGTAGGTGTTTTGTTTAAAGTGACGTAAATCAAGTTGGGCTATAGCTTTAATTCTTCTTCAATCAAGGATAAGGCTACTGCTGTCTCGGTCTCACGTCAATCCTAGGCCTGGGAAACTAACCTCTGACCTCTTGGTTTATATTCCATTATTTGTTAACGTATTCTTTCTAAACTTTAAAGCCAGTTTTCCCTATATTAAATTGATTTTTACTATCTCTACTAATACTATGTAGAGTACGCAGAAGGTACTGCATTCGATCTAAAACTTCAACACCAATATTTCACCGAAAATAGACGTTTTAGGTTCCCCTGTATCCCAAAAATGTATTTAAGGTAAAAGATCCGTGTGTGTGTGTCTGTGAACACGATAACTCAAAAACGAAAAGTCGGATACATACCACACCTGGTTTTTAAGTTTAATATCTTCCAGGGATGTGACACGAAGATTTTGAGAAAAATTACCCAAACTACCCTTTACATGGAAAAAATTTCGAAAATTTTGGATTTTCTCAAAATGGTTTTAACAGTTTTGGTTAAAATACCGTATATTAAAGATATTTATATGACAAATAAAATGTATATTTTGACTTTTCTGGGAATAGCCTTTAAAGACCTCTACATTCCGAATGAAGTTTGCACAACTTGTAAACCGTAAGAGATAGGCAATAACTTACTACACAAAAAATATAGATCACGTTAAATCACACAAGTTATATCATATACGTTTTTTTCTTTGAACTGACCATTTCTGAAATATCCCTTGTTATTTATTTTAAATTTAAATTACTTAAACTTTTCTCACACGGAAAGTTGTAATAGATAGATAGATAATAATAGATTTCATCCACATGACAAGAGACTTTCAAGATTTGACTATCGTTTTGCCTACTGCATTCCTTTATTTCCCTTCTACTTACATGGAAGCAAACAATTAAGAGGATTTCTGCTAATGTTTATCTTAATAGTCAAAGTAGATAGAATAATATGCTTTTAACAATAATTTGTTGCAGGGATTTAGAGAAAATCATGTGTATGAAACACATCAGATTTTTGTATAATGGGTTTAATGTTTAGTTACCCTCTTATAGGTACCTTAATTTCTAAATTGGTCTTGCCTTGTGCATTAACAGAACTTAGGTAGTGCATTTCAACTGCACCTAGTTTGTTCAAATCTTTATTTGTTTAGATTTTTATAAACGTTAAATCTTCTAAAATTTAATTTTATTGAATATACTATTGCAATAGGGCCAGATATTTTAAATATATTTTAATTCTAACTTATTAGACCTACTTTTTGAATGGAAATCAAATTTACTGGCATACAATATATATTTATCTACCAAGTCATGTTTAAAATATGGCCAAAATGCTTTTCTATGATATTAATACAACAGGAGTGCGATCTGCCGATTGTCAGTGGCACTAAACTTGGGATTGTCAGGAGTGAAAGTTCAGACAGGACGTGCACCACATAATATTAAACCTGCTCTTAACAGTGGCTCCAGAGACCTGTGATTGCTTGTTAAAGTTTACGTCAATGAATAATACATGCAGAATATATTCCTTGCCCGCTCGCCCCATATAGAATGGGAGAGAGAGAGAGAGAGAGAGAGAGAGAGAGAGAGAGAGAGAGAGAGAGAGAGAGAGAGAGAGAGAGAGAGAGAGTAAATCGCAAACCCTTGAGGCACGACATTGCACTTGAAGTTCGATATTATCAAAGGTGAAAGCTTTTCATAGCGTCATAACTAACGTTACCCCCCTTCCCACTCCCTTGCGTGAAGGTGTATTTAGTGCCCTGGGAGTGTACACTTTATTGGGTCTGTAACAACAATGGAAAAGAGTGCGTGCACACTTTGTTGCCATGAACATTAATTGTTCCGACTTCCTGATTCTCCACAAGAGATAATTTACTATATGACCTTTGTTAGCTTGCTAAGGTCTGCAGGAAGTCTGGAAGAACTAAAAACTGGAACAGGAAGTACGGGTCAAATACCTAATACATGCGCGTTGCTTATGATTAAGCCCCGGATGTTTAGGTTCTAAAAAGTTAAAATTAGGTTCTATGTATCAGTGTATTAGGATTTTATAGGATCTTATATGTTGAATTTAGGAATTTTTAGGATCTTTGGCATATATAAAATATTTGTCTCTAGTTTTCACCTATTGTTGCGGCATGTAAACATTACAAGAAATGCCGCAGGCCAGTGACTATCTCTTTCGACAATAGCTAGAAAATGACAACCGAAGGCGGTGGACGTTTTACTTAGTTTATCATTTTGGAGGACGGTTTAATTAAAGTTAATTGTTGTAAGGTATTGCGCAATATTTCATAATATAATTATTTAATAGTTTCCTTATTGGAATTGTCTCCCTTCGTTTTAAAAATACTTTTATATTCATAAATCTACTCTTATTTGCTTAAATAGCCAAATTAGGAACTTTTAAGTTCTATCACGAAAAATAGGTTTTATTAGGTCCTAACGTAAAACTCGTTGGTAATTAAAACATTAAAATATACCGAACTTTGGAGTGTAGGAGGTCAGGAATAAAATAGGTCAGAACCTAAGAATCCGGGGCTTACTTATGATATAGGCACACGTAATTATTGTCAGTTACAATTTATCATCTATTAACTCAGTCATTTTACCTCTGATTGATGATTATTCTCAACAAACCATAAAGATATCGAAACATTGTATTTTATCTTTGGTGCAAGAGCAGGAATATCAAGAACATTCCTAAGATTTTGAATTCGAACTGAATTAGGACAACTTGGATCTTCAATTGGAGATTATCAAGTTTATAACGTTATTGTAACCGCTCACGCTTTCATTATAATTTTCTTTAAACTTATACCTATTATAATAGGTGGATTGGTAATTTATTAATACCCTTAATATTAGGAGTACCTGATATAGCATTTCCTCGAATAAATAATATAAGTTTTTGACTTTTAACCCCTTCTATGCCATTGTTAATTGGAAACGCTGTGATATCTAGATCTAAAAATGTTTCAATCTCTGGCAACCATAAATTGCATAATAGATTACAGAAGATTAAATGGGGTTAGTGTAAGCCCTGCGACTTTAAGTAGATGTATTGTGAAAACCCTAATCTATAAGTCCTATTTTAATAATGTTTTAGTTAACAGATATTTTTAATAAAGATTATCGAGCGATTTTAAAACAGTATGATTTAAGATAGAAAATCAAACGATAGGTTCTCTCTGTCGTAAGTACGTATATATGCCTTCTCGTTTCTATTGTTCTGCTACATAAGAGTTTGCATATTTTCACCTCAGCCTTGACCATCTTGTAAAAATTATCTTTATGAGAGCAATGTCCAATAAGGAGGCATTTATGACACTAAGCTCCTGTTTGTTGAGTATGGGAGTCGTTTGTTACCTTTTCATACAACGTTCAATTAACTGTTTTGCTTGGAAGTTGTTCCCAACAGATTTTACCTAACCCTCTCTGCTTCATAGAATGGTTGTGGAGCACGAATGGAGCATTAGCTCTTTCTTTGGCCAGACGATCTTATTGTCCTCAACTACTTCGATTCCTGGCACCCAAATTAAGGTAACCTTATTGTGATCTTCCAGCTGATTTAATCTCTTTAGATAATCCTCAACTAGCTTTGGCTCAATAGCCTTTAGAGCTGCTTGACTCTCAGATAAAATATAGATCCTAGCACCACGAATACCTTTGTTGAGTTTTACACAGCACATGTTTCTATATCATGAAATTCAGCTTGGAATATAGTAGATTCAATACCAAACTCTTTTTCTGGGGCAAAGTTGGGTCCATGCACTCCTATATCGGTTCTCCCATCCCTTTTTGAGCCTTTCGAATATCATACAAATTACTTATTTCCAAAGTTAGGTCCAAGATCACTCCAAATTAGTCGATAAAGGAATGATCTATGTTAGGTTTAGATGCCATCCAGTTCCATACTGTAATGAAATACCCCTCCTTAATTTTACTGGGAATTTTCATGTGACCAGTCAGGTCATCTGATTTGAATGTCCTATTTCTTCGCAATCTGAAGACTTAGGGATAGTATTAGGAGTTTCAGGAGAAGAGATTATAACAATAATAATAATAATAATAATAATAATAATAATAATAATAATAATGGAAAAGAAGTCAGAGAATTACTACTATAAATTATTATAAATTACAAATATTTTATAGAAAATATGATATACACAGTTATACTTGGAGTGGTGAACATAGATCTAGAATAAATTGTGTTAATGAATAATAAGTGTTAGATGATATGCTTACAGAAGCTGATCATTCTCTTTGTGTTAGCCAAATTTTACTTTCTTGAAAAGTGGAAGAAAATAAATGAGGGCAAGAAATAAGAGATGTACTACAAAATGTTCCCTCTAAAATAAGATAATATATCAAAATAGACCACAAAACCATCTTAGGGAAACAGAAACAAACAAACAAATTCTTATATGAAAAATAGAACCAACAAGAAATAAGTCTAGAAAAGGAAGCATATGAAGTTAGAGGAAACTATAGGTAAAAGAAAAAAGCTTATAATAAATGACTATAGCTTATGAACGAAGAATCAAACAAAACGTATCTAAAAATCTTTGATATGCACATCATCAAGGATGGGGTAAATTTAAGTAGCTCTTTAAATCTTTTAACCAAACAGAGAGAGACACCATAAAAATAAATTCAACCAATAGAAAGTCTTGAATTCAATATGAAACATGATTATGCCATCAAGAACATCATATTTTAAAACCAAATAAAACAGTAAGAAGGTTAAAATAAACCCCATAACAAGAAAAGAGATCAAAGAACTTTAGAATAAACTGAAAAACAGAACAGGAGGGCCAGATGGAATCAATATGGAATTATTAAAATATAGAGGATCTATCTGCATTTGGAATTATTCCAATTAACTAATTAGCGTTTGTCAAACAGAAAGATTCCAGAAGCTTAGAATACGGTCGAAATAATATTCCTTTCCAAAAAAGGAGAACTAAAATGTTCTAATAATTATATTAGCCAGCTTTACTCAATGTATAAGTTATGTACAGCACACAACAATATTAAGGAATAGGTTAAGTTCCATTACTTAAATATTCTGAGTAGTAGTATACAATGGTTGTCTATTGAAAGATGTACAATAGATAAGATTTTCATTATATAACAACTATTGGAAAACAGAAGATCATTTAATTTACTAGCACATGCAGCATTTACAAGTTTGCGGAAAACTTTTGATAAAGCAAATATGAGTAAATCATGTGAACAATAAAAGAAAAAAATATGTTTAGTGCATGTATGCAACAATTTGTATGAAGTATTATTATTATTATTATTATTATTATTATTAATAGTGTAGAAGAAACAGAAGAATATGGCAATAAATGCAAGGGTTAAACAAGGGTGTATAATATCACCCACATAAATGACATTTTCCAAAAATTTAAAGACTTTTAAAACATATACTAAGGTGGACAAATATTTTTTGCAGATGTTCAAGTCGTTTGCCAGTAAAGCGAAGACGGCCTGCTATGAACTATGTACTATTTATCATACTGCGCTGAACGTTATGATTTTAAAATTTCGAAAGAAAAAAAAGTCTTTCTGGGAAAAACACCATTTGATCAAAAATCATCACAGATAAATACGTGCTACAATATAAGTCAAGTTTTAGATGTTTAGAATGTGAAATAATCCCATAAAAGAAAGGATTTAAAATCACCACCATTTCAATTAACGTTGATAACAAAGTTACGAAATGACAATCTTTAGAAAAACTAAAGAATGCAAAAAATTAGATAAAATAAATAATATTATTTGTAAGTTCCAAATCTAACTTACCCACAAGAAAAATTGTTTTAATATGCAGAGAGAATGAATAATCAACGACAACCATGATACACAAAAACGATATGTAAAACAGAAAACAGCATGTCGCAAACGAGAGTAAAGATTTACTATGAAAGTGGAATGGCTGATGTCTAAACCAGGGAGTGAAAAAGAAGAATATTATCTGGAATGAAGAAAATCAGCTAACTCGTTTTGAATAGTGAGTGATTCTGTATCAAGTAAATCTTGAAATAGAGCTACACAGAAAAATGTAATGCCATAACCGGGTATGGATATCCTGCCCTCCTGCCAGGTGCTTCAAACAGCTGAGCTACCATACCATGGCACTATGCCGACGCGTCCCTAAATTACCCAACTGGCTGGTGTTTTACTGCGGATAATCACAAGGAGATCTCGGCTAGCGTGGAAGAAACATTTATTCACTATCCCTTGAAATAATGGAAATAGCAGCTTTGACAGTCTTTACACCGCTCTTTCCAAGTAAATCCAGGCTAATCTATGAAGGAGCTGAGCGTATTCAAGTGGCGTGAAGTTCATACTGAGCACCTGCTGAGCGAGGTGGCACAGGCGGCAATTCGTGGAACCCGCATTCGGGAGGTCATGGTGGCGAATCCTAAGGCCACATTTCTGACCTGTGAAGTTTTTCAGGGTTTCCCTGTGTCGTAACTCGAAAGCAGGGATAATTAATTCATCCCCATAAGTTCTTGTCCCTCCATTTCATCTCACTTCTCATTCCATTTCACCCTTCATCTGGTTAAACTGTTTCCGGGTTGTAAGCGTCGGTAGTGGGATAAACGATACTGCCTGGTCAACTTCGTCCTCCGGAGTGTGGTCTTCCGTCTCCGCCCCCCTCCTGGGGGATGTAAGCCCGCAGCCGGGGAGATTCAATCTGGAAGCGATAGGGCTCTGTCCTCTGCTCTGTCGTGACCCCTTAGGTCAGTCACCCCATATTTCCCCTCGCCTCATTCTTATTTCTGGTGGTGACCTGCCAGGGGGTATACGTACAAAAGATGTTCTAGACTGAGGTGTCAAATTCACTCTACGACTTGACTATCCAATTTAGGAGAGTCTAATATGTACACGTGTATTTTGCGCTTCTATCACGAGCTTACAAACTTTTATTTTTATTCTTTGCATTTAGGTATACAGTTCATTCACTATTAAAGTGATATGGCGACTAAGCAGTCATAAAATAGTCACGGAAAAACATATTTGTTTTGTTATATAATTTTTCGCCGGACTACGTCTATAACTACTTTCCTTTCTTTCATGATGATACAGGTGACAGCATAAGACCCACATAGAAGCAATGTAATGTCATACGTTCTTAGATGTTTATTATTTATGAACCTCAGGTGGTGTAAGTCCTCCAAGGAGAAGGGTAGTCTGTTAAAGAAGAGAAATTAAATTTAATTTTAAAGCTATTTTTTTCATGTTATTTGTTGATGTTTCCTAATATATATCTTGTTTATTGGTAACAACTGGCACAACGGTGAGTATTTGATTTTAAACACGAATAAGAAAGTAATTGTGCATATAATCACCAAACGAGTTAACTGCTGGTGTGCGCTGCTGCATTTAGGACGTTCAGAGTACAATTGCCATTGAACGCCTACTTTGACCTCGATGGCTTTACCTTGTCGGTGGACAAATTAGGAAT
This sequence comes from Hymenopus coronatus, assembly GCA_030762935.1. NCBI lineage: Eukaryota > Metazoa > Arthropoda > Insecta > Mantodea > Hymenopodidae > Hymenopus > Hymenopus coronatus. The sequence goes on along the minus strand of CM060889.1, from coordinate 36,302,504 downwards.
GGTTTATCATGTCCTTTGGGCAGCTCCGGCAGTGGTACTTGTCTTCGAGCTGCTATGGAATTCTGCGCGTCTCAGTGGCCTATCTAAGTGAGGCCTATATTCTCTAGTGGTTCCTTCAGTTCACTCCTTTCCTCTGGGGTTGGTAACCGAAATAGATCTCCCGAGGTCGCAGAGTGTGTGAAGTGGTCCCTCAGTTGTATATCCTAAACTCTATTCGAGGCTAGAGCATAGCCTATACCTCAGCGTTCAAGGATAATAGCACAAGTGTTCACGCTTTCTCTCACTTAATTCAGTTTGACGACAGCTTACAATCAGTATTGAGGCGTAAGCATAGAATAGGAATACCCCTGAGAGAAAATTAGTAACATAGGTTACTAATTATATGCACTCTCTGTGGCGCAGCCAAGCAGGAACATCTTCCCTATATAGCATTATGTTTAATCTAATAAGAGTTTATTTGTGCAAAAGTCTAAATAAGGTTGTTCCAACTCGACTGGTCTGAGTCAGAATATTCAACCTCATGCCTCGGAACAAAGCTGGAGGGGAAGTTGATAGACAATACACTACTGGTTGAAGGGCATAACACAATGCTTGCTCACTGCAGTTCATTCCAACGTATGATTCAACCGTGACGATAGCCAACCCTCAATTCCCAGCTGTATTGTATATTGCATGCACCTGTGAATTATCGCTGTTTTCTTTTTTTTTTGGGGGGGGGGGCGCACCCAAACTGCGTTAAAAGATACAAGTTTTGTCGCATACAATAGTTTGTTCTTAATCTCCTGAAACTATCGTTACACTAATATCCTCCAGTAAGGTTAATTATGAAAAAGAGTATGTTACATTACTCCGTACTCAATTCCACAAAACGGAAACAGCAAACCTGACTGGTAAAGTAAGAGTTTATTATGGTTTATTAATTAAACGTCCTCTTTATTCATACTGTAACAAAAATATGCTGAATAACAAGGAGTTACATGCGGCTGTATTGTTTTTTTTTAAGTTTTTATTTAAAATTCTGACATGTTTCGTTCCCATCACTGTCTCTATATCTCTGTAATGTTGTTAAAAACTTATTCTGCTATCTACTTCATGCTCAGCGAGATAAGCATTAGAGGAATTCTATTATTATTGTATCCGTGTAAGTAGAAGGGAAGTAAGGGAGTATATTAGACTAAAGACATAGTTATATCTTCTAAAAACTAGTTGCTATATGATTGAAATTAGTTGCTTTGTATAACCAGAAAGCACTAAAAATAAATATGTCAGAAATGATCAACTACACGAAAAAATATTGTACGTGACATAAATTGTGTGTTTTAATGATATCTACAGTTTTACAGTTATTCAGTGATCATCGTGCAGTTTGATTTTGTTTGTCTCATACGGTATAACAGTTACGCAAAGGTCAGCCCGAATGAAGAGGTATTTAGGGGCTATTTCCAGAAAATTAGATATACATATTATTTTATCATGTGAATATCTTTAATATATGGTAATTTATTCAAAATCGCTTTAGCTATTTTTGAGAAACTCAAAATTTGCGAAATTTTTTCGATGTAAAGGGTAGTTTGGGATGCTGCTTTTCCTCAAAATCTTCATATCACATCCTTGGAAGATACTAAACTTATATATCAAGTTTGGTATTTTACCGATTGCAATTTTTTTGGTGGAGAATAACATATTCTCTACGATTATACTGTGTACTGAATAAAGAAAATAAAAAGGAGTTATGTTCTTGCAGTGTGATGAACATTGTTCATATCTCCTAAGTTATTAATTAACCGTATACATAGTGTTTTATAATGATGATCTAGAGCGCAGACGGAAACAATTATCTGCATATAGCTTCTAAAATATTAAGGGATATTCATTTAAACATATTATTATTTTTATCATTATTACATACTATTAATATTATTATTTATGATTAATATATTAGTTTTCGTAGATTATTAGATTTTTATCTAAAATAATGAGTTTGTTTCTAAACTAAACTAAATTAAATTGATGAACAATATAATATGGACATTTTTAGTAATGGGATTAATTGAGAAAGATCCAATTAAAACAAAACTAATTATTAATAATACATGTCCAGAGCAGGTGAGCCATTTAACTACTTAGGATATGTGATATGAAAGAAAATGTTATGCACGTTATATTTGCACATTTCAGAGACAATGGGGGAAATTGATCGAACATTCCAAAGAAAGTACATATATAAAACGACAAAATTAAAATTGTATAAAGTTATGGCAGTATCTACTCTAACACATGGAAGCGAAACTTGGAAACTAATAAAAACGACAGAAAAGCAATATAAAGGCTTTAGAAATGACATTTTAAGGAGTGTAAGAGGATCATTTTAGAAAAGAAAGCTCAAGAATGTTCAACATAAATAAAATACTAAAGAATTTAAAAATAAACAATGCAGATGATACTATTACTACAAAACAATAATAAAATACATTCCAAAAGAAAAGAGCTCTGTGAACCCAGAAACGGAAGGCTGGAGAGCCTGAAGGTGGAAAAGGCAACTAATTGCCTATAACATGAAGTAAGGAAGAGAAAATAGATGCAGACTCAGTTTAGGTATATAGGATGTTTTATTTTCAGAATAGCCTTTATAATGTGCATCTATATACCTCTCTCCTATAAGTGGGCAAAACAGGTACGAGTAATATACACACTGATCCGACCAACAAACATACTCCATGTGAGAAGTATATCATAATAAATTCTTCCCACCCGTCTGTGTAGATGTTATAATTATTTAATATTTGAACAATGTATCTGTAATCGTTTGAATAGAAATATTGCACCATAAAACGTGTTTGCGCAAAAAAAAAAAAAAAAAAAAAAAAAAAAAAAAAAAAGAGGGGATTAACTAGCAAAACGCTTGTATTTGTATCTGTACGTTAACGGTAGCTTGCTTCTGTGTTGAAAATTGAAGTTAATTTTGCAACATAGATTAAAAATACACACGTTTTAGAATTATTTGGCATTTTTTTGACTTAGATAGCTAAGAACAGGGGCGGAAAAATAAAACTCAGGAATCCCAGAATAGGAAGGGCGTTCAATTATTTTTTGTAGATTTTTTTATTTCTCAACATAATCTCCTTTTAGCTCGATACACTTTTCCCCCAGCATTTCTCCAATTGTTTTAAGACTTCCAAAATGTAGGATTTCGGAAGGTCCTCAAAATAAAAGGCATCTGTTTGGGAGATGACCACTTCGTTAGACGTGATCGTTTTCCGCTGAGTCACTATTTGAGGTTTGGAAATAAAAAAGTCACTGGGGGCCAAATCTGGTGAATACTGTGGATGATGTAGTAAACTTATTCCTACAATTTTCGCCAACCAAACTGCACAAGTGTGAGCCCTTGCATTGTCTTGATGGAAAATAATCTTTTTCTTTGTCACATGATGCCGTATTTTTCTTTATTTCCCCGTTCAACCGTGCAATAACAATGCATAATACTCTATTTCCGTTCTGCAAGTAATCAATGAAAATGATTCCGCGCACATCCCAAAAAACTGAGACCTTCACCTTGTCTGCAGATTTCACCACCTTTGCCATTTTCGGATACGTTTCCCCTTTAAAAAGCCACTGTTTCGACTGCACTGTTGGTTCTGGAGTGTAGTGTATCCATGTTTCATCCACAGGTATGTATCGACGCAGTAACTCATCAGGATTCTGACGGTAAAATGGAAACCCAGCTCCCGAATCGATCACACGATTGTGTTTATTCTCCACTGAGAGCAAACGCGGCATCCATTTTGCCGAGACCTTTGTTAGACCTAATTTTTGTGTGCAAAATTGAGAACACTGTACCTTACGATATACCTGAGGCCGGTACTATTTCGAGAACTTTGATTCGTCGATCACTCAAAGCATAATCATTTCGTAGGAAGGCATTTCTATTGTGGATGTACGACCACGTTTAAATTCATTATGCAATTGTGAACCGTTGCAAACGCAGGAGCAGTTGTACTTCGTCCAGCTGGGCTTTTATGTATTTTAAATAAAAGTGTTTAGTCACCGCACGAACTCGTTTTTTCCATCTTTCTAAAGAAGCACAATATCGTTGATTCAATTGCCTATGGCAACGAAACCACGTGATGTATATAGTTGAAACTTTAACTGCCATCTGCTAAGAGACGACATTACTAAATACCAACCTTTTTTTGATACTCATAGTATAATTTATTCGATTTTCTAAGAACTTATTGAAGTATCTGTCTCTTTAACTGGCTGTCCATTGGATTTCTTTATGGTGCTAGTTTGTGTGATTTATAATTGTGGATTTGGACGGTGAAATTCTCGCTACCCTAGACTGGTGGTTTTAAAAATGTCTGGATTTTGATCAATGTATTTCCTCTCCAAGTAAGCAAAAACTGCAGTTGGGAGAGTTTCTATCTCATGTGTGCGATTACTTAATTAGATGACGGTTTGTATCTCTCTGGCGATGATATCGGAGACATTGGTACTCACCCAAAGAATTCATACCAAAGTTCTAATCACCGACATAAATATGATAGCGTGCTATCATAATATGCAAATATTTCTTTTCTATTGAAACTTAGTTAATGTATGTTGTGTCTGTAGAAATGAACAATTTGGTTTTAAATTATTGTTATCAATATTTTGGACTACTTTTTGTTCTGAATATTAGAGCGAAGGGAATATCTACTGAAAAAACCCTGATGTGTTCCATTCTCATGACTTTCTCTACATCTCTCTAAGAAATTATTTTTAAAAAGCTTATGCTTCTGTTTACTTCATGCTAATTGAGAAAAAATTAAAACTAGTCTCATTACTTGATTCCTCTAAGTAGAAGCGAAATAAGGGAGCACCATAAGTTAAAGTGATAGTTAAAAGCTGGTTGCTATGTGACTGAAGTTCCTTTGTTTGTATGCACAGGAGTCGACATATTCCTGTATGAGAAAAGTTCAGATTTTCAAAGCTGAAACCAAAAACAAGGAATATCTCAAAAACGATCAACTCCACGAAAAAAATGTATACAACATCAATTGTGTGTTTTTAATGTCCTCTACATTTTTTGTGTGGTAAGATTTTGTCCATCTCTTACGTTTTAGCAGTTATGCAAAATTCCGTAAAATTTATCCAGAATGAAGTAGTCTTCAGAAGCTATTCCCAGAAAATTCAAAATATACATTTTATTTGGTAGGTAAATATCTTTAATATACGATATTGTAATCACAATCAATAGAGCTATTTGAGAAAATCAACATTTTCGAACTGTTTTCCATTTAAAGGGTAGTTTGGGGTGGGGGGATTTTTCTCAAAATCTTTGTGTCCCATCCCTGGAAGATACTAAGCTTAAATACCAAGTTTGGTACTTTAGCGACTTTTCGTTTTTGAGTTATCGTGTTCACAGGCACACGGACCTTTTTGTGAAAATGCTTTTTTTTTTTTTTTTTTGGATATAAGTGAAATCTCGGTATCGAATTTTTGGTTGGAGTGTAATACTTTCTCTATACACTATGCATAGTGTGTGTAGAGAAAGTAAAAATGGCAGTAATAAAATTGAGTTAAGATACACTTAGAGATAACTACATTTAATACTCCTATTTTGATGTAATTCTAAGAAAAGAAGCTAACTTAATGTTTGATTCGGTTTATACTGATGTTCAATTTTAACATGCAAATAAAATTAATTTACTAAGCCTACTAAGCATATCTAATTTAAGTGTGCGTGCATATTCATTTTATTAGTGTAATTTAAATCCAATAACAGATAACAGTTGTGCTATGAAACAGCTATAGTGAATTGCTCCAAAAATAACTTTTGTTGATGAACTCAACACTGTTTTAGACGCACAGAAAATTCTGATGACATGGAAAACGAGACAGACATTTTTGATCACCTGGAAAGCATGTACAGCAGCGCAACACCCAAATCACCGACCGTCACTCAGTCAATGTCACTATCAGGCGATACCAGCACAACTGCAGGTTTACAAATGAGAAAAGGGTGTGTCATTGTAAATACGTTCCACAGTCGAAATGGACAGAAATCATTCAACAGAATTTACTCAAATAATAGGTATGTTAAGCCTCGGATCTCCTTAAAATCCGATCAAGACTCCAGTCGTTAAATCTTAGAAGTAATGCAAGCTACAAAAATATATTAGTGCTGTGTGAGGTGAATGTTTGGTTACAAGATAGCTGTCAGATGCTTTCTATGTTTCTGAATATTCCAATCCTATACTATTGACTTTTTAGATTCCCAAATCCTCTACAGGAACAATACTTTCCCACTAAAGGACCAAAAACTGGAATTAAAGGAGAAGAGGAACCTACCACAAGAATCGTAACAGATTATGTCACCGATCTCTGAATAACGTTGCAAATAAGAAGGCGTTTTAGCATGCTACAGTGAATGATATACTCCTGAATGGATATATGTATATACGCTATTGAAATATAATCCCTGAACAGTGGTCAGCAAAATATAAATATTTAGACTATTAAAACAAACGTCAATTACGGATTCTCTGATATTGGTGGTTTTGCTTGGCCATCTGCTCTTTTAAAGATCGAGTACAACCAAATAAAATATTTACTTCACATAATACATGTTTGAGCGGTATATAAATAAAACATTTCGCCTAATATACTCGTTGTCCTTCAAAAACCTAGAATAAAGTTGGTTAATGGCTGAGGAATGTTTGCTAAAGCAAAATCCGTTACTGATTTCGCGCGTGCTAGAGTTTCTTTAATGCTTTGGAACTCCAAGTAAAGTGATCGCATCTCTACCGAATCGAAGGATGTAAGGAGAAATTGAAAATTCAGGGTCCCCTAAGATATTCACCGAAAGGGCAAACCACCAGTTGCTTTTTCTTAATGCATATGTTTAGGAATGGATTGGGAAGATCAACATTTCTCTTCGTAGGGTTAGTAGAGCTGTAAATAGGATGATTTGGTCCGAATTTCTTTTCTGAATGTCCCACTTTAAACCGAGGATGATAATTTTGTAGGGTATTTACGACATTCTATTTAAATCTTTAAATGCAATATAACAGACTTTATTTTGGACATTAAAAGTTAAAGATTCATTCCGACACCAGCCATTTACTTGTTTAAGTGACAGCACTTAACTGGTCAAAAGGAAACCTCTTGTTTCACCCAACCACTAATGTTCCAGTCAGATACGCTTGCACAGGTACTGAGATAAGCCATTTGGCCAAATTAATACCACTCAACCCCCCCTCTAACTCTCGCTCTCTCTCACACACAAACACACGCACACACATATAGGTACACACAAACTCCTGCCCGTGAATACGCACTCACTCCAGCCTTTGATCGTAATAACAACTAACATTTTTAGTCAAACAATGTTTTAAAGTTTCCAGGTGAGCCAAGAATCAAACTGGGCAACCTGAGAGCTTTAAACATATTTTACGAACTAATTTTAAACATTCTCCTTTGAACCACAGTTCCGTATCTGTTTGACCCTGTGGCACGTTTGGGGAACTCGCTAATATTCCCAATATTCCATCCGGGAGTTTCTTTCCCTTAATTAAACAGATACATTGATGTGAGTAGTGAAATATGTGAATGCTACTATGCTTGCGCGTTTATTACATTTATTTAGCAGCCCATTTGTCCATATCCCAAATTATTATTGAATATGTAGCTCAGTGGCATTCTGAAGAACAGATTTAGTCATGTTGAGCGAAAATATATATACAAATTGTGTGTCACAAATCTCCTATTCTTAAGAAAATTAATCTTGGTGTCGAGATCAATGCCGAAGACTTTTAACGTAGTGAATGAATTGCAATAAGAGAGAATCAGTTGATAGCATAAATGCTTTAATAGTAATGTTCATGAGTTTAGTTAGGTATATCTTATTCAATGTTTTATTATATTCCTGTAACAAAAGGTATAGTAGATTACTGCAATTACTGGTCATATCGCGATGAATCTATTAGGTGAGATAATCGTAAGTCAGTATGTGGTAAACAATAACCTTCTAGGTCTCATCCACGTATCATACCACTTTCGCACCAAGCAGACGGGGAAAGGGTATAACTGCTTTCACCATTCGCAGTTATATAACGAAGTACAGCTAGCCTTTCAGGGCGCATCCTTTCATTCTATACTACTTAGCTCTCTAATAAGCAATGGCGTTAGGGTGCTATCCAGTCTGGCTGCTTTCGTAGGTACAAAGGATGGGAGGTGGATATATGTATAAGAGTTGTTTTTGTTGCTACTACTTAGCTCTCTAATAAGCAATGGCGTTAGGGTGCTATCCAGTCTGGCTGCTTTCGTAGGTACAAAGGATGGGAGGTGGATATATGTATAAGAGTTGTTTTTTGTTGCTAAAAGTATATTCAGGATGTTTTAGAAAGGCTAGTACTCCCTATCTCATAGCTTGTTTGTTTACGTAATAGGTCAAAAGATTGACTCCACTCTGCATTCCATCTTTAGGTGGAATTATGCATATGTGCAGGCTTGACCAGTTTTGGCTGTTTAACTTTGGGTCATGGTATTAAATATCTAATTCGTATTTATCTTGATGACTATGAGAAAATGCGAAAAAATCCCCAGTTAGTTTGATCAGTCCAAGGAATTTTGAACCCATTACCTCTTGAATGCGCACCACAGACATTAAATAATTTTCTTCGATCTACAAATTCGATAATCCGTATCCCTAAATTCTTTAAATGAGTTTATTAAATTCGTTTTGAACTCGATTCCTATAGTGATTCCACTTGATGGAGTTCCATAACATGTATGCTGGTGTTAAGGTCCTTCTTATTGTATACAACATTTTGTATTTATTTATCCTGGTGCTGTTAATTATTTTTATACGTGTTTCGTAACCTAAATGTGGAAAATCAATATGAGTTACCGCCATTAGCACGAATTAACTTAACACATGTTAATACCTCCGTGAATACCAAGTTAAAATTAAGATATTAGATTACCATCTTATATCATAAATGACATTTTTATACAACAAGCATTACAACTTTTACAAAGTATGTTGTTAACCAAATCCTGTAACAGAAAATGAGAATTCAAAATATTCCGTATATATTACACTTAAGTAATATTGATATTTTGTTGTGAAGAGCCACATTTGTGGAGAAGTGAATATATCTGAAGTAACAAAGGGAAAGTTGAATAGCTTTAATGTAAGTGTCTGTATTTTTGAGTTACTATAATAAATATGTTTGGAAAACTTGGAGTTGTATTATTATATTTATTTATACAGCATTTACTCTACCACTTCCATTTCATCCGCAACATTGGTGCCGAAAACGTCAATAATACCAGACCTCACACGTTGAAGAATCCTTGAAATTCCACTACAACATCTTGAAAACACTACATCTGATTCTGCAAGAGATAAACCAGCTAAGTGGGAATATGTTTACGGGTAACTTCTTCTATTTTCACTTTCATTTTCACTTATGGTGCACGCCAAGATACACAGAATCTGCTTATATATATATGACTCCATATTGGCATGCATTGTAGTTTTGCTTGCAAGTTACCGTTTAATATTGTTAAAACAGTATCATCCTACAGCTACTCTCCATGTTAAGATTCACACTCTTTGACATCTCGGTTGGTAATATATCCTATCAGCATTGACTAGCGAAATGATAGGTTTGCTACACAATTTAAAGCGAGAACTAAGGTAAGGGCAAATGCAAATCGTTTTATTACTACAATTGGTGCTTTATAATGATGCAGCCCAACTTGAAAATTATCAGAATTTACAAGGAGGTCTACAAGAGACTTTAAATAAGCTTATCATATTAGATGGCTCAATACAAGATCTTCTAACTGATGAAGACTTCAACGCTGACACAGCTAAATGTCAAATGACAGAAATTACCATATAGTAAGGACTATTGAGCCCTTAGTATCGCCCAACGCATAACGACACCGATTCGTACTACTTTTACCCACTCTGTAAAACTTCCTACATTGAAATTACAATACTGATATGTGGTCAAGCTTGTTTACCTAAATCCTATGGCATCCAATTAACAGACAAAACTGCTGAAACATCTGAAACCTACTATGAGACCAGAAAATTTCTTCGTATCATTTGGCTCATATCTGGACTTCCTTGATAACCAAAACCTAATCTGATATGTAACAGTTGAATGATTAAATGAAGCTTCGTAACATGCAACCGAGAATATAAGCTCTTCGAGCTCTAGGTAGGAAGTCGACAGATATGGAATATTCTAGCACCTAAGATTCTTCGGGCATTTTCCGAAGCCAATAGGTAAGTTGGTTAGCATTCTCGCGGGGGGATAGTATTTGAGAGAGAAATGTCATCAGACTCACGAGCTTTATAAACGACGAGATAGAAGCACCTAAAGGAAAATGCGTCCCCGATGCCTTCTGTGCACTTTGCAATACTAAAGAACACCGGGGCTTCAAATGAAAATGGACGTTAAGGATAGAGTTGAACATAAAACAGTCTTTAAGATGCTTCCTCTGACTCAACTGGGATCTCTCATTCAATATATGTAGAAAACCAGGACAGATCTGCATACATTGCAAGAAACTATTGGTGGCTATCTTATCGATAACTCGGCCTGTTATTCTGCGGAATTTTCTTAGAATTGTTTCGCATTTTCCAGACTTCACTCACCTATATACAAGCCTTGTGCGAATCATAGGAACAACCGTATTGAGCAAGTTAACACGCTGTGTGCTGGATGGAGTTAGCCAATCTAGTTTCATTTGTACATTTCTTATTCAAGAGCTAAATCACACCATTCGAATCACCATTATACCTTTAAAAGGAAAGAAAGTTAAAAAGTTGGATAAAGCTATACATTCTATGATGTAATTGGTCAGACAAAGTTTTTTAACCGGCTCAAAAATGTAGAAAAGGGTAAAATGATATCTAAATTTAAAATTCTAAGAAACTGTCACAAAAGTATCGCTCAGTATGAGTGCTGATGGTGTGTTTAAGACAGAAGAAGTTAGTAGAAGTCGGCCAGATCCCTCAACTATACACGGCGTGTCGTACTAATGCAAACGGTAGCCGTGCAATTGTTTGCAGAAATTGCAATCCTTGCTTTCACAAGTACAGCTGCACTTGTATTGATGCAAGCATAAAGTGGGATATCTGTAAACACATGCACTTGCTGTATCACATCCTTAATGCAAACAAACAGTCACGAAACTGTTCAGACATTCAAGCAAACCAGGCATTACCCATGAAGCAGAGAAACAATCACATTATTCACCGATAAAACAACTGAAAGTAAAAAACTTACCATTTTGAAAGAGGTGAGCACTAAAACTAATAATAGGGCTGGCATAAATAAATTAATTAGTATTTGGGAAAGCTGGTGCACCAGCTGGTGGCTTAAATAAGTGGAAGGAGTTTATTCAGGCAAGCTTTTAAATGTATGTGCCTCTTCTAAGTGTTACAACACAGGTGCATATTCATAGCTTCAATGTCATTGATGTCCAACAGTCTTTAATGTTAAAATAAATTTGGAATTTTCATCAATTAAAAAAGAATTCGCACTAGATGTATCCATCTATTCAGACACAAATCACGTAAAAAGAATGAAAATTGAGCACCAACGGCGCTTGATGTTAAGATAAAGAAAATACCAAAGAGACCAATAGGAACAGATACGGCAAATATTGCACTGAATGCAGTTGTTGAACCTTTAGAATATGAGAGTGCCATAATAGTGCATGTGCTGCGGTTCATGAGGATTCCCCACTCTGTTGAGTACTATTGTCCCCATCACTCATAATTTAATGAAATAATAGTGGATAGCGATATTGGATGTAGGAAGATAGATTATAAACTTGGGGATTTTATTGCGGTGTTCCGTGACTGTTGCTTGGCGTGCGACTCTTCTTCTGGCGCATCAGTTTGCGGTTGCATCCTAGATCTCATTAAATAGAAACCTTAGCTGACAAATTTAACATTAGTTTTATTTTTCCACATGTCCACCTCGGCTTCGCCACTGTTTAATATCTCAGTGGAAATGTGGTTCTCACTAAGCTGAGAGCGTTGGTATTACCGAAAATCTGAAAACATCTAAATGTTGAAGCACTGTCACGAATCCCACGCCTTGACCCTAGATGTATTTTCGAAGTTTCCTGTGCGATGTTGCAATTTTCTATCAAACTGCTTAATTTTAAGTTTTAAGGTCATCATATAACATTTACCATCATTCTAATTCACCTACCATGTCATATTTTGTATAGAATAGCATATTTTGTTTTTGTCCCTGGGAATATCTATAGGGACGCTTCTCACAATACCACTTAATTAATGCGAAAACACGTTCAACTTTCTCGGGTAAATATGTTTTACATGTAGTAAAGGATCGATTCACGAACTAGGTATAAAACTTTGAGACATAAATACTGTTTTATTGCTGTTTTTATAACGTAACGTCCCAGCAAGGGCTGTCAGTACATGTCATTTGTCAAGGGTACCCTACAACTCTTTCTCTGTTCCAGGGAACCTTGCACTCAATTCACGTTTGGAGTATACTGCTTGGCTTTTCTTCTTTGATATAATCTTTTTTATTTCTGATATATTGACTATAAAATTACTATAAGTTTTATAGGATAGCCGGATCGCATCGCCTACAGTGATCAGTCAGGCAGTTTTCACAAATAATATGTTTTTCTATTTTTTATTTATGACTATAATTTGCAAGTACGTTTACCTCAAGCTCATCTCTGTCTTAAATGCCTTTGTGTGCACTTTCTATTCTTTTAGTTAAGGTTAAATGTCTTTATTCTATATTAATTTAATATCATTACTTATTTTCTGATATGGCCTGCTACTTTTCTGTATTTATAATACATTTAACTTTACTGCTGATTTCATTGTTGAGGTTTTCGCTGAACAGTTTAGTAATGCCTTTCTTCTTTTCTGCCTTTAGTATCCTTAAATTTAATCGCTTTTGGTTCCTCTGGGCACTAACTTTTATTACCTTAAACTTTTTCACTGATTATAATTTTGCTGCAGCTGTATTTCGAAAACATTCTAGTTTACTACCTTATGTGTTGGATAATTACCTGAATGCTAGTTCACTCTTCTTATTTCTCAGATTTTTCTTCTGGTGCTATTACTGTAAATATGCACTTTATTGCAGTTTCAATTGCATAGTTCTTTATTAACATTTTAATGTTTCTTTTCTAAACAATAGTTTGTGCAACATAGTAATTTAGATTTACTAACAACATATACAGTTTCTATGGTATAGGTCTTTATTACATTTTCTAAATAATAGATTGGGCGACATAGTAATTTCGATCTACTATAAAGATGTATTTGGTTTGTTACCAATAGGACACTGCAGCTATTGCTTTTTACTTTCTCTACACATACTATGTACATAGGGTATAGAGAGAGAAGGTATATTGTACTGCTCTTAAAATTAGATACCGAGATGTCATTGGAAACACATATTTTGAGACTCCCTGATTCCAAAAAAGCATTTTTAGAAACTGTCCGGGCGCGCGTGTGTGTGTCTGTGGATAACATAGCTCAAACACGAAAATTCGGTTGAATACCAAACTTGGTATTTAAGTTGAGACTCTTCCAATGGTGCGACACAAACGCCAACTACACTTTACATGGAATATTTTTGAAAATTTTGATTTCTCAAAAGACTCTAAAGATTTTGATTAAAATACCTTATGCTTAAGATGACAAACGAAATGTAGATCTTGAATTTTCGGGAGATAGCCTTTGAACACCTCTTCATTCTGGATGACTTTTGTATACCTGGCAAACCATAAGGGATAGACTAAAACCTACTACACAAAAAATGCAGATCTCATTAAAAAAACACAATTAGTTTTAATTGATGTTGTTTTTTGTTTTTATAGTTTACCGTTTTCGAAATATCTGGATTATTGGTTTAAATTTTAAGCCTCTTAAATTTTTTTTTTTAAATGGGAAGAATGGAATTTTAATTGTTTCACATAACGACCGGCTTTTAAGGCACTTGACTATAGTTTTACCTTTTCATTCCCTTATTTCCCCTTCTACTTACAAGGAAGCAAGTAATTAAGACAATTTCTGCTAATGTTTATCTAGATTAGCATGATGTAAGTAAAAGGTTTGGTCTTTTGAATAAAAGTTTGTTTGCGGAACAGCTAGAGGAAATCATGTGAACGGATCACATCAGAATTTTCTTATTAGTCTTCTATTAGCATATTAAATATGTGATTTGTGGTAAAGGGTTGGTGTGATGGAGTCTGATAGCCAGATATCTTGGAGAACTGTTAAAAACTTCTGGAATCCTTTGATCGCTTCAAAGAGTGATATACATGTATCAAGGTGAATGAGTTATAAGCAACACCAGAAATGTATTTTACAGAATCTAATTCTTGGATTTGTGATGATGAAATGCACAGAATGGTGACTAACATCATATAGGAGTAGAAACTCCAACTCAGGCAGTGTTACTACTGACTTTGAAAAACCCTGCCCCTTTTGGTTCCTCCTGACCTGGACGGTAATAACCTGAAAGGGCCCCTCACTGTGCATATGTTAACTGGCTTCTTCTAATTATTATTATTATTATTATTGTTATTATTGTCACTGCAATATTTTACTCTCTATCCAAAGTGTTGATGTTGGATAGGCGTGATTATGTTCACAGTATGTTCGTTACTGCTTCTGGTGTTGTAATACTAGAACTTTATGCTTATCTCTTACTTGTACAATCAGTTGTTTTGCTGCTGAACCATAACTGTTTCAGTGGTTAGTAATTATAGTTTAGCTTTCTTTAGGGAGATGATGTTACTCAGGTCTGCAGCAATCCTTAAGCTGTACGTGCCCCCTAAAGTGTTAAACTATATTACACTAAAACCTTTTACAGTGTTATACAATACTTTTGTTCGAATTTAGCGGCGACATACATCTATGATAAAAATTACATCAGCACCAAACCGTTTAATCACCACAGTGATAAGAAAACAAAGTAGCAGAAAAGTATATATGTTCATTGGCTACAACCAAACTGCTTCAAAAAAATTCCCCCACCCCCGAACTACCCTTTACATGAAACATTTTTTGAAAATTTTGATTTTCTCTAAACTGGCTCTAACGATTTAGCATACTTTTATGACAAACGAAATGTATATCTTGGATTTTCTGTGAATAGTCTCTGAAGACCACTTTATCCTGGATGAATTTTACGGAATCTGCTAAACCGTTAGTAATGGACAGAAACTTACTGCACAGAAAATGTGGAGCATATTAAAACACACATTTTCTGTTATATGCATTTTTTTCGTGGAGTTGATTATTTTTAAGATATTCCTTGTTTTTTGTTTCAGCTTTGAAAAACATATTCTTTTCTCATACAGGAATTTGTCGACTCCTGACCATACAAACGAACTTCAGTCACATAGCACTCTCACTTTAACCTATGGTACTCCCTTATTTCGCTTCTACTTACAAGGAAGCAAGTAATAAGACTATTTCTGCTAATTTTTCTCAATTAGCATGAAGTAGAAGCATAAGATTTTTAACAATAATTTTTACAGAGATGTGGAGAAAGTCATGTGAATGGAATACATCAGATTTTTATAATATCCCTTCCACATAGGCAGGAATGAAGAATCATGGATGCGGTAGCAGTAACGGAAATTAACGTGTAGGTCAGTGGGAAAACCGATTAAAGCGTTTATATTCCCAGAGCTTCACCCTGACAGAGATGAATGTTTTATCGAAAGCTTTTTTAAAATATGCATATCGGTGCCCCGGGAATAAAACCCAAATACAATAAAAATATCCTACTTGGAAGCCAATAGTTTTTCAGTTGTTGTTTACTTTGTATACGGATCTTCTCTGTGTATTTTTTCCTCTTCAGTTCGTTTGGATGTCACATGAAAACCACATTACGGAAGAACAGACTTTCCTGTTGCATTGTATCCATTGCAGATGTACAGCCGATAAGGCTATGATGAAGCGCTGGCCTCCTTCCATTGTTCGTCATCCCCCAAACCCTCTCTGGAATACTGCAAGTGTCGGCGGAACTTTTATTTTTGTTGGCAGCATTGTATTGGGAGGCCATTGTACAAGTGATACAGGGACAGGTTCTCTTGTTCTGATTGCTATGGAGGCAGATAATAAGGGGCTATCGTTCGGATGCCAAAAGCACTGCAGCATGAAATATTTGCATTGTGTGTTAACACAGCCAAAGGGAGTGTTAGTATGTATGTAGTGGAAATATGGCAACTAGAATTCCTGCAGTGACGTGATGTTTTGATTGTCTCTGGATGCAGCCATGGCCCCCTCTATTGCCAAACTGGAGGGCCTTTGAGGCTACATCATTGAATTTACAACACAGAATGAATAAGCAGTAGCGATTACGGCTTTGATATATATATATATTAATCATACTCAAAATTCGCGCCTTACACTTGTGTTCATTTTTCTGCTGAATTGACAATTCTAATCTTCACTCTTGTTTTCGGAGAAACTCCTGGTCCTACTAAAGAAGTTCAGTTAAAGATTCATGAGAGAACAGATAGACACACTCATTTGGTGTCCATCAATAATGAATTCATAATGATGCAAATGTACAAAATACCGTTGTAAAATTAGACACCTTATAAAATTTGGAACAAGTTCAATGATTTGGCAGAAATATCAATCGGCGTTGTTCCTGTAACTAATAATTTTGTTTTTCAGGAAATAGAAGTAGTTTATAATTTAAAAGAAATGTGTATGTATACAATGCTACGCATAATAAAGGGAAGGGTTGAATTATGCCCACTAATTCGATGATGAGATACTATGGACATGTATCTTTTGAGGTCTTCTGAACAAGGAAAGCATTAAAAAGGTCTATGACTGTAATCATATGTGTGTTTTCAGTGTGTGAACAGCATAACTTAAATACGAAAAGTCTATTAAATATTAAATTTCATATATATGTTCTGTATCTTACAAGGATGCGACACGAATATATTCAAGAAAACCTACTCGTCCATAACTACCATTTACATAGAACCTATTAAAAATATAAAAAAAAATGGCATTAACGATTTTGAGTAAAATGCCAGTTCACCATGAAATTAGGAGAAGAAAAGAAGGGGAAGAATCCTTGACTTTTTGGATGAAAGGATTCACTAAACGCAAAAATGTCGCAGTTTTCTGCATATGAAGCTAACCGAAGGGAGATTGCGTTTATTTCAAGAGACATCCGGAGACGATTGTGAGATTTGTGGTGGTCAAAGTGGCGCAGGGGCGGGTTTTCTCCTGTTTTCCCCGCCACCAAATTCCACCGGTGCTCCAACTTCATTCCATGTATCAACAGTGTTAAACACTATCAGAAACAATTCCGGCGAAAGCACGCGTTCATTTTGGCCTGGGTATGAATAAATGCAGTTTTTCAATCTCAATAAAACTTAGGTAAACTCGTGGGATACTTATACTATCTCCTTTATGAAAGACGTAAAAATATAATAGTTGTGCATATATGCATAGGTGCTTTAATTAAACATGTCTTGGATGGGGATTTTAAGTAGCTCCAAATTCTGTATAAGTCAAAGATATAGAAAACCAAGGTATACAACAACTTTTGATTCTTATTTTGCCTTTGGAATCATTTTGATCTCGTTTGATGGGTCCTTAATTCGGTAGCAGATCATTTCTTTCCGTCAGCTTGTGGTCCTCCATGTCGAAAATGAAATGTTCTGTGAAGTACTTTACTAATTCTAATGTCGAGTACTTATATTTAAATAACTTGTACAGTTTGGGACGCGAAGTTCAGGAGACAGTTACCCACATACACCAAGGGTGGAGCTAAAGTGATCGTGAATGGATCATTTCAACATCTCATGAAGCTAGGGAAACATCAACCACGTTTGAACGGTGGTTTTTACCTTCTACAAGTAACTTTCCAGTCAGCTGTTAACATAACTCCATGGCACGACAGCTCACGGGGAACCTTGGCCTACCGCCCGGCCGCTGCGTCCCCATCTCGGTCCACTACAGACGTCATGGATGGGGTGCAGTATTGGAGGGTGAGACGTGGTCAGCGCCTCGAGCCCCTCCCGGCCGGTTAATGCGGTCCTCACGACCTGGAGCCGCTACTTCTCCATCAAGTAGCTTCTCAATTGGCCCCCCAGGGGCCTCACGAGACTGAGTGCACCCCGGTCCAGGTCTCCCAGCGGGGGAAAAATCCCCACGCCGGTACTGGGGATCGAACCCAGGTCTCCCGCTTGGTAGGCAGCTGCGCTACCACCGCGCTAAGGAGACGACCAGCTGTTATATCATAAAATCTGAAATATGCATAATGACAAGTCTCAAATACCTGCCAGAAATAAGAACATGGTAATTAATTTTGTTTTATCTTTCATTAAGGAAATCACCCTCCCATCCTTTCGTTTCTAGGACATCATAAATGGCATCAAGATGTTAAAACATTGATGAGTAGTTGTTCTTCCTCACAAATCCTATTGAGACCAAAGTTTGGAAAACAGAATTGGACTGAAAAAGCCAATGGCATAATCAGGATTAGAAACCATTGATTCATTGGTTCAAATTCGGCTTAAAATACTCTTTAAGAACCCTATAAATGCACAAAAAGTACTATGCCTTTGAAAAATCGAATCATTAGTGTGCATGATGCTTCCGATTATTTTTAGGGGGGTATATGTCGCAAATATAAAATTAATTTATCAATTTACCTTTATCTGCAGCCTAACGAATATATGGAGATGTTCTTTATTTGGCAATATAAGAGTATTTTTATAGCCGTTAACTGTGGCATTTTATTTCATTTATAAGTTTCTGAATGACCAATTATTTCTCTGTTCAGTTTGATAGCTGAGGCTTCGCTACTGCTCATTATTCCCCAATATTATCTCCCTTGCTCTTCTTCCACTGTAAACATGTTTACTTTCAACGCCAGGACTTATTAGCTGCATTTCCTCTGGGTTATACAGGACAGCCAGGATGAATGATGTAAACTAAAAGTATGGAAGAATATTAAATCAAATGACGATGAAATGGATGAAAGGAATGATTGTTGACAATGCCGTGGAATGAATGACCCAGGAAACTAGAGAATCAGAAGAAAACCCACCCAAACGCCACTGGAGACAGCTGTGAAGTCGAAATGTGATGCCAAGGTCCGAATATTTTACTAAAAATACTAGTCGTGGGTCAAGTTAATTGGATGTTTTTAGTAAACCAAAATCAGTAAATTTGGTTCGTTTCAGGATTGAAAATGTCAATGATGGTGCTTCGGTGCGGCGTGGTATGGAAAAGGAGTGCTCTCTGTGGAACTTCATTCCTCGGCCTTTGGCTGGGTGCCGGACTATGTGGGCATTAGGGATAATATTCCTGCAAGGGCGTGGGGATAATATTCCTACTGAATCGGTGACGAGTCCTTTCCGAAAAAAAAAAAACTGCTGTATTCTGTCTCCATCAAACATTCTAATGAAGACTTAGATGCAAGTACACATTCTAAGATCCACTGAACCGCTAAAATTGACATACTTCAAAACTAAAGAATGTGTATGAACTTGGTAACATAACTCGAATATTTTAAATTTAATAAGTATCCTCCAAGAATGCTACACCATATTTCCGAGAAAATTCCCATAGAACAAGCTGCGCAACATGGAAATTGTCTCGTTATTTCTTATTTTGTGAAAAACACCAATAAGTTATGATAATATGTGTGTTTAGATTCCTGTGTTAATAATAAAATATATATCTTAATTTTTCAGTGAAAATTCTGAGTATATTTTGTATGTTCTAAAAATTAGTAAACCGTAAAAGATGGACCAGTACTTACTCCGAAAAAATTGACACTATTAAGATATCGATATAATTTATATCAAATTAACTTTCTCTGTCGTAAACCACTTTCGAAGTATTTGATGTTACATCATTAAGTTTCCTCGTGTTGGTCTGTCATAATCTATAACCGATTTGGGAATTCTTTTTTTTTAGGTTATCTACCACGTACATAAAAGGTATGCTTATGTGTCTGTGAACATAAGAGTCAACCACGAAAAACGGTTAAATACCAAGTTAGTATATTCCAAAGATGTTTCACGAAGACCTTCAAGAAAAACCTTTCAGCTCAAGCACCCCTTTACATGATATATTTAGTCAAAATTGTGTTTTTTTTTTTCGAAGATGTCTTTAACGATTTTGATTAAAATATATGTATTTAAGATGTTTACATGACGAAATATGTATCTTGTTTTCTCGACTTCATTTAGAAGGAATTTTGTATAACTGGTGTATGGTGTATGTTCAACGATAGATGGAAGCGTACAACACAAAATAGTGGCCATCTTTAAAACACAATTTATTCCAAATAATACCTTTTATGATATAAGCAATTTCCAAAATAACCGTTCAACTTGTTCAACGCGTTGTCTTTCCTTTGAAATCCTTGTGATCTTCAATTATTTCTCACTATTATATAGAATCTTTAGGGCAGTATATAACGATCGGTTTTTAAACATTTGTGTATAGCTATTCGAAATGTGCAATGTAGTTATTTCTGCAAAGTTTATCTCGACCGAGAATAGGATACGGACAGAAGGACTCCGAACCGAACCAAGGCAGGTATTGTCCACGAGGGAGAAATGAGTTGAGAGGATACACCGGGAGACCGAAACCAGCATAGCACAGTACAGTACAGCATAGTACAGCGATGGCACAGCAAGGTCCATACAGTTTCCAACAGCAGCGAAGGTCAACTGGCGACCTCGCCTAACGCAGGGTTCAACTAGGAGCGGTTCTAACCCCCGCAAGCAGCCGAATTCGAGAAACGGAGAGTCACAATGAGAGTCCATTTTCCTTAACACGCCACACCAAACACCATCGTCGACTCCACCATCCTGACAGAAACCAACGGGGTGAAGGATGAATGAAAATGAGAATAGAAACAAAATGGAGGGATAGGAAATTTATGTAATGGAAGAAGCCTACCCACTATTCGCCTGCTGAACTGAAAAAAAAATCTAATGTGTTTCATTCACACGACTTTCTCTGTCTGTCCTGCAATCAAACTATTCTTAAAAAAAAATATTCTTTCATCTCCTTCATGGTAATCCATATTAACTTAGTAGGAATGGTCTTATTATGGTGTAGCAAGGTTTTGTCTATCTTATGGCTTACCAGTTATACAAAATTCACTCAGAATGAAATGGACTTCAGAGGCTATTCCCAGAAAATTGAACATTTTGTTTGCCATATCAATATCTTTAATATACAGAGTTTTAATCAACATCATGAAAGCCATTTTTGAGAAAATAAAAATTATCGCAAATTTTTCCATGTAAGTGGTAATTTAGGGCGGGGAGATTTTCTGGAATATCTTCATGTTGCATCCTTGCGAGATGCTCAATTTAAATACAGAGTGATTTATGTAGAACTGTCACATTTCTTTCTTTAATTATTCCGTTGGAAATTCATTCAATGACCCAATTTTAGCACCAAATTAAGCAGAATGTTCCTGTAGTTTCGATTCTTTGTCACTAGATTCGCAGATGTTCATGTTTTATTCCTGGAGTTTCGATTCCTTGTCACTAGATGCGCAAATGTTGAACTTATATTAACTCATTTTTAAGATACCTGGGCGGTGTAGAGCTGAGTCAAGGATATTTTCTGTAAGATGGCGCTGCATGCCATACATCAAATGAATCCATGAACCTAATTGCAAGTTTCTTTGACGACCGGATAATTTCCAGGAACTTGTGGCCACCGAGATCTCCGGATTTGATATCGCCAGATTTCTTACTGTGGGGTTACTTAAAAGACAGGATTTACGCCACACATCCGCAGATATTGGACGATCTGAAGCACAACATTACAAAGGAGATTCAAAGGAGCTATTGACAACAGAGGCCTCCAACGAGTGGTCAGTAACATGGAACGACGTGTTGTGTTGTGCCTTATGTAGAATGGAGGACTTTTGCAACATTTGCTATACAGAACAATAATCTCCCAAAATTCCTCTACAATTTAGATATAATAAGTTGTCGCTGGCATAACACGTTTTGAAACAATTAATGAAAGAAATGTGCCAGCTCTATATAAATCAGCCTGTACTAAGTTTCGTTTTAACGGACACACACTGACCTTTTTCTAAAAATACTTTTTTGGATTCAGGTGATCTCAAAACATGAATTTTCGGTGAAATCTCGGTATCGAACTTTTGGGTAGAATACAAACCACCTTTGTTCACAATGTATATAGTACTGGTAAAGAAATGAAAAATATATTCTTGCAAATAAAAATGCCAGCGAGTTGAGAGCGAGCGTGTATTTATTTTGTCTGTATGTTTTTTACATTGATAATACACAAAATTATAAGCAGTAAATATGTTGCTCCGTTGTATGTGTTGTGTAGTTGGAGTTAAAAACTGTCGTCATCCCTGATTACTCCTTTAAGGGATAAATTGGCGTGACAGGGTACTTTTCCGCCATTTCGCTTAGCGTGCTGTAGAATGGCCATTTTGCCGCGCGTTTGCCTAATTCACTTAGTGTAAATAGTAGTTGCCTCGCCTCGTTTGTTGGATGGAATAATTAGGCAGGGAACTCTGGCCAACTAAGCGAGCTCCTTCTTATAAATAATAATGTTGGCAACTTTGTTCTTGTTGACGGCTGCTGCTGTTGTTGCGAAGGGAGAAGTGCCGGACTACATCTACGGCTCCCTCTGGTGCGAGACATTCACATTACTTGCGAAATATCTCAAGGCCTTGCTGCTACTTGGTGTCCTCAGTTACGTCATGAAGTAGTTGCTTTCTATTTTGTAGCATAGGCACCTTTATTGATGTCAAATTTTGTAACGTTTTACACAAATACTCATTGTTTGTATAAGCATGTTTAAGATAAAAGTAGAGGTGACAAAATAGAATAAGGGATAAAACCAAAGAAGGACAGTAAAAAAAGTATATATATATATAAATTGCATTTGAATAACTTGACACATTTGGTCTGGCTTCACGCATTTTAGCAAAGAGACTGTCCATGTGTTGCCAGTTCCTCTTGTTTGCCAGAAGATCCCAACATGCCAATCTCCTTCTAGTAGCAGTTAAGCATTATTCTCTGAATTTTGTTATTCCTTGGTTATTCCACTCTGCACAAAATAATCAGTCTTTGTCGAAACAACTGAATGGGCAGATTTTCTTACAAGATTCGTCAGTGATTTTTGGTGTTCTCCATCTTCCAGTTTGAAAGATGCTATTCCTGATGTTTTTCACCACTTTACCTAAAATAAATTCCATTTCAATTTCTTGAGTTAGAGAAGGTTTAAATTTGCAATGTTTCAATACACTATCGGACTATTTTTAGTCTACGTTCCATATGTTCTTATTTTTATTTGTTTCATCCCTTTGCCATATATATATATATATATATATATATATATATATATGTATATAAACTGTACTAAGAGGGGACAAATGTATACTGGAAATGGACAGGAAAGTAATATTGTAAAACGTCTAAGAAGGCGAGGGAAAACATTTGTCAAGAGCTGACCCAGGTAGGATAATACCGTTAAGGGAAGGACATTGAACTGAAGGGGTGAGGTTACATTGCCCGAGGGTGGACATAGCAAAGCAACGGTTCTCCTGCTGGTCAAGCGACACTTTTAGCACAAGGCATAAAACATCCGCGGAGCTAAGACGTGATAGCCGGGTTCTGGGTAGAAATGAACGGATTACATACGACCGCGATAGAAACAGTGTTTATTTGATGTACCAGCAGACGCGCAAAAGTGATAAGGAATTAGGTATATGCGCGTCGCGTAGAGCGTAACTTAAAGAGTAGAACATTCAGGAGGAATGTGTGTGTGTGTGTGTGTGTGTGTGTGTGTGTGTGTGTGTGTGTGTGTGTGTGTGTGTGTGTGTGTTCCACGGCAGAAAAGGTCGAACAAAATGAACAAATGAGTTCGATAATGATCTAGAACTCAAGAAAATCACTTGTGGCTTAGAAAGATTCCATGCTAACAAAATCCTGAGCTAGGGCCCCCACATCTCCACACCATTCCTTTAATCTCCAAAAATGTTACGCGGATACGAACCCGCTACCCCGTACAGTTACCGACGCAAAACGCACAGTCGTTTTTCACTCGACTTTGAACCTCTCATAAAATCCCTCTCCTAACAAAAATATAATAAGATACATGTTCTAATGCTGATTCTTTGGACTAGCAACATTCTAAACTGGGGTTCTCCTCCGAGTATTTCTGATTTCTGGTTAAAGGCCATTCCGTAAAGTGTTGTTATAGATATTTAGCTAAAACATTATGAAGTCATTACATCAACTGAACTTCAAAATGTTTAACTCTAACATACAGTTTTCAATATTCAGAAGCACATTTCACTACAAACATGTTGTTCTGAAGCATCAGAGCTGCAACTGACCAAAGCAAGAAATTCATAAGGAAAGAAAATCTGCTCAGCTGTTGCTGTCATAAACGAACGTCAAGAATGCTCATTTAGTCTTCTATGCCCATTTTCAAACGCACCAAAGTAGGAGCGAAAGAAAGTAGGAGAAACGTTTCAGAAGGCGGAGAATCTGCGATAAGATAAAGCGATTCTCATATTTCAAGTCTCCATCCCACTCACACTCTTAACATCATAGGCTCCTTAGCGCTGCAAAGTTTCCCTTGGGAGAAGGTTGGAAGAGGCCAGGGGTTAAAACATTGACCTCCGCCCCTTGGCGCAGCCAGCCATACTAGGAGTCGTTTCTCGTCTAAGATTGAGTGGATGGGCCTCTGCACCTTGTTCGAGTATCGCCTACCGCCCAGAATTTGTTCCGCCTCTAAACCTCTTGTACAAACTTTTATGTTACCGTAATATTGGCTAGAGCTTCGAATGTAACATCTGCAGCTTTAGTAGGAATCCAATTCGTTAAAATATTGCTCTACAAAAATAGCAGAAAGAGCAGCTGAAAAGCATTTCCTAAGAACTGTGTTTTAGAAGTTTTTACTTTCTCTACACTTACTATGTGCATAGTGTCTAGAAAAAGGTATTGCAATGCACTTAACAATTCAATACCGAGGATTCTCCGAAAATATACGTTTTATGATCCCCTGTGTCCAAATAAGCATTTCTAGAAAAAGGAAAAGGCCCGTGTTTGTATATAAGATAGTAAATAGAATAATAAATCCTAAAATATCTTTAAATGTGAAGTAAGGATGGAAAGGGATCTTATCAATATTTCTATTTAATCCTAATTCACCTCATTCAAGCAATCATACAAGCCTTCAATTAAAAGTCCAATCATTGTCCGTGTGTCTGTGAACACGATATCTCAAAAATGAAAATGGCTGTAAAATACCAAACTTGGTATTTAAGTTAAGTATCTACCAAGGATGAGACATGAAGATTTTGAGAAAAATCCCCCCCACACGAAACTGCCTTTTATATGAAGAAGTTTCGAAAATGATTTTTTCAAAAATGGCTCTAACGATTTTGATTAAAATACCGTATATTAATGATATTTATATGACAAATAAAATGTATATCTTGACTTTTCTGGGAATAACCTCTGAAGAGATTTTTCAGACAATAAAACTTTCAAAAAAGCTCCATGTAAAGGGTAGATTGGGGTGGGGGATTTTTCTCAAAATCTTCGTGTCGTATCCCTGGAAGAAACTAAACTTAAATTCCAAGTTTAGTATTTCACCGACTTTTCGTTTTTGAGTTACCACAGCCACACGGACACACACACACGGACCTTTTTCGAAAATACTTTTTTTTTTATAGAGGGGACCCTAAAACATATATTTCTGGTGAAATCTCGGTATCGAAATTTTGGGTGGAGTGCAATACCTTCTCTATACACTATGTATACAGTACGTGTAAGAAAGTAAAAATGCATTGCCAAATGAGAGAAAAAGAGGGAAAGATAGAGAGAGAGAAAGAGAGAGAGAGAGAGAGAGAGAGAGCACATAAATTGTATTTATTGCAGCTTCTAAAGAAATATATAACATTAATTTATAGAAGAGGGACATAGAATTGTTTGCCAGTCAGTAACACAAGCACATCTTTCACTCACCTTTTCTCGTTTGGACTTTTGATATAAGGAAATCTTATGCCTTTCTCTACCTAATCCGCAACCAGCTATTCTCATACAAGTTTGTTCTTCTATTTAAAATCATTTTAACTAAAATAAATAATAACAGAAACGGCCCTATTACTTATCTCCATATAGGTAGAAGGGAAATAAGGGAATACAACAAGTTAAAGCGATAGTCAACTCTTTAATAGCTAGTCGGTGTATAACGATAACACTGAAATTCAGTTCTCTTTGCATGGCCGGGAGTAAATAAATAAATATAAAACGAAAGGCAAATTCCAATTTAAAGAGATTACTCGAAAGTTTAAAACAATAACAAGGAATATCTCGGAAATGGTAAACTCTATAATGTGTGCTTTAACGAGATACACATTTTTTGTGTAATAGCTTTTGGTGTATCCCTTACGGTTTTCCAGTTTTGCAAAAGTCATTTACAATGAATAGACCTTTAGAGAATATCCCCAGAAAGTTCAAGATATAGCGTTGTGAAATTTACGCTGCGAAAGTGTATGAATGTGTGTGTGTTTTTATACCATATTTCTTTTCTTATATCCATGTTCTTAATTAGAGTAGAGGATAGTGAAGGGGATGATTATTATCCCTTCCACTGGCATGGTTGAGCTTTTCCTTTAGATCCGTCTTTCAGGTTTTGTTACTTGTAATCACCGTTATAGTTAAACATTCAAATTTTAATAATATTGCAATTACCTTGGGCTATATGGATGGTTAAAATTTAAAAGAAAAGTTTTATATAATTTATCAATATTTTAATGGCTCATAATCCTGTTTTACATGGCCAATTGTTCACTATTACAGTAAAATACTGCGCTTAAGGTGTAGTTCATAAGATGTATTAATATATATTATATGATTTGTATTCTATATTCAGATTTTTATGTCAAATTTATTATTAAACTTATTGTCTTTTATTAAAGAGAAGTTAACTTGAACGTGCTCTCATTTTCGACAATTGCTTACATTCCTTTTAGGCCTAATGTTCCTGACCGTTTTAATCACACATTTAAATAAAGTTTGTAAAGATTCTTTGGTTCCTAGTAGCAAATAGTATATATATTTCATTAGATATAGAGATGCAAACATATTATTTTAATATATTTCATCACAGCCATTTTTAAGAAAATAATAATTTTCGAAAATGTTTAATGTAAAGTTTGGGGTAAGAGGATTTTCTTCAATGTTTGAGTTTTGCATCCTTGGAAAATGCTAAACTTAAATATTAAGTTTGGTACGTATTTAAGGTGCTTTTCCCTTTTGAGTTATATATGATTTTTTGTGGAATTCAATACTATCTTACTTACTACACGTCAAAGTTAGTAGTTATACTATTTATATAATATTATTTAAACATTAATTAATTACAAAAATTAAAAATTCAAAAATATATTAGTCATTTGATCTAAGAGCATAACTTCCTTTATGTCAGGCTTCGATTTTTTGCAACTCAGTGTCATTCTCCTCCTTTGTTCCTCCAACTTGGAATTGGTCAAACTATAGCAACTCAATAAAATAGAAGTTTCTAGTCAAATCGGAGAACAGAACTGCAAGTTGACATACATTTATGGACCCCCCCAGTCGCAACTGTGCTTTAAATAGTGAAGTTGCGCTATTTTAATATTTTAAGTGGTGAAAAAAAAAAAAAACAGCAAAAATTCACTCAAATAATGTTAAAATTTCACTCCCTAATATATCTTAAAGAACTTCAACGGCGCAAAAACTTATATTGGGATATAAACGGCAGGAATGTACCACTTGTGAATAAAATGCTAATACTATTTACTTAAAAACAACAAAAACCTTCAGCAGAAAAATAAAGTACTTACTAGTAAATCACCATTGTCAATATCTCTGGTTAGTATGTTCATGGGAACATAATTCGAGTTATTTGAGGAATTTAATGTCATACCGGTAGGTTTTAATGGCATTCAATTGGTAACAGTAACCGCATGGAAAGTAGAATATCCGTGTTCAAATACCAGTCAAGGCATTAAACGTTATAACCTTGTAAAAAAAAACTACAGCAGAATGAAATGAAAAATATATAAATATTCCATTAATTTAACTTTATCATGTTGTTACAAGGCAAACGCTTCCAGAAGATGAAATTATTTGCCAATATCATGTGTCAGTATAACTAATAAATTATTTTTTACTTACTCATGATATCACGTGTCAAACCGAAGAGTTAAAATTTGTTCCGACTCCGTCATTCTATTTCCGAATTGGAAAGGATAAAATCCCCGGTCATTGTCCCTTGTTGGTCGCGCTACCTACCGAGACAGTAAGTAGTGAGATAGAAAACCTACAACACACGACAAACCTCACTCTGGGAGTGTTAGTAAAGTTTGGAAAAGATCCACAGACGTTTCACCTTCGTGCAGAAGAAGTTGGGAACACAATGGGACGTTAGCAGAAGTCAACACACTGTCATATTAACCTAAGCCAATTCTCTCGACTTAAAACTTTTCGGCCACCGGAAGAAAGCGAGATCTAGAGAGGCGGTCGAATGAGTCGGCGGACGTTACAGTGAAAATGAACAAGACAGTAAGACAAAGACGCTGAGAAGAGTGGAACAAAGGGAGGATCGACCGAGCAGAACTAAAAGTGTTCCCATTCCCTTATTCCCGCGGGCGTGAGCGTGTGTCCCTTTACAGTCTCCACCCGCATCCTCCGAGAATCCTTTTGGGGTAAAGAAACCGTAAAGCGATGAGTGATGAGAGAAAGAATATTGCTCAACTGGTGAAAATAAACTAAAGGAACATAGACGGTTCTGATCACCGCTGGGCAAGATACGGATAGGTTTTAAAGAGGATGGACAAACGAATTCCTGTTTAAAGAGAGAAATGTTTACTAAACAGCTTCTGATACTCTATATACATATGTGCATTATATATGGCTGTACTTCTTTTTACCTCCTCTACCACGTATATATACGGTAAGTAGAGAAGGTATTGCATTTCAGCGAATAATTCGTACAAGGATTACACCGGAAATACATGTTCGGAGACGCCCTGAAAATATGTAGAAAAAGGTCCGTATGTGTGTGCGTGAGAACAGCATATCTCAATAAACGAAAATCTGTTAAATACCATACTTGGTATTTAAGTGCAGTATCTTCCAAGAATACAATACGAAGACTTTCAGATAAATTTCACATGCAGATTTACCCTCTACATGGAACATTTTTTGAGAAGTTTGGCTGTCTCAAAAATTATTAAGAATTTTGATTAAAATACCTACATATGTTTAAACTATTTAGATAAAAAACGAAACATATATCTCGAAATTTCTGGGAATAGCTTCTGAGAATCTCTTCATTTTGGATTAACTTTGGATTAACTTTGGATTAACTTTGGATTAACTGATAAACCGTAAGAGTCAGACAACGTACAACATAATAGACGTAGGTTACGTTGAAATACACAATATATTTCGTATACTTTTTTGTGAAGTTAACCACTTCCGAGATATTCTTTGTTGGTGATTTCAATTTTAAAAATTAAACACTTCTCGAGCACCAATTCCTCATTCATTTCTGGCCATGCAAAAATAGCCACATTTAACTCACATAGCTCATCTGATCGCTTTATCCTAGTACATTCCGTAGTTTCCCTTCTACTAAAAAGGAAATAAGTAATTAATTACACGTTCCTGCTAATGCTTATCTTGATTAGCGTGGAGCAGATACAGGAGTAGGCTTTTGTAGCAATAGTTTGTTACGGAATACGTAGAGAAAGTCGTTTGTGTGGAAAACATCTTGGCTCTGCTGTCAGCCAGTTATGCTCCATATAATTCAATTTTTAAAAAGTTCATACAAAAATTAAGGATTTACAATAAACGAGTTCATAAACAAGTCTATCATATTATAGTTGATTAGCAACCCCTAATTATTATAGAAGAACTATTACTTTTTGTACTCTCTAAAACTCTGACTTTTAAAAAAATAATAATTTATTTCTCAATTATTAGAACATTCTTTAGAACAAGTATAGGTATGGCCATTTTATTGAATATACTTATGAGAGGCAGAAGAGAATTTTGAAATAAATTAGAAATGAATTGCACAATGTGCAGCACTGTAGATAAAAGTTTGCTAGAAAACAGGATTAAGGTTAGAAGTGTCTGTAGTAAGCATGCACCTATTGATTTATAGCCTGAGTCAGTTAATAGAAAAAAAATCTGATGTGTTACAATCACATGATTTTCTCTAGCTACTCTACGAACAAACTTCTTACAAAAGAAATTCTTGTTTCAACACCACTCTAATTGAGGTAAACATTAGTAGAAATGTATTATTTAGTTCCTCATAAGTAGACTTGAACTAAGGGGATGTACTAGGCTAAAGTGATAGTCAAATATTTTAAAAACTGTTGTTATGCGATTTTCATTGCAAATCACTTCTTTGCTTGGCCAGGAGCAGAACAAAAGAAAAACGGATACTCCAGTCTGAGAAAAATATAAGTACTTCACGACTGAAACTAATAACAAGAAATACCTCGAAAACAGTAAGCTCCACGAAAAAAATGTATATGACATAACTTATGTATTTTAACAAAATCTACATTTTTGTATAGCAAGTTTTTGTCTATCTCTTACGGTTTACTAGTTATGCCAAATTAAGCAAAATCCATCCAGAGTAAACAGGTTTTTAGAAGCTATTTCTAGAAAATTCAAGATATACATTTTATTTGTGATAGAAATTGCTTTAATATGTGGTATTGAAATCAAAATCGTTAAGAGCCATTTTTAAGAAAAACAAAATTTTTGAAACTTTTTCCATGTAAAGGGTAGTTAGGGATGGGGGATGTTTTTTAAAATCTTCGTGTCGCATCCTTGGAAGATACCAAACTTAAATACCAACTTTGGTAATTAATCATCTTTCGTTTCTGAGCTATACTGTCCACAGACACACACACCCAGAGAGATAGACAGACAGACAGACAGACAGACAGGCAGACAGGCAGACACACACACACACACACACACACACACTCACACACACACGGATCTGTTTCTGAAAATGTTTTTTTTTGGACTCGGGGGGGGGATCCTAAAACATGTATTTCCCGTGAAATCTCGATATCGAATTTTTGGGTGGAATGCAATATTTCTCTGTCCCTATGTACATTGTACATACGGGCTAGAGAAATTAAAAAAAACTATTCTTCACCTTAATAAACAGTCATTACTTATAAGTAGATCAGCTTTTTAAGAAAGCATGCGTTTACTTCCTGAAACATTTTCGGTATGGTATTTTAAATTATTTCCCAAATTAGTGGGAGAGGGTACAATTTCCCTTTAAAATTTAACCCGTCTATCTACAACTATGCAGGAGTAAATAAGAAAACCTCATAAGACGTATGTTTTCAATGCAGAACCTACTATATGTATCTATCATGATAACAGCCATGGGCTGAGTGATCGCTTAGAGTTAAACGTTAATTGGTAGGTGTCAAATGCTCACACTCATGTCCTTTTGAGCTTGACGAACCCTGGAGCCTAAACAAGATTGACATTAACTTCCATGTTAAGTAATGCATGTGTCGATATCAGACGCCTAGATCAACCGAGCGAGATAATTCAGATACTAGAGCCTATGGCTGGCATTGATGAGGTCACACTGTCCAAACAGAAGGGCTTAATTTTAGTAATATCAAAAATCTGATGTGTTCCATTCACATGACTTTCTCTAACATCTCTGTAACAAATTATTGTTTCGTAAGTTCGTTTCGTAATCCGCTTGCCCTTCCGACACGCTCCCTAGGACTTAAAAGCCAAAGCCTGGGAGGTGAGAAGCCTGTCGGGGAGCCTACGGCACAAAATCATAGAATGGAGATCATGTTACAACGGATCGGCTCTTAGCCAAGTATGAACATGAGGAAGTGCGTGATATGAAATGTAAGCGCAATTGATGATTGGAAAGGTGATAATGGAACAATTGGTGGTATGAGTGGCGGGGGAAACCGAAGGGCCCAGATCCCACATGGCCCGCCTAGTCTAACCACTCACCCACGGCGTCGCCATAAATTATGGTTAAAAAGCTTATTCTTTGATCTACGTGATGCTAATTAAGATAAAATTAGGAGAAGTGGTCTTATTACTTGCTTCTATGTAAGCAGAAGAGAAATAATGGAATTCCATAGACTAAAGTGATAATCATATATTTTAAAGGCTGATTGCTATGTGATTGAAATTTCTTTGTTTGTATGACCAGGAGTTACAAATTCCAGTATGAGAAAGGTGTATTTTAAAGCTAAAATCAGGAATTGACAAATTTCAGTATAAGAAAGATATATTTTTAGGTTCAAATCATTAATGAGGAATATGTCAGAAACGAACCAAAAAAAGAAAACAAAAGTATATGACCCAAAATATGTTTTTTCAACGAGAACTGCACTTTCTGTGTAGTAATTTTTGTCTGTCTCTTACGGTGAACAAGTTATACAAAATTCAGCAAAAATTCATCCAAAATAAA
This sequence comes from Hymenopus coronatus, assembly GCA_030762935.1. Taxonomy (NCBI): domain Eukaryota; kingdom Metazoa; phylum Arthropoda; class Insecta; order Mantodea; family Hymenopodidae; genus Hymenopus; species Hymenopus coronatus. The sequence goes on along the minus strand of CM060889.1, from coordinate 36,269,935 downwards.
TGGTTTTCAGAGGCTATTCCCAGAAAATTCCAAATAGAAATGTTATTTGTCATATAAATATCTTTAATATACATATTTTACAAGATGGTTAGAGACATTTTTGAGAAAATCAAAATTTTCATTTTTATTTTTGAGGTAAAGGGTTGTTTTGGGTGTTTTTTTTTAAAGCCTTTATGTCGCATCCTTGTAAGTTTGGATCTAATTAACAGGGTTTCGTTTTTGAACTAAGCTCTTCACACACACACAGAGTTTTTCTAAAAAATTTGTTTTAATATAGAGGCTCTCAAAACATGTATTTCTTGTAAAATCTCGGTATCGAATTTGGGTGGAATACAATACCCTCTATACAATATGTACATAGTACGTGTAGAGAAGGTAATAAATGTGAAATAGGATATTCTATATCAATAAACGAAATTCCCAGCTACAAAATAAATTGACACTACAGAAGGGCATTCACTCAAGTAAGGGCTTATGAACAGTATTACATCAACCATGAGTACCCAAAGAAACCAGCCCCGCAATAACTACTTCTTTGGATCAATTCAATAACATATTAGCTGACACAGAAAGGTACTGTGTCATTCAGCAGCCTGGACTCGGCAGCTTGGACAGATAGCGACCTCAACCCATGTGACTGATAAACACAGAATGTGTAACAGAGAATCTAAAGGTAACCGTTATTGATGTCTTAAGCTATGTTAAACAAACGGACTGAGAACATGTAACGTTCTTGTTCACAAGAAGAACATTTTCAGAGAAACTTTGAAACGCAGTGCTTTCGCACACTTTGTTGATGTTTATGAGGTTATAGTTTTCGTCGTTAAACTATTTCCAAATGAAAAACGGCTTGCTTATGTAGCTTTTTTCATACTAAATATTCACTTCACATACCAGGAAAAATAGAAGTTTAGAATTTGTGTAATTATAATATGTATCAAAATACTATAAAAAAACTGATGTGTTCTATTCACATGACTTTCTCTACATCTCTGCAAGAAAATCCCATCTCCTATTTACTTCATTCTAATCGAGAAAATATTAGCAGAAATAGTCTTACTACTTGCTTTCTTGTAAGTAGAAGCAAAATAAGGGAGTATCATAGCTTAAAGTGATAGACAAAATTGGTTGTTATGTGACTGAAATTCCTTTGTTTGTATGGACAAGAGTTGACAAATTCCTGTATGAGAAAATATATGTTTTTCAAAGCTGAAACGAACAACCAGGAATATCTTAAAGACAATCAACTCCACGAAAAAAATGTATGTAACATAAATTGTGTGTTTTAACGTACTCTACTTTTTTCGAAAATTTTTATTTTCTCAAAAATTGCTCTATCGATTTTGATTAAAATATGGTACATTAAAGATATTTACCTGACAAATAAAATGTACATCTTGAATTTTCGGGGAATAGCCTCTGGAAACTACTTTATTCTGGATGAATTTTGCAGAATTTTGTATGAACGTATTATTTAGTTTTAATATAAAATTTTAAGGCAATGTTTAAGATTTGCACTCAACCGTTAAAGAGGATTCTTCAGGACCCATTATTCTTTTCGAGGTCACGTGTTTAGCGCTCTTGGGCAACATAGAAACGAATTCGTTTTCGATTACCACCTCGATGGGACATTTTTCTGTCAGGCAGAAACTCCCGTCCTTCGTTCAAGATAGGATTTACGTGGTATCACGTCATTGCCAACTGTGGAAAGCAATGGCAAACCACAGCAGTACCAGCTTGCCTAGGACGCCCTGGGGCGAGTCGTGGTTGCCACCCACAGCCTCGACCTGCGTTTTGGCAATTCTATTTCATTTCTAATGGTCACTGTGTCTGTGTAAGCCTCGTGTAGTTCTGATTCAGAGAATTTTTAGATTTTCTGATCTCCGCGAAATATCTAATGATTTAACTCATTATATTTTCAGTTTTTGAACCACAAAAGGTGTTATTAATATAACCTATACTAGTCAATCATGATATGCATATATTCGGTAGGAAGAGGAACTAACAGGTACGGAACAAGTGAGTGGAGCGTCGGAAGTAATTTTTTTTTCTCTAGCATGTATGCATAATCTACATAGTAAGTAGAGATTACTACTACTATAATAATAATATTATTATTAATATGTCGACCTCCATGGTGTAATGGTTACCATGCTAACTTCATATACTCAAGGTCGCGGGTTCAAACCCGGCGGAGGACGATAGATTTTTTCGGGCGTAAAAATCCTTAAGCATGGCTTCCTTTGGAAGGGAAGTAAAGCTGCGGGTCCCGTGTCGTAGATTTACGGCACGTAAAAGAACCTCAAACCTGATAAGAGAGGCCTGTGAATAAAAATTAAGCGATCTTTCACGCCCAATATAGAATGGGACGCTGAGAACCAAAGCAGTTGAAGAGCGTCCATAAATAACAGGCCATTTCATTATTATTATTATTATTACTACTATTTTATGATGCCATTTATGTAATGGCTGTGAACGGGCCAATAAATCATCAATTAGCTTTCATCTTAGTTTATTAATTATAAAATCAACATATATGTGCTGGGGTTATGTTAACATAACTTGTTAACATAACAAGTCTAGCTTCAATATTTTAACTGTTGTGTAATAGTTATGCCCTAAAGGAGGGTTAAACAGTGTATTACTCTACAGAGGAGGCAGAAACTTTTATAGGAAAACGTTGTGACACAACATTCTTTTTAGATGTGAAACAACTTGCAAGGTTGTGCTGGCTAGACAACGAAACTTAGAATTAATCAAAAACCTAATGTTTTCCATTCACATAGCATTCTCTTGCTATTCCACAAACAAATTAATCTCACAAAAGATTATTCTTTTATCCATACCATACTAATGAGATAAACAATGACAATATTGTTTTCACTGCTTGCTATATATTACTTTTTATACAAAAGTCATCCAGAATGAAGAGGACTTCAGAAACTGTTACCAGAAAGTTAAAGCTTTGCATTTTGTTTATTATAAATGGATCTTAAACATATCATATTTTAATCAAAATAGTTATTCATTTTTGTAATGCTCAACATTTTCTAAAAATGTTCCATGTAAAGGGTATTTGGGGTGTGGGAATTTTCATGAACATTTTTGTGTCGCATCACTGATTGATACCGAACTTAAAATACACCTTTTTCTAAAAATGCTTTATTTTATTCAGGGGGCCCTAAAATATGTATTTCCGGTGAAATCTTGTATTCAATTTTTGCGTGGAACACAATACGTTTTCAACCTGTTGTGTACATTGTACAATAATGCTAGAGAAAGTAAAAACAACTTGATGTTTCTGTCCAGTCTAGTGCAAAATAGTCACGAAAGAACTTATACTTTGCCACTTTCTGCATTTATATCCTCCTTAGGCTTGGTTCTGATAGCTGCTAATTTTGCAATAAAATAGGAAAATCTTGGCAATTTACTACAACATTTTATCCAACTAATGACATTATAAAGAAAATAAACTGTTGAATATGTTATAGATTTAAGTAGATTTTATTAAATGAAATACAATATTTTATACGGTGTTTAATGGTAAATTAAATAAAGCTACAAATTAATTTCAAGGAAATATAATTTATCTCGGTCCTCCGGTAAGATGTTATAATGGAAATTAACAATCTACTAACTACTGAAACTATCTGACCCATAAGAACACAAGAATGTAATGGCCAATGCTGCATACGACACTTCTCCATACAACTTCAAAATGCTCGTAAATAAAGAACCCGGTTATTTACTCGGTGTACCGAGTGGTATGTCGTCACAGAACCGAACCGAATCGTCCCTAGCGTTGAACAAATGGTCAGTAAACAACGTGGCCGCACATAAGCAGAAAAGCTGGTTTCTTCATTAGCAAAATTGGGTTGTAGCGTAAAATGTGTATCTTGCTTAATGAAAGTACATTGCGTTCACAACGTTTACATTATGACTTGATTCTATAGAGAGCTGAGCTTGTGTAGAAGTTGTCATAGGGGAAATGCAGCATTTTACACTTCCATCTTGAAACTATAGCACTATGGCGGTGACAAGTTATATCTCTGCCTGTAACGAAATACTCTTCTAATACATTCTGGTTGCTTCCTTCTATAGCCTAGTCAGATATTTCCTCCTCTCTTCTGCATCCTCTCTTCTTTTTCCGTATTATTTTTAGGGGGGAACATTTGATTTTTTATACTATTTAATGCCCGCTATTTCTGTAAATGGCACCGCCTGCAATGCCACTGATGATACATGGAATGAAGAGGCTACTTCTGAGTACTTCTCGATGATTATTATTATTATTAATTTCCGCAGTACTTCAGAATATGAAGCGCATCTCTCCATTCTCGTAATGTTTTTTCCTTTCAATTTATTAGTGCTTAAACGAAACTTTCAGGTATTTTTTTCCTTGAAAGTTTTTTCATAGCAGTAACAATAAACTCATACCTTCTAGAGAGACAACTGTGTTACTACATCAACTAAAATATATTTAAAATGAGTTGCTATATGTACTTCTAATTCAAAAATAAAAAAAAAAGATCTATTAACTTCTGTGAAACTTTTTTGAAATTAATTCAAGTATTTCATGGGAAAATTCCTGTAACTACAATATTTGAAAAAGTGAAAGATGAAATGTTTAGTGTTTTAGCTATGCTGTCCACAGACACATGCACACAGAGATAGCGATGTGGACCTTTTTCTAAAAATGCTTCTTTTGGATTAGGGGGACCTCGAAACATATATTTCCGGTAAAATCTCGTTTTTGGTGGAATACAATACTTCCTCTATATTTAATAATAATAATAATAATAATAATAATAACAATAATAGCCTATATTGTGGCTCAACTTGTAATATCAAACATATGAACTTTTAATAATCCAAATGAATAGGAGGAAGAAAAAATCTGATGTGTTCCATTTACATGACTTTCTCCATATTTCAACAAATTATTATTAAAAAGCTTATGCTTCTATTTACTTCACGCTATCGAGAAAAAATAGCAGAAATAGTCTTATTACTTGTTTCGTAAGTGGAAGGGAAGTAAGGGAGTACCATACGTTAAAATGATAGTCAAAAGCTGGTTGCTATGTGACTGAAGTTCCTTTGTTTGTATGGATAGGAGTTGACAAATTCCTGTATGAGAAAAGTGTAAGCTTTTTAAAGGTGAAACCAAACACAAGGAATATCTCAAAAACGATCAAACCCACGAAAAATATGTATATATCATAAATTATATGTGTATTAATCTGCTCTACATTGTTTGCAGGGTAAGTTTTTATCCGTAAGGGTTTAGCAGTTATGCAAAATTCCATAAAATTCATCCAGAATAAAGTAATCTTCAGAGGCTATTCCCAGAAAATTCAAGATAGACATTTTATTTGGCAGGTAAATATCTTTAATATACGATATTTTAATCAAAATAGAGCCATTTTGAGAACATCGAAATTTTCGAAAAATGTTCCATGTAAAGCGTAGTTTGGTGTGGGGGGATTTTTCTCAAAATCTTCGTGTCGTATCCCTGGAAGATACTCAACTTAAATACTAAGTTTCGTATTTAACTTTTTGTTTTTGAGTTATGCTGTCCATAGACATATACACAGACAAACACACGCACTCGCTCAGACGTTTTTCTAGAAATGCTTTTTTTTTAATTCAGAAGGACCCAAAACATGTTATTTCTGGTGAAATCCCGGTATCGAATTTTTGGGTACATTACAATACATAGTACGTGTAGAGAAAGTGAAAAGAATTGCTATATTTTAGCAAGAGAAGTTTAATTGCTCAAGTACGGCGGGAAAATCCCTTGATAGTCCAAGCCACGTAGTGCAGACTCAGCATCGATCCAAATCTCCTCTGATACCTGCGACAGCTCGTGCAGGGTTATGCATATGTATAAGTACCATGTTTATTACTTCGAAAGAGGAAGAATTGAATATAAGAAAGTAACGTAGTGGGTTATAAATAACTTCTTCAAACAGCTTCTCAACTGAATGTAACTTATTCTTTGACCTGGTTTCTCAAATTTACCAGAAGTGATTCTGTCTGGCGAATCATTACGCGGAAATCGGCCATGGAGAGTCGTTTACTAAAATATATGTACGTATTTATTCTCTGTAATTGGGTGTTGCACAGTGGCAGAGTTAAATGAACAAAATTCACTTACAATAATAATAAGTTAAATTAAGAATAGTAATACAACTAACATATTACATATACATGCTTTTTTTAAATGCCTAACTACCTATTATTCAGTATAGCAATACTTATGTCAACTACCAGCTAGTTTATAAACAGTTATTATGAAGCCTCAACATTAATACTATACATTAATAATAATATACACTAATACAGTTTCTGAGATCCTTAATTACTTCACAATATTTACTCAAATTTACTAACATTTATTCTCTTTAAATTATCCCTAAGCTTCTTTGAGGCCAGAGAGCAGCCCTGAAAGGCTGCTACAGGCAATTCATTCCATTCTTCAATTGTCCTATTAACAAAAGAAAATGTTCCTGCGTCGGTGATTCATATGATCGTCTCTCCGTAGTATGCTGGGATTTCTAACGTCTTTCTAATATCCACCCATGCATTTAAACCAGTATAAGCTTTAAATAGTGCAACTAACCTGTGTTTTACGCCTAACTTTTATCTTCACCTTTCCCAATGAAATAAACAGCTTTTCCCAGAGTCCTCGAAGTTCGTAATTACCAGTAAGACTAAATATTCTGATGTTACATTCATAGAACTTTCCCTAACCATTCTTCAGCCAACTATTCCTATAAAAGCTTATTCTTTCATCCCCTTTACACTAATCGAGATAAAAATTTACCGAAATATTAGGTTTATGCGATTGTCCGATTTTTTTTTTTTTTTTTTGTAGTTTAACGTCCTTTAACCTGGTTGGTCATATCAGACGATGAATGAAGTTGGTGAAATGATGCTCAAATGATCTCGGGGTCCACGGAGCTTAAAGTTACTCGACATTCGTCTTCTCAGGATAAGGGAAAACCCCGAAAAAAACATTATTCGGGTAACTCACCCTAAGTGAGATTCGAACTCACGACCTTTTGAATGTGAGGCAGACACGCTACCACCACACTACCCAGGCGGGCTGCCCGATTTTTAAGCGCTGGCTTAGAAATTCCATTCTCTTTGTTTGTGTAGGTGAAAGGAAAGCAAACTACGCCTTTTTTGAAATAATTATTTTAAACGTGAAACTGATAACAAGGAGTATTTCGGAAATGACTATTTTGACCTTTGGTTATATTTGACTTAAATTGTGTGTCTTAACAAAATATATATTTTGGTGTAGTAAGTTTGTCAATCGCTTATAGTTTACCAGATATGCAAGAAAATCATGAAGACTAAAAAGGATTTAAGGAGATATTTCAGGAATTTAAGATATAAATTTTATTTAGCATGAAAATGACTTAAATATATGGTATTTTAATCAACATTTCTAGAGCTACTTTAAAGAAATACAACTCTTTCAAAAATGTTTTATGTAATGGATATTTGGTTTAGGATTATTTTCTTAAAACGTCTTCATATCTCATCCGTGGAGGACGTTGAATTTAAATATCTAGTTTGATATATACCGACCCTTCATTTTTGAGAATTCATTCACAGCCACAGCTACACACATACGCACACACCCATTCAAACACACACATTCTTACATACATACTTTTTACTTTCTCTATACGTGTTATGCACATACTGTATAGAGAAGGTATTGTAATGCACCCAAAAATTCGATACCGAGATTTCACCGGATATATATGTTTTGAGACCTCCTGAATTCTAAAAAGGCATTTTTAGAAAAATTTCCGTGTGTGTTTGTGCGTCTGTGTGTGCGTATCTGTGGGCAGCATAGCTCAAAAACGAAAAGTCCGTTTAAAACCAAACTTGGAATTTAGGTTTGGTATCTTCCAAGGATGCGACACGAAGATTTTCAAGAAAATCCCCCCAACCTAAACTACCCTTTACATGGAATTTTTTTTCGAAACTTTTGATTTTATAAAAAATGGCTCTAACGATTTTGTTTAGAATCTCCTAAATTTAAGGTATTTACTTGAAAAATAAAATGTATATCTTGAAATTTTTGGGAATAGGCTCTGAAGACTACTTTATTCTGAATGAATTTTGCATAACTAATAAACCTTAAGAGATGGACAAAAACTTAACATACAAAAAATGTAGAGCACGTTAAAACACATATATTTCTGGTGAAATCTCAGGATCGAAATTTTGAGGGGAGTGCAATATCTTCTCTATACACTATGTACATAGTACGTACAGTGAAAGTCAAAATATTTTACCAAGATGCTCTGTTACGCCTTTCATGTATAAAGCTAAATGGGATGCAGACTTCACTACATTAATCAGTAAGGGTGCATTAAAAGTGTGTCATTTTATTACCTCATCCTACAATTTTGTTTCTTTAATTAGGTCTACATAAATAATGTAGATAATCTCTATATTCTTTTATATTTTGTACATACAAGAAGTGTATATTTTTCAGTTATTAAGATGTTTTGTTGTGAAGCATTTTATGAGCCTCTATATGCGCTCGTCAAATGTTGAATTAAAAGTCGACTCGCGCTTATGTTTGACTTTGAGTAGCAATTGACTCTTCTCAGGGCGGTTGGGCTTCACAGACCCAGACTACCTGACGGCTTATAAGTTGCTAGGATCTTTGTAGAATCGCAGTTTATTTTACAGTTATTTTTTACAATTCCAAAGAGAAACTGTAATCGCTCGATGCAATTTTTACTTTGTTAAACGCTGTGAATCCATGTGCGCGTATAATTAAACGCGAATGCAATTTTACGCGATATCTCTAAGCGGCCTTTTCCAATATGCGTGAAGAAGCCTCCTTCTTCTTGATAACTCGGCGTCACCCGCCAGAAAATCAACACGTAACTATAGATGCTGTCGAAAATCAAAATCGCATCGAGAAAATCAAAACACTTAAATGCGACGAAAGCACAAGGGATAATAAAAATTTGCACTCAGTGATTTCAACTTCGGAAGCAAAGAAACTAAAATAATTGAATATCAAATATCATGAACATGACATAAAACTCATAAAATGTCGGCAGATTTTGTGAATAATATATAAATATTACCTCAGTTGTCAACAAATTAACACTTCTATTTTGATAACAGACACTGCTACAGAAGCTCGTGAACTGATATGTGCATGTTTTGCACTATGAAGTACCTAATTTCCAAAACATAACACTTTTATCATACTGGGATTGTGAAAAACACCAATTCATAGGAAGGAAAAAAGTTTATAAATAGAATTTTAAGTTATTAAACATCACATGTCTTTTACTTTCGTTTTACCTAAGTCCAAACAGTAAACAATTTCAATTCTCCCAAACAAGTGTTTTAATTTAAAGAAATTTATTTCATTAAGGATAATTATCAATGTAATTGAAAGCTGATCACAACGAAAATTTGATTTTCTACATTCCGAATATAATTACACTTTTGGATCTATATTTTTTTCCTCATAAGGGCAAATTAATATTCGAATAGTGGGCTCAGCGTAAATCCACTATATGATGTTTAAAATAGCTTAAAGTCAGAAACAGTTTCATTTTTCGGTATGCTTTAAAACTCCTTTTTCTTGAGTTTTCATTTGCAACTTCTTTTACGCAATGCGATGTAATTTTCGGTATACATTAATGATATTTTGTATATTTTTTATAAATAATAGAATCAAATTATTAGAAAAATTGTTGAAGGTTTAGCTGTGGTTTGAACAATAGAGCTGATGTTATTTAAATGAATAAGTAAAATATTACGTATTATAATAGTTAATTTGTTCAAATTTGATAGTATAATCAATCATTACAATTTGTTTAGCAAATCTTTAAAGTGTTTAATTCAGCAAAGCACGTTTTTCAGTAGGAATTGCATTGATAGAGAGCAAATAATATACAATATTATATACGGAATAACTCAAATGTGGACGGAGTATGGTGCAAATAATATAGACTGCTTTAAATTTTAACATTTAGATTTTCCCAGATGGGTAACTTTAATTGCTATCATTTGCACTATATTAAACGTTAAACTATATTTTCTTGATATCTTCTACTGTGCAAAATTGAGTGTTGAGAGTTTCTCTGAGGCTCATATTGGATGGCGACAAAATAAATGCCCTCGCTAAGCACACCACAGCCAAGACGCGACGGAGCCCTTACAATCAGAGCAGCACGCCTCTTCTGAGTGTGAACACCCATCCATCTGATGCTGTGGGCCAGGGAGAAACCCCATGAAAGACTCCATCAATCTCCTTCTCTCAGTGGTGGGGTATGACATCGGAAGTACGGGGTGCCCCAACACTGCCACTACCAGCTCGCATACACTGCGCAGTTTCACAAAACAGAAGCAAACCTCTCTCTAACCACGCATCTCCGCAACATTTACCTCCAGTTATCCATTAAATTTGACAGTCCTAAGTTTTATTTATAAGGATAACTATATAGTTATTGAATTTGTGAGCAGCATCCAAGTAAAATTCAAAATGTGAGCTAATATTCTTTCAATTCAAAATCTTCTCGGGCTTCTAACCAGGGCTGAAGACGAGGAAGATGCACTTCTTCGAAACGTTGGTATCAAGCCAAGTTTTTACCTGGTTAGAAGCCCGAGAAGATTTTGAATTAATACGTCGCCAGGAAAGCTTCAGTTCTTATTTTAATATTCTTTGAAGTTTACGCTAAGGCACTTAGTGGTAGAAGCTTGAAACAAAATTGAATTACAATCTAGACCAAAGGCTGAACAAGGTCGGTTTTTTATTCTTTCTCTACCTCATGCACTGTACACAGTAGGTAGAGAAAGTACTTCACTCAACCCAAAAATTCGGCCCCAAAAGTAATACATGTTTTTTAAATCCCAGAACCTAGAAATTCTCTTCCTTTTTGATAGTGTCTAACGCCCACTTTTACTACTTGTGGCACTGCAGGTATTGACACTGGTTTTTTTTTTTTTTTTTTGGTAGTGTTTAACGCCCGCTTTAACTACTAATGGCATCGCAGGCGGTATTGACACTGGTAAATACATGGAATGAAGATGGAGCACCGGTGGAATGCAATGGTGGGGGAAACCGGAGAACCCGGAGAAAACCCGCCCATGCACCGCTTTGTCTGCCACAAATCTCATATGCGGTCGCTTGGGCTCGAACTAGGTGAGAGGCGAGTGGTCTAACCACTCGGCTACGGCGCGGCCAAAGTTCCATCAATCTCTGTGAACAGTATAACTGAAAAACGAAAAGTTGTTATGTACTTAACCAGGAATTTAAGTTCAGTCTCTCTTCCCAGGATGCGTCACGAAGATTTTCAGAAGATTTCTCCCACCCCAAGTTATCCCTTACATAGAGGATTTTTCTAAACGTTAGATTATCTCAAAAATTGACAATATTTGCATGACAAATCAAATGTATGCCTAAAGTTTTCTTGGAATAGCTTATTAGAGAGCATAACTCCATGGCACGACAGCTCACGGGGTACCTTGGTCTACCGCCCGGCCGCTGCGTCCCCCATCTCGGTCCACTACAGACGTCATGGATGGGGTGCAGTATTGAAGGGTGAGACGTGGTCAGCGCCTCGAGTCCCCCCGGCCGGTCCTCATGATCTGGAGCCGCTACTTCTCCATCAAGTAGCTCCTCAATTGGCCCCCCAGGGACCTTACGAGGCTGAGTGCACCCCGGGCCAGGTCTCCCAGCGGGGGAAAAATCCCCACGCCGGTACTGGGGATCGAACCCAAGTCTCCCGCTTGGTAAGCAGCAACGCTACCACCGCGCTAAGGAGACGACCCTAGAGAGCATAAATAGACAGAATTAAGAGCCCTTTGATTTCATTCAGCATGTTAGAAACACTATATCGCAATATAAAATCGCAAATGAGTTTTACAAAGGAGGCAAAGCAGCATCAGAATATTTGCATTCCAAAAGCTGTAGGGTTCAAGGCACAGCAAATAGCCTCTTCAGCAGAAGCGGCTGTTCGTACCGTTCTTCTCATTCTGCGCTTCCCGGATAAATTGCAGGTTACATTTCACGGATCCCAAGAGTAATTGTACCTTTTGTCCATGGAATCTGTTGCTCTTTTGTTGGGCCACCGCTTTGTTTTCTCTTCACTTGTATTCAAATGTTGCCACTAGATTTGTTTGTGTACTTAACAGACAAACTGGGATGCTTTGCGTCTCTGCTTGTGGAAACGAATCCCATTTAATAAACAGGGATATATAGCAAACGCTAATATACACAGATCCTTTGGTACATTACCATGAGGTGCTTGAGTGGATCAGCCTAGCTTTAGTGCACTCAAAAGTTCTGATTGCATCTGTTATGTGATGCAATGAGACATTTTGAGCGCGTCGACTGCGAGCACCATGACAACAATATGAAGTGAATATTGTTTACTGCCAGCTTATTTTATGTACATCTTGCCACGAATTAAACTTTGTTTAGAATATGGCTACTGAAATAACGTACCTTCCTGGGAATTCTCAGAGCAATGTACTAACTGTTGAATTATAATGTTGATACTGATGATATGTCCATCATTGATTTCTTCTTCAGATAACTACAGATAAATAACCTTTTGTGTGTGTGTGTGTGTGTGTGTGTGTGTGTGTGTGTGTCTGTGTGTGTGTGTCTGTGCTATTTTACTCCGGTAAAATAATTAAGTCTCTTGAACTTTCTTTTATGGACTCTCTGGTAAAGCAATGAAAGACAATGAAAGATCTTACGCAAATTTATATTAGTGTGTATTAAAATAGAATAGAATGACTGAATCTAAATTTCTAGTAGTTAACTAAGGATGCGTTATACTTTCGCTCATTTATTCATACCTGACAGATGTTAATTGCATTGGATTTATTTAAGGAAATGTTTACGTGAGGCTTTTTATTACAACTTGATTAACACAAATAATAACATCAGAGAAAAATCGTTCACAGAAAACATTGAATTGCCAAGTAGTGGCATCAATTCTGAACACCTCTTAGTTAAATTCGCTTTCAAATTTGAATATTACGTTCAATTCTTTCAGGATCGTTCTTATCTGAAATATCGTAGCCGGAATGTTTTGCCATATCACAGTGTATTGAACCTTTTACCATAAAATGGAGATAATTTGGTTTTTACTTTGATCCAAATTTGGAGAGTTTATTATTTTGTAAAGAAGCATATCTATTTTGTATTTGATACTGCATCAAATGCGATTTTTATTGCTCTCGCAATACATAGATGCGTTCTACATTTGAGAAATCTATTAATAAAATTAAAACTTTTAAGAATGAAGGAAAACATTGGTTCCATTTTATATACTTTTAGTTATTTGTCGATTTTTACCTAATACTACCAACCAAAACATTTTTTCCATAAAAACTATAATATATACCAATGAATATAAAATTTTCTAAAAATGAAGAAAGTTTTCATAACTATCCTTTCTGCATTCATTGGAGCAATTGAAGGATTTAACCAAATTTTCATTCGGAAAATTTTATCCTTTTCATCAATTAATCATATTGGTTGAATATTTTTGGATTATGACAAATCAATGCCATGAATATCTTAACATAAAAATACCATATTTCTGCAGTTTTGGGCCGCCTATTTTATCAGAGTAATAATTCATTGTATTTAATATTTATACGGTATAAAATAAAAAATATATAACTCCAAAATATTCCTTTTATTTCATTGCACATCCAATATGAAATATAAACATTATTACTCTCATATAATAAGGGGACACAAAATTGGAGAGATTAGGCATTTTTTGATTTTGGTGTTCATAATGTTGCTTATGGTACTGAATTTCATAATTCTAAAATTATTAAATTTCCCAACATTTGACCTCTATGTAATATGAGAGCAATAATTCCGATTTTCACATTGAATACAACATAAAAGCAAATATATGTGTGTAGATTTAAAAATAGTATATTTTCCAAAGTTGGGTCATAGTAACCCATTAACGGTCAAATTAACTCCAGTTTATGGTACAGGTTCAACACTGTATTATTGTAATACTTCCTGGCTATAATTTATCAGGTGAGAATAATAATCCGGAATGAGAATTGAATGCAATATTTAAATTTGAAAGTTAACTAAAGTTAATAAATAAAGTGGCAGAATTAATCATGACAAACGTCTCTAGTTGAAAATATGTTGCATTCCACGTAACGTAATACTGTGTGATATTACTTATTAGCCCAAAAGGTCAACATTTCTCACTTCACCGCAAGATGGCATTTGTCTAGACCACAAGTCTTCATTTTCATTATGCTTATGTAAACGACAGTTTTGAGGATGACCAAAGATACATTGATAATTAATAAATGTATTACGCGTTAGTTCTTTCTCTTGTACTTAAAGCAAAATTGATTTTAACCCGTTTTGTTATGCGAATAGTCACGAGAGCCACATATTTATCTTATAAATCATTAAAACGTATTAAGCCGTGCTAATAATATTATTATTTTAAATATGGTGAATATTCTCGTGGTTTGTGATTATTATTATTTAAAACTGAAGTCATTTAATAGTGAACATAAAGTAAGGACAAATAGCGTGGTACTCGTGGCAGAATCCGGAAAAAATATCTTCAAATATTAGCATATAAGTTCGAAATTTAACCAATGGATATAATTGTAAAACTTCAATAAATCAATCAAAATGAATGCTTTTTGGTGGCAAATATGGAATTAGATCTGACATTGTCATAGAAAATCAAACAACAGAGATTTAAGAAAGAAAACGGGAATTAGTTAATCAGATAAATGCGTATGAGAAAAATGCAAGCAGCTCAAATGTTATTCCTCCGAAATGTTACAGGATGCAAAACGAATATATTTAAGTTTTTCCTAATAGTTTAATTTCTAATCCTATCTGACGTTGAGTATCATTTAACATTTGGAGAAATAGTATTTAAGCTGCTTGTATTTTTCTCATACCTTTTGAGATGGAAGGTGAATAAGTGGTGATATTTGTATCAGCATTTGAGGACATTGTGATGATCCAGAATGTGCATTATTTTTTGTATTTGTTTTGTGTTCACGAGGAAAAGTTCACGATATTTTAGGATGGTTATTATTCTCAATCTCAGATAGTGAGGTGATGTGTATGTAAACACGCAGGCACATAGTTCAGGGCCGTTCAAAACACATTAGTCCCTAAAATTTATGTTTCATTTATGACATTTAATGAGATATACATTTGTGTTATGCCTTGTTGTCTACTAAAGATCAAATTATTTGCGCTTATTCACCTCCCACGTTTATGTATGTGTGTATGTAACTTTGAAGATAAACTAAATACACCAAACGAAAATTAGCACAATATCTAATGAAAATGGTATACAACAGAATACTAAAGAGATTTTTTCTATACAACCCGAGAGGATTAATAGATAGTGGCTGATCCCTTAAAGGTACACTTCAGTTATGACTTAACCGGAAGGGCTACTTAGCTTATATATTATTATTATTATTATTATTATTATTATTACTTCTACTATTATATCTAGAATATACTTAAATTTAAGGTTGAATATTATCCCATTTCTTTTAAATCATAGTGAGCCAAGACTTATTGTTACTAAGTTTACTTTGGTGAAGTGAAAATTGAAACCGAGTGTTATTTATGAACGCTCTTTAACTGCTGGGATTCTCAGCGTCCCGTTCTGTACTGGACCTGAAAGACAGATTAATTTTGCACTTTATTAGGTTTGAGGTTCTTTTACATGCCGTAAATCTACGACACGGCTTACCAAGGCTTTACTTCCCTTCAGGAGGAAACAAAGCTATGGGTTTTACGCCCAAAAAAATCCATCCCCCTCCCCCGGGTTTGAACCCGCGACCTTGTGTATTAGAAGGGTGAATTTCATGAAGTATAGCACTAAATAATTAAAAAAATATGATGTGTACCATTCACATGACTTTCTCTATAGCCCTG
Organism: Hymenopus coronatus; assembly: GCA_030762935.1. NCBI lineage: Eukaryota > Metazoa > Arthropoda > Insecta > Mantodea > Hymenopodidae > Hymenopus > Hymenopus coronatus. Next base: position 36,253,959 of record CM060889.1, on the reverse strand, counting down.
CAACAAATTATTCTTAAAAAACATATACTTTTATTAATTTCATGCAAATCAGTAAAACATTAGCAGAAATAGCCATATTATTGCTTCCTTGTAAGTAGAGGTGAAATAAGGGAGTACCATAGGTTAAAGTGATGATAAAAAGCTGGTTGCTATGTCACTGAAGTTCCTTTGTTTGTATGGAGAGCAGTTGACAAATTCCTGTATGAGAAATGTATAAGTTTTTCATAGCAGAAACCAAAAATAAGGAATGTCACAAAAACGACGAACTCCACGAAAAAAATGTATATTACATAAATTGTGTGTTTTAACGTGCTATACATTTTTTGTGTAGTAAATTTTTGTCCATCTCTTACGGTTTAGCAGTTATTCAAAATTTAGTAAAATTCATCCAGAATAAACTACTCTTCAGACGCTATTCACAGAAAATTCAAGATATACATTTTATTTGTCAGATGAATAATTTTAATATACGAAACTTTAATCAAAATCGTTGGAGCCATTTTTGAGAAAATCAAAATTTTCGAAAAAGTTCCATGTAAAGGGTAGTTGGGGGGTGGTGGGATTTTTCTCAAAATCTTCGTGTCGCATCCCTGGAAGATACTAAACTTAAATACCAAGTTTGATATTTTACCTACTTTTCGTTTTTGAGTTATGTGTTCACAGACACACGGACACACACACACACACGGACCTTTTTCCGAAAATGCCTTTTTTTAGATAAAGGGTACCCTAAAACGTATATTTCCGGTGAAATCTCGGTATCGAATTTTTTGGTGGAGTGCAATACATTCTCTATACACTATGTACATAGTGCCCATAGAGAAAGTAAAAATATGGTTATGACTTCATCTCTGGTCTATACTAGTATTATCTATGTTTTCCAACCTCCTTGTACCTTTGTTTTTTTTCTTCTAATATTATATCATCTCAAAACAGATATAATATAGGGTGAAAATTTCCATGGTATTAGTACAAATTATGATCACAGTCTTGTCAGGAAGTTTATGAATCAAGTCAGAAAAAAATGAATTTACTAACATAAATAAACTTGTATTTTTATGTAGTACTGGTTTTAAATTTGACTAAGACAATGTAGAAAATACACGCTCGGGTACGGGAGTACCGTTCCCTTGCGGAGCCCTGGGGAAAAAGTTAGGCTGCCTGGCTTGGGTGGGAGGCTTTTGTTTAGGATTGGCTGGAGCTTGTTTGTTGCGTGGGGGTTCGTAATAACTACCTAATTACGTATGTATGCACTTTTTTCTTGTAGATTGTTGTTCCAAGCATGAGGTCATAATATGTAGCAATATATTAAACCTGAAGAGTAATGGTAATTATATTACTTTAAGTTTTAAATACGAGGAATGATGACTTAGTGCTTTTCAAAGACAAGTTATTTATTTTTCAACATAAGTGTCTGATTTTAGGAATATGCCCCAAGCATGAGGTCATAATATGTAGCAATATATTAAACCTGAAGAGTAATGGTAATTATATTACTTTAAGTTTTAAATACGAGGAATGATGACTTAGTGCTTTTCAAAGACAAGTTATTTATTTTTCAACATAAGTGTCTGATTTTAGGAATATGCCCCAAAATATCCTGCCATTTTTAACCTCTCCAAAAACAGGATTTATCAAGCGCTGTTAAATACGCCTTTGTCTCGGGCGATGAACTCATTTGATCTAAATTTTTTTCCCGCGAGTCAGGTATGCAGTTTGGTGGCCTTCGTCAAATGGAACCTTTTCTCTTTCATTTTCTTGTCAAATCGGGCAAATACATTTTTTTTTTTTTGCGTTTTCTTAGAAATCAATAAGAAACCAACCCTTTGCGTCATAAAAAATTGTCGCCATCACTTCTCTGGTTGATGGGGTTATATTTGCCTTATTTGGAGCAGATTCACCAGAAACAACACATTGTTTTTTGTTTTTTTTCTGTTTGTTTTCAAAAGTATAATGAAGAATCCTTATCTCATCAACAGTGAAAACTGGCTGCAAACAATTCTTCGGATTTTGCTTAAATAGCTCCAAACACAGATTCGAAGCAACGAGCTGCACCCGCTCTCCAACTTACAGTGCGAAATATTAATTGCCGTTCTGTCGACCACCACCACTTCTCAAGTTTCTGTCGATGATCAGCGAGAATCATATCGTGGACTTTTACAGTGATTTCCTTAGTAACTACATATCCCGGGGGTTCTGAGAGCTCCTCATTAAAAACGTACATTTCACCACCTTTATGTCATATAAGCCAATATGTCACTATTGCCATACATGGCGAATATCCCCATAAACAATATCCAATTTCTCTAGTTCTAAGCTCGCGGATTTAAACCCGGCGCAGGACAATTTATTCTTTGGGCGTATTTAAACCTTGTGGCTTCCTTCGGAAGAGAAGTAATGCTGTTGGACCCATGTCTTTTACGGGCGTAAAAGAACCTCAAGGTTGATAACGAGGCCTCTGAACAAAATTAAGCGTCTTTCTCGTCCAATATAGAGTGGGGTGCTAAGAACTATAGCAGTTAAAAACATCCATAAATAACACTCAGTTTAATTGAAACTCTATTTCATTTCTATCTCCCCTCTGGTTTTTGCACCCAAAGGTTAAAAGAGAACTACTGAATGATGCTGTCATTTTAGCGCACAGGTTTTGAATAATTAACTGAAATGCTTCCAAAACCAAACTACCCTGTGAAAAAGGTAATAAGAATAATGACAGGTGCAAGACAATCAACAAACTGTAAACCACTATTATAAAAATGTTATATACATATAACATAATAAACAGACTAGACACAGACAGGACCTTCATAAATTCCAAAAAGAGCTTTACTACAATGGTTTTATTTAATTAACTTCTATCTCATATAAAGGAATTCCATATGAACAATGATAAGCTTAGGTCAGAATTGAAATGATACCCCATTACTTATATCTTCTGTACAGAAAAGGATTTTATTCAATCAAAAACTACTAGTAAATAATAAATGTATTGTTGTAAATATAATATTGTCGCGAACATAATTCTACGACGTGGGGGATAGCCATTTGAGGGTGGTAAAAGGAAGATAGAAGATGGTAGAGCAATGATAACAACGCAAAGGGAATCCTGATAATATAAATATATTGACAAATAGTGAAAGGCAAATATACTTTACACTGAAATAGTAAGATAAATTACAATAAACTAGACATAAACGTGTCAGGCGTTCCGTGTGGAGCGAGAACTAATTCAGAATACCGAAGGCAAGAATTACTGAAGTTACAGTAAAATAGTTAATATGCAATAAAAGATTCTTACCTTTTTAGTTGATTAGCTCGACGAGAAGAAAGACGTGTGTCGGTATGGTAGCCAGTGACCCGGGGTGGGGCCTCGGACGTCCCTCGGGCAGCGAGTCTGCCTCTGTCAAGTACTGAGTATCAAAAGCGCCCCGAATTCAAGATTCCAGAGAATTTTATACTAGACAATTATCTCTAGGGGATACTTCAGAATCTACGCCCAGGCTCTTAATAAATCCACCAATCAAAATACAGTATTTAAAAGATAATACAGGGCTTCCTACATGACGTGCTTGTCACGTAGGTTCCGGGAAGTGGTTGAAAGCCCACGGAAGCTCATAAGTTGGAAAATGTGGTAAAATGTTCCATTATTCAGAGGAAGACACATCCGGTTATAATAACAAAGAAAACCATATTCAACCCAAGAATCCGGTTGTTAAGAAATACAGAAATGATAAGAATGTACTAAATGGAATTCTAAAACATTTCAAATAATGTGACTTAAAACAAACAATAAGCTGATTTAAAAATACTCGTCAATATGAATATATGAATATTCCAAAAATACATTCTGTACAGATTGGTTTTTGAGAACAAACATATACTTGTAAATTATACAAAATTAACACTTCTGAAAAGTTCAATATCAAGAGTTAATCTTTATAAATAAATGTATTGGTAATTATTAAGCATGAGCCATAAATGTAATATCTAAGTGCTCAACATCCTAGAGCTGGACTTTTGTATAATGTCAAACAGTATCCCACATATTGCAATGTATGTAATGGATCAGTAACAATTTGTTTGGGGACGTGTAACAAATTACAGTAAACGATGGTAGCTCCAACTTGCCTTTATAATACTATTTTGAAACATGGGTAGTTATCGAACCGCCGTAGTTATAATTCCACCAATGTTGTTGAGTCAATGTCTCTAAAAGAAGTAAACCTTACCAGACCGTTTCTCATTTCAAGCAGTTAATTTAAAAAGGGACCAGTTTGGTAGACCAGCGAAAGTGTGTTATTTCTGGTTCGCCAGAAATCTCGCTATAATTCCCTAGGAAAAGTGAAGCTTTACGACGGAGGAAGTATTAAACTGGGACCCAGAATAAGGATGTAATATCAGTGGAGAGAAGGGAAGTTCTTGCTTACTAAAATTTAATAACCTGAGGGATTTAATCAGGTAGTACAGAGATATCTGCCACACCATTAACTGCACCTGCACGCGGAGGCGATATATCCGCGTGGCTAGTCACGTACCATAAATTCATGCAGTCAGTCCTCTGCAATTGCAGGTGATAAAACAACCAGCGCTGTTTGATTTTTTCACAATCGCTGTTATTAAACAAAATAATAAATTGCTGGGATCTTTGTGTCCTGCGGAAGCGACGCGTGAATGACAGTAGTTGTGCACGTTTAGGGCCGGAGTGGGGGTGCAACAAATAAATTATAGGGCACCAAGCACTTGCTTTTATGCTTGGTCACGAGAAGCATGCAAATGACATCCCCTCTCATGTCGTTATTCGTGCAATAGAATTTCGCAATGTTATAGTTCCCTTGATGCGATGCTGTGCATTTTAGATGCAAATATATATTCCCAACCAAAACAAGACGAATGTATCTACATATTCATTATGAGCAATAATCTGTTTAATGGAAATCGTAAGAAAGACATATTCTTTATTAGTATTTTTAAACCATCTAATACCATTTATCGATATTAACCAAAAACCGCAGAAACAGCATATACACCCTATTTAAAGAGCACAATGTGTAACAACTTTAAACAGGCTACTTCGTTTTTCATATAAAGTCGCGTAAACCTGAAACGGATCTTGATTTTTATTTTAAAATAAAATTGCAATTAAATACCAGCCCATTCTTTTTATCGCTTATCCTCCAGCATATACATCTTCGGTAACAGAATGCAATTAATACTCAATGAATATTTGTTTTAAAAGTACAATCCTACTGAAAAATTTAGCCCATAGTCATGATTTGAACCACGGATCTACTACTCTCCATGCAGTTACTCTAACCGCAGGGCTACCATGGCATATATCAACAGGATACTAAATTCTCCAACTGATTTATTATTTTTTAATTTAAGGTTAACATTTTCTTTTAAATGCTTAATTAAATAAATAAATAAATGAAAAAAGTAATCTGGATAAAGGAACCATTTTCTTTAAATAAGATCCAGTTAGAGAGAGAAGAAAACTGCATTCTCTCATTCCAAACTATCTAAATGTTCACTTCAAATATCTTTCTGACTGTCATAGTCGAGAAACTCGCTCACGACACTGTTCTTCTTGCTATACGTGCTCATCATACAACCTTCTATTCATCATTATTTATAATAGATTTAGCTCGTCTTTGGAATTCGCTACCTGAAGACGTAAGGGACTGCCTGAACGTTATACTGTTCAAGCAGAAAATTAGGTTATACATTTGTAATCAAACCTAATCCGCTGCTATATTAATATGATAAATACATCACAACTTTCATTTGTTGTTATTGTTTTACGTGCTGGCAAGTAATATGCATTTCAATTGCAATTAAGACTAATATGTGTTTCAACCTACATGAATATTTCACTTAAAATAATTTTTACAGTTTTTTTCTTTTCATTTCAGTACACTTATACCTTTTTATGTTTTTATTAAGTTGTTTAGAATTGTATTTTTGTTCTTTATTCCATTATTGAATTTAATGTATTGCCTGGTAGACTGGAAGAGAAGGGCTTATGGTCTTAACTCCAACCAGGATAGATAAATAAATAAACAAATAAAAATAAGATTTTGCCCCTAAATCTGAAATAAATATTGTTAAAACCTCGAGATTTTCCCGATAAACCACAAGAAGATATCAAATTATTTTGAGAAAGCATGTCACAGTGGTGACGTATAATGTCCTAAGTACCTAAGCTAATTTAAGCTAATGTTTTCCAAGAATGTGACATGGAGAGTTTTAGGGAAATTCCCTCACGCCAAACCACCCTTTACGTGGAAGATTTTTGAAAATTTTCGATTTTCTCAAAAAAAGACTGTGACGATTTTGATTAAAATACCGTATAGTAAATATATTTCATGGAAAATGAAATGTATATCTTCAGTTTTTGCGGAATAGCCTCTGAAGTTCTCTGAATTCAGGATAACTTTTGAATAACTGCAAACCATAAGAGCTAGGCAAAATGTCGATTTCAGTACTTTTCTTAAAGAGAAGTTTGTTTTATTCCTGGCCATCAAAGAGAACAAAATTACAATGATAGCCGCATAGTGACAGCCATTAAAATATTTACTATCCCTTGAGCCTAGTTCTCTTAAGTATAAGGAACTAAGTAATACAATCACTATGGTAATGCTTATTTCGATTAGCCATAAGTAGATGGAAGCAAAAGTTTATTTGTACAATAGGTCACTAAAGTCATGTAATGCAGCACATGAGATTTTTTTTTCTTTTTACTTTCTCTACACGTAATATGTACATTGTGTATATGGAAGGTATTGCATTCCATCCAAAAATTCGATACCAAGATTTCACCGGAAATTCATGTTTTGGGTCTCCCTGTATCAAAAAAAAAAAAAACATTTTTAGAAAAGGACCGTTGAATACCAAACTTGGTATGTAAGTTTGGTATCTTCCAAGGATGCGACAATAAGATTAAGAAAATTTTCCCACCCCAAACTACCCTCTACATGGAACTTTCTTTCGAAAATGTTGTTTTCTAAACAAAAATGGCTCTTACAATCATGATTAAACTATCGTATATTAAAAATATATCTTGAATTTTCTGGCAATAGCCTCTGAAGATACTTTACTCTGGATGAATTTTACGGAATGTTGCACAAGAGATGGACAATAACTTATCGTACAAAAAATGTAAAGCACGTTAAAACACACAATTTATATATATTCTTTTTCGTCGAGTTATCGTTTTCGAGGTATTCCTCGTTATTGGTTTTAGCTATAAAAACGTATGCTTTTCTCAAACAGGAATTTGTGAACTCGTGTCCATACAAGCAGAGGAACTTCAGTCACATAGCAACCAGCTTTTGACTTCACTTTAACCTATGGTACCCCCTTATTTCGCTTCTACTAACAAGGAAGCAAGTAATAAGGCTATTTCTGCTAATTTTTTGACCCATTAGATGAAGTGAATAGAATAATTTGTTGCAGTGATATGGAGAAAGTCATGTGAATGGAACACATCAGATTTTTTTACATAGCGATCGATAGCTTTTGAAAGATTTGACCATCGCTTTAGCCCAGCATTTTCCTTATACTAATAAAGAAGCAAGTAGTAAGACCATTTCTGCTAATGTGCATCTAGATTAGCACGTTTTATATAAATTTTGTTTGTGTCAAAGATAGAGAAAGTCATGTGAATAGAATATATCAGATTTGTTCTCATATAGTGAATAGATATGAGTGAATTTGTAAGCTATTCGCGAATTTGTAACCTATACTTCAATCGACCAAACCAATTCAACAGAATGGATTTGTTTAAGATCCGGGAAGCCATTTAGTATAGTATTATAAATTATAAAATATGAATATCTGTATCAGTAGCTAAGATGTCACTGGTCTCTCTCTCCACAATGTCATAAAATCAGTGAAAAAAAAAACACGAAAAACTGAACGTGATTGGCGGTATTCTTATGTTCATCTTCAATGACTTTGTGGAGTACATTACAGTATACCTTTTTTACTTTCTCTAGCCCCTTATGTACAATGTACATAGGGATAGAGAAGTATTGTATTCCACCCAAAAATTCGATACCGAGATTTCACCGGAAATATATGTTTTAGGGTCCCCTGTATCCAAAAAAAAAGCATTTTCAGAAAAAGGTCCGTGTGTGTGTCCGTGTGTCCGTGAACATGATAACTCAAAAACGAAAAGTAGCAAAAGTACCAAACTTGGTATTTAAGTTCAGTATCTTTCAGGGATGCGACACGAAGATTTTGAGAAAAATCCCCCGACCCCAAACTACCCTTTACATGGAACTTTTTTTCGAAAGTTTTGATTTTCTTAAAAATGGCTCTAACGATTTTGATTAAAATATTGTATATTAAAGATATTTACCTGACAAATAAAATGTATATCTTGAATTTTCTGGGAATATCTTCTGAAGACCTGTTTATTCTGGATGAATTTTGTTTAATTTGGCATAACTAGTAAACCGTAAGAGATAAACAAAAACTTATTAAACAAAAAATGTATGTTTTCTTAAAATACACAAGTTATTTCATATACATTTTTCTTGGAGCTTACGTTTTCGAGGTATTCAGTGTTGTTAGTTTCAGTTGTGAAGTACTTATACTTTTGTCAGACGGGAGTGTGCGGTTTTCTTTTGTTCTACTCCTGGCCAAGAAAAGAAGCGATTTTTAATGACAATCACATAACGATAGCTTTTAAAACATTTGACTATGACTTTTGCCTAGTGTATTCCCTTATTTCTTCCTACTTATAAGGAAATAAGTAATAAGAACATTGTGCTAATGAGCACCTCAATTAGCAAGATGCAGAAAGAGGAATAATCTTATGTAAGAAGTTTGTAGAACAGCCAGAGAAAGTCATGTGAGTGTAACACATCAGATTTTTTATCTTCCGTTTGTTAACCAAATATGAGTTTTAATTAAATACACAACAATGTAAAGCAGTTTCTTACACTAACCCCCCATAAGCTAAGAACCGATCTCTCGAAAAGACATTCAAGTACAGAGAAAGCTTCCGCCTCATGTAGGTATACAGATAAACATCATTAAAATGCGCTGCACGAATTGCTTGTGCGTCACATCTTCATAATCTCTGGAACATTGGTGCCACTTGAGCTTGTCTTGTCTGCGCCAGATCGAGTCAACACGAGGATCAAGGAGAAGTTGATTCGTTAGCACCAAGCGACGCGTGAACTGTTATTTAATGGCAAGCAAATGGAATTAGCGCACAGCACTAGAGCTAAGAAGAAACTAAAATTAATTCCATCCGGTATCACGATCTGTTATGCTACTTCATGCAAATGATCAAAGATAGGGTGTAATGAAGCAAATTTCGCAGGAATAAAAATGTTCGGATTCTTTAAATTTGTCTTTGATTCTCCAGTATATATAGGGGTCTGATATTCTTTAGAAAAAACTCTTGTGTGTTCCGTTCACATGACTTTCTCTACATCTCTGCAACAAATTATTGTTAAAAACCTTATCCTTTTATTTACTTTATGCTAATTGAGAAAAAAATAGCAGACATAGTCTTATTACTTGCTTCCTTGTAAGTAGAAGCGAAATAAGGGAGTACCATTGGTTAAAGTGTTAGTCAGAATTTGGTTGCTATATGACTGAAGTCCCTTTGATTGAATAGACAGGAGTTGACAAATTCCTGTAAGAGAAAAGTATGTTTTTAAAGCTGACTCTAAAAGCAAAGATTATTTCAAAAACGATCAACTCCACGGAAAAAGGTATATGACATAAATTGTGTGTTTTAACGTGATCTACGTTTTTTGTGTGGTAAACATTGTCTATCTCTTATGATTTGTCAGTTATCTATGCAAAATTCAATAAAAATCCTCCAGAATAAGGAGGTTCTTAAACGTTAGTTCCATAAAATTCTAGATATACATTTTATTTGGCGTGTAAATATCTTAAATTTAAGAGATTTTCATCAACCATATTTGAGAAAATCAAAATTTTCGAAATTTTCCATGTAAAGGGTAGTGTGGGGTGGGGGGATTTTCTTGAAAATCTTCTTGTCACATCCTTGGAAGATACCAAACTTAAATACCAAGTTTGGTTTTTAACGGTCTTTTCGTTCTTGAGCTATACTGTACACAGATACATTCACAAACGCACCGTTTTTACTTTCTCTACACGTACTATGTACATAGTGTATAGAGAAGGTATTGTATTGCACCCAAAATTCGATACCGAGATTTCAACGGAAATGCATGTTTTGAGACTTCCTGAATCCAATAAGAAGCATTTTTAGAAAAATGTCCGTGTGTGTATCTGTGTGTGTGTGTGTGTTGTGTGTGTGTGTGTGGGCAGCATAGCTCAAAAACGAAAAGACCCCTAAATACCAAACTTGGTATTTAAGTTGGTTATCTTCCAAGGATGCAACACAAAGACTTCAAGAAAATCTCTCCATACTAACTACCCTTTACATGGAACTTTTTTCGAACATTTTGATTTACTTAAAAATGGCTCTAACGATTTTGTTTAAAATATCGTTAAAAATATATTTACCTGACAAATAAAACGTATATCTGGAATTTTCGGGGAATAGCCTCTGAAGACCACTTTACTCGGATGAATTTTACGTAATTTTGTATAACTGCTACTGCGTAAAACATGGACAAAAACTTACCACACAAAAATATAGAACATGTTAAAACACACAATGTATGTTATATAAATTTTTTCGTGGAGTTGATTGTTTTTGAAGTATCCCTTGTTATTGCTTTCAGCTTTAAAAAACTTAAACTAAAATTTGTCAACTCGTGTCCATAGGAACAAAGGAACTTCAGTCACATAGCAACCAGCTTTTGACTATAACTTTAACTTATTGTACTTCTTTATTTCGCTTCTACTTACAAGGAAGCAAATAATATGGCAATTTCAGCTGTTTTTTCTCAATTAGCATGAAGTAAATAGAAGTATAAGCTTTTTAACAATCCTTTTTTTGCATAGATGTAGAGAGAGTAATGTGAATGTAACACATCAGATTTTTTAAAAATGTTTTTTATGGATTCGGAGGTCCCAAGACATATATTTCCGGTGAAACTTCGGTAGCGAATTTTTGGATGCAATGATTACCTTTTTCATACACTATGTACATAGTAATGTAGAGAAAGTAAAAAGCATGACATATACGTAAACGTATTATGAGCAACGTTTAGAATAGGCTGATTCAGGTTGGGTGTGCCCCAAAGGAGCAGCACGTTACTCGTGACGCACAGAAATCAGCCTACAATATGTAATATACATCAGTATTGTATTTAAGTGGCAGGAAAGTGTAAGCATGTAAATATGACATTTCGCAGTAACTATTGACTTTCATGCTGCCCCTCTAGCCTGGCTCCGCAGTTTGCTGCACGATTATTCCGATTCAGACAAGTAGAGTTGGGATACTCTTATTTAGAATATTCAACAGATGTTCATAAATAAGTAAATGCATACATTTTTAATCAAATCAAAGTTAGACGATTTTTAGTGTTCCTGAAATTATTTTGGCTTTGGGAAACTTAGATTTGAGGTTATATAAATAAAGAATATTGTGCCTCCATATTTCAAATGCGGTTACTGACTAAGGTTATACTACTTCTGTACTTGCTCAAATTTTCATAGTCCATTATGGACACTTGCCCACCACATCTAAGAAAATATTTGGGGCTCAAATCGTCAAAAATAGCTCGTATTGTAGCCTGGTAGAAGCATTATTTTAAATGAAAAATGTTATTCTTACTATTTAATTTAGTAAAATAACTTTTACTAGTAATTTGCAAGGTAATAATATTATAAATTCAAAGATTGGATACAACTAAAAAGACTCTAAAATGCTATATCAATTCACATAAAACTATTAGTGCATGTCAAACATATGCTAAAAGCTCATGGACATAAAAAACATGAAACAATTTTGATTAGAATAAGTATTGCAAATAGAACGATTTGAAACTCGTGTACCAATACATTTGCCGACAAAGTCGTATTCTACCGATTGCTGCAGAGTTCCAGCTGAAATCGGCTGAAAGAGTAGAAGCACTGAACGAATGGAACAGCACATGGGACTGAAATAGCAAAAACCGGATATATTTGTGTGCGGAAAGAACAAAAATATAAGCTATGGTGTTATTTATCATATAATTCGTATGTTATTTCATGCTATCAATATAGTGAATTAACATCTTTCATAACTAGGAGTCGTCTCAAGTTTAAAAGTTCATTTTTGTTTATACTTAGCCGTAGTTTGTGAATAAACAGGTCATGAATATTTATGGAGTCTTAAAACAGTAGCGTCTAGCTTTCTACGTGTCATAGAACGATGTACGAGCTTTTTTGAATCAGTAGTTCCATAAACATATATTTCTGGTGAAATCTTGGTATTGAATTTTTGGGTGCAATACAATGCCTTCTCTATGCACTATATACATAGAACGTGTAAGGAAAGTAATACACTTTTCAACACATCTTCTGTGCACTCGTAGATCACAAGTTAGCTGCTTTTCTGACTGTATTCCTTTGTTACATTAAGTTGAAGCAGTCACCTACATAGGTTGTGTGAGTTATGATGAATGCATTCTTCCACCGCATGAATGAATTCAACTCTTTCTGTTGTCTGCAGTAACTGTTGCTGCTCAGGTAACAAGCAAACATTCAGCAAGGCCAGACAAATACCTCACAGAACTGTTTTGCAATACATTTAATACACTAAAATTAATACTTAATATCTTACTTTCCATTCAAGGGACAGGACTTGGTGAACTTTTGACCGATAAATGGTTACTTATTTGTATAATGGTCCATAACTTGAGGAAAACCGGAAGAAATGTGTATTTGTTTTAGCCAATGTCAATTGTCAGGATCATATCAGCGTCACCGATGCGCCGGAATTTTGTTTCGCAGTTGTTGGAAAATTTGCGTTTTTAAGGTGATGCGTCTGTAAAATTTTACCAAAAAGTATGGAAAATTAAATTATTATTTTTTCATAGTAAAATGTTATGAAAATATATTGTTTTCCCCCATTTAGTGCACTTCAACTACCATGAACTGAATCTATAAATGTTTTGAGTGCATGTTAATTAATAGGCACTCTCAGCTTTAAAATGTATTTTCTTGCAAATTCTTTCGCAACACTTCCATATTCAAATTGCAAGCCACACGCAATTTTTCACTAATGTATTTCAGTTGTTTATATTTTACCTCAAAACTACATTACCGAAAATGTTCATATACTGTTTTGAAGCAATGATTCAATTTTGAGACACAATAATATTAAGTTTTTAAAAATAAAGGGTTTTGTAGAGTAGGAAAAATAGAGTTTTCTACAGTAATTGGAACCAATATAAAATACAACATAGTTATAAACTCGTTTGCTATAAAACTGGATTTTTATCCAAATCTTAAGAATACATCACGTGGGTATTTTTTATTAGAACAATAAATTTATACAACAAAAATTACTGAAATAACCATGCAAGCTAGAATGTTGATACATGGCAAAAGTATCAGTATTATTGTGTATAATAACTGGTATAAAGTTCATTAATATTACATATTGAGGATTTTCCAATATTTACTACTGCATCACCTTGAAGACACTTAAGAACCATTCATCAGGATTTGAAATCACGATTTGGTATCAGAAATAAAAAACAAAAGTATATCCTGTTTACTTTGAATGATGAATACCATTGTTATTAATTTTATACAACAATTCTACACCCAAATGTGTGACTACACGTTGTGTTATGAACTTCAGGAGCATCAAAACATGAAATTACTTTTGTTTCACTACCAAAGTTGGCTCATACTATGACCACTTATCCTAATTGCGAAGAACTACAAGTCCTAGCTCATAATTAGAAGATTAACTGTTTTCGTACACATCATTTTATTATTATTTAGTTTTAATCAAAAACATAGGTTTTAAACGTAATTTACAATGTTATAAATGTAAAGACACCATAAGCTTTGTTTGATTAGTTACATACTTTTTCTGTTATCATGATAGAAGCATATGAATATGTATATCCAATTCAAATACCATGTTGTTTTTATCCACAACCAGATTGAGCACACGCGTAGCCTATGACAGCCAGGATAGCATACCATCTCTATTTGACGTAACAGCTGGACACGTACAATGCATGGCAACTTATGATGTTCCAGAATAAAGATTTGCAAACGTTGTATCACATGCATATAACAATTCTTCGCGAGTTGTACAATTCTACGTATTTATACATTTAGCAATATTACTAGCAAATTCAAGTTTCTACCTTCCCTCCTGAATATTTGCTAGTAATAATATGCATTCCTGTGTTTATACATGACTCTTGAGTTTATCAGGTCGAAGGAATGTTACAATAATTAAAGAAGACTTCGCGAAAGTTATCACTTTCTTAATATTCAAAATATCGCAGCTTCCATTATGTATTGCTTCTCGTATTGAATGCATTCTTGTATAATCTCTAATAGCCGCGTTTCTAAGTATCGAGGTTCAATAATTCATCGAACATGTGGATTCGCTTATCATTACGGGATTACACATCGGCGGAAACTATTAAATTAATTGTTGCACTTTTTCGTGGTTATCTGACATTGAGGATTAGCATAGTGACGCATCAGAACTACATTAGAAGTACTGTGATATGATCAGAATTACACATTACTAATACAAAATCTGTACTCTCGTAACCAAAGCTTTAATTTGTTATGAATAGCTTAAAATTATTTTATTTTGTTGTATTTCAGTGAATCCCCTGTTTACTCGCCGCCGCCACCACCACCACAGAGTAACAATATTTCAAGAAATGAAAGTCAGGTACATATATTCCGTAATAGTGAAGAAACAACTCGTCAAGTTTTCTTTCTTATACGTCATAAGAGTTCACTGTAAGGCCCTTTTAATGTTCGCCAAGTAAGGGAATAGTAGATATCGCTTCTTAAGAGTTTTGACCTCATTTTCCGTGAAATGTCGAAACTCTTTCCTCTCCGTCATTGGCAATTTGCTAATTGCGCACTCTAAAAAGGTAGCTTTGCTGTTTGTAGCAAAATGTCCGTAGCATGTAATCCATTATTTCAAAAAGCTGTTGACGACACTGCTGTTCGAACTTCACTTTGAAAGGAAGCCCGTACGACAGCTGTATCATCATCATCATCATCATCATCATCATCATCATCATCATCATCAGTGGCGTTACCAAGATTTTGGGGAGCCATCTGACTTCTACTATATATTAGTTAAGTATATATGTGATTAACATAAACGGATTTGTGTGTAACATAGTTGCTTTATACAGTTAAAATTATGCGGAAATAATGTATTACTTTCTCTATACGTACTATGCACATAGTGTATAGAGAAGGTATTGTATTGCACCCAAAAATTCGATACCGAGATTTCACCGAAAATATATGTTTTGAGACCCCGAATCCAAAAAAAAGCATTTTCAAAAAAATGTCCGTGTGTGTGTCTGACTGTCCGTCTGTCTGTCTGTCTGTCTGTTTGTCTGTCTATGTGTGCGTTTGTGTGTGTGCCTGTGGGCAGCATACCTCAAACATGAAAAGACCTTTAGGTAAAAACCAAACTTGGTACTTAAGTTTGTTATCTTCCAAGGATGCGACCCAAAGATATCCAATAAAATCCCCCCACCCGAAACTATCCTTTACTTGCAAAACATTTCAAAAATGCTGATTTTCTTAAAAATGGCTATAACGATTTTGATGAAAATCTCGTACAGTTAAGATATTTACTTGACAAATAAAATGTACTTCTTGAATTTTCTGGAAATAGCTTCTGAAGACTACTTTATTCTGGATGAATTTAACGGATTTTAGCACAACAGCTAAACCATAAGAGATGGACAAAAACTTACAACATAAAAATGTGCAGCACATTAAAACACACAATTTATGTTCTATACATTTTTTCGTGGTGGTGATCATTTTTAAGATATTCCTTGTTTTATTTTCAGCTTTGAAAAACTTATACTTTTTTCATACATGAATTTTTCAACTCCTGTCCATACAAACAAAGCAACTTCAGTGACACAGCAACCAGCTTTTGACTATCACTTTAACCTATGGCACTCCCTTATTTCGCTTCTACTTACAAGGAAGCAAGTAATAAGATTATTTCTGCTAAATTTTTCTCGATTAGCATGAAGTAAATAGAAGCCAAAGCTTTTTAACAATACATGATGTAGAAACAGTCATGTAAATGGAACACATCGGATTTTTTTTTTATGTATAAACTTGCATATTCTAGGGGAAAATCCATATTATACACTATGTTTTACTATTGAATAGGCTGTATATTATAATTGTATTAACTTTAAGGGGTTTTAATTCCTACGTTATTTTTAATTTTCTATAACGGATTATTAATTACTGGTACTTAAGCATTAAAGTCTTTGCAATATATAGTTTGGTCGGATATTAAATATCCCCGTTACAAAACAAACGCCAAATTAGCAGAATATAATCTGATGATAGTATAAACACTGTTAATAGAATAATTTACAAAAAAAGGCTGTTTTTCAATTCACCTGTTACACCGTGTGATGTAGGAAGCACTTCATTGTATTCTTCGGTCAGAGTCTTTTGAGTCACCAAAGGTCAAAGTTAGGAAATCGGTTGCCAGTGCCTGGTCGGCTACATTTGCTGGGACGTAAGTGTAGACACCGTGTAGTCACGTGACGTCCTTATCTATCCCCCTTGCAGTATCTCAAAAGACTTTGACTAAACAATATAAAACAGTTTGGGCATTTACTGTACCAGGTGCAAGTAGTGGCAGGCCTCGCGATAACGAATGCTGAGATCATTTGCACGCAACTAAAAACGAATGGAGGAAGAATCAGTCATGGTATTTACCAAATCAAATTTTCATTTTTACTTTCTCTACACGTACTATATACATAGTGTATAGAGAAGGTATTTCATTCCACCCAAAAATTCGATACCGAGATTTCACCGAAAATAGAGGTTTTAAGGTCCCCTGAATAAAAAAAACTTTTTAGAAAAATGCCCGTGTGTTCGTATGTCTGTGAACACTATAACTTAAAAGCGAAAAGTCGGTAAAATACTAAACTAAATATATAAGTTTAGTATCTTTCAACGATGTGACACGAAGATTTTGAGGAAAATCCCCTCTCTCCAAATACCCTTTACATGGGAACATTTTTGAAAGTTTGATTTTTTCAATAATGACTGTACCGATTTTTATTAAAATAATATATATTACAGATATTTACACGAAAAATATAATGTATATCTTGAATTTTCTGGGAAATCCTCTGAAGACCTCTTTATTTTGTTGGATCATGAATAATTAGTAAAACGTAAGAGATAGACAAAAATGTATACAGAATATATGTAGATATCGTTGAAACACATAATTTAAGTCATATGCATTTTTTTCGTAGAACTGACCTTTCTTTAAATATTCCTTTTTATTGATTTCAGTTTTAGAATACTTAAAAGCTTTTCACATACGGGAATTTGCCAACTCCTGGCAATGCAAAGATACAGATTTCAACCATATATCAATCAGCTTTTATAAGATTTGACTATTGTTTCAACCAGTGTATTGTATTATTTCCGTTCTACTTACAAGAGAGCATTTCTGTTAATGTTTATATCGATTATCATTAAGTAGATAGAAGAATAAGAATTTTAACAATAATTTATTACAATTGTACATTGTGTACGTTTTCAAGTACTTGGTCAATCTGATATTTGCTACACTTTGATGTAAAGAAACGCAAGCTAGAAGTTTGGAGTAAATCTTCGTCACATAGTTTGATGTCTTTTGTTACGAAAGGGAAGAAGAGTGTCATTATAAAGCTAAAGAAAAATGTTTACTGGCTGAAATGGAACATGGAACATAACCATTCCTTCAAGTCAATGGATTGCACTGCTGCGATCATTTAGAACGGTGTTTTAGAAGAAATTTACCTGTTCCAAAACAAAGTGTGAATCCATAATAGTGAATGTGTTGGCCCAATCCGCATTGTAATAACCTTGTAAGGAGCTGAAGAACGTGAAGGACACTTCAGTAATGGTATCAGTTAAAATTGATACCGCTTTTGTTGGCTACTTTGTACCAATCAAGGGCTTTGAAGATCAGGTGATTGACTTCCAGAATATAACAGATGAAACTGCTGAGGTTATAACAAATCTCTTCATGGACTTCTTAGCAAATTCCATCTGAGGATAGAATTATATTTTTCATGGAGATAATAGGAACAAAACTTTAGAGGTTAAGGAGAAAGGGACAAGATAATATTTTTGAGGAGTTAAACCTTTGCTGAAGAGCAACATTTATGGTGCAGGTTCTGCTGCACACACAGTGTATTACAAACCAATGCCGATATTCTCCCAGTGGATATAGAACATGTTGTAAACAAAATGTTTCAATGTTTTCATTTCTGTATATTTGAGTTGAACTGAAAGAGTTTTGCCAGTTTACTCAAGTACACTGTTTGGAAGAGTGAAAGTAATGGATTTTTTGGAAAGGCTTTAAACTGCATTACTAATATTTCGAGGGACTAAAATTGTATTTTTTGTCTCAAGAAAAATGCCCTACTATTTTGAAATCATTATTTACAAATTCTATTTTATTCGAGTCGATTGAAAATGCTTTCATCAACTATTGAGGAGCAGACATGTCAGCAAATGAAGTTTTAGAACAGTAATATATTTTTATAATTAAAGTAAAATCGAGGAAGGAGGAAAACTTTATACTCTAAATATCTAGTCTATAATAAGTACAATGGCAGATAAAGATTCTGATTTCGTTGATTCTAATTTTAGGTTAATTTTAGGACACATTAATTGCCAATATTGAAAAATGAACCTACCTATATAAGTGGGTTCAGCTCAAAACTCCTCTCCTTTGGAAGTCGGTTCAGCAAAGTATTAAAAATTTAGTAGATTTTCAAGAACATTTTCTGAAAGTAATATGTGAATGTGAGCGTTTTACGGAAGTAAACCATGTTACAATGCATGTAAAACGAAAAACAGTGAATTTGAAACTGTTAGGCGTGTTGATGAAAAATGATCTTGCTATTTTTAATTTCCTTCCATGCCCCGACATTTGCTGCAAACATTTGCAGCTCATTACTGCATTTGTGCTAACTCTACCTGGCCTAGTGTTGCTGCAGAAAGGGTACTTTCGATTGCAAATGTTTGGTGAACTGATGCAAAGAATAGATTAAACGTGGAAACTGTTAAGCAAACAATTATAACTAAGCCTCAATTTGAGGATTCATCATGAACCGATTTTTATAGAATGTTATTGGAAAATGACAAATCCTGAATGATATACATTCTTCCGCAAAATATAAACAAAAACATATTTCAGAAACTGCTCACAGCGGTAACTCTAGGCCAATTGAATTTCAGAAATACTATAAACCTTCTTAAATAATTAGAAATAAAAATTGTCTATTCTAGTTATAGACATTGTATTATGAAGATTATATCATTATGTATACACTTTATGTATGTAAACAATATCTATTTATTTTATTTCTGTTTTGATATTCTTTCTTTTAGTACGAATTTTAACAAAAAAAGTATATGATCTCGCTGCAGCTTAGACCAGGTATCGTGATCTTCTTCTTAAACGCAATACAAGATGTCGATTCATGTCAATTTGTTTGGGTCCCTTTTTTGATTTTGAAAATCATTCTATTCTAGCTGAGACAGTACATGTCTTGTCCCGGGTCAAAGAATTATATCAAAATGAGAAAATATAAACGTACAGTGAAAATGGGAAGGTAGAAAGACTTTAAACACGTATAAGCCACGAGCTCGGGGTACAAGATCCCGTTACGGTCGTACGCTGAACCGAGGGAAAGGGGTGAATGGATTCTGCCGGAGGGGACATAACGGGACGCAAAGCAATGTTCGCTGCTCAGACGACACAGTTTATGGGACTTGGGGAAGAGACGCGGCTGAAGTAAGGTGTGAAATTTAGGGTCCGTGATGGAGCCGGACAGGCTACCTGTGAAAGAGAGGGAAATATTTGTTTTAATACTGGCCCGAATACAAAACATATCATGGCATCATACTAATTAATAATAATAATAGTTGCGGGCGAGAAAGTGTAATTTCATAATAGAAAATTAAGAAGTATACGTGTGTTCGACTCCGGGAAAAAGGCCGAACTTAATAAATAAAGCACTTGTGTCTCACCAAAACCTGAAAGAGTTTTCATGCTACTAAAAATCCTGAGCTAACCAACCACAAATCCACACCCTTCCCACTAACCATAACCTGCGCCCGGGATACGAACCCGAACCCAATACCGCCCCTTACCTCGGTGACCTTGCGTTAGATAAAGGCACTTAGCAGTATTTAGAGTTTGCAGATATGTTACATCTCTTTAACTATGGCAAATACTCTTTGAAATTTCCAAATAAGTATCGAAAATATGTATGTATTACAAACTAGCATGTCGTTCTTCAGCAGTGGATACGAGTAAAACTATGGTTCTCTAAAGGTGTAGGTTTCTAGTAATTGTAATGGAAGAAAAGGGAAAGTTCTTCTAATTGCCTTGACTGCTGGCCTTTGTGTTTCGCTTGAACTCATTGAATCGACGAGAATTCACTGCGGTTGGAATATCACATATCCCTGTGGTTCCGCAAACACTTTGGTTACAGCGAGTGTTTTCTGCTTTAAAGTTGAGGCAAGCAAAAGTACAAAGTTTCAGAGGAGGGCAAACAGCACTTGAACCCTGCCTGCCTGTCTGGCGCATCACCAACTCGCCCAAGAGGAAATTACATTTCTGCGGTAGAAACCTTCCCTCCAAAACTACAGCCCAGCATAAGAATATTGTTATCATTAAATTAATCTCTCTAAGAAATGGCTGCCTTGCTTGCTTCTTCAAATGCGTCACGACAAGGAAGTGAAATGGAAACTGGGAAAAACATTGTGGAATGGGATTCAAAGTATTCCCTAGTGAATCATCTGTTAAGTATTTGGTTAATATAGAGTTAAAGATACAATAGTTAACAGATTTCCACCGAGATAAAATAACTACTGACAAATTTACCAAGAAGTTCACAAAATTAGTATTGAAATGTAAGTATTTAGAAATACAGAGAAAGGTTGAAACAGACGCACATTTCTGGAAGTAGAATTTATCTGTAAACCTTCACTTTGCAACATATAAATTAGCAGCTTATAAATGAAATACATAGGCGTTTCGTTTCATTTAGTACTTTTGCATTTATAATGAAGTATATCATATTTGAGAAACAATTTTCTTATTGTAGCAAAGTGATTGGTAGGATATAACATTTCGTATCATGCATTTAAGAGAGAAAGGAGAAAATATGTAATGCTAAATTTCAAAAAGTCCTAGAGTTACTAATATCGCTACTCTCTTTCAATAATATTGCACATAGAATCGCTCTTTAAACGGATATCCTATTCGATAATTCCACGAAGAGGTGTTTCATTTATAAAATTTTGTTTCGAATAATATGAATGAAAAACGTAAATTCATTTGAAGAGATTGCATTTTATGGGTCATACGCTTTAAGCTGCCAACTCATTCTAAATGGAATGACCAGAAGAGTTTTAGAACTTTAATCACAAGCGTTAGACATAATCTTGTGCTTAACAGTTTTAAGAACTCGCCAATTGTCATAGAATGAACAGATGTCCATGGTTTTTGTAATGGACACTGAAGCTACAGCCCTTATAAGACGAACTAAGATGTTATTTAATTAAAAATTCAGCTTTTTTGTCATTTTTAACAAGGTATTTGTGTCTAAGCTCTATCACAGATGGCTAAGATAAAAGTTAATAGAATAAGTTTGATGTATCTGTCAAACTAGCAATTAACGACATCCGTTAACATTCTAATAGCTGTTCTAGTAGCTGTGTGTTTAGATAATTAATTCCATTAGTGTAAAAAAAAAAACAAACAAAAAAACAGCGAACCTTACAGAGGCGAAGGGGAGAGAGGAATGTTGCTCTAGAGAGGGGCTACTCAGTCGAGCAAATAAACTTGGGAGCCAAGAAAACTGAGATAGCCAAACAACTAATGCCAGCAAAAAATTTGTAGGTTCATAACATAAAGTAGATATAAAAGAAAAACAAAATCTGATGTGCTCCATTCATATCATTTTCTTTAGCTGTTCCGCAGCAAACGTTTCTTACAAAAGACTATTCTTTACGCTAGGCTAAAACAGCACTAAAATATTTTAAAAGCCAGTCGCTATATAAATCAATTGAAATTCGGTTCTCTTTGCTTGCTAGGAGTCAACAAAAGACAGACGAAAAGAAAGATTACTCCCGTTTGAGAAAAGTAGTTTAAAACTGAAACCAATCACACAGAATAACTCGGAAACGGTTAACTCGAAAACAAAAATATGTATGACAAATTATGATTTAACGACATCTAAATTTTTTGTGTAGAATCTTTTTGTTTATATCTTACGCTTTACTAGTTATAAAAGGTTATACAAAATTCATCTAGAATAAAGAGGTCTTCTGAGGCTTTCACCAGAAAATTAGAAATGTACATTTTGTTTGTAATAAAATATATTAAATACGGGGTTTTAATCAAAATCGTTAAAGCCATTTCTGAAAAAAACAAACAAAATTTCCGAAAAATGTTCCATGTAAAGGGTAGTTGCGGGTGGGGGGAATTTCTTAAAAATCTTTTTGCCGTTCCTTGAAAGATAAGGCGTACACACGCGCGCGCGCCCACCCGGACATTTTTTATTTGGCGGGGGGGGGGGGATTCAAGGGATCCTAAAACATATATTTCCATTTTTTCGGATCAAATTTTTAGGCGGAATAGAATACTTTCTCTTTTGACTATATACATTGTATTTAAATGCTAGAGGAAGTATTAATAAACATTGTAATTTCTATTTAAAGGAGTGTGGTACAAATAAATTTCTTCATTCATTAGTCTTCACTATACTATTGCAAGATACTTTGAAAATTAAATACCCATGTACAGTTTATTAATAGAGAAAATAGATTGTTAAAGCAAACAAAAAGTTTAGAAAATTCTATTGGTTTCATCAGGTTACCTTACTACATTCAATATTATTAATGAATAAACACTTTCAGATTTTGTCATTAATTCTGATCTTATTTGTCAGTTTTTGACAGATATACATTGTAAAATGATAATGGCAGCATATGCAGTATAAACAGAATTTGGTCGCGCCGTGGCCGAGTGGTTAGACCACTCGCCTCTCACCTGGATGGCCCGGATTAATCCCAAGTGACCACCTGTGAGATTTGTGGTGGACAAAGCGGCGCAGAGGCGGGTTTTCTCCGGTTTCCCCCGTCAGCACATTCCACGGTGCTCCATCTTCATTCATGTAACATTAGTGTCATCGCCTGCGGTACCACAAGTAGTTAAAAATGGCGTTAAACACTATAAAAAAAATAAACAGAATCCACGTGCATGTTGTTATTGTATGAATTTTCTGTCACTCGTATTATGGCAACCTCTTAAGCCATATGCTTATGTGATACTCTGGTTGGAGCGACTAGGGGCTATAATCTGTCATAAGAGATTATTAGAAAGATATACTGTTTATTCTCATCTAATAAGGGGGAATATGTTTAGATCCAGAACTTCTGAACAACACAAATTACTGGAATGTACCTTTAGATTCGGCTATTAGTTAATACTATAAAAATGCTATGAAAGTGAACAGTAGTGGCAAATTAGAAATCATTTTTAAATAGGGCTTGCTCATTTCTGGATGAAACAGTTTTCTAGAATATTAAGGCATATAATTCCTAAACCATAAGCAAATATATACTTAACGTCCTTTTCACAAAATTATATATAACGTGTTTTCAGAAACTATTTTGAAAACGTTTAGTACTATTCTTCAAGAAAAGTGAATTGTTTAATCATGCTAGATCCCAATGTTTTCTTAATATTTTGTTTCTATAAACTGGCAATTTTTCATAATTTGCTTATCGTTTCCAATAAATATAGCATTACTGCTGATGCAATTAAAATATATAGATTTAGGGCTGTAGAAATATGTTCCACTTTCAAATTACAATTGTAGTACTCACTTTTTGAATGGTATTTGTGATATTTTATTTTCTTTCGTTCAACAAAGTTGCTCATTTTCGTTTTTAACTTCATATCTGTATTTTATCTATAAAGTTATTTTGATATGATATTTAATTGTATAAACTTTAATACAATATAAAGAAAATAATAAATTCATATTAACTTATCCTTTATTTATCAGTGATTTCGCAATTGTGTATTCACGTTATCTTACAACCTATTGAAATCAAGTAAAGTGCATTTGTTTTCTCATTTCAGAATATTCTGATAACACTTCACTTAGATCCTCTGAGGCATTTAAAAATATTAAATTCTGTAATACTGGTGTACTATGCTAACATGACTACATCATAAATTATATGTTTAAAAACTAATTAACAAAGATCAACATTATCCTAATTCTGATACATATATTTAGGGGAAAATAGATCGGTTTATAAGCAATTTTATATTCTGAACATTTGTACATTTCGGTACTCACCAATACTAGTACTTGCAACATTTCGTGATATTGTATTAAATCCAGGTACATACCTGAAAAAGAAAAACACATTATGTAAAGCATTGAATAAGTATGTTTAACTCGTATTGGTGTGTATAAAATTTATTTTTAACTACACCTAATACTAGTGACACAAAGACACACCTGGGCACGCCCTTCTTCATAACGTTCCATGCTAGTTGTCTTGCTTTACAAGTAAAAGTAGGAATGTGATTCTTTGAATTATTTGGCAATTACTGCAAAGCTTATTGTTAACCAAGAAATCAAAGAAAATCACGCGTTTCTCCTAGAAAAAATACTTGTCATTGAAATGCAAAGTTTACCCGCCTGAATATTGTGGTAGTGGCGTGTCTGCCTCACATTCAACAGGTAGCGGGTTCGAATCTCCCTTAGGGTGAGTTTCCTAGATAAGTTTTTTTCTGGGTTTTCCCTTATCCTGAGAAGACAAATGTCTGGTAGCTTTAGCCTCCATGGACCCAAGATCATTTGAACATCGTTTCACCAATTTAATTTATCATCCATATGACCAACTAGGCTAAAGGACGTTAAAATGATAATAAAAAAAACAACAACAAAGAACCAAAAAAGAAAAAAAGAATATATACAAACTTCGTGTCGACGTATACTGAGGTACATATAGGTGACCCGTCGTCCTCCTGGATTAGAGGTATCATGATAGTCTCTAGATCCCGAGGTCGCGGGTTAAAACCCGGAGATAGGCAATGGGTTTTTTGCGGGCATAAAATCCCTTACCGAGGCTTTCTTCTGTACGGAAGTAACTAATATAGATTATTTGCTAAAAAATAACCTGAAGCCAAATGGTGGTTTCTGAGCAGAATTTCCGGTCTTTCTTACCTAATATAGAACAGGACTAAGACTGTAAGAATCACAGCGGTTAAAGTCCATAAATAAAACTCATTCCATGTTAAAAGGTGATCCATAATGGAAGGTAATTGTATATTCTGTAAGTTATAAATCCAGCCCTGTATTTGTCATCGTAAGCCCCTCCTTTCCTCAAGTGTATTCTAGCCTCTGGATTACCAAGCCTCCCTCACCAAGTGGCCGCATGTGAGATTTGTGGTGCATAAAGCGGCACAATGGTGGGTTTTCTCCGGGTTCTCCGATTTCCCCCGCCATCGCATTCCAATGGTGCTCCATTATTATTCCATGTATCACTTGGTAGACGGAGAATATTAATTAATAAAGGGTTATTAAGTTTAATACCACGAATGGCATTATGATGCTTTTTCTTTTCTTCCTGCAATATAGAAGCTCCTTCATTGAATTTATTAGGGGAAATTAGTTTATTGAATAGAATAATTGGTTGAATATGGATGGTTATATTATTTTGTCATCGCCTGCGGTGCCACAAATAGTAAAAGCGGACTTTAAACACTACCCAAAAAAAACTTTTATCTCCAACGAGTAAGATCAAACTTCCGAACGGTAAATATACAAGCAGATCTCAACTAGCGGAGTACGTTTAGACAATACTTCGTTGAATTTTGATGGAAAAATGAAACATTATAAAGTAAAATCAGAATTAAACGCGAAGGTCAAGTAGTTT
Source organism: Hymenopus coronatus (assembly GCA_030762935.1). Taxonomy (NCBI): domain Eukaryota; kingdom Metazoa; phylum Arthropoda; class Insecta; order Mantodea; family Hymenopodidae; genus Hymenopus; species Hymenopus coronatus. The sequence continues at coordinate 36,227,826 of CM060889.1, read as the reverse complement.
TGCTTTTGTTCTTTTTACACAATTAGGGGAAGACAAAATGGTGAAAATGTCGAAATAATACTTTATTTTTTGGTACATTTTTATAACAGAGTATATTAAAATATATTATTAATTTTTTTTGTCTCGAATTTAAGAGATTTAATTTAGTATTTCTGACATTTTCTGTTTAACTTGATATATAAATTAAAGCTGTAAAATTTCACTTTTATTTTTAAAAATAAGTCTCAGCTCTCATTTTGTATTCTGAACTTATTCATATCTGCTATACTCTCTACACTAAGTAGGGAACTTGTAGCTTATCACTTAGAGGTTTTAGTAGAGATCAATAAATATTTTATTTCACTAAACAAATATTTGTATATTTTACAGTAGTTGGTTATGAGGAACACACTTCAAAAACTTTCAGGCATCATTAAAACCAATCTCTAGCGACAAATCGCAGCTCTATGCTCCTGTTGTTTTTTTTTTAAGTTCTCCACACGTACTATGTAAATTATAGTGTATAGAGAAGGTATTATATTGCGTCCAAAATTCGGTACCAAGATGCCACCGGAAATGTATGCTTTGAGACTCCCTGAATAAAATAACTTTTATAGAAAAAGGTTGCTGTCATGTGAACAGCATAGCTCAAAAACAAAAAGTACCGTAAATACCAAACTTGATATTTAAGCTATCTCCCAAGGATTCGACATGAAGATTATCAAGAAAATCCCCCACTCCAACTACCGTTTACATGGAAAAAGTTTCGATTAAAATATCGCATATTAAAGGTATTCATGTGACAAATAAAATGTATATCTTGAATTTTCTGGGAATAGCCTCTTTATTCTTGATACATTTTACTGATAAACCATAAGATATAAACAAACTTACAACGCAAAATATGTAGATCTCTTTAAAACACAGAATTTATATAATTACGCTTTTTTTGCGTTTTTGTTTTTTGTTTTGTTTATTTTTGTCCTTTGTAGAGCTTAATGTTTCTGAAATATTCCTTACTATGTGTTTTAGATATAAAATACTTACACCTTTCTCATACCGGAATTTGCAACTCCTAGCCAAACAAACAAAGGAATTTCAATCACATAGCAACCAGCTTTTAAAATATTTGATTATGCTTTTGCCAATGACACTTCCTTATTATCCTTTTACTTACAAGGACGCAAGTAATAAGACCATGTTTGCTAAATTTATGTGGATTATCATGAAGTAGATAGAAGTATAAGCTTTTTAACAATCATTTGTAACAGAGATGAAGAGAAAGTCATGTGAATGGAACAAATCAGATTCTTTAATATATAGTCCTCGTTCCTCGGTATGGTTCAGTTGGATTACTTGGTTTGAGAAACAAATAATTAATAGTCTTTTTACTTTTCGATTGGGTATTTAATGTTGATTTCCTTTTCATTCGATTTACACTCATTCCGCATACTACTACCAAAACCTAAAGAGGAGAGGGAATGATTCTGATTAAATAATTTTCCCCTCCCCATCCGGCCTTCTGTGTTGAGTAGTCGGAATGCTTGCCACTCGACAGGGGAGTCTTTCCCCTGTTTGAAGTTAATAGTTTGATATGATCAGAAAACATTAATACTGACTTCATGCGCTATTAAAATCTATTTCAGTTCAACTGACATATCGTAAAAGTTTTCTTTGACTGCCCACTGAAATGATTTGTTCAGTTTGCTTAGTTTGGAATGTATTGACTTTAATTTTGGTCATGCTATCGTGCATGTTATGTTTCGGAGTGATTGGTCTCTAAATAATTGATGTTTACATCTTTTATCAATTTCGCGGAGATAGAAAAAGTTCGCATTTCAGCGAACCTATGACTTCAATGCATTACTTTATATATTTTAGTTATGAACTGTTCCGCAATGATATAAGACAATGTTATGCGAGTAATATTTGAGGATTTGATCATGTATAGTGCTCTTACATATGTTTTGGTTAACTACAGCTTAAGGAACGAGACATGTGAAATGATGGCTTTTGGATTGTTGTTAGAAGCTAAATTATAATCGTTATATTTTTTTTAAAATTTTTAAAAAGCCATTGCACACAGTGAAGCTATCTTCTTGTTCAAATCTGAACTTATATTGCCGACATATGCTCAACATATTGGTGTTGGTACTCCGGACGCGTTTCGACAACCTTCGTTGTCATCATCTTTTGCAGGTTCGCAGATGTCTGAGGTAGCTGGGTAGCTTCGACATCTATTATAGGTGTCGAACCGATAACAATGGCATCTGGTGGCAGAAGTTGGACTTCATTGACATCTGCCTTCAGGTGGCTGGCCTTCCAGACCTATGGATTATTCATGATTATTCCCGACGAATGCTGGGTAAGGTAATCCATCATTTCCTTTCTCCATCCCTTGTCATCTGTTTCACGGATGAAGGATCAAGCGGCGGGTTCAGCAGGTTGCGGCTGGGAAATGGTTTGAGCACTGGAGATTTATTCTTGGAGTCTTTGCGGACCCTTCAATCGGACCCGTCTTTGGTTACTTTCAGGCTAAGAACCTTTCGGAGGACCTCTGGAGGCTCGGAATTTGTGGCTTTGCCCGGGCGGTGTCAGAGTCGTTCGATCTGGAAACGCTAGAGACCCTGTTCATTCTTGCGCCCGCGCCATCCTATATGCTCGCCCTCCGGGTTTCCTCTCTCATCCCTCTATCCCTCGGTTGTGGAAGGCCAAAGCCCACATAGAGCCTGCGTCGGGACTCTGCCCCAGTGTCTGTGGATCCCTTTCGCGAATCACTTCATTCCATTCCATGACATCTTTTAAGATGTTGAATATTCCTTATCCAAAATTCATTACCTTACTCCTTGTCTCTAGAGCGCACAACTTTTGATGTGCACTGTATCTCATTAAAAGATTGGAAATCTGACCGCAATCTAAGGGAAATTATAATTTGCAATCATTCCGTCACATTGTGACTTTTTAACCTATTGTAGAATCAATTTTCTCCCCGAGGTTAATGGTTTGAAAAGGTGGGTGGTGTTCAAGTGGCTGGTCTAGAGCCACTTGGCTTAATATGAAGTATAAATCCAAGCGCGACGGCGAGGGTGAAGGGGCAGAACGTGCTTGGAATGACGTCAGTGATTAGCACCCACTTGCTGCATCACTGGAACTCAAAGTGACTGATTAAACAGAGTGCTTGGCACAGAGGGGTGGGAAACTAAGCTTGTAGTCTCTAGTACCCATTTAGCATAATCACGTATTGCCTCAAGAAATAGTAACCTCTATGGCTTAATACAAGCTTTTATTCTTCTACCAATTTACGAGCAGTATCTGCTTCAGTTTATCACACTACTGGGAGGTTCCTTTAAATCAATATGCAAAATACTCAGCTTCTTCTATCAATGTTTATATATGATCGCTCATTTGGCACACTTTATTCATTTCAATCACTTGATGTTTAAGGAACACTGGGATTGATTTTTGGCTAAAAATGACAATATTTTCTATTTTTAAATTATGTGAATAAATATTCTATAAACGCCTTGGTATTATTTTGACAAAATATTTTACATGATCCGCACTTTTTAAAATCCCAGCAACATGCTTAAATTACCAAGCAATACCTTTTATTCACAGTTCTTTCTAATTGCGGATTTTTTTCATAGTTTTGTGTCTTTACGCATGAATATTGTGTCTTGCGTTCAGTTTTACTCTCCAATTTGTATGCATAATTTCAAGTGTAGTAAGTATTTAAATATCTAAGTTCATATTTTATGGTTGCTTTATTCGTTGGATCAAAAACAAGAAACATTTTATCACTGTAAGCTTCATAAAACAAATTATTATTTCTTCAAAAATAATATTCCAACAAATCACTGTCTTACTGTGTCAAAATATTATAAAATTTCACTACCACACTTATCTGTTAAATTTGAATTCGCAAGGGGCTTTAGAAAGTTTGCATTGTTTCGCTAATTAAAATATTGAACTGTATTATATATGTATATAAATATAAACTATTTGAACTAGAGTGTTAGCTTTTTATAGTCATTTCTACTTTTCCTAGTATTAAATTTGTCTTAGACCACTCTCCTCCCATCTAGGCGACCCGGGTTCGTCCCAAGCGCCCGCATGTGTAATTTGTGGTGGACGAAGCGGCGTCTGGGCGGGTTTTCTCCGGGTCCTCCGGTTTCCCCTGCCACTTATTCAACCTATAATCCATTTTGCTTTCATTTCATATCATCCACTTCCTCACGCTCATGCCTGCTACGGGCCGAATAATCGTACAGGTTCATCATTTTGTGGTTTCGTGCCGTTGATTCCCCGACAGGCTTCTGATCCCTAGCATGTAAGTCCCAGGGGGGCGACCTAAAAACGGGGAGATTAACCGACTACGAAATAAAAAAACTTAATTTAAAGCATACAGGCTTAATTAAAACAACTTAGTAAATTCAGTCCTACTGCCCCTTAACTGCACTGAAATTTTGTTTTTCTGTATTTTATAGTAAATTTAGCTGAACATTTAATTCTACGTGCTCTTGTGAAGAAATTCGGACGTTTTGCATTTCAGTTCGACATCTCTTTTAATAACCGAGTTATTGCATTTTTAAGCAGTATTTTATTATGTTACGCTAAATCTTCAAAATAACACACACAGCGTAGCCTTTGTTTAAGGAAAATAACTGGCATCAAGGTAGCGAGTGCAACTCGTATTTAGAACGTCGCACTTTGGATCCCTGGCGACCGCCCACTCTAACCTAAGGGTTTTTCGAGGATTCCCCGGATCGCCAGGCGAATGCTGGGTGGTCTCTAATTTAACATGGCTTCTTTTCCATCATTTTACCTTGACTTCGTTCTCCCTCATCTTTCAGTTACATTTGCAGTTTCGTGTTGTATGGTAATGCAGGTAGATGGCGGGAATGTGTGATGACTAGGTGGCTGACAGGTCCACGGAACGCATGCACGCCATCTCGGCACGGGCCATCGGGCATGAATAGTGAGTTCGACGCGTCTCTGTTGGCCATCGTGCCTCCGGTCTGTGAACTTCTGTGAGTACTTCACCTCATCCCAACCTCCTGTGTTGTGTTAGCAACATTAGATCTGCATAGGTAAGAGTGTATGAGATGTCCTCCGTTATCTGTCATTTACCGCTAATCTCTTTTATCAGACTATACGGAGTTTCTCTTAAAGCAATATACATATTATTTGGCTATTCTGTGAATATATTTTCATATGATTCAACTTAAACTCGTCATTCATTTGGTGTTTAGGGACCTTTTAATTTTCAGTTTATCTCTATCTCTTTTGTTTCCGAGTTATTGGTTTTAAAGCTAAGGTTTGTTCTCCTATACCAAACGCTCAAGAAAATTAAATGCTGAAAAAGTCGATAGTGTTGCATTCACATGAATTTATTTGTACCGTTTTATTAGCGGGTGTACAAGCCACTCCTAAGAACGTTTTTGTTTCCATCTACTTCCCTTTGAGATACTCCTTTGCAGAAATAGCTACAGTATACCTACATTTCGTTATGGGTAAAAGAATAGCAACAGTCAAATATTTAACAATTAAAGGTTGTCCTTAAAATTCCATACTCTAACCATGCAACATGAGTAACAACTGCACATTGAAAGGACTTAAAAACAATGACAATCTATTGAATAATTCGACTTATTAGCAATTGGTGTCTCGGAAAGGGCTTACGGCACAGGAAGGTTATTTAAAATAAATTGTACGTTTTACACAGATCTGCATTTTATGTGTACTCAATCGTCTATCGCTTAAAACACCAGATATAAAAGAATACAAAATTCCTTAAAAATGAAGGGGACTTCACAGGTTATTTCCATAAAATGAAGAAAAAAAAAAGTGGTATTTTAATCAATATCGATTTAGCCATTTTTGAGAAAATCGAACTACTTTGTAAAGAATGGTTCGTCCTGGAGAATTTTTGTATAAAATCTTCGTGTTTTTTAATTAGACACTCTTCCGTTTTTTTGATTTATGCTACGCGCGCGCGCTCACACACATACACACACTCGCACCTTTTTCTAATTTTTTTTCTTAGACCGGAAAGCGTTTATTTCCGGTGAAATATCGGGATCGAAATTTTGTAGGTTTCGGTTTTAGTATGCAAATTATTACTGGTTGATTCTTAGCAATACGTACATTTAAAGAAGATTGTTTATTTATAACTTAAAAGGATATTAGATGACAGATACTCATAACCAAACACATATCTTAAACCTGATTCTGCTTACTGTTTTATTAATTATTAGAAGAACTGTTAGAAGTGTGGCTGAAACAAATGTTTCAATGAGTTGGTTTGGTTAACAATAGTTCTAGTATAATTTCATACTGCACAGATTCCATGGGAAGACAATATTTCCCCTACTTACCATAATTAGTAGAGAAATTAAAAAGCACTTCTTTCTATATGGCTATGTCATTTAGGTATCTGATAATATGTAGCGCTAAGAATTGTCTCATTTATTAATCTTAAGTTTTGAACTCCTATCATAGTATAAGTTCTATTTTTGTTTTTGTTTTTTTGTTTTAAGTTTTGCGTTCGTTTAAAAGGTTTCACAAAACAATCTGATTAAAGGGATACACGCACCACCTTTGAATCATGCAGTGCATCATTCCTGGTTTTGGCCACCTGCTGTCTCGTCTCATCTCATTCTTCCCTTCCGGGGACGACTCTTCAAGGGTCATAGGTACACTATCCTCACTGAATCGTTATCGAGTGCCCTTAGAAAACGTGCTAATCCAATTAACTATAGAATAAATACTATATTGCAACAAAATGTCTTTATTTCAAATTCTGGTGTTTACTATAAATGTTTTTATTTCAATTCTTAAGTGCAATTTATCTCTCGTCGCTTGGTTTCGTCGACTGTGACGGCTGTTCTCTCTAATTCAACAGCACTCGTGGAGCTCTCTCCCCAAACTGAGGGAGCACGCACGAGCAGTTGGCAGGCTAAGGGCAGCCCGATGGTTGATAACCATAAACCCATTCTTGCTAAAATTTAATCACGTACTTACGGGAATGAGGGGTTTGCAGGATGGCGGGTATAAATGAGGTTAGGGTGATTGTACAAGCCTGCTTGCTCCGCTTATATAACTCTCGATGACGTAACAAAACATTTCCAGCAGAATCATTATTACACGTGTACATTACATGCAGTTGTAATCATGTTATACCAAAATATAACAATGCAGGAATCTGATGTAAACCGCCAGCTCCGCCATGTTATTTTACCAAACCAGCAACAATAAGCTATACTCGATGGAAAGCAAGACGTTCACGCATGTGCAGCAATTCATTGCAAATATTGTGTATGCTCGTAGTTGTCACGTAGCTGTCACGTGCACTTGGCGCTTAGTAAAATATTATTTCCTAAATCACATAAATGAGGTTAATAAAGGCTTCAGACAGCCTCAAGCATCTGACCTCAGTGCGATTTCCATTGGCTTAACTACAACTACAACTAAGCAAAAAATGGATATTTAATGATTTCTTTGCAACATTCTAAATGTTACCTATTATTTCGAAGTGTGAACCAATCAGCTTTGAACTGACAAGAATTTAAAACAATAAAGGATAATGCACATTAAACTAGCAAGATTGCAGCCGCTGTATACACAAACAGCATAATATTAATCTCTGCTGCTTAACAATTATCGTCATTATGGCATAACAGAGAAAATCCATAAAACTGTCTGCAGCCTAGAAAAGGACCAATGGCAACAGCTGGGTGGAATTTTGAATTCCCCGCAACAATTTGGATGATGAACTAGCAAAAGAAGTGCAAAAATGGAGCAAGAATCCAATAGAAGACATACGAAGCAAAGGAGACACCTGGACCGCGATAAATCAACATTTAACAAATAAGGATTTGAAAATCTTTAACAAGCACATTAATTATTTGATTTTATATCAACGTTATCTGTTCGGTAATCGTTATAATAGTTTTATGAAAAATGTAAATTAAAGTATAGGTGATCTGTAATGTATTAAATAAGGAAAGGCCACCTATAAGTATTTATAGACTACTAAACTGGCTCATTTTGCAAATAAAATTGCAATACAATGTACGGACATTATGTAATGCGAGGGTTGGCTGATAAATTCCGGGCCTCACACAGATATGGCGCCAGAAGTCCAGTTAAACAATAGCAACGTATAGTTTAACTCTAGACTAGTTTGTATCCATAGTTACAGGTCAATAGCTTATTTAGTTTCCGAATAACAGCATTTTAAAGAAGACAAATTTAGAGTTTTCACGAAAATGGTGGATTTGGAAAAACGAGTAGTGATTAAATACTTTCATTTGAAAGGCTCAACGCCTAAAGAAATCAAGGAGGAAATGGACGGTACATTGAAAGACTCTGCCCCTTCACATTTAATGATTAACAGGTGGATCGCAGAGTTTAAAATGGGACGTACGAGCACTATTGATGAACTTCGCTCTGGATGTCCTGCAGAAGTGACAACTCCTGAGATCATTGAAAAAATTCATCGTTTACTACTGGAAGACCGCAGATTAAATTTTTTTGAGATAGCACATCAAAAGAGCGTGCAAGTAATATTTTAAGTAATGCTTTGGGCTTTCACAAGGTCTGTGCAAGATGGGTGCCGCGTTTGTTGACACCTGATCGAAAGTTGCAAGGAAAAACTGTTTCTGTTAAGAATGTGGAGCTCTACCGTAAAAATCCCAGTGAATTTTTGAGACAGCTTATTACCATGGATGAAACTTGGATACATCACTACACCCCAGAAAGTAAATCACAGTCAATATAGTGGATTGCGCTAGGTGAACCAACTCCAAAAAAGGCAAAGTCAATTTTCTCAGATAACAAGAGTATGGCGAGAGTTTTCTGGGATGCACATGGAATTATTTTTATTGATTACTTGGCGAGTGTTTGACAATGCTCCGGCCCATCGTTTAGTCATTGAAAAGGGAAAAATGTGCAAATTAAAGTTCGAATTGCTTGAACATCCAGCCTATTCGCCAGATAAAGCACCCAATGACTACCACCTGTTCCCAAACCTCAAACAATTTCTTGGAGGACAAAGCTTTCACAGTAACGAGGTCATTGATGCGGTAAACAGATATTTTGAGGACCTTGATAAATCGCACTACTGACATGGTTTAATTAAATTAGAACACTGATATGACAAATGTATTAGCCTATCTGGAGCTTATGTTAAGAAATAAAGCAAAAAAAAAAAAAAAAATTAAATTCTCTTTTCATTGAGAGGTCCAAGACTTACCAGCCGACCCTAGTATTATCATAAGAAAAGAAAACTGAGCAGTTATCTTATACTCATTATATATGTTGTGTATGTATTACGTGGAGTAATATAAAGGTGTATTTCTTGGAGTAGATTCGCATAGTATGGCTGAGTTTAGGAACGAAGGTTTCTATTTAGATTCAAATTTGGAGCATGTATAGGTAATTACGAGTTTTAACCCCCTTTATCGTGAACAATTGGTACAGATATATATGTATGTGAAAATCCTGTATACATTTCTGAACAGGTTTAATGGCAACAAGCAATGATGTAGTCTTTGCTATATAACTGCTGTACAAATGCCTTTTTGCCTAAATATGCCTTTTTTCTAAATGCTACGTATTATCTTCTTTTTTAACTTGCTCTGTCCTCGATTCTACCTTCTATTCTTCCCTCAAATTAATATCACTCATAAGAAGCAGTTTCTTAGTCATTATGATACCAATTTATTTAAACACGTTACTTTAATTCGCACATCAACTTACTTAAGCTAACTCTGAAACAATTGCGTTCATTTTTCTAAATATGTTTTATATTTAAATTATAGGAATATAATAAATGTTTTAATATAAAATAAATTTCCATTAACTGACTGAACATAACTGAAAAGCAGTTACAGAAAACTGAGTTTTAACTGTAATTGTGGGAGTTAATTAAATTCTCCCTTTCCACTCGTAAATACCCTGTTCTTAGCCATTATTTTGTTTGGTAATTTAACCAACACAGATAATGAGATATGTAGCTACGCCTGTATCAGCTAATAGTTGTGGTAGCTGCATCTCGCAATTGGTACCGCAGTAAACACATGGGGAGAACAAAATATTCCCCTATTTGGCAGCTCTTCATACCATATTTTACTGACAGAGCTTTCGAGTACATTCTGTGAATGCGAGCTTGAAAATTAAAAATATACTCCGCTTAGTTGTGCTTGTCTTTGTGAGAAAAATCTGATGTTCACATTCACATGACCTTCTCTATATCTCTGCAAAACAGTATTGTTAAAAAGCTTAGGCTTCTATTTACTTCATGCTAATTGAGAAAACACTAGCAGAAATAGTCTTATTACTTGCTTCCTTGTAAGTAGAAGGGACATAACGGAATACTATCGGTTCAAGTAATAGTCAAAAGCTGGTTGCTATGTGACTGAAGTTATTTGTTTGTATGAACAGTAGTTGACAAATCCCTGTATGAGAAAGGTACAAGTTTTTCAGCTGAAACCAAAAACAAGGGATATCTTAAAAACGATCAACTCCAGAAAAAAATGTATACAGCATAAATTGTGTGTTTTAATGTGCTCTCCATTTTCTCTCTGGTAAGTTTTTGTCCATCTCTTACGGTTTAGCGGTTATGCAATATTCCGTAAAAATCATCCAGAATAAAGTAGTCTTCAGAGGCTGTTCCCAGAAAATTCAAGAAATACATTTTATTTGTCACTTAAATATATTTCATATACGACATTTTAATAACAATCCTTATAGCCATTTTTGAGAAAACCAAAATTTTCGAAAAAAGTTCCATGTAAAGGGTAGTTTGTTTTGGGGGTATTTTTCTCAAAATCTTCATGTCGCATCCCTGGAAAATACTGAACTTAAATACCAAGTTTGGTATTTTACCGACTTTTCGTTTTTGAGTTATGTTCATAGTCGCACTGACACACGGACACACACGGACCTTTTTCCGAAAATGCTTTTTTTGGATACATGGGACCCTAAAACATATATTTCCGGTGAAATTTCGGTATCGCATTTTTGGTTGGAGTGCAATACCTTGTCTATACTCTATGTACATACTACGTATAGAGAAAGTAAAAACATGTTCACTTATATTAATTATTAAAGCCAGTGGTCACTAACTGTGAATTGGGAGTCAGAGAGGCGAAACAAAACTCGTATGACTGTTTAAATTCTAAGATTCCGAGAAGGATGGCTCATGTGGCTTCGTCTATAGTACACATTCAAGAGGGCGCGTATTCGATTCCCTTGGCCGGCCTACTTAATTAATGGTTTTGTTTCTGGGTTTCCCCGGGACCCAATGGTTGGGTATGTTCCTTTCATCCCCAAATTTCCTGTCCCTCTAAGCGTTTCTATGTCATTTCATTCATTCCTCATCCCGTTGCTTTCTTTCAGGGTCGGATCTGTCATCGATGGTGCTTAGCGCAGCGTGGCAGCGAAATAGGATGCTCATTATCCCTTTCCGTCTCTTAATATCGGTTGGTTGCAGGAATGAGGACCACCCACTGGTGGAGGCGTGGTTCTCTCTATGGAGGGAACACCGATAGGCCTGCCCGGCAGCCGGATGCTTCTATCTGACACCGAAGGAACCCTGTTATTGTTGTTCCGTCGCTGCTTATTCCGGCCACAGGTGTTTCCACTCACCTCACCTCTCCTCGTGGGGTGTAGGTACAATAACTGGCATACGGTTTGGTATCGTGTCTTATTCCTGGTACTTCATATTTAGACATTTATAAAATTCAAAATGAACTGAAAATAGCAATAAATAGTAATTAGGCGTGTGTGTATGTGTGTGTATGTGTGTGTAAAAATGGAAATGGACGCTCTTTAACTGCTAGGTTCTCAGCGTCCCATTCTACATTGGGCGTGAAAGACCGCTTAATTTTGCTCAGGGGCCTCTCTATCAGGCTTGAGGTTCTTTTACGCGCCGTAAATCTACAACACGGGACGAACGAGTTTACTTCCCTTTTACACCCGTAAAAATCCATCGTCCTCCGCCGGGTTTGAACCCACGACCTTGGGTATATGAAGTTAGCATGGTAACCATTACACCACGGAGAGTGACATGTGTGCGTGTGTGTGTGTATGTGTGTGTGTTTCAAAACGACACCAAACGAAAGTGTGGACTTGCTGGTCATACGTACGTGATACATGAATATAATTTTCAGCTCTAAATTCGGCACACACTGCCATAAATTCACCATGGATTAGGCAGTTCTAAATAACCAGATGACAGGTGCCTGATCCACACCAAGAGAGATGCCGGTTGGTAGCGAAGATCCCAGTCGCGTGGTGTAGGGGTGGTTTGATAGACACGTCGGCGCGGCACTGGTCACCTTAGTAATGGAAAACGTAGCATGTAGATTTTGTTATGCGTTTCGTATAATACTTTCTGAGATTGTTTACGTGGCGTTTGACAACCGTTATTCCTTCTCCTCCTAATCACAAATGTGTGCGATTTTAAACACACATAAAACTTTAAATAGAAGAGTTTGAACGTTGCGACATCTAGTTTTGGACAAGTCAAAGTGTAAGCTAATCGACTGCTATCTTCGTTTGATGTCGTTTTTAAACAGCCTGTGTGTGTTTGTGACACTCACACATATTTGAATTGCAGGTACCTTGTTAACATTGTAAACCGCCAACGACGAATACATTTCCTATTCCACAATTGTTTCAGACATTCCTTGAAACCTGTGCGTCTTCTTTCTTCCTAGTAGTGTCCATTTCATTACTTTCTTAGACAAACTTTCATCCACCATTCTTTTAGTATGCCCCTTCCATGATTCTGATTTTGTCTCTCTTAGATATGCCAGTGTCTTAGGAACTTTTCTTTTTATATCAGATATTCTAATTATTGTTCCAAGAGAGCTTGAGTTTCTTTTAACATATATTTACCCCATAAATACCATTCATGGCAGATATAGAAAACTTTAGGCAGTTTATTTTATTTGTTTATTTTCTTGTTTTCCAGTTTGGCATTTATGCTCCTCTCCAAAACTTTATTAGTGTCTCCTATGGTTATCTTAAAATATTTAATAACCAATCTATAATTTAAATGTCATACAATTATATCCTTGCATATTGCTCAAAACTAATGCTGGATATAGTATTTTCTTAGATAATGCCGTATCAAAATGGTTTACACAACTCTATTAACATTACATACACTACCTTCCCATGACTCAATGCATTTATTTATATATTATGCTCCACAATCTCAGTCTATCACATTAATCAAATTTCAAGAAGAAATAGGTGTTTATATGTGAACAGTTTAACTCAAGAACGAAAAAACAGCTACATATCAATCTTGGTTTGTAGAATTCTGGTACCTTTGTTTTGTGTATTCGTGGTCTTTGTGTAATTCTGTTTTTCGCCGTGTGAGGTGACTGTCGCTCGGAGATTTGCTGGGCTCTCGCATAGACCAAATGGGAGTAGTCTTTTTTATTTTTATTTCCTCTACACATACTACGTACATAGTATTGCATTCCACCCAACAATTCGATGCGAAAAACGATAATTCGGTAAAATAGCGTACTTGGTATTTATGTTTAGTATCTTCCAGGGATGCGACACGAAGATTTTGAGAAAAATCCCGCTCACCTCAAATTACACTATACATAGAAAAAAATTTGGAAAATGTTTATATTCTCAAAAATGGCTCTAACGATTTTAATTAAAAATGCGTATATTCAAGACATTTATATGGCAAATAAAATGTACATCTTGAATTTTCTGGGAATAGCCTCTTTATTTGGAATGAATGTTGCGTAAGTGGTAAACCGTTAAGGGATGGACAAAAACTTAATACGCGAAAAACGTAGATCACGTTCAAACACACAATTCATATCATATACGTTTTTTTCTTCTTTTTTTTTAATTGACCCTTTCTGAGATATACCTTATTATTTGTTTCAGATCTAAAATACTTAAACTTTTCTCACACGGAAAGTTGTCAACTCCTGGCACTGTATAGAAACGCATTTCAACCACATGACAACCGGCTTTTAAAAGATTTGACTATCGTTTCAGCCTAGTGTATTCCCTTATTTTCCGTAAACTTAAAAGGAAGCAAGTAATTATGACAATTTCTGTCAATGTTTATATCGATTATCTTAAAGTATATAGAAGAATATGCTTTTTAACAATAAGTTGTTACAGCGATGTAGAAATCCATGTGAATGGAACACATCTGAACACAATTTATAAAAATCTGATGTGTACCATTCACATGCCTTTCTCTATATCTCTGCAACAAATGATTCTTAAAAAGCTTATATTTCTGTTTACTTCATGCTAATCAGAAAACATTAGCAGAAATAGTATTATTACTTGCTTCCTTGTAAGTAGAAGTGAAACAAGGGGGTACCATAGGCTAAAGTGATAATCAAAAGCTAGTTGCTATGTCAATGAAGTTCCTTTGTTTGTATGGAAAGCAGTTGACAAATTATGAAGAAACCAAAATAGAAACCAAAAACAAGGAATGTCTCAAAGACGATGAACTCCACGAAAAAATATATATGTATATAACATAAACTGTGTGTTTCAACGTGCTCTACATTTTTCGTGTGGTAAGTTTTTGTCCATCTCTTACGGTATGGCAGTTATTCAAATTCCGTAAAATTCATCCAGAATAAAGTACTCTTCAAAGGCTATTCCCAGAAAATTCAAGATATACATTTTATTGTCGGGTAAATATCTTTAATATACGAAATTTTAATCAAAATCGTTAGAGCCATTTCTGAGAAAATCAAAATGTTCGAAAATATTTCCATGTAAAGGGTAGTTGGGGGTGGGGAGATTTTTTTCAAAATCTTCGTGTCGCATCCCTGGAAGATACTAAACTTAAATATCAAATTTGGTATTTTACCGACATTTTGTTTTGAGTTATCCTGTTCACAGACCCACGTACACACTCACACATACACACACGGACCTTTTTCCGAAAGTGCTTTTTTTTAGACAAAGGGGACCTTCGGTATCGAATTTTTGGGTGGAGTGCAATGCCTTCACAATCCACTATGTACCTAGTACGTATAGAGAAACCAAACATTTAAATGCTATAATCTCCGTTTACAAGTGGGTCAGAATGAATAACAGAATTGTACCTGTAGAGCTGAGACCTCTATTTGTGCGGGGTTGTTCGATATGACACATGCGCGAAGCTAGCTTCCATAAGTGTTGTTTTCGTTTCATTCTTTTTGCGCTCTTTGCGCTAATGTTTACTTACTTTGACTTTCTCAAAAATGGCTCTAATGATTTTGATTAAAATATCGTATATTAAAGGTATTTACCTGATAAATAAAATGTATATCTTAAATTTTCTGGGAATAGCCTCTGAAGAGTACTTTATTCTGGATGAATTTTACGGAACTTTGAATAACTGCTAAACCGTAAGAGATGGACAAAAACTGTAGAGCACGTTAAAACTCACAATTTATGTTATATACATTTTTATGGAGTCCATCGTTTTTGAAACATTCCTTGTTTTTTGTTTCTGCTATGTAAAACTTATACCTTTCTCATACAGGAATTTGTCAACTGCTGTCCATACAAACAAAGAAACTTCAGTGACGTAGTAACCAGCTTTTGACTATCACTGTAACCTATGGTACTCCCTTATTTCGCTTCTACTTACAAGGAAGCAAGTAATACGACTATTTCTGCTAATTTTTCTTGATTAGCTTGAAGTAAATAGAAACATAAGCTTTTTAACAAAACTTTGTTGTGGAGATCTAGAGAAAGTCATGTGAATGGAACACATCAGATTTTTCGGTATATGCCTTTGGTTCTTTAGTGAGGAAAATAGCTATCAGAATAAGGTTCCAAACTAGAACTTTGTAAAACAGTAGGATAGAATCGAATTGAACATATTTGTTGAGGTGAACAGGCACACAGCTGACACAGATAGCGATTAAGGCTTCGCGGGAACCATAGCAGTTACTGGGTTTCAATCGATAGCTCCCACAATTTCAGTGAGATGTTACTTTGATGTTGGTGCAAACAGCCATAATGATTTATGTCCACATCATAGTGCAATAAGTTAATGGATTGTATACAATACAGTGTGTTAGCGTTTGAGCAGAGATGTGGGGCACAGAAAATATATCACGAGTTCTGTCGACCTCTACTTTCCGTTTTGCTATTAATGCCCGAAGCAAGGGAACAATGAAAGCTTTAATTTATGAAAGCTAATGTTCAAGTGCTTCTTGCAATATTGAACAAAGCAGCGGTATTATCATAGGAACGACATAGCGGCAATTTCCAGAGATACGTTTAGCTCACGGCATGTTTGATAATGCAGTCCGTTACATTGTTACCAACTGATCGGCCATTTAAATATTGACGCACTTCCGAGCTGAAACACAAGTCAACTAAGAATGTACCTGAATCACTTTATGAAGATTCCTATATATACATCTGAGTAGATATATACTGTGAATTAACTTATTGGAAAAAAATAAAATATTTTCAATATTATTAAACAATTGGCTTAATATGAAGAACTTTATAAATCGTGTGACAGTTACTATTTACTTTCTGTCACGCACATATAAGGTAGAGAGATACGAAAATGAATTCTGAGGCCCCCGAGAAATAAAAATCCATTCACATGACTTTATCTGTATCGCTGTAACAAATTATTGTTAAAAGCATATTCTGCTACCTATTTTATTATAATCGACATAAACATTAGCAGAAATTGTCTTAATTACTTGCCTCCTTGCAAGTAGAAGAAAAGTAAGGGGATACACTAGACTAAAATTTTAGTAAAATGTTTATAAAAGCTGGTTGCCATTTGGTTGCAATTCGTTTCTATGCAGGCCAGGAGTTTACACCTTTCCGGATAGGAAAAGTATTTTAAATCTCAAACAAATAACAAGGAATATCTCAGAAATGGTCAATGGTGTTATTTATGGATGCTGTTTAAATACTGTGGTTCTCAGCGTCCCATTCTAAATTGGGCGAGAAAGACCGCCTAATTTTGCTCAGAGGTCACTCTATCAGGCTTGAGGTTCCTTTATGTGCCGTAATTCTACGACACGGGACCAACGACTTTACTTCCCTTCCAAAGGAAGCCATGCTAAGGATTTTTACACCCGAAAAGATGCATCGCCCTCCGCAGTGTTTGAACCTGCGATCTTGGGTATAAGAAGTTAGCATGCAAACCATTACACCGCGGAGGGCAACGAAATTGTCAATTCCACGAAAAAACGTATTTGCCATAAATTGTGTGTTTTAACATGATCTATATTTTAGTTCATCTCCTATGGTTTACCAGTTACACAAAATTCAGCAAAACTCATTCAGAATAATGTCTTTAGAGGCTATTCCCAGAAAGTTCAAAATATACATTTTATTTGCCATATAAGGTCTTTATAAGGTATTTTAACCATAATCGTTACATCCATTTTTGAGAAGCTCTAAATTTTTGGAACTTTTTCCATGTAAGGGTAGTTTGGGGTGGGAGGATTTTTCTCAAAATGTTTGTGTCGCATCCCTGGAGCATACTAAACTTAAATACTCTGTTTAGTATTTTACCGATTTTCGTTTTTGATTTATCATGTTCAGAGTCACACTAACCTTTTTCTAAAAATGCATTTTTTGGTTACGTGCGACCCTAAAACGTATATTTCTGGTGAAATCTCGGTATCGAATTTTTGGGTGGAATGCAATAACTTCTCTATACTCTATGTACATAGTACGTGTAGAGAAGTAAAAAAGAATAAACAGAGGTTCATGTGTGTGTGTGTGTGTGTGTGTGTACTCGCGCGCATTCTGTGAAATAATAACTCAAAACGAAAATTCAGATAAATACCAAACTTGTTAAGTAAAGTACTTCCAAAAATATGAAATATATGTTTTCAAGAAATTCTCCCCAAACCATCTACCCTTTACACGAGAAATTTGCGAATAATATTCTGAAGAAAAGACTCTTACGTGCTCATTTAATACCATATATTGATATTTATATGACAAAATGTATATATTTGATTCTCTGGGAAGGGCCTGGAAAGTCGTTTTCATTCAGAAGAAACTTTGCATAATGGTGTATAACTGGTAAACGTTAAACAACAGACAAAAGTATTACAAAACATTAGATCTCTTTAAACCACACGATAATTTACTTCAAATATCTTCTTATGAGAACCACTTCCCATATATCGGTTATTATTTGAAAATTGTTGAATGTTATTTTAAACCCCTGCTGTTTTGGGCAATTTGATTGAAAGATTAATTATTTTAAGTACAGCATATAACGTTCAAATTTTAAAAATATAATTTATTCCATTCACATTACTTTTTGTACATCTCTGTAATAAACTATTGTTAAAATGTTTAATCCTCTATCTACTGTATGATAATCGAGATAAACATTACCATATATTGTCTTAATTACTTGCTTCCTTGTAAGTAGAAAAGAAATAACACGATACAGTATGTACACGAAGGCCGCGTGGTTGAAAACCGTTTCTATATAGGGCAAGGAGTTTACAACTTGTCATGTGAGAAAAGTTAAAGTATTTTAAAGCTAAAATAAATAACAAGAAATATCTCAGAAATGGTCAAATTCACGAAAAAACGTATGTCATATAAATTGTGTGTTTTGACGTGATCTACATTTTCTGTGTGGTAAGTTTTTGTCCTCTTACGGGTTTACCAGTTATGCAAAATTCAGCAAAATTCGTGCAGAATGAAGAGGTCTTTGGACGCGATTCCCAGAAAATTCAAGATTTTAATTGCAATATAAATACCTTTAATATACTGAATTTTAATCAAAATCTTTAGAGCCATTTTTGATTAAATCATGATTTTCGAAATGTTTTCCCTGAAAAGGTAGTTTGGGGTGGGAGGATTTTTCTCAAAATCTTCGTGTCGCATACCTGGAAGATACTCAACTTAAATACCAAGTTTTGGTATTTTACTGACTTTTCATTTTTGAGTTATCGTGTTCATAGACACACGGACACACACAAACACACACGCGCACGGATCTATTTCTGAAAAGACTTTTTTATGGATACACTAAAACGTCTATTTCCCGAAAAAAATGTCAGTTTCGAATTTTTGGGTGGAATGCGATATCTTCTCTATACTCTATGCATATAGTACGTGTGAGGAAAGCAAAAGTTTGATTGCAGCTATTCCTTCTGCATTGTCTATAGTGATATTTGTAATATAGCTATTTAATATCGGTTAAAATGTAGCAGATAAAAGAAAATTGATGTGTTACATTCAAAGGAGTTTAAGTACGCAACAAACTATCATTACAAAGGCTTATTCTTCTATAACGCTTATCAGATATAGTTTTAATACATATTTTCTTGTAGGTACAAGTAAAATAAGCGAATATACTGAGCTAAAGCGATAGTCAAATGTTTTAAGACCTGGTCCCGATGTGAATAGTTCCATCATTTTATTCTCTTTGTATGGCTAGAAGTAAAATTAAAAGCGATTATTTAAACCTCCTGAATATCAAATAATCTTACGATTTTGTATTTACGTTACTTTCTCTACACTAATCCTGAAAATGTCGTCCCATCCTTGGAAGTGCTGAACTTCAGAAAATTTTGTTTTAATTATACTACTCGTAAAAGTTAACTGCTAGTTTAATTTTGCAAAAATGTTATTCTTATTCGGGATCTCAAAACAAATTTTCCGTGAAATCTTGACATTGAAATGTTGATTAGAAAACAGTCAAGTAGAAGAAGGTGCCTGGTACAGAAAACTAAAAACAAACAAATTAGCAATTCTCCGTATTTTTTTCCGCGTTGTCTCATTTACAACTACAATTCTTTAGTTATTTTGTAGGTACGTACACAAAACTGTCATTAGTTCAGGGAAGATTTCTCCTGCTAATGAAGTACTTAACCTTGGTAAACATTCCCCCAGAAATACATTGGCAAACATGTCATTCCTTTGTTTTCAGTCATCACATGGCTCATACCATAGATGTCTGCAGATTGAGTCCAGCCTCAAGCTTGTAAATTTTTATGTTTGCACGCATGCATCATGCATTTTTTTCTTCTGTTAAGTTAACCGTATGTCTTCATTGTGAATGGGACCTTAAATTAACATGCATTTAAAGTTGTAGTAAAATCTCAACAGTTTAATTTATGACGTTTATTTAATCCACAGTATATATAATAATCAGAGCTAGGAAGTTGTTAGCAATTCCCTTATGCAGAGTAAGAGCGACCAGATTTGGCAATACCATGCGACACTACTTGTGTGGGCAAAGGTCAACGTAGAGCGCAACCCATTACTGCAAAACCTCTATCACTGCATAACACAGAAACACGTCAGTAGGAAAGAAGGCGTTCGAATAAAATCTTTGTTCTGTTTAAATGTGAGAAAAATTATTTTATAACCATAGTAAGTTTTCTAGTAGAGTCCTTATTCGTATGGCAGTTCTAGTATACAAACTTCCAAACGTCTAGTAACAGAAAAGCTTCACAGAAAAATATTATTGATTGCAAAGTTGTTCAAAAAGTTAACAATAACACAATAACAGTTCAGAGCTATGAGGCTGACTGAATCTCTGCGGCATGTAGAAGAACTGTCAAGCCGGATCTACTAATCCACGAGCATCCTACCACAAATAAAGATGAAAATAGAAAGGGTAATTGAAAGGAATGCAGAGTTCAATGTGATGTATGCTGCTCTTTTAAATCCCAACAAATGTTATTTGCTTGGTTTTACTGAACGAAACTGATAAAATATTTCAAATATGTCCCGATCACATTAGGTTTTTATTTGAAAGGTTCCAGAAGTATATGGTTTTAAGTAATACGGTTGCAGATGAGCAAAGATTTAGCTTCGTTCCTGCTTTGCATTTAATTTAATAAATTTAATAAATTAATTGTATTATTTGGTTATCATTTTAACCAGCAAATATTACAATCCGTATTATAATTGCTTGAGCGTTTTCATAAGTACACATGTGAGGAAAGAAATCAGTAACTCGGCCTGTATATATGTAACAATCTGTATATGACACATAATAATCTAAATAGGTGTGCATTTACGTGTGTCTCATAAGTAATTTTTGTACTCTGAAAAAAGTATTGTTTTCTTGGTAACAGGTTTTTTTAACTCTCCCCCGTGCGTTCTTATCTATGACTTGTTTTGATGTGGCGAGACGGTCGGTCGCAACCTATATGACGGGACGGCGAACGGTACAAACTTCCTAGCTCTGATAATAATATGTCTTGTCGAAATGCATAACACGTATTACACACAGCAGTGTTAGTTTGCCTGTCTCAAAAATCTAGCTTGCACGGTTTATTAAATAATACTTTTTATTGCCCAAACCATGTTCGTTATAAGTTTCTAAATCAATACATGATTTAAACCATTAAAATAAAAAAACAAAGTTTTAAGGAAAATTAATTTATCCATAGATCAACCGTATCAGATGCTATATTAACCGCTAATTACTGTGTAGATTATTATTATTATTATTATTATTACTATTTGCACTCTCAAAATGCTTGCTTTTTCACAAATGTATAATTTATTACATAGAAATAGAGCTCTATTTCTTAAATGTATATTTTCATTTTCTTTAACAAAGCTTTAATAGGCAGTTCAGAAAGAAATTGAAGTAGATTAGCAAAATCTAGTGGAATATTTTTAATATTGAAAATGTGTGGACAAATGCTAGAATACAAGGTTTAATTTTGGCACTGCAATTAATAAGCATACACCTGTCCAGTTATCTTCAGTTAACTGCTAGTTTAAATGAGCCAAGTAGAAAGAACTACACTATTTCTTAAATTTTAGAATTCTCGATAGTTTATTATGGAGACGAGTAATTTTTCAATTTTTCACATTTTCTGTTCCAATTTCATTAGAAGTATTACCTTAAAAAATTCAATATTCACAAAATCTATCATCATAGTTATTATAATAGCAATACAGCACGAGAAGTGGGTGACAAATTCACAATAATCAACATAACCCATATGGGGATTTGCAGAATGTAATACTTTTATTGGAGTAAGAACTCAGGTTTATGAAATGGAGACATTTGTCTGAAGAACCCTTACAAGATAGAAGTTGGAATATATATACTCTTATTATTTGGAATATTAAAAGCCTACACGTTATCCACCAAACGGTTTTAGAGTGGGACGAGAGTAGTCTTTGCAGAATGAAATGCTTCATGAGTGAATTTTATATTATAGTAAACGTTTTCATATAAACATGGGAATAGTATTTGTATATTTATAATATGCATTTATAATTTGAGTTCGTTTTTATAATTATAATATTATTAACCCACAGGTATATTTACAATATTTGTATGCAAACTACTTGTGGATTATAGATACAGTGGTTAATCTATGTTGTACCAATTTAGAAATCTTTCACAATGATCATTTTCAATGGAATGGACAGTAATATGTATTTTGAGAGATTTTCAGGTTAAGTTCATACTATATTTTGTTAAGCAGTCTTTATACTAAGGAAAACTTCTCTCAACATTTATAACAATAGTTTCCTTCCAAACTCTCTTATAAATGCCGCACCTTCAAAGTTGCATCAGTAGTTTGAGATACAGTAAAAAAAAAAAAAAAAAAAAGTAGGAAGAGCTACTAACTCAAGTTACCTCATTAGCGGACAGTGAGTTTACCGACGCACTCCGCCCCTGTTTCTGACGTCATCAATTACCGCAGCGCCATTAATTTGCATAAAGATACCCCTTTGTTCTCTCTACTAATAAATGATTACTCCACTATTATTATACTCTCCACATTTGATGCACAAGCTGATCACTTTTTTCTGATTTGCTTTATAATGACATTGTTCTTTGGTTCCTGCAAAACAGAAAAGTATAATTCTACCTTTCCACCTTTATGGTACCTAGACAGCTTGTAATGCATGCTTAATGACTTTTATATTTTTATTAATGAAGTTGTTTTAATGTTTTAAGTTTTGGGGACCATGTTGTAGAGGATATAATTTGAATAAATGTGCTCCATGTAGAGGAAGGACTATTAAGAGCGGCGTGATAATTAGCTGAGCTGTAATCACCGCGTTCCCTTGCTCAGTTTTTCTACCTCGTTGCACTTGAAAGGAGATTCTTTGGGTGGAGCTTGTGGCTCCTACATCCTACTGAAATTCATGTTCTTGCTTGAGTACTGTTCTCGCGATAATACAGTTTATTTCAGCGGCGACGAAGTAGTGCATAAAGAGCTAGTACAAATACGCAACCAGATGAACAAATTATAAGTATAAAGTATTAAACAAAGAAATCTTTATTCAATTTCACTCTAAGCAAAATATAACGGCAAAGGTTGTACAAAATAATCGAAATTATGTGCTAAAGTTTCTTGAAAGTTTACGGGAGATATCTTGTCTAATTTGGAACTTTTTTGGCAAATATTTATGTTTATAATACAATTATTGGCTGTTTTCCAAGTATTCTTTTTGTGATCCTTATTTATATTTTTTCTACTACGTAAACTGAATAATGTTTCTTTGGTCATTTTTATGTACTTTGAGTAAATTAAAAAAAAACAATTTTATAAAAAGATGTGTGTTTGGGATTGTCTGCGAACAACGTAACTCAAACATTCTGTTAAATACCGTTTTTGATAGTTAAATTCAGACAACAACACAAAGATTTTAGAGAAAAACCTTCAACTCTGTCCGTTTAACTTTTGACCAAAAGTAAATCTGGAAAGGTCAAAAAAGTACAAATAACAAATCTCACAGTAACAGCGTCATAACTTCGCTAGCTCACGTTTGTCGATGTCTTGTTATCGTTGCTGAATGTTGATTTCACAGGTTATGCGGATTTGCACTTCAACGATTCCTAGTGTGCTACCAGACGTGACTTCCTCCATCGCATTGACGATTCCACTTCTTCTTCTGCGCTGAGAAATTGTCCTGTATATCATTAGTGTTGACAAGGACTGTCTTTATTTGAAGGCTCAGTGACCTAGCCCTTTTTGTGTAGGATAACATTTATATATGTATCTGTAAAATCAGTTACTCCAGTTACAAAAGCTTGAAAATCTAACAGGAAGGCTTGTTAGCACTGAAAGAAAGGGAAGTCGCCTGACTTTCACTCTAAATGATTGCCTGAGCTGAAACCGGATATACATTTATCCCCCAATTCCTGTTAGATGTGCTCATGCAGGCACATTTGGAGATTTGATTCCATTTTAGTTCATATATTTTTACTTTCCCTACTTAGTACATACTAAACGTAATTTAGAGTCTTCTTAATCAAAATAAAAGTTAGAAACACTCCGCGTGTATGAGAGTTCTGCACGAAAACACAAAAACCAAAAGTCGGTAAAATAACAAACTTGGTATTTAAGTTTACCTTCCAGGAATATGACACGAGGATTTTTACCCTCTACATGGTAAAATTTCGAAAATGTTTTCTCAAAAATAGCTACAACGATTGTGATTAAAATATTGCATATTAAAGACATTTAAATGAAAAATAAAATGTAAATTTGGAATCTTCTGGGAAGAGCCTCTAAGACGTGTTTATTTTATATGAATTTTGTTGGATTTTTTATAACTGGTAAACTGTAACAGATAGATAAAAACATATGCACAAAACATGTAGATCTTGTTAGAATACACAGTTTATACCAGTACATTTTTTCGTTGAATTCACCATTTCCGAGACATTTCAAATATTTAATTTTTCTCATACGGAAATTTTTGAACTCCTGCCATGCAATGAAATGGATTTCGATCACATAGCAATCAGCTTTTAAAATATTTGTCTATCGCTTTAACCTACTGTATTTTCTTATTCCCCTTCTTCTTACAAAGAACTAAGCAATAAAATGTTTATCTCGATTAGCATGAAGTAGATAGAAGAATAGACTTTTAACAATAAATGTACACAGATGTAGAGAAAGTAATATGAAAGGAACACATCAAGTCTTTAAACTTAAGGCAATACATCGGTAAAAATTGACTGAAAAGGTTTGAAAAAAAGAAACATAATTTATAGTATAATATGAATTCTAAACTTAATTCTAACACATAGCTGTGTTAACACCTGAGAACAATGCTACGTCGATCCGACTCCCATTTTTGAAGCCGTTACTGGCCTGCAGGGGTAAGCGTTGCATCAACAACCTCATTGTCCAATGGCGTTCCGCTTGTAACCAATGGTAGAATACCTGTTATAACAGACAGTTTTAGAACTACACCACGAGGAGTAGTAAAACCGCATTTATTCAAAGACGCATTTAGCGTTCATCCCATCACGTTACTCTTGTAACCAATGGTAGCGTTCTGCTATGCAGGGAGAGATTTTCGTTTCAAACTTTACGTGGAGTAGATGTAGTGACTGCCTGTGTGTATTCGCTACTTGCTGTCTCTGTACTCAACTCAACTATCATCAAACGACACCGAACGTTATCGTAGGTAATGTACAAACTGTAAAAATGCCCATGCGCATGTTTATTATTAGATGCGTTAAACTTGAAACCATTTTTCATAAATTGTGTTTTCATACTCAAAAAACTCAATAAGCTGCTATATTTTACAAAATTCTTTAAAGATGTTTCAAAGGTACATTAAAGAAACCACAGCATGTATAGTTTATCAAAATTTTGACATATGGTATTAAACTAAAGAAAGACATAATACACAGCTGTATCTATCTTTCCCACTATGTGGCGCTCAAATGTGGTTTTAACACGTAGAGAAATAAAAATATTATAAAAATGGCAAAGGAAAATGGGGGGGGGGGGGAAATTCTACGAGTCTTCAGGATAGAGTCCGCAAGAAAGACCTGAAGAAGATAACGCATCTAATACCTTATATCATAAGCCACTCCCTCAAATTGATCTTGGGGATGCATCAGATACTCTTAAACCAGATAATCTGCCATTACTAAGTCTCTCTTTAAGCAAGTATTTTGTTAAATCCTTGAAATTACGGACAGCATTAAACATTTCATTTCAATTCATATTTATAGAAAACAAAACCGGGCTTGTAGGCCGTGGTCCACTGGGCTTCTCTCCCTTCGTTCCCCAGACGTTTCGCCTGCGTCTGCGGCAGGCATCATCAGTGGCGTGTACATCTCCGTGGTCTCTCAGTAGTCGCTATATCTCTACCTTCAGTACTTCAGCTTGTCTTCATGGCTGGATGTTCAATCAGACTTTCCTCCTCTGGCTCTTATAATAACAAAATGTATATCTGAAAGGTTCTACGATTAGTGTGCACTTATTACAATATGAAGGTAATTCGTGTGTTAAGTTTGATGAAATATTTTACAAACAATAACAATGAAGTTTGATACCATACCATTTTACTTTCTCTACCGCGTACCTTATAGGTAGAGAAACTACTGCATTCCACCTGAAAATTAGATAAGATTTCCCGAAAGAATACGTTTTAATGTTTTTGAATAAAAATAAAATTTCAAAAAGGTCCATGTGGTATCCGTATATATCATAAATATCTAACTTGACATTTAAGTTCAGCATCTCACTAGGATATGAAGGTTTTCAGGAAAATACTCTCGCTCCATACTAACCTTTCCATGAAACATTTTTTCGAAATCTTTGAGTTTCTCGAAAATGGCTGATGATTTTGATTAAAATTCTACACATTTAAGATATTTGTGACTAACAGACAAAATAGCAGAATATTGGAAAAAACTGGTACAGCCATGTCTGTAGAATAGAGTATGACAGGATTCCCCCAAAAGCACTAAATTATAAATAAAAAGGGCCGCGAAATCCGGGAAGACCTGTTAGAAGTTGGATGGAGTAACTGTAGTTTGGAGTTAGAACAGGTGGGCAGTGATTTAATCCCAGCTTGTAATTTGATGAAGAGTATTCTCTACCAGAAATGTTACTAAATTTGAAGATTTTATAAATCCAATTCATGTCAAATGAACAAAGTCGAGGCTGGATTTGCACTTAAAATGAATATTCGTAAGAAATAATAGTAATTTATGGTATGATAAACATGGTATCATTGATATATTTAAAGAATTATCAGTTTCAAAATACACGCAATTAAAACTAAAATTTCTTGCAGATAACATTTAGGTTATGTTTTTAAATAAAATTCTCGTTTAGCTGACTAACATCTGTTGGCATAACTTAGCATAGCTGTGTAGGTGATTATTCAGATGTTAATGAATAATTGCAAATGTAAAGAATATCATTAATAATCTGAGGTGTTCCATTCACATAACTTTCTCTATATCTCCGTAACAAACTGGTCTTAAAAACTTATTAGTCTATGCTATCGAGATATATTAGCATAAATTATTGTCTTATCCCTTACTCCCTTAGGCTAAAGCGATAACCAAATCTTTTAAAAGCGGGTTGCTACGTGATTGAAATTTGCGTGTTTAGCAGTTAAAAAATTCTATTGAGAAAAGCATAAATATTTTAAAAGTTAAAGAAATAAAAGAAAGTATCTTTAAAATAGCTAACCCCACACACTCACAAAACCTATATGCCATGAAGTGTGATCTACATTCTTTGTGTAGTAAGTTATTGTCTATCTGTCAGGGTTTACCAGTTACGCAAAATTCAGAGTAAAGGGAACTTTAGAGGCCTTTCAAGTTACACTTTATTTGTTTTATGTCTTTAGTATACGCTCTTTTAATAAAAACTGTTATAGCCAATTTGAGAGAATCAGAATGTTCGAAATTTTTTCCATGTAAAAGGTAGTTCAGGTTTAGGATTTGCTTAAAAATCTTTGTGTCACATTCTTGGAAGATGCTTGTTAAACATAGTTTGGTGATTACATGACTTTTCGTTTTTACTTTCTCTAGCCCCATATGTACAATGTACGTAGGGAAAGAGAAGTATTGCATTCCACCCAAAAATTCGATACCGAGATTTCACCGGAAATGTTTTAGGACCTCTTGTATCCAAAAAAATCATTTTCAGAAAAAGGTCCTTGTGTGTGTATATGTGTCCGTGTGTCTGTGAACACGATAACTCAAAAACGAAAAGTAGCTAAAATACCAAACTTGGTATTTAAGTTTACTATCTTCCAGGGATGCGACACGAAGATTTTGAGAAAAATCCCCCCACCCCAAACTACCCTTTACATGGAACTTTTTTCGAAAATTTTGATTTTCTTAAAAATGACTCAAACGATTTTGATTAAAATATCATATATTAAAGATATTTACCTAGCAAATAAAATGTATATCTTGAATTTTCTTAGAATAGCTTTTGAAGACCTGTTTAATCTGGATGAATTTTGCTTAATTTGGTATAACTAGTAAACCGTAAGAGATAGACAAACACTTACTATACAAAAAATGTACGCCTTTTTAAAATTCACAACTTACGTCATATACATTTTTTTCGTGGAGTTGATCGTTTTCGAGGTATTCATTGTTATTAGTTTCAGTTGTGAAGTTCATATACTTTTCTCAGACGGGAGTTTCCGTTTTTCTTTTGTTCTACTCCTGGCCAAGAAAAGAAGCGCTTTGTAATGACAATCGTATAACGACAGCTTTTAAAACATTTGTCTATCGATTTAGCCTACTGTATTTCCTTATTTTCTTCCTAATTATAACGAACTAAGTAATAAGAATATTGTGCTGAATACCTCGATTAGCAAGGTGCAAAAAGAAAAATAATCTTATGTAAGAAGTTTGTAGAACAGCTAGAGAAAGTCATGTGAGTGTAACACATCACATTTTTTAGTTATGTGTTCATACGGACACAGAAACGTGTGCGCTCTCGAACCTTAGTTTAAAAATGTCTGTTATGGAAATAAGAACCAAATTTCTTTACTATTTTATCTTTAAATACAAATAAAATTTTGTAGAGCGGCTACAAGCTAGTATTTATTTATTTTTATACTTTATTCGCTTCAATAAACGCTTGTTAATAATCTGCGTCTACCTAAACAAAAGATATATAACATATAATTAAACATACCCATACAAATGCATGAAGGACTAAAATACCTTAAGGTGTGTGTCCAGTGAAATATCGGTTTGAAATTTTTTGGTGGAATGCAATATTTTCTTTACCTTTGTAGGTACAATGTGTCGTGTCAAGTGATTAGGCGTCTCCATGTTAGACTTTAAGGCAGTGAAGTTTAAATTTGTGGCAGAAGTAGCCACTGAGAATTTATACAATTTGTTTACCTTTTTTTAAATTCATACTAATTACACAACTGAGAATTTATATGTGTATGAGCAAACCAGGATGTGGTTATAATTTGAACCAAATTCTAAGTTTTATGTGAGAACAAAGAGTATGGTTTATGTCTGCGCCGTTTGGTGCTACATGGCGGTAACAAAGTTATGAGTTTGTGTTTGCACTTTCGCTCCGCGAGTCGTAATTTGTGATCAAAGAATAAGAGCTACTAGGGGCATAAATTTATTTGCGAGCGTTTGGGTATTTAGCAGCGGTAGCTCTAATGCCGGCTGTATATCAAGTGGATTGTGAGCAGCGTTGTGGCCATGAATTCTACATGATGGGAGTGGCGGGGCGTGCGGAATGCGAAAAGTGCGTGGATGCACGTCATAATGCGAATGGGGAAAACCTAGAGCGTTCAAAAGTTTGGTATCATGCGTGCAATTTTACAGTACGTTTATCCTTTTAATACACACTAATGTTGAAGAAATGTTAGAAGATGAAAAGTATGAAATTGAATGTGTTTTCTTCTGTATATAGAAATTATAATTAGTGATAATATAACAAATAAGATATGTCATTTAAAAATGTAATATTACTAATTTCAGACACACCTACGTATTTTTTAATTGCCGCTATATTACAACAAAAAGCTAATGTGTTCTATTCACATGACTTTCTTTATATCTCTGCAACACATTATTGTTAAAAAGCTTATGCTTCTATTTACTTTATGCTAATCGAGAAAAAAAATGTCAGAAATAGCCTTATTACTTGCATTCTTTTAAGTAGAATCGAAATAAGGGAGTGCCATAGGTTAAAGTGATAGTCAAAGGCTGGTTGCTATGTGGAAGTTCCTTTGTTTGCATGGACAGGAGTTAACAAATTCCTGTATGAGAAAATATAAGTTTTTGAAAGGTGAAATCAAAAACAATGAATAGTTAAGAAACGATCAACCCCACGAAAAAAATGTATGTAACATAAGTTGTGTGTTTTAACGTGCTCTATATTTTCTGTGTAAGCTTTTTTCTATCTCTTACCGTTTAGCAGTTAAGCAAAATTCGGCAAAATTCATCGAGAATAAAGAGGTCTTCCGAAGCTATTCCCAGAAAATTCAAGATATAACTTTTATTTGGTATGTAAATGTCAGTAATATACGGGATTTTAATCAAAATCGTTACATCCATTTTTTAGAAAATCAAGATTTTCGAAAAAAGTTCCATGCAAGGGGTAGTTTGGGGTGGGGGGATTTTCTTGAAAAACTTTGTGTCGCATCCTTGGAAGATACCAAACTTAAAATACCAAGCTTGGTTTTTAACGGTATTTTCGTTTTTGAGCTGTGCTGCCCACAGACACACAGACACACTCACATACACACAGACAGACACACACGCGGACATGTTTCTAAAAATGTTTTTTTCTTATTCAGGGGTCTCAAAACATATATTTCCGGTGAAATCTCGGTATCAATTGTTGGGTACAATGCAATACCTTCTTTATACACTATGTACATAGTACGTATTGAGAAAGTAAAAATATCAAATGAAAAGGAGCATTCATTAATTAGAAGTCCCTAGATTAACAATGAATAAGGCAGAACATGGATGAAACATTGAAAATAAACATAACCAAGGCAATATTTTTGTGAACTTTCTGACTAAACAGTGTTATGTAATATTCAGACTATTAGAAGTGTAAGTGCAAATATTTGTATTGCAGTGTAAAGGACAATATGTCCTTTGTATTTGCTTCATTTGCGATTTAATTTACTTTACGTTTTTTTTTTTTAATAAACAGTAACGGAGTCTGATCAGGACTCCGGTACTGTATCCCTATTTACATTTCCTCAAGTAGGTTTTACTGATTACTGGTTTACTGGTTTTACTGTTTCTTTTACAAACATATACACATTGCACAAACATATAACACCCATGCCCAAGGCGGGACTCGAACCCACGATCCCCTGCCCACGAAGCACCAAAGCGAGACGCTTTAGCGAGCGTGGCCATGGGGACCGGCATTTTTCAGAATGGTTAGTACCTACAAGTAGGCGTAGCACAGACGTGGTTATTTTCCCTGAGAACTCGTATCGGAAGGCGTAACATTGAGTGGATGGGCTTGGCTATAACGAATGTTATATCGGAACTTAGTTTGACTGCTATATGAAATGCTTATGGTCAGGCATTGAGGTGTCAAAAAGTGAAAGCAAAACGGTTAATCTACTGACCGGCTTTGTTCATTTTACAGTGCAGTTAAGAAATATATCAGATAC
The DNA here is from genome assembly GCA_030762935.1 of Hymenopus coronatus. Taxonomy (NCBI): domain Eukaryota; kingdom Metazoa; phylum Arthropoda; class Insecta; order Mantodea; family Hymenopodidae; genus Hymenopus; species Hymenopus coronatus. Next base: position 36,196,452 of record CM060889.1, on the reverse strand, counting down.
TAAATTATGTAACTAGTTTGTGAGAAAACTAAGTCACCAAAGTGTATTATTTATAAAAGAAATATCTGTACCTTTACCCCGAATATCCTGTGTTTATTGCACTTTTATTATAGTTTTAAAAGTTATAATTGCTTAATTTGAATTTAATTAGCAACATAATTTCAAAGATATGAAATTCTAAGTTTTTTTTTTTTTAGTTTATGTTTTCAGTTCTTAAGATACGAAAAGTGTTTGTATTATAATGGTGCAAAAATTTCAAACAGCTTATAGTTTTAAACTTTTGCTGTGTTTTTCTTAATGTATCTGCCGATAATAGTTCATGTTAGTATTTTTTCGGAAACTTTTTTAAAAAAATATCAATATGCATATTAATAAAAGCTAATAGTGGTAAGTTTTAAATAAGTTCTACAAAGTATTCCATAAACGTTTCATAAAATCCGTTGTGTGAATCACATTATGTACCACAAAATGTTGAAAAAAGAAAATTGAAGTTTTGAGAAACGTTAAAAAGTATGATTTCTGATTAAATGGGGGTATTAAATGGTAGTGTGCGATAGTTTTTTTCTCAGATTAGCTATGTAACGTTATTAAGTTTAAAAACGTGAATAAGATGTTAAAAGTTTAGGACAACTTTCGTTATTCGAGCCACGAAGCTTTCATTACATTTCCCTCGCTACATGATGAAGTCTCTGTGAAATTTGGAATATCAAAAGTATGCAAGATATTTTACTGAAATATATAACAGTTATTGAACTCGACAGATATTAACTCAGTTATAACTAGTTTCCATTGTTCTAATTAAAATAGCCACGTTATGTATTTTAAAGTATTCACATTAAATTAAGTTTAACAGTAAATTCGTTTATAAATAGGTACAAATATATTTTTATACTAATTCTAATTACTGTAGAAAAATTATTGATTTTCGGACTCTCTAAAATCTTTTGAGTTTTCATAATTCAATAATTTAATTCAAAAATTGGAATATTGTTTAAGAAAAGTACAATTTTATATACTTTTGAGAGGAATATAGCATTTTGGAATCAGGTTGGTAAATTTACTCGAGAAGAGTACTTTGAGTGAAAAATGCTTTAGAGAAAATAGAGATTAAAGTTGGAAGTGTCTATTAATAAGAATGCACACACGCGCTTAAAGCTTCAGTTAATACGTAATTAAAGTAAACGATGTGGAAGAAATGAAAACGTTTTAAACTTTAGAATTCATATAGTTTTATTATATTTTAATTTTTCGCAATGTTTGCTCACGGATGCATCAACTTATATAAAACTCAAATTTACATAATTTGTTTATATATACATATATATACTCATATATATCTCTCTTTTTCTCAGTATCTCTTCCTCTCTCTAGACATTTTACAATGTTACGAGGTTAAAAATAAATTCTCGAATAAACGTTTCAATAAACGTTTGAATAACATCCATTATATGAAGCACATTAATTTATATCTAGAGAAATGGTGATATATACACATTTAAAGCTTCCATTAATAGGTAATTAAGATATGCGAAGCGGAAAAAACGAAAACATTTTAACCTTTAGAATTCATGTAATTTTATTATGGAACAAGTTATTTGTTTAATTTTTTTACAATTTTTGGTCAGATATCAAAAATGCATTAAGTTATATAAACTCTAATTTTCTTAATTTATATAATTAAATAAATAAATTAAGAAACTTGGAGTATATATACATACATACTCATATACATTCCATGCTTGCTCTCTCTTGCTTTCTCTCTGTCTCTCTTTCTCTCCCTCTCTAGACTATTCGCAAACAAGTTTTAAAATAAATTCTGGAATAAACGTTCCATAAACGTTTTACTAACACCCATTATTTGAAGCACACTACTTTAATTCATATCTAGAGATATGGTCATAGGGTAGAGTGTGCGACTTGTACTCGGGAGGTCAGGGGTTTGATCTTTATTAATTTGACTGCTAGAAATCTTTATAAAGAGCCAAAGTTTTATTGTTTTATTGGAGAATTTATATTATTATTATTATTATGATTATTATTTAATTTGTATATTACAATGTCCTGTTTAAGATGTTAAAACATATTATGTAATTAGTAAAGTGTAAACATGTATTTAAATGAATTGCAACTGAAATGAATTAGGCAACTATTTCACTCACTATATCATATTGTAAATTCAAATATGTGCGCAGAGTTCCTTTAGCTAAAATAAACTCTCATCCTTGGTGACAGGTGAGCCATTTTCATTTCTGTGTCTCCCATAAGACTGGGCCATGCTGACTTGAATCTTTCACTCCAGTGACAAACGTTAGCAAGAATCGTCCTCCGCTGACAAAGGAACATGGAGAATACATTACATCACAGCAGCGGGACACTCTCCGCGTTGCCGTTTATTCCAAATGGCAAAGTTCATATTCATATACGGTAGCAAAAGTGAAAAATAAAAGAAAAGCTTGATTTTGAATTTATGAAAACCATTTCCTGTGTAATCACTTGATGACGTAACAGCGGAGTGAAGGGAATGGAGAGCGACATAATAACCCGTGGTTCTGAAGGTGAACTAAACAAAATCTCTTGGCCCGCCTGGGTAGTGTGGCGTTAGCGTGTCTGTTTCACATTCGAAAGGTCGTGAGTTCGAGCTTCGCTTAAGGTATTGGTGCTTCGTGGGCAGGGAATCGCGGATTTGAGTCCCGCCTTGGGCATGGGTGTTATATGTTTGTGCAATGTGTATATGTTTGTGTAAAGGAACAATAAAACCAGTAATCATACTGGGGGAAATGTAAATAGGGGATACAGCGCCGGAGTCCTGACCAGACTCCGGTACTGTTAAAAAAAAAAAAAAAAAAAGTGAGTTGCTCGGATAAGGTTTTTTAGTGGTTTTCCCTTATCCTGAGAAGACAATGTCGAGTAACTTAAGCTCCATGGACCCCGAGATCAGTTGAGCATCATTTCACCAATTTTATTCATTGTTCGATATGACCAACCAGGTTAAAGGACGTTAAGCTACAAAATAAAAAAAAAATAAAGAATCTCTTGAGGTAATAGCCTAAGTCGGACCAAACTTACCGCCCAGCCGCTGCTTCTCCCACCTCTTCCCATTACAGGTTACATGAGTGGAGTGCAGTACTGCAGGGTGAGACGTGGTTAGCGGCCCTAGTTTCTCCCCAACCTGGTAACGGAGCCGCTACTTTTTCCTAGAACGTGAACCTCGGACCAAGTCTCCTAGCGGGATAAAATCACAACGCACTACTGGGAATCGAATTCGAGCCTCCCTCTTGATAAGCAGCCACGCTATCTCTACGCTACCCCTGCAATAAAGGGAGGAACATCAGGCTGTACCTTAGGTTTAATCAAACAAACCAAGTTATTTAAAGAAAGTAATTTAGAAATCTGTAAACGTAAAAAGTGCGCCTTTGCATGGATAAGAAAAGCTAACTAATTCTATGTGTTAATAATCTTTTTTTCCCATTTTCCCTACATTTCTGTAGTGTATTTGTTTCCCCTTTTTATTACGCATAGTTATACAGACATTTACATATTTACAAACAACCATGCTCGAAGCCGGACTCGAACCCGCGGTCCTCTGCGCCAGGAAGCACCAAAGCTAGGCACTTGACTGAGTGCTGCAGCTATGGGGCGGGATGTCTCAGATGGTTTCAACTATGGCTCACATTCAAGAGGACATGGATTCGATCCCCGTGACTGGCCTAGTTACCCACGGGCGTTTACAGGGTTCGCCAGAATAGGTTTCTTTCTTCCTCCGTATGCTTTCCACTGTCTTTCATTCATTCGTCACCCCGTTATTTTCTTTCAGGTTTAGAAGTGTCGGGGATAGTCATCGATGCAGTGTGACAGGGAAAAAATAATTCTTACTGGAACTAACTCCGTCACCCGTCTTTAGCTGGTTACTAGGATGAAAGTAGTCCCTGGTAGGGGCATTAGACTCTGTGTGGGGCGGAGTCCCAGGTCTGTCTGTCGGAATGCTTTAATCTAGAAACTGTAGGGACGTTATTGCTCCTGGTTCCGGCCACTCGGTGTATCCTCTCACTCCATCTCTCCCTCCTGGGGCGTACCCTCGTAAGGCATAGGAATAATAACCATATATGGTTCGATGTACTCTAATCCTAATCCTTGGTTTACACATTCATTAAGATTTCTCTCATTACACCTTGGATAATCAAATTCGAACGCACGTGGGATTTGTGGTGGACAAAACGACCAGGAGCGAGTTTCCTCCAGGTCCTCCGGTTTCCCCAGTCATGGCATTGCACCGGTGCTCCATCTTCGTTCCATGTTTCATCTGTGTCATTGCCCTGCAGTGCCATTGTGGTAAAAACGGGCGTTAAAAACTATACAACAAATTCGAAGTCAGCAAGATTATTTGCTTACTGCCTGCTTTCTAGAAAATCGTATGTGTTTCACACATACGACTTTCTCTAAACATTTCTGCATACACTTTTCTTCCAAACGCTTATTCATTACTGGAACTTTTTTGTAGAATAAAAATGGATTTTTTTTTCATGTTTATCTTTTACAATATTTGAATTGCTGCTTATTCCATGTTGCTCCGCTGGCCCAAATTTTAAAACGTATGCATTGTGGAAACGGGAAAATTTAAGGAGAAAACCCCCCAGAACTAGATCTATGCTTAGGCAATAGCAGGAATAAGGTGATCCTTAACATTGAAAGATTTTACCCCAATTTCTCCTGTGTTATTAAAAGTGCGCACCACAATGAAATAAAATACAGAAATATTAACAAAAGCTCGTGCTCGCCACAAATAGAAAGACCAAAAGCCATAAGGTCACTTCAAACTGGTCTGAATAAATTATAATAACATGGGAGCGAGAAGACTATGAAAGGTAGTCAATATAAAGCCAGAAATGCCAGAAAGTTAATAGAATTAATTTTGACAAACCGAAAGCTCACTACCGAACAATTTCTCCTCCTGGCGCTGTGTCAAAATACCTGGATGAAAGTGAGCTCTCAACAGACTGATGGCTGCTCAAGGCAGAGCTGCTAGCCAAGTAGGGGAACTCGTGACGTGTTCAGGCATGCGCAGAAATGAGTAGATCCGCCAGTTAGACTTCCAGCAGGCTATCGTAAGTGCTTGCAGCGGAGTAATGATGAAGCAGGCAATGACGTATCCTTCGGCGTGTGACGGAGAAGTTACAATGTTAATCTATATAAACAGTTGGAAAAGTTGTCCTATTGCATATTTCATTTTAGTCAGACTGGAAATAAGGGAATGCAGTAGGCTTAAGCGCTTGTGAAATCCGTTAACAGCTGGTCACTATGTGATGCTTTGTAACTTCATTCTTTTTGTATATAAAAAAGAAAGGATAACAAATTTCCTTTTGAGAAAATTATGAAAACCGAAACGCCTAGCCCGTAGCTTTATCGGCAGTACATCTGCTTACGAAGGATACTGGGGTATGATTCCCGGATGGGGGATAATAATTTTTTTCTAGTCCAGAATATTCAAGCCAGAGTCTGGAATAAGATAAAGAATGTGAATATGTGTAATGAATAAAATTAAAGAAAATAAAAACTCAACGACTACAAACAGTACCCAAATTAACACCATTGCCAATAAGTAATAGGTTCTACAGGGAAATGCCGCCATTAGCACCATGCAGCTAAAGGCGAGGTGTAAGTGGAAGAATAAGAAAGCTGAAACCAATATCAAGCAATGTCTGGAAATGTTTAATTCGACAAAAGCGACAAAATAAGTGCATTTTTGTATTACTTTTATATCTAACATTTACCAGTTATTCAACTCATTTAGAATAAACTATTCCAAGGAAATGTAAGATATATATTTGTCATGAAAATGTTTAAATATACAAAAATTGTAATAAACATTATTAAGAACTCAAAATATTGCAAAATATTTTGTGTAATAGCTTCTTTGGTGTGGGGAGAATTTTCTAGAGAATATTCTTGTTGCATTTTTGTAAGATGTAGAGTTTAAATATCAAGTTTGATATGTGATCAAGTTGTTTTTGGGTTATACTTTCAAGACACACACACATACATGTACACACACATACACACTCTCGCGTACGTAGTCCGTTTGGACTCATTGCATTTGGGTTGAATTTTTAGGTTAAGGTTTTCTAAATATTCTCCAGTAAAATCTCGATATGTAATTTATGACTCTAGTAGACATAAACATATACATACATAATGTACACATACTTCCCCTACTTGCTGTACATAGCAGATAGAAAAAATAAAAATTATTTGTTAAATCTCCTTGTTTCTTGTGTTTGGATGTTATTTGTATTTTCAATAAATTAGGAGAGAAGTACGAAATGGGCTCCTATCTGTGAACTGCGTGAATAAAATTGTTGGTTTTAAAATAAATATTTACAATGTAAACAATTGAAAATAATTTTAAGATTCCCATAGAACTTGGAGCTGAACTTAAGTTATTCGCTTCAAATAGTTATCTTGGGCTGTCTTTGCTGAAATTAGCATCATTTATTTATAACGATGGTGTTAGTCTTCTCACTTGCGTAGAGCTTTGGATTTATAACTCCAGCGTCTCTCTCTCTCTCTCTCTCTCTCTCTCTCTCACACACACACACACACACACACACACACACACACATTCACACGAGCATAACGCAAACTTTCTTTTTTTGTGACTATAGAATCCAGGTTATTAGAATATAAATACAGCTATTCCTTCTATATTTTAGGAAAATGTAATGACCAATATTACATAAATATTGGCATCTTTTGCAGACTAACAATTTTAGTAATTAAAAGCAATATATAGTGGAGTAGTGTTTTGTTAGTACCACCAAATAGGCGTGGCACATAGGGTCATACGTGTTTATGTTCCTCGAGAGCACGGGACGGGTTGCTGGGAGGAGTAAAGGAGACGAATGTGAGGTCACTTACAGGAAACTAATAATAATAAATGTAATGCAATAAATCACTGTTCTTACGAATCCAACCATTCATTATTAGTGTAACATAAAACCCAACTTTCATGGAGAAAGCAATAAGAATGTAGGTTTAAATAAGATTAATTTAGGATGTAATCTTATCTTTGAATTTCCAAAACTTCCATTGCTTATTCTAAAGAGTATCGGAATTCAGTTAATGGTTTAATGCAAGGCTAATGATCCCAGATTTCTGACCCAGCGTTTTGAAGTCTGAGCACGTAGAAACAGAAACGAATACTGTACTGAAAGGCAGTGAGGAACACAAGGAAAACATAGGTTATGTGATCTGTTAGACAAAAAGAGAGAAAACGTTACTCACTGAAATGGATACATATTGGATACTAATTAACAACATATCTTCACCTATATCCCTAACATCCTCAGCATTTCAGCATAAACATAATGTAACTTTGTTTCTGTCTATTCAGCTCATGGTAAAATGATGCTCAAATGATCTCGGAGCTCAAAGTTACTCAACATTCGTTTTCTCTGGATAAGAGAAAATCTGATGTGTACCATTCACATGACTTTCTCCATATCCCTGCAACAAATAGTTCTTATTATATATATATATATATATATATATATATATATATATATGTATTCTTACTTTATGCTAATCAAAAAAAAAATATCAGAAATAGTCTAATTACTCGCTTCCTTGTAAGTAGAAGCGAAATAAGGGACAACCGAGGTTAAAGTGATAGTCAAAAGCTAGTTGCTATGTCAATGAAGTTCCTTTGTTTATATGGATAGGAGTTGACAAGTTCCTGTATGAGAAAAGTATACGTTTTTCATAGCAGAAACCAAAAATAAGGAATGTCACAAAAACGACGAACTCCACGAATAAAATGTATATAACATAAATTGTGTGTTTTAATGTGCTCTACATTTGTTGTGTGGTAAGTGTTTGTCCGTCTCTTACAGTTTAGCAACTATTCAAAATTTAGTAAAATTCATCCAGAATAAACTACTCTTCAGAGGCTATTCCCAGAAAATTCAAGATATTCATTTTATTTGTCAGGTAAATATATTTAATATACGAAATTTTAATCAAAATCGTTAGAGCCAATTTTGAGAAAATCAAAATTTTCGAAAAAAGTTTCATGTAAAGGGTAGTTTGGGGTGGGGGGATTTTCTCAAAATCTTCGTGTCGCATCCCTGGAAGGTACTAAACTTAAATACCAAGTTTGGTATTTTACCGACTTTTCGTTTTTGAGTTATCGTGTTCACAGACACAATGACACACGGACGGACACACACACACACACACACACACACACACACACACACACACACACACACACGGACCTTTTTGTGAAAATGCTTTTTTTGGATATTGGGAACCCTAAAACATATATTTTCGGTAAAATCTCGGTATCGAATTTTTGGGTGGAGTGCAATACTTTCTCTATACACTATGTACATAGTGCGTATGGAGAAAGTAATAAATCCTAAAACTATACCTTATCCAGGTAACTCATGCTAAGCGAGATTCAAACTATTGACGTTTTGAATGAGACTGACAGGCTAGCCCTACACTGACAAGGCGGACTACCGATCATTAAATTCCTTATTTCTCAATTTTAGAAAAAAAAAATTGTGTTCCAGTCACATGACTTTCTCTATCTCTCTGTAACGAAATATTGTTAATATACTTATTCTTTTATTTATTTCATGCTAATCGAGAAAAATTAGCAGAAATAGTCTTATTTCTTGCTTTATTGTAAGAAATAAGGGAGTACCATAGGTTAAAGTGAAAACCAAAAGCTGGTTGCTATGTGACGGAAATTCGTTTGTTTATATGGACACGAGTTGGCAACTTCCTGTATGAGAAAAGTATAAGTTTTTCAAAGCTGAATATCTCAAAAACGATCAACTCTACGAAAAAAATGTATCTAACATAAATTGTGTGTTTTAACTACTCTACATTTTTTGTGTTTACAGTTTTTGTCCATCTTTTACGGTTTAGTAGTTATGCAAAATTCATCCAGAATAAAGTGGTCTTGAGAGGCTATTCCCAGAAAATTCAAGATATACATTTTATTTGGCAGGTAAATATCTTTAATATACGATATTTTAATTAAAATCGTTAGAGCCATTTTTTCTAAAACAAAACTTTTCGAAAAAAGTTCCATGTAAAGGGTAGTTGGGAGTAGGGGATTTTCTTGAAAATCTTTGAACATACTAAACCTAAATGCCAAGTTTGGTTTTTAACTGACTTTTCGTTTTTGAGCTATGCTGCCAACAGACACACACAGACAGAGAGACAGACAAACAGACACACACGGAGATTTTTCTAAAAATTTTTTTTTTTTTTGGATTTAGGAGGTCTCAAAACATGTATTTCCGGTGAAATCTCGGTATCGTCTTTTGGGTGCATCGCAAAACCTTCTCTATACACTATGTACATAACACGTATAGAGAAAGTAATAACGTTTGAAAATTTAAGGCAGTATCAAAAAGGCATAGGTATTCAATAGAGAGAACATTTCGCGCATTGCATGATACGGAAGATAAGTTGGGACTGCCACCATCCAGGATGAAATGTTTAAGAGAATGAGCCACAGGAAGCTTATAGGCAGCAGGAAGGCAGGCCGCGGAAGTCTCTAGCAGTACCTGAGATCTCCTTGTGGACTGGAAAAATCGGAGCTATTTATGTTATGCCAACTTGTTACATGATAGCTCAGCTGGTTAGAGCACTCGAACGGAAAATAGCAGATCCGTGTTTCAAGTTCCGCCTACGCCTGTCCTACGCACGTCTTGTATGAAAAGAAGAATTAATTACAATTAGGTACAAATATTTACCTGACAAATAAAATATATATCTTCAATTTTCTGGGAATAGCTTCTAAACACCTGTTTATACTGGATAAATTTTGCTTAATTTGTCATAACTAGTAAACCGTAAGAGATAGACAAAGACTTACCATACAAAGAATGTAGGTCTTGTTAAAATACACAACTTACGTCATATACATTTTTTTTCGTGGAGTTTATCGTTTTCGAGGTATTCATTGTTATTAGTTTCAGTTGTGAAGTTCTTATACTTTTCTCAGACGGGAGTTTCCGTTTTTCTTTTGTTCTACTCCTGGCCAAGAAAAGAAGCGCTTTGTAATGACAATCGTATAACGACAGCTTTTAAAACATTTGTCTATCGATTTAGCCTACTGTATTTCCTTATTTTCTTCCTACTTATAACGAACTAAGTAATAAGAACATTGTGCTGAATACCTCGATTAGCAAGGTGCAAAAAGAAAAATAATCTTATGTAAGAAGTCATGTGAGTGTAACACATCAGCTTTTTTATCATTATTCTTCTATAACTCATTCTCCTTTAAATCATTTATATTGCGTCATATTACTTTTTTTGTAAAATATTAATACTTTTCTCTTACTACCATGTTCATTTGTTATGAAATAAACCATGTTGAAAATTTAAGAAAAATATATTTGAAGCCGGGGAAACTTAACAGGGTTTAAAAATTCAAGCTTGTTTCTTCAGTTTTCTATTGCATCGCTTTAATGATATTATCATACATACAACGATAAGAAAACTTAATTATAGTATGTTTACATGCCCCTTGCTTATCAGCGGAGATGATGAGCGAGTCGCGTTCATTAAGGGAGAAGGGGTGAAACGAAGGCCAGTTCCCCTCTAACGGTTTTAACTTGAAATAGCCTCGTTGAGTTCTGCAACTGTTTTGACGCAACAAGGAATACCTGCACACGTTAGATACGGCATAGTTGGGACACCAGGCATTGGCAGTGAAATTTTATGCTCCAGAAATTCCTTGCCCTTCGAGTTTGACTCGGGAACTAGACACTAACACGGAACTCCTGGATCACGGAGAACAACATTTCTAAGGATCAATGCTTCCCTTTTATGAAGCAGACCATTTGACATTGTTTTGCAGGCCAGTTTCGACAAGTTTCGTGTTGGCGGTTTCGATTCTGCAGTTAAGTTTAAATACATGAAGCTTAACCAACTTATAAGGCATTAGGGTGTAGATTTGAAAGTATTAGGAACGAAAGTGTAAACATTTTAAAAATAATATTTTCATTGTAACTTATTTCATAATATTTTTACAATGAAACAAATTCAATCTAACCCTACCTATCCAAACAAACTCAATGACGTTTACTGAGAAACGATATATCTAAATCATCTAATTAGCTGAAGAATATCTAAACAATACAAATTTAATGAAATATTGGTCATCGTAATTGATAATTGGAATAGATGCTTGACAATTTATGCAAGAGCAATACATAATGGCTGCTGAACAGAATCTTCCGCCTGTCTGAGAGAATTGCCAGTATTATATCACATAATATTGAAACAACGATGTGGACAGTTACGCATTGCAAAAACTCTTGATGCAGCACAAAATTAAGTGTTTATAATTACATGTAATCAACTTTATTAAAACAACTGAATTGAGCAAAATAGCTCAGTCAAAATAGATAAGACAGTTGCTATTGCGTTGTTATTAAATTACCTTTTATATATTTAGTTATACTTTTATTTTCACTTTCTCTGTTTATTTTGGTAGTGTTAACGCCCACTTTTACTGCTCTGGCACCGCAGGCGATGACATTGATGATACAGAAGATGGAGCCCTGTTTGGAATGTAATGACGGTGGAAACCGGAGAACCCGGTCGCTTGGGATCGAACCCGGGCCATCTAGGTGAGACGCGAGTGGCCTATCCACTCGGCCACGGTGCAGCTTTACATTCTCTAGCACATATATATTATTCACATAGGAGATAGAGAAGGTATTGCATTGTATTAGAAAATTTAATACCGACATTTTACCAGAAATATATATTTTGAGACCTTCAGAACATAAAAGAGGCACTTTACATAAAAATGTCCATTTTTTTGTTTGTTTGTGTGTGTGTGTGTGTGTGTTTTAGTGTCTGAGGGCAGCACAGCTCAAAAACAAAAGTCAGTTAAATATTAAACTTGGTACTTAAGTTCAGTATCTTTCAAGGATACGAAACTAAGAATTCAAAAACATCCCCACACCCGAACCACTTTTTACATGGAACATTTTTCCAAAATTTTTATTTTTTAAGAAATGGCTAAAACGATTTTGAGTAAAATACCATATGTTTAAGATATTTTAAACTCAAATGAAATGTATATCTCAAATGTTCTGGGAATAGCCTCTAAAGAGCTGTTCATCCTGATGAATTTTATATAACTAATAAATCGTAAGAGATAAAGCAAAAATAAATAGCTTGTTAAAATACTCAATTTATGTCATATACATTTTTGTATATTCCTTGTTATTAGTTTCAGTGTTGAAATACTTAAAACTTTCTCACACAAGAAGTCATATTTTGTTTTATACCTCTTTTGTTTTACTTCTGGCCACACAAAGAGAACCTAATTTGAAATATTTTACATTGTGATAGCTTTTAAAATATTTTACTATCTCGTTAGTAAGTTTATTTCCTTATTTCCCTTCTTTCTATAGAAAACGGAACACATTATATTTTACATCTAAATTAACCTTAATCTCTATAATTTGAAATTGTAATTAACTAACCCAAGGAAATTGAATTGAACAAACCGTGTTACAGTTGTTTAATTATCCTTGTATAATTGTTTATCATTTTTTATAATTAGCGTCGTGTCATAACTGTGTACCGTTTTTGGAAACATGAATTATAAGAAATTTAAATCTGTCGTGCTAAAGCCATATGGTTAAAACGACTTTAAAATAACTTTCATTCAAACATATGTATATAATGGATCAAAGATGTACACAACAATTTATTCAGGGTAAGTTATTCTGTATTTTTGTTGCATTTAAAATTAGTGTAATTACGTTACACTATGTAGAATTTGCTTGTAAAACGTTAAGAACAATTTGATTGTTTTAAAGACCAAAACGGACACTCCAGAGCGATCTTGTGGAATGTGCATGCTGAACTAAATTGGGGTGTATCACGTACCTGGATTAGAAGCCTCTTAAGTGCTAACACTACCCGGATTAGTGCAAATGGACAGCTGAGTGTTAGTAGAATTTCCTTCCGCAATATAACTAAAGCCTTTGTAATAGTGTTTCGTGTTTAGCTCACATACGGGTCTATGCTTTGCTAAAAGAGTTTTTCACTTACTGCTGCTTTTCTGTTACAGATTTTTACTTTCTCTACACGTACCATGTACATAGCGTATAGAGAAGATATTGTAATACACCCAAAAATTCGATACCGAGATTTCACCGGAAATACATGTTTTGGGTTCCTCTGAATCCAAAAAAAGCACTTTTGGAAAAAGGTTCGGGCGTGTGTGTGTCTTTGGACAGCACAGCTCAAAAAAGAAAAGACCGTTAAATACCAAACTTGGTATTTAAGTTTGGTATCTTCCAAGGATGCAATACGAAGATTTTCAAGAAAATTTCCCCACCTCCAACTACCCTTTACACGGAAGTTTTTTCGAAAATTTTGATTTTCTCAAAAATGGCTCTAACGATCTTGATTAAAATATCGTATATGAAAGATATTTTCCTGACAAATAATATGTATATCTTGAATTTTCTGCGAATAGCCTCTGAAGACTACTTTATTCTGGATGAATTTTACCAAATTTTGCATAACTGCTAAACCGTAAAAAATGGACAAAAACTTGCCACACAAAAATTTAGATCACGTTAAAATACACAATTTATGCTATATATATTGTTTTCGAGGAGTTGATCGTTTTTGAGATATTCCTTATTTTTACTTTCAGGTCTAAAAAAGTTGTACTTTTCTCATACAGGAATTTGTCAACTAATGTCCAAACAAACAAAGGAACTTTAGTCACCTAGTAGCCAGCTTTTGACTTCACTTTAACCTATGATACTCCCATATTTCGCTTCTACTTACAGGGAAGCAAGTAATGAGACTATTTCCGCTAATGTTTTCTCAATTAGCATGAAGGAAATAGAAGAATAAGCTTATTAACAATAATTTTTTACACAGAAGTAGAGAAAGCCATGTGAATGGAACACAAAAGATTTTTTAAATCTATTCACACATTGTTTTTTAAACTGTAACAAAAGTAAATATACTCTTTTGTAGTCAAATTAATGCTTGAGTTGTGGAAGTCGCCAAATTTAAATTGTTCTAAACAATTATATAACTAGGCCAATAGTTATCTGTTGTAGTATGTGATTAATAATTATACCCTTCACTATAATCAGTTAGGATTCATCACTTCCAGGCTATCTGCCAAGCGTTTCATTTATGTAAGTCTATCTGTACATGCATATTTATTTATTTATTTATTTTTTCTAATGCTCAGGCTGTTGACATCTGTCATTAGCCTCCTGGCTTCTAAATGCAGTTGTCTGGGTGAGTTAACAATTTTCATCCAGTATGCTAAATAACCATATTATATTATTTTTAGGAATGTAGTTATTAGAAGAATTGCTTGTAGTCTATTACACAGAATGAAAATCACTTAGTGTCCTTAAAGGTAATAGAATGTTATTCTACGAGTCTAACAAATAATTTCATTGTATTTTATTCAGGAAAACCTGGCTAGAAGCCCGAGAAAATTTAGTTAAATAAATATACGAGGGCCGTTCAGAAAGTAGCCTCCGGTTGATTGCAAGAAATTCACCAAGTTAAATAAAAATATTTTAATATATACATCTTACAACTACATCTTTGCACTATTTTTCTACATAGTTTCCATAACGATTGAGGCACTTATCGTATCTGTTCACAAGCTTTGAAATTCCTTCTGCATAAAAATCACCCGCTTGTGCCTGGAGCCAGCCTGTGACCGCATCTTTGAGCTCTTCGTCGTCATCAAACCGCTGGGACCCGAGCCATTTCTTCATATGCATGAAGAGGTGATAATCGCTTGGCGCCAGATCTGGGCTGTAAGGTGGATGGTTGACAACGTCCCACTTGAAGGACTCAAGAAGGGCTGTTGTTCTGCGAGCAGAGTGAGGACGGGTGTTATCGTGCAAAAAAACGATACCGGAAGTCAGCATACCACGGCGTTTGTTCTGTATAGCCCGTCGTAATTGTTTTAGTGTTTCACAGTACACGTCTTGATTAATGGTCGTCCCACGTTCCATGAATTCAACCAACAACACCCCTTTTGCATCCCAAAACACCATTGCCATCAATTTTCGGGCAGAAAAATCTTGCCGGGCTTTTATTGGTTTGGTAGGCGAATTTGAATGTGCCCACATCTTTGATTGTTCTTTTGCCTCAGGGTTCACGTACTTAATCCAGGTTTCGTCCCCGGTCACGATTCTGTTTAACAATGGTTCACCTTCGGCCTCATAACGTGACAAAGTCTAATGCAGAGGCCATTCTTTGAGTTTTGTGGTGGTCGGTAAGAATTTTGGGCACCCATCGTGCACAGAACTTACGGTAACCCAATCTTGCTGTCACTATCTCGTACAAGAGAGTCTTAGAAATCTGTGGAAAATCAGTAGACAACTCCGACATTGTGAAACGTCGGTTTTCACGAACTTTTGCATCAACTGTCTGAACGAGTTCGTCCGTGACCAATGATGGTCTACCACTCCTCTCTTCATCATGAACGTTTTCTCGTCCACTTTTAAATAAACGTACCCATTCACGGACCACTCCTTCACTCATAACTCTTGGTCCGTACACGGCACAAAGCTCACGATGAATAGCTGCTGCAGAATATCCTTTGGCTGTAAAAAACCTTATAACAGCACGCACTTCACATTTGGCGGGGTTTTCTATTGCAGTACACATTTCAAACGGCCACAAACACTAAACTAGCGCAGGTACGACTTTCACTCGACCACGGCTTGATGCCGACTGACCTGCTGAGTGCGTGAATGCACAGATGGCGTCGCTACTCCCCCCACTACCCGCACTGTGACCGATCGGAGGCTACTTTCTGAACGGCCCTCGTATATATACAACTATATGCATATATGATCTAATTTTGCTAATGGCTTAGAATGAAGAGCTGAGTGCTACACAATTTCACCTGTCCTTTTCTCGTAACTCTAACAGTTTAGCCAGAAATTAAGATTGAAATGTTTTATTAAACCTTGTCTTCTGGGTAATCTTGGCTACCGGAAGTCATGGTGAATGCCAGCTAGACTATAACTTTATCTCCTGCACTTACCTACCCCGGCGGATAGGTTGCCGGCAGGAGTAAAGGTTTAGAGAGGACCACTCAGAATTGGGAAACCTTTCTCTCATACTCTAACTGTTAACAGTATGCGTGGCCTAACAATAAGGCATTCTAAATATGCATAAAACCGTTAGATTTAATTTGGGTTCCACAATTATATTATTGAAATTGTCATAAAATGATAAAACTGACCACTTTGAAACTGTTTGGAGGATTCATAGGCATTATTTTAGCTTTGCGTTAAACAATTTTTTCCGACGAGTTTAAAATCGCCAGAAATGTTGGCATAATGTTTTGAGATTTTCAAATGTATATATAACTTTATTTTTATTATTATTATTATTATCATTATTATTATTGTTAACAGTGCTATAAAATAGCTCATACTCAAATGTTAATTCCCACCATTCTACAATACTGTGGAAACAGTAGCAAAATTTGGTGAAATGTAAACTGTTAAATGTTTTAAAATTATGGAATATTATTTAAAAGCTTTCTATACTAATATCTCCAAAAATATTAAAACAGAAATAATTTATGGTACTACTCGTAAAAGCTGTTCAATAAAGTATAATGCCGTACTTAGTAAGAATGAAAATTTAATACATATATTTGAGCTTAGCCAAATACTAATGTTTTCAAGATTAGGGGTTCATTTGTTTGGTATCCCAGGGAAGATGTGGTGACAAGCTTCGGTTTTATATACATCTATTAAGGTCTCAGGTCCTGTCAACATATTAGCGCGACTAATAGATCTCGACCCACTAAGTAGTTTAGAGGAGAGGTTTGGAGACGATATATACCGCCTCCCCTCATAGTCCCCTCAATGCAGGACAATTATCTTGCGTAGTACATAAGCAACGACTTAGGCAGGATTAGGTTAAAAACTATACAAGGTGGTTTACCTGTGCCTTATTCTCTGGTTTTATGTAACCGGCAGATTACAATCTAACGTGAAAACATCCTTCCCGATACCTATCTTCTGCATACTAACATTATAAACTTTGGTGCTACAAGTTATAGCTAAACAGCAGCATAATTGATTAACGCGCGGATTTAGTATGAGTTTCAAAATGCTCGATTCAGGTTCGAATCTTACCAAAACATTGGCAATTTTTGCCCACTTTGTTTCTTGACAAAATGATAGAGACATATTAGAACATTTTTAACTTGCTTATTTGTTTCTTTTTTGTTGTTCTCCTTATTTATGTTTGTTCTAACCTTATCAGTCCAGTTATAGGAAATCTTAGGCATACTCATTCAGTTTCCTCTAAACATGCAGGTATTATTACATTGTTTTAAAACTAGCATAGGTATTTCAGAAAATACTACAGAACCAGATCCATTTTTCTGAAACGAAAAATACACAAAATACAGGCTGACAATCACAAACTGTGCCAAATACATAGGTATTTACCAATACTTTCAGTTGAAAAGACAATTAGGTTTAAACCCCATAACTTGAACTTCTCAATGTCCATATCTACATATTTACTTCGTGCATTTGTATCTAATGGGACATGTCTAGACCTAAAATGTCTTCCGTTAGTATTCGCTAACCCACTGAGGCTACCAGCTGCCAAAATGTTGTAGAGAACATTTTCTAACTACGAAGAACAATCGATAACATGTTAGATGTTCTAGTATTTTGAAATTGTGTTTATTAACTTTATACGTTTTGAAAATTTCCTTTAATATTTAAAGTCTTAGTGAAGTTTGTTTTTCAAAATAATTAAAAAGAAAATTAAACATAGAAGACTGCAGAATACGTAAAATGAACTGTCGTTTGTTCTTCATTCGTACACCATTTTGTTCACTTCTAAAATTATTATAGTGACAAACACTGAACTAACTTTGCACCTCGATTCACAATACATAAAGAAGAAAAAAATCTGATGTGCTACACTCACATGACTTTCTCTAGATGTTCCAAAACTTTCTTACATAAGATAATTCTTCTTTTTGCACCTTGCTAATCGAGCTACTCATTAGCACAATGTTCTTATTACTTAGTTCCTTATAAGTAGGAAGAAAATAAGGGAATACATTACGCTAAACCAATAGTCAAATGTTTTAAAAGCTGTCGTTACGCAATTGTCATTACAAATCGCTTCTTTTCTTGGCCAGGAGTAGAACAAAAGAAAAACGGACACTCCCGTCTGAGAAAAGTATAAATACTTCACAACTGAAACTAATAACAATAAGTACCTCGAAAACGGTAAGCTCCACGAGAAAAATGTATATGACATAACTTGTGTATTTTAACAAGACTTAAATTGTTTGTATAGTAAGTCTTTGTCTATCTCTTACGGTTTACTAGTTATGCCAAATTAAGCAAAATTCATCCAGAATAAACAGGTCTTCAGAAGCTATTTCCAGAAAATTCGAGATATACATTTTATTTGCCAGGTAAATATCTTTATTATACGATATTTTAATCAAAATCGTTAGAGCCATTTTTAAGAAAATCAACATTTTTGAAAAAATTTCCATGTAAAGGGTAGTTTGGGGTGGGGATATTTTTCTCAAAATCTTCGTGCCGCATTCCTGGAAGATACTAAACTTAAATACCAAGTTTTGTATTTTAGCTACTACTCGTTTTGAGTTATCGTGTTCACAGACACACGGACACACACACGGACCTTTTTCTGAAAATGCTTTTTATGGATACAGGAGGTCCTAAAACATGTATTTCCGGTGAAATCTCGGTGTCGAATTTTTGGGTGGAATGCAGTACTTCTCTATCCCTATGTATATTGTACATACGGGGCTAGAGAAAGTGAAAACTGCACGCAGGGCGTGGGCCCCGAACCGCCGACACGCGGGAGGTAATGAACATGAAATTAACCAGTTGAGCTACAATCACTGCTCCAGTCTGCCCCTTAAAAACTTGTAGGTTTAGTATCACACATGTCTCCCTCTCCGCTTCTGATCTCTTTCTAACTGTTCTGCACCCCTTTCTGTAGCTTAAGCCATTCATTTAGCCTTCATTCATTATAATTTACGTTGTAGAACTATGACAGCGATCCTATTGACATATCATGTGGGGTAACAGGAGTTATCAAGCGCATGTTTTTGGAATGGACGTAACTATTTCTGCTAAGGTCTATTTTCCGATGAAGAGCAGGCTAGATTTGCATGGCTACCAAATGACACACAAACACGGTAATTTCAACCTTATTACATTCAAGAGTGTAAAGTGTTGCCTATCTCCAAAAATAATAAGTAACAGGTGAACTACCTTGTACAACTAGGGTCAGCAAGCCGCGGAAGAGGGGTGCAACATGCGCTCGCGCGACCTCGATTGTTTTCCCACGTCATCAGAATTGCCTACAATCTGCCGGCAGTACAGGAAGCAACGGTCGGTGACACCACTGAGTGTTGCAAATTACATAGCAATTTAAACGCTTTTGTCGCGAAAGCTACAAATATAATGAACCGTCTTACTGATTTTACTTCCGCTATTAATTTAGCGCATCTAGTACCTTTCATTACTGCTCACGTTGAAAATGTGAATCTTTCTACAACACCAGAGTAGCAATAACAACAAGAATAATCGTAAAACTATGTAATATAACGGCCAATTAAATAGTACCTTGCCTATTGGTGGCAATCAAAATAAAGTAGAATAGAAACAACTAAAAGAAAGGAAAATAAATAATAAAATGGAATTTAATTGGACTTGATTGCGTTTTTATCCATTTCCTTGCGCTAAACGACACGTGTCTCTCGCTGTTATTTTTCGATTACCGTTCTCAAAATATTGACATACCAATATGTTTATCACTCGACCCTGGGCAATCAACTTTTGCGGAACTGCGTTTACATTTGAATTTCCCATGACATTTATAAAAATCCCCCACAGATTAGGTTTAATTTCAAAAAAAAGTTTCTACTAGATTGATAATGCCCGTTATACATATAAGCTGTAAATTTAGGAAAATATTACTTGATAACCTTATGACTTACAAATTTAAAATTACCTCTAAGGTTACCTAATAAACAAAATGAACCAATTACTGAGTGTAATTGTAAATAAAATACAATACATTGCAGTTAATAAGCTGCTGCTTAAAGTACTACAGAAAGCTGCAACAGCTTCGTGAATACACAGCATTGTATGTGTTCAGTCCTTATGTCCTATATATGTCAAATGAAAAATGAGACTAATTACATACTACATTTAGAATACGCAAAGACAAGTTAACAGGTTAAAGATAAGTATTTCAATCATCTGTGGAAGAAAGAACTCATTCTCTCTGAACCCGTTTTTGAGAAGCGAAGACAAAAGACAGAACGGACCGCTAGAGCCGTTGCGAAAGAAATGTTACAGATTGCATTTTATATTATTGTAAACATTTAATGTACTGTATGTTCAGCGATGTTATAGCTAGTGGATTGGGGTGGCTTATCGCTCAAGCAACATTTTAACCTGTTGGAGGGCTACACGTGCTGCGCTGGCAAAACAGTTAATAGTGTTGCAATACTTTACTCCGAGTCGAATGACGAGTCTTCAAAATCTACAGGAATCAGACTGTACACAGTGAACACAAAAATATTATAGGCAACAGTGCTTCCTTCTTCCACTCTCTCACGCGCCTTTACGCTTGCTTCAGACTAAGAAACAAATGCCTCCTTCCAATTGCTAAACCTACTTGGAAGGACGCCCCATCCCACCAGCAGAAACACCGCCGAACAGACAGTATGTAGTTTATTTATTCTTATGCGGTATTACAGCAGTACAATTTAAGCTATATATTAATTCCTGAGCATATTTGCAATATTTGTAGTGAATTTATATTGTTCTATTTTAGTATCTCTCATTTGGTCGTATTTAATGGAAAGGGTAGCAACTTGGGACATTTTGAGGTGAAGTTTCTTCAATATTTTGTTAAGCAAAACGTTTATGAGAAAACCTCTCTTCATCGCCATTAGCAGATAAAGCTCTGATAAAAATGTTTTTAAAAATGACTAAGTGTGAGTGCCGCACATCGTTGCCATCGGCAAAATATCTTAATAGTAGTGCGTCACGCCATTGAAAAGAAAGCAAAAAACAGGAATAGTAATAAAGTTACGTCACGTCGACGGACCGGGCTACTATTAGACTCTTTCGTATGTGGTCTGGGAAATGTCTGATCACAGCTGTCAATATTTCTTGTTCTGAAAGCGGTGAATCAATCAATCTGGATCTACTTACTAGTTCCATAAAATAATCTGTGAAAATTGCTAAAGTCCATAGTTTTTGTCACAGAGGTTTACAATTTTGCAAGTACTTGTGCCAAAACGTGTCTAGTAAATATTACAAATTTCATGCTTCTAATTAAGATATTTTTTCAAAAAAAATATTTATTGTGTTTTTTTTTCTGCAATTTTTGTGTTACATAAGAAATGTTCTTTGAAAAAGAATATTTGTTATAAATAAACCACACTTTTCCTTAGGACTATGCTTTGAAACTTTTCACACATATTCCTAAAGTTTTGATGCATAAAACTTGGTATTTTTATGTTGTAGATGAAATCGGTTAACTGTTATGGATTTTGATGTTGCAATTATTAATAATTTGGAAAAAATAGGTCAACTATGCATTAAATATTTTTTTTCCAAAAATATTTTGCATAGCTTAATAAAGATACCAAGTTTTGTATACATAGCATAAGCATAATCTTAAGGCAAAAAACGAAAAATCGGATTTTTCATAATTGTTGCCGAAATTTCACCGATGCCTCCCCTTAAGCTGTGGTCTACTACCGGATTATATTTCCCTATTGCTACCTCAACTCGGATGGAATTCTGCTTAACAGCACTCTAGTATCGTGAAAGAAAGAAATCTCTGAATTCTGAGTAGCTCCGATTATCAACATCTGTAGCTTTCGATCATTATAACTTTTTCCTTTTAAAGTCCTCTTGACAATAAGCATTCTAACTTCGTTGGGGATCTTTTTAGTTCGAAAATACATTTCGAGATCTTTAAGAAACGTGAGAACTACGTCTTCCATTTCCTCATTGAGTATATGATTAGTATATGTAGATGTGCTGAGCATAGGTGAAGTGATGTTTGCAGCATTGGTGTTTTCATGTAGGGTATGTGTATGTGCACCTTGCCTATTATGGTAGTCATCTAAATGGTCATTACATTCATTTATATTTACATTTTCATTACTATCCTGGTTACTATTTACACCATTTTGGACATTATCGCTTGACTGAACTGCAAGCACAGCTCTATTTAAATCTATTATATTTTCTTTCTCCGTAGATAACTTTGGTTTTAAAAGTTTAATTTTATTCTTTAATTCTGTTTGACTTACATTCATGTATGAAATTAATTTACTATGTGCTAGATTACTACAATTTTCGTTTCTAAGTACAGTGATTTATTTTTCTATTTCTTCAGATACATTGCAATTCATACAGTATATTTGTGATTAAGCAATTCAATTACTTTTGGAAAATGAGTGTTCTGGTGTGGTTTAACATTCCCTTGCTTTTTCTATCTCTATAGCTTGAGATGTTAGTTTCTCATTTACTTCTGCCGAAGATTTATTACTTTTCTCTCTTAGATCCTCTATTTTGATAACTATTACAGATTTTTTCTGCTCCATTTTGAGGTTTCTATAGCTGCTTTAACAAGCTAATTCTGTAGCTGCCTGGTTTCTATTTCTATCACTGAATTGCCTAATTCTTTCCTGATTTCATTCTGCATGTTACTATTCTTATTTTATTTTTTTTGTAGTGTTTAACGCCCGCTTTAACTACTTATGACACCGCATGCGGTTATTTTAAAACTGACCTTATATATTATCTATATGACTTTTACATTTTATATCTCATTTATAACATGCTCTATTTTGTTTTTCGCATTTCCTACCTCATTTCCTACATGACTTTTTACATTTTCATCTCATTTTCTATTCTACCTTCTACATGTTCTACACCCTCCGTGGTGTAATGGTTACCATGCTAACTTCATATACCCAAGGTCGTGGGTTCAAACCCGGCGGAGGACGATGGATTTTTTCGGGTGTAAAATTCCTTAGCATGGCTTCCTTTGGAAGGGAAGTAAAGCTGTTAGTCCCATGTCATAGACTTACGGCACGTAAAATAACCTCAAGCCTGATAGAGAGGCTTCTGAGCAAAATTAAGCGACCTTAGTTAAAGAGTGTCCACAAATAACACGCCGTTTTATTTTTCTACATGTCCTATCTAAATTTCTATTTTATTTTCCAGCTTAATTTGAATGGCTCCAAATATTTTGGTTATACTTTCTAACAAATGTACATTTTGAGTTCCTGGAGCAACGTCTTGGGTATTGTGCGCCCCTTCACTCTTATTTACGAGTAACATACTCATTTCTTGGTTCTGATCCATTTTAGTACTATTTACTAGTCTACCATTGCAAAGTATCATACGCACCTGAAGCGACTCTCCAAAAGAAGCAATAGCGTCATTATTAAACATTAATAACAATAAATAGGCAGAACAGCGCTGTATTATATTTAATCTATATCATTATGCCTATGTATACGTCTGTTGTATACAGTCCATTTAGAATTCGTGAGCCCAAAACATATTAATTTATTACTAATTATAATGTAATATATTAATTTTATATATAATACCAATTTTAATAACATTTTGCAGAGCTATCTTATTCTTTCCTCAGCACTTCTGTTATATATGTACAGGATCCGGAGAAATGGGTACCAATATCCTAAATACTTGCCCTTTTTCGAAAGCAATTTGCACAGAGTAGTGGCTAGAAAACTACTTAGAGTAATGTACTTCATAGTGGTTATTGTAGGACTGAAAGCAAAACACAATGGACTTCGTTTCTCAATCTGTGGTCTAAGAGTGTACCGCGCCACTATCATTTTTCCCTACCACATGTTGATAACAGGATTATTAATGTTTCAGAAACATAAGATAAGACTTTTGATATTTTGATTATTTTTAACAGTTCAATCATGTAAGAAAATGCGGAATTTTAGGATTTTGAATGCGAAAATAAATAGATGAGCCTTGACAAACAAACAGTAGTTTTAATGGCTTCAAATATATCGCATTTGCTTTCAAATGTTTAAGAAATGAATTCTCCAGTGTAGGTACAATGTATATTGTACTAAATGTATTTTATGCTTTTTTATTTTCTCTGTACGCACTATGTACATAGTGTATAGAGAAGGTATTACACTCCACCCAAAAATTCGATATATGCTTTAGGATCCCCTTTATCTAAAAAAAAGGAAAAAGGTCCGTGTGTGTGTGTGTGTGTGTGTGTGTGTCCGTGTGTCTGTCAACAAGATAACTCAAAAACGAAAAGTCGGTAAAATACCAAACTTGGTATTTAAGTTTAGTATCTTCTAGGAATTCGACACGAAGATTTTCAGAAAAATCCCCCCACCCCCAACTACCCTTTGCATGGAACTTTTTTCGAAAATTTTTATTTTCTCAAAAATTGCTCTAACGATTTTGATTAAAATTTCGTATATTAAAGATGTTTACACGACAAATAAAATGTATATCTTGAATTTTCTGGGCATAACCTCTGAAACCACTTTATTCTGGATGCATTTTATAGACTTTTGCATAACTCCTAAACCGCAAGAGATGGAGAAAAACTTATTAAACAAAAAATGTAGAGCACATTAAAACGCACAATTTATCCTTTTTACATTTTTTTCGTGGGGTTGATCGTTCTTGACAAATTCCTTGTTTTTGTTTTCAGCTATGAAAAACTTTTACTTTTTTTATACAGGAATTTGTCAACTCCTGTCCATACAAACAATGAAATTTCAGTCACATAGCAACCAGCTTTTGGTTATTAGTTCAGCCTATAGTACTCCCTTATTTCCCTTCTGCTTACAAGGAAGTAATAAGACTGTGCTAATTTTTTTCTCGATTAGCATGAAGTAAATAGAAGCATAAGTTTTTAACAATAATTTGTTGCAGAGAGGTAGAGAAAGTCATGTGAATGGAACACATCAGATTTTTTTCTAACGATTCTCTGTAACCCGTGGATAATAAAACTAGGGAACAAATGGCAATTCGAAAAGCAGTGAGAAAATACCACCCACTCTGCCAGCTTCTGCCCAGCAGAGGGTTGAAATGCCTTGCTCTTAGGCTGCGATTGTTCCTGTAAATGACCTGCTTCTCCATGGTAATTAAATGGAAGCACGTGCCGGGGGTAGTCTGGATTGACGTCCTTCCCACCCTTCTCCCAGTATTGGTATTCAGGAAATGTAAACGAGGATCGTCTGAGAGCAAGCCGCAATCTCGCGCTCCCCCCTCTTAAGTGGTGATTAATTCAGGACAGAAGCGACGCCACCTGGCTGCGCGACGCTGATTAAAGATACCATACTCAATTATTCACTGCTCTCATGCATCATATTTATCCATGCGACAGGTCGATTGCTGGAATCGATTAATTCTTATTGCTTAGAAACATAAATTTAGAACACCTACTGATATATATATATATAAACATAAAATCAAAAACGTTTTATTAGTTACATCTTTCTCATCCTCTCTCTCTCTCTGAGTAAGGGTTCTCTTGTTTCTTAGGATCAGTGTAGGTTTTTTTGTTTTATAGTTTAACTTCCTTTAACCTGGTTGGTCATATCGGACGATGAATGAAATTGGTAAAATTATGCTAAAATGATATCGTGGTCCATGGAAAGTTACTCAAGATAAGGGAAAACCCCGAAAAAAACCTTATCCGGGCAACTCACCCATTCGACCTTTCGAATGTGAAGCAGACACGCTACAACCACATTACCCAGGCGGGCGATCGATATATTTATATATATATATAGTAGTTTTACTTCATTATTATTTTTAGTATTGTAACAAATGTCTTTATTGACTCATATAAATTATTTACAAATAAAGTCTTAAATACTCTGCTGCAAATAATTCAGTCGACGTTTCAAGGCGTAGACAGTTTCTGACTGCACATTACTAGACACAGCACTCTAGTTACTCACGACTCAACACAAGACACCGGCTAGCAATTCTTCCTTCTTTAATAGCTAGAAAATGGCGCCACAGAACTTTCTGGAAACTTGTGGAACCGATACTTCCAGAGGCACCTCGAAGCTCCAGAAGAACACGTTCCTGCGAGAAGTGGAGTCATTCTTGGATTACAATAATTGTCTCCAGGTATGATGATGAATATCGCCAATGAGAAAAAAAAAACGATTTGTTGAAGAACAAGCGACTAACATTTGGGATGTAGCTTGCATTCAGCGTGCAATTTTCCCCTCCTACTGCGTGAACAGCAACCTCAACTGCTGTATCGGCTACTGCTGCAATATTGTTGATATAAGTTCTGAACATTTATGTGAAAACAGGGCATTTTATTTAAAATAAAAGTAGACTAATTAGTCAGTATTTTAGATGTCATTAAAATCTAATGTAACTTTAGGGATAATTAAAGAGTGACATACCGTTTTACATTATTAATATTGTGAGTTTTGAATATGAAGCTGTCATGAGCGTTATAGTCAGAATTGACGGTAATTGACATTATGCGCGCAAGCAGGGGAAGATGGGGGGAAGCGCTGCGTTGCGGCATTTTTTTGCAGACGGAGGAGGGAAATATTTGCGAGCACGTGGCTGTTGCGGCTACTTTCCATTGTTAATTTTCTTCCGTCTCAGTATTTCCTGTAACGATATCCAATTTTCCTCAAAATGCGAAGCATAGAAGATTCACTGCCCTCAAAGCCTTTGTATTATTTCGATCACAAGCTTTTGCGCCGCAGGAAAATTTTCACTCTCATACATAGAAAAAATGTTTCGATGCAACAAATTCATGTCAGTCACTAGTTTTTTGTCCCTTTATTCATTTTTTCAGGTGAATTAAATTTAACACTTTCTTCTGCATTAGCATAAGTTATTGCTTCACTTAAATCCTTTATACGGTGCGCAAACCCACCTGAAAATATCAGTTGTTTCCCTGCAACAATGTTTAGAGCGCTCTACGCGTCTTCCACCTTTTCCAGGAAATATTTGTGCACTTTATATACCATTTCTGTGGCTTGTCTGAGCAGAACACACGTTTTTGTTTGTTTGTCTGTTTGTTTGTTGTGCTTCAGCCATAGTAAAACTGTTAATGAACTGTTAACTACCTTACTATTGCACACTGGAATTGATTTATAGCTCAGAATTACAAAATATAACTGCTGAACTGATGGCAACTTCTCTCAAACTCGCTGTGAAACAAAGTGCGCCTGATTAGCCGGAAACCACGTGACTATGACGTCCATAGGTATTAATCTACTGCACACCCGCCTTCGTTCGTGACGGAGACACTAGAGAAATAATATTCGAGAAGGGTAACGTGATGTCTTGCTGAAGCAAACAGGCACTCGGAAAGGCATAAAAGAGAACTGGACTGCGACATGATTGCGCCGTTGCAGCAGTCGGTGGAGAGACACATGGTTGTAAACACGCGTGACGGTTAAGGAGAGCTTAAAGTGTCAGAATCCTGGAAATTAAGAAGCTTCAATCCTTTACCTCAGCAGCTTTTTCATAAGCAAATATACCTTTGAAACTTTGTTTAGTATGCATTCAATAATACAATTTGTTGAATATCTACTTCCTAAAACACACACACCTTTCGAGAGATATGCAATAGTGTATTCAAGAATATGAAATAGCAATTTAATTATATGTAAATCCTCGCAGAATTTCACCGAACACACTTTCAACCAAATATTACTACTAAGGAGACTTCAATAAACAGCGAAGAGAGCTCCCTTCTTTTGCTTTGTGTGTTCTAATGCATTTTTTCCAACGCAAGCATAATCACGCACGTTTTAGGTATCCTAATAGAGTATTCTACAAGCCCTGTACCGCATTCAGGCGTTCCAATCCTTTTAGACCCCAAACAAGTTTAATTCAGACTGATGCAATGTCAAGTCAGAGCATGTGCTATGTCCTATAACAGGTTTGTAAGTGAGCCCTTGACTTAATAAGAATATGTCCTCTATTCGCATAACCTTCTCCATCTGTTTTATAAAGAAACGAATTTTAAAAAAGATTATTCTTTTATCTGCATAGTGTTAATCAAAATAAAAATTTCCACTTGACCCTTATTATAAGGAAATAACAGAATATACTAGGCTAAAACAAGTCAAATATTTTAAAAGCTGTCGCTATGAGATCTTCATGAGCAAGATAGAGAGAGGGAGGGAAGGAGAGAAAGAGAGCGAAACGGACAAGGGCTTCCGTTTGTGACAAGTTTAAGTGACATTAGGAGTGAAACTTCAAATTTATGTCTCTCAATAGCTTTTTGTGAAAGTTTTACTGTGTCTGTGTTCACTCAAATTGGATAAACAATTCCTAAGAGATATATTTTTTTTTTAATTTCATGACGTGAATATATTGCAAAACAAAATATCCCTTGAGAAAATTGGTTGGTGCCGTAAGAATTGGAGCTTTGAACGATACATAAAAAATTTAAATGAGGATATTTAAATAGCTTTGATTACTAAATTATTATAAATTTTTACAGAACTTAATCTCAAAAATGAATAATATATATTCATTTGTAATATTTCACGATATTTATTATGCACATTATGCGATATTTTATTTGTATTTAAATAAAAACTTAGACGTGTGGAACATTTTAAAGCGTGAAAACACATTTTTTTATAAAATAGTATGCCAGAAAACAGACTATTGTACGATCTTTAAATGACTGTAGAGCCCGAATAACAGAGAGAGAGAGAGAGAGAGAGGACTAAAAGGTTTCAAAAACTTTTGTAATAAAACAAAACAATTTTGGATTTTTTGACCGACTGTGGTCAACATTTATCTTTCAGTCTCCCTTTAAGTACTTTAAAATTGAAACCAATAAGAGAATATTTCTGAAATACCTAGATATACAAAAAGGTTATGTTAATAAAATGCTGTTTTAACAAGATATATTTTTGTGCAGTAATTTTTGTGTATCTGTTCAGTTTACCAATTCTGGAAAAGTAATTAAGTATGAAGAGGACTTCGAGGGCTATTTAGAAAAAATGTTGGACCTATTTTTTATTCGCAATGCAAACATCTTTAATATGCTGCATTTTTTTTAGAAAATGTTCCATTTAACGTAGTTTTGCATGGGGAGATTTTTCTGAAAATATTCGTATCACATCCTTGGAGCAACGTCTTGGGTATTGTGCGCCCCTTCACTCCTATTTACGAGTAACATACTCATTTCTTGGTTCTGATTCATTTTAGTACTATTTACTAGTCTACCATTGAAAGTATCATACGCACCTGAAGCGACTCAGCAAAAGAAGCAATAGCGTCATTATTAAACATTAATAACAATAAATAGGCAGAACAGCGCTGTATTACATTTTTCGAAAGCAATTTGCACAGAGTAGTGGCTACTTAGTGTAATGTACTTCACTGTGGTTATTGTAGGACTGAAAGCAAGTATTTAGGATATTGGTACCCATTTCTCCGGATCCTGTACATATATAACAGAAGTGCTGAGGAAAGAATAAGATAGCTCTGCAAAATGCTATTAAAATTGGTATTATATATAAAATTAATATATCACATTATAATTAGTGATAAATTAATATGTTTTGGGCTCACGAATTCTAAATGGACTGTATACAATAGACGTATACATAGGCATAATGATATAGATTAAATGTAAAACTGAGCTTGACTAAAAGTTCCTGTCTGATATGGAATAAATTTATTATCTTTAATATCTGCCGCTTTATTAAACAAATTTTCCTTCAAAATGATGTTTAAATTTACGATATTTGTTATATATCGTAAGCATTTTAGGAATAAGGTGCTGTGAATGTGTGAGTGAGTGAATGAATATATATATATATATATATATATATATATATAAGCCACAACACAGTGACCAGTTCTTAAACAATTTGACTCTCATGTGTTACGGGAACGAGGGCGCTGAATAGCGCATTTATATCTCTGCATGTGTAAGCAGAGTGGGAGAAGATGCACGATAAGTGTGCACGGAGTTACTGGCCCCTGAGGAAGCAAAGAGCGAGAATTAAAACCAGTTATCTTTGGAAGCATAGACGAGAAGAAGCCAGCTAGAAGATGCCGGCAGGAGGTCGTTGAAGTGAGCTAAGGCACGGTTGGATTTCAAAGTTTCTGGTGGAGGGAGGGTTGTTTTCGGCTTAATTTTGCAAAATTAAGTACCTGCTGCTTTATTCTAAATTTAATTTCGGCGATTACTCTTATGAGAGTATTATATTCTTTAAAAGAATTAAAGAAGTAACAAAAAATGACAGATAAGAACCCATGTTATATGAATAGCATTTAACAGCTCTGTAAAGCTTTGTAATTCTTATTTCACTTTTAATTACCGAGTGGAAGCTTGTTATATGAGGTTAATGTAATTAAACGTTTTTATTTACAATATATGTATGAAATACTTTGCTCTAGATTCTTAAATTCTAAAGTAAAAGCAATTCCTTCCACTTTTCCTATAAGCAAAAAGTCTGTTTTCCTCATTGCACTGTATGACAGTACTAGGGAAATGTAATGAATTCCAAATAAAATTAACGCAATGTATCGCCAGGTATCATTTGCTTCGTATTTAGCGTGCGCAAATATCCTCTCGTGCGTTAAAAGAGCTAAAATCAAGGGGTTTACTTTAAGTCAAAACCACTAAGTGAGGAACAAGTTGAGCTTCATTTTACTCCTCTTGCTTTTTAGCGGAGACGGTGAGCGGGTCACGCCCAATGAGAGGACGAAAGTTTTTACCTCTCATTTCCCTGCAGACGGGTTTTAACCTGAAGTTGAGTTCTGCAACTCTGTTAGCGCATATCTGCACACAACAACGAAGAAAAATGAAATGGTGTTTTATTTATGGACGCTCTATAACTGCTGTGGTTCTCAGCGTCCCATTCTACCCTGGCCGTGAAAGACCGCTTAATTTTGCTAAGAATCCTCTCTATCAAGCTTGAGGTTCTTTTACGGCTTTACTTCCCTTCCGAAGGAAGCCGTGCTAAGGATTTTTACGGCCGAAAAAAATCATCGTCCTCCGCCGGATTTGAACCCACGACCTTGGGCAGTACATGAAGTTAGCATGGTAACCATTACACCACGGAGGACGACAACGCATTTATACTTGTGTTTGTCTCGAGTAGCGTGAAGTAGATCGAAGAATAAGCTTTTGAGGGACTGCCTCCGTGGTCGAGTGGTCAGCGAGCTGACTTCGCGGGTTCGATTCCCGCCCATCCGGGGAATTTTTCTTTAGCCAGAATTATTCCCTATCCCCCACAGAGTCTGGAAATTTGTATGTAAGTGTGAATGTGTGCGTGTTTGAGTAAAACAAAAATGATTTAAAACAACATAAAAAGCACCTACAGACGAGTTGTTTCAAGTGAAAAGCCCCCGATATGACTTTAGATGTTAAATAAAAATAAAAAAACAACTTTTTTAGGAATATATTTTTTTTTAAAAACTGGGTAAAGAAATGCATGTAAATGGAACACACAAGAATGTTTAATATACGGTTTAAAAAGTGTTTTTTTAATAAAAATACACAGCATAATAGAGTATGAGAGAACGTTTCTACGTTATGAAACGATAAGCATGGTAGAAAATGTGTATGAAGTCCTGCATTATGTTGCTTTCCTTACTTAGTTTCTACTAATGCCACTGAAAGCAAAGAGAGGGTTGGCAATTTGCTCACCCTTTTGGACTCAAACAGAAGTTAATGATAATGAAACAGAAACGGTGTACGGT
This sequence comes from Hymenopus coronatus, assembly GCA_030762935.1. Taxonomy (NCBI): domain Eukaryota; kingdom Metazoa; phylum Arthropoda; class Insecta; order Mantodea; family Hymenopodidae; genus Hymenopus; species Hymenopus coronatus. Next base: position 36,164,614 of record CM060889.1, on the reverse strand, counting down.
AAGTTAATGAAGACAGCCTCGGGGTCCCCTATACAACTTGAAATGAATCTCAGCAACTTTACAAGTAATATCGCTACTTTAATGCTCCGACTAACAAAGTAGCAGCAGCAGTACCACTTTTGCTCGTTTATGGCCTCTGCAAACAGACTCCAAGCTGCATTCATTTACTCTAGGTGAAATGCTCTGTGGTTAACGCACTTGCATAGTGAGGTGGAGAAGAGAAGTAAGACTGAAAACGTCCTTCCAATAGGTCATTAAAAATACATTTGGTGTACACAGAATCCAATGAAAATGCAAAGCCGTTTACAGGTTCCAGATACAAAACTCAAAGCAATTTGTAACCATTAATGTCCTGTGTTGGTTGCTTAGAACGACGATTCTAAAAGCGGGTATTATTGTGCTACTCTAATACGAGTATTTAATATGCGCTAACCCTTTTACTTTCTCTACACGTACTATTGTCAAAAATTTAAGCCGAGATTTCACCGGAAGTAAACCTTTTCGGGTCCCCTGTATAAAAAAAGCATTTTCAGAAAAATATCCGTGTGTGTCCTTGTGTCTGTGAACATGATTACTCAAAAACGAAAAGTAGGTAAAATAACAAACTTTATATTTAAGTTTAATGTCTTTCAGGGACACGACATGAAGATTTTGAGAAAATTCCCCCACATTTTTCATGGAAAAAAAATTTGGAAATTTTTATTTTCTCAGAAATGGCTCTAACGAATTTGATTAAAATACTGTATATTTAAGATATTTTATGGGAAATTGAATGTACATCTTGAATTTTCTGTGAATAGCCTCTAAAGCCTTCTTTATTCTGGGTAAATTTTGCTGAATTTTGCGTAACTGGTAAACCATAAGAGATAGACCAAAACTTACTACGCCAAAATGTAAATCACGTTAAGGCACACAATTGATGTTATATACATTTTTTCGTGGAGTTAATCGTATTTGAGGTATTCCTTGTTATTGGTTTCAGCTATAACATACCTATACTTTTCTCATACGGAAACTCCTGACCATAGAAACAAAGGAACTTCAATCACATCGCAACCAGCTTTTGATTATCATTTTAGCCCTTACTGGTTCCTTATTTCCCTTCTGCTTACAAGGAAACCGTAATTTTATCGATTAGCATGAAGCAAATAGAGGAATAAGCTTTTTAACAATAATTAGTTGTCGAGATGTGAATGGAACCCATCAGATTTTTCGTATCGGAGGCCTTCATATATTGTTTATTCCCGAACATCAGTGGCATTCCAATTGCACTAATGTGCATGTAACTTCAGCTAAATAATAATCATGAACAATAAAGTATAATAAAATATATGTGCTAGCTCCACGTGGCCGCGCCTCTCACCGAGATTCCAAGCGACTGCATGTCAGATTTGTGGTGGACAAAGCGGCGCTGGGGCGGGTTTTCTCCGGGTTCTCCGGTTTCCCCCGCCATCGCATTCCACCGCTGCTCCATTTTCATCCATGTATCATCAGAGTCACCGTCTGCGGTACCATAAGTGTCTAAAGCGGGCGTTAAACAAAAAATTATTGAAGGTCGTGAAAAAAATTCTCCTTTTGAATGCGGGTTTGATGCAATAAGATCCTCACGTTTTACCACCATTTTGAGGTTTTTTCCCAAAATGAATTGCAATTCAATTTATAGCTCAAAATCTCCACACAAAAAATTACTCCACGTGGCGTGAAGTACAGTGTTGCAATGTTTTCCCTGTTTTCTCTATCTCTTTCATTCAGTTTGACCCCCTCTGTGGGTGTCAGCTTTTTTTAAAAGTTTAAAGAAATGAGTAGCAAACTTTGTGTTGGCTGTATGTGTATAGAATACCATGCGAAAAGAGCAAAAGTATAATCAGAGGTGTTGTCTGAAAATGTGGTTGCTTGAAGAAAACGCGACATTGAGCACCTTTATATTGTCTGGCAGATTTGTTTGTTCTTAAATTCCTTAGTAATACCCCATTATATTACTATCTTTGGAAGATTCTGAACTTGAATATCAAGATTTATTTTCAACCAACTTTTCATTTTTGAGCTATGCTATTCACAGACACGGATTTTTTCTAAAATGCTTCCTTTAGATTTAAGGGACCCTAAAACGTATATTTCCGGCGAAATCTTGTATCAAAGCTTTGGGTGGATTGCAATGCCTTTTCTGCCTATTTGGTATATATTAAATCAAGAAACTAAAAATGTGTGTGTGTGTCTTTTACTTTCTCTACACGTACTATGTAGATAGTGAATAGAGAAAGTATTGTATTGCACTCAAAATTCGATACCGAGATTTCACCGGAAATACATGTTTTGGTATTTAAGTTTGGTATCTTCCAAGGATGCGACACGAAGATTTTCAAGAAAATTTTTCCACCTCCAACTACCCTTTACATGGAACTTTTTTCGAAAATTTTAATTTTCTCAAAAAAGGCTGTAACGATTTTGATTAAAATATTGTATATTAAAGATATTTACCTGATAAATAATATGTATATCTAGAATTTTCTGGGAATAGCCTCTGAAGACTACTTTATTCTGGAGGAATTTTGCATAACTGCTAAACCGTAAGAAATGGACAAAAACTTACCACACAAAAAATGTAGAGCACATTAAAACACACACTTTATGCCATATAATTTGTTTCGAGGAGTTGATCGTTTTTTTCTCATACAGGAATTTGTCAACTACTCGTGTCCATACAAACAAAGGAACTGCAGTCACAACCAGCTTTTGACTTCACTTTAACCTATGGTACTCCCTTATTTCGCTTCTACTAACAAGGAAGGAAGTAATAAGACAATTTCTGCTAATTTTTTCTCGATTAGCTTGAAGTAAATAGAAAAATAAGCTTATTCACAATAATTTGTTTCACAGAAGTCATGTGAATGGAACACATCAGGTTTTTTTAGACAGAGGACCCTAAAACATGTACTCCTAGTGAAATCTCGGTATCGAACTTTTGGGTGAAATGTGGCATCTTCTGTGTTGCACTAGGTATGAAGCAGATAAAGAACTGAACAGAGGTCTCTATGATTAACATAACGGGATATAATTAATGAATTTAAGAATGAACATTCACAATAATAATAATATACAGCGTCATATACAAAAGAAAAAACTGTCTACTTAAGGAATCTATAATAATACACATCTCAATCGTGAAAATAACATTACTTACAGACGTATGCAATCTATACAGATTATAAAACGTATTTTGTTTAGTGAAGAGACATTGAGGTTATGGCAGTAATTACTCATTCTATATGAAAGAATAACGTAAACAAATAATGTAAACAATTTATTTAAACTCTGCAATAAAAACTGCGGAACCTCAGTAATAACTTTAAAAGCATTTCTAAACAACGGCTTACTAAAAAGCTGCATTCTATCAACTATTTTGTTTAATATTATTTGGATGATATGAGAAAACAGGAAATATTAATAACAGATGATAGTTTTATCACAGCAAAAGACATTTAGCACACGACGTTTGCAGTTGACTGATATGCAGTGATATACAGAATAACGAGAAGAAATTATAGAGAACTATAAACTTGAACAGATGTACGAAGAACAAAGTTGGAATATCGGAAAATACGATTACATACTGCCACACGGTGAGATTTAAAATTGTAGCGATAAAAATACTGGAAACGTAAAATATATAAAATGGAAGGTACAATATAATGTAAGAATTCAACAAACACAGAAGGTGACAGAAAAAGAAACAAAATAATCAGAAAACATATGTAACAATGTTAAACAAACTATTTAAAGCAATACACGTTATAGGTAATCATACTATATTCATAAATAAAAAAACACAAATTCAGTTCACTTAGAACAAAGAGGAGGAAACCCATTTAAAACAAAAAGGTGAAACTAAAATCCGAGAATCACTTCTCCCTTCACCACTCTGGAAGTGAAATGACGCCAGTTCCTAAGTTCTACCGAAATGCTCGTCAACCACTCTCTCACCCTAAAAAAACTAGTGTTTTACATTCACATGTCTTATACCTTTCTTATTTTTATAATTATTTATTTTACAATACGTTGTTTTTCTATTCACTATCATTTTCATCGAGATTTTGTAATTACACATTTCTTTAAAATACAATGGTGATTAATATAGTTAAAGAGAAATTTTTAAACTAATGCTTTGTATACTCAGGCTTTTAAATTGCACTTTTAAATGCCCTTAGTTAAAAAACGAAAGGCGACTTGAACTTTAAGAAAAGTATTAGAAAATTCCAAAGGCAACAGACGTAATATAAACAATTTTATTTTACGCTCAGCTATTTTGATAAATGGTACTAGTTGTGTATCCATTTTTTTTTTTTGTGTTCGTAGTTTTTTACTAATCATATAATTTATTACTTCGCGAGATTTGCACGGTCTTAACTTCGTGGCAAAATAACAACGCCAGTCAGAATAGACTATCCGCTTTGCTTTCCCGGTTTTACACCTCAATAAACTAATTGCTAACCTGATAGCGTGAGATCATTGACCTTAAAGAAATCATTCAAACTAATTTCCTATACAACATTCGCTATAGCGCAGCCCGCCCGCGGTCTCAGAAAAAAATAAACATGCTTGTCTTGTGTATGCCCGCCTACTTGGATATACTAACCATTTGAAAACATACCGCTCCTAATAAGTAAAAGTATAAGTCCTCAAATTAAGCAAATGCTGATGTGATGCTGTTCATTACACTACTCTTAGTTACCAATACCAAATATCTAACAGTCTGCAACTATCTACAGGCTAATTGTACAAAATTCAAAACAAAGATTTTATTTGCCAAGCATACATTTTAAGCAAAATGCAGTTTAACCTAAGTCCCTAATATGATGCATCTGTGAAATTTGACCAAAATTAAGTGTTGCCTTATAGTACAAAAATAGGATTTATAAAGTTAAGAAATTATATCGTTTACCAATTACATTTGAACAAGCAATTAATTGAAGCTATAAATTATCATGTACATGCTTATTAATAGATACATCCAACTTTATATCGTTTCCTAGCAACCTTTTTTTTAAACATTTTCCATATTCAAAATGGCCCACATTATGCAATTTTTTGTAAGTTAGTAGTGTTTAACGCCTCCTTGATTCCAGGTTGTAAAAGATCACGGGAAATATTTTTCTTTCCATTCCTTCATACTCTCCAGTTTGTCAAGATACGCATTAATCAGTCTTTATTATCTGTCATGCTCCCAGACCCAAATTCGAGTATCTGTCTAATCGTTTCACACTCCATTGAGATTTTAGTAGGAAAATGATTGTGGTAAAGTAATCGCAAAGAGAAATATAGAAGGGAAGATTGTATTTGTAAAAGTCAACCTTAATTTATGTCCAAAATGAAATTATTATAAGAAATAACATTCTAAGCCCGCCCAGGGAAATTAGTAAACGGAGGGGAAGTGCAAGTCTCCACATGCCACCTGAAGTTGTTATTAAGTGTGTTGTTCGGCATGTAACATACAGCAGTGGCGGAGCTGGCTAATTTTAAAGGCGAGTAGTCTTGTACCAAAAGCATGTCTTGCAGTTTTTCTTCCTCAAACGAGGCTTTACAAAACTTCTTTCGGACGCATATTAAAACGCTGACACTCCTTTGACACAAATTTATCAATGTTAGGATTAATAGTTGACACAGAGAGACGTATGATGAAACGGTACTTTCATTTATACTGGAGTGTTATTACTCTTAGTATAATTCACAATTCATTTTTATAATCGTACCTGAAGGTTTAGATTTTCTTTGTGATTAGCATGTCTAGAATTAAAATAATTTAATAATAGTTTAAATCTTAAGTTTAATTCTTCACGTACTTCAATAAAATGTAAACATTTTACCATCCTGAACACATAAATAGCCAATCTCCCATTCTACGTAGGTCTTCAGATTCCAAGAAAGAAGGAACAAAACATTTTTAAAAAAAGGTACGTGTGAGTGTGTGTGTGTGTGTGTGTGTGTGTGTGTGGACTACATAACTCAAAAATGAAAAGTCGGTTACATATCAAACTTGGTATAAGCTCTGTATCTTCAAGAACGCGACGTTAAGATTTTCTGGAAAATTCCCCCTCCCTACACCTTACGTGGAATATTTTTCGAAGAAATTAATATTATAAAACTGATAAATAATAAAGATATTCAATATAACAAAGTTATACAATAGATAAAGGTTCAATGAGGAAATTAATAATAAAACTCATAAATAATGAAGATATTCAAACTAACAATAAAGTGAAATTTATGAATTTTCTCAAAAACTACTTTAACGATTTTGATTAAATTTCATATGTTTAATACATTTTTATGACCAACGAAATATATATCCTGCATTTATTGGGAATAGTATCTGAAAATCTGTTCATTCTGTCTTACTTCTATATAGTTTTTGTATAACTAGTAAACCGTTTGAGATAGACAAAACCGTACTAAACAAAAAATGCAGATCACGTTAAAATACACAATTTATGTCATACACATTTTTTTTTTTTTTTTTTTTTTGCAGAGTTTACCTTTCTTTTCGTCTCTTTTTGTCTACTCCTGGCAACCAATTTCAATTGTTTCGCAACATAGCGACCAGCCTTTAAGGATTTGATTATCACATCAGCTTAGTGTATTCCCTTGTTTCTCTTTCTCTTGCAAAGAAGCAAGTAAAAATGCAGATATTAAAATAATCTTTTATAAAAAAAGTTAATTTGCGAAACAGCTAGAGAAAGTTATATAAATGGAACAACATCGGATTTTTTCCACATTCTTCATTATTAAAATCCTCTCTACGATGCAATTTTTAATTCATTTGTTTAAAAAAAGTGTCTACTCCATCTTGACGGTGCATTAAGCTTTTGAAAAATCTACAGCTTCCTACAGTTATTAAATATTAATGTATTAAATATAGTACTACAAAACTTTAAATTTTTTATCAGAATACCTTTAATACTGTATCGTTCGGAACATTTCAACAGACATTTTAGGTACTGTAGATTTTCCAATTTTCACAGACGCATTTATCGCAATTTGACAAACGAATCCCAATGACGTTTATACATGTTCAGGGTATCGTCATATAAAATTCAATTGACAACATATACGACTGAAATAGCAATATGAAAATGTGATAGCTGGTATCTGCAGATAGAAACTGCGGCACTCACCTGCCTGCCATGGGTTGCGCTGACCGCAGCAGCTTTGCGGTGAAAAAGATAGAGATGGTCGAGGATAGACTTCCCGCGAGCAAGCGCCCTCTGTTAATAAGCAGCCCCAATATTTACATGGGTATGGGATGGGAGGCCGTGCATGTACATGCGGCGCGCGGAAAGAGGGGTTAGGAAATTGCACTCCAAGCAAGTATTCCCTTCCCCACAAGCGATTTCCATATTATGGCTACATGTGCACTTAACGGCCCGCACTCACTTTGCGGCATTTGGAGTGCACTGATTCCTCTCAAATGAAATTCGTTCAAGTGGCTTTTACACTTCCCGACACAGTTTCCTTTGAATTCCTACGGATAAAAACCGAGATACCTGCGGTATCAGCGTCGGGCAAATATTCAAATGTATGATTTTTATTCTTGTTCTTCTCATTCATAAAGTTACTAGTTAGCACTGGCTTCTATTGCAACGCGCTCCTATAGAGTTTACCTTTCCGGCGCGGATTTAAAGACAAGTCGACACATTTATTCTTTTTTTTTTTTTTTTTTTTTTTTTTTTTTTCTTAAATGCTAGAAAATATACTTCCGGAGTATACTCGGGGCTCCTTTTTCCTCTTTTTTTTTTTTTTTTTCCATTTTTCCAAGTTTCTATTTGATTACCGTTATTAATGTTTGCTTCTAATACACACATATACACATTAACAAGCATACAAACAGCCATGACCTAGGTGGGATTCCAGCCCACGATCCCCTACGCCAGGAAACACTAAAGTGATATACTTCAGCAAGCATGGCCGTGGAGCAAAAAATCTTACCCAGGTAACTCGCCCTTAGCGAGATACGAACTCGCGACTGGTTGAATGTGAGGCTGACGATCCCTTGCACCACGAAGCAACAAAGCTAAACACTTTAGCAAGCAGGGTCATGGGAACTGGCGTGTGAAGTGTTATTGTCATGTATCATTAATCGGACAACAATTATATGAAATATTTCAACACGACAAGGAGACGAAGGTTAAAGTTATTATAGCTATCGAGATCCATTTTGGCAGATTGCGTGCAGATGGAGGGTGCTAGGAAAAAATTATTGCCGGAAGTATTTTAGCTACAAACAGCATTCTGGGATTTGATTCTAAACAGCTAAAACTGGCCAAGCCTGGGCACATACTTAATGGAAGTACGTGCACTAAGAGATAAAATATTTGTGTAAATATTGTATAGACTTATTTGCTATTTGACTAATCTATATGTATGAATACGTGGTGTGTGTGTGTTCCCTCTTTTATTGTTCTGTGGTTCTGTTGTCGTATTGCGCGAGCGTGCGTATGTGTGTGGGTTTGTGTTTCCAATATTGTTAAAATACATAAAATATACAGGGTTACTACAAAAGAAATAGACAACTTCAACTGCTTGTAAAACAAAAACTATTAAAGATAGCAACCTAATTATTTTAAAGGTATGTTGAGAAACTCTCAAAGTTTTGTTTGTTACTATTGGTAACGCTGTAGTGTTTTATTTGTTGTTGCAGAAGCTGAAATGGCGGAAAATCCTGTGGAAAAGGCATATTGCGTGTTGGAATTTGCTATAACGCAATCAGCAACTGTTGTCCAACGACATTTTAGAACACGTTACCACAAAAATGAAATGATGCGCTCACAAAAACCAGCATCGTCTTCATCATGTCGCTTCATGTCGATGCAAAAGTCACGCCGTATGACCTTATCTTCTTCACTCAGAAACTGCAACATCTGTAATCTGTAAGGCATCATGTGCAGTCGCTTCCGCAAGATTTTCCATATAGTTTGCTGTGGAATTTGTAATTGCATGCTTGCCCTAGATGTCGATTTCTGTGGGCTTCTTATGTAGGCAGAACGAACACGTTCAACGTTTTCTTCCGAAACTCTTGGTCTTCCCGAGCTCTTCCCTTTGCACAAACATCCCGCTGTCTCGAATTTTCTATACCAGTCGTAGATTGACTGTCTAGTCGGTGGCGTTTTGTGGTAACGTGCTCTAAAATGTCGTTGGACAACAGTTGCTGATTGCGTTCTAGCAAATTCCAACACGCAATATGCCTTCTCCACAGGATTTTCCGCCAGTTCAGCTTCTGCAACAACAAACAAAACACTACAGCGTTACCAATAGTAGCAAACGAAACTTAGAGAGTTTCTCAACATACCTCTAAAATAATTAGGTTGCTATCTCTAATAATTTTTGTTTTACAGGCAGTTGAAGTTGTCTATTTCTTTTGTAGTAACCCTGTATATGTAGGTAATATTTTAAACTCAAGTACAGCATTTAGGTTCACCCGACCCATGCGACTGTGTGACGGAAATATTGTATTATTGTAAACTTAATAGATCACCACCACCACCACCACCACCACCACCACCAACACCACCACTACTACTATTACATCGAGATCCATAAGAAATCCGAAAGTAACAAAAACCGTAACCTAGCATTAAAATACAAAGTTTAAGTATAACAAAATAAAATAAAAAAGAAAAAAAAAATCCTTAGCTTTGTATGCATTATTCTGTTATTTTATGCGCTATATTTTACTGTATTATATTACCAAATATTGCGTTGTAACACGTTACATTATACTAAACTATGCTATGATATATTATAAAGCTCAATCTGGAGTGATTCTTATGTTCCTTGAAAAGTTGAGAATAATATCGGAGATATTAGATATGAGAAACTGTTACAAGTCCAATTATTTATATCTAAATTGCATTACGGTATTGTAAACCTAAATTAGAGAATGTAGTCATTGGTCCAATAAAAATATGAAACTTTATTATGCTATATTGTTGTACATATCTGGTTGTATACTCCACTAGTTTTATTCAGTGGTTATTTCAAATACCATGTCATTCAGTGCTGTTAGTGACAACATCTGAATAAGTACTTGCTTAGATGTCATAACAGTTGCTTCCACTATTATGCTATATATATATATATATATATATATATATATATATATATATTGTGATTTTCTCATTGCTTAATTAAAGAACGGGAAGAGTTGGTTAGGCAATAAAATCAAAACTTACTTCCCATAAATAGCTCTCAAGTTGGAACTATTAATACACTAAAATAATCCATTAAAATGGCAGCATGATAAGGGGTTAATAGTGGTAAAAGGGCTATAAATAATTTGTATCATGCTTCTAATAAATACATTATGACACAACTTCACAGTCAAAACCAAAAACAATTTGAAGTATGTATGTACTCAATCAAACTGCAAACCGAGCACTATTGATACTAAATTAGGAACACAGAGCTATGCAGTGGTTTTAATGACTCTACAATCCAACTTCGAAAACGGCTATTAACATTCTGCTCTGATCTAAAATAGGTATGGTGGAGATAATTGCAAATGATGTGCGATAAAGCTGAAATTCTAAAGGGATTCATGAGCTGCTTTCGATTAAATATTTACGATTTGTGCTCTTTGAAAGCAATTCAGCCATGCATAACAAGCCACTCGAAATTCTATTCTGTTCTTCGCGGATAAATTTCGAATGTGCGTTCCATTTCGTTTACTAAATCAGGATTGGACAATATTACACGGGATTTTGATGAGACAGCTGGAGGGAGAAACGGTAATTAGAATGTACAAAGAAAAATTCAAAATGATGATGGTTATTGATAGCAGTTTATTATCTCTATTTAAAAACTTGGGTTGTTATACAAGAACATTTGACCATGATAGAGTAATAGTAACAGTATTTTAGAAGAGATTAGTATTATGTAGGATATTTTTACAGGGTTTAACGCCCGCTTTTACTACAAATGCCACCACAGGCGATGACAGTGATGGAATGAAGATAAAATGTAAATGGCGTGTTATTTATGGACGCTCTTTAACTGCTGTGGTTCTCAGCGTCCCTTTCTATACTGGGCGTGAAATACCGCTTAATTTTGCTCAGAGGCTTCTCTATCAGGCTTGAGGTTCTTTTACGTGCCATAAATATACGACACGGGACCAACGGCTTTACTTCCCTTCTGAATGAAAGAATGAAGATGGAGCACCGGTGGAATGTGATAGCGAGTGAAACCGGAGAATCTGAAGAAAACCCGCCTCTGCCGCTTTGTCCATCACAAATGCGGTCGCTTGGAATCGAATCTGGACCCTCTAGGTGAGAGGCGACCCGTCTAACCATTCGACCACGGCGCGGCCATTTATATAGGATATTCACGTTACTAGGCAATTGCAAGAAAGAATTATTTTGATGGAGCATCTGTTCCCAGTCTGCGAGCAACTTAAATGCAATATCGTGGTCACTCCCGTATCACACCCCTCCCCTCTCTCTTGTCGTCATCAGCGGGTACTGATCTTCACTGCTACTCTGTGGTGCCTTCTCTAGATCGCACTTCCTGAGTCCAATCGCCAGGGAAGCTCGTACTTTCCACTCCAATGGCGTTTGCAGCGATTGGAGCAGTGATAGATGTTGACTCGGCGCTTGCTATGGTTGCGCTGAAGAATGGGCAATATATAATCCCCCATAATAAAATTACCCATGAATGTGTCTACGACATTAGTTTGGTGGCCCTTGAAGTCCTTACTTTCTGAGTCAAGGCGGATCCGGGGGTTTGAGGGACCCCCACTCTACAGCGACCTGGCAGACCACTAACGGACATTCTCTGGTATTTAGATAATAGAATGTAAGTAATAAGAATAAGTGTTTTATTACAGGTAAAGCAGCATTGGGCATGGCCATCACTTGGATGGGTGACCACTAAGTCCATGAGAAACCAATGATGTCTCTGCTAAATGACAACGCCCTCTCTAGTTAGAGGGTTAAACACAACTAATAACTAATGACTTCGCCAGACAGGGCAGCAGTAGTTGTAAAAATATAACTAGCTTAGAATTTATACCAAATTGAAATATCTAAATGACTATGTCCTTATGTTACAGGGCTCCAGACATACGAAATGTACCAACGACTTTACCCGAAAGGGCAGAAAATGTTATACTGACTACGTCCTTTTGTTACAGGGCTGCAGATATATACACACACAATATGTACTTATTCCTCACCACAAATCTTCCAAGGGCGCAATCAGGGCTCCGGTCATGTTTGCGTCCTGGCCCTCACTCTCTCCTGGCTATGGCCTTTGGCTAGCCATAACACCCGCTCCTTGAATCCGCAGGTGCAACAAGCGGTACTGCAGCATTCCTACACCCGAATTCTCTCCGGTGGAGTGGTTTTTTAGTGGGTATTGCCAGTTTAGGGCGACCCCCACACTTGGCAGAGCTATCCCGTCTGTCGCCTGTAGATTGGGTTTTTCCACTCCACTCGAAAAAAAAGAAAAAAAAAAAAAAAAAGAAAAGAGGAGAGCGGAGAGGACCGCTACAAGCAGACCTGCTAACTTCTACAAAGCATACCGCAGGTAGAGCGAGCAGTAAAAGCAGCCGATACGCCTCTGCAGGAACTGCCAACAATCTAAGAAGAGCCAGCGCGCCTCTGGTAGCCATAAGCTACAATATGCTGTACTAGATGACCCATTACCCAGTATTTGGTGAGTATAGATATCCCTTCGCGAATTAAACTCAACTCAAACCAACGCAACGCAACGGGGCTATTTCAAGTTAAACCCGGAGATATCTTCGTCTTACCCCTCTCAGGGAGCGCGGATCGTCTCACCGTCTTCGCAATAAACAAGAGGGATAAAATGAAGGTCGCTCAGTTAGTTCCCCATTACGGTTTTAATTTTGAGTTAAACTCTTTTAATGCTGGAAGCAATATCGGCATATGACAAATAGGAATCAGTTGGGCCGGTTGGTATATCTCATCAAGAAGCTACAGATCCTATTTTTACTTTCTCTATACGCACTATATACATAGTGTATAGAGAAGGTATTGCACTGCTCCAAAATATTCGATACTGAGATTTCACCGGAAATATATGTTTTAGGGTCCACTGTATCCAAAAAAAGTATTTTTAGAAAAAGGTCCGTGTGTTTGTGTGTCCGTGTGTCTGTGAACACAATAACTCAAAAACGAAAAGTCGGTAAAATATCAAACTTGATATTTAAGTTTAGTATCTTCCAGGGATGCGACACGAAGATTTTGAGAAAAATCCCCCCAAACTACCCTTTACATGGAAGTTTTTTCGAAAATTTTGATTTTCTAAAAAGTGGCTCTAACGATTTTGATTAAAATGTCGTATACTAAAGATACTTACCTGACAAATAAAATGTATATTTTGAATTTTCTGGGAATAGCCTCTGAAGACTACTTTATTCTGGGTCAATTTTACGGAATTTTGCATTACTGCTAAACCGTAAGAGATGAACAAAAACTTACCACACAACAAATGTAGAACACTTTAAAACACACAATTTATATTGCATACATTTTTTCGTGGAGTTGATTGTTTTTGAGATATTCCTTGTTTTTGGTTTCAGCTATAAAAACATATTTTTCTCATACAGGACTTTGTGAACTCGTGTCCATACAAACAAAGAAACATCAGTCACATAGCGACCAGCTTTTGACCATCACTTTAACCTATGGTACTCCCTTATTTCGCCTCTACTTACAAGAAAGGAAGTAATAAGACTATTTCTGCTATTTTTTTCTCAATTAACAGGAAGTATATAGAAGCATAAGCTTTTTAACAATAATTTATTGAAGAGTTGTAGAGAAAGTTATGTGAATGAAACACATCAGATTTTCTTATGTATGCAGAAGAAACTCATACGGAGCTCTCTTTGCTTTTACCCATTTAGAAGTTTAATTACAATGTCTATAACTAGAAATGTGCGCAGAGCATTTAACATCGTCAAATGTTTGGATCATGCATAAAAATATTTTAGTGAGTAATGCTGATGTTAAAGGTTAAAAGTAGAATTTTTTGTATAATTATCTAATACCGGTAGAAGGAATATTATCCAGGATCATAGTAAAAGAAATTTAATATCAGAGGTGAACTAATGAAAAAATAATGAAACACAGAAACCAAGAAAGAAACTTCTCATGAACTGAAATGAATACATAACTTGAGTTTACCAACCACATAATTATATTTAACTCATTTCCATAAAACTAATCATTCCATACGCTTAATTTAAGTTACAATAACAATGCTCATTCAGAAATTAATTAAAATTAAATAATAGAAAACTCCAGTGAGGTATAAAATGTGAAATCCACACAGAGTTATTTATCTCAGTACGTAAAAATCCCTCATTATTATATAATGTGAACAAAGGTCATTCCCCAGTTTAAATAGTTCAACTACACAGTAGTCTTCAGTCTGGGCAAAAAAGATAAAACACAGGACTTAAGCTATACAACAATTTCTCATAAAAACATCATTTTAATAAGTTATGGATTTTCTCTTATCAAATTTCACTCTGGCTCTTATTTTTTCTCGGATGTATACAACTCTGCGTTATGGAAAGAATTTCACTGGATATTTCCAGAACATCCAAGATAACTTTATATTTCATTTGCCATTGAAACATCTTTATCTAAAACCTTTAAAATCTCTCAATTTATAGTTCAAATGTGTCACTTCCACTGCCAAACACAGCTAAGCGGTAGGGGAAAGAAAGATATGTACCATGATTTCGACACGAACATCGGCTAAGAATATCAGCATAAGCGCAGTAATATCTTACTAATTTTCCAGATGTTTGCGTTGTTCTTTCATCTGCTTCTTAATAAAAACACATACACACAAAAGAAACAAAACACATCAGAAAAAAAAAAACTGATGTGTACCATTCACTTTCTCTAGCTTTTCCACAAAAGATTATTCTTTTATCTACGTCATGATAATTAAGAAAAACATTATCGGGATTAGTCTTATTACTTGCTTCCTTGTAACTAGAAGGGAAACAAGGCTAAAGCGACACTCAGATCTTTTAAAAGTCGGTCGCTAAATGAAACAATTCCTTGTTAGAAGTAAACAACAGAAAAGCGAAAAGAATAATTTGTCACGTTCAAGTAAATGTTAACTATCTTAAATTGTTTAAAAAAAATCTATATTTTTTGTGTAGTAAGTTTTTGTCTATCTTTTATCGTTTGCCAGTTAAACAAAAGCTATACAAAAGTCATCCAGAATGAAGATGTACTCAGAGGCAATGATCTGATACTTCATAATAAACATTTCGTTTTTCCTGAACAGTTTTTAATATATGAAATGTTAATAAAATCGCTAGGAGAAAATAAAATTTTTGGAAAAATATTTAGGGGAGGGGGAATTTTGTTGAAAATCTTCGTGTCACATCCTTGGAAGATACTACTTGATATTTAACCGACTTTAGGTTTTTGAGCCATGCTGCCCATAGGCACAAGACAGACAGACGCAGACTCGGACATGTTTCTAATTTATTTTTGAGTCATCTATTTCTGGTGAATTTCGCTGTCGAATTTGTGTATGTACATTGTACACAAGGACTAGAGAAAGTAATGTCACTAATTTAACTAAACTGTTATAAGGATATTCCCAAAAATCTTATTGAAATTTATTTAATAAGAAAAGCGTTACAAATTTAGAAGTACGTGGTAGTAAAGAACCCGCACATTCATCCTGAAGAGGTGTTTGAATGCATAACTGATTGACAGCAGTTTTTGCAAAACAGAAGTTATACCAAAACTAAGATAATATGGAAATAAATCCAAAAAGAAATTGAATTTAGGGAGTTTTCAAGAATTGTGGAAATAACTTTATGACACAAATATTGCGTCACCGAAGAAGAGTGATTGGACGCTCACTCTCACATAGGCAGTTTGTGTTCAATACCAAGTAACGCAAGTGGAATTTGTGGTGGACGAACCAGCGTCTGGGCGGATTTATCTTTGGGTCCTCCGATTTTATCCATTCATTCCACCAATTGCTTCATTATCACCTTTCCTTAATCCATTTCTCCTAAATTGATATATACTTCCTTGTTTTCATAGCAAATATTGGGTTGCCGCCTCCCGCTGGATCAATTCATAGTTCGCTCTCCTGTATTCTGTCTTCAATTAACAGAATGGTTTCAACTACTTCGTGTTACACGCAGTTCTAATAGTTAAGCCTGAAAAATATGTATTAGGTTAATTACATATCTTCTTACGTTCTGTTTAAATTTTCATCAATATATTTTTCGATATTTCATTAAAATATTTCGCTCACAAATTACGAAAGTAATTTAAGACTTAAAACCATTTCTGAGTTTTTTATTCTGGCGCTAATTAATGTTTCTGTACTCAAATCATCTATATCCTTTGAGCAAAATCGTATTTTTGGCGCAATTGATCGACAGTTCCAGTAACAAAGCTCATTTTAGCACAGTTGCACATGTAAAAATGGAATGTGTTAACATCAACTTCCAGTTTGGATTTTACAATATTAAGATTTGATTACAATTGTTAAATAGACCTTTCACTTTTTTTTTAGCTTTATACGTTAAAGTGCAAACTTAACTTTCGGAAATATTTATTCTAATAAATTGGAGCAACTTACGGAGAAAGTAGAAGAATAAGAATAGGTACATTATATGCTTTGCAATTCGCTCTCCTGAAGCGACATATATTGGGGCATTGACTGGATAGAGAACCCACTTCTTTCCTTTGCAAAAAAGGTAACATACATCTTTAGGCAAAAAAGGTAACATACATCAGCTTTTTGCAAGTTCGATTTTAGAAAATTAATCCTAAATGTAGTATTTTTCAATTATCGAATTCTTCAAACATAAGTTTTGTTAATAAAAACCGGAATAAACATACTCCAACTCCTTCCCATTTCTAACTTTACATTCATATGCTTCACTTACATTTTAAAAATTGAAAACCATGACTGAACTTATTTTTGAATATAAACAAGAATATAGATGGAAAAATCTGATGTGTTACACTCACATGACTTTCTCTAGCTGCTGTACAAAACTCCTACAAAAGATTATTGTTCTTTGTACACAATGCTAATCAAGATAAATGTTAGCAGAATATTATTACTTAGTTCCTTATAAGTAGAAGGGAATAAGGGAATGCACTATGCTAAAGTGATTGTCAAATGTTTTAAAAGCTATTGTTATGCGATTTTCATAACAAATCACTTCTTTGCTTGGCCAGGAGTAGAACAACAGAAAAACAGACACACAGAAAAGTTTAAGTATTTCACAATTGAAACCCATAACAATGAATATATTGAAAACGGTTACCTCCACAACAAAAACGTAAAGGACAAAAATTGTGTGTTTTGCCATGAGGTACTTTTTTTTGTGTAGTACGTTTTTTTCTATCTCTTACGGTTTAGCAGTTAAGCAAAATTCATCCACAATAAAGAGGTATTCAGAGGCTATTCACAAAAAATTCGAGATATACACTTTATTTCGGACATAAATAGCTTTAATATACGGGATTTTAATCAAAATCTTTAGAGCCATTTTTAAGAAAATTAGAAATTTCGAAACTTTTTCCATGTAAAGCTTGAAAGATACTAAACCTAAATATCAAGTTTGGTATTTAACGGTCTTTTTGTTTGGGGGTTATGCTGTCCACAGATACACACAAACAGACAGACAGACAGACAGACAGACACACACACATGGACCTTTTTTTAAAAATGCTTTTTTTCGGACTCGGGGGGACTCCAAAACATATATTTCCGGTGAAATCTCTGTATCGAATTTTTGGGTGCAGTACAATACCTTCTCTATCCCTATGTACATTGTACATATGGGGCTAGAGAAAGTAAAAAAGCGACTATGGTCAAGTTTTAGAAAACACAAACACCAAAGGAAATGAGCCAAATTACCGCTTTGATTCCGGCAAAAGTTAGAAACATATATAGCATCTAATCTATTCTCTACCAATTATACAGCAAACTGTTCTCACAAAGGCTTATTTTTCTATCTAATCCACATATATCAATATGAATAATTGCATAAATACTTTTATTGCACACTTGTAGATACACGGAAATAAGGCAATACAAAGGCTAAAGCTTTAGTCAGTTGTTTCAAAAGCTGGTCACTATGTTGAATTATTGACAATCCGTTTTCTTTACTTGACTGAGGGAAAGAAAAATAAATACAGAGTTTTATTTCAGAAAAGTATAAACATTAAAGCTGAAACATGTCAAAAATGTATTTAACATAAAAATATATTTTAACAAAATCTGTATTTTTGTGTAGTAAGAATTTTTCCATCTCTTATTAGCTTCCAGTAATGCAAAAATTATCCAGGAATTTAAAACTGTCCAAGATGTAACAGAGAGACGTTTGCATGAATACATCCACTAAGACCTCATACATTTGAATACGTTTATAATAAATGATGCATTAATGGAACATAAATATAAGCTTTATAGCACCAATTGGCACAATATAGTTGTACTGTTTATAGACAAACTGTAATATAATTATATGACTTAACATGCGTTGTCACGTTTTTGACACGGGGATTCCAGAGACTTACTTATGGGTGAATTGATTATTAAATATCTTAAATCTTGAAAGGAAAGAAATTCTTATCATTAATTCCCAAAACTAATATTCTATTTTAACTAATTTCTATTCTATCCTTTGATATTATATATATATATATATTTTTACTCTCTCTATACATACTATGCAATAGTGTATAGAGAACGTATTGCACTCCAGCAAAAAATTCGATACAGAGATTTCATCGGAAGTATATGTTTTAGGGTCCCCTGAATCCAAAAAAAAAGTATTTTCAGTGTGTGTCCGTGTGTCAGTGTGTCTGTGTGTCTGTGAACACGATAACTCAAAAACGAAAAGTCAATAAAATACCAAACTTGGTATTTAATTCTAGTATCTTCCAGGGATGCGACACGAAGATTTTAAGAAAAATCCCCCAACCCCTAACTACCCTTTACATGGAACTTTTTCGAAAAGTTTAATTTTCTCGAAAATGGCTCTAACGATTTTGATTAAAATATCGTTTATTAAAGCTATTTGCCTGACAAATAAAATGTATATCTTGGGTTTTCTGGGAATAGCCTCTGAAGAGTACTTTATTCTGGACGAATTTTATGGAATTTTGAATAACTGCTAAACCGTAAGAGATGAGAAAAACTTATTACACAAAAAGTGTGGAGTACGTTAAAACACACAATTTATGCTATATACGTTGTTTTCGTGGAGTTAATCGTTTTTGAGACATTCCTTGTTTTTGGTTTGTGCTATGAAAAGCGTTTACTATTCTCATACAGGCATTTGTCAACTGCTGTCCATATAAACAAAGGAACTTCAGTGACATAGCCACCAGCTTTTGACTATGACTTTAACCTATGGCACTCCCTTATTTCGGTTCTACTTACAAGGAAGCAAGTAATAAGACTATTTCTGCTAATTTTTCTGATTAGCAGGAAGTAAATCGTAGTATAAGTTTTTTATGAATAATTTGTTGCAGAGATATAGAGAAAGTCATGTGAATGTTACCCATCAGATTTTTAAGAATTATATTAACTAATCTTAATCCAACATCAAGGTCACAATCTTTCTTATTGATAATAAATCTTAAAAAAAATTATGCTGTTATCCCTAAAGAAATTTATACATACAAGCGCATGCACATTCAAACACCAAATTTTGGGGAATATCGTGAAACGTTCTTAATTAAAGAAAACATTTTCGAGTCCAGACGGGATTCAAATCTCGGCCTCTTCGCACAGCAGTCAGGTGCTCTGCCTCCTAGCAACTGGACCAATCATAACAGTGTTTGTATACAAACATTAATTATATTCCCCTTGCTTAGGCAAAATTTTCGACATTGTCGCTATCGTGAATAAACTTACTTCAGATAAGAGCGATGAACCTGGTACATTTATGTCTCATAATATCTCAAATTTTAAATATGAAATACATATTTCTAGGCAAAAAAAAAAAAAAAAAAAAAAAAAAAAAAAAAACACAGTTATGTAGGTATTCTTGTTGTCAGCTTGTAAAACGATTTGGATTTGTGGTTCAAGTTAATTCAATGATAACACATTTCAATTTGAGTTATAGTTGGCTTTGATACATTTATATCTCTTTAAAGGTTATTTAAATAACACATAGATTTACAAATATTATGTAAATACCTTCCAATATGGTCTTTTCTGGATATAATTCTGAATGGAGGCATAACATTTAACTCATATTTTTCCACAATTTTTGTTACATCTCATCATTAATTTATAATTTACTTTCACCAAAGGTAAGAATTAGAAAAATGATACTTAGAGATTGAACCGTTGTTTTGGCTATCCTATATTCATTTTCATGAATATTCTCTTCAATTTCCTTTAACTTGGCGAGTTGAAATGATTCAATGTTATGTTATATTTCGAAACTATTTTCCTGCACTTTAGGATGACTCAGTTGGTTAGACCTAAATCTATGGTTGTTAAGTGTAATTAAAATAGACGACCTTAATGCCAATATATATATATATATATACTGACGTGTAAAACAACTCCTGCGGGACGAAATTCCGGCACACTGGCGGGGCTGATATGGTCCTGGTAATAAACAGTATCGTTAACAAAATATTGATTATTTATTTACAATTTTCCAGAAAAATATAGTGTTTATATTTTTTCATATAAATTAAATACGCTGTAACATACAGTTTAATGTGGATTGATAAACTGTTTACCTTCAAGGTAATATGTATATGGACTGCCTCCGTGGTCGAGTGGTCAGCGAGCTGACTTCTCACCCGGAGGTTCCGGGTTCGATTCCCGGCTGGGGCGGGGAATTTTACTTTAACCGGAATTATCCCCTATCCCCCATACAGTCTGGAAGTATGAATGAGAGAGTGAATGTGTTTAGTAATATAAAGTTGAACCTAATGTTCCGAACCTACAGTTTTACAAGTGAAGGCCCCCGATATGACCACTGATGTTAAAGGGGGCTATACAAATGAAGCAAAAAAAAAAAAAAAATATAGCAATGTAGATATTACAGGTCAACTAGATTTGTGCACAGGCTTAAGTTTTCAGGCTAAAACTACTTCGTCTAATTATAAATTGTAACGGGATTATTCCTTTATTGGAGGCGGAGGCGTAAGCTGCGAGAGGTGAGGCAGAAAAGCAATTCACAATAGATAGTTCCTCTAGAAGATGACTTTGAAATAAAATTCCGGGGAAGGCGATCCTCATTAGCCTGAAAGACAATCTTCTTAGGTAAGTAAACCCTGACAGAAAACCTTGGCCCTCCAAGTTGGAGGTAGTGCGATGGGTTGGAAGCCCTTCCAAGTAAAATAATATTACTCAAAGGAAAGCAGCCAAACAGTTTAACTGATCGACGAACTAGGCATGAAAGATTCAGCAGATGTGCGGAACCATAGCAAGAACTCTAAATAATAAAACAACGAAAGAAACAAAGTTAAAATTTTATGAAATTATGGTAGTTCCAGTTCTTATGTATGTAAGTGAGTCCTGGATATTAAAAGCAAGAAACAAATGCAAAATACAAGCAGCAGAAATGAGGAATCTAAGAACAATTAAAAATAATCCAGAGAGATTTATTAATGAAAGAATTTAAGAGGAATATGCATAAATTAAAAAATAAAATATAAAAAGCTGATGTGCACCATTCACATGACTTTCTCTACATCTCTGAAACAAATTACTCTCAAAAAGCTTATACTTCTATTTACTTCATGCTAATCAGTAAAAATTTTGCAGAAATAGCCATATTACTTGCTTCCTTGTAAGCAGAAGTGAAATAACAGAGAACCATAGGTTAAAGTAATAATCAAAAGCTGGTTGCTATGTGACTGAAGTTCATTTGTTTGTATGGACAGCAGCTGACAAATTCCTGTGTGAGAAAAGTATAGATTTTTCATAGCAGAAACCAAAAATAAGAAATATCTCAAAAATGACGAACTCCACGAAAGAAATGTATGTAACATAAATTGTGTGTTTAACGTGCTCTACATTTTTTGTGTAGTACGTTTTTGTCCAACTCTTACGGTTTAGCAGTTATTCAAAATTCAGACAAATTCATCCAGAATAAACTTCTCTTCAGAGGCTATTCCCAGAAAATTCAAGATATACATTTTAATTGTGAGGTAAATATCTTTAATATACGAACTTTTAATCAAAATCGTTAGAGCCATTTTTGAGAAATTCAAAATTTTCCAAAAAAGTTCCATGTGAAGGGTAGTTGGGGTGGGGGGATTTTTCTCAAAATCTTCGTGTCGCATCCTTGGAAGATACTAAACTTGAATACCAAGTTTGGTATTTTGCCTCGTTTTCGTTTTTGAGTTATCGTGTTCACAGACACACGAACACACACACCAACGGACCTTTTTCCAAAAATGCTTTTTTCTTTAGATAAAAGGGACCCTAAAACATATATTTCCGGTGAAATCTCGGTATCGAATTTTTTGGGTGGAGTGTAATACCTTCTCTATACACTATGTACATAGTACGTATAGAGAAAGTAAATATTAACAGAATTGGAAAGGACATATGAAAATGAGTGATGAATGAACACCAGTTTTAATAAGAACATGCTAGCATAGTGGCAAAAGATATGTAAGAAAGGTGTTTTATAAAAAGATGGGAGTAATTGCTGGAATGCGAAGAGGGAATAGGCAGAAATGCCTAATCCCTGAAGTGAATAAGAATATGTCTGATAACAAAATTATTTATTTGTCACGATGATGAATTCTCACGTTTTTTCTATCCCGAAAACTATTAAAGCCAAGATTAGGCAATTTCAACCAATCGCGGTCAACTGACTAGAGTGATATTGTCGAAAAATCTTAGCGCAACTGATATTTATTTCTTTGAAATCTTGTCCCACCTGTCGTTCGTATGTTTAATCTCCTGTCTTGATTATTGGTTTCAAGGTGACAATCCAGGCAGCCAATCCTCACTTTTAATAACTGTCTGTTTTACAATTGTACTTTCAATTAATTCAGTTACAATGTTTATTTAGGGTTTTATCAAGTCATAATGCAATTAGTTTAAAAAAATAAGTGAAAATAGTCATTATTTGTATGTGTTATGTATGAGATCATTGCAATAAACTCAAAAATAAAACGTTTGTTTCCATTTTATGTATTGCTCATTAAAATAATAATAATAATTGTTCTCTATTTCTATTGTTGCTATCGATGTTCGTACATTGGGAGTAGACACGGTCGGCCATATCAAATTCAGGAGGCAGTGAAGAAAGAAAAAACAGCATTTGGTAAGTAAACATGGTCGATTGTGTCATCTACCGTTTGAGAACTAATGGTAAGTATTACAATAATAACTCCCTTCCTATATATTATAAATTATTAATAGTCTATTTCGCTGAATTGCCTTATCAAATACGTCACTTCACTGCGGTCGTGAAATATTGACAAGATGAAAACACTCTGGTATTACTATGAATATTTCATACATAGAGGCGTAAATTTATCATATTACCTGGTCATTATTTTGTTTTATAGCATTTATCAATAAACGTCCTTTTGTTTATTCAGTATTATCAGGCTTTTGTATAGATTTTAAAATTTTTCTGGACAAATATTGGCGGTATAATATTTACATCCAAACTTTATTGATGAAGTGGTCCAGATAAATATCATTCGACGGTGTTACCTTCCAAGAAAATATCTCTCGATCTTCTCGAGTATTTATCTGTTAGGTCAGATGTTTTAAGATACTTCTTGTAATAAATTGGAAATTTAAAATAATTAAGCTGGTTCCTCAAATTCCAAATTAATTCTTTGTACGTATGCTATACACAAACAGGAATAAGTAATAATTTATTCACATATGCATGCATATAAAACAAACATAATCACCCTTTTGCGGAAATACTTTTATTCTTTTGAGAGGCTATGAAATAGAAATGTCCAGTGAAATCTGCTACACTTCTGTATTGCATCGCCATACTCAGTTCAGACTTATTGTAGTTTCAGATATAAGGGAGTTAACGAGAGATCAGTACATGCAGAAAATAGTGAAGTATAATGTTTTATTAGAATATAGAAGCCGTAGATGCAGTATGCATCATAAGCTAAATCGGAGAAACTTCTGTGGCCTTACGCAGGTATGCACAATGCCAAATGCATGTTTTCTACTCCGCTGTGATTACTGATGATGCTAATATTGATTGATGCCCTATAGATGTCATTGATAATTAATGTTTCCATTCACTGCGGGAGTCTCTTGTGACTCGGTCAACATACACGTAGGGGAGCTGTGAGCTGAAATCCAAAGTGACTAAAATGAACACAAACATAGGTGACTAAACCCATCAAGGGAATAAAAACACACAATGCACACGGAATTGCCCGTTCGGTGTTGATCCTCTGCACACCAGGGAAGTCGGTAATTCATTTTTCAGAAACTATTGCCCATTTGTTGATGTGGTAATCAAGTTTAAACCTGAACATGAAAACTGGTCAGCAGATTCGTTATGTATATGCTTTGTACACAAAATACATGCATTTACACATCCAGTTTCCACCTTGCTAGGCATATGGGATTTAGAGTCGTAGGTTTTAATGACTGCTGTATTTTATTCCCTGGCAGAATCGTAGTAATACAAACTTTCATCACAAATGACTGAAATTAGATTACATTTTAAATGACGTCTGTGTCCAATTTGAATCGGAATTTGCAATACATATCACTGTAAATATGATCATATTTAACTCTATAAATCTCTCCTAATAACACATCGTGTTTAGAATTCTAAACATCTGGAAGGAAGCACCTTGAATTGTCACCAGTAAATAAGATAATTTAATACACCAAGTGTATTACAATATATGGGGAACAAATGAATGTAGCATGTTTCTTTAAATAGCATATAGAGAAGTTTAGAGGGATAAAGTTAGAATTTTATAATTACCATTGAGTCTTTAACTGTAGACATAAATAGTACAACATACCATTCATAGTATTCTTTCTCGACTCATTCTAGATATGTATTGCATAGATTTATTTATATTTTAAATAAACAGTTAAAAATCAACCGAGCTTTTGGTAAGTATATATCCTTCATTTATAGGGGCCATAATATTATATTTGAGAATATCACTATCGACCGAGCGAGTCGGTAACGCGGTAACGAGTGCGACTGGTATTCTGGAGGGGGGCGCTCAATTCCCGAGTCGGGGCTTCTTGACCCATAGAATTTTTCGAGGGTTTGCATGGGCCGCTAGGCTGGGAGTATTCCTTACATCCCTAAATTTACGGTCACTACATGACCTTCCATTTTTGCTTTGGAATTCTACAACATATTTGTAAATATGTATTGTAATTTTTTGACAATTATGAAGAGTGCATAATACAATAATCATATTTTAGTTTTATATCATTACTAGTAGTAACTATTATGTCAATAATTATAAAACTATCATCTGACATTACATCAGTGTTATATATAATGAAATTATATTTATTTATACATTTAACACTAATTTTTGAGACTCTTTGTTTTTATGTACATTTAAAAAAAAAGGAAGTAAATATGCTTTTATGGAGCACATTAAATATAGTGCAGTGACGTACAGTCTTCAAAAGCAAATGTTACGATTAATGTCCATTCTGTTATTTTTGTAACCCATGCTTTTAGCACTAGAGCTTTATACATTTTTTTCCATATGTATACATGTATATTGCCTTGACAAGTTCTTTGTTCAGTGGCTTCCTGGCCTAAACGAACCTACAGAATGCTTTCTAATCTAATCTAATCTATCACTTCATTGGTCTCACTGGTCTCTTTCAAGGTTGGAACTGTTGGTGACAGTGCTTCGGTGCACATGGGAGGGCAAAGGATGTCCACAGTCTGCCTGCCTGTATATCGGGGATTTTCAATCTCGTAATTCCTGATAATTATCCTGTGCTGTCACACCTAGCACCGGCCTTCCGGTATCTCCTCTCAACTTATAAACTATTTTCTATTCACTCTTACGTTGATCCGCGCCAAAACGGATTCACGTGGCCAGTGCACCGCGGTACAACACAGTAGTAGTGCACGCAAAAATGTAATCCTATACTAACAATCTAAACTGCACAATGAATTTATTCTTAAATTTTTAGTATTCTACACAGATACCTAAAAGTTACACTGATGCCGATTAGTACCGTTAAACAGAGCTACAAGTTCTAACATGCTATTCGTATGATTCACCAGGAGTTCCGTAATATTGTATACGCTGTAACGGTTGCTGGTTGTCGCTATTTAGAATCATGGAGGACGGTCGCCCTGAGTTTCCTCTTGCATCAAGTTACATATAACATAAGGCTGGTAAACTGTTGTCTATTAGTGACAAAGCCATAGAGTTGAATGTTTATTTTAAGTTTTGTGGGAAATATCCAACGCATTTCCGTGAAAGAAGTGGTAAAAATAGCATCTAAGTTCACTGGTGTTTCGGCTACAAATATAAAGAGGGCTCACAAAGAAAAATCTTGAGTAGAAAAAGCGGGGGAAAAAACGTGTGAAATATGCGATGCAATAATGTGACGAATTCGCGTAATAGTACACATTTTCTTTTTTAAAATGAGCCGGCAATAGTTGATAAATGTTACATGTAACGAAAGGAGAAACGTTGTTTTGGAAGATGAGTAAAATCAGTGACATCGTTGTTGATAACCTGGTATCAACCTTGGTGTGGAAAGCATCAGCCCTGATCTGGAGGGAGTGATGCCACTTCCAGAGAGCGAATAAATGTAAATTATTGCATACATGCTATTTATTTTTCGGTAATATTTTTTAGAATTAATTGTTACATTTGTACCTATTTATTTTGTTATGTTGTTAAAGTTGTCGGAATAAGGGCTATGTCCGTTTTATATTACAATATACCGCGTGTTCGTGCCACGTGATCGTGAAAGTATGACGGTATTTTTGGCGCGAATGGCGGAAGGTTACATTATAACGGTGCACTGGTCACCTGGGTTTTGTTTTGGCGAGGATCAACTTAAGGCTTAATAGGCTTAAGCTCCCGGGGGATAGATACAAAAACCGCACTGTTATGGTGTCGAGTGCTTTCAGTTCGTATCCTATTCTATCGTATCGTTACGCGAGCATCACGTGAGCGGAATGTGACAAAAGGTATTGAAATTAGATACTACTAATAACATCAGTCGGGATAGTGAGTTACAACTTAACTCCATCTGATTGGCCACTTTTTGTCCACATAATATTGCAGCACACCGCACAGAATGTGGGTAGATGAGAATTTTCCGCCAATTAGTGTTCAGCTTCGCTCGCCGGAGAAAAGCTTTGTGCAAGCTTTGTGCAAGCAGCAAGGCAATATAATACATTGAAGATGGATACAATGCTTGTCTCCGAAACCGCAGTTGTTTTCAGTTTTTTTACTTAGTACATAGGTAGAGATGGAGAAGTAGCGGCTCCAGGTCGTGAGGACCGCATTAACCGGCCGGGAGGGGCTCGAGGCGCTGACCACGTCTCACCCTCCAATACTGCACCCCATCCATGACGTCTGTAATAGACCGAGATGGGGGACGCAGCGGCCGGGCGGTAGGCCAAGGTTCCCCGTGAGCTGTCGTGCCATGGAGTTATGTTACATAGGTAGAGAAGTATCCTATTCCACCCCAAAATTCAATACAGAGATTTCACTGGGAATACACGTTTTAGAGTTCCCAAAATCCAAAAAAGACGCTTAGTAAAAGGCCCGTGTGTACGTATGTGTGTGTGTGTCGTAAAATCAGTTAAATACCAAACTTGATAATAAAGTTCAGTATAAGGATGTGCGATTTTCATGATAATCCCCCACCCAAAACCACATTTGCATGGAAACATTTTCGAAAACTTTTATTTTCTCAAAAAAGGCTCTAACGATTTTTATTAAATTCCGTATATTAAACATAATCGCCACAAAAATTATATATCCTGAATTTTATGGGAGTGGCCACTCAAGTCTTTTTCATTCCGAAAGAATTTTGCACGACTAGTAAACCATAAGAGACAGACAAAAACTTAACTATACAGAAATGCAGATCGCGTTAAAATGCATTGTTTATACATACATACATGCATACATACATACATTTTTGTACAGTTATCCATTTCCAAATATTCCTTAATATTGTTTTCAATTTCAAAACATTTAAACTTTTCTCGAACGGGAATGTGTCATTCCCGTTTCTTTTATTTTATTCTTCGCATAGCAACCAGCTTATAAAGGATTTCACACCATCGCTTTAGCCTAGTGTATTCCCTTATTTCCAATCTACTCTTAATGAACCAACTAATAAGACCATTTCTGCTAATGTTTATCCTAATCAGCATGAAGTATATAGAAGAATGAGCTTTTTAAACAATGTTTTGTTACATAATAGATATAGAAAATCATGTGAATGGAACATATCAGATTGTTTATTCTGTGACTTCGCTGGAAGCATTTTGTTCCATCTTTAAGCATCTATCTTCTTCTAGATGATCTAAATCTTATAAATCCATATTTAAAAAGTCTTTAATCGTATTTATATTCTTTTCGTAATCCCAATTCTGGGATGAGGTTGATAACCTGTTCTGTTCTCATTTTATTATTTCCATCTTTTCTTAGGTCGTACGATGCGTTTCATCTCTCTAAACTTACATTTGAGCCATGATATTCTATATTTGTTCATTGTGCTAACATGTTTTTTCTAGTTTTTTATATCCTCTACTAAGTTTCCATTCAGTTACAATATGTTTATATCCTCGCATATAATATCATTTTCATTCGATTCCCTCAGCATTTCAGAAGCCTGTACCTGAATTCTATCTCATGTCGGTCGTGTAATATGAATCTTGCTCTTATCCCTTTGTTTTAGTGGAGTATTTGAATAAAATTTCCATTCTTTCAATATCTAATGGACTCTTAACCCGAGGTTAGTTTCTTTGTGGTGGATTTCGCGTTAGTTAACCCAGACAGTGAGACAAGCTTTGTAAATGAAACAAACCAACTACATACAGGTGTGTATATTGACTTGCATAAACATAGCCAATTCCCCTAGATCGCAACAATGATGTCTCCACTATCAGATAATTAACCTTTGACTCCATCCAGCCGGTATGAGTTCTGTTGTTAAAGGCTCACAATCCATTTGGTGGCATATTATTAATCAATATGATATGAAGGGGTGGTTCGAATATCACCTCTTGCAAGAGTTTTGCTATGGTTTGTATTAAAGGAAACGCCAGACGAATACGAAATAATTTGGACCTCTAAAGGAAGGAGAAAACAATTATTTGCGAGTACGTTTAACTTGAACGATGGTTACGACGTTTAGTATAAGACTGAGATATTTTATTGGCCACATGAAGATGAAAAAAAGGTTTAATTAATAAATTTCGACTTTTTTATTACAAGCATTACTTTATTTTTATCCATAAATTCAACAAAGTCTTGCCTTAAAGTACTGTGCTAATGAGAAAACATTGCTTATATGCTTCGACCAAGTTTTTGGGAGATAAAATATCCTACCACCCCAATGCCGAATTTTGATCAAGGAATATAGGAGTTCATGCCTGCAGAATGTGGGATTATATTTGTCACCGTAATATAAATAGCTACCTTATAATGTAAACAACATAACTAGCTACGTTCCATTATAGGTCACCTTTAATGAACGCCGGAATATTTTCAAATATTAGAAAATATTGAGAAAGAGAAATGGTATAATCTTTAATTTTGAAGACTTTTTCCTGCTTATTTTATTTTAGCATATATTTTACGCTAGTTTAAATGGAGTTAACAATAGCATTCATTCATCACAACCTGGACAATCCATGGCTTGGTGCAAAGAAAAACTAGAATGGAGGATCAGAACAGCTGACCTATTTACGTCACCAGTAACCTGTTTGAGGGAAGGAATCAAAAGAGTGTGACTTCAATCACGACTGTGCGGAAACATAATCCGAATAATCACTAGTTGTTCGCTATCTGTGTCACAAATTCTGCATAAATTACAGCAATAATGTTCTCTCCAATGAAATATTTGTCGCTAATTAATAACACGAATCTAAACACCTACGGCGAGGTCCTGTATATGCTCATTTCCTTCCGGCCATACACATTTCCCTTGCGTAATGGTATCCATTCTAGCAACAGCATGTGAAAACAGCAACATGAGGTTTGTTTTATAGCTAACTTTGACGTAGTAAATCAACAATATAAGTTAATATATTAAATAACGTTTGAGATTAAAAGAGATAAGAAAAGGTAGCCCACAGTGTCCAATTTGTGAAAGGGAAAGAAAATCTAGAGCATATAGTATTTGATTTATGGAAGAAAAAAACTCCTAGAGCAGAAATGGGACAAGATGAATTGGAGAACAGTATTAAGGAGAGATTTAACAAAGGATGGCAAAATCTTAGGTAAGTTTTTTAAGAAAAGTTAGGAAATAATGGAACTGGTCTGTGTAAATGGAATTACGTTAACAATTTTCTGTTTATAATATTAAAAAAATAGTTCTTATTTATGTTCTAATATCCACTTAGTGTACATATATGATATTAATGAGAAAACATTATAAGAAATGTGAGCTGAAAACAATAAACAGAGTTAGATCATTCAAAACGCAGAGTAAATATATCTCCAAGAAGTGTCTTGTATCTATTGCAGAAAAAGGAACTGTGCTCTAAAATTCTCTCAAGATACGAGTATTTCTATTTAGTAACTTTATGCTCCATTTATGCGGAAATGCACAGGCAAGTGCAATCCTTTATTTAGAAAGTTCTTAAGCAAAGAACTGCAATAATATAACGGTGTTTCATCAGTGGGCCCGCACTGGGAGACTGCAAGTTCAATCATCAACGTACGCCCACATTGATTTGGGAGTTTTTGAGGTTTTTCCATGCCGCCAGGCGAATGTTGAGATGGTTTTTATAATACCACGAATTTGTCCGTTTCTCTTTCCTATTCATTTCGTTTCATATTACCTTTCGGTGTACGGGGTTTACTGGGTAGTTGGTGGACGGTGAATAGCGGCTATGAACGATATGGACCGAGGATAGTTTGGACGTGTTCCTCACAAGGAGCGTTAGAGAATACCTGCAGGATTGTATCTATTTGCGAATTTTAGGGACCCCGCATTATCCGCACCTGCGGCTACTTGGTCCGGGCAACAACCATATGGACTTTTCATCTCTCATCTCCTTCTCCCAGAAATTACATGCGGCACAATAGACCTTTGGACGAAATGTTTAGAGCCTCCTACGGCTCTTACGAGAAAAAGAAACGCATTTATATAAATAATACGTGTTAAATCTACTCCGTTAATAGTGCGGAGTAGGAAGTTAAGGCAGATACTAAAATTGCTTAACACACTGCTTATTCAAAACAAAAGATAAAATGTGTTCTTTCGTTGCCCTTTAAATATTATTTCTCGTTTTATAGTCATTCCATGAGTACGCATATAGCAAACCTTGGATAGACATTTGAAAACCTGGATACGTTCTACAAATTTGTTGTGCTTTCAGGGCAATGAATCTTATAAAAAAAAAAACAAAAAATCTGATGTGTTGCATTCTTCACATGACTCTCTAGATTTACTCTTGTCATAGAGAAGATTATTCTTCTAATTCTTGTTAATAGAATTAGATATTTATTACACATTTCAAAGTAAGTAAAGTAATACTCAAATATGTAAAGATCGAATGGATGATAGGTATGAAGTTCGGAGAAAAAAAAAAAAAGAAATATAAAAATGAAATAGAGTTTGCATTTGCAAAATATATAAGTATTTTAAAATACAAACTAGACACAAGAATGTCTGCAAAATAATTAACAGTTGACGTAAACTGTGGGCTTAGACAACATCTAGTGTTTTGTTAATTAAGTTTTTTCTATCTCTTACCGTTTACCAGTTATATAAATAATATTAAAATAAATAAGACTTTACGGAATATTCCACACAATGTGAGGCATACACTTTATTTGCACTCAGATATCTTAAGCAAGAGGTAGTTTAGTAAAAATTATTAAGGTTTAGTTTTGAACAAATACAAAATAAAGAATGTTTCCCAGAAGTGTGTTAACGATATTCTTTATAAAAAGCATTCGTATCGCATTCTTGGAGGATACTGAACTTAAATACCAAGTTTAATATATGAACTTGTATTTCTGTAAACACCACAGTCATGCAGAGTTTTTGGCTATGATGAAAAATGTCTCTACTTACCATAGGTAGGCAGAAGAGAAAGTAACTATTAAAATTTTGCATAACCAGCAAAGGCTAAGAGATAGACAAAAAGTTACCACAGAATAAATGTAGATCTCGCTAAAACACACAATTTGTGTCATATGCGTTTTTTCGCGGAATTTGACATTTCCGAGATATTCTTTGTTATTTGTTTCAAATTTAAAATACAAAACTTTTCTCACACAGAAAGCTGTAAACTCCTGACTGGCTTTGCCTGGAAGCGGATTTCAAGTACGTGGCAACCAGCTTTTAAAAGATCGTTTTAGCGTATTTCCTTATTTCCCTTCTACTTAAAAGGAAGCAAATAATTAAGGCAATGTCACGTGTACAAGGCAAACATATTTACTGTCCTTACACAAAACTTTGATTGTTATATCAATATATTTGGCACACATGTTAGTCCATTAATAATTGATATGAGACTATAATTTTTAAAATACGAATACTAATATTTCAACGTTGACATGACTCCGTGGCACAGCCTTGGTCTACCGCCCTGCCGCTGCGTCCCCCATCTCGGTCCATTACAGACGTCATGGATGGGGTGCAGTATTGGGGGATGAGACGTGTTCAGCGCTTCGATCCCCCTCGGCCATCTCAATTGCCCCCCCCCCCAGGGATCTCACGAGGCTGAGTGCACCCGGTCCAGGTCTCCCAGCGGGGGAAAAAATCCCCACGAACCCAGGTCTCCTGCTTGACAAGCAGCAACGCTACCACCGCGCTAAGGAGGCAACCATAATTCAATGCTACAATTGGTGTAGGTAATGATGATGACAATAGTAGTAGTTATTAGTAGTGGTGGAGTAGTAGTAGTAATAATAATAATAATAATAATAATAATAATAATAATAATATGGTGGTTTTCCTTCTGTTGAGTTTTATCTCTGTAATAAATTTTATAATTTAGATTGGTACGTGTACAAGTCTAGAGACAAACCCATAAGTAATTACATTTTGTACCATGCCTAAAATCCCTGAAAATGCAACCAATACTATTGCTCGCCTTATTGCACTACGAGACATAACTTAAGTATACGGAAGTTCTGGAACGCCGTATATAAGTCATAAGTCATAAAAGGAGCGTTTCGGTGTGAGTGTTTACTTCGATTGGCTTTGAGCAACCAGCTAAAGCGGTTTTAATGCAGTCATATGAAATGATTGCTGTATTCATATTAGGTTTAGCACAAGAACATTTTATCAAATCTATTAGTGAATGTATTAACCAAGCACGTTCCCCCACAAATCGCTAAGTGAGATAATACCCGCAGTAATGCGGACGATTCGTTGCATATTGGCAAGGAAATAGCGATAACCTCTGTGGAACTTTGTACTTCCCTTGGCCTTCCCTTTGGAGGCTTTGATGGAATGGGGGAACTATACGACTACTCGGGTGGTCTCAACCTGAAAAGTATAGGAACTGTGTCATAACTCCTGATTCTGTGTCCACTCTCATCTTATTCCTCCCTCCCGGGGGCGCCCATTCGAGGGACGTAGGTATAATATACTCACTGTATTGGTACCGAGTATCCTCCGAAAACGCCCTAACCTTATTCCTCCCCCCAAATTCACCAGCAATGTTCCCTTGTAGACAAGGGAAAAGGTTTGGTAACATTTTAAGAGCATAAACTCTGTATTTGTGATTAAGATAAATGCCGTTTTTACATATATTTGCAATTTATCAACAAAACTTTAAATGTAAAGTGTTAACAGCACCGCCAGATTACTACATAAGCGGAAGAGGAGCCACAGAATCGTTTTACCCTAGCGTGTATCATCTTTGATCAGAAAGAAAACTGGAGGGGAAGAACTCTCCGAAACATCTTTCTTTCCAAACTTAAAAAATCTGCAATGAGAAATCTTTTCAAAGCTTGTAATTCATTGGAATTAGTAGATCTGTAGTGTGGTTCATTCGGATTCACCTGTACATTTCAACTCGTCTGTAACACACACCTGAACTTACTTATCCGAATAGCAACGAAGCATTACATCAACCTATTGTATTAAAGTTAAGTAAACACCCTCCGTACATACTGTATAATTCTTTACTAACGAAGATCCTAGCAATAAAAATTGGCAGGAATGATTTAAGTAAAGAACACGTTTTTCGTCAAAAGAAATCCAGGATATTTATCATTTTACAGATTCTGAAAAAGGCTATGGCATTTAAGAGAATTGTTTTCACGTTCTTTATAGGTCCAAGCTAAGTTTTTAACAGAGAAACATGAGAGACAATTGCTGTAAAATAATAACAGTGACTAAAAATATGAACTAGTAAAGAACTAATTAACAATAAGCAAAGAAAAATAGCATTGCATAGAAAACTAATAGGAAAAGTTCCCATATAAGAAGGTATAAGGCAAGAAACAGAACACTTTTATTTAATATAGTAATGGTCGAAATTATACCCGAATCAGAATAAGTTAAAGTACCTCGCTAGTAAAGAATAATGAAACAAAAATATTATATTACTCACAGGAGCAGCATAATATTTCAAAGTTCTAATACAGCAATTCACGTTTTAACCATCGGACTATATCTGCTAGCTTATTACACTTATACGTGCATCTAAATGCACAAATATATAAGAAAAACATATCTCGTTTCTCAGGAAGTAGACAGTTTTTGTAAGAAAGTTTGTAGATGCGTCATTGTGTGAATTCATTTTAATGCTTATATATGTATTATGACTTTAAAATATCTATTCCAATCACAAGTCTTTCTCTTCCTATTCTGTAACAAACCATTCTTTAAAAGATAATTCTTCTATCTACTTCATGCTACCCAAGATAAATATTAGCAGATATACTGTTAATACTTACCTACTTTCATATTGAAGGAAAATAAGGTAATACACCAAATTAAATCAATAGTCAAATTTTTTAAGAGCTGGTCGGTTCCCTTTGAATGGCCAGGAAAAATAAATAAATAAATATATATGTATTCACGACTTTCTATTTTAGAAAAGCATAGGTAATAATTATTGGATACTTAAAATCAATTTTAAGGATATAAATTTTCTTACTTAATATAAACTAAGTAGGAGTAAATTGATTGTAGTCAGTTTCTACCTCGTAGCAAACAAGAAATATCTCGGAAATGGTTAACTCACAAACATGACTTTCTCTACACCTGTGCAACTAATTGTTAAAAAGCTTATTCTTCTATTTAATTC
The DNA here is from genome assembly GCA_030762935.1 of Hymenopus coronatus. Taxonomy (NCBI): domain Eukaryota; kingdom Metazoa; phylum Arthropoda; class Insecta; order Mantodea; family Hymenopodidae; genus Hymenopus; species Hymenopus coronatus. The sequence goes on along the minus strand of CM060889.1, from coordinate 36,129,144 downwards.
ATCCTAATCAAGAAAAAAATAGCAGAAATGGTCTTATCACTTTCTTCCACGTAGGTAATAGGGAAATAATATAGGCTAAAGTGACAGTCAAAAACTGGTTGCTATGTGATTGAAGTTCCTTTGTGTGGACAGGAGTTGACAAATTCCCGTATGCGAAAAGTTTTAAGTAATTTAAAGCTAAAACAAATAATAAGAAATAACTCAATAACGATCAACACCAAGAAAGAAATGTATATAACATAAATTGTGTGTTTTAACATTTTCTATTCGGTAACTTTTTGTATATCTCTTACGGTTTACCAGTTATGCGAAATTTCGCAAAATTTATCCAGGATAAAGATATTTTCAGAAGCTTTTCCCAGAAAATTCAAGATAAAAATAATGTCGTGATGTCATGTAAATATCTTTAATATACTTTAATATTTTAATCAAAATCGTTAGGGCCATTTTTGAGAAAATCAAAATTCTCGAAAATTTTTTCATATAGTTGGGGGTGGGAAGATATTCTTGAAAATCTTCCTATCATATCCTTGGAAGATACTAAACTTAAGTACCAAGTTTGTTATTTCTTGGACTTTTCGTGTTTGAGCTGTATTGCCTACAGACACACATACACACAGTGACAGGCACGCACGCGCGCGCGCGCACACACACACACACACTGACAGCCAGACAGACTAATAATCATACGTACGGTCATTTTTATAAAAATGTTGGTTTTTTGGTTTCAGGGGGTCTCAAAACGTACATTTCCAGCGAAATCTCTGTATAAAATATTTGGGTGCAGTAGAATTCCTTCTCTATACACCATGTGCATAGTACGTGTAGAGAAGTAAACAATGTTTTAGATTCAGGGTGTCTCAAAGCATCTATTTCTGGTGAAATCCCGGAATCGAATTTTTGGTGCCATTCAATATTTCCCCTATTTACTACACGTAGCAGAGAAAGTGAAATTGAGTTACGTAAATAATATGTGATTAATCATTTCGGACGTTGTTTTTTGCGCGAAAGCTTTGGCGGCAGCTAGTTCCCACTGTTCTTTGTTATTGGTTTATTTGCAGCAACATGGAATCTAATGTATACCAATTTGTAGCTATGTGTCACATGCAGTTGTAGGTATTAGGTGTGCAACTGCAAGATAAACGTTAACTATCACCCATTTCCAGGCGTAATCTACTGTCCGCTAACAAAATACAACCAGAATTCATCGTTTCCAGCTGGGCGATAAAATTGTGGAATATCACACTGAGGGGAATGCAATGTTTAAATACATATTATTTTCACCAGCTACTCTTCAGCAAACTGCTCTTAAAAGCTTATTCCTCGATTCTGATTTTTAATCCAGATGATCATTCATAGTACATTTACACTGATCTGTCTATCTACCCCCTTCCACAAGTTTTGAGCCAGACATGGTTATATTCACTGACGCCATGCATGGATGCGACAAACAATGCCTCCTACCATGATCAGAGTGACACATATGAGATTCAGCTGCCACTTGGTGGGAAAAGTATGAACTACCCATTCCTCTGCTCTTCGGTGAGCCTTCTTGGGAGAGAGTAATTCAGTCTAGCTGGAGATTTACCGAGAGACAGATTGTCCCTCGTTTTACTGAGTAGCCGCCTAGGGCAGACAACAGTGGGATTTCTTTCGGCTTGGGAAAAATTCTGGGCTTAAATATGTTTCGGGGAGTCTAAATTATTATTATTATTATTATTATTATTATTATTATTATTATTATTATTATTATTAAACTGACTTTGCTAGTATGTAAAATTTATTTTAAGCAAAATACATTAACAGTAAAATCAGTTATATGCATATTTAATGGCTGCTTGTTGAAAGATAAATTGTGTAGCTCTGCCAGTATCTCTTTGCAGTTTTCTGGAACCTTTCTCCATAGGTCTTTAAGGAAGCTAGTTTTTTTCTTAACGACTCCCTCTGGGTTATTGTGCATTAGTTATTTTGCCTAGGATATCGACGGTACAACACATCTCGTTTTAGGTAGAGGAAGGATACATTAAGTTAAAGAGACACTCATATTTTTGAAAATGGTGTCCCTATGTGATGCATGTGCATGCATAAGATAAAACGCCGATGTTTAGAGTCATACCACCTTCTCTACATCCTATTGTATAAACAAATCCTCTTTGCATGAGAATGAAAAATAATGAAATTTAGAACAGAAGGGGGAAAAAAAAAGAAAAAAAAAAAGAGAAATAGCGACATATAACATTAAGTTTAAGGCAAATAGATATTCAAATCAATAACATTGAATACCTCAAAAATTACTAATGCCAGAGGAGCTCCTATTTCACAGAAATGTATAGGTACTTTGACGAGAGTTACAGTTCTTTTGAGGTAATATAAATACTATCCGATCTGGTACTTGAGGAATTGGACTTGTGTCAGCATAATTGCTGGTCAAATTTAATATGTTTTCCATTGTTTACTAATTATACAAAGCACTTTAAGAATGCATAGGCCTTCACAAGTTATTCCAAAAAAGTTAAACATATGTATTTTACTTCATATCTTAAGCAAATAATATTCTAATCAACATCGTTACAGTCAACTTGAGCAAATAAAAGTGTTTCATGCTGGTGAAGTTTGCGAAAGGGGATATTCTTGAAGCTCTTCATTACATTAAAAAAATACTGTACTTCAAAACCTCCCTCTTCACTCAGGCAATGTCGGCTAGGTCCAGTTTTAAAACAAAAGCCTGACTATCGTTTTAATATCTACATGAACTGTGTAAATGGGGTAACAAAGGTTTACCTGATAAGAGGTAGATAGAAGATTAAGCATTTTGAAGAATATTTTGAAGAAGAGCGAGTGGAGAAAGCCATATGAATGCAACGCACGAGGTTGTTTATGTTTTCTTGATCATTTGTTTCTATTTAATATGAAATAATTATTCTCAGGTTTTTCTATAATTCAATTATTTGGCAACAAATTATATTTCCTGTAAAGGAATACTTTAAAAAAAAAAAGTATAAATTGGATTATTTTGACCTGTGTGTATACAGCAACATTATTATAATACGGATACATAAAGCTGCAACAGTTTAGAACTGCGAACAAGCAAAGGCTCTATTTTACTTTACTGTATCATCACTAATATAGTTATAAAGCTTGGGTAACTGATTTTTACAAGTTAACTGATTTGTATGTGGTAATGCATATAATTTTATTTGTAATGTCTATCATAATTGAGGTTAGGTTGTTATTGGAACAGTAGTCGAATTTAAATTGCTCTATCAATATTCACTTCTGTATTGGTGAATGCAGAAATGAACTGTTCTTCAGTAATTTAATTATTTCTGGTAAATGTGGGAAAAATAAACTGACTTCCTTCCTTTGCCTGAATTTACCCACCGAATAAAATATTCACCGTAACTAATATTATGCAAAATTTAATGCATTTCGCACTATTACTGTAAAATAATATGATTATCGACTAGCATACTTATTTTTGAAACAGTTCACTAGTGAATCAGCTTCCTGTATGCTATGATTATTCATTAATCAAGTGTGTTTCTGAAACTATGTATGTCGAATATTTGTGCGATTAACAGTAATGTCGTACATAGAAAAAACTTTCATGAGAATACTTTATGAAATAATATAAAATAAATGTAGGAAAAGTCATATCCGTGCTATACATTAGAGATATTTAAAACATTGGTCAATACAATGTTGATTATATCGCGTTCGTCGCTAAGTTTATTACTGTCTAGGTATTACAAAATAACAAAAATTCTTTCACTCGTGCTTTCTCAGCTGAAAATGTCCTCCCTACATTACCTGCAGGCATCAAACTGGAAGAGCTGGAACTTGTAGTCACTTGGTGGTATAGATTTAACCCTCTTGCCTCCCATACTGTGTGTCTGTGTTCAAATTCTGAATAGAATTATTCAGTTTATATCCCTGTAGCTCTTTAACGAATCAGGCTATTCGTGATGAACATACCTTTACATAAATGATAAAAATAATAATTTTACATGAATAAATAAGCTCACTAAGAGTGAAGTGGTGAAACAAAAATTAAAATGATAGACCAAAATTCAGTGGTAGCCATGAACATCAAGGAAGGCGACACACAAGCTGCTATGTGTTTAAAATTTGCAGAGGGACAGGCTAATGCAAAAAGAGGAGGGCCTCAAGTTCAAACGACAGCCAAAACTAAATTTGATTACGACTAAATAAATTTATTCACTTACTCCTTCAGTATCACCAAATGACTAGTGCAGGGTCATCATGCAAGAAAACCGAGGCGTTTATTTCGAAAAGCTGCAATAGTCAGCTTTAGCGATGATTTCAAATCTATATGGAGACCAAGAGGTTTACCTGCAACAAGATAGTGCTAGCAAGGCTTTAGAGTGTACCTTGATGAAACTCTTCCTGGACAGTGAACGGGCCGAAGAAGTACTATCGAATGTACAGTACGATTCCTAGATCTAACACTAGAAAGTTTTTACCTCTTGGGTAACCAAAATGATAAGGTATTTACTTTCCTGATTTACAATAATTTGAATATATTGAAGCACCATTTACTGTTGCGGATTCAGTATTTAGCTTAACTTTCTTCGTAGCCACAGGCTTTTATGGTCCAGGCTTTTATGGTCTTCGTGTTTATGGCAAAGCCACTATACCGACCACGTTATGCAGAAGCATGGACTACTATGTGCAGCGAAGCCACTATAGAGTTGGAGCAGATTGTGCTGTGTTTGCTGAGGGCGTCCCATCAAACATTTCAAGTAATATCAATGAGTTGAGACCGTTAATTAGCTTCTCTACAAAAACTATTGTTAGTGCATTAACTATGTGGCAGTGTATAGTTAAAGAGAACAAATGCTTGTTAACTTATGTATTTAGCAGAGCAAATTCAGCTTGGAGCAAAGCATCTGTATATGAATATCTGACTCCGCCGGTAAACAGCATGCTTCCTGGTCAGGTGGCCATACCTCCAAACGAAGGCACTGTGTAGTGTATATAATAGAGTATCAATATTTCTGCTTATTAAACATAAATACATATTATGAACTAATAAATATATATACAGTGACAGTTTTGTGCGTATTATACACGGAAAATGAAAGAGTATAAAGGCTGAAAATTACTATGACCACTTTAAATAAGGGCGTAAAGGTATAAAGTATATTTTACAATAAAATAAAATGTTTTACAATCAACATGTTATAACAATTGTAAGGGCGTCATTTAAAATAACTTATTTAAAAAGTCTAACACATAGGTAAAAAATGGACTGACTTTTAATGCGGATTTACTTTTAAAGGCTTTTAAATCACTACGTTTATATCCTGCAGCTACATACCTTGAATTTTCTTTGCTTATAAAAAATCTGATGTGTTCCATTCACATGACTTTCTCTATATCTCTGTAAAATTATTGTTAATATACTTATCTTTTATTTATTTCATGCTAATTGATAAAAATTAGCAGAAATAGTGTTACTTCTTGCTTTATTGTAAGTAGAAGCAAAATAAGGGAGTACCATAGGTTAAAGTGAAAGCCAAAAGCTGGTTGCTATGTGACTGATGTTCCTTTGTTTGTATGGACAGGAGTTGACAAATAGGACTTATGAGAAAAGTATAAGTTTTTCAAAGCTGAAAACAAGAAAATGGAATATCTCACAAACGAGCAACTTCAGGAAAAAAATGTATATATCATGAAACTGATTACAATTAATTTGCTTCTTACTTAATTTCAACTAAATAAGGATGATTGATACTTCAATACTTTTTGAATGCAAATCAAATGTTATAGTGCAATGGATTTAAGCTCCATAAATAAAGTTTATATACTTTTTTTTAGAACATGTCTACACAAGCAAATTTAGGCTTACAAGATAGTGCCTCACCTTTAATAGAACAACTTATATACTTTCTTGATCATTCAATATTTATTATTACCATAATTGTAATTTCATAAATTGTGTATTTTAACGTGCTCTGCATTTTTGAGTGTTAAGTTTTTGTTCATCTCTTACGGTTTAGTATCTACGAAAAGTTCATACATAATAAAGTAGTCTTCGGAGGCTATTCCCAGAAAATTCAAAATATACATTTTATTTGTCAGGTAAATATCTTTAATATATGATATTTTAATCAAAATCATTGGAACCATTTTTTAGAAAATCAAAATTTTCGAAAAAATCCATGTAAAGGGTAGTTTGGGGTGAGGGAAGTTTTCTCAAAATCTTCGTGTCGCATCCCTGGAAGATAGTAAACTTAAATACCAAGTTTGGTATTTTACCGACTTTTCGTTTTTGAGTTATCGTGTTCACAAACACACGGATACACGGACACTTTTTTCTGAAAATACTTTTTTTTTAATACAGGGGACCCTAAAACATATATTTCCGGTGAAATCTCGGTATCGAATTTTTTGGTGGAGTGCAATCTATACACTATGTACATAGTACGTATAGAGAAAGTAATTAGTTCAATAATTATATAGTGTGCAATTTGATAATTCTAGTAAGCCTTCTTGTAAAAACCACAAACGAAATTAAAGTTACACGTTTTAAAATTTATTATTGTGTATCAATCGTATATTTTTCGTAATCGGTAAGCAATGGAAAAAGATTGAATTTATTCATACCTTAATGGGCGACGGATTTCGGAGAGCATTTTATAATATTTACAGATGTATTTAATTCAACTTAAAGGCTATTTAATTACGTAAGCCATAGAATTACTACCAATTCGGTATTTAAATACTTATCCTGTTGTTTACAGCAGCAGTAATTCTTCTTATGTGAAAAAACATATGAATAACAGCATTAATAACAAAATCCCTTTCCAGCCTAGAGCCCTTCTGGTAATTCCCAGTTGAAAAAACATATATAGTTTAGATTTAATATATTATGTTCTGACAGGAACTCTAATATTCCATAATGCTATTTATATATTGGTACAGCCCACAGGCCAAATACGAGCTGGAAATTAATGCGTAACGCATGTGAAAATAAAACGAATTGAAAAATACTTTGACTTCAGGCCATGCTCAACTCCATATAATGGCCAGAAATTTAACTCTACAGAAGAGTTCATTTGAAAATTAATGGCCACATGCACCAATGTAACGTTGTTCTGAATAAGTAGTTTTAAACAGTCCGCAGTTTAACTATAAAACGGCAACATAATTTCGCCCTTTCATGTATTACATAAACAACTTAGCTTTTCAAATAAATTATTTCGCAAGTTTAGCGAGAAAAAGATTCGGATGCATTACATGACATTCTTTTTCCATTCTTCAACAACTGTTCCCAGAAAGCCATATTATACTGATTGGTCCACATTATCTCAGATAAACATTTTCCTGTAGATACAAAGGAATAAGATAATACACACGGCTTAAGCGATTCAACATATTTTAAAAGCTGGTCGCTTTGTGAAGACTAGCCTTTTGGTTGAGGAATGTATGACTATTTTAAAGTTGAAACCAATAACGATGAATAACTTCACACAAAATTGTATTTAACATAAATTATATATTTTAACGAGATATAAATTCTTGAATAATGCTTTTTTTATCTTTCTATTGCAGTTTCCAGTTACAACAACAACAAAAGTTATCTAGAATTAGTAGGTATTCAGCGGCTATTTATAGAAAATTCAAGATCTACATTTTATAAGGGATGTAAATGCCTTTAGGACACATCAAAATTGTTGGTCTGTTTTGAGAAAATCGAACCTTTTGGCAACTTTTTCTATTTCAAGGGTAATTTGAAGTGGCAGAATTTTCCTGAAATCTTCTGTCACATCCTTGGAAGTTTCTGAGCTTAAGTATCCAGTACAGTTTTTTGAGCTATACAGATAGACACACAGACAGACAGATAGGCAGACAGACGCTCACGCACACATATACATGGGTCTTTTTATAAATGACCTTTTGGATTCCGGTCGAATTTTTGGTGGAATGCAATTTCTTCTCTACTTGCTTATACAATATTCTGGCAGAGAAATTAAAACAGTTAAGACTAAATAATGTATTAATATAATTATGATATATCCCCTCCTTTTTCTTAGCTGTTACCTATGTAATTTCATTTTAAAAAAGGAACCCCGAATGTCTTAAAAGCATTTTCAACTTAATCAGCCTTAGTAAATGAAAAAGCTTAAGAGTAATATTGTATAATCATCACTACTGAATAGTCTTTATCCATAAGTTTTTAAATTTAATCATTAAACGGTTCAGCGAAGAATCCTGACACTGGGCTGTACAACGTATAAGTAAGATAACTTAGGGCCGGTTGTACGAACTCGGAATAAATCTTGGAATAGTTATTCTTGTAATACACTATTTGCGGTAAAAATATGATGAGGAGTTGTACGACGCAATGTTATTCCTTAGATATCTATTCGACTGTTAGCAGATTTAAAACTAATGTTGGCTATACTGCAACTCATTCATGGCCAACTTGATTCGTAATTTCTGCTTGATTTTGCTGAAAATTTGCATGATTTTCACAATCAGCTGTTCCTAAACTATGTATTATTTCTTATTTTAACTACTTACGGTACTATGAAATAATTATAAATGTTCACCAGCGGTTTGGATGTAGAATTGCTATATAGGTACTTTACAAAACATGAACATATACATATTGTGACTTCTTGCGATAGGTTAGGAGTATGGGAATGAAACCTTACCGTATTGTAAAGTTGCATCTCTTGCTGATATATGACATCCTTCCGTTTCTGTGCTCAAAACAGCTAACGTACTTAACCTGGATTCTGTAATTGTATTCAGTAAAATAGTAATCGAATTTTGAAAATTAAGTTTTAGTTGTTGCCAAAGCTACTATCAACTTAAGATGTGCATAATAGAATAGTTGCACCAAGATCAAGTACATAAGCAATTTGCTATACAGAAAAATGAGTAGCTATGTCATATAGTGTATTAAACCGTTCCCATTACAGCTCGCACTTTGCTGATGGCAATATTTAATGCAACAGTTTGAAATGGTCAACCAAACTAATAAAACTGAGAGCATTATATCTTACGGAAGGTATCGTCTATTAGATCAAAATTGTTTCTAATATATTAAACCGACAGCATATAATACGAAAAATTATTAATTTATTGTAAAATAATAATACATATTATATTTGCGAGCTCTGAAGGCTCTTTTAATCTGGGCATTGGTCAAGCTTATAATGTTATCGTTAAATTTGCACCTAGCCTCCAAAATATGATTATGGCATAGAATGTCACTAACATTAACACTTGTGGCTATGTTACGTTGAAACATATTGCCCTCGAAGTAACTAATTCTTTGATTTCGTCAATAAAACATAACCTCGTTCTTTACAACGCTATGCATTGTACTGGTGAATTGCTATATACTATTTTATGTTTATTTTGGGTTGAATTAAACTTAATTGTTTCCATAAACATAGCAGAATTTTTATGGCAATAGGTAGGTTTTATTGTTTTATAAATGCAACTTTACTTTAACTAACTTCTTGTTTTATGCCTTTATAGTCGCCAATTTATCTCAGTGTGATATACTTTCTCAACTTTAATCTCACTATAGCAGTCTTCATTTATCGGACTACCTCTATAACAAATTGTATTTAGCTATATAATATGTCCTTAAAAGATATTATAAATAAATTAATTGCTTAAAACGGTCAAAATTGTGTCCAGAACACAAGCGGCCATTTTACTTTTTGTACTCTATTCTCGGAATAACGGCTTATCCCCACAAGGAATCTTGGAATAAGCTCTTCCATGTTTATTCCCTTGATAGTCTCTATTCCGCTGTCGTACAACACAATTTAGTACATAACGATGGAATAACGTCTAACAGAGGTTTATTCCGAGTTCGTACAACCGGCCCTTAGTGAGAGAGGGGTACAGAGGGGGAGGGGGAGAATAAGACGCCTGGGCCAAACTTCCTCAAAAGAACTCGGCTTAAACTTTTTAAAGAACACAAGCCGGCGACTTCATGGAAGCGAACTGCGATGACCCAACATCAAGTGAATGACGTGGGAAGAGTGGAAACTCTTGCACACCTCTTTTTTTTTTTTTTTTATTTTTAAAAACAGTACCGGAGTCTGATCAGGACTCCGGCGCTGTATCCCCATTTACATTTTCCCCCGTAGGTTTTACTGATTACTGGTTTTACTATTCCTTTACAAACATAGACACATTGCACAAACATATAACACCCATGCCCAAGGCGGGACTCGAACCCACGAGCCCCTGCCCACGAAGCACCAAAGCGAGACGCTTTAGCGAGCGTGGCCATGAGGACCGGCACCTGGAACAAGTGGCCTCTTGGGATGCTGACCTTACGGAGAAGTACTACGTAACTCTCGCCATCACAAAATTATCTCTATGGTTGCTGGCGATGATGTTTCAAGGCAAAATCCAGTCAGAGCAAACATAGCAAAAAAAAGCAATGAAATAAAAGAACAGACGCCACATTTTACCTATTTCGGATCAAATACCATATGTAGCTATGATTGGGACATACAACATAAATTAAACCATTATTATTATGTGGGGCGGTGCTGTGGTCGAGTAGTTAGACCGCTCACCTCTCACCTAGGCGCCAGGTTTGATCCTAAGCACCCGCATGTGGAATTTGTGGTGGACGGAGCGGCGTCTGAGTGAGCTTTCTACGGATCCTCCGGTTTCCCCGCCACACATTCCACCAATTGCTCCATCATCACCTTTACTATCATTTCCCCACGCTCATGCTTGGCACGGGCCGACCACTTGTTCCAGGTTGTCCATTCTGTAGTTTCGTGCCGTTAGCTCCCAACAGGCTTGTAAGTCCTAGACATCCGCTTGTAAGCCCTAGGGGGTAAGCTTACTACAAAAAAAAAAAAATTATGTGCAGCACTATTAGAAGACCTTCAGCAAGACTTGAAAAGCAACTCAGTTTGGTTTTCTATATGAGTTTCACCTTTAGACATTAGCTCAAAAAGCCACCGAAATGAAGTTTTTAAGATCAGTAAAAGAACATATGGCCTATCGTAACTGAATCTACTTCAACCAATGATTTTATCAAATGAATTACTAATTTATCTGAAGCACAATAATCATCATATTCCACAATGGTTTACGTAAGACGTGTACTAAAATGTTTACTATAAAAGACAAATAGGAATATAAAAACCGATGGAAAGAAAATTTACGTAGAATGAACAAAAGAAGATTATACCCAATAGAATTAGCACATACAAACCACACGAGAAAAGTATACAACGACGGCCAAGAAAAAGATGGGAGTTAGAACGGAACAGCCCACTGTGATCTAATACCTGAGGAGGAAGAAAAAGAAGAAAGAATGAACAGGAGGAGGAGGAGGAGGTGATTGTTGACAAAAAGTGCACAAAGATCTAAAGTGTTCTGGAAACTAATGGTAGCAAGGAGATTTGACAAATTGTAAATTCCAGAAGCCAAAATCTCGGATTTATCGTCGACCCTCCGTTCGATTTCAAGAGTCCAAGACGGAGTACCTCTTATTTACACAACGTTAAATATGGGCAATTTTGGTGCGATCAGATGCTAAACAATTCAACCAATGGTGATGTCATTTTTATAATATTCTCTATACCTTTTACCTTAAAAATGTAATTAAATGTCTATTACTCATTTGAATAAAATGTTGATTTATTTTACAAATTTTAAAAATACTGCATTAAATTTCAAAATTAGCCGTTTTAAACACAACTTTTTCATTTGACATTTTTTTTTGTTTAATAGAAATAACGGTTTGATGTTGATTACTGTTAAAATAAAGTTTTCTATTTTGAGCCGTTTTTACACTGAGCGCACCTTAACCTCCGTCAAGGGCAGAGATACCGTTTACATGCCTGGCTTTCTGCTGTCTGAAAACCTGTGGACTTTATGTATCTAATTAATATTTATTCCATATTTTATTTTTCAAAGCATTACGGTTTCTTAATGCACTTATGAAAAATATAAGTTGCTTTGCGACACATATAGTATTATATTTTGGCATCAAACCGAAATCTATACTTTAACTCCATAGTTATTAGACTTAGTGGGAATATATTGCCTAAAACAACATCTCTCTCTAAAACCTGCCACTATCTCGTCCATAGAAACATTTTATTCCAATGAGTAGCATTTCTGACAGATGTCCATTAACACTGTGAAAATCTAGGCGATCTAATTTATTTATGTTTATTTATTTCTGTCTTTATTTTTTTTTCTTTCTTCGTGAAAAGATGTGCATTGAAACTAAACTAGCAAAGAAGAAACTTGAAACGCTTCAGATTCATTACCAATCTAAATGTCTCTACTCCATATTCATCTGTTCCCCCTAGTTCTTCTTGTGTAGGGCTTCTGCCAACTATAGAAGACCTTTATTCTCTTCTTTTTCGTCAAATTAGCATCTCTGCCACAGCTGAAGTTTTTTCATATAAACTCAATATACTAGTATTTAGTATTTATTTGTTTAGTCATTAGGTACATTAGTACAATAGACATAGTCAAAATAATATATACATGTAAGAGTCAGCCATATAACAATTCTAGTATTAAAAAATTCATCCAAATTGTAAAATACATTTCCCATCAACCATTTTTTTACTTTAGCCTTAAACTGTATTACATTTAGATCTCTCCTGTGGTCAGGAAGCTTATTATAGGCTATAATACTGGTTACTTTATTTAGTATTGTGTATGGAACATGCAATTTATCAATATTTCTGATATTTAATGTGTGCACATGTCTGTTCAGTTTAAATTGATTTAAACTCTTGTGCACATATAATAATAATTGTAGTATATAGCAATTGTACACTGTTAAAATTTTCTGTTGCTTATAAAGGGGGGTTGTTCACGTGATGAATATTTCTAGTTTGTCAACTGTAATATACAAGTCCAAAGATATGCAGGTGTACTAGCTTTTCTAGTTGGACCCCTAACTTCAGGTACACGAATAAGCAATATGTGGTTTAGTTCTCTGTTGCAGAGGTCTTATTTAGTGACCTCATTTTTACCAGTAAACTGAGGAGAAGCATCTGTGTGGTCTTCATCTGTGTCATTTTGAGAGAAATGAGAATCACCTTTAATTTTTTTGCCGTAGGTTCACAATATGTGTCGCTTTCATCATCAAAATCTTCAGCATTGTCTTTTTACTATCCAACAGAGTTGTCACGGCTTTCTGTAAGTCGCTTTAAGTTGCACACATAGAACACTTCTTTTTTCCTTGACATATACGCACAAACGTGACCAATATTAAAGAAGACCACAAAAACAATGGAGCACGTCAGCGGGTGCAATGGATCTCAGATATCTTTGCTTAATAATGAAGGGGAAATAAACTAGATAGCTGGCCAATAATGAACCAGGAAGCACTACAAAGTACAATGGGTTACAACTCTTCGCATAAATGGTTACGTCTGTATGTTAAAAACACAGGAAAGGTACCTCTCAAAAATGTCAAACAGATAAAAACGACCAAAAGCACCAGTTAACCTGTCGCAGCAGATTTATGTAGATCTTGAAATGGCAGAGTTAAAACGCTAAACATTTGCTCATAAAATTTTAATGCACAAGAACACAAAAAATAAAAAGCTAATTTTGAAAATGTTATCCCAAATTAAGTTTTTGGTCCCTTTAAAGAGAAACCAGAAGTCAACAAAGAGAAAAGTAATATATAAGAAAATGTAAATGGGGTGCTATAATGGCGTGGTTCTCAGCGTCCCATTCTAAATTGGGCGTGAAAGACCACTTAATTTTGCTCAGAGGCCTTTCTATCAGCCTTAAGGTTCTTTTATGTGCCATAAATCTACGACACGGGACCAACGGCTTTACTTCCCTTCCGAAGGAAGCCATGCTAAGGATTTTACACCCGAAAAAATCCATCGTCCTCCGCTGGGTTTGAACCCGCGACCTAGGGTATATGAAGTTAGCATGGTAAAAAAATACTGTGACATTTCCTTGTCAGCCCGTAAGCGCTACCCGTGTGTTAGTGGTTTGTTTTGGAAAGCTTATACCTATTGTTGCACATGCAAGTCTAGTTCCTTTAAGTAGGCGCCCCCATTCTCGCAGGTGTTCAAGACATTAATACGAGAAGAGCAGCGGCACTCCTCAAAGATTGGAATGAGACATCTTGTCGGCTGAAGATTGCGAGAATGTTCCCTTTTTCTGGAAACTTCAGTTGACGTCATCGACAGGTACAAGAAGGAGAGAACGAGCCCCGGCGAGTTTACTTTATGATTGGAGTTCTAGCGTGCAGCAGTTGCGTCGCAGCGACGAGACAAGAACTACGATAGGTCGAACAGATGATAAAATTGTACTGCAGAAGTGTTGTGAGAGCAGCGACAATTTTCATTTGTTTTTGAAGTAAAAAGCGAAGTTTTGTTACAATACGATCTCAGTAGCATTGAACAAATCGGCCTTATTATTGAAGCTCGAGGAACCATTCCTCGACATTACTTCTACACCCGGAAACATTTTGGATTGGAGGAATATAAAATTAACTTCTATCTATATGCAATAAGAGATCCAGGCTGGCCCCATAACTCAGCGGGAAGAGCGGCTCCCTGCTATGTAAGGGGTTGAAATTTTTGTCCAGCCAAAATGATTCCCTGTCTTCCTCAGAGTCTGGAAGTGTGAATGTGAGTGTGATCGAAATTTGCATTATATTTTTAAACATTTTTATGGTTTATGTTCCACTGCTATAAAGTGTTCATTCTGTGTCAGTTTCTGTCGTGTTTAATAGTTATTTTGCATCATTTAATTTTGAAAAAAAAAAATAGAAAGTAATCACATTGTTGTGCTTATAAATCTACCCATTGCATTAATCTTCATATAGATAACATATAATAAGCTGATATAAATGGTGAAAGGGACTTCATTAATTAATATAAAGTAATCATAAATCTCATTATTTAGAAAATATTTTCTGTCACTTATTTTTTCTTTGACAACTTTAAGGATATAATTTAGATTTTCAAAAGCGTAAAAAAGCACATACCGGCAACATTGCAGTGGTAAATAATAGGTAGCTAGGATAGAGAGTACATGCTGCCTTTTAATACTATAAGTAGGCCAGCTCGTATAACGTTCAGCTTCATTTATCTTGCTTTTTGGATTAAGGTCTCGTGAAAATGAAAACCACTAGTACCCTAACTTCCAATTCAAATATACGGCTTATTTTACGTTCATGATCTCACACTGAACTTCATTGATGATAGTAACGTTGCCTATATCTCCAGCCACATCATATCTGCAAAACGGTGTTCAGAAAAGATTAATTATTTTATAACCCTATGATGTTGCATAGTTACCGCCAAAACTAGGTTACTCATTTAGAAAATCAATGATTTTATTTTTATAAAACGTGCTATTATACCTTCATTTTTTGTTTCTACTAATACCTCTATGAAGTACATAGTAGAAGGAATTTAAAACGTTCCTTTACATCCTGTATTGTTTCTCTAACTGGTCTTCCTTGGTTACCTCCAAATTCTTAGATGGTAACAACCAAAGTTTTACTTTATTGCTCTTGAATTAGATATTCATGATTGGGTGCACTAAAGCATCATTAATCATTTTCAGTTATTCTAGGCAGCAAGTATGGTGACAAAATTTATTCCACTTAAAATAAGGTCACTAAATATTTTAAAAATAATATCTGACTAGGTACTATAGGAATTTCTAATTATAGATTTACTGATGAATGGCAAGTGGTAACTTTTCTGTGGGGAGTAGTAAGGATGCATCGAGATTTTGGTTGCTAAACTCAGAAAACTATCTAATCCAACCACAAGTGAACATTTTAAGAATTATTTTCCATACCTACTAAGGATACTTCAAGGTTTAGTGCTAATATAGTTGATTTTTATATCTATTAATGACATATGGGCGCCAAATGAAATGAAGAGGCACCCAATGCATTTGTATATAGGATATTTTCGGATAAGTATTCACCATAAACTTATCGTAGTAATTCATCCAATAAACGTGGCTTTTCTACTGAAGCAGTAGTTCGAGCGCGGCATTGTAGTGCTCAGATCTTGTTTTTCGGAAAACTTTCCTCTAGCAGCATTTAACGTTGCCTAACATACATCAAGCTCCAGCAGCACTTAATCTAAAGACTCGTATACTTATAAGTTTTGACACTGACCAACTTAATGTTATAGTGCGTATCCATTACCACTGTTTCCAATACATTTATTGTGACTGTTAGGGTTGTAAGATAAAATATTAAATTGTACTGGTAACTAAGGACCGCATAATAAACATTACATCAATAATTACTTAATTTGCAAACTAATACTTGTAGTTATTAGGAATAGTATATTTTAAGTTAGTTAATGACATGAGTATGTATTTACCCGAGAGCGCGGGATGGGAGTGTTGGGAAGCGTAAATTAAAATGTCAGAATGAAGTTCGAACACTTTTTTTAAATATTAGTGATCTTATATAAGTATTAAAGTGTGAGACGTGGGAACAAAAGAATAATCTATACTAACAAGCGTTGTTCATTTCGCGGCACAGTTACGACCATACAGAAAATATCTGGTATAAATGATTTCGCATTAAAAATTCTAGGTAAAAGATTATAACCATAACAAACAAAATTTGATTTCGTCCCAAATTTTAATGTTATCCTATTCTTAATTTATACGATTGGGATACTGTTGACTAACTTGGACAAACTTTTCTGCTTATGTCTCAGGGACACCTAGCATAATGGCAAAACATCTTAAATTGAAGGGCCGACCATATAACATTTTGTTTGCCAGCACATTGTCTCCTAAAGTATATTTACTCTAGGCGCAGAGTTTTATGATATTCTTCCGTAATCCCTTACTACACACCTTAGTGGTGTAAGCATCGGGGAAACTGCTCTTTCGGGAGCGGGCCGCTTTAGAAGTAAACAGGATACGGGACTTAATAGGTCCCTGAGGAGAAACTTGTCATCCCGACCCATGCTCCCGCCTGGAAGACTCTCTAGCAAGAGATAGTCGTCAAAACGACGTTCCTTTTGGTGCTTCTTACATATAGCATGTTACCTTTGTTTGAAATATTTTTAGTTTTAGTTTAATAATATATGTTAATATACAAATAAATGAACTACTTCAAACCTATTTTAGAAGGAAAAAAGGTTATAAAAACAGAGCGTAATGCTACAGGTCTTCCCCATGAAGTATAGATTTTTTGATATTTTTAAAAATAATAGAAATAATAAAGTGAAATAGAATATGTACTTTAAAGAGTATTTTAAAGTTTTCACATGTAGTAATACATCGAAGTAATTTGGAAACCGAAGATAAAATTGTAAGCAACTGGTTAACCACACAAGACATGTATAGGATGACAGTTGGAAAGGCAGAATCAGACTGAAAATTTCAATGCCATAGTCGAAATTTGAATTAAAGATATCTAGGTTTCCGTCCGGTTACCCTTATCAACTGAGTTATAATGGTAACATGCCGATATGACAATAACTTTCCTTCCGAATATTAGCTTTTTCGGTAAACAACAAGGATATCTCAAATTATTTTGAGATGGCATCCACATTGCTTACTTTAAGCCCCGGTCTTAACAATTTGAACTATGTCCACCAGGTAAATCTAGTAAAAGGCGAGTCATTTGGAAATGTAACTTAATAACGGTATTTTGCCATTTCAACTCAGTTGGTAAGAACAAGGGATTTAATTTTTCATCCTGTCTCTACCTTTTCAGTAGGTCAAATACTCATAAACACTAGCGAAAAGCAATCTTGTGTTGACACCCATATAAAATTTGATAAAATTCGAGTTATTTTTTCCTCGTTACACTGAAAATTGGCATGACAATTTGCTGTAACTTTTGTCTATATGATAGTTTATATTATTATTTAATTTAAGCAACAAGAGTGGCATTTGTCTCCTGTTCTTAAGTCTAGATGACTAAACCAACTGCCAAAGAGAAACCCTTTTAAAGTCAACAATCCGTAGTCCTGTATCCACGCCGTCGCCTGGTCCTTCAACCTTGAAACGGACGAAAGGAAATAATGAATCAGAAAGTGTTCGAAAGGAAATCCATGCTAGAGGAGAAACCACCCCAGAATTCGTTTTCCGAACAACGAAAATAAAATAGAATAAGAGTGATCAGGCCGATGGAATTCAGACCTCCCGAATGGGTGCCTCACATTTTATTGTGGAGCCATGTTGCTCAGTGTGTCAAGGGCTTTCCACCATGCATTCTCAGAGATTTTGCGCCAAGCTGGGCGCTGTCATGCTCAAAATATTTACATTCCATACATGGACGATATGTGACATGTCTGGCGAATGGGAAAGCGTGTAAAAGCCACGTATGCTAACCCTACACGAGATGATGAACATTCCTAACAACATATCAGGCATTGTTTTGCTTGAATATAGAGCCAAGAGAGGAATGAAAGACGGTATTACTTCTGCCTGGACAAATTCCTATGTTATCTACTGTTGTTGAGTTTAATCCCAATTTACATCCGAGATGACATCTAACAGCGGTTCATCATCACGCGTGGACATTGCCATGTTTCTAACCTGATTGACAAGCAACGTCGCGAATTGGAATCAGCTGGTTTCTTTAATTCAGTGATATTCCGATGTAGTATAATTACAGTCACCTACTACATATTTAACACAAACAAATACATGACGCAGTTAATTCGAACAAAGGATGTTATCATTTCATGGAGTTACTCAATGTTAACCATGTTTAAGACCACCGTTACTACGAGTACGTAACCCTATTCGACCGCAGTCTATTGAACAATGTACTCAGAATGATATCCCTCATGACTATTTCTTTCCATGCGTATAACTGTGGTCCAAATTAGAGCATTAAGTTTTTATATGAGAATAGATAAAAAATAAAAGTGACCTTGTCGATGCGTTTTAAAATGTATTGCCATCTGCAAGATAATCTTTGTGTTCATGAGTCAGTGTAGCTTGAGAAGTCCAGGATCCACTGTCAAGTAATCCTTCGAAAAGGAGGGCATGCTGGTTACGTACGATTCAGACGTCGATGAACAGTGGAAATACATCTGTTACTGTGCTCCACCATTGTGCTAACATTGTTATAAGTCTGAACGATCTGTCACTGCCATAGGTCGAGATATCTCTCATCCCGCCATATCCTCACACATCGTGATCCACTAACGCGGTCAACATTATTTGAGATAAACATACTTTTAATTGTGTTTCCGATTTCTTATACCTTTTTTGTACCTATACATGAAGAGTTTTTTTCCTAATCACATTAGCCATCCATATTTTCTTCACAATTGAATGTTATATCACTCTCAACAGAACGGTCTAACGTGCGATACTTGAGTTTTTACTCTGGAATACAACTAAATATATCTCCTGGATGTAAACCATGCTGGAAACATTGCGGATTTGAAGCTATTCTCCTAAGTAACTTACAGTCTCGGAGAGGTGATTGTAGAAGCACATGCAGAATGCAACAACTTACCGTGGACGTCGATGCAACCCACTTGCTTCTTCATGATGCTGGTATTGATCTGACACATGTAGCAGCCGCGGTCCGATTCCTTCACCTGCCGGATGTGCAACTGCCACGTACGATGGTTGTCATGTGTCACACTGATCCGCGAGTTGTGAGTAACCACTTTATTATGTAGTGTAAGTATCGTCTGATCCTCAGCTTTTAGCCACCCAACCTGCAAAATAAACAAACAATGATGTGTAATGCAGTATTCAAGGTTTCGTAAGCTTTAAATTCTTAAAGAATAGTTTCAATATATTTTGAAAATTTAAAGTTTATGCAACATTTCATTAACCACAATAAGCATTTGCTCATGAACCAAATTTTCATAATATCGTATCAAAATTGCGTAAGTATGCAATATTACAAATCAGATTGCCAGGACTTAAGACCCACTTCTTATGATACTTGAAAGTTCAATTACAGAAAATATGTTTACTTCAAGACCGTGTAGTAAGTTACAATATGTGTTCATTTTCATTTGTTAATATTAAACATCATCTTAAGCAATTTCTTGACCTATTATAGCACATGAAAGATTTTATTTAAAGGATAACATTTCGGTTTTCATAAATAGTTACTTTAGAATATAATTAGAACATAAAAAGGTGGTTCAT
This sequence comes from Hymenopus coronatus, assembly GCA_030762935.1. NCBI lineage: Eukaryota > Metazoa > Arthropoda > Insecta > Mantodea > Hymenopodidae > Hymenopus > Hymenopus coronatus. The sequence continues at coordinate 36,109,014 of CM060889.1, read as the reverse complement.
TTTGGAACGCAGTTGCTAATGTAGCTACTTACATTTCTGGCCCCACCTTCTGCCAACGCGACTTCATCAAAATGTTTGCTAGCTACCGAAAGAATACTTTACGACCACTAAAATATGGCAAACTTATAAGATATTTTGGAGTAACGTTAACTTTTGGTGCAAAAGTAAAATTAAATATAATAATAGCCAGAACTAGGAAGTTCATACCAATTTCCTTACGGAGAGTAAGAACGGTCAGGCTGGCAATACCATGCACGAACAAAGGTCAACGTTGAGTGCAACCCATTACTGCAAACCCGGTACTGTAACACAGAACCACGTGGGTAGCAAGAAAGGTGTTCGAATAATATCTGTTCTGCTCAAATGTGATCAAAATCGACACCAAACTACCATTTAGTTGAATACATTTTGAAAATGTTTATTTTCTCAAAAATGGGTCTAACGATTTTGATTAAAATTTTTTATGTTCAAGGTACTTACATGACAAATAAAATGTATATCTTGAATTTTTTGGGAATCGCCTATGAAGACCCTTTGTCCTGGTTGATTTTTATTTAATTTTGAGTATCAGGTAAATCGTAAAATATAGACGAAAACTTACTATACAGCAAATTGTAGATCTCGAAAAACACAATTTATAACATATAATTTTTTTCGTGGTTTGTCCGTTTTAGAGATATTCCTTAATATTGATTTCAGTTTTAAAATACTTCAAACTTTTCTCATACGGGAACTTGTCATAGCTTGATCACACAAAGCATCGGATTTCGATCCCATAGCAACCACATTTTAAATCATTTGACTATCGGCTTAGCCTAGTATATTCCCTTATTTCCTTTCTACTTATAAGGAACTAAGTAATAAAACCGTTTTGCCAATGTTTATCTCAATTAGTATGATGCAAATAGAAGAATAAGCTTATTAAAAATAATTCGTTACAGCGATGTAGAGAAAGTCATGTGAATGGAGCACATCAGATTTTTTTAGTACACATTGAGTGTGAGCATGATAGGGGACAACACTGCACTGTGAAATTTACAGCTCTATTGCGCATTCAGTTTTATTTAATCGAATCAAGTATCTGATGGTCAATATGAACTCAATTGGACTCTGGCCCATGATGTTTGGAAGCTCCTCTAATTTTCGAAATTGACTCCCAAAAGGGAGCAAGCACTCTTTGGTGCTGGGCTCTTGCGCAATAGATGAGTGGCTGTTTCATCTGCCAGTTGACACCGTCTACATGCGTTCTGATCAGGTACCCTCTAAGCCAACCGTGTTCTGTGGCCGATGAGAGCTTTTCCTATGTAATATTAGCATTTCCTGCGACCTGCATCTGTTCGATTTCCATACGAGAGCCTTGGACCCTACAGATGTTCAGAATATAATATTACTATCCTCTTTTCTGTTTTTTAAGTATTTACTTTTCGTTTTTGAGCTATGCTGCCCACAGACAAAAATACTCACGAAACCTCAAAACATAATTCTGGTGAAATTTCGGCATACATTTCTTGGGTGGAATACAAGATTATCTAGCTACTATGTATATAGTGTGTACATGCGTGCTAGAGAAAGTTAAAATTTTGCAAGAGAGAAATTTAAAATTTTGCAAGAAAAAAAGTTTAAATTTGGCCTTCCTATAATATGTATGTACCTATTGATATATAGTTTTAGTTAATTGGTACTTCAAATGCGGAATGTGGAAGAAGTAGGGTATTTTATTAAAGATGAGATTGTATTATTTTATTAACGGAAAATGATACCTAATTGTTACCAATTTTTACTTTCTCTATACTTATTATGTTCTTAGTGTATAGAGAAGATATTGCATTCCACCTAAAATTCGACACCAATATTTCACCATCGTTTTACGGTCCCCTAATTTAAAAAAGAAAGTATTTCTAGAAAAAAGTCCGTGTGTTTGTGTGTGTATGTATATGTGTGTGTGTGTGTGTCCGTGAGCCTGTGAACACGACAATCCCAAAGAAAAGTCGGTAAAATACGAAACTTGGTATTTAAGTTTAGTATTTTCCAGGGATGCGAGACGAAGATTTTGAGAAAAATCTCCCCATCCCAAACTACCCTTTACATGGACAAAATTCCGAAAATTTTCATTTTGTCAAAAATGAGTCTAACAAATTTTATTAAAATACCATATATTCAAGACATTTATACGACAAATAAAATGTGTATCTTGAATTTTCTGGGAATAGCCTCTAAAGACTTCTTTATTCTGTATGAATTTTGCTGGATTTTGCATGGCAATAAACCGCAAGTGATAGACAAGAACATACTACACATAAAACACACAAAAAAACAAAAAAAACAAAAAAAAAAACAACATAGATCTCATTGAAGCATACAATTTATGTCATATACATTTTTTATGGAGTTGACAGTTGGAGTTTTTGAGATATCCCTTGTTATTAGTTTCAGCTTTAGTATCCTTAAACTTTTCACATACAGGAAATTGTCAACTCCTGGCAATGCAAGAAACGGAATTCATCCAAATGGCAACCAACTTTTAAAATATTTGACCATTTTTTTATCCCAGTGTATTCCCTTATTTATCTCCTACTTCCAAAAAAAAACAAAAAAAAACAAAAAAACAGAAAAAAACATTTCTGCTTATGTTTATCTCGTTTAGCCTGAGGTGGATAGAAGCACAAGTTTTTAACAATAATTCGTTACACAGATGTAGAGAAATTCATGTGAATGCACCACATCGGATTTTGGACTAATTTTAGAAATACATTACCTTATATAAGGAAGAAGCAAAACTACAATTTAAATGAATGAGAACATCCTAGAGACAATTTTTGCTAATTTAATAATAAAGAATATTCTGCAAACGTTTTGTGTGCATCAACTTTTGAACCTTGCTTTAGCAATGCTGCTATCATAGCCGGATCAATCTCCCAACATAAAGGCTTTTAATGGGATTTCGGATGCAGCGCTTGGCTTCATCGATTGTGGAAGACAGCACAACACTCTGGTGTCTGTTTTCATTTTTTTGTTTTTCGTTGCTGGGGGTGCGGGGAGGAGCGAAAGAGAGGATTCACTCGGGCGTGAGGTGAGTGAGGGACGTTGATTAGCCTAGAAGGAAACTTTTCCTTTTTCTTTCTTCATTCTCTTCCTCTGCAGCGTCAGATACAAGCGTGTGTTCAGGCAAATTAAACGCTGACATAGAAGTGTACGTGAGGGAAGTAGTTTGGGTTTTATGGAAATGACAACTAGCAGAAATATATGGAACAAACAGCTGAAGAAAACTCTGGGTATTGTTTTGAAAACATCGAAGTCCCTTTTGGCTGTAGTTCATTTCTTTAGAGACCGCGAGTCTATTGACAGTATTATTCTAAAAGTGGATTAATGATGTTGACGCCTTAATCGCTTCTTAAGAATGAATCACAGGCAGTTTCGAAACGCACCAAGGAATACAAATAAAGAACAGTCTCATACTTGTATTGAACAATCCGAATTTTGGTATAGTAGCTAACTCTTCTAGATATATTTTTATGTAACATTCCAAAATACATCATTTTGAGTTTAGGCAGCGCATGAAGCACTAGTGTGATGCGCACATATTGACACTTCAGAGGGCGTTCTTGGCAAGCACGTGTCATGAGAATAAACAGGTGTTTCCTTGTTCACTATTAGCAAACATTTCTAACTTCCAGGCATTGAGGCAAAGGACGGTGACCTACTCAAATGTTTACTTATGATTACAACAGGTTCATGGTAGTTCTTGAAAGGTAAATAAATGTACTTTGTCCTCACTACGAGTATTCTGAATATATTGTCCTAGTAATTTTTAATTATCTAATAGTAAACTCTCAATAACTTACTGTAAATTTAATAAGGAATTGCTATGCAATATCAAACTATCGTTTAGTTTAGTATTAAGAGCATTATTGTCTCAATGCAAAAGAAATGCATTTATATTTAACTCTAAAATTTTTGGTAATATTATGATACTGTTCTTGCTTCTGCTGTTTTTATTTAGTACCTTGTTCTTAAGACCACCGAAGTTATATTGCATCTAAATGGTAGTATTAGTGCTGTATGCGTTCAAGATTATTTTCCCAATAATTTCCTTTCATTAATATCTGTTATAATAACATTATATTTTGGAAGAATAAACAAATAACTAAAGGCACGAGTTGTTGACTCGAAGCTAACCAAGCTAGTTACCTTACTTAGATTACTTGGACCAAGCGTACGGCTTTATTCCTGGGTAACCACCTAATCTATGGTGAACATGGACGTTTTATTGATGTATCCCTCTATTGGTGTTGAAGAATACATTTTCGTATCAGGCAGGAGCTGAACAACAAGGTATCATAGGTGCGTTTTGAAACATGCTGTTGTAAGAATTGGTTTTAATTTCATTATATTGGACTTTCAAAGTCATAATTAAACATATAATCGAATAAAATATCCATAATTAGTTTAGTTGGCCTTCAAGGTCTGTGAGTCCTTCTATACACTCTTCATGTTGAAAAAAAAAATATCAAGCAGTGAGTTATAATTTTTAGTTAGGATTCACTCCGGAGTTAAAAAAAATTAAGAAAAAGGCTGTTTGGAACCACTGCTCAGGAAAATTAATAAGTATAACCCAAAACTTCGAATTTATGTGAATGAATATGCTGTAAAACCTAAGAGAATTGGATTGTGATTATACATTTAAGATGTTCACTTTCTCTGGTATACATATATGAATCCAAAAATGCATTTTTTTTAAAAAGAAAAGGTCGTCGTGTTAGTACGTTAAATAATTGAATCTAGTAAGAATTCTTCTAAAAATTCTGTATATTGAAGATATATACACGACAAATAAAATGATGTTAACCATTTTCAAGATATTCTCTGATATTGATTTCAATGTTAAAGTACTTCAACTTTTCTCAAACAGAAATTCTTAATCCTGTAATATCCCGTTTGTTTTTCTCCTGGCCATGAATCAGAACCGCATATCAGTGATAATCGCATAGCGACAGCTTATTAAAATATCTGTCTATGACCTTAGTCTAGCTTTATTTTCCTTCTGTTTATAAGACATTAAGTAAGAAGACCATTTCTGATATCTTATGATAAGTTTTTTTAAGAATAGTGTCGCGAAAAGGCTATAGAAAGTCTTGTGGATGGAAATCATCAGATTTTTTTACCTTAGAGTGAATTACCTTTTTGGATGATTTCGTAACTTTGCTTTAAGGTCCAATGCCAATTAACAAGAGCAGTAGTCGGCAGTAGTCATGAAATGTATACAGATCTGGAAGCTACAATTTTTTTTTGCGTCAGAAAGCTACATTAAGACCACAAAAAGCGATAAGAGGTTAAGTGCATTTCATATGCGAACTTCAGAAAAACTCCCATAGAAGTGATATATCTCTGTTGCTATAACCAGCAACACCATTTAACCAATAATGCAGATGTAATATTTAGAGAACAATTGCAATGTATTGTAAATTGATAATGCAAGGGAAGTATAATATTCTTTGAAAAGAAGAACATCTTCATCTTCAAAATACTGCAAAACAAAGAAAGAAAAACAAAAATCGAGGATAAAAAAAATCTAATGTGTTCCATTCACATGAGTTCTTCTACATTTCTGCAATAAATCATTGTTAAAAAGCATAGGTTTTTATTTACTTCATGCTAATTGAGAAAACATTAGCAGATATAGTCTTATTACTTGCTTCCTTGTAAGTAGAAGCGAAATAAGGTAGTAGCATAGGTTAAAGTGATAGTCAAAAGCTAGTAGCTTTGTGACTGAATTTCCTTTGTTTGTATCGGCAGGAGTTGACAAATTCCTGTATGAGAAAAATATAAGTTTTTCAAAACAAGGAGTATCTTAAAAACGAATAACTCCACTAAAAAAGATATATAACATAAATTGCGTGTTTTAATGTGCTCTACATTTTCTGTGCGGTAAGTTTTTGTCTATCTCTTACAGTTTAGCAGATATGCAAAATTCCATAAAATTCATCCAGAATAGTCTTCAGAGGCTATTTCCGGAAAATTCAGGATATGCATTTTAATTGGCAAGTAAATATCTTAAATATACAAAATTTTAATCAAAACCGTTAGAGCCATTTTTAAGAAAATAAAAAATGTCGATTTTTTCCATGCAAAGGGTAGTTTAGGGTGGGGGGATTTTGAAAATCTTCGTGTCGCATCCTTGGAAGATACCAAACCTAAATACCAAGTTTGATTTTTAACGGTATTTTCATTTTTAAGCTATGCTGCCCGCAGACACACACACACACACACACACACACACATACACACACACGGACATTTTTCTAAAAATTATTTTTTTGGATAGAGGGTGTCTCAAAACCTATATTTCCGGTGAAATTTCGGTATCGAATTTTGGGTGCATATACACTATGCACGCAGTACGCATGAAGAAAGTAATAACCAATGTAAACAGCGAACCCAATTTCATTTTTAGTGGAATTAATAACATATACTTCACTTCCGTGGCACGTATCAAAAGTGATGGAAACGTTTTTGACCTGTCTTCATCTCATATGGTACAAGTTAAGACACTTCAAAAATGTTTCAATCACTTAAATGCTACCACGTAAGTGAATCACATGTGAAAATCCTTTTAAGGAGACAAAGAAGTGCTTTAACTAACTGTAGCTCATATGTACATAACATGTGCATAATAGTTAGAGAAGGTATTGTATTCCACCCAAAAATTCGATGTTGAGATTCCGTCGAAAATATATGTTTCGAGGTCCCCTGATTCCAAAAAACATTTTACTTTCTCTACACGTACCAATTACAGAGCGGATCGAGAAGGTTTTGTATTGCACCCAAAAATTGAAACCAAGATTTCAACACAAATATTATGTTTTGAGACCCCCTGAGTCTAAAAAAACATTTTTAGAAACATGTCCATGTGTGTGAGTGTGTGTGTCTGTGGGCAGCATAGCTCAAAAAAGAAAAACCGGTTAAATACCAAACTTGGTATTTAAGTAGAGTATCTTTCAAGGATGTGACATGAGAATATTCAAGAAAATCCCTCTACCCCAACTATCCTTTACATGCAACACTTTTAGAACATTTTTATTTTCTCATAAATGACTGTAATGATTTTGGTAAAAATATGTAATATTTAAGATATTTTTATGACAAATGAAATGTATATGTTGAATTTTCTGGGAATTAATGACTTTTAACTGGCAATCCATAAGAGCTATACAAAAGCTTACTATGCAAAAAATGTAATCTTATTAAAACACACAATTAATGTTGCATACATTTATTGTAGAGTTAACCATTTTCGAGATATTCCGGATTATTGGGATCAATTTTAAAGAACTTAAACTTTTTCGAGACGAAAATACATCTTTGTTTTCGTTTGTATACGAGAAAAGAGGATTGAATTTCAATTAGCAACCGGCTTTTAAAAGACTTGACTATCACTTTAGCCTGTGCATTTCCTTATTTCCCTTCTAATTATATGGAAGTAAAAAATCTTATGTGTTCCATTCAAATGACTTTCTCTACATCTCTGTAACAAATGATCAATAACCTTATTCTTCTATCTACTTTATCCTAATCGAGATAAACATTAGCAGAAACAGGATATTTACTCATTTCCTTGTAAGTAGAAAATAAATAATGGAATACACTATACTAAACCGACGGTCAAATGTTTTGAAATATGATTGCTGCTGGATTAAATTACGTTACCTTGTGCGGCCAGGAATTGACAAATTCTCATATGAGAAAAGTATTTGAAACTTGAAGCCAATAACAAGGAATTTCGTGAAAATGGTGAACACCACAAAAAAGATTATGACATAAATTGTGTGTTTTACTGAGCTGTACAGATTTTATCCATCCCTTACGGTTTATTCAAAAAGATTCACCCAGAATAAGGAGGTATTCAAGATATGCATTTTACTTATCATGTAAGTATCATATCAAACTCGTTGAGCCATTTTTTTACATATTTTAAACTTTTTCAAATTGTTTCATATAAAAGGTAGTTAGCGTTGGTGGGATTTTCTTTGAAAGCTTCGTATCGCATCCTGAAAAGATATTGAACTTAAATATCAAGTTTGGTTTTTAATGGACTTGCTGCTTTTTTGGATTCAGGGGATACCAAAACATTATTTCCGGCGAAAACTGAGTATCAAATTTTTGGGTGCAATACAACGACTTATTTTATACACTATGTACATAGTTCATGTAGAGAAAGCAAAAAATAAAAATCTGATGTGTTCGATTCACTTGACTTTCTTGACTTACCTTTAAGAAGCTTGTTGTTCTATCCAGTTTACGCTAATCGAGGTAAACAATAGCAGAAAAGGTCTTATTATGTAGTTGCTTATAAGTAAAAGGGAAATAAGGAATAAATTAGGCTAAAACAAGAGTCACAGGTTTTAAAATGCGTTTGGTAAGGGATTGAATTCAGTTTCTTTGCGTTGGCAGGAGTTCACAAGTTCCTGTATGAGAAAACTTTTAAGTATTTTCAAACTGAAACCAATAATAAGGAATATCTCGAAAACGGCCAACTTCAGAGGAAAAAAGTGTGTGTTTGTGTGTGTGTGTGTGTGTGTGTGTGTGTGGGTGTGGACAGCAAAGGTCAGAAATGAAACTTGGGATTTAAGTTTATTATCTCTCAAGAATACGACACGAGGATTTACAAGAAAATTCTCCCATCCCCAACTAAAGTTTTGATTTTCTCAAGAAGGTCACTAATGAGTTTGACTAAAATATTGTATATTATAGATATTTATATGACTATTAAAATGTATATCTTGAATTTTCTGGGAATAACCCATGAAGACCTCTTTTAATCTTGATGACTTTTGCAAACTTTTGCATAACGGTTAAACCGTAAAATACAGACAAAACTTACTACACCGAAAATTTAGATCTGTTAAAATAAACAATTTATGTCATATACGCTTTTGTTGCAGATTTGTCCGTTTTCGAGATATTTCTCGTTATTGGTTCTTAAACTACCCAACTTTTCTCATATGTGCCAAAGCAAAGCGAAGCGAACCTCAGCTGTTTCACACAGCAGCCATTTTCTAAAAGATTTGACAATCACTTTAGCCTAACGTACTCCCTTATTTGCCTCTACTTACAAGGAAGCAAGTAATGTTATCTCGATTATTACTATGACGTAAATATTCTTTTGTAAGAAAGTTTGTTTGTGGGACAACTAGAGAAAGTTATGTGAATGGAACATATCAGATTTTTTTTTTACCGATTTTGGTCTAAATTTTGTTTTTTGCATTTTTTGCAAAAATAAATACGTTAAAGTACATATCTGAATATTTGATTCTCGTAGCGCGGATGTAACATATGATTTGGAAACCATTTTAAAAGCGTTACGCTGATTAAATGGTTTCCAAAACAAATTTCTGTTAACCTTACAAGCCATTTTTCTCAGGTTCATGCTTTTTCTCATATTCAAAGTTTATCTTCTCCCACAAAAGTACAAATAATATCTGATTTTAATTTTGATATATGTCATTGATTAGCTTTAAAAACTAATAAGTATATTAAGCGTTGTTTTTTAATTTGTTCCACTTTGTTCTGTAGAATATTTTTTAAATAATACTATCCATTTTATGAAAATTCCAAACAGATAATTGCTTACAAAGGTGCTAAGGAATGTAATAAAATAGATAATTTACCTCTATATTTGTAGAAAAAGAGATATTTTGATTTTAGCTGATTGCATGGAATAAATTAATATCTAGAATCAAAATGAAACTTGGGATGAGTACTTCCATCGTTACCGGTAACATCTATAAAAAAATTAATGTTCTAGCTTTAATACTTTAAAAAATAACTTCTATCACTTCCGTATTCTCTCTCTCTCTTTTTTTTTTTTTTTTTCCTATTTACATTTTCCCCCTAAATTTACTGTATGCTTACCGGTTTTACTGTTTCTTTCCACAAATACATACACATTACACAAACATATAATACCCATGCCCAAGGCGGGACTCCAACTCACGATCCCATGCTCACGAAACACCAAAGCGAAACGCCTTAGCGAGCGTGGCTATGGGGACCGGCATAAACATTACCAGATGAATAAAGCAAATAATTCATGGAGAAAATGAGCGTAGAAAATATGTAAAGGTATAAAATGACGAACAAGCAAACCAAGAGGAAACTAGTAATTAATTGTTTTCTACACACAAGCCATGTGTAGGATAAGAGCTGCAAAAGCTGAGTTGGACTGAAATATGCAATGCCATAACTGGAATTTGAACCACGGATCTTCCGGTGTCAGTCCGGTTGCTCTTACCAACTGAACTGCTATGAAAAAAAAAACCCGATATTACATTAAATTTCCCACCGGGGAAACTGCTCTTTCTATAATGGTTAGCCTATTAGTTCCACAGTCAATAGATATGGGTAGAATTTCAGGTTGGCGCGGAGTATATTTTATTAGGAATTAGAATATTTCCTCACTTCACAGAATCTAAGTGTAAACATTATTGTATTGAAACTAAATTAATATAAATAATTGAAGAAAAATCGCCACTGGCATGACACTAGTCGTTAAAGGTGTACACGAATATTAAATAAATAAACTTAATTTTCTTTAAGGGATTATGCTCCTTTTTGGAGGACTCGCATGTCAATATATTGGCGTAGCAGCCTGTCGAGGAGAAGCAAACTCTGGATCATAGGATATTCAGGATGGGTGATCAGCCCAATACCTGGTATGTTAGTGACAATGAAATAATGAAATATAGCAATGAAAGCAAAATCCGCGCAACAAATTAAGCAATCCTGCATTCTGCTTGTGACCGAGGAAGATTGAGAAAACAGCAATCGATTGGCTACAGGGGACGAACCCAGTTACTCCCGAATGCTAGTCGCGAAGGTTATAGCAGCACCATCTCGGTCAGTAAATAAACAATATACAAAATATTCAATGATTATCAATGAAAATATATGTATGACACATTGTGTAATAAATAGTATAATGAGTAGTTCTATTATAATTCAACATGTTGTTTACTTTTATAACACGTCTAACATACGTGGTTTTCCTTCAAAATGAAAAGGTAAATAATAATAATAATAATAATAATAATAATAGTTGACTTACTTCACAAATGTATTATATATCTACATATAATATATATATATATATATATATATATATATATATATATATATATAAATTTACCTGAACATATGTTATGGTTGCCCTTGATATAGACATTAACATACTTGTAAATGGGTCTTTGTGTCGTAACCTTCAGTTCAAACCACGGAGTATTTGTATTCTTTATTAATAAATCTATATTAATTAATCATCTTCGTGGCTATAAATCATTTATCAGTTTTTAGAAAATTACAATTAAATCCACCTTAAAATTATGTTTAAATAATAATTTATAATAAATACAATTTGTTACAATGGACCAATGATTAAAATTAGAAAAAAATAATGCACCTGTGACTGTACAAATTATTATACTCAAATATCAGTAATAAAAAGCGGTAAAATATTAGGTACAAATATTTTATTTGAATACAAAATAGGTTATAAAGTCTCAATTGCTGCAGATGGCTGTTTACTGGAGTTTTTGAGGGAGAAAGCATTCATCCCAGAGACTGAGCAGTAACGCAATGCAGGAGATGATGTATTACAATGAGCTTTACTAATGGATGTGAGTGAAAAGAACTGGTCTGAAAGGATTATGAGTCTCTGGAGAAAGGATGTTTGGGAGGCTAAGGGACAGTCTGATGATAAGTATACGTCACTTGGAGATGAAAAATGGAGGGGTAACCAAGCTAAGGGATGAAAATGCTGAGTACTTGATGACAACTCAGAAATCTGTCATAAAAAGGAGAAACTCTATCCTGTGTGTTAAGAAAACGTAATTTTGTCTAAGATAACGTTCTATATGAACATTTATCTGCAGAATGCCCTGAAATTACATTTATTATCGGTGCTTAAAGTAATCTTTTTCATGCCTATGCAACATATCATATACTGCACTAAAAATTGAAAAACTGTATACCTAAGAGAACTAGATATACCGCACTGAATCACGTTTTAAAACTAAGAGGGAAACAAAACAAACACTAGTGCACACAATAATAGCGTGCGCTCGGCTATGGCGAATCGTGTATTCCATTGTGAACGAAAAGTGTAAGGAAGAGAAAATCTAATGTGTTCCATTCACATGCCATTCTCTGCATCTCTTTAACAAATTATTGCTAATTAGCTTATTCTTGGATAGGTAGAGTCAGACAGAAAAATTCAATGCCATAGCTGGGATTTGAACGACGGATCTCCCGGTATCTAGTCAGTTGCTCTTCCACTGAGCTACCATGGCAGTATAGCATTGAATTTCTCAACTGACTCACATGTATCCCAGTAAACTACAAGGTGATCTCAAATTATTTTGAGATGACAACCCCATTGGGGACTTACAATGTTGTAAGTTCTTTAAGTCCCAGGATTCATAGTATGCCGGCATAGCAGTTGAGAAATTCAATTCTACTTATTTGATCGGAAATTGTGAAAATCTAAAAATATATATATATTGCTTCATAATACAAAAATATGAAATAATAAAATTTAAGAAAATATATATTTCTCGATGGGCGTATTTTAACTGAAACTATAAATGAGTAGGCGCATGTTTATTAATAGGCACTCCGAACCTTAAACCCTATTTTTTTCGCAAACTTTTTTCAAACACTTTTCCATACTCAAAATGTACTGCCTTTTTGAAAGCATATTAAAGAAAATGACCACTATACGTTTTTGAAACAATCCTCCAACTTTAACAAATAAATCATTACATTTTGAAAAATCTAATAATTTGGAGAGCAGGAATAGGAATAATTTTTCACCATTAATGGGGGCTAATAAATAAAAATATAATATTACAGATCTATTTTTAAACTCATTTTGTGTAAACCTGCAATTTTGTATGTGAATATTTTTAAAAATTCATCACGTAGCTTAATACATAATGCGGATTTTACAAATTTCTCTGGTGCGTCACCTTAATGGCGTACAAACGTATTAATGACAATTTTTATAAACCATTTATTAGGGGTGCCTTCAAAACAATCATTTACGATGAAACTAAGTTTACGTTCAAAGTAAAGTGAAAAAGTTGTTAGAAAAGAATTGCCGCTGAATAAATATTTTATGGAATTTTTTATAGCAATTCACTTTTTTTCTCCTCGATATAGTTACAAATATTGTGAAGCAGTTGCTTGCACTGTGTTGTCAGAAATAAAATTTGTTATTCTTCATCTAAACTCCGCTGAGCGAATTGAGTGGGCGAAACTTCCGTTTTACTTTGTATAAATAAGAGTGGAAACTCAGGAACTGGTTAGGAAGCATTAACAAAACATGGCTAGTGGAAGTTGTCGAGAGTCGAGAACACGTACCGGGTATGTAACGTTAAGGTCAGGAATCCAATATCCCCTTCTGTACCCCGATCAGCAGTAATCAAACCAGAACGAGACCTGGAATTGAAACGAACTTCCCCCCTACACAGGAATCTTTCTGCTCCCACACGCACACACGTAAAAAAGCAGAGGGTTTTCTGCTCTTCCGTTTTACGATATATGATTGCAACGGCAATAACGATTTTGTTGCAGAGTTATAAGCACTGTGTTGTTTCCTTATTTCATCTCAAATATATTCCGCTCTCCGTAAGTTTTGCGGAGATGGAGAAACAGGTTTTACGATATTGACGATCATATGCATAAGATACGCAAATTTGAAGGGAAAAATCTTATGCACTACCTTCTTATGCCTTTCTGCATTTCTCTATGATAAACAAAACATGTTTTAAAATATTCTTTAAATGGAGTTTTGGGCATCATATTCTTTTTATTTACTCAATATATTCCTGACAAACCAATAAAATACACTCCAGGCAATTTCATATACCCAAAGTCGCGGGTTCAAACCCGACGGAGGACGATGGATTTTTTTCGGGTGTAAAAATCCTTAGCATGGCTTCCTTCGGAAGGGAAGTAAAGCCGTTGGTCCCGTGTCGTAGATTTACGTCACGTAAAAGAACCCCAAGCCTGATAGAGAGGTCTCTGAGCAAAATTAAGCGGTCTTTCACGCCCAATTTAGAATGGGACGCTGAGAACCACAGTTGTTAAAGAGCGTCCATAAATAACACGCCATTTACATTTTACACCCCAGGCCCTGTAACTCAGCCAATGGAGCCCCTGCGTGCGTTGCGATGGGTCCTAGATTCGGTTTTTGGATGCGGGTGGGAATTTTTCTGTAGCCAAGCTTATTCTCCATCCTTCCCAGAGTCTGGATATGTTAATAATAATATGAATATGCGTGCAAAGTTAAAGATAATTCACCCAATATAAACAAACACAATAAACATTTATGCATTTGAGTAATAATTGTTTTCCAACGCAGAAGCTAACGATATTAGCTAAACATTAACGGCGGCATATAAACGGAGCATAAAAAACAGCTTTCCTTAAATTCCTATTCTTTCCATGTCATCGCGAGTAATAATAATTTAACATCGAACGGACTTTGAAAGAATAAAAGAATCAAATTGAGGATTTGACTCATTAACGGTTATCTCGTAATTGACTTAGACAGTTATTTTGAATACATGTTGTGCTCTAAGGGGATCTACGCGTGCTGTGTAGTAGATGCACTTGTTTGTATATCGCTTAACATTACATTATATAAACCCCTCATTTCTTCCGAATGAACAAGACTTCTCAGGCTATTCCCAGAAAATTCAAGACCCGTATGTAGTTTATTTGTCATGCACCACATATAATCTTTTAAACTCGAACGAAGAATTAGTTTAATTTTTGTCTTCCCATCCTTTATACAATTACTCTTATGTTTAGGATCACCATGGAAGGGGCACCGGTCACTGAGACAGAGCCAACTCGTAGGCCATTGCGACTTATGTGAACCCTGGGAGAGAGGGATGAGAAGAGAGGCATAAAAGGCGTACAGATATGAATGATGGACGTAAGAATGGACAGGGTCCCTAATGTTTTCAGATAGTACGAATCCACATCGCCCGGCGCAATCCACAAGTATCTAAACCCGGGGTCCTTCAACTCTGAAACAAATGACAAATAAGTAAGCATGATGTTTAGGAGATTCATGAAGTTGAACCATCCCAGCATTCGACTGCCAACCCGGTAAAACTACGAAAAACTTATAGACCAGAGTGGGCGGTCACCGGGTATCAAACCGGGAATCTCCCAAACTCCAGCCATGCACGCTATGATCTACAATCCTCTATTCATCAATCGAAACAATTGTAATTATTAGAGTTAGGAAGTTCGTATCAATTTCCTTATGCAGGGTATGAGCGGCCAGATCTGGCAATACTATGCGGCGCTACTTGCATGAGCAAAGGTCAGTGAAGAGTGCAACCCATTACTGCAAAACATCTATGACTGCCTAACACTAAACCAGTCGGTAGCAAGGAAGCTGTTGGAATAACATCTTTGTTCTGCTCAAATGTGAGAACATTTAATTTGTTTTACCCACAGTAAGTTTTCTAGCAGTGAACTTTTTCATGCCCTTATTTAGACACCGATGACAGTTCTAGTATACAAGCTGGCAAACGTCTTGTAACAGAACAGCTTCACAGAAATGTATTAGTGATTGCAAATTAGCTCAAAAAATCTGATGTGCAACATGACATTTTTTCGTGTGTTAAGCTTTTGTCTATCTCTTACGGTTTAGCAGTTATTCAAAATTCCGTAAAATTCATCCGGAATAAAGTTCTCTTCAGAGATATTCCCGGCACAATATATATTATTTGTCAGGTAAATATCTTTAATATACGATATTTTAATCAAAATCGTTAGAGCCTTTTTTGAGAAAATCAAAATTTTCCAAAAACGTTCCATGTAAAGGGCAGTTGGGGGTGGGGGATTTTTCTCACAATCTTCGTGTCGCATCCCTGGAAGATATTAAATTTAACAAACACACACACACACATGGACCTTTTTCCAAAAATACTTTTTTTTTAGATAAAGGCATATATTTCCGGTGAAATCTCGGTATGGAATTTTTGGGTGGAGTGCAATACCTTCTCTATACACTACGTACATAGTACGCATAGAGAAAGTAAAAAGTTACACTCAACTATCACACTTTTACAGTCCAGAAATATGGAGCTGAACTAAATCTGTGCGCCATGTAGATGAACTGTCAAGACGGATTTAGCAAACGACGAGCATCCTAACTGAAATAAACATGAAAATGAAACGTGTAATTGAAAAGAACGCAGAGTTCAGTGTAATGTATCGCATACAAGCTGAACTTTTTAGATCCCAACAAATGCTATCTGCTTCGTGATACTAATACGGAACTGACAACATATTTTAAACACACCCAGATCGAATCACGCGAGTGGAATGAACTTATTTGCATTACAAATCTTGTTTGTCGGAACGTAGAATGAGTTTATTCATTTGAAAGGCTTCAGAAGTACATCATTGTTTTCAGTAATACGGCTGACTTGAGTAAATATTTAGTTTAATTCCTGCTTTGGTTTTTAGTTAATTAGTCTTAAGATATTTAAGAGATTATTATTTGGATATTATTTTACAATTTGATTAGTAAATACTACAATCCGTGTTATAATTGTTTGGATGTTTTCACAATGTACATATGTAAAGAAGAAAATTAGCCAGAGTCAGCCTGTATATGTAGCCAAATGTGTATGTTGTACATAATTAGTTATTTAAAAAGGTCTGCATTAACGATTGTCTCATAAGTAATTTTTGTTCTCTAGAAACAATACTGTTTACTTTACAACAGATGTGTTTACCTCTTCACTGAGCGTTCCTACGTATGCTTTGTTTTGATGCGGCGAGATGGCCGGTCGCAACCTGTATTGCAGAACGGCGAACGGCAAGAACTTCCTACCTCTGGTAATTATATATCACCTCGGCTATTCCTAATGTTCACGCAAAATTATGTGAAACATCGGCGAAATATCCAACATCCTTAAGTTCTGATTTTTTTTTTTTTTTTAATTCTGCATAGTTTATATACAGGTAATTTGTCAGATAACATTAGTAAATAAAGTTTTAAATATTGTTTCTTTTATTTGGCTATTTAGTTAAGAATATAAACATTTTCATGTAATGTAGAATGGAGAACCCCTTCATGTGCAGTATGCAAAATATACCCATTTATCGTCCTAAGGCATATCGCACAACTAAATACTAAGAGCCTTTTCATCGATGTTTTGAATTCTATGCTCCAATTATTTAATATAATTCCATATATAAAGTAATATAAACCTTATATTACAATTTTTCTCTGATATAGCCGGGCATGCCAAACAATTTTTTAAACTGAGAACGTTGACATAAGTAGAAACAGCACACGCATATTTTTTAACTATCAATTAAGAGGACTGTGTTTCTCGATATTCTCAGTACGTATGCATTTCTCAAAGCTTAACTTGGTGACTTGGTAGTGCGTAATTTACAAATTTACTAGATTCAGCTCCTTTCGCCATAGAACGAGGATACACTTATGGCTCAACAATTTTATTAAAAGTTTAACGTAAGTGCAATTTTGTTTTCTGATCATTCTACTGTAGTTTTTACATGCTATGATAAAGCCTATTCTATTGCTGTAATGGTTGACATAACATCCCCCTAGACCTTACAAGCGGATGCCTAGGGATCAGAATCCTGTCGGGGAGCCAACAGTGGTTAATATGAAATGCAAGCGAAATAAATGATAGCAAATGAGTTGATGGAATAATTGGTAGGAGTGGCGGGGAAAACCGCAGGATCTGGAAAAACCCACCCAGACACCGTTTCGTCGATCACAAATCCCACATGTGGGCACTTGGGATCAAACCCGAAACACCTAGGTGGGAGACGAGCGGTCTAACCACTCGGCCAAGCCACCCCCGATTGCTTCCATATGCCTATGAAATATATGTGAAACAAGGAATTTATGTATATACATAAATAAATAGACATGTAATACATTCTGTCTATAGCTTGCCTACAACGGTAATTATTCTCAACAAGTCACAAAAACATGGAACATTTTATATTATTATATTTCATTTTAGGAGTTGACTATGGATATAATGTACATGTTTAGTGATTTAAAATTAATAAAGTTAGGTAATCCTGGATCCTAAGTAGGGGATACCAAATTTAGAATTCTATTGTTAAAAGATCTATGGAAACCGTATACAAAGTGAAACTAGTAATAATTTCACTTTATATTTACTACATCACTCAAATTTTATCATTGCATGTTGATTTGAGCCTGTTTAAGAAAAAAGACAAAAAAATGACTGCTAAACAATTTATTGTTTCAGCAAAAACTAACAGGGTGTTAAGGGTATAGGTATAAACATTTTGATAATTGGTCCCTTAATATGTATCCGCTTCCGTGGTTAGTTGTTTTTACATAGAGCATAGATAGAGAAGGTATTGTATTCCACACAATAATTCTATTCAGAGGTACCAATAGATATCAGTGGAAATTGAGACAAAACATAACCTAAAATAAGAACTATAGCTTCCCTGGCGACGTGTTAATTCAAAATCTTCTCGGGCTTCTAGCCAGGTAATAACTTGGCTTGACACCAACGTTTCGAAGAAGTGCATCTTCCTCGTCTTCAGGGTGAACTGAAGACGAGTTCACCCTGAAGACGAGGAAGATGCACTTCTTCGAAACGTTGGTGTCAAGCCAAGTTATTACCTGGCTAGAAGCCCGAGAAGATTTTGAATTAAAACATAACCTGTATATTAAATGGAATTTAGATGATTAAGTATTAATAGAAATATGTGTTAAGGGTATATAAGTTGAGAAGATTTGTATTGAAGTTAAGAATTGTCTGGATGAATCTGTAAAAGTAGCAAGGTCAGTCAGAATCGCGCAGGTTGTCGGCAGGTAGGCGCCCGGTATTTTGTGTTTCAGTGAGGGTAAAGCAGAAACATCTTTGTTTAAATTAATTCCCGTTACTGAAGGGTGAACCAAAGTCACGCAGGCTGATTAACTTGTGCAAAGTAACGGAAAATGGTCACCTGGGAAACTAAACAGACGAATTTTGTGATGGGAATAAGTGAATTCAAAAAGAGCGCGAAAAATCCACCAATCCTGCAAAAGTCAAGGTTCATATAAAACGAGAGGTAGAATCGGGGATGAGGGACGCGCGCGCAAAGTGTGCGGCTTAAGTTTAAATTCTTGTAAGCTCCGAAATCATTTGGTGTGGACAAGTAATTAGCGAGTAGCTCGCGGTTCTGTATTGGTCGTGATAATCCCGAAAATACCAAAAGTTTAAATAAATACTTAGGCGTTTTGAGACCCCAAAGTAACAAAGGTCAGCCGTTAGAAGAATCAAACCAACCACTTCGTAGCTGCAACCAAGGCCTATGAGAAACTGTGATACGAAGTATAATTTACTGGTTCGCCATAAAGCAAATAGCGAAAACTAAGAGCTGTGCTTCTCATTCCAACAATGAGATCTAGATATTAATCCTTACCAGGATACGAGCTCATGCTCTACCGATCCAGATTCCCAGAAACGATTTTAGCCTTTTGCAGGAAGCGAGATTGGAACCTGAGACCGCCCGAGGACGAGGAAGAGCAACGCTGCATACCGGGAACCAGTCATAGATCTGTTGGGCATTGTGGGAGCAGCTAAAAAATAAATGGCCTAAGATCTCCTGAATAAAAAAAAAAAAAAAAAAAAAAAAAGGAATGGCGTGACTGGTAAGGTGTAAACTTACCATACAAAAAATGTATATCTGGTTAAAACACACAATTTATATCAAATATATATTTGTTGTGGAGGTAATCATTTCCGAAATATTGTTTGATATGGATTTACATTTTGTAACTCTCATACAAACCTTTTTGTAATGGATAGTCCTTATTCATACATGCGGACGCAATTTCAATACATAGTTACCGGCTTTTAAAAGCGATGATTCTTGCTGTAGTTGTTGCATTTCATTTCCTTTATACACGGGAATAATATCTTAATAAACTAATTTATGTCAATATTTATCTTAATAAGAGAGAGTAGAACAAAGAAATGCTTTTGTAAGAATAGTTTGTTGCAGCAGATGTAGAGAAAGCTCTGTGAATGTAGCCCAAACACATCACATTTTACTCACTGAAGTTTACTGCTCTGTCGTGACGTGCTGCGAAATGAACAAAGCTTGTCAGTATAGACTACCAATTTCACACGTATACCTTTAAATATCTAATGCTGATCCATTAGCGTTAGGGGATCATTAGCGTTTCGAAAGCATTCTAACTCATTTACACATTAAAGTAAGCAATGAGTGCTGTGTAAATGCAAGGCTAAGCATTAAAACTCGATAAACATATTTTCATTTGTTTCTCAATGATAATGTAAGTTTTAGGTTGCACATATAATGAATATATGTGATGTAGGAAACGTGACTGACTTTTTATAATTTTCCGTTTCGTGGAATGATCTCATTCTTCATCGCGAGGCCTGCCCACAATACTTTAGGCCTCCAAACACCTTCACCCTGCGCCCTAGGGTAAAATAAATACGCACGAGCGCGCGCGCGAGTGTGTGTGAGTATCACGCCTTCTTAGAGCTATTACGCAACTTAAAAGTTTACTTTTCTTAATAATTAACAATATTCATCTTTGTCTTACAAGGTATGTTTCAATATGCACTTAGCATATCCAACCTATATGCGTTTAATGCACGCCATATTATACACATAAAAACTGCAATAAAGGAAGGTTATTATATGAAAAAGATATATTTTTCTTGTAAAAGTATTCGGCTTATCTCAATTTAGATTCTTACCCAAAATACAATTAAGAGATACAGTTGACGAGATTGATATTGCTTTTGAAGTCAAGGAATATTCTCATTCTTTAATATTTGATTTAGGTAAGCTATTTGATTGCATACTTCTAGGATTATTATCTATGAACATTAATTAATATGGAGTTAAATAAATAGCATGAATAAAATTAATTTTTTTAAGTAGTTGACTTAACCTCACCGTATGTGGGACTGACACCCACTAGGGGTCAGAAGCCTGTCGGGGAGCCAGCGACACGCAACCACAGAATGAAGAACCTAGAACATGTTGTAAGCATGAGCGTGAGGAATAAACGATATGAAATGCAAGAGAAATGGATGATAGGAAAGGTGATGATGGAGCAATTAGTGTAAGGAGTGGTGGAGCACCCTGAGAAAACCCACCAAGCTGCAGTTTCGTAAACTATAAATTTATTACATTTTATTTAACTAACTGAAAGTAAATAATAAATAATACATATATATATATATATATATATACAGGGTTTAAGAGAAATTGCAATGTGTACCATACAACTGTTGTTTAGTTTTTATGAACTGTGAGAAAACAACATAAAGGTAATTAAAATTTACCCTAAACTGACCATTACAACGTCCTCCAAATGAAACACGATTAATGGGATTTGCTTTCCCCCTCAATATGAGGTAATTTTATTCAATACATTTCTTTTCACAGTTTTGAAGGTTTATGCTGCCTTAACTTAAATTATCCAACATGCATGTTGATAGCCAAAATAATTGTGAAACTTTAGAAATGCATTTTTGAAATTATATTTCAGTTTAATATGCCTTATCTACCGATTGTGTAATATTTAAACATTTTATATGCTGACGACTGTTTTATTTCGCAACTTGAACAATTTCAGTACCGTGACTAAGTTAGTTAAATAAAGAGATATCCGCTGTTTTTCTATTGTGTACACAAACTCGGAAAAAAGGATCCATATACTTCTATTTGCTATGTATCTGAAACTACAATTCATCTCGTATATCAATTAACAACTACATTATGTTGAGAGGCAACACATACATATATATGAATATACATTTATTTATTTATACAATGCAATAGGAGATAGAGAGGCCTCTGAGCAAAATTAAGCGATCTTTCTCGCCCAGTATAGAATGGGACGCTGAGAACCACAGCAATTAAAGGTCGTCCATAAATAAAACACAATTTCATTTCATTGCATATTAACCTGTGCCTGCTTAGCATTGCATTCGAAATTTCATCCAGTTTAGCCTGTTAAAAATTTAGAACTACCGCTTTCCGGAGTATCAATCTGCTTCAGGGAACTTGGAAATCAGTAATTAAATCTCACACACAACCACGATGAAGACATGCCGAGTGTGTAAAACGTTAAAAAAATTCACGTTTGGCAGTTTCTGAAATCTTATCTCCAAGGAATATGTCTTCAGCCACAAGCTTCCGAATTTACTGCGCAGACTCTCTTGAGATATCCGTTATAAAGCGACAGTAAGATATTATTAACACTTCAGTAAATCAAAATATTCTCTTTATTATAAGGTACTCTGGAGTATATATGACGAATTATAGTTTCAGCTTTGCTCCAGGAATGTGTGTCATACAATGCGCCTGTATTACACGCATTTAATTTTTTCTGGTGAACAATCAAATCTTGAATTTACTCATTTTAACGTTAAGATGACGTCTCGAATTGAAATCTCAAAGGTAAAGCTTCTCTGTTGAATTCTAATTAAATGAAGGTAATTTTAGAAAGTCTCATTCCTTGTTTTTAATGAGATCTGGGACCCTCCCTCGAAAAAGAGTGAGATATCCTTCCGGGAAATCGCTGCTGTTGGGTGGAAACATTCTATTCACTTTAGAAAATATGTATATATATCATTATTTTAGATAAAATAATGTTGAATAATACATCCCTAATTATAAGAAAATATGAATGTATCCAAAAGCCCATGGAGGATACTTACAGATTTTTAGAGCTGCAGATTTTTATTTATTTTGGGGTCCATGATAACAGTGTTATATCTTCCGAGTATGTATATCCGTTATGTTTGTTTGAAGGCTAGTGAAATGTGTTTCTGAATGGGGACAGAAAATTAGATGCGGTTAGACGAACTAAGAAGAGGGGGATATCGTAAAATAAGTATATATCGAAGTATACCCAAAACCAACACACAAAAACCAGATGCGTTTTACATTCACATGTTTTCTCTACTCACTCCTCTATAAAACATTTCTTACCAAGTTAGTTTTTTTACTTATATACCTTTTGTAAATATATTTATTTATTAAATTTTATCTATGTATATTTAGTTTTTGGCATTTATCTTTCTTTTACCTTTCGTAAAGAACACTTAGCCACAGGAATGTTATATATTTTGCTTGCGTTGATGATTAATTAAAGTGCAATAATCATTAGCTATCCCATAGAATAACCCCTTACCATTACTGCTGCTTTATCCGTTATCTGGCTGTCCTTCTCTAATAAAGGTCGCGGGTTCAAACCCGGCGTAGATTGACGATTTTTAAGTGGCTTAAGGAACTCCTGCGGGACGAAATTCCAGCACACTAGCAGCGCTGTTATGATGGATCGCCTACAAACTAAATAGTTTTAATTTACTCTGTAGCTTACGATTTTAGAGTAGCTCAAATAATAATAATAATAATAATAATAATAATAATAATAATAACAACCTCCATCCAAAGATTATGTAGGAGACCTGTTCAGGTTTTAGTGGTTCAGGAGAATGCTGAAAGAGATGTTCCGAGTTTTATACTCAATATTACCTTGTCATATATTTGAGGATTGAGGAATCAGGTGACGGCGTTCAGGGGGTTCCGGTTGGATGGTGGTTTGCGCTCTGTACAACGTTATTTCTGGCAACGTTGTAGTACCGCTCGATCGCCTCCAGAGCTTTTGGGCTCCAACCTCTTCGGAGAACACCCGGAGGCTCGAGTCTATAGAGCGGGCCCGGGCGTGCGTAAACATTTATATGTTACAGTTGCGCACCACGTCCAAGCTTGCGACGTTGTCATCCGGATCTGGTCGCCCTTGGGTCTCTCCACTCATCCCTCTCTCCAAGGGGTCCGAGTCAAAGGCTCCTTAGGGTCGACGTGCCTCAATGTCTGGAGACCCAGTCTGTGTGCATTTCCAATTCTTATTCAAAATCTCTATCAATGTACGCAAATATGCACCTACCCAAGATGTATTGCAGCTTGTCTACATACTACAAGAACTGGATTCCATCCCAGTCGCGATTAAAAGCTCATTCCTATGTAGTCCTTCGAAATTTTTTAATTCCTCTATATTAGTTCTTATGAAAGAAAACTTTTTCCGAGTAGATGCTACTTAAACATTCTGAATTAAAGGTCATACCATATTTTGTAATTACCTAATGTTTCCTTTCCACAGCTTATATTGTCATTAAAATTTGAGTCAGGTACTATTAATCCGGAATTAGTATGATTTGGAGGATCAAATTTACATTCTACAGGGAGAGGAAGAGAGAGAGAGAGAGAGAGAGAGAGAGAGAGACAGACAGAGAGAGAGAGAATGTTTATTGCAAATAGCTGTTTACAAAAATACAATTGAGCATATGAAATATTGACAATTGGTTACTAAAATGGTGTTCAATTATACTGTCTTGAGATGTGGCTTAGAAACATCAACAGAATTATTAAGAAAGTAAGAATATATGATTAATTATATAAATTATTGTGCATATTATGAATGAAGTCCTTCCAGACAGACATATAGATTTATATTGAATTAAACTGCCTTAAAATTTGGTTCATTAAGGTTAATATCATGCTTATAACATCATGACATACGAATCAGTGGTTGTACACAATATGATTGGACTTTCAGAAAATATATTGAGATTGTTTTGAAGAGCAAAATTGGTAATTTATTATAAAGTAATATATAAATATTGAAAAAGTTGCTCTTGTTTTCCAATTACTGATGAAATACCTTTTAGTGAGGTCGGGAATGCATTGTCACATATTTTCTTTTTTCACGATCAACTCTAGCTGATTGACCTAAGATCAATTACAACTGCATATTTACTAAACAGACGTTTTTGTAGAAATTCTTCTTAAAACTTAAGAAGGCGAACATTTCTAACAGCCAGCCATTCAGGCAACAATTTCAACGATTTTTAAAAGCACTATTGTGTTGCAGTCTCTGAAAACAAATGTTTATTTCCCATCAGTATTCGATCCTCAGTTAATCCGCAGCTTTTCATCTAAATTTTAGTTTGTTATATTTTCACAATGGCATGCTTTGTTTCAAGAATTTTATGTTTTCAAGTACCTTGTGAGATCCAACCTTAAGTTAACACACGTTTTCTTAAAGCAAAAAATCCCTTATAGAATTGTGGAAGCTTAAGTAGACAGTGAAAAGTGAGGCCTCGCTTTTCTTTCAAGTTGTGAAACTTCCTTCTTCAGCTCTGTATAATATGACTAAAACTTGAAGCGATTCGGTCACCCATTGATACAAACTTTTCATAAAAGCTAACAGCTACACACAACTTGACTACATCCGCAAACTTTATTTCAACTGATCGTCCATTAGCCAGATCTGATGCATCTAAGTATGTTCAGAGTATAGGTGAACTATTTATGAATTTATATAACTTATTGACTCTTTTCACTGAATTGTTGATATAGTTTAGACATATTATTTTCTTATGCATGTTTACTGTAGCAAATAAATGTTAAACTACTCTAAATGTAAATGCCGTTATATCTAATTAAATGATAAGTTAGTAATAAACAATCAATTACCAAAGGAAGAATTAAATCCTCACATTTTTGGAGATGTGCCTGTGGCTAGGGCGTCTTCGTGGACGACCTCTCACCAAGATGGTCCGAGTTTAACCCCAGGAAACCACTTGTGGGATCTGTGGTGATCAAAATGGTGTGTATACGGGATTTCACGCGTTTTTCCGTTTACCCCGCCAATCATTCCACCAGCTGTTCCATCATCACCTTTATAACATCTATTTGACCTACATTTCATGTCATCTACTTCCTCACTCCCACATTTAGCTACAGACCAATTTCAGGATCCGAAATCTTTATGCTGTGATTAAAATGTCGTTGGTTCCTCTACAGGCTTCCGACCCTAGGCACCCCCTTGTAAGTCGTCTAAAGGGTGAGAGAGGCAACTAACCTTCTGCTAGTGAGAAAATGTGTTGTACCTACTTTTCAAAAGTGTGTAAGTGGTCAAAAAGAATACTTCAGCGACCTACGGAGGTCCCGTGTTCGATTCCCGGCTGTGGGGGAATTTTTCTTAGCTAGAATTATTCCCTATCCCCCACAGAGTCTGGAAGTATGTATGTCAGTGTGTTTGAGGAAAATAAAATGATTTAAACCAAACGTAAAAGAAGCTACAGACAACGTGTTTCATGTGGGAAAAAAACAAAACAAAAACAAACCGATACGACCGTAGATGTTAAAGGGGGCTATATAAATGAAACAAAAAATAAGAATACCAACAATTGTATAGATACCAGGTGACGGAACTACCCTATAATTGACGTGTGCACATATCCCTGTGTGCGTTGAAAGAGTTGCAGAACTTTATGGGTCTATTTCAAATTAAAACAGAAGTGAGGAACTGGCTGAGCAACCACGATTTACCCCTCTTACTTATCATCTGAGTTGGTGAGCGAGTCGTGCTTATTGAGAGCGGTAAACTGAAGGTCATCCTCGTCAGTTCCTCACTGGCTGATTTGAACTTGAACTCCGCAACTCCTAAGGCACGAAGAGAGAATAACATTGATCGATCTATTAAATCACTTCATCACTCTGGATCCTTTTGCATCAATAATAGTTGACTTAATGTGCCTGGGACAGAGAGTCCCTTCTGCCATTATGTCATCTCTATTTGCGTCCGGTCAATTCATGTCCAAACATAGAAACAATATTCAATGTTTAATTTTATTTCGGTAGATAAAAAATGGGAATGTTAAGCGAATTAAAATGTTATATAGTTACAACAACCTCAAGAAAGAGCAAGCCCTTTATTTCCAAAGAGTATCAGTTGGTGTCTTATCTTTTCCTTTGTATCTTATCTTTATTCTAACTTCGCTGTATGATTTCGTCAACTGCTCCAAGTTCTTTATTCTCTTCGTTTCTCTTTCCTTTGTTTTCGCAAGTTGATTTCTTGTGAAGTTCTGTTGGCAGTTAGGAACTCTGCTATCACATCACGCCAAGCGCCTTTGTTTTTTAGAATAGAGGAGCCCAAAGCGGCCTGTTGAATCTCTCGTTCGCTCCTGTGTCTTATCTTGGGGAAACAGCTCAACGAATTAGCGTCAAGCTCCACACTTTCCTTGAGTTACAAGAGAGCCTTCTCTGGCCAAACCCACTCGAGTGTGCAGTGCTTCCCTTGCCTGTCTTCGCAAATTGCTTCCTTGAAGAAGCCCGCTGGAGCATTCAGCTCTCAACTAAATGGAATAGTTAATTTAGATGTTATGTATGATGTATATTTCAATATAGCTCCTGTATTGAGATAAACCGTACACTGATTTTATTGCAGATGCTCAACCTTTCCTTAAGACTAGAACTCGGTACAGGGTTTCGAAGCGCAAGAAGTTAGGAGCGGTTCAATTGGAAAGGCAGACAACAATATGCATGTAGTCCTTTCCTGAACATATAAACATGTAAGGCATAAACTAAACATGCATTATTTTCCAGTGTGTATCTACGAAAATTAATTGCCTAACATAAGAGTTTTTCATAATTGTTTCCTTTCGTAATCGGCTATCCTCCCCGTATTTATAGGACTGACACCCCTCTAGGACTTACAAGTCAATGCCTAGGTGTCAGAAGCCTGTGGGGGAGCCAACGGCACGAAACCACATAATGTAGAACCTATTACGAGGGGTCGGCCAATAGCCGGGGATAGACATGAAATGGATAATATGAAGTACAAACGAAATTGATTGAGAAGGTGATGATGGAGTAATTGTTGGAATGAGTGACCGGAGAAACCGGAGGACCCAGAGAAAACTCGCCCAGACGCCGCTTCGTCCATTACGAATCTCACATGTGGGCGCTTGGGTTGGAACCCGGGCCGCCTTGATAGGAGACGAGTGGTCTAACCAGTCACCCTTTCATACTGTAAATGATTAAGTATTCACAAATAATTATTTTCCACGTTTGAGAAACAACCTACTAACAACATAATATCACAAAACGCATTGCAACATATAGGTAAATACTTATTACATTATATCGTAGTTTTCCAGCAGAACGAATATAAAAAAGATTGGCAAACCTTTTTAAGTAATACGTCTTTTTGTACTACTTCTTCATTTTACCTGGTTTATTTTTTTATGACGCGGTTCCTTACCATGATGTCTTGTCCAGTAGTTCCACTTTTGATATTTCTTCCTACAGTTTGACTCTATTCTTTTAGATGCTCCATATAAGATGAATAATTTTTCGTTTGTCGGCAATGTTCTTTTGTTACTTTCAAAGGACGCATAATTAGCAGGACAATTTTACAAGAAATTTCATGCAATCACTTTACATAATGTTTATGTTAAAGCCTCCCTTTTCTTCGCTTCTGACCCGGGAATTGACCTTCTTTCATTGGTTGGATTTGAGTGCAAGACTTTTGATATAAAATACTATGAGACGGACATATTTAGTCAGAATTCTCCAACTACTATGGTAAAATACTTCCGATTCCCACCCCTTTGGTCGCTCACTTCATGCAACCCAATAAGAGACAGGGTAGGTGTATAACCCAACTATTAGTGTATTCCACCAGCATTAACTAAGGAAAACACTATAGGGAGCCAAAAGCACCGACGAGCGTTTTTGCTCTTTGCTGTACATAAAACTGCTTTTAACGTAACTCGATATAAAGATAAATGAATGATGACGCTGGGTTCACTTTTCCGTCCTCATGCAAGTAATGACAAATATACAGTCTGTCATTAAACCTTTAGCTATTTGTTAATTAATTAACCTATAATTGACTAAGCGAATAGATCAACGTTAGCTGATTGGAGTTCCGCCAGTCATAGTCAACCAAATATCGATTCTCACGACCGATAAAGTTTCACAGCAGGTTTGGCTCGTGAATAGTTATAAATTAAAACGCAATAATGGAATATGTATTGTCATTCACCCATAGAGCTCTCACAGTGCATATCTAGTCTGCAAGTTTGCCAGTTCATTAATCAAATTACCTAACATATACGTGGGCATTTGATTGATTGCTTTAAATACTCTTCTGTATAGGGAAGCAAAGAAAATAAATGTTTTTCTGTGTTGTCTGTAATTAAAATAATGGATTTTTCCGCACACTTTGCTGAATTTTGAAGCGCTAGAGTAATAAAAATTGCTCGGATGATTAAACTTTACTGATATTTTGATTATCGAAAACTAGTAAAAAAAAATAATAGATTTGCATATATGGTCTCGTTGATAACTAGCCACAAATTTTCTATAATATCCCATCACTACTTTTTGAACATTAATTATTTTAATAATTAATATCTAATCACTGTGTCTATAATACATATCTTCTGAAGCGTATTATTACAAAAAAATATGTTTCTCTCTACTAGAAGTTAATAAAGATTAATAAAGATATGGTACCACTGTGTTAAGTTAATTATTTTATAAACAATTAACAGAAAAATATAGGGATTAACTGCAATGAATAGTTTCATAGATTAAAAGTAACCGATAATGAAAAAATGCACAAATTAAAATCTATTGCTAGGTAAAAGTCGTTAGCAAAGAAACGTTGGCGAAGAAATTAAGTAGGAAAGTCAGGGGGCGAGGGTAATTAAATTCCCAGAAACTCAGAAAGCAGGAACTCCATCAACATATGGACTCAGTTCATTGAAAAATAGGTGTGTTCACAAATCTAAGGCACATCTAAGCCACTTTAAGAACTAGCAAATTGGAATAATTCTTGGGATAGAGCATCAAAGATGTGCCTCAGATGCTAATATGAGGTGTAAAATTTGTCATCTTGGATTATACGAACTATGGTAGGGTATTTTTATGTATTTTGAAAGTAGACGAATATAAGATTATTTTGAAAATTAGTTATTCTGGCGTCTATCCACTTCAAGTCACACTTTGACGCTGGCGCATCTTGTATTTCAAGAATCTTGTTATACTCGTCAAGTGCAGGGCATGCCTCGTTATCAATTTAGTGGCAATTACAAAGATAATTGGCCATATAACAGTTTAGCGAGCCTTTACACCTTGGAAGTTAGTAGGTTTAATATGTCACAGTTATAATTTTTGAATTAACCTCAAGGAAATTACAAGAACAGTTTCAACTATTGCATTAAAATAGTACTGTATTAGCTCATTATGGAAAACAATTCAGATCAAACAATAATAAGCATTAACAAGTACTATAAGCCATAAATAAAACCATGCGAGGCCTGTTTACCAGCAGTCAAACGTATGAGACAGGTTTTCCCAGTCCTCTATAAAACTATGCTCCTGCCGTCAGACCTGAAGAAAACTGTCTGCCCTTGGTAGGTTGGCCCCCGGGAAATCTACCTGCTGGTGTGGATAAGTAGGTTTAGGAGGTAAAAATCGCAGAAATATACATCTTTGCTGCTGGTGAAGGATACGAGTTGCAGTAGGCTGTGACTGAAGGTTGTAAAACAGCGTTGCTGTCGGACAGCGGATAATAAATTAGTAAGGATATTTGCCCTCGAGGTCATTCACCTCTCACCTTGACGGCCCTGATTTGATCCCAAGTGACCACCTGTGGGATAGTGGACAAAGCGGCGCAAGTTTTCTCGGTGTTCTCCGGTTTCCCCCACCATCACATTCCACCGATGCTCCATCTTCATTCTAAATATTATCAGTGTCATCGTCTGCGATACAATTTGTAGCAAAAGGGGCGTTAAACACTGTAAATAAAATGTCCTCAAGGTAATACATAACCTATAAATATATATATTTTTTTTCATTTAACTTCAATGGTCATATCGGGGGCTTTGACTTGTGAAACAACTCGTATTACTGTAGGTTAAAACATTAGGTTAATCATTATTATATTACTAATACACACCCACATTCAGTCTCACATTCAAACTTCCAGAATAAATCTGGTTAAAGAAAAATTCCCCGCCCCAGCCGGGAATCGAACCCGGTCAGCTCGCTGACCATTCGATCACGGAGGCAGTAGCCTATAAAGACTGTTGCTATACTAAAAGTAGGATCATTACCATTTCTAAGAATCTCCCCTTGGTTGGTATGTCATTAATATCCGCTAAAGTAAACTGCAAAATATTTGGGGAAGAGGGGTAAATAACAGATTTGCACCTTATGTACTATTTACAATTAAAAATCTCCAGCGCTCAGAATTGATAGCAACACTCAAATGAAACCTACGAGTAGAAATAACATAGCACAGAACAGACAAACTATATGCGTCGAAACAAGAAACTTGAAAAGTTCTGTGAGTTTTTCCCAACATAGATCTGTAAAAATGACTTTTGGTTTATTTATCTCTCACAAAAAAAATATTTAGTCGTTTTTGATGCATACACAATATAAAAATAATAAATTAATATAAGTACTTTTTGTAGAAAAGCAGTGTCGTTTCCACGTACCATTTTTATATGTTTTGTTTAATTTCAGATTTATAGAGTGTGCAAAAACTATTAATTTTAATTCGGTTTGTAACTTTTTAGATAGAAGCGTAAAGCATTTCTGCGTACACATATACAAACGATTATAATCAGTTTATAGAACATATATACAGTCCGTTGCTTCAGCTAATTTACAAAGGTCTCTCAATGACCACATTGTAATATAATTGCACTACCATCAAACGGAACTGTACGGATTGGTAAATACGAAGTAATAGGTAAAATATCTTTCTCTCTGTACTATTTCTAAAAATTGTATTATAACAAATGCCACAAAGAGCGTACTTTTGCACAGTCAATATTATTGGGCATATTATTTTTGTTGCGTAAATAGAAACATGCATTTATGGAAT
Organism: Hymenopus coronatus; assembly: GCA_030762935.1. NCBI lineage: Eukaryota > Metazoa > Arthropoda > Insecta > Mantodea > Hymenopodidae > Hymenopus > Hymenopus coronatus. The sequence continues at coordinate 36,077,183 of CM060889.1, read as the reverse complement.
TGCAGAATATTTAAAAACTAATTTCGACTGACTTATTCGAATAGTAGGACGAAGTATTAAAACAAGCAATGACTTTCGTAGTTGAGTACTTAACGTATGGTAACCATCATATTTAAGGTGATTGTTGAACACAGGTTCTGACATATTCATTTGATATTCTACCCTGAGTTACATGCAATAGAGAAAAAGAGGACATGAAAATCAGTTGCTTTATGCACCTAATCGGCCAATTAACTGGTTTAAAAATGTTGATGACTTTCCACATGACTTTCTCTATATTCCAGTAACAAATTATTGTTGAAAAGCATATTTTCTATCTACTTTAAGATAATCAAGAAAAAAATTAGCAGAAATTGTCTTACTTACTTGCTTCCTTGAGTAGAGGGAAAATAAGGAAACATACTAGCTAAACTGATAGTCAAAGCTTTAAAGCGCTGGACGCCATGTGGTTGAAATCCATTACGGCCAGGAGTTTAAAACTTTCCGTGTGAGAAAAGTTCATGTAATTTAAATCTGAAACAAACAACTTCTCAGAAATGGTCAATTCCAGAAAAATAAACCGTATATAACATACAACGTGATCTCATTATTTTTGTCTATTTCTTAAGGTTTACCAGTAACGCAAAATTCAGCAAAATTCATCCAGAATAAAGAGGTCTTTAAAGGTTATTCCCAGAAAATTCAAGATGTACATTTTATTTGCCATATAAATATCTTTAATATACGGTATTTTAATCAAAATGGTTGGAGCCATTTTTGAGAAAATCAACATTTTCGATTTTTTTTTCATATAAAGGGTATTTTGGGGTGTGGAGGAATTTTTCTCAAAATCTTCGTGTCGCATATCTTGAAGATACTAAACTTAAATAACAAGTTTGGTATTTTACAGAGTTTTCGTTGTTGAGTTATGGTGTTCACACAGATATACACGGACCTTTTTCAAAAAATGTTTTTTGTTATACAGGGGACCCTAAAATGTGCATTTCCTGTGAAATCTATTAATCGAATTTTTGGATGGAATGCAATATCTTCTCTATACCTATGTACATAGTACGTGTAGAGAAATAAAAATACATACATATATACTATACTGTAGTAATCCTGGACAGAACTAATGTACAAAAATCCCAAAGAGAATCTTTGCATAAACAAGTTTCCTAAAAGACTTTGTCATATATGATTTTAATTAAAAATGCCATATGTTTAGAAAAGCACAACCTAAATAAAATGTATACCTTCCATTTCCAGGAACAGCATCGAATCTCTATTCACTCTGAACTAAGAGAGAGTGAGTTAATGGTTTTTAATTGCTTTATAATGTTTTATCGCCAGTGACTTTTAATCCGAAGACCTAGTTTTATTCCTTTTTGTGCCCTTCTTGCTCGTCTTTATAAATTTTAGATTCATTCATGGCTTTCGTCATGCATCATTTATGCTATGCTTTATAATTGAATTTCTTATTCTTTTTTTTATATTTATTATTAATCTTTTTATATTATTTTTTACCTTTGGTGTTCGAATGGATTTTGTTTTATAAGGCACCAATGACCGTGTTAGTTGAGGACTCTTAAACACCAACCAACATAATTCTGAATAACTTTTATAACGTAAATCGCAAGACACAGACAAAAACTTACTGCTCAACAAATGTGCATCTCATTAAAAGAGAGTTTATGGGATTTACATTTACGAGATCTCTTTTTTTTTAATTTGTTTATTTATTGTCGCTTAACTGCAAATATTTTTTGCGACATAAAAAACAAACTGTACAACAGATAATTGCAATACAATACAATACAATTCATTATAGCTTATTACAATGTAAGAAAATCGTTACAATGAATTACAATAAAATCGTTAAGATACAATGGATAAACAGCGTTTAACAAAGGAAATTCTGTATGGATGTTTACACTTAGTTTGTTACATAGTGATGTTGAATGAAGAAATTTCAAGACACTCTGAATCGTTTTTTGGTCATTAAATATTATTGCAAGATGAGTAGCCATACTCTACTCTCTCCTTGACTCCTCATAAACTGGGCATTCTATGAAGATGTTCTTTTTGGCAGTGTGGCATTCAGACGGTGACTCCTTCAGGAAAATGGCGTTGTGGGTGAGCATATCTCTTGTTGTTGGTTTTTAAGTTTAGAACTAAGAAATTTCTAATTTTTTTTTTTCATCCTGGTCATACAAAGAAGGGGAATTTCAATTTCAATTGCATCACATTGAGACCATCTTTTAAAAAAAATCTATGTGTTCCATTCACATGACTTTCCCTATATCTCTGTAACACATTATTGTTAAAAAGCTGAAGCGTTTATCTACTTCATGCTAATATAAATACATATTAGCAGAAATGCTTTCTTATACGCAGAAATGAAATAAGGGAATAGGCTAAAACGACATTAAAAGTTGGTTGCCATGAGATGAAATTAGTTTCTATGCATGGCCAGGAGTTCACAAGTTCCCGTATTTAGAAGGTTTTAAGTATTTTAAAACTGAAACAAATAACAAGCAATATCTCAAAAACGGTAAGCTCTACGGAAAAAAAAATATATCACATAAATTGTGTGTTTAACGAGATCTACATGTTTTGTGTAGTAAGTTTTTGTCTATCTCTTACGGTTTACTAGTTATGCAAAATCTAGCAAAATTCATTTAGAATAAAGAGTCCTTCAGAGGCTATTCCCAGAAAATTCGAGATATACGTTTTAGTTGCCGTGTAAATGTCTTTAATACACGGTATTTTCATCGAAATTGGTAGAGCCATTTTTGAGAAAATAAAAATTCGAAAATTTTTCCATGTAAAGGGTAGTTTAGGGTGGGGAAATTTTCCTCAAAATCTTAAGTGTCCCATCCTTAGAAGATACTAAATTTGTATACATATTTTGGTATTTTACTGACTTTTCGTTTTTGAATTATCGTGTTCGCAGACACATGGTAACTCAATATATGTATATACGCTATGTACATAGGACGTGTAGAGAAGTTAAAAATGACCATCAGTTTAAACTACCTTATTCCCTTATTTCCCTTCTACTTAGTCTGTATCTGCAAATATTCATCTCTATTAATATGAAGTACAACAAGAATACGTTTTTTGCAAGTATATGCAGTCACAGAATAGGTATAAAAAAGCATGCGAATGGAACACATTAGCTTTTTTTAACTGCATCCGTTTGCAAAAATTTCACAATGAATGGAACTACACTTAACGTATTAATATAAACAGTGCCAGTGTGCAAGAGCATGAAGTGTGACTGAATTTGGCCTCATTTCCCACGGCTGCTGATGTGCAGTATCTGTTGCACATCTGCAGGTGTCGTGCACATTCTGAAAATATTATTGCGTAGGTGATCTGTGCAATAGTGCGGTAATAAACAAGCCTTTTATGTCCAGTGGACTCTACATATTAAGCTTTGCAGTGTACTCAATCACGAAAAGGGCAGTTATTGCACACGGAAGCAGAGGAAAAAGTACATTATTTTTAGAGAGTGGTATAAGGCATGCTCAGGTTTTGCTATGAAATAGCCCTTCGTTTCGAAACTGCCTGAAAAAAATCTAATATGCGAAGCTCCCATAAATGTTTTCTAGCGAATAAAATATATTATCAATGTACAACTAAATGTTGTATTCACCTTGTGTCCTGGAAATTATTTAAATTCACAGTATGGGCTAAGTTTTGTAAAATTTGCGCAACAAACATGCAATTGTTTATAGCACACGTCGTATTAGTAAACTTATAAAAGAAAAGATATAAGAAGAATTGCGAAATTCCAAACGTTTTCCGGAAACTGTCTACGGAAGTCATTGGAAATATTTTAGGAACGACATAAAAAAATCTGATGTTTTCCATTCTTAGGACTCCCTCTACCTATTCTGCAAACAATTTAAATATATATATATATATATATATATATGCTAATCGAGATACATATTAGCATACATTGTCATATTACTTGCTGTTATGTAAGAACACGGAAATAAGGGAATACACCAGGTTAAAGCGACCGACAGAGCTTTTAAAAGCTGGTTGTTATGTGAAACAATTAAATTCCGTTCTATTTAGATGAACTATAAGAGATATGAAACGAAAAATGATTACACATAACGTTTAAATCGAAAATAACAAGGAATATCTCGGAAAACAGTTAACTGTAAAAACAAAATATAGGATAAATTGTTGCTTAATTGTGTGGTGTGTGTGTGTGTGTGTGTGTGTGAGAGAGAGAGAGAGAGAGAGGATATATATAACAGGATCTATATTTTTGTGGAGTAAGCTATTACCTATATATTTCGGTTTACCTGTTACACAAAAATCATTCATTGTGAAGATGTCTTCAGAGGCTATGCCCATAAAATGCAAAATATACGAATGTTTATCTTGAAAACGTCTTAAAAATATATTTTAAAAAAGCATTATAGTCTTTTTTGAGAAAATAAAAATATTCGAAAAGATTTTCCATTTAACTTGTAGTTTTGAGGTGGCAAGATTTTCTTGATAATCTTCGCGTCGCTTCCTTTAAAGATGCTGAACTTAAATACGAAGCCAGTCCGGAAAGAAGAACCATATCTTTCTGTGGCCACCGCAACGCTAGTGTGGCAGTTCCATACAAACACGTCTCTATGGTTCAGTGTCTATCCACAGTCGGATAGTGTTGTGTTTATATTATCAGTGATCTTTCAAAACGTTTAAGACAGTTTCTGATCCCGCCGACTTTGAAATGGATTCCGTAATACGGCTTTTGAGCCCAAGGAATGCTAAGCCAGCTGAAATTCATCAACTTGTCGACATTTACGGTTAAAATGTAATGTATACATACCGAGAGAGTAAAAAATCGAATGTGCAAAGCTTTCAGAAATTTCCCTAAGATTTACACTTGTACACATCTCAAATATATTGTTTGTAAAACTAATTGTTGCATTCACGCGTTTTGCACAATGACTGCTTGCCTAGAGATGATTTAATTGACGGAGTGGGCTGAAATTCCTAAAATTTTCAGAAAAAACGTTTATTTGTTTTAGCATTAATCGTAATGATGAACTCACAAAAGAAAATAAACAAGAAAAATCTCAAAATTTCAAACATGCTCCGTCAATTTTCTACATTAGAAAAGTTATATATGGGAATGAAGAAAAAAAAATGCCACAGATTCATGAAATTGTCTTAAATTTAAGATAGTCTTTCTTGACATAAGTGTACTTGGTCCGCAGCACTCCATGGCCTTTATCCCTCGGAAGTCAGTTTTTAACTTCATCGGACGAAAATGCCTTTCCACCAAGGAGTTTTTTTCAGTTTAGAGAACACATCTAGTATGATATAAGTAAGTTTGGGAAATAAGAAATTTACACTAAATTATACTCGACTTATTTGGTTTTCAACCTTGCTGCAACAGCGTTTTATTTATGAAAAATTATTGCTTCTTCGCCAAACCAGGTTTCCCTGCGTATTTTGGTGGTTTAGCAGTCCAGAATGCTAGTTTAATACGCTCCAGGGATAAATTCTCCAGAAGGAAGATGGTCAATTACCATTAAACCCTGTCATTCCTGCAAACACATGCTATAAGCTCCTGGGCACTTTTCACATAGTTTGCCTCCTTTGGTGGTGCCAGAAATTGTTACTTCCATTTCTTAGAATGTTGATTTATTCAGGCTAGCAGTTGGGCACCAACGTTATATCATTTTCATTTAATGCAAACCGACACTTAAAATCTCTCTGAAAATAAGCCATATCTTGCCTAGCTGTTTGCCCCTCTATTCGCTTTTGAACTGGAGTGGACAGTCGAAACGCCCACTTCCAGATAATTTTTGCATGCTCAACTCTTTATCTAAAAATCTGATGTGTTCCATTCACATGACTTTCACTACCTCTCTGCAATAAATTATTGTTAAAAAGCTTATGCTTCTATTTACTTCATGCTAATTGAGAAAAAATTAGCAGGAATATTCTTATTACTTGCTTCCTTGTAAGTAGAAGTGAAATAAGGGAGTACCATAGGTTAAAGTGATAGTCAAAAGCTGGTTGCTATGTGACTGAAGTTCCGTTGTTTGTATGGACAGGAGCCGACAAATTCCTGTATGAGAAAAGTACGATTCTTAAAGCTGAAACTAAAAACAAGAAATATCTCAAAAACGATCAAATCCACGAAAAAAAAATATATATGACATAAATGGTGTGTTTTAACGTTCTCTACACTTCTTGTGGGGTAAGTTTTTATCCATCTTTTAGGGTTTAACGGTTATACAAAATTCATCAAGAACAAAGTAGCCGTCAGAGGCTATTCCCAAAAAATGCGAGATATACATCTTATTTGTGAGGTAAATATCTTTAATATATGATATTTTAATCAAAATCGTTACAGCCATTTTTGAGAAAATCAAAATTTTCGAAAAAGTCCCATTTAAAGGGTAGTTTGCGGTGGGGGGGATTTTTTTTAAAATCTTCGTGTGGCATCCCTGGAAGATATTAAACTTAAATACCAAGTTTGATATTTAAAATACTGACTTTTCGTTTTTGAGTTATCGTGTTCACAGACATACGGACACACACACAAACACATACACACGAACCTTTTTGTGAAAATGCTTTTTTTTGGTTACAGGGGACCCTAAAATGTATATTTCCGGTGAAATCTCGGTATCGAATTTTTGGGTGGAGTGCAATACCTTTTCTATACACTAAGTACATAGTATGTGTAGAGAAAGTAAAAAAATGTGGGCATATCTTCCACTAAAACTCCCGGAACTTCATCCGTTTCAAACATCTTCATTCGGCAATTCTGGGAGCCATGTTGTGTAGAGTTCTATTAAGAAGAGTTCTCGTATTCCTTTCCTTGCTATATCGCCCAAGGTTTAGCAGTATCATTAAATCATGGTCCTTTGGGAAACAGTTGAAAATTATTTTTCAAACCCGTATAAATTTCTGTTGCACTCATACCACCTTCCTTTCGATACTTATTAACCGCATAACGTTTAATAGTTGTCAAACTTTCCGTATACATCCGTCTGCATGTAACAAATGCCTAGGCCCAATACGATTCTTAAACAACCTCTATGTTAAAATACGAACTGAAGCTTTCCTGGCGACGTTTTAATTCAAAATCTTCTCGGGCTTCTAGCCAGGTAAAAACTTGGCTTGACACCAACGTTTCGAAGAAACGCATCATCCTGAAGACGAGGAAGATGCACTTCTTCGAAACGTTGGTGTCAAGCCAAGTTTTTACCTGGCTAGAAGCCCGAGAAGATTTTGAATTAACCTCTATGTTGTTGCACAAATCCTTTTTTTTTTTTTTATCAAAGTCGGCTAGTTTTTAAGATCAAGATTATACTGAATCAAGATAAATTTACTCGTTTTAAAATGTAATACCTACTTTCAATAGGGTTTTATTTACAACTAATTATTAAAACTTTAAATCGCTTTGGGGATAAGAGCATGATTTGTTTTGAGAACTAATATCGAAAAGTAGATTATACCTCAATATATGGGTTTTATCAAGAGCAATATTCAGAAAGATATATAAATCAAATTCATTAAGAATTAAATGCCTAGATTAATATTTAATTTCATCAAATTTAAAGGACGCGACGCGAAGATTTTGAAGAATATCTCTCTTTTGCATATTATGCATTTTAATAGAATTTGTCTGCAAAGTTCTACAAACAAAGTTGTAATAGGATAGGTAGAATCAGACTGAAAAATTCAATGCCATAGCCGGGATTTTAACCACGGATCTCCAGATCTGTAGCCGGTTGCTCTGCCATAATAGTTAGCTATACTTTGAATCCTATGTCTAAAGTATTTGCAACGTTATAAGTCGCTATTGGGGTTGTCATCTCAAAATAATTTGAGATCACCTTATGGTTTACCGGGAAACATGCGAGTCACTTGAGAAATTCAATGCTAGGCCGACATGTCAACATGGTAGCTCGGTGACAGAGCAACTGGCTAGAGACCGGGAGATCTTGAATTTTTCAGTCTGACTTTAAATATCCAACTCCTGTCTTACACAAGGCTTGAGTGAAAAAACAATTATTACAATACCAAAATTGGAATAGTTCCTCTCGCTCCATTTATGAGCCTAACATTTTGAATTGAGCTTAATTGATACTTTTTGCAGAAGTGTTGCCTGGTTGAATAACAAATGTTGCATTTCTATTTTGCCGACCAACTACTATATACTTGATTGATAGAGAAGGTATTACAGAGTTGCAGAACTCAACGAGACAATCTCAGGTAAACAAAGACCTGTTGGAAGCTGGCGCATTAGAGTGAGCGACCTTCAGTCTATATTTGTTGCTTATCAGTAAGGATAATGCCTGACTATGACTTTATCTCGATGACTAGGTTCCACCCATTGTCTAAGCTGCCAGCTACAGAACACGGAGAGAAATTAATGTGTGTGTATCCAAGTGTATGGCCGGAAAATTCAAGGTATATCAGATGGAAGTCTAAGAGCTTCCTAAGGAATATCAGCAACCACACATTACCACATGTACCATAGAGAACAACGGAATATCGGTCCGGTTCAAGTTGACTAAGAACGAGACCGTTAAATGAGTTTTATTCATCGACGCTCTTTAACTGCCGCGGTTTTCAGCGTCCTATTGCATTATGGGCTTGAGGACCGTTTAATTTTACTCATAGGCCTCTTTATCAAGCTTGAGGTTCTTTTAATTGCTGTATATCTACGTATATCGAAGGAAGCCATGCTAAAAGTTCTACGCCCGAAAAGATACATCGCCTTCCACCGAATTTGAATCCGCGACCGCTGGCTAGTTACCCCTAAACCAGGAGGACGACTAAGTTGGTAAGATGTTTGAGACTATTTACCTTTGTTCCTAATAATAAATTACTTCCTGAATATTTACGACTTCCTGATAATAATCTAAGACTTATATAGCGTTTTTCCAGATGAATATAATTGCCAATTTCATTATTAAAATTCCAAATAAAACATGTTACTTTATAAAACTTCCTTGACAAAACTAACCACTCAGTAATAATCGTAAAATCAGTGTGCGTTAGAAATCAGAGTAAAGATGGCGGGAGCTATTAAAGGACTTGGTGAATCCTCACATAACGAAACAGATAAAGCAATATAAAATTTGAAATCTGAAACTTTAACAAACAGAAACTCTGTGTGGAAGAAATTTGAGGAATTCTGTAAAATTTTGCACCTATAGCTCCAAAAACATTCAATTATAAGGTATACTATTTATTACAATCAAGTAAATTTCAGAGGTCTGTGCATGACAATAACGCAAATAAGTATACTAAGTGTAAAGAACAATAATGGGAGAGAGGTTATTATTTTAATTTTTGAGTTTTGGGAATAATACAATACGGTTTCATGCCCATTTTCTTCCTTTCGTATTTTAAAGTAACTGTATTTAGGGAATACTATTCAAATATGTATTGTTTCGCGCATATCCAATCTACGTTTATCTTTAGGATAACATACTTTGTTATTTATTTTTTATTACTTTGTTAAATTAAGTGTATAGGTCTACTGAATCCATGTGATTTTTAAAGATCAATATGTATATATTCAAACTCAAATAAAAACAAATTATTTTGTCTCAAACAGAACACCATTTACCTCATTACAAAATACAATAACAGATGGTCCAACTGTCTCATATTTGAGGTATACAGATATCCCTTTGTGTGTTAAAAGAGTTGTTAAACTCAACAAACCCGTCAGAGGGGAACTGGCTAGTGACGTTCGTTTTACCCCTCTTGCTCATCAGCGGTTACGATGAGCAGGTTGCGCTTATTGAGAGGAGTAAAACCATCGCCAGTCCTCCAGTGGCCGGTTTTAACTTGAAATAGCCCCAATGAGCTCTGCAACTCTTACCGCATGAAGGAATAATTGATTCACCTCAAATATATACCTCAAATACGAGGCAATTGGCCATCTAGTATATATTTTTAAATTCCACTTGTCTGTTTATTTTATAGCAGCAAAACAATACGTGCCTGCATCATTTCATCGATGTCATTCATCATCCAATATTGCCAACTTGGTTATGCAGCGTTAAGCTTTTTAAAATAAAAAGGAAAAAAAAAAAAAAAAAAGACATGTAGGAAAAATCTGATGTATTCCATTTATATGATATTCTCTACATCTCTGTAACAAATTGTTGTTAAAAAACTTATGCTTCTATTTACTTCATGCTAATCGAGAAAAAATAGCAGAAATAGTTTTATTACTTGCATCCTTATAAGTAGGAGAAAAATAAGGGAAACAATAGGTTAACTGATAGTCAAAAGCTGGTTGCTATGTGACTGAAGTTCCTTTGTTTGTATGGGCAGGAGTTGACAAATTCCTGTATGAGAAAAGAATATGTTCTTCAAAGCTGAAACCAAAAACAGCGAATACCTTAAAAACAATCACCTCCACGAAAAAAATGTATATAACATAACTTGTATGTTTTAATGTACTCTACAGTTTCTTGTAGCAAGCTTTTATCTATATCTTACGGTTTAGCAGATTTGCAAAATTCCGTAAAATTGATCCAGAATAAAGTAGTCTTCAAAAGCTATTCCCGGAAAATTCAAGATATAGATTTTATTTGTCAGCTAAATATCTGTAATATACATTATTTTAATCGAAATCGATAGAGCAATTTTTTAGAAAATCAAAACTTTCGAAAAAAGTTCCATGTAAAGGGTAGTTGAGCTTGGGGGGATTTTCTTGAAAATCTTCGTGTCGTTCCTTGAAAGATACTAAACCTAAATAACAATTTTGGTTTTTAAGGGACTTTTCGTTTTTGAGCTATGCTGTCCACAGACACACACACACACACACACACGGACCTTTTTGTAAAAATGTTTTTTTTTTTTGGATTCAGAGGAACCCAAAATATGTATTTCTGGTGAAATCTCGGTATCGAATTTTTGGGTGGAATGCAATACCTTCTCTATACACTATGTACATAGTACATGAAGAGAAAGTAAACATTAGCTCCCCCTCCAACTTCTTTCAATGAGGAGCAACAAAAAGGAAATGATTTTATCGAAAACTGGTTTATAATTAACCGAATAGAATTATATGATCTTCCATAATGGTTTATTATTTATGTAGCGAGTAGTAAAGCAATCAATTGCAAAAATTTAAAATGTTGACTTAGCACTTTATATATCAGGAGGCCAGCTGCCGCCTCTGTCATTTTAAAATTATACCATTGCGGGTCATTATATAATAATCATAGTTTTATATATTTCTATTTAAATAATTATAATGGCTCATTTAAATAGTATTGGTTCCATTAGAATTATCGATAGTAGATTTAGATAACTTTTACGACTATCAGCTATGTACATTGTAATTTCAGAGGCGCGAAAATTACACTGCACATAGTCTGATGGTTTCATATGGTTTCTGACTGTGCTACGAACAGAGGTATTATTTGTTTGTCCAGCAATTCTCTCTTTCTGTGTTCCATTCATTTATGGGTTGCACCTTAATTGCAGCTGGTGTAATTTCCTTGTTAGCGCTTCGGTTTTTGTACCTGGCCTGGAGCAGCCATTTTGTATATAAACCAGCGTTTGTTTATAATCGACAATTTGCCTTTGTCTCATACTCAGCACAGCTAACTCCGCGGCTAATTGCATGCTTTTCATTGAAACGCAATTTTTCTGCAGTACTGACTTCGCACATTACAGCCACTCATAAGGAAAATGTTGGTTCTCCATTTAAAACACGTGGATGAACTGGTGCTCTTGATGTCTCAAGCCTAGGAAAATGAGATGTAAAACAATAAAAAACTATTTGTAGAAACCGTGGCACAGCATAATGCGATGAATTTCTATACCACTCCAATGTAACCAATTATGGTTTCAGGTGTAATCTCATGTTAATTACGCTTTGTATTTGTACATGTTTAATGCTTTCACTTCATTTGGTTAGGTTTCAGTTTTCATTGCGTATTTTTAAAGATCAATCGAAATGACCATTTATTTAAATATCTCAAGATTGACGTAGTTAGAGAAAAAATGAAAAAATAATGAAAACAAATGTTAGAAAAAGTTACATATCACGAGATAATATAAATGTTCAAAAGTTCCAAAGAAGTGTGAAGTTCGATGATTGAAAATAAACTATAGAATAGGCTGGTTCCCATGACCGCGTTCACTAAAGTGTCCACCTTTAATGATTCGTTAGGCATGGAGGTTTGTATTCTATCTAATCATCCTCTATCCCCTGATGTGTTTAAAAAAACCAAACCAATAAACTTGATTTAACTAGTGTGCAAAGATTTGGGGATTTATATAAGAAGATTTGCTCATTACTGTGTACTAATTTGAGAAAGGAATATTACCAGATAAGTTGATGCTTATTTATAGTTCTTCATTGGTTATTAAAAAGAACAAAATGTTACCAATTTATTATGGCACTCGCATTATCTGTATGAGAATACAAATCAACTACAATTTACTGAAATTCGTTGTGGAGTTAGCCTATACGATATATCGGCAGTCTTATGCTTTCTTTGATCTAAAACGTTATTGTTTTGTCTAGTACTGGCTGAAACATTGGGAATTGCTCGTATTTGACGGTTCCAATTGCTCAACAACCTTGGTTTCAGTAGGGGTATTTAAAAAGCATATTATTACCCCACTAAACCGTCTCACCTGTAAACCTATTAATGTATTATTTTGTAGACTAATACAATAAGGCTTTAGAAATTTTGTCATTAAGTTTCGATGCAACACAGCATTTGTATTCAAATACACCAAAAGTACTTCATCTGCTTTGGCGGCTTTGCTGTGCTATGCGGGTCATGATTGTAGAGTTGCCAACATGTTTCACCAAAGTATTCGCGTGCCCTATTTTAAGTCTATGTTTACACTGATTTCGTGCAATCCAGGCGTCACTCGAGCTAGTTTCCCTCACTATGTTATGCTCGCAACAGTGCAATAGCAGCAAAATGTGGTGATTTTCTTCCTCACAAGGCATATTATCGTTAATTTTTGGCATTTAAATAAATGTCTTAACACGTCGGGGATAATATCATGACTTTCAAACGTGGATAATAATTAATTACTTTATTTTCCCTGGTGCATTTCGTGTAATGTAGTAAAATTACTGGATACCGTGACTTAATTGAAATTCTCAGGACAAGAACGTTTTTGACTGTTACCAAAGTAATATTTACGTTCATTTACATTAGTAAAAGCTGAAGCTATCTTGGTAATGTTGCTTCAGAAGTCGACGTGTCATGACTTACACATGTAATGAGCAATGTCAGCTAGCAACTCATAGCGTAAAAATTGCGTGGCCGAAGAAACCGATGAAGTATTTGGTAGAGTTGTAAAAATATATTATATACTACAACAGTAGAAGAGCGTGAAATACCAAAAAAAAAAAAAATGCAAAATAAGTTTCAAAATAGTATATAATAGCATTTTTTACGTGAAAATTATCTTTCTCTATTCTTTGCACCTTAAAAATGAAAGCATTACAAAACATTATAACACGGTGGCTTCTAGACGCTTATCAGAGGATAATAACGTGTGTATAATTTTTAAATGCGCTATATAAAGCATCTATCCTTTCCTTACACAATTCCTTTGAAATAAATGCATCAAAATGTATTTATTTCACCTGCAAAACACCCCCTTAGGACTTACAAGTCAGAAGACTGTCGGGGAGCCAAAGGCACGAAACCTCACCGGTCCCCAGGGCCGCGCTCGCTAAAGCGTCTCGCTTTGGTGCTTCGTGGCGCAGGGGATCGTGGTTTCGTGTCCAGCCTTGGGCATGGGTGTTTATGTGCTTGTAAATTTGTATAAGTCTGCGTATGTAAGTGTAAAAATAAAACTTTAAATTAATAGATCAACCAAGGAAATGTAGGAAGCTGGAAAAAAAGAGGAAAACGGAAAACAGCGCCGGAGTCTCCGGAACTGTTTTTAATTGAAAAAAAAAAAATCACAAAATGAGAGCATGTTACTAGAAGTCGTCCCGTATCCTGGCATGAACATGAAGTGGATGATATGAAATGTAAGCGAAATTGATGATAGAAAAGGTATGTTGGAGCACTTGGAGGAATGAGTGGCGGGGGAAGCCGAAGGACCTGGAGAATACCCGCTCAGACGCCGCTTCGTCCACCACGAATCCCACATGCCGATGCTTGGGATCGAACCCGGGCCGCCTAAATGGGAGCGATCTAACCATTCAACCTCGGCGCCGTCTTATTGAATGTGTAGTGTTCCTAATTTTGAAAAGGATCAGTGTATACTAAGATAGATCTCACTTATGAAATACATTATATTAGTTATTTAATCAATGTAAACTGTTACTTAACGTGTATGCAAAAGCATATTAACAACCACAAGTTCCACAGTTTATAATTTCTCATGAATGAAATTAAGTGACCTACGGTTGTATTGCGGCTGCCTCGTAGTGGTTTATAGAGAACATCTCAATTAGAAAGAAATAATGACAGTTTAAGTAACGTCAATAAAACTTTGTTTATTCTTAGTAAATACATATAGAATTAGTGATAAAACGTACAGAAAAAAGAAACAAATGAACGGCACAATTAATATAGAAATTATTATTCGCCATTACCATTATCGTTGAGAAAGATACAGAGGGCGTTGTCAGCTATGATAATAATATGAAATCACCCGCCTGGATAGAGTGGTGGTAGCATGTCTGCCTCACATTCAAAAGGTCGTGAGTTTGAATCTCGCTTAGGGTGAGTTACACGGATAAGGTTTTATTTCGGGGTTTTCTCTTGTCCTGAAAAGACGAATGTCGAGTAATTTTAAGCTCCATGGATCCCGAGATCATTTGAGCATCCTTTTACTAATTTTATTCATCGTCCGATATGACCAACTAGGTTAAAGGACGTTAAGCCAAAAAAAAAAAAAGACATGAAATTAAATAATTAATACTGTGAAATGGGATGGAAGTTCGAATTTTAAGCCAGACATTGTTTCTTGCCTTGTGCCAAGTCTGACGAGACAGCTGAGCGGTATAGGAGCCTGTAAAGCGCATACGTTCAAACATACATACACTGATTTTTACTCGTATACCAAAATAATTTACATGAAAGTAATTAATTAATACTGTGAAATGGGATGGAAGTTCGAATTTTAAGCCAGACATTGTTTCTTGCCTTGTGCCAAGTCTGACGAGACAGCTGAGCGGTATAGGAGCCTGTAAAGCGCATACGTTCAAACATACATACACTGATTTTTACTCGTATACCAAAATAATTTACATGAAAGTAATTAATTAATACTGTGAAATGGGATGGAAGTTCGAATTTTAAGCCAGACATTGTTTCTTGCCTTGTGCCAAGTCTGACGAGACAGCTGAGCGGTATAGGAGCCTGTAAAGCGCATACGTTCAAACATACATACACTGATTTTTACTCGTATACTAAAATAATTTACATGAAAGTAATTAATTAATACTGTGAAATGGGATGAAAGTTCGAATTTTAAGCCAGACATTGTTTCTTGCCTTGTGCCCAAAACATCCGTGCCAAGTCTTGACGAGACAACTGAACGGTAAAGCGCATGCGTTCAAACATATATGCATACATACACTGATTTTTACTCGTATACTAAAATAATTTACATACATGTAGATTAATCGTCTTGAAACATGAATTCAGAAGAAAATAAAATGGAAGAACCGAGCGAATTTGCACAAGCCACAGAAAGAACAGCACTAGAACTAATAACCAAAAAATCTATGAAATAGCATAGAATGCTTCATTATCTGGTATAAGGCAAACCAAATTCAAAATAATTGAACCAAATATATGTTCTTGGCTTTCTTTGAAGAGGAAAATTAACAGTGGAAATCTGCAATGATTGTGGACCAAATATTAAATTACTTTACTCTGACTTAATGACAAGAAAAATCAGGATATTGGTAACTTACATAGGCTGAATACATTCATTTAGCTGGGTAATTTATATATTGCGAATATTAATAGCGAATTGACAATACATGAAAACATTTAGTATCTTAATGCACACGTAAGTTGATCTCATTCTAAATGTAATTTCTCTTAGCTTCAGGAACCAATATAATATTATTGATGTCAAATTCGAGCGCTGTATGAAAAACAGTATATGGCACACGTATTCCTTCCCATGAGTTTCTCTACAAACTATTGTTACAAAACCATATTCTCTAATCTACATTCGCTAAGTGAAACGATTAAAATTCAGTTCACTTTGCACGAGCAGGAGTAAAACAAAAGAGAGATGAAACAAAAGACAACATTTCGTTTAGAAAACGTTTAAGTGCCTTAAAATTGAAACAATAACAAGAATATCTCGGGAACGATAAACCCTGCAAAATGTATATGATATCTGTGTGAATTTTGAAAACTGTATTTTCCGGACTGTAGTTCCAGGGTCATTGGTTACAATTTAAACCAGACGTTTCGCCAACTTCTTCGGTTAGAATCTTCAGTGGCAATCACTGTAAGAAGTATAAGCAAGAATAGAAAGAAAAGTAAGCTATTCTCTTCAATTTGGGGGAGGGTGGGTGACAGGTAAACACAGGGGTATCCAACAGGTGAATGAAATTGTTTACTAAAACCGTTTTCCAGGTCTTGCTTATTCCATTACCGCCATCTTTTTACTTTCTCTACACGTGCTATGTACACAATGTATAGAGAAGGTATTGCAATGCAATAACTTGATACGGATATTTCACCGAAAATACATGTTTTGGGACACTCTGAGTTCATAAAAAGCATTTTGAAAAAAGGTCCGTGTGTGTGCGTGCGTCTGGTGTGTGCGTGTGAGTGTTTGTGTTTATGAGTGAGTGTGTGTCTGTGGACAGCATATTTTAAAAACTAAAAGGCCATTAAATACCAAACTTAGTATTTAAGTTTGGTATCTTCCAACGATGCAACACGAAGATGCTGAGAAAAAGCCCCCCACCTCGAACTACCCTTTACATGGAAAAAATTTCGAAAAATTTAATTTTCTCAAAACTGGCTCTAACGATTTTGATTAAACTGTCGTATATTAAAGATATTTATATTGCAATTAAAATGTATATCCTGAATTTTCTGGGAATAGTCTCTAAAGACCTCTTTATTCAGGTTTAATTTTGCTGAATTTTGTGTAACTGCTAAACTGTAAGAGGTAAACAAAACTTATCTACTACACGTAGATCATGTCAAAACACACAATTTATATAATACGTGTTTTTTTTTTGTGTAATTGACCATTTCTGAGACATTCCTTGTTATTTGTTTCAGATTTAAAATACTTAAATTTTTCTCTCACGGAAAGTTGTAAACTCCTGGCACTGCATACAAACGGATTTCATTAACATGGCAACCGAGTTTTAAAAGGTTTAACCATCATTTTAGTCTAGTGTATTCCATTATTTTCTTCCTAATTACAAGAAATCAATAAAATATGACAATTTCTGCTAATGTTTATCCCGATTATCATAAAGCAGATAGAAGAATATGTCTTTTAACAATACTTTGTTACAGAGATGTAGAGAGAGTCATTTGAATGGAACGCATCAGCATTTTTCAAGTTGTTTGGATGTTTAATATCTTCTCAAACAACAGCTGGTTGACCTTCACTGGCCTGCTGGACACACCTGTGCGTTATCTGTAACCCCCCGCAGGTGCATGCCATCTGCGCAAACCTGACCGTGCGCATAACCGCAAAAATTCGTGTTACAGTATCGCTAATGATTGTGACAAATTAATCACACAGTAAACGCGATTACATAAATTACGTTGCCGCAATATTTTTACTTTCTCTACACATACAATGTGCATAGCGTATAGAGACTTTATTGCTATGCACCAAAAAATTCGTTACCGAGGTTTCACAGGAAATACATGTTTCGAGACTCCCTGAATTCAAAAAATTTTAGAAATATGTTCGTGTGTGTCCGTGGGCAGAGAGTTCAAAAACCAAAAGTCCTTTAAATGCCAAACTTGGTATTTAGGTTTGGTATCTTCCATGCGACTCGAAGATCTTCAAGAAAATCCCCCAACCCCTCAACTACCCTTAACATGGAACTTTTTTGAAAATTTTGATTTTCTCAAAAATGGCTAACAACTTTGATTAAAATTTCTTATATTTAAGACATTTACATGACAAATAAAATGTATATCTTGTATTTTCTAGGAACAGCCTTTAAAAACCTCTTTATTCTGGATGATTTTTATTGAATTCTGCATAACTGGGAAACTCTAAGAGATAGACAAAAACTTATTGCATAAAAAATGCAGATCCTGATAAAATACACAATTTATGTTATATACATTTTTTTCGTGGAGTTGGTGGTTTTTGAAATATTCCTTGTTATTGTTATCAGCTTTAAATCATTTTTCTCATTCAGGAATTTGCCAACTCCTGTCCATACAAACAAAGAAACTTCATTCACACATCAATAAGCTATTGACTATCACTTTAACCTATGGTACTTCTTTATTTTGCTTGTACTTACAAGGAAGCATGTAATAACGCTATTTGCTCTATTTTTTTCCTCGATTAGCATGAAGTAAATAGAAGCATAAGCGTTCCAATATTTTTTGAAGAGAAGTAGAGAAAGTCATTTGAATGGAACACATCAGATTCTTAATCACATAGCCTTAAGCTCTATGACTTAAAT
Organism: Hymenopus coronatus; assembly: GCA_030762935.1. Taxonomy (NCBI): domain Eukaryota; kingdom Metazoa; phylum Arthropoda; class Insecta; order Mantodea; family Hymenopodidae; genus Hymenopus; species Hymenopus coronatus. The sequence goes on along the minus strand of CM060889.1, from coordinate 36,058,558 downwards.
CGTTCGTAAAAAATATGATGTGTTCCATTCACATGACTTTTTCTACAATTCTGCACAAATTATTGTTAAAAAGCTTTTACTTCATGTCAACTGAGAAAATATTTGCAGAAATAGCTTGCTTCCTTGTAAGTAGAAGCGAAAGAAGGGAGTACCACAGGTTAAAGTGACAATCGAAAGCTGGTTGCTATGTGACTGAAGTTCCTTTGTTTGTATGGACAGGAGTTTAGAAATTCCTGTATGAGAAAAGTATAAGTTTTTCAAAGCTGAAACAAAAAACAAGAAATATCTTAATAACGAAAAAAATGTAACTAACATAAGTTTTGTGTTTTAATGTGCTCTACATTTTCTGAGTGGTAAATTTTTGTCCATCTCTTGCAGTTTATCAGTTATGCAAAATTCCGTAAAATTCATCCAGAATAAAGTAGTCTTCAGAAGCTATTCCCAGAAATTCAAGATATACATTTTATTTGTCGTGTAAATTTATTTAAAATATTACATTTTAATCAAAATCGTTAGAGCCATTTTTGAGAAAATAAAAATGTTGGATAAAAGTTCCATGTAGAGGGCAGTTTTGTGTGGGAGGATTTTATTGAAAATCTTCGTATTGCATCCTTGGAAGATACCTAACTTAACTACCAAGTTTGGTATTTAACGGTCTTTTCGTTTTTGAGCTATGCTGCCCACAGGCACACAGACAGACAGACAAATTTTTGTTTTGGATTCAGGGGATCCTAAAATATGTATTTCCGGTAAAACCTAGGTATCGAATTTTTGGGACATTATAATACCTTCTCTATACAGTATGTACATAGTACGTATAGAGAAAGTAAAAAGGAAGATTGAGTCATATCATAAAGTTACCTAGGAGTCTTTTAATTTAATTTAAGCTGAATTTACGAACATATGATGTTGGTGTGGTAGCACTGATGAGCAGTATTACGAACATAGTCCATTAGGTACTGCTTTGGCAGTATTGATGAACAGTATTACGAACATAGCCTATATGGTTCTGGTGTAGCAATAGTGCTGCTATTGACTATGTAACGGTATAAGTAGACGTTTTTCAGTGTGTCAGTATATGGAACTTGTGAAAACAGTGGCCAATGGAATACAATGCGCAGTTTGGGATAATTTTAAGTACCGTAGATAGAATGTATTCTGTACTGGAAATATATCGTAGCCGTACACAGTTGTGAAGCTACATTACAGACTAACTCAAGTGCTAATGAAGTTGTGTTTACAAGAATTGATCATACACATGTAACTGAAAACGAACAGTGCATCGAAAATCATATAATTAGAAATAGTTATAAACCCTATTCTACTTGACCACATAGCCAAGTAAAAAATCTGATGTGTACCATTCACATGACTTTCTCTACATCTCTGCAACAAATTATTCTTAAAAGCTTATACTTCTATTTGCTTCATGCTAATCAGTAAAAAAAAATAGCAGAAATATCCATATTATATGCTTCCTTTTAAGTAGAAACGAAATAAGAGAGTACCATAAGTTAAAGTGATACTCAAAAGCTGGTTGCTATGTCACCGAAGTTCGTTTGTTTGTATGGACTGCAGTTGACAAATTCCTGTATGAGAAAAGTATAAATTTTTCATAGCAGAAACCAAAAATAAGGAATGTCTCAAAACTGACGAAATCCACGAAAAAATGCATATAACATAAATTGTGTGTTTTAATGTGTATTTTTTGTATGTTAAGTTTTTATCCATCTCTTACGGTTTAGTAGGTATGCACAATTCATCCAGAATAAAGTAGTCTTCAGAGGCTATTCCCAGAAAATTCAAGATACACATTTTATTTGTCAGGTAAATATCTTTGATATACGAAATTTTAATCAAAATCGTTAGAGCCATTTTTCAGAAAATCAAAATGTTCGAAAAAAGTTCCATGTAAAGGGTAGTTTGGGGTGGGAGGATTTTTCTCAAAATGTTCGTGTCGCAACCCAGGAAAATACTAAACTTAAATACCAAGTTTGATATTTTACCGACTTTTCGTTTTTGAGTTATCATGTTCACAGACACACGGACACACACACACACACACACATACACACACGGACCTTTTTGTGAAAATGCTTTTTTTAGATGAAGGGGACCCTAAAACATATCTTTCCGGTGAAATCTCGTATCAAATTTTTGGGCGGAGTGCGATACCTTCTCTATACACTATGTACAGTGCGTATAGAGAAAGTAAAAATTGTGTATGGAACTCAAACAAATGAGAGACAAATGCAAATCATATACATAGAGAAAAATCTGATGTGTACCATTCACATGACTTTCTCCATATCCCTGCAAAAAATAATTCTTAAAAAGCTTATACCTCTATTTATTTTATGCTAATCAGAAAAAAATAGCAGAAATTGTCTAATTATTCGCTTCCTTGTCAGTGGAAGCGAAATAAGGGACAACTGTAGGTTAAACTGATAGTCAAAAGCTGGTTGCTATGTCAATGAAGTTCCTTTGTCTATATCGATATGAGTTGACAAGTTCCTCTATGAGAAAAGTATACGTTTCTCATAGCAGAAACCAAAAATAAGGAATGTCATAAAAACGACGAGCTCCACGAAAAAAATGTATATAACATAAATTGCGTGTTTTAATGTGCTCTACACTTTTTGTGAAGTAAGTTTTTGTCCATCTCTTACGGTTTAGCAGTTATTCAAAATTTAGTAAAATTCATCCAGAATAAACTACTCTTCAGAGGCTATTCCCAGAAAATTCAAGATATACATTTCATTTGACATAATATATGGTATAATGGTTACCATGCTCACTTCATGTGCCCAAGGTCGGGGTTCAAACCCGGCGGAGGACGACGGATTTTTTCGGGTGTAAAAATCCTTAGCATGGCTTCCTTCGAAAGGGAAGTAAAGCCGTTGGTCCCGTGTCGAAGAACCTCAAGCCTGATAGAGAGGCCTTTGAGCAAAATTAAATGGACTTTCACGCCCAGTACAGAATTTGACGTTGAGAACCACAGCAGTTAAAGAGCGTCCATAAATAACACGCCATTTATTTATTTATTTATTTATTTCAAATCTCATATACGGCCGTTTGGGAAAGTTTGTTTTAAGTTAAAAATTGCATGTGTTAGGTTCATAATGCTCTTTCTTTACAATCTTCTAGAAACTAATATAAAAAAGTTTATTCTTATGTCATTTTCATGTAAATCAAGATAACTTTCGAAAAAAATAAATAATTGAAATTTCCTTTACAAAATACAGAGTTTTGAAACACAATGAATGTTTTAAACAAGTGTTTGCTATTTGCAAGATTTGATATTGCACAGTATGTAAAAGCACGACAAAACGAAAGTATTGAAAAGGCTTCAATACAAGGATAATTAAAAAATCTTTTCGGAATTGTTATATAGTAATTAATTACAAATAATTAGTTTGTACTACATCATGATGTACGAATTCATCTACACTATATAACTTATAGTTCATTAAGACTTTCAATAAAGCCTTTTTTAAATTTTAGCTGGTACTATATTCCTTATATATTGGGATGAATGATGGGATACTTTGCTGTAGATATAAAGGAAGATTAGCATATGTGAAGCTATTTACGACGAGCTTAGTGAGTTTACACATAAGCTATTGTTTCCTTTATGTACGAACCTCAGCATTTGTTTTGAAGGGATTTACATTTTCGTTTATATAGATAAGTGTTTCCTAAATAAACATGCATGACAAATAGGAATTAAAATACTTTCAAATATTGTTTATTTGAGACAAGTGCCATGATGTTTATTGTTTCTTTTTATATTCTAAAGACATTAATGCTATTTTTAAATTTTCGCTAGAAGATAATTCCGTATAGCAATAAACTACGGATGTATGAATAATAAACAAATCTAAGAATATGCGGACTGGACATATGTTTAATCTCACCAAGAATCACAATGTATTAAGAACTTTTAGTCAGGCTGTCTATATGCAACTCTCAAATTAAACTGTCATTTAGTAACAAGCACAGGCATTTGTTTTATTTTACAAATATTGTCTTGTCTTCAACAGCTTAATATTTAAATACATAACATTCTTATTAAGTTTACTATTCAAGTTTAGAGCCGCTGTCTCCTTTTTACTTATTACCTATAGCAACAAGTTTGCCATCCAGGCTCATTAGTAATATTTTAATTTACCCTGTTTTAAAAATGTTTGTATCATCTGCAAAATCATTACATTCACATTCTTCGTTACATTCACAGTTCTTATATTCATTCTTATTTTATGAGAATGTATAATTTCTAATCGACTAAGTAAGCCCATGCATCTACATCTATTCCTACTGCAAATATATGGTGGGCTTATACTACTATTTACATGTTAGCTAGCTCATGTATATAACATTATAAATGACAATGGCCCAAGAACAGATTCTTGAGACACGCCTTATTTTTTTTTTTTGTTATAAAACCTAAGAGGTATTTGTTAATTTCATTGGTTTTGCTATCAAAATACTCAATGTCTGCTGTTTGTTTACAATCTTTAAGACATCATTTAAACCAGTTCAATACACTTTCTCTAACACCATATGCAGGTTATTCTTCAAAGTAATAATTAATGGCCTACTATGTCGAAGGCTTTCGTTAGATCTGTAAATGGACCTAATACTAACCATTTATTATCTAATGTATCATAAGCTTGTGTAATAATTTTACTATGCAGAATTAATGGGTTCCTTTTCCCTTTATTACTTGATAATCCAGGAAGTCTATTAATTTGAAACACATCATCTTCTCAAAATAATTGCGAGATTGAATATTACCGATATCCGTCTGAAATTGTCAAGCTCACCCGTATTGTCTTTCTTGTAAATAGGTTTCTTTTTTGTTTCCTTTAATCTTTCAGGGAATAGTCCATTTGTTGTTGTTGCTAAATAGCACAGTGGTTCAATTAGAAACGAAACAATTTTTTCAACAGCTTGAATATCCACCTATCACTGTTTTATATTATTTAGTAGATTACAGTTTTAATTTCCGCGGTCGTTACTGACATTACAAAAGGAGTATTTTCATTACATTTTAGAATTTAAAATGGAAAACGGTTAGAAAGGATATCTAGAAAATGTATTAGGATGAAAAAGAATTATTTTTACATAAATTGCGATTTTTAAGAAGGTATAAATTTTTTGCAGTAAGCTGTTGTCCATCTCTTCTGATTTATCAGTACTATAAAATTATATCAAATCCTTTCAGAATGAACATATTCACATTCTACTGCATAAAATATAGGATAAGGTTTTATGTTCCTTTTATTTTAGACACACACAAACAAACAATTAATTTGCTACCTGTTAGTTGCTTCAGAGGTAAGCTCTAAGATCGTTTTTTCAGGGTGTGCGTATGAAGGCTTAAATGGACATCAGTTAATCTTTTGACAATATTTAATGGACGGGTGGGTGATTGTTTTAAGATGAACAAGCAACTGTTTCTGAATCTAAGCACAAGGAATTATATTGCATCGTATTGATTTGCTACATTCTGGAGTATTAAGAAGCTTACGCTGTAGGCAAAATTTGTTTCCGTCCTGAAGAACTTTAAGTTGACAGGTAAAAATCTATCAACTAAACCCTCGCAACCACCACTGAACGGACGCCAAACCTAGCAAGTCTTAAACCGCGAGAATATGCCACTTGAAGCACGAAAGGCACCAGAGTTACTAAATTTTGGATATATGGCGCTTATATTAATCCGAGTGCCGCCTACATCAGATTACACCACCATAGTGGCAATTTCTTCGTTGCCAAATTTAACACTTCATAGTAGTATCTGATACACTTTTCATTAGTTTTTTCTGCTAAAAATTTATACCTCTTTGCTAACAGTTCTGAGGTAATAATTCTGGCCTTATGTGTGCTACACACTAGTTCAATGTAATTATTTAAGTATTAATTTAGCCCTGATAATCTATTTCAGGAAATTCATTTCTGCTTTCACTCTCTCTTCTGAGAAACAGAAACATTTTACTCTTTTTGGAACATTGAAACATATAAGGAAACCAAACGCTCACTAGATGGCATTCTTTATATGTACGCCGAGAGAAGATAAATATTGGGTGAAAGAGGAGTGAGAACGCAATATGCTTTTAAAGAAATATTTTTCCGACTCTCGCAATTTACTGCGATGCATAGACTCGAAGCGTATATCTTTTCGTGCGTATAAATGAGCAGAAAATTATCTTCTTTCTTACTCTCCGAAACTGCAAAAAGGGAAACGTTCCTGGAGTAAAAAGCTCCTACGACATATTTTGCCACGTTAGTCTCTTAGTGCTGGCAACAGAGCGTGAAGTTTAAGATCAACCCAAATGGAGGTACCAAAGTTTGCTGCCATAGACATGTACATAAATGAAAGGATGTGAATAAAGTAGCAGCATTGAGGTCAATGAAGAGGAGATTTACCATGAAAACGCATTTCTCGCCCAGGTCTTGTGCTTTTAAAGGATTTATTCTATACATACAGTTACATTTTTGTACATTAGTAAAATATTTAATTTCAAAATTACCTTATGGTACTAATATCTGGATTATAAACACAAAAAATCAGATGTGTTCCATTCACATGACTTTCTCTATATCAATGCAACAAATTATTGTTAAAAAGCTTATGCTTCCATTTATTTCATGCTGATTAGCAGAAATAGTCTTATTACTTGCTTCCTTGTAAGTAGAAACGAATAAAGGGTCTTTTATAGGTTAAACTGCTAGTCAAAAGATGGTTGCTAAGTGACTGAAGTTCCTTTGTTTGTATGGACACTAGTTCACAAAGCGAAAAGTATAAGTTTTTTATAGCTGAAACCAAAAACAAGGAATATCTCAAAAAACAATCAACTCCACGAAAAAAATGCATATAACATAAATTGTTTGTTTTAAAGTGCTCTACATTTGCTATGTCGTAAGTTTTTGTCCATCTCTTACGGTTTAGCAGTTATGCAAACTTCCGTAAAATTGACCCTGAATAAAGTAGTCTTCAGAGCATATTTCCAGAAAATTCAAAATATACATTTTATTTTTCAGGTAAATATCTTTAATATGCGATATTTTAATCAAAATGGTTAGGGCCATTTTTTAGAAAATCAAAATTTTCGAAAAAAGTTCCATGTAAAGGGTAGTTTAGGGTGGCGGGATTTTTCTCAAAATCTTCGTGTCGTATCCCTGGAAGATCCTAAACTTAAATACCAAGTTTTATATTTTACCGACTTTTCGTTTTTGAGTTATCGTGTTCACAGTCACACGGATACACAAACGGACCTTTTTTTTTTGGATACAGGGGACCCTAAAACATACATTTCCGGTGAAGTATCGGTATCGAATTTTTTGGTGGAGTGCAATACCTTCTCTATACACTCTGTACGTAGTGCGTATAGGGAAAGTGAATGAAATTAAATTTCCGAGAGTAATTGCAACATACAGAAAAGCTAATTATAAAGGACATCAACAAATATAACATTAATTAAGAGTTGAAGAAATTTTCGATGATGTGCGATGCTGTTTTTGCCCCAAAGCTATAAGATGCAACTGAAGAAGTACTTTAATCTAAGTTGATATTACCACAATACTAAGCAATCTTATTGAAACACATGACTCATTATTAATGTAGACAAAATGATTATAGTTTCTAAAATAATAAGAGTATATGTTTCTCAAACTGCTTCGTTGGCCGCTAGTCATTAGGTAGACCTAATAAGAAATACTCTAGAGTCGTCTTTGTGATGCGGAAAACATTGGAGTAGACTTTTTATTTTAACTTGTAATACAAATGCATTGAGTTAGAAATGATTAAACATGATATAATAACTATAGCTATTCCACAATAATTTTCCAATATTCTTCAAAAGATCATTAGAATTTTAAATCAACCTATTGTGACGCCATTAATTATGCTAAACTAAACTAAATTATCTACATAACTTAAATAATTTATGTACCGTGTTATTTACTCACTAATAAGCAATTTAAAAAGTCCTCGCTTCTTACGAAATATCCCAATTCGCGAAAGAAATGCGTCATTTGTACCTATGCCTATGCGTACCCTACAAAACAATAAAGAATAATTAATATTCTCATACTTATAATACATCTCTCAAATCGTCACTAAAGTATTCTGTTTACTTCTTAACGTAAAAAAACTCATATTTTAATAAATCTACACTGAGTTTTCCAAGGAGAAACAAATAAATGGAAAAATACCTAATGTTGAGAGAGAGAGAGAGAGAGAGAGAGAGAGAGAGAGCAAGAGAGATAGGGAGGGAGAGAGAGATATATACCTTATAACAGCATAACGAACAGAAATCGGATAAATAACAAGTCCAGTATTTAAATTTAATATCTTGTAAGACGTGGCACAAAGATTTTTCAAAAGAATCCGCTACTCATAAATATGTTTTCATTGACCTATTTGGCAAAAGTTTATTTTATCAAAACTGGCTAAAACTATTTGGATTAAAATACCATTAATTAATGATATTTGAAAGATGAAATAAATATATATCTTGAATACGTATAACCTGTGAACTTCTCTTCATTCGGAAAGAATGTATGTATAGCCTTACAGAACTGTCAAACTTGTTCTAGACGTTCTCGGGTTTCAAGCCAGGTGTAGTGATGATGATGGGAGAGATGCACGCTCCCGAAACGTCGATGATCTTCATCACTTCACATGGCTTGAAGCCCGAGAACGTCTAGAATATGTTCGTCGCCAGGAAAGATTCAGATCCTATTTCAAGTTAAAAAACTGCTTTCAACATAATGAAATTTTATTACTTAAAGATGTAAACTGATTCATTGTGTTCTTCAACAAATTTATGGCAAAGTAACGTTCCTATTATACCTTAGTCGCATTTAATAACACATCCATTTCGGCAATGGCGCACATGATTCTTCCATAAGCAAAGCATTGCCCATTAAAGCACACTGTTAAAACCGCTACAGAACTGTATAGAACTATGTAGTACTTTTGCATAAGAGAAAAATACACTTTCACAATAGCTTATGTGAGTTATATATAAATGTTTGGTGTTGGCTGTGTACCTATTTGAACTGAATTTGTTGTTTGTGCAGAAATGAAATGCCAACTAATTTAAACATGTGTTCCTTTCAAATGGTGAAATAAACTGGAAACTTGTATAAATAACAAAAGTATGTACAAACGATGCATTAACTTCCAAAGCCTTGCTGACATAACGTTTTAGATTGAGTATAATTAAAAATGACTACAAATTGTTACACGGATACCTGTTATGGACATATGTGATGCATGATTATCCATGGCTTCCTGATTACCCCGGAGGCAATTGCTATCGACCATATCCCTTTGTTTACAATTAGCAGATCATGTTCTAACAGTGGTGTAATAGTCCATATCAGAGTAAGGTCACCCAATTTGCAGACAGAGAAAATGATTGATACTCTGACTTTTATATATTAGTTTGCTATTAGAATCCATACATTATGATTATGGTCATGGTAGGCTTAACCTGTTCACCTCATCTAATTTTACGCAATGAATCTATGAAAATCCAAAACTCTTAGACGTTTTTACCATTACAAAATGTGTACATCTGGAAAATACATAATACGTTTACCCTATACATTGTAATGTTTTTACAGTATTTTAATAAGTGTAGGACAGGAGTTGGAAAGGTAGAATCAAACTGAAAATTTCAAAGGCATAGCTGGTATTTGATCCACAGGATTTGAATTTTTCAATCTGACTCTACCTATCCCACTCCTGTCCTACACAAGTTTGTGTGACAAAAACAATTTAATTATTTCTAAAAGAATCCAGTACATTATTACCTACCTTGTGCAAAGTAGTGTATACCCAAGCGTTGGTCAATCAGAAAATTGTTATGACCGCCTTAATAATTCTTAAACAACTAACTGTGCTCTAACTTTTAGCAAAACAGAGAAGCTGGCCAAAAGTCACGACATTAGGCTAAAACACGGCATCGTGAGTGGCTAAGATCTGTCTGCAAATTGATCTATAGGGGAATGGTTTGTTATCTGCGACGTCGCTGCAAAGTCCAATAATAATTACAGCCACTTTCCTATCATACCGACTTAAATGACTAGAAATGCTGACATTTGTTTATTATATGATTAAGTTAATAACCTTTTTTCAGAAACTATGAAAAAGAGCTATCCTGTCTACAAGACATATCGCAATTGGTTTTTCGACCTTCTCTAATAAATGTTATCCATATATTCAGTTTTCTAAATCCGTAACACTATAGATTTTTATCACAAACTATGACAATCCTTTCTTTATTCAAGAGCCTGATATATCGATTGCTCGTTTGCCAAAATACACTCCGTCTGCTTTAGTTCATAATTTCATGTTTTATTTAAGCACCCATGAAAATAAGTATCTACATAGGATTCCCTGTATCCAAATAAAGCATTTTTAGAAAAAATCCGTGTGTGTGTCCGTGTGTCTGTGAACAACTCAAAAACGAAAAATCGTACCAAACTTTGTAGATAAAAATAAAACTTTTTTAGAGCACAAATCCCCATCCAGTAAATCTTTCCAAAACGTTCAAGGAATGTATTAAATACATAAAATAGTAACTATACACGGAGAACAGTACAAATAGCCTAATATATTACACAATTTAGAATTTACCATAAAGCAATTGTGAAAAAGTGTAGGTTGTACTTAACAGTTGGTATTCCTCGATTCCGGAAGATTAGAAGATTTGTTTTGCCAGCCTTAGCTATGCAATATTTGAAAATGCCTTTGTACTATCCACTGAAAGAAAACTTTTTGATCATTTGCGGGTGTAATACTATTAGACGCAAAACCTTAACGATGGCGGAGAACTGATAATGCACTGTTTCAGCTGCCAACATTCCAAAGAAACTTCTTAGAGGTATCATGCCAAGTATTTACCCATAGAAGCTTACAAGTATAAAGTACGTAGTTTAAATATCGCATAATAATAAAGCTTTCCTTATTGTCCATCTCTTACTGCGTTATGAATGAATAATTTAAACAAATCCTCCATAATCGTTATTACTGTATAATGCATTTTATGTCATATACGTTTTTTTCGTGGAATTTACCATTTCTGAGATAGTCCTGGCTCTGCATAGAAACGGACTTTATCCACATGGCAACCGGCTTTTAATAGATTTGACTATCTTTTAAGCCTAGTGCATTCCCTTATTTTTGTACTACTTACAAGGAAGCAAGTAATTAAGATAATATATACTATTTTTTATCATATATAGAATAGTATACATTTTAACAATAATTTGTTACAGAGATGTAGAGAAAAGGCATGTGAGTGGAACACATCAGATTTTTATAAAATAAAATTATTCAAAAATCTTCCATGAAATTAGTAGTTTGATGGGGACATAATCTGAAAGTCCTCATCTCTCAACCTTTAAAGATGTTAAATATATGTGCTGGATTTTCTCTTCACTCATACACCTTACTTCTAAAAAAATCCTTTTCAGCGGAAGCTCTCTGGATGCTATGCAGAATTCCGAATATATCTGTAACCTTAATGGAAATTATATGTGCAGCGACAGTTAGATCCACGATGACATATGGAGGAGAAATTTGAGGATGGGAACAAACAGAGAATCTGGACCAAGTGAAGACCCAATTTTTGAAAAGAACTCCAACTGCAGACTGATGAGGGAATTCGGGGCGCATAGTGAAACGATAGAGTACAAAATCAGAGTAGTTAAATATTGGATGAGAATCATTCACGGAAACCAATCTGTAATTAGGGCAGTCTGCTGCCGTGAACAGTTGAGAATGGAAGGTAACTGCGTGGACATCAAAATTAAAGGAAGGTTTGTGAACCATTGAGATGAGATACATTTGTATGGAGGTTCAGGCAAACAGACGGAGTATTTAAAGAAACATTAAGAATAGCCTCTGTGATATTGGCAGGCAGCAAATAAATGCGCAACGCACGAAGATTATTTCATTGGAAGTACATTCTGGGAAAAAATCGGAGTGGCATATGGAGCAGTACATCAAAACAGGTATCAAACTCATTAGATAGAGGCTCGCGTGATTTAGACTAGGAGCATGGCGGATAATAAAAGTTACTAACGAAAATGGTATGAGAATCTGCCATTTGCAAGGAGGACCCATATCTTGGTAATATGTAGGGGTACGGCGGAATGGAGGGAAAAGTATTTACGGCGATTCTTTCCACCACGAATGTAGAGTTGGTCGCTGCTGACAAGTACGCAAAACGCTACGTAAATTTCTACTTAATGGAGACAGCTGATACCTGAGAAGGCCGATTATAGGGAAGAGGAGGAGCTAAAGATCTGATGTGTTCCATCACGTGATTTTCTTTACATCTCAGTAACAAATTATCGTTAAAAAGCTTATTCTTCTATCTACTTCTTGCTAATCCAGATAAACATTAGCACAAATACTTTCTTGTAAGTAGAAGAGAAATAATGGAATACTTTGGGCTAAAATGAAAGCCCAATCTTTTATAATCTGGCTATCATACGGATGAAATTCATTTCTTTGCATTACCAGAGTTGACACATTCCCGTATGTGAAAAGTTAAAGTACTTTAAAACTGAAACCAATAACAAGGAATATCTCAAAAATAGTCAGCTCCACGAAAAATACAATGTATATGACAAAAATAGTGTGTTTCAACGAGATTTACTATTTTGTGAAGTAAGTTTTTGTATAGTTTACAAGAGTACAAAATTCAACAAAATTCATCCAGAATACCGATGTCTTCAGAGCCTATTCCTAGAAAATTTAACATCCACATTTTAATTGTCGTATAAATATATCTTCAGTATAATATATCTTCAGTATAATATCTCTTTAGTATATGGTATTTTAACGAAAAGCAAAATTTAGCGTAATTTTTCCATGTATGGTGTAATTTGGGATGGGGGGGGGGATTTTCCTCAAAATCTTCGTGTCGTAACATTGGAACATATTAAACCTATATACCAAGTTTGGTACAACTTTTCGTTTTTGAGTTATCGTGTTCACAGACACACGAATATATGGGCACACTGACACACGGACACACGCGAACCTTTTTCTAAAAACGCTTTTATTTGGATACTCCCCTGTAAAACGTCTATTACCGGTGAAATCTCGATATCGAATTTTTGGGTGAATGTAATACCTTCTCTTTACACTATGTAACATACTATGTGAAGAGAAAGTAAAATGTCTGATATTCCAACAATTGAAAATAAGTCTTTCACGTCTCTATCATCTTATAGCCCACTTAGGGAACAATTAAGGCACAATATTCGAAGTAAGTATATGGTAATATTTATATTTCTACTGATCTTTTTTACTTTCTCTGCATTAGAGAGAAGATATTGTATTCCACACAAAAACTCGATGTCAAAATTTCACCGTAAATATACCTTTTAGGGCCTCTACTGTATCAAACAATGTTTAACACAATTGAAAAAGATCCGAGTGTGTGTATGCGCGTGCCTTCGAAAGGTCGTTAAGATACCAAACTTTGTATTTAAGTATGATAACTCTCAAGGATGTAACACAAAGATTTTGAAAAAAAAAGAAAAAAAAATCCTCTCATTCCAAACTACTTTAACATGGAAAAAATTCGGAATTTTTATTTTCTTAAAAATGGCTCTAACGATTTTTATTAAGGTACCCTATATTAAAGAAAATAAAATGTGTTTCTTTATTTCCTGGGAATAGCCTCTGAAGACCTCTGCTGAATTTTGCATAACTGGTAAACCGTAAGAGATGGACAAAAACTTACTACAGATGACTTCACGGGATAGCATTTGAGTTAGATTGGAATCCACGCTTGACTCTGGTCAAGAAGGAAGTTCCCTGACGAAGACCTCAGAATCAAGCTGTCGAAAGCTTGGATTTCTTTGATTCCAATCTAACTCGGTTGCTATCCCGTGAAGTCATCGGTAATAATCAACACCGAGAGAGCTTAAAATTGTTAAAAACTTACTACATAAAAATTACAGATCTTGTTAAAACACACAATTTATGTTATATACATTTTTTTACTGACTTGACCATTTCCAAGATATTTCTTGTTATTAGTTTTAGTTTCAAAATACTTAAAACTTTACTTATACAGGAATTTGTCCAAACCGGGCTAAGCAAAAAAACAAATTAAATCACATACCAACCAGCTTTTAAAATATTTGACTCCCTTTAGCGTATTTCCCCTTTGCTTACAAGGAAGCAAGTAAAAGACAATTTCTGCTAATATTTATCTCGATTAGCATTAGTAGATAGAACAGTAAGCTTTTTTTAACCATAATTTGTTTCAGAGATCTAGAGAAAGTCTAGTGAATTGAACACACGTGATTTGTTAATTATTGTTCCATTTATGCCCCGTCTTTAACTCCATGGTGCTATCGGCGGCAGGTGCTGATCTTGATTTACACCGTAACAGCATCTGAATAACTGAACTATACTCACCTCATAAGCTAAACTTTTCTTTGTTGGTCATCATATGTTACAATGCCGGAGTTACTAAAATTGATACCAACAGACTATATCTTAATTTCCTATCATAATTTAGAAAGTATAAGAAAACTTTTAATTCTGTTTATTAAATGTTTAAAAAGAGATTAAATTCACAACTCTGCCAATATTAAATCTGCTAAATTTATGGTCCAACATTCTCGGAAACTATTTAAGGTTTAAAGCCCTAGAAGTTTGAATCTTCATGAGCCAGAAGATACTACCTCTTTTAAAACTGTTCTGCTGCAGTCACATTGTATATGTATACTTTCTCTAGCACGTATGTACATAATATAAAAAAAGGTATTGTATTCCAACCCAAATATTCGATGTCGAGATTTCAGCGGAAACATATGTTTTGAGCTCTCCTGAGTCAGAAAAAATTGTTAGAAAAAGTTTCGTGTTTGTGGGTGTGTGGGTGTGTGTGTGTGTGTGTGTGCGCGCGCACGCGCGCGCGCGCCTCTAGACAGAATAGCTCAAAAACGAAAAGACCATTAAATACCCAAATTTCCATTTATCTTTAGTATGTTCCAAGGTGCGATACCAAGATTTTCAAAAACTCCCCCACTACAAGCTACCCTTTACATGGTAACATTTTTGAAAATTTTCTTTTCTCAAATATGCCTATAACGGTTTTGATTAAAAGACAGTATATTAACGATTTTTACATGAGAAAAAAATGCATATCAATATTTTTCATAACGTAATGCAAAATAATAGAGAACATCATCTGTCTATTAAAATTGGCAAAAAATTTATGCACAAAAAAAATGTAGATCCCGTTTAAAAAACACAATTTATGTGTATACTTTTTCTTGTAGAGTTGACCATTTAAGATATTCTTTCTTTTCAGTTTAAAACGTCTTAACTTTCCTCAAACGGTACTATGCAAAGCGAACCGAACCCCAATTGTTTCACATAGCAACCAGCTTTTAAAGGCTTTGACTATCGCTTTAGCATAGTGTATTTCCTTATTTACCTTCAACTTACAATGAAGCAAGTAATAAGACAATTTTGCTAATATTATCTCGACTAGCATAACGTAGATAAAATAATCTTTTGTAAACATAATTTGTATTTGGAGGACCTCGAGAAAGTATTTGAGGAACATCAGATTTATTATCTTGGTCCAGAGTTTCCGGTGTAGACCGCGTCTTAAGGCTAAAATCGCAGTTAGCCCTGAGGAAGCCTTATCACAAGATGGGCGAAACGTCGGCAGATTTTAGCCTTAAGACGCGGTCTACACCGGAAACTCTGGACCAAGATAATTTTAATATTGGCCGTGGAAGTTTACGAAAACATATCAGATTTATTGTTATTGTTTCTTTTTTTATTATTTTTTTTTATTTATAGATAGCAGGTAGATGAAAATCTACGTTTACTAGACGAGACAGAAGATTGGAAGATGCTTTCAGATAAATAACTGTAATTTCTTGAAGTACAAATTGTGTTACACTTGAAGATATCTATTGTATGGAAACAAGATCAAAGGAAAACAAATAAAATTAGAAAAGAGATTATTGAGGACAAAAGGAAAGAAGAAATATATTTCACACAGAGGACTAACGAAAATTATGTCCATGCGAATATAGCTTCCGCTTACTTATAAACCAGAAATCCCTCCCTGAGCACCATCTATACATTTTTATAATCTTAAATTAATCTACTTCTAAGAATCACGCACCCTTATATTTTCGGTTGACTCAGTTTCTTATCAGTTGCGTGTCTAAAGACAACACGCTCGATATTCATTTTGATATAAATAAATTAGCTGCCCAATATTTACACAATTACCATGGTTTCTTGCCACACCCCACAGTAATGATAGCTGGTAACGGGGATTACCCTTTCTTAAGATAGATTCTCTACTCCTTACATAAATTTCAAAATTACTCTAGTTTTTACTATCTAAAATATTCTTATTTTCCTTTTTGCTCATCATAAAATTTTCTTTATTGAAGTATTTGACTGAATTTTTTCAGCATGCACACCTTCTTAAGTTAATGTATCTACTTTTATCCCAAAAATGTGTTTGTTAAGAAAGTATTTTATTATTTATCTAGCTTTAAACACAAATCTAACAGTCATTATGCTTTCCAAAATAACCATGTTATAAAATCATAGAAACTTTTAAACTTTAATTCGGCTATTTTCTATCGTTTATGAAAAAATCTAATGTGTTCCAATCACATGACTTTCTCTATATCACTGCAACATATTATTGTTAAAAAGCTTATGCTTCTTTTTACTTCATACTAATCGAGAAAAAATCAGCACAAATAGTCCTATTACTTACTTCCTTGTAAGTAGAAGCGAAATAAGGGAGTACTTTTGGTTAAAGTGATAGTCAAAAGTTGGCTGCTAAGTGACTGAATTTCCTTTGTTTGTATGGACAGGAATTATTAAACTCCTGTATGAGAAAAGTATAAGTTTTTAAAGCTGAAACCAAAAATAAGGAATTTCTTAAAAACGATCAACTGCACAAAAATATGTACATAACATAAATTGTGTGCTTTAACGTGTTCTACATATTTTGTGCTGTAAGTTTTTGTCCCTCTCTTATGGTTTAGAAGTTATGCAAAATTCCGTAAAATTCATCAAAATAAAGTAGTTTTCAGAGGCTATACCCAGAAAATACAAGATGCACATTTTATTTGTCAGGTAAATATCTGTAACATACGAAATTTTAATCAAAATCGTTAGAGCCATTTTTGAGAAAATCAAAATTTTCGAAAATTTTTCCATGTGAAGGGTAGTTTGGGGTGGGATGATTTTTCTCAAAATCTTCGTTTCGCATCCCTGGAAGATACTAAACTTAAATACCAAGTTTGGTATTTTACCGACATTTCGTTTTTGACTTATCGTGTTCACAGACACACGGCACACACACACGGACCTTTTTCTTAAAATGCCTTTTCTTTTTGGATACAGGGGACCCTAAAACATATATCTCCCTTGAAATCTCGGTATCGACTTTTTTGGTGGAGTGCAATACTTTCTGTATACACTATGTAGGTAGCACGTGTAGAGAAAGTAAAAATAGGACTTTTATATCAGAAGAAAAAAAATCTGATGTGTACCATTCACATGACTTTCTCCATATCCCTGCCAAAAATAATTCTTAAAAAGCTTATACTTCTCTTTACTTTATGCTAATCAGAAAAAAATAGCAGAAATAGTCTTATTACTCGCTTCCTTGTCAGCAGAAGTGAAATAAGGGACAACTGTAGGTTAAACTGACAGTCGAAAATTGGTTGCTATGTCAATGAAGTTCCTTTGTCTATATGGATAGGAGTTGACAAGTTTCTGTATGAGAAAAGTATACGTTTTTCAGAGCAGAAACCAAAAATAAGGAATGTCACAAAAACGACGAACTGCACGAAAAAATGTATATAACATGAATTGTGTGTTTTAATGTGCTCTACATTTTTTGTGTAGTAAGTTTTTGTCCATCTTTTACGGTTTAGCAGTTATTCAAAATTTAGTAAAATTCATTCAGAATAAACTGCTCTTCAGAGGCTATTCCCAGAAAATTCAAGACATACATTTTATTTGTCAGGTAAATATGTTTAATATACGACATTTTAATCAAAATCGTTAGAGCCATTTTTGAGAAAATCAAAATTTTCGAAAAAAGTTCCAAGTAAAGGGTAGTTGGGGGTGGGGGTATTTTTCTCAAAATCTTCGTGTCGCATCCCTGGAAGATATTAAACTAAAATACCAAGTTTGGTATTTTACCGATTTTTCGTTTTTGAGTTATCGTGTTCACAGACACACGGACACACACACACACACGGACCTTTTTGTGAAAATGCTGTTTTTGGGTATTGGGGACCCTAAAACATATATTTTCGGTGAAATCTCGGTATCGAATTTTTTAGTGGAGCGCAATACCTTCTCTATGGATAGGAGTTGACAAGTTCCTGTATGAGAAAAGTATACGTTTTTAATAGGAGAAAACAAAAATAAAGAATGTCACAAAAACGACGAACTCCACGAAAAAATGTATACAACATAAATTGTGTGTTTTAAAGTGCTCTACATTTTTTGTGTAGTAAGTTTTTGTCCATCTCTTACGGTTTAGCAGTCATTCAAAATTTAGTAAAATTTATCCAGAATAAACTACTCTTCAGAGGCTATTCCCAGAAAATACAGGATATACATTTCATTTGTCAGGTAAATATGTTTAATATCCGAAATTTTAATCAAAATCGTTAGAGCCATTTTTGAGAAAATCAAAATTTTCGAAAAAAGTTCCATGCTAGGGGTAGTTGGGGGTGGGGGTATTTTTCTCTAAAATTTCGTGTCGCATCCCTAAACTTAAATACCAAGTTTGGTATTTTACCGACTTTTCGTTTTTGAGTAATCGTGTTCACGGACACACGGACCTTTTTGTGAAAATGCTTTTTTTGGTTATTGGGGACCCTAAAACATATATTTCCGCTGAAATCTCGGTATCGAATTTTTGGTGGAGTGCAATACTATCTCTATACACTATGTACATAGTGCGTATGGAGAAAGTAAAAATCTGTTCAAAGCAAACATTTAAAAAACACACTCGCATATGTTTGTAAAGAAAGAAACCATATGGTCTGAGGACATAGATGTGTTACTCTTTAATAACGATGCCGATTTGTAGATCACGTTTACCTCTGTACTTCAAAATGAGCAAAATTATGATATATATTACTATTACATGGTACAAAATTCACAGTGCTAGATGTACAATTTTAAATGTACAAGGTGGTTCACCTGCCCCTTATTCTCTGGTATTATGCAACCCTCAGATTACAGTCTAACCTGAAAATATCGAAGATATATGGGAATAGGCCTATAAAATTGTTAAATAAGATAATGGAAAAAATAGAAATGAAGATAAATGTGGATCCTTTATTAATTTTTTTTTCCCTGAAAATATCGTTTTCGAGACCCATCTTCTTCAGTACATTATAGACTTTGGCACTGCAAGTCATAGCTGAACAGTAACGTATTTGATTAACGCGCGCTGTTAATTTGAGTTCCAAGATGCTTGATTCAGGTTCGAAGCTTACCAAAACGTTTCTTTCATTCTGATTTGGCACAAAGCTAAATGGGATATCATAACATTTGTTGGCTGGCTTATTTGTTCCTTTTGTCGTTGTTCTGTTTATTTATGTTTATTATAACTTTATTAGTCTAGTATTATGTAAAGTCTTAGTGAAGTTTCTTTTTAAAAACAATTAGAATAAAAATTAAGGATCGAAAGCTGAGGAAGGCGTAAAATGAAGTGTTATTTGTTCTTAATTCATATACCTTTTAGTTTACACTTACATTTACTAACTGCACCTTGAAGGATGATACGTAGATTAGAAAAAAAAAAGTGCACACAGACTGTGATACTCGAACCGTTGACACGTTGGAGGTAAATAGGGAACATGAAATTATCCAGTTTAGTTACAATCATTGTGCTGCTATTTCCATCAAAACTATTAGGTATAGAATCACACATGTCTCCCTCTCCGCTTCTGATCGCTTTCTAACTGTTGTGTGACTCCTTATTGTAGCTTAAGCCGTTCGTTTTACCTCCATACATTATAATTTACGTTGTAGAACATATGTCAGCGATCCTATTGATAGAACATGTACTGTAACAGGAGTTAATAAGCTAAGGTCTATTTTCCCATGAAAAGCAGGCTATATCTGCCGGGTTACCAAAAGGTCAACAAGCACGGTGATTTCGACCTTATTACTTTCAAAGTATGAAGTGTTGCCTATCTCCAAATATAATAAGGGACAGCTGAACCACCTGATATATTTTAAATGCTAGTATTGCACTTACAATGTAAAGTATACATATAATTAAAGAATAAGTTCCAATTTAAAGACTCTACAAAACAATACTATGCCTATTTATGAACATCGACATTTAGTTCCTCCTTGAATAGAATAATGTAATTGTTTTACCGCATTTGTCGTTGAATAAAATACATTACATTGTAAATCGTTTTCAAGAGGAGTAAGGATGTTTCATTGCCCTGATATAACTTAACCTTCAGTGAAGGGAAATAGCGTTTGAGTTGAGCTCAACGAACTGGAAACAAAGTGGGCATGAAACATTGTCTTTGATGTCAAAGTAATGGAGTGCTACATTGGGCAGAGGAAGATTCTGTATTGCCAGCAGGATACGATTTTACCTCTCAAGAGTTTTGTATGATTCCAGCCTTTAAGCTAGAGAGAGAAAGACAGGCTGCAACTAAAAGTTTTTGAACCATATTCTTCATAGTTTTGAGGAAATTCCTTTGAAAATCAGACGCTTGCACACCGCGTATTTCAGTTGCTGTTTTCAGGCAAGCAAATGGTTGACAAATACTGTTCAAAAAACAAACTATTGTTAAAAAATCTTATGTATACCATTCACATGGCTTTCTCTATATCTCTGCAACAAATTTTTGTTAAAAAGTTTATGCTTCTATTTACTTCATGCTAAGTGACAAAAAATTAACAGAAATAGTCTTATTACTTGCTTTCCTGTAAGTAAAAGCGAAATAAGGGAGTAGCATAGGCTAAAGTGATAGCAAAAGATGGTTGCTATGTGACTGAAATTCCTTTGTTAGTATGGACAGGAGTTGACAACTTCCTGTGTGAGAAAAGTTTAAGTTTTTTAAGGCTGAAACAAAAAACAAGAAATAACTAAAAAACGATCAACTACACGAAAAATGTATATAACATAAATTGTGTGTTTTAATGTTTTCTACATTTTTTGTGTGGTAAGTTTTTGTCTATCTCTTACGGTTTACCAGTTACACAAAATTCCATAAAATTCATCCAGAATTAAGTAGTCTTCAGAGGCTATTCCCAGAAAATTCAAATATACATATTATTAGTCAAGTATATATCTTTAATAGATGATATTTTAATCAAAATCTTTAGAGCCATATTTTAGAAAATCAAAATTTTCGAAAATTTTTCCATGTGAAGCGTAGTTGGGGGTTGGGGGATTTTCTTGAAAATCTTCGTGTCGCAAATAATAAGGCAATTTCTGCCAATGGTTATATTGATAACATGCTGTAGACAAAAGAATAATCTTCTTACTTTCTCTCTACGCACTATGTACATAGTGTATAGAGAAGGTATTGTATTGTAGCCACAAAATTCGATACCAGATTTCACCGGAAATATATGTTTTGAGACTCCCTGAATCCAAAAAAATATTTTTAAAAAAATGTCCGTGTGTGTGTCTGTCTGTCTGTCTATCTGCCTGTCTGTGTGTATGTGTGTCTTTGGACAGCATAGGTCAAAAACGAAAAGCTATTTGAATACCAAACTTGGTATCTAAGTTTCGCATCTTCCGAGGATGCGATACGAAGATTTTCAAGAAAATCACCCCACCCCCAACTACCCTTTACATGGAACTTTTTTCCAAATGTTTGATTTTCTCAAAAATGGCTTTAACGATTTTGATTAAAATATCACACATTAAAGATATCTATCTGATAAATAAAATTATATGTTAAATTTTTTGGGAATAGCCTCTGAAGATTATTCTGGATGAATTTTGCGGAATCTTGCATAACTGCTAAACCGTAAGAGATGAAGAAAAGCTTACCACATAGGAAATGTAGAGCACATTAAAGCACACAATTTATGTTACATGTCTTTTTTTCGTGGAGTTGATCGTTTTTAAGATATTCCTTATTTTTTGTTTCAGCTTTGAAAAACATACTTTTCTTATGCAGGAATTTGTTTGTTTTAACAGTTTGTTTCAGAGATGTACGGAACGTCATGTGAATGGAATACATACATTTTTTTTTTGAGCTTTGCAAACAATTTCACTCAATGAAGTAAAAAATTAGATTTATCATAACTGATGCTCTCAGTAAGAAATACATACAGCAGAACAACGCTGCGTTTGCGACTTACGTAACCACTGAGAGGTAGAGGAGAACTCGAAAAGTGACCAGAACCAGATAACGACAGGCGCAAGTATAAATGGGGTTCCTAAAGTTTCAAGACACACCACATTTTACGACGCCCAGCCTCTACCTACAAGTTCCAAGCCTCCAGTGTCCTCCAAAGCGGCAAACATCGGCAAGTGCCCGAAATGGTCTCACAATGATGCTAAGGAAGAAACCATATAATGCACACAGACACCGCCCAGCCGCAACGCTCAAAACACCGTCTCCTTCAATCCTGAAACAGTCACAAGGAAATAATGGGTACAGGAAATTATGAGCAAGAAATTCGTAGTAGGAAACGATTCTCGGGTAAGCCACAAAATACCCATGACTCATAATAAGCAGTCAGGAGGAATCGAATCCGGTCTGTCGAATGGACTCCTAGACGTTAGTGCCTGTACCAAACCCCTCGGTAGTTCAAGTGGTTATTATTTCATTCTACTCTTCAAAGGAAGTTTTTAATTATAACTAATAAATAAGCTGTAACTAATATAATAAACATTTTAGAGATGATAAAAGAACTACATAAATGCAAATTGACCGTGAAATTAAAACTAATCAAAGAGCAAAGAACATTAATACAGAATGTACATACTGATTTCATTGTCTAACAGACTGATTGTCCTCGCTGGAAAACATCCTCTCCACTCGTTTCTTGTTTTCCTCTTTTTCAATGCTAATAGAACTAATATGCTTTCTAATTGATTAAATATATGAAAATAAAAAGCAAATATATAAAAAAAAAATCAGAAAAAACAGCTGCAATCCCATTAATGACGCTAAAGCTTCAAAACTATCAATATTTCAAAGTGCATAGTTTGTAATGGAACAATAAACAGTATTAATCGTTCACGATATGAATACACTTAGGACGCCAGGACAAGGGACTGAGGGGAATGCAGCAGTAGAAGTGCAGTTGCACAATGAAAACGTTACTGATCTGCTGCTATCTTCACATTAGTTTTCTCGGAAGCAGCGCCTTTATGTATGATTTCTTTACTTGAGTATACTTCCGATGTTCTGCCCATTTGGTTTGTAAATGTTAAGTTCATCGTACCAACAAACGCAATCATGTCGTGGTACCTAATATTTTCGCTCGAATGTTACAACTGCAGCAAAGTCTTTGGGCGTACACCGAAGAAGCAAGAGATCGTAGCATTTTATCAACTTTCATAGGAATTAAAATGCTTTTGAAACAAATATTTTTTTTTGTAACTTACAATTGCAGTCTTTGTTACTTGCAACATTTATTGTTTGTCAATCAATTGTTAACTGCAGACAAAATTCGTCATTTGTGGTCTCTTCTATAATTCTTAGAATTGATTATTGAAATCACACACACATATATATTATATATACATATAGATATATTATATATATATATATATAATATTGTTTTTTCCTTATAATAAGAGTATATTGGCACCAACATCAGGCGTATTCATCCTCAAAAGCAAAATTTCCTTTAATAAAATATGCCAAAGCTATACTTTAAAAGAAAGGCACAGAAAAATGATATATAAGTTAAAAGTTTTTTAACATACAATCTTTGTTAGCTGTTACGTTCATTTTTGAATAAGTCAGCTATGCCATTTGGAAAATCAAAGATGCCTTTCATCTTTCATGCCCTATTTTTGTAAGAAAAAGGATATGGATTCATATATGCATTTAATATATCTAATGAGTTCAGATATATGATGAGTTTAATTCATGTGGCTTTCTCTGCGTATTCTGCAACAAATTAATTCTACAAAATATGTTTTTTTTATGTATATCAAGAGAAATGTGTGCTTTTAGAACAGTGTATCTAACTTTATAAATTGAAATCAGTCTTGTAAACCAAATTAAGTCTTACTTTTGAAACTTCAAAAGGAAAGTAGTTCTTATCACTGATTCCCAAAACTAATATTTTACTTTAAATTACCCTGTGATATTATATATACTTTTAAGAATTATACTAACTTTTAGGATTATATTATTATTTTTAAATCATCCTTTATCCACTAGAACACATATCACGGAAATGGTGAAGCCCATAATAAAAAGTAAAACTCTTTCGATAAAAACATTTAAGAAAGGTAATAGTAAATCTAAAATTACAACTTCAGTTAATACCTTGGTGTGAACATATTAAATCGAAATTGTCAATCAAAAAATGCTATTCTGAATTTTTAAGTAATTGTACATCTTTAAATGCTAATTTCATTGAAAAAAAGTATCCGCCAAACAAGTATTAGACTTAGTTTCAAATTTTAAAAGCTCCGCTAATACATGTATTTATGGCATGCCAAATCATTTTCAAAAAGGACTATTAACATAATTATCTTACCACTTTTTCCTAACTGCTTGAAAATTGCGAAAGTGATTCCTATATATAAGAAAGTAAGTATACATGAGCCATATAATTATCTGTAAATATTTCTTATTCCTGCCATAGGAAAACAATTGAATATTGTTTGTTTTGAAATGTTTAACGCTCGCTTTTACTTCAATGGCACCACAGGCGATGACACTGATGATACAGGAATGAAGATAAAGCACTTGTGGAGTGCTTTGGCGGGAGAAAACGGAGAACCGGAGAAAATCCTTCCTGCGGTGCTTTGTTCACCACAAATACCACATGAGGTTGCTTGGGATTGAACCCGTGCCTCTAGGTGAGAGGCGAGTAGTCTAATGGGGAATATGCTCTATCAAAAATTTGTGATTGAAGTAAAGCTTTTGACTCTATAGATCATAATGTTTATTGGATAAACTTACTTATGGTATTAGAAATGATCAAATTAAACTTTTGAAACCTTATTTATTAAATAAAAAGCAGGTGAATAGTGAGTTCTCTTCAATTTCTGACATCTATAATGGTAAAATAAGAACTGAAGCTTTCCTGGCGAGAAGATTTTGAATCTATAATGGTGTTCCACAGGGTTCAGTCTTGGGTCCACTTTTATTTTTAATTGCAGTGTTTGATTTACCCATTAATGTTACAAATCGCACCATAATGTTTGTTGATACATCTTTTGTTACTAGTGGAAAGAATCTAAATAGATTGAATAAAAAACTATGGTTCGGAGCTAACAGTATGCTCTTAAATAAAGATGAAACTGTCACGTTTCTTTCTGCTTTGAAATAGATAGAGGATCGTTCAGTTAATCTACGACACTAATATTATATTTCTGGGATACTAGGACAAGTATATTTATAATTATTGATAGCATATTGAATAGCTGAAAAAAGACTATCCAGTTTAGACAGAAGATAAGAAACATAGAGTGTATTACTACCAAATGTTTCAAAAATACATATGTTTCATTCTTTGTGGGAATTATAAGATATGATTTAATCCTTTGGACAGGCACTAATAAAATGTATTAAATCTTTCTTCTACAAAATTAAATTACAAGGATAATTAAAAAAGGTTTCTATACAACTCCATTATACTTTATTGAGCAAGGTATTTTATCTATTTACAATCTTTATATGTTACCTGCTTCAGTTTATGTACCCAAATCTTATGAAAGCCTTGCATTAAGAAGGGATACGCATAATTATACCGCAAGGATAAAATCAAATATAAATGTTTCTTATTTTAAATTATCAAAAACTCAAAATAGTTATAAGTATTTAGGTATCAAACTAAACAATAAGCTGCCAGAACCTATTAAATGCCTAGATAAGAAAACTTCTAAGACCAGAGTTTATGCATAGTTGGCTGTAAATCCTTTATATTCCATATAAGAATTTTTAGATTTTAAAAATTAAATATGTAATTCTAATTGACAAAATATGTAATCATAGAATTGTTATATCAAACGATGTCAAATGCCTGTACGGGCTTTAAGCCAGCAGCAAATAAATACTAAATACTAAAATAATATATCCTTCGGAAGGGAAATACTTGCGTTGATCCTCTGTCGTAAATTTACGCCGCGTAAAAGGATCTCAAGCCTGATAAAAGAGGCCTCTGAGCAAAATTAAGCGGTCTTTCACGCCTAGTATAGAATGGGACTCTGAGCACCAGAGCCTTTAACGAGTTTCGATAAATAAAATTCCATTTCATTTATTTCCATAATATAAATATACCTAGTGTAAATTGTTTGGTTTAATGAGATCCATATTTTTTGTGTAGCGAGATGTTACCTATATTTATTTATACAAAAGGCATCTTGAATTAACAGCACATCATGTGCTATTCCCCGAAAATTCCAGGTATGCATTTTACTTCTCATGTAAAAATCTTTAATATATGGCATTTAAAAACATATTTTTAGAGGATCTTTAACAATAACTACAACTCTGAAAAATGTTGCATGTAATCTGTAGACCGGAGAGCGCAAATATTTAGAAATTTTCTTGTTGCATCCTGGGAACATACTGAATATATATAAAATTAGGTACATAAACGACTCGAGTGCCCTGCATTACTCAACGACAGAAGGAACTTAAACCTCAAGAGTGATCTGTATTCCATTTTTAACACCACCGAAGGATGCAAAAAAGTTATCAAGTTAATGGAGATGTCACAAATGTTGTCTTTTATATAATGTGATTTAATTGTTATAACCACAGTTTGATACTTTTATAATTGTTTGCCAATTTACATGTTACCAATTTTCAATTAGTTAAGCTCAAGACCATATATTTGTATTAAATTTTGTATATATATATATTGACCTTGTAAGAATATTGTGGTCGCTGATGACCTCTGTTGTTATAAAGTCACCTTAAATAAATAAATAAAAAAACGACTTTTCGCTTTTTGAGTTTTGCAGTTCACAGACACACGCACAAACGACAGTTAGATTGACATAATACTTACACATACATTAATACATTACATTCCTTACATACATACACACATACATACATACACACATACATACACACATACATACATACATACATACATACATACATACATACATACATACATACATACATGCATGCATATTGTGGTCGCTGATGACCTCTGTTGTTATAAAGCGACCTTAAATAAATAAATAAATAAACGACTTTTCGCTTTTTGAGTTATGCAGTTCACAGACACACGCACAAACGACAGTTAGATTGACATAATACTTACACATACATTAATACATTACATACCTTACATACATACATACATTACATTACATTACATTACAATACATACATACATTACATACATACATTACATACATACAATACATGCATACAATAATACAATACATGCATACAATACATACATACAATACATACATACAATACATTACATTGCATAGAGATTTTTTCCATAGAAATATTGTTTTTAGTGGAATGTAATACCTTCTCTGCTTACTATGTACATTTTACGAGAAAGTAAAACTTGATCCTCTGTGACCTCTTCAATGCTGCCTCGCATTCTCTCTACTAAGCTGAAATCTTCATTTGAGGCACCAGTCCGCATTTATCATTCCGTACTGAGTTAATGAACAAACTTATTGAATACAAGTATACTTATTGGTATTTATTGCGTCTACATCCTGCAAAAATGTTAGTCACATATCTTGAATTATTTTTCAGATAGTGGATTATGCGATAGTTCACAGATTTTTTTATATTGGTGCGACTTGGATTTTAATCCATCAATCATTTCTTAAAATTCCTATAAAAGCTAATCTTTTAATCTTCAGCCATCAATCATTGGATTTACAGTGATCCTTAATTCTGATCTTCTTTCAGCCTGCTTTATACGTTACTCTCTGGAGCTCATATCGTTCTTAATTGTTCCATGCATTGTAATTTTGTTCTTCCTTTGTTATTCTTGCCTTCTATTGTATCTTTAATTATACTTTTTCAAAACACTTTGGTGCTTTAATATATGCGCTACGCTTTATTTTTCTTTCTCTTATTTCATTTCATATTGCTCTTTCTGATTATGCTCTTTCGTAAACTTGGTAATTTTAACACCCCAACTAATTTTTAGCATTTTCTTGTAGCTCTATACTTGAAACTATCTATTATTCTTCTTTTTAGTTTTAGACTTTGCCATATTTCAAAGCTTTTATTGTACATAAGTATATATTCTTTCTAATTTCAGGGTTGGCCAAGTTTCACATCCACTTAAGGCTGGTGGGAGAGGATGATAGGAACTATGAAACGCTGTCTGGGAAAGGTATTGGGTCGAGCCCAAGTGACGGAAGAAGGAATGAATACAGTTCTCATCATGACTGAAGCAGCCCTTAACTCAAAACCAATATCGCAATCAGATAGCCATTGACACAATCACATGTTCTTTGTGGTCAAAGGTTAACCACAATACCTAGTGGAGCTGAGCCTGAGGTGAAGGACAATTTAACAAAACAATTCAGACTTCACCAGAAACTAGCAGATGACCTGTGGAAGCGCTGGTCGAAGGAGTATATGACAGAACTTAGAAGTTTTCACAAAGTTCGTCAACCTGATAAGAACTCACCTCAGCTCAAAATTGGAGACATCGTCTTGATCCACGAAGAGGTGCGCCCACGCCAAACATGGAAGGAAGCGCGCATAGAGGCCCTCCGTCGTGGAAGGGATGGAAATGTAAGGACAATTGTACTACGCACTGCAGATGGCAGCGCCATCAAACGTCCTGTCCAGCTGGTCGTTCCTCTGGAGATCGCCCAGGGTGGGGAGGATGTTGCAGAATGAATAAAAGTGGAAAATGTTCCATGTTTTACTTACTCTTTGTGTACTACTGATTTTCGAAAAGGAAAAATAAAGTGACACAGGCCTTGCTAGATCTAAAAGTGTTGACTTGTCTGAATAAATGTTATTACGTACATTTTACGAGAATAAAATTGATCCTATGCGTCCTCTTCATTGCTGCCTTGCATCACTCCATATATAAGTTTTCATGAAATTCTTCCTAACTTCTATTGGATATAAATAATGTGTCTCTCAATGAAGGCAAGTTTTGCATGACTTATTTTATTAATATTTTTTTTTAATTCTTCCATAAGAAATTATGCCACTACCTAAGCATTGAAATTCCTCGGCTTCATCTAATAATTTTACATTTAATCTATTGTGTTTTATTATTTCATTCGTTCGTACTGGAAGAGAAATATTGACTGCAGTCGGCCAAAAATTCAAAAATATCTTCTTTATACCAAATAAATGTTGGACTATTTTGGCATTCACAGATAATTAACGTTTAGCTGACACCCATTTAAATTTTGTGCAATACTCCTGTTTCCTAGGATACTATTTTATAAAGCAGGGTTTATCACAAAGTTACATATTCATAATTACAAATGTTTGCACATCTTAGTTTTTTTTAAATACAACTAAATTTTTCACGACTGTGCAGAAGTATCTATTGTAACATTTCAAGCTACAACATTATCCTACACTAATAGATTTTTTAAAAATGTTAATAGAAGTAATAATTTTAAAGATTAAAATATTCAACTATTTATGAATAGTAACATAATCTAATAATTAAAGTTATTCAATAATCATCCCGTAAAGGTTTTTGAGTATGGTTCAAAGCTCCAATTCAAAAACTGCCAACCAGTTTTCTGAAATTATAAGGCGCATGGGACATGTTAATTAAGTATAGAATATATTTTCATAATTAAATATATGAAGTAACTGACATTTTGGAAATTTGAATTAAATGTTGCATTTACAATAATAAAACAGAATTTCAATCAATATATACAGATTTATACAAAATACACAAATTTTAAACTTCACTCCCTCTTTCTTGAGTGATTATTTCATAGTGTGTACCAATTTATTAAATTATACCCAAGCGAATTTATACAGGCTAACTTGACATTGAAAATGTAAATAATGACGCTGTGAAGCAGATAAGTACCAGCCGATGGGACGTATTAAGAGATTCAATTGTTCATAGGCGTAAACAAAATCGTAGTGGAAGAAGCGAAGGCTAGGTGGTAGAATTTGCAGCAAATTAATCTGTGTTTGAATAGAAATATGATAGTTACTAACTGCATAAAGGGAAGTACATGCTTTGAATTTGATGGGTTCCTAACTAAATGGTTTAGATGGCTCTCAGCACTTTGGTTAGTATTATGGAAAAGGGATGCAGCCACTACACACGTTCGTTCATCAATATCTCGTTAGGAAGCAGCCTGGCAACCGAGGGAGTGAAAGATTGAGAAGACGTGTGGACTAGGGTAATCTGTCTGAAATTGGATTGAACTGGTTGTAAAGAGACTGCAGAGTAACACCTGAGCTCTAATAGATCTCATTTGTATGGACGTAGTCGATTTGTTACACAGTACGCCATGCATAACATCCCCTGCCTACAATCCCCAAATTTACGTATCTGAAAGCCAACAAGTTCCATTCCAACATTCCTGTATAAGCTCCAGTATGAAGCACTATATAAAAAGAATTAATATGTTACTTTTTTATGTTTGTTTTTCATTTTCTCTGCCCACTATGGTTTATTAATTTCTCTAATCCGTATAGCAAGTAGAATAAATATTGGAATCAATTCAAAATTTGGTTACTGTGATTTTACCAAAAACACAGTTTTATAGACTTCTGATTGAAAAAAAAAATATGTTCCGTGTGTGCGTGAGTGTGTCTCAACAAAGTTATTAAAGAACAAACTGGCGGCTAGACAGTAAACTTGATATTAAATTAAGCATTTTCCACACCATAGTAGCCTTTACATGAACTTTAAATGGAAAATTTTTACATGGTTTCAACCCTTCTGATTAGAATGCCATATATTTAGGACATTCTTATCCTACCTTTATTCTCCCCCTCCCTGCCTTGCTCCATCTCTTCGCTCCTCCTCTGCCACTCTCTTTCTCTCTCTCTCTCTCTCTCTCTCTCTCACACACAAACACACACACACACACACACGCGAATGGACATACACATCAATCGACATTGGTATTGCTGGGATTCAAAATACGTATATTCAAGAGCGATTTGTTTATCAGAGTTGTTTTTGAAATACCTAATTCACAAATCAAAATTAGAAGTACGAAAAGAATCTGTGAGCTTGAGGCATATAATTATTTTTTAAAAAATATTTTTTGGCATTAAACGCAAAATGGATCAACAGAGATATATGTTTTCAGCTTTCACCAGACATACACAAGTCTTTAGAGTATTTATTTTGAGAGACAATGAGCAAGTAAACGTCAACAGTTTTTAATAATATAGCAGAATTTATCATGATAACATCAACGTTTTATATTTTAAGTAGGTCTTCAAACTTTTCTGAGTACTGAAACGCGTGTATATAATATAAAATACACTGAACAGTAAAGCTATTTGCTGTCGTTCTTTATTATTATTATTATTATTATTATTCACATTTTATATAAATCTCACTAACTTACTTTCATGAACAGTGAAACAATGTTCACTTCCAAGATCTAAAATAAAACATTTGTGAACTCAATTATTTTTTTGCTAACGAGTTGTCAATTGCCAAAGTCATACTGCCTTGCCGTGTGCCGGAGTTTCGTCCTGCTGGAGTTTTTTATATGTCAGTAAATCTACTGGAATGGGGTTCTCGCTTTTTTATTTATTTATTTTTTTTTTTTGCTTTCTTTAATTAGTTCAAAGGTAAAGAAGATATTGCACTCCAACCCAAAATTCGATACTGAGATTTCACTGGAAATACACGCTTTAGTATCCTCATATCCAGAAAAAAGATTAAGATTTGTGTATGTCTGTGAACATATAACCCTAAAACAAAAGATTAGAAAATACCAAACTTTGTATTTAAGTATCTTTCAAGGTTGCAAAATGAAGATTTTGAGTGTAATCCACCCAACGCAAACTACCTTTTACAAGGAAAAATTTTCGAAAAGTTTGATTTTTTCAAAAATGTCTGTAATGATTATGATTAAAGTACCACAATGTTAAATAGTTATACAAAAATAAAATGTACATCTTGAAGTTTTTTGGATAGCCTCTGAAGACGTCTTCAATCTGGATGGCTTTTGCCTAGCTGGTAAATTGTAAGAGATAGACAAAACTTACTACACAGAAAATTTAGATTCGTAAAATCTCACAGTTTATGTCATATACATTTTTTTCGTGAAGTTAAAAGTCATTCAGATATATCTTTTGTTCTTTGCTTCAGTTTTAAAATGCTTAAATATTTCTCATATGGGGATTTGTCCACGCTTCGCCATGAAACACACAGCAATCAGCTTTCAAAACATTTGACTATCGTTTTTGTTAAGTGCACTCACTTATTTCGCTTCTATTAACAAAGAAGCAGGTAATAAGACACTCGCTTTTTATGACAATTAACACGAAGTAGATAGAAGAATAAGCTTTTAACCGTAATTTGTTAGAGATGTAGAGAAAGCCACGTGAACTGAACACATCAGATTATTTTATTAACAGTGTTTAATAGTCGATCAGTAGTTTCAAGCAGAATACTACAAAGCTAAAACAGTGCACAAAACAAATTGCAAAGAAATATATAGAAACAAAACAAAATGAGGTCAACCCCACTTGGGTCTCTCAGTCACGTAATGGCCGTGGTGACAAGAATCCAAACAAGTTAAACTTCCATGTTGCCAAGAGTCAAATGTACATCTTGGAGACGATTGTGGATTATCGTGGATTCAGTGGTCTTACGGCAAAGGGAGAAGAAAACTGCAAGGGAACCAGGGTTACCAGATTCATTTCACAAAATATCGCCAGAATTATTTTAAAAATCGCAAACTCCACATTGAAGTCACCCAATTTCACATTCTAATTATTTTTGGGGGGGGGTTGAAAATGTGTCTAAGTTTTGGTTTAGGATTTTGTTTGTGTTTTTTAAATCATGTTTCTTAAGGTCAGAACCATTGGGCTCTTAGTTGCAAACTTTACAATAAAAAAACAAAAAGTTATATCCCAAAAACCCACTAAAGTATTTATTTGATAATTTCAAATTCACAACTGCAAAGTCATATCTACAGGATTTCTCTTTGAGAACAAAGTGCTCATCGGCAATGGTGTTAACTCGTTTAGTATTATAGTTGGTATATTTTTCTCTTTGGGTTTTATTCATTAGATTACGCACACTCTCATCAATATTTCCAGACTTTGGGTACGATAGGGAATAATATCGGCTAGAGAAAATTTCCCACCCCCAGGCGGGAATGGAATCCGGGACCCTTTGCAAAGCAGGAAGGAAACATTTGGTTAAAGTTTAACACATTTTTCCCACTTATCTATTACTAGTACTTTATTTATCCAAATTAATATATATAAGCATTTAGACTACAGATACAGTATCAATGTATTATTCAAAAACTAATATAGTGCACATTAAGATGTATTTGCATTCAACTGATTCATTTGATTCGGTGCGACTGCATTAATAGCGACGTAACAAAGGAAAATGTTATAACAGCTAATTTTTCTTCTGTGTATGCAGGTATTTTACACCTTTTTCATAGCAGTAGTGACATAACGAACATGTCACTCTACTCCTTACTTAATTTTAAAACAATATACAATATATGTTTCAAGGAATACTTTTAAATTATTTTCGTGATTTCCGAACTAGCCCAAAAATTTGCAAATCGCCTCAATTAAAAGTCGATCAAAACACCCACCGTTTAGTAGCCCAAACGGCGATTTTTCACTCAATCTGGCAACACTGTTGGGAACTGCGGGTAACTTGGAAAATAATGACTGTGCTTGGTGGCGGAGGAATTCCTCAGTGGTAGGCAGATCTATAGCTGTTAAAAATCATCTATCTGGGCCGGGTTTAAACCCACGACCTTGTCAGCGCTATAACAAACTGTACCACCCAAAGCAACACTGGTTAAAGAGAACATTCATATAAATGGACGGTGTGTGTATGTGTGTGTATTCGATTCTGTTAGTTATTAGAGTAGGGTAGCAATTCGGAAGGGCGCATGGAATTTCCCGAAAATTTAATCTCACTGCTCTACCTGTCAGGCGTTTTACACTTGCCCGCTGTAATCTGGCCTCTAGTTCATATATTTGCTCCAAAATTCTCCGCATAGCCTAGGGATGCATAAGTCCCCTGATGGTAGACGGGACATACAACCTGTCCTGTTTTAATTATATTTATTTATGTGTGTGTGCACAAATGTTTCCGCACAATTTGTTTTATTCAAAGAAATGCCTTAATACAATTCAGAAATATAGTAAGATGCCCGTTTATATGAGCAACTTCCAAGAGAACATAATATAAATTATATGTGTGTTCATGTTGATCGATAAGAGTAAAAAATATAATCATAAAGACAAGACCCCGTGAACGGGAAGTCACTGGTTCGAATTCCCGCTTACGTAAACGTGTTTAGCCACGCTCTTGCTTCATACAGAACCACTGAAGTGTTATAGAAAATGACAGGATAATCGGGAAACGAATATTGGGAAGGAAACGTTCCAGATCTATGTCCAGAATGCCTCCACGGTTTGTCAGCTATGCATTTGTTTTTTTCGGAAAGCTGTTAACTAACACACCAAAGAGGGCACACATTAAGGTGCAATTTATGAAAGCATCTGTATTTATCTTCTTTATAGCCAGTATAATAAATTAAACTTAAAAGAATATCTATGACTCATTAAAAGTAAAATATTGTTCATTATAGCAACAGATTCTGATTTGTCACACTCGCATGACTTTTCCTAACTATTCTGTAGCAAAATATTCTTAAAAAAGTGACTGTTCTATTCACATGATTTTTCCTCATATTCTGAAACATACTATTTTATAAAAGATTATTATCTATATTTTTCATACTAATTACGTTAATAATTATAAGAAACGCTCCCATTACTTAGTTCCTTATGAGTAGAAGGGAAATAAGGGAATACACTAGGATAAAGCGATGGTCAAATCTTTTAAAACTATTTTATATTATTGAAATTCGGTTCTCTTTGCATTATCAAGAGTAACAAAAAGAAAAAAGGTGTGACAAAATCCCGTTTGACAATATTTTAAGTTTTTTTTTTTTTTAAATTAAACGCATATAAGGAATACCTTAGTATGTTTATCTCTACAAAAAATGTATGACACAAATTGTGGGCTCTAATGAGATCTACATTGTCTTTTTCTTAGGTTGCCAGCGACGCATAAAGTCATCCAGAATGAAGATGACTTCCGATTTAGTTTCGAGAAAATTCAACATACACATTTTATTGGAGGAGAGGAAAATAGAAACAGCAAATGCAGTTTTTTAGAAGATTTGCAGGAGTAACATAAAGAGACCAAAAGATGAGTGAAGATATCAGGAATGAACTAAATATTTTTAGATTAAATATAAAGATAAATGAAGGCATATTTTCAAAAAAAGATGTTACATTATACATAGAAATATTGGAAGACCTAAAAACGGAATGATCATCTACCATAATTTCCACTGGGAAATAAAACAGATCAACAAGCCCAAACCATGAAGTTGATGGTAATAATGATGTTGACATTTTATTTTTCTTGTAGATGTAGTCAATACACGGTGTTTTAATCAAATTCGTTAAACCTATTTTTGGGAAAATAACATTTTCCAAAATGTTTCCATTTAAATTGTTATTTTCGGTAGGAAATTTTTCTTGTAGACCTTCTTGCATCCTTGAAAAACACTGAAATTAATTAGTAAGTGGGTATTGAATAGAGTTTTCGTTTTAGAATTGTGCAGTTCTCATACACATACACGGAACGTTTTCTAATTTTTACTTTCTCTATAGGTACTATGTACATAGTGTATAGAGAAAGTATTGCACTCCACCAAAAAATTCGATACCGAGATTTCACCGGAAATATATGTTTTAGAGTCCCCTTTATCTAAAAAAGTATTTTCGAAAAAAGGTCCGTGTGTGTATGTGTGTGTGTGTGTGTGTCCGTCCGTGTGTCCATGTGTCTGTGAACACGATAACTCAAAAAACGAAAAGTAGATAAAATACCAAACCTGGTATTTAAGTTTAGTATCTTCCAGGGATGCGACACAAAGATTTTGAGAAAAATCCCTCCACCCCCAACTACCCTTTGCATGGAGCTTTTTTCGAAAATTTTGATTTTCTCAAAAATGGCTCTAACGATTTTGATTAAAATTTCGTATATTAAAGATATTTACCCGACAAATAAAATGTTTATCTTGAATTTTCTGGGAATAGCCTCTGAAGAGTAGTTTATTCTGGATGAATTTTACTAAATTTTGAATAATTGATAAACCGTAAGAGATGGACAAAATCTTACTAAACAAAAAATGTAGAGCACATTAAGACACACAATTTATGTTATATACATTTTTTTCGTGGAGTTCGTCGTTTTTGTGACATTCCTTAATTTTGGTTTCTGCTATGAAAAACTTATACATTTCTCATACAGGAATTTGTCAACTGCTGTCCATACAAACAAAGGAACTTCAGTGACATAGCAACCAGTTTTTGATTATCACTTTAACCTATTGTACTCCCTTATTTCACCTCTACTTACAAGGAAGCAAGTAATATGGCTATTTCTGCTAATGTTTTACTGATTAGCATGAAGTTAATAGAAGTATAAGCCTTTTAAGAATAATTTGTTGCAGGGATATAGAGAAAGTCATGTGAATGGTACACATCAGATTTGTTTATACAAGGGACACTAAAATGTGTATTTCCAGTGAAATCTCGGTGTCAAACTTTCGGGTGGAGTACAACACGTTCTCTGCTGAGGTACTGTGTATAAGGTAACAAAAATGGTTCAAACCCAAAGGTTGAAATAAAAAGACTGCTAAAGTAGGTTTACAAGTATTATAAAGTAAATTATTAATTTATAATAAAGGAATTAAGAGTGGCCAACTCATAAAATAGATATCAATAGGAAACTCTGAATGAATAAACGTGTGCTTCATGAGAGAATCCCACCCTTTATTTCAAATGTTGAACTAAGACAAAACATTTCAAGATGTCTAAAAACAGGAAAGCTGAGGTCTGAGAAGATCAAACTGTGAATTTGTTCTAAGAGATGAGGTAGAATATGAAATTCTTTTATTTTAAAGTATATTTACTTCAGACTATAATATATAGAGCAGCAGCAGCAGAAGGCAACTGAATGATCAGTGATGCCGGAGAGATACGTTCTTCTAGCTACCGGTAAGAAGATACGTGCATTTGGTAAGAACCTTTGGTCAAGCAAGGCGTGGTTAAAGGTGAAGTTACAGTGTGAGTGTGTTGGAGGGGACTCCACACTTCAGCCAGTGATTAGCTTTTTGTACGTCAGACCCCAGGAGGATAGGATGAGACGAGAGTAATTACACTGGGCAGCCGGAAGCAGAAGGCGGGAGGGAGCCACCGTGGAGGTCCTTAAGAGTTTCCAAGAAGGCCTTCATTTCGATGCAAGCAGCGTTAGATCCCGCGCCTCAGGTGTGACGAAACGCTCGAGTCTGCGCCATCCTTAATTTTTATCCTTAATTTTTTATTTATTTAGCTCAGTTTTGAGTTATTATACTTTTATTTAAATTTCTTTTTATGTATGTTATAATAGTAATACTCTTCTCCTACCATTATAATATGCATAAAAAGAAATTTAAACGAAAGTATAAGAACTTAAAAGTGCGCCAAATAAATAAAAAATTAAGGATAGAAATTTGAAGTGTAAACTAATATCATACATTTCCTTGTCTAGCAATTACTGTACTATATACATTATAACATAACGAAAAATAATTCTTTGTTTTCTATACTTTAGTGGAAGATCCTATTTTTTTAAAATGTAAATGTTATTATAATATGAGTGTTGCCAACACTCATGTGTAAAATTAAATATTGGTAAGCCTTAATATATTTATTTATTTATATTGAATAGTAGACCTGGTAACGATGTTTTATTATTGGAACCAATGCCACACACGGCTCTCCCGCTCTCCGTGGGGTAGCTCTAACCACTGACCTACTGTCGGTATGCCATTCAGTCTTCCAACTGATTAAATGTGTATTAACTGGTTCACCCAACCACTATGTCTCCCTTTAGAAAACTACCTTAATGGCGACTTACCATCGTAGGTACTTAGTATCCGGGTAATATTAACTAGTTATCACCAACTATGTAGGCTATTTTTTTATAATGGAAATACTCCTTTCTTATATATATATATATATATATATATATATATATATATATATATATATATAGATATAGTGAATATTACACCTGGTAACGATTTTTTTTATTATTGGAAGAATAATCTTTTATGTGTAAGCTATTGTTACTTTTGATTTAGCTTCGGTTTGCTTTGTAAGCTTTGTCTAGCTGTCAATCTCAAAATAGAGAAAGCAGTAACATTAGCTTCGTAAGTATAGTAATATTTTAAGATATAACTTAACTTCGTGAATTAAATCTATTTATTAAAAAACAGATAACCTTAAAGTGATAGCTGAAAGAAATATTTTACCTCATGTTTAGTTTAATTTGTTGTTTTAATTTTAATTATTTTATAAATATATATATAGGAAATAAATTACCTTAGATTGTGTTCTTTGAAATGGTACATGATCTATGTTTAAACTGGCGTGAGCTTTCTGATTTATACGTATATATATATTTTTTTTTACTTTCTCTATACGTACTATGTACATTGTGCAAAGAGAAGGTATTGCACTCCACCAAAAAATTCGATACCGAGATTTCACCGGAAATATGTGTTTTAGGGTCCCCTGTATCCAAAAAAAGTATTTTCAGAAAAACGTCCGTGTGTGTGTGTCCGTGTGACTGTGAACACGATAACTCAAAAACGAAAAGTTGGGAAAATACCAAACTTGGTATTTAAGTTTTGTATCTTGCAGGGATGCGAAACGAAGATTTTGAGAAAAATACCCCTACCCCAAACAACCCTTTACATGGACATTTTTTCGAAAATTTTGATTTTCTAAAAAATGACTAACGATTTTGATTAAAATATCGTATATTAATGTTATTTACCTGATAAATAAAATGTACATTTTGAATTTTCTGGGAATAGTCTCTGAAGACTACTTTATTCTGGATGAATTTTTCATAACTACTAAACCGTAAGAGATGGACAAAAACTTAACCCACAAATAATGTAGAGCACGTTAAAACACACAATTTATGTTATATATTTTTTTTTTTCGTGGAGTTGATTGTTTTTTAGATATTCCTTTTTCTTGGTTTCATCTTTGAAAAACTTATACTTTTCTCATACAGGAATTTGTCAACTCCAGTCCATACTAACAAAAGAAAATCAGTCGCATAGCAACCAGCTTTTGGCTTTCACTTTAACCAATGGTACTCCCTTATTTCGCTTCTACTTACAATAAAGCAAGAAATAGGGCTATTTCTGTTAATTTTTCTCGATTAGCATGAAATAAATAAAAGATAAGCTTACTAACAATAATTGGTTACAGAGATATAGAGAAAGTCATGCGATTGGAACACATCAGAGTTTATTTTTATTGGTTCATTTATATAGCCCCCTTTTACATCTAAGATCATATCGGGGGCTTTGACCTTGAAACAGCCCGTT
The DNA here is from genome assembly GCA_030762935.1 of Hymenopus coronatus. Classification (NCBI taxonomy): domain Eukaryota; kingdom Metazoa; phylum Arthropoda; class Insecta; order Mantodea; family Hymenopodidae; genus Hymenopus; species Hymenopus coronatus. Next base: position 36,018,686 of record CM060889.1, on the reverse strand, counting down.
GTTTTAAGGTTATTTTACGTTTGGTTTAAATAAGTTTTGTTTGCCTCAAACACATACATGCACTCTCACATACACACTTCCAGACTCTATGGGGGATAAAGAATAATTCTAGCTAAAGAAAAATTCCCCGCCCCAGCCGGGAATGGAATCTGGTACCTCCGGCTGAGAAGTCAGCTCGCTGACCACTCGACCACGGAGGCAGTCTCAATTTTGTTGCATAGCACATTATAAGATTGTAATTAAATCCACTTTTAAATTACATTACAATAACAATCCATAATAGGTAAGGTTTACTGTATCTATTATTCAACGTATGTAAGTATGTATATATATTTTAGTATTCAGGACAAAATATGGGATCAAAGATTCTCTGTAAAGTGCCTACATTATTTTCTGTGGCAGCAAGCCAATAAGGAATAAATAAACTGCAATACCGCAGAGAGGTGTGGGAACCGCAGTGGGGAAGAAAACGCTCAATACATGTAATATATTTTTTATCATAAAGTTTAAGTGCTTTAGTTTGCCTCTTGGATCTGTTTCCCTTACTACCAGATATACATAAACCAGAAGTAATAGTATTCTAGAAAATGTCGTAAGGCTATCTTATCGTTGCAGCAAGGTTCTTAGATTTTTATATATATTTTTGTACCTTTCCCCTAAACCTGTAAGATAGAGTTATAACTGAAGTGGTTCATTCGAAAATTGTTCCAGAGCAAAGTACCCAGCCATTTCAGCTGTTTCCCGGGACAACCGCATGCTCAGCTCCCCAAACACATGAAACTTATAAGCAAAGAAGCAAGCAAGAGAACTTGAAGATGGAAAAAGGAAGCAATTCCAGCAGAAGGGGGTGAAGATATGAGACGGAAGTTGGCGGAAGAACAGTAGCAGCAACAGCCAGAATAGGATCAGCAACTATACAATGGACAGGAAAAGAGAAATAAAAGTGGCAAGAATGGATAGGGAAGGAAGAGGGTCTATGCTACAAAATCATGAGAAAAAAGCGAAGAGCAAAAATGTGGAAAGCTGGAACGGAGCTGTTACGATTGCATCGGTGATATGTCAAAGCATACTGAAACCTTTACAGAGATATTCCAACAATTGCATTGGTCGCGCCTTCCATTCTATTTTATTGCAAAGGGACTAATACCGATGGATACAGGAAGCTATTCCTGACCGATAAGATGAATATAGAGTCCTTGACCAAGAAGTCCGAATTTGTCATCCGTTTACCGACTCGGTATTGCATTGTTGTCGAGCTTATAAAAACCATTACAGTGTACTTTCGGAATAAACTAGAGTTATTAAGAAGCTACAATTTGTGAAAGAAGAACGATATTTATCGTTGTATTATTAAGTTCTGTGGTAGATAAACTTACAAGCCATGACAGATATGTGCAATGCTTAAGAGAAATACAGATAATATCATAATTACAGGTGCTATGCGCTACAAATAACCAAAATATTGTATGTGATACATTCACATGACTTTCTGTAATTATTCTTCAGTACATCTATTTTAAAAATCTGATGTGTTCCATTCACATGACTATCTCTATATCTCTGCAACAAATTATTTTTAAAAAGCTTATGCTTCTATTTACTTCCTGCTAATCGAGAAAAAATTAGCAGAAATAGTTCTATTTCTTGCCTCCTTGTAAGTACAAGCGAAATAAGGGAATACCAAAGGTTAAAGCGATAGTCAAAAGCTGGTTGCTGTGTGACTGAAGTTCCTTGTTACTTTGTTTGTATGGACACGAGTTCACAAAGTCCTGTATGAGAAAAATATAAGTTTTTATAGCTTAAACCAAAAACAATCAACTCCACGAAAAAAATGTATACAACATAAAGGGCGTGTTTTAATGTGCTCTACATTTTTGTGTAGTAAGTTTTTGTCTCTCTCTTACGGTTTAGCACATATGCAAAATTCCGTAAAATTCACTCAGAATAAAGTAGTCTTCAGAGGCTATTCCCAGAAAATTCAAAATACACATTTTATTTGTCAAGCAAATATCTTTAATATGCCATATTTTAATCAAAATCGTTAGAGCCATTTTTTAGAAAATCAAAATTTTCGAAAAAAGTTCCATATAAAGGGTAGTTTGGAGTGGGGGGATTTTTCTCAAAATCTTCCTGTCGCATCCCCGGAAGATACTAAACTTAAATACCAAGTTTGGTATTTTACCGACTTTTCGTTTTTGAGTTATCGTGTTGACAGGCACACGGACGTACAGACACACGGACACACACGATCTTTTTCTAAAAATCTTTTTTTGGATACAGGGGACCCTAAAACATATATTTCCGGTGAAATCTCGGTATCGAATTTTTTGGTGGAGTGCTATACATTCTCTATACACTATGTACATGCGTATAGAGAAAGTAAAAATGTATTCTGCCATTTACATCTGCAGAAAATACTTTTATTATGCATTTCCTTGTAGACACAACTGGGTTAGGGGAATAGAGTAGGCTTAAGCGATAATTAAATCTTCAAATCCCGCCTCGGTTGTGTGTAGCTGGCGTATTTGCCCCACTTTCAAGAGATCACGAGTTCGAATCTCACTTAGGGTGATTTATTGGGGGAAGTTTTTTAAGCGGGTTCCCCTTATCATCAGAAGATGAATATCGAGTAACTGTTAGCTCCATGGACCCAGAAATCATTTGCTTATAATTTCAACAATTTCATCCAAATGAATGAAATCCGAATATCAATCATATGAATGGTCCGATATGACCAACTAGGTTAAAGGACGTTAAGCTACAAAAAAAAACTCTTCAAAGAGCTAGTCGATATATGATGGCTTTGAAATTCCTTCTCTTTGCAGAAAGAAAGAAATATAAAAATATAGATATAGGAAAATTGAAACCAATATATATAGCATGTTTAACTCATAAAAATATATGACATAAATTGTATATTTGAACGAGATCTACAGTTTTGATTGGCAGGTTTATGTTTCCCTCTTACGGTTTACCAGTTATGCAAAAGAATGAAGACACCTTCAGAGGCTAGTAATAAGAACTTCTAGATATATATTTCGTTTGTCATGAAAATATCTTAAAAATTGGGCCACTTTAATCAAAATTGTTAGAGCGAATGTGGAGAGAATAAAACTTTCGAAAAATGTCCCATGTAAAGGATAGTTGCAGGTGAGGGGATTAGCCTGAAAATTTTCGTATCGGATCCTTAGAACATAAATAACTGAAATATTAATTTTGATACATAACCTACTTCTCGTTTTTACGTTATTCTGTTCACAGTCACACATACCTATGATCTCTTCCTAAAAATGCTATTTTTTTCAGGAGACCCCAAACATCATTATCGTGAAATTTAGGTATCGAATTTTTGGATAAAATAAATACTTTATTTACCTACTATTTTACGTGGTAGAGAAAATAAAAAGGGACTAATAAAAACAAAGTACTTAAAGGAATAAATTACACTATCTCAGCAGTGATATAGATTGTGTCGTGTATTAATCATTAAATAAGCAATGTTTTATAAAGATTGAATGTGGTTAATAATAATATTTCCTTCTTTCCTCATCGGTTCGCAGCGATTCTTGATTTTATCCTGGTAGATTATATTGAGCGATGAAAGAAATTGGTCAAATGATGCTCAAAGGAATCCGGCGTTCATAGAGCTTTAAATACTCGATATTCGTCCTCTCAGAATAAAGGAAAACCTGAAATGTTGGTCCTGGAAACTTACCGTAACAGAGTTTCAAACTCAGGACCTCTTGAATGTGGGACAGACATACTGCCGTCTCAATACAGTGTGTTTTTTGTGCAGTTGCTATACGAGAGAAAACTATTCACTCAAAGAATTTCTAAGTAATATTAGGTACCAATAAATGTTATGAGTACCAAAATTGGTTACCAGAATAAATGATGTGTTTGAAGTACGGCTAGAAAGAGAGGGTATATAAGCAGAATTTTGGGAGTTAGATATTGGAAGATACGATCAGACACATTATATGATCAGTTTTGTAAAAAATCTTATGTGTTACACTCACATGACCTCTAGCTGTTCTACAAACTTCATACATAAGATTCTTCTTCTTACTGCACATTGCTAATCGTGGTACTCATTAGCACAATGTTCTTATTATTTAGTTCCGTATAAGTAGGAGGAAAATAAGGGAATACACTAGCCTAAACCAATAGTCATATGTTTTAAAAGCTGTCGTTATGCGATTGTCATCAGAAATCGCTTCTTTTCTTGGCCAGGAGTAGAACAAAAGAAAAACGGACACTCCCGTCTGAGAAAAGTATAAGTACTTCACAACTGAAACTAATACAATGAATACCTCTAAAACGGTAAGCTCCATGAGAAAACTGTATATAGCATAACTTGTGTATTTTAACAAGACCTAAATGTTTTGAATAGTAAGTTTTTGTCTATCTCTTACGGTTTACTAGTTATGCCAAATTAAGCAAAATACATCCAGAATGAACAGGTCTTCAGAAGCTATTCCCAGAAAATTCAAGATATACATTTTATTTGTTAGGTAAATATCTTTAATATGCGACATTTTAATCAAAATCGTTAGAGTCATTTTTAAGAAAATAAAAATGTTCGAAAAAAGTTCCATGTAAAGGGCAGTTTGGGGTGAGAGGATTTTTCCCAAAATCTTCGCGTCGCATCCCTGGAAGATACTAAATTTAAATACCAAGTTTCGTAATTTAGCTACTTTTCATTTTTGAGTTATCGTGTTCACAGACACACGTACACACACACTGAAAATGCCTCTCTTTTTTTGGATACAGGGGGTCCTAAAACATGTATTTCCGGTGAAATCTCGGTATCTCGGTATCGAATTTTTGGGTGGAATACTTCTCTATTCCTATGTACATTTTACATATGGGGCTAGAGAAAGGAAAAAAGCGAAAGAAAAGAACGAAACACTTAAAGCAACAGAGCTCTAAACTTTTATAGGTATTTTGGAGGTAATTATAACAAATTCATGTACATTGAGATGAGTAATAAGCTTCTAGCAGAAGCAATTACATGGTTTAAGCCGATTTTGGAGAAGGGAAGCCTACAGGGGAGGAACAGAGGAAGGAATTTAATCTATATGCGGGGATGAAGATGAAGCAATACACATTATATTTTAATACAAAGGTACGAATATAATTAAAATGGTTAAGGTTGTAAAAATAGCATATTTCAGAAGATTTTTATAATAAATTTGTTATTAATATAGGATATTTTTATTTAGATTTAAGGAGAAATGAGTTCGCTAAATTAAAGTGAAGTGTGAAGCGCAAATTTGTTTGTTAATTGTACTGCTTAGTGGTAGTTAAGTAACAGCAATGTATGTGTTGTCAACAATAGTTGTAAGAATTATCATTATTTATTATTTTATCGAATGTGGGTTAGCTCCAGATCATATGAATACGGTTAAGAGCTTAGTAAAAATAAACAAACAAGTAAACAAAACATTTTCCCCTTTCAATTACATTTTTCGTTGCCAGCGGTAGAACGCAGTACGCTTGTACCAGTAAATGGTGTACAGGAATGTGTTACAGCGCAGTAGAGATAGCATCAATGTACGGCAGTAAAACTATGTCATTACGAGAGGAGGCTATTAATGAGAGAAGTTAAAGCCCCAAGAAAAGACAGTTCTTCACAAAAGAAATTATATTAAATACAAGCTCTAAAACAAAGACAAAAACAAAATAAAGGCGACTTTAGTAAATTAATAAAATTCTGTGAACAACTTAGGATAAAGCAACCGCATAACATTGTTCTAAAACACACCACAACTAAGCACGATGCTTCCGGCTGTAACGTCTATGGTCCGTAACTGAAAGTTTCAATTCCCGAATTCTCGTGGACCACCCAATTTGCCCCTTGGGTTCATCATAGGAAAATGATGGGGTGGTTCACCTTCTAGCAGGATTTTCCTGTCTATCATTTCCTCTACCCAACACTTTCTTGTCATCCGTTTCACGGTTGAAGGATCGAGTGACGGTTTTCGGTGCGTTACGGCTGGGCGGTCGTTGTAAATGCCTCTTCCCTGGACTCGTCGTGGGACCATTCTATCAGGCCAGGACACTCTTCGGATGCTTTCAAGCGAGCTCCGTTCGAGGGACTTGTGTGTAGGGTTCGGGCATTGGGTGATGCGTTTTGTTGAATTTATAAACGTTAGAGACCTCGACAGTGATTGGAACTGTCATACGGATCTGGTCATCCTTCGGGTTTCTCCCCTCGTCCCTCCCAAGATCACACACATTGCAAAGGGTCAAAATGTGCTACTTGCGTTGCGCTGCCATCCGCGAGTATCCCAAACTAAAACAACGGAAATTGGAAGAAAAATAAAAGCTATAGATGTACAATGACAACGGAATAGGCAAGGAACAGATTTTTTCCATTAGAGGAAAATTATTGAAATTTGTACATTTTTAGACCTGCTTCTTTTAAACATTACACACTTCAGTGGAAGATATTGTAAAATAAATATATTTTTTTCCCGATTTTCAGAATGACTATTTGAGTTGTAATAAATTAATTCATTGCAGTAATTAGGTAGTGAAGCTACCATTTTACATAGGTTTAATTACAAACTAAAATTATTTTCTGTTAACTAGAAAATTCTATTATGGAATGTAGCATAGGCATTTTCGTAATTTGTATAGTTTCCAAAGAAAAATAATATGAGGTTTGAAAATTTAAACTGAAATTAAAATTTTTAAAAGCTAACTACTTAACAAATTATATTGTTCTGCTTTATCTATGCATTTCTGCTGAACATATACAGAATTTAATAAAAACTGTTTCGCTCTGTAGAGAATAAACTTTGTTTTGCGATAATTACCTTTAATATTTTGCAAAACATATATTTACTAAACCACAATGTTTACTAGACGTGGTTTTATAAATATAAAACACTGGAAAGTTTATGATGAGCATACATTTTTTAAGATTTGTATTGTTTCATCTAGCTTCACCGGGTAGAAAGTTCTCTCTTTTTATGTTCGTATTTATAGCAACAGGATTTTTCTGCTTCTAATCATGGTTTAACTTAATTGTATAATATACCGTTAATACTAAACACCAATTGCTATTTAAAACTATCGGAAATTATAAATAAAATACGCAGTGCACACATATTCAGCGGAAAATAAGTAATTATAAGCAAACATAGTTGTGCAAAACTGCAACAAACATAACTGAAAATCACAAAATAAACAAAATGCATAAAACTCGCTCTGAAAGTGACTTTGATCTGTGGATAAAGTTTTCAAGTACGTAAAGTATGGCGCTATGAGAGATTTCTAATTTGAAAATAATAATAATAACAATAATTATAATAATAATAATTCCAAGACCAAAAGTCGGCCTCATTCTAACGTATGCACCGAGAGTGATCATTCTTTCGAGGGAGGGGGGTAATATGGTCATCATCACACATCCTCCAACTGAAAAGTTGACTATCTAAGCCTGGAGCATTGCCTATCTCAGCTCCTCACTTTCCTCATGATGACCGTCTTAAACCGGTGTAAAATTCGCAGCCGCATGAAGGGGATCGAACCCCGCATGAAGGGGATCGAACCGCGCATTCATTGAGCAGGATGCTGAGTAGCACGGTCTAGCCCTCTACGCAGAGGGTCGACTTCTTCAATTTATATATTCTCTATTTTTAATGTAGATAACACAGGGATTAAAATACATCGGATGTCTATGCCAGGCACCAAAAATAATTTCAACGACTAAATAACTTTAAAAAATCGTTTAGAGTTAAGACATTGATTGAAATTTTCACTGAATGATCCCTTATGAAAGTTTAAGATTTTTCGATGGATAAACAAAAGCAAGAGAAAAATGATAAAAAGGCAAATTTCAGAAGCGCATCGCCCTAGCTCTGACAACAAAATAGACAAGAAGGCCAAACTTTTAATCAAAAGTTTAAATATCAAAGCATCATGAGCATATTTTAGCAGCGTGAAAAGCATGGGTAGCAAAGTAAATTCCTTGTCAAATTGTGGCTCAAGAAATCTTTCGTTTATATTTGAGAAGCCCTCGCTAAACAAAAACAAGCTATCACAGAATTAAAGCATTTGTAGAAGCTTAACTTATATGAGGAGATAAAATACAAAATTTGAAGTACTATATCAACTGAAAAAAGAGCTAGGAATGACAAAAATTTAATTGCAAAAACATAAGAATACTGAATATGTGAAAGGTTTAAAGACTAAACGCTTAGGAGTTTACCTAAGATATAAAACATATAACATGCATTTCAGAAAATAAGGTAGAGACATGTGTTAAAAGCGTTTTCAAAGCAATCTTAATGTCACAATGTGATCAGCTTTGCATTTATAACTCCTTTTAGAACGTAAGGTGCAATTTATGTTCGAGTTTTACACAGTTTACAAAATATGTAACTTGTTCGATTTATGAAAAACTATATTACTATGTTTAAAATATCAAACTTAATAAAGATAATTAATTTTCTTGAGGCATGTAAATGTAAGACAGAGAAGATAAACTCCCACTGATGGCCACACGCTAAATCAATTGTCATCTTCTGATATGGTGAGATCTAATATCTCATATCATGCCCTTTTTGTATGAAACAGTTTGCAGGTTGCGATATGCCTTAATAAGATAATTGCTTAGGACAGTTCTAAGAAACATGTTGAAAATCCAGGTTTTTTAACCCCTATATCCTGTGGTTATCATTGCTATCCTAAGCTGCTTCGCTTTACGCCCAAAAGAGGACTTGGGTATTTTTATAGTGAATTACTTGAAGAACCCTTGCTTACCTCTAACACCACACTCATCTGACAAAGAGGTAGAGTGACCACATGCAAGCTATTGATCATCATCAACATGCAAAAGGCTCATCACAATATGTTTGCAACATATTATAAATACAGTTTAATTATTACCTAAATTTACCTCTCTCGTAGCGTTTGATTTCAAGTAGAGATTACCCTAGTCGCTAGTCCTGATTTCTACCGTTTACGTCAAGTGTAGGATAATTGTAAACCCCGATAACTTAGGCTACGCTCATCCCTAAGTATCTGTTACCCCAATCCCGCAATGTAAAAACCCATACTTTACACTTGGTAACGAATTCAGTGTTAGGATGGTAACCCTTAGCCAGATAATCAGTAACGTGGCATTTTTGGTTGAGGCTTATGAAGAATGATATGACGACGGGAGCTGTCCCGAAATATTGATTGGTGTCTACGATTTTAGGATGCAATGTGACAATATGCAATAAATTATAAAATCAAAGCATACGTATATGTAAATGCACGCGCACACACAAATAAACACATTTCAGCCAGTGATTTAAGATTATGCATTGTTCTGCTTTAAATTAATTCAAAATAATGCTTTTCCTTGTATATGTATTCATAAATATTTTGAAGTTAAGATTGCAAAAACTCGTTAAATTCAATACAAGAGAATGACATGGGGAAGATACAAAGAAAACAGATTTAGTTGACTGGCGGGTATCCTAATATTACCTAGCTTTGGTCAGTTTTTATAATTGTTCTAGATTCCTAAATGCACTAATGATAATTCTTTTTTGTGCCACTATATTTTTAAAACCCTAATGTGCTCCATTCATATAACTTTATCTGTCTGTCTTGCAAATAAATATTATTGCAAAGAATTATTCTTTTATGTATATAATACTAATCAAGATAAACATTAAATTTTCGAAATGATGTTATGACGTAGTTCCTTATAAGTAGAAGGGAAATAAAATGAAATAGAAAAATGAACGGGAAAAGCTTCAAGTAGTAGTTAAAATTGAAGCCAATAACAAGGAATATTTCAGAAAAAATCTGATGTGTACCGTTCACATGACTTTCTCTACATCTCTGCAACAAATTATTCTTAAAAAGCTTACACTCTTATTTAATTCATGCTAATCAGAAAAAAATAGCAGAAATAGTCTTATTACTTGCTTCCTTGTAAGTAGAAGCCAAATAAGGGAGTACCATTGGTTAAAGTGATAGTCGAAAGCTGGTTTCCATGTCACTGAAGTTCCTTTGTTTGTATGGACAGTAGTTGACAAATTCCTGTATGAGAAAGGTATAAGTTTTTCATAGCAGAAACCAAAAACAAGGAACGTCTCAAAAACGATGAACTCCGCGAAAAAAATGTATATAACATAAATTGTGTGTTTTAACGTGCTCTACATGTTTGTGTAGTAAGTTTTTGTCCATTTCTTACGGTTTAGCAGCTATTCAAAATTCCGAAAAATTCATCAAGAATAAACTACTTTTCAGAGGCTATTCCCAGAAAATTCAAGATATTCATCTTATTTGTAAGGTAAATGTCTTTCATATACCATATTTTAATCAAAATCGTTAGAGCCATTTTTGAGAAAATCGAAATTTTCGAAAAAAGTTCCATGTAAGGGGTAGTTGGGGGGGGGAGATTTTTCTCAAAATCTTCGTGTCGCATCCCTGGAAGATACTAAACTTCAATACCAAGTTTGGTATGTTACCGACGTTTCGTTTTTGAGTTATCGTGTTCACAGACGCACGGACACACACACACACACACACCTTTTTGTGAAAAGGCTTTTTTCTGATATAGGGGACCCCAAAACATATATTTCCGGTGAAATCTAGGTATCGCATTTTTGGGTGGAGTGTAATACCTTCTGTATACACCATGTACATTGTGCGTATAGAGAAAGTAAAAAGTCTGATGTGTACCATATCCCTGCAACAAATAATTCTTAAAAAAGCTTATACTTCTATTTACTTCATGCTAATCGTAAAACATTAGCAGAAATAGTCATATTACTTGCTTCCTTGTAAGTAGAGGTGAAATAAGGGAGTACCATAGGTTAAAGTGATAATTAAAAGCTGGTTGCTATGCCACTGAAGTTCCTTTGTTTGTATGGACAACAGTTGACAAATTACTGTATGACAAATATATAAGTTTTTCATAGCAGAAACCAAAAATAAGGAATGTCACAAAAACGACGAACTCCACGAAAAAAATGTATTCAACATAAATTGTGTGTTTTAATGTGCTCTACATTTTTTGTGTAGTAAGTTTTTTTAATCTCTTACGGTTTAGCAGTTATTCAAAATTCAGTAAAATTCATCCAGAATAAACTACTCTTCAGAGGCTATTCCCAGAAAATTCAAGATATACATTTTATTTGTCAGATAAATAAGTTTAATATACAAAATTTTAATCAAAATCGTTAGAGTCATTTTTGAGAAAATCAAAAAGTTCTATGTAAAGGGTAGTTGGGGTTGGGGGTATTTTTCTCAAAATCTTCGTGTCGCATCCCTGGAAGATACTAAACTTAAATACCAAGTTTGGTATTTTACCTACTTTTCGTTTTTGAGTTATCGTGTTCACAGACACACGGACACACACACACATATGGACCTTTTTTCGAAAATGCTTTTTTTAGATAAAGGGGACCCTAAAACATATATTTCCAGTGAAATCTCGGTATCGAATTTTTGGTGGAGTGAATACATTCTCTATACACTATGTACATAGTGCCTATAGAGAAAGTAAAAATATTATATAAACTGTATCTTTTGACAAGATCTACATTTTTTGTCTATCTACTTATCTATCTATTTTTTTATCACTTATTCAAAAGTCATCAGAATAAAGACGTTTTCAGAGGCTATTCTCGGAAATTACGTCTCGTTTGTAACAAAGATATCCTAAACATAGACAAACATCTTAAATCAAACATTTCGAAAAGTATTCTATATAAAGGGAGGTTTGGGGTGGGGAGATTTTCTTAGAAATTTTCCTGTCATACCCTTGTTAGAAGCTGAACTTAAATATCAAGTTTGGTATTTAACCTATTTTTCGTTTTTAAGTTATCGGGTTCATATCGTGTTCAGAGTCACAATCACAGACAAAAACGCACATACACACAGACCTTTTTCTAAATATGCGTTTTATGTAGAATTCAGGGAACCCTAAAATGTTGTTTTTCCACTGAAATCTTGGAATCAAATTTTCGAATGAAATGCAATACTTTCTCTACCTATGTACTACGTATTAGCTACAGAAAGTAAACATTCAATAGACACTCGTTTATTATCTAATGAATGCACATACAACCCAACTGCATCACTATAATACTCAAGTCAAGCAAGTCTATGGAGGATGTATTACGTATTCCAAACGCAAAGTATTGCACGCTGCTGTTGCACTAAAGGAATTATCAGTTCTTGCTTTCCGTCCAATTGGCCAGGCGGTACATAGTACACAGCAGGTCATTCGCAGGAGCATTGAGCAAAGTTGATCTGATTCCATTGAGCAGCCAGCTAGTGACGACTAATTCAAAAAAAGAATAAAATTATGTTTTCAACGTTGTTAGCAGAAATATTACAGCATATTTTTCATTATTGATACAAAGAGAATAGCGATAGTGAAATGTTTCACAACTTGGCAATATTTATATTGGCCCTAAAATTCCATATTCTTTCCATGCTATCGCGTGAAACAACTGAACATCGAAAGGACTTTAAAAGACCAGGTGTTGAGCAATTCGACCCATTAGCAAAGATATTTGGAAGTGGCTCTCGGTACAGAGAAGTAATTTTAAATACATTTGGTGTTTTAAAGAGATCTGCATTTTGTGTTTTATATGTTTTTGTTTACCACTTAACATTTACCAGATACAAAATATTATATAAAATTCCTTATGAATGAAGAAAACCTTGTAGAATATTCTCAGAAAATCCAAGATATACATTTTATTTTTTATGCAAATACTTTTAATGTGCGGCGTTTTAATCAAAATCGTTAGTTATTTTTGTGAAAAACAGAAATTTCGAAAAATTTTCAATGTGAAGTGACGGAAATTAGCAGAAAATTTTTGTGTCGCATCTTTGGACTTCCCACTTTTGCATTCTGCCGTACAGAGACACACTTTTTTCTAAAAAATCTGATATAATTTATTTACCTATTCTACAACAAGCAATTCATAAACAGCTTATTCCTCTATATACTTAATTGTAAGCAAGATAAAAATGAACATAAATGTTCTTGGTAATATTACCTTTTAGATGCAGGGGGAATAAGGCTTAAGCAATGGTAAACATTTAAGACCTGGTCACAAAATGATGACTTCTTTTTGCAGGGCCAGAATGAGGAAGGAACAAATTGAATGATGAATTCATATATTAGAAATATATAAATATTGGACAACTGAATTCAATAAAAGTAAAGAAGAAGTTTGTTTGACATACTTTAACCGGATCCACATGTTTCGTGTGGTACGATTTTTTCTATCTTACAATTTACCAGCTATGTAAAAGTAATCCAGATTGAACAAGACTTAACGGGCTATATCCAGAAAATTAAACCTATACATTTTATTTCTCATAAATATATTTTAAAATGTATAGCATTTCAAACACACCCGTTGTTTCTATTTTTCACAAAATCAAAATCAAAAACAATGCAAATGATAGTTTATAGAAGGTGGATTTTCTTGAAAACCTTCGCGTTGCATCCTTGGAAGATGCTGAACTTAAATATGTTCACACACAACAAACACATGCGCGCGCATTCACTTAAACACACACATGATTTTTTTTTCAAAAATTATCTTTTAGATTCAGAGTACCTTAAAACGTGTGTTTTCGGTGAAATCTCAACATAGAACTTTTGGGTCAGAAAGTTAATTTTTTTTTATTTTTAACTTGGGTGAAACACAATACTTCCCCCACATATTTTCTTGTGAGAGTATTGAAGCTTTCAATTGCTCATTTTGTAGAATGGATCATGTGCTGCATTTACACTCATTCGCGAAGCTATTCAGAATGTTCCCGCGTGGTTTATATGCTTGTGTAAACATAACACTAACATTGTAGCAAGATATTTATTGTCTGGAGAGTGAATTAGTTTCACTACAACGCGCCACAATGCCATGCAACTCTGAAACCTGAAAACCCCACAAATTTTCAAAACAAGAGCACACCTCCTGTATCCAGTATGATTATAAATCATTACGCTGGGCACGAGAGCTAATCATTTATTCATTGCTGGCTTACGGAACAGTAAGCTGGATAGATTATTATAAATAATAAGCCCATAGATTAGTTTTCAACCGGCTGACGGAAAACTATCGGATACTGCACTTCGCTGGAATATTCCGTGGTATTCCCTGATGCTCCAAGGATTTAGTAGATTACAATTGTCAATCAGCCAAACAGGAAGGGGATTTCCCAGGCTATCCATCAACTTTATCGGACATAGAAACGATTTCACGCATTGCCGTGCTATTTTTGTTTGTTTGCTGCAGTATTCACAGCTAAGTCCAACAAGTTTGGCATTGTGAAACAACATATATGAGGAACATGTTTCAAAGGGTTCCAAATTTAACGAGATAAATGTAAAAACAGGAACAAACAATTATTAAAACTAATTGCTATTATATTTGTTTTATATGTTATAAAACCCTCCATTCACATATCTAACCTGTTTGGACACGCATAAAATATGACCCCTAATGGAACTCGGCTGTGTATTGACAGTGACTATTTGATACCATCGATGACTAGATACTCGAAACATGTCTACTTTGAAATAAAGCTTCAATGTCTCAAGTTTTGTATTGATAAAATGCGATGCATTCAAGTATATTATAGATTCAGAATGAAAAGATTGGAGACTTCACGTTGTTGCACAGAACTGTTGGACCATGATTGCGATTCCTGTGGTTGAATGAATGCAGTACCCTATAGACTCTTTTGTCTAAATGAAAACATCTAAAACAATGACTGAAAGACTAAAAGTACTCATGTAATATGAAGTGTTAACCGAGCTGTGAATGAAGTTGATTTAGCTAACATATTAAATCAATTTTGTGCAATAGCCTGGCCTGACAAGTCACTCTTAGCTATTGCATTTGATCAACCTGAGGCATTATCAAGCTAAATGTTGCTACCATTTTTGGAGAATGCCAAACAGAAATAATATCGGAATTAGAATGCTTTACAAAATTGGTTACATGCATCATACCTAGAAAACTACTGATACGAACATAATTAGGAAAAATGCATCCCTGTATATTAATAGCACTTCTGAAATTCACGTTGGGTAGGTATGAGCTATCCTCCTTCCTCATACAATCAATTGGCCGGCCGACTCAAAAATCCGGACCAAATTAGCTGAATCACAATATTCGCTCATAGAGAAACCCTCATAGAAAGGTCTGATAATTTTCTTTACAACAAAGGACTATAAAGTTTATTCCATAGAACTTTTATAAAACAAAGTAACAAATACTCACTAATCTCTTTGGTTTTCAAAATACATTTCTAATGATAAGTAATAACTTAGAAAAATAATATTGCTTGTTTTTTATGATCCTGGCAGCACATCTGAATTAGATCAGGGACCTAATAAGGGCATGGTCAATCTGGATTATAATGCCACTAAAGAAGAAGCACACAATGTGGATCAAATATATTCAGTTTAATCCACTTCTAGAATCACTAGGTGGTAGTCATGTGCTCTAAAGGTATCTCGAATGGCTGCCAAGAGATGTAACTTGTATTAACATTTAAGAGCCCGAAAATAACAATAGACGGTGCAAATTTCTTGAAAATCTTTCATTGTCTTAGAGGAATATTTAGAACAATCATCGCTACTTCTAAGGATACTGAAGTCTTTCAGACTAAGTACAGAACATACAAAAAGTAGACCTATTAACTAGAAAAGCCGAAATACTCTAGAAGGAAAAAAAAATATTTTCCATTCACATGACTTTCTTTACCTGTTCTGCAAACAAACTTCTTAAAAAACAGTATTTTTTCTTATACTTTATCCTAATCAAGATAAAACATTAGCAGAATGGCCTTATTATTTAGTTCCTTGCAAGTAGAAGGCAGCTATGGGAATAAACTAGACTAAAGCGATAGTAGAATGTTTTAAAACTTGTCGCAAGGTCATTGCCATTTAAATTTGTTTTTTTATGGCTAGGATAAGAACAAAAGAAACAGGGACGATATCCTGTTTGAAAAAAGTATGAGTATTTTAAAACTGAAACCAATAACAAAGAATATCTCGGAAATGGTTAGCTTCCCAACAAAAATACATAAGACATAATTTGTGTATTCTGATGCGATCTACATCTTTTGTGTAGTAACTTTCTATTGCTTACGATTTACCAGTTATGTAAAAGTAATTCATTATGAAGTAGACTTCAGAGCCTACTCCCAGAAATTCAAGATAAACATTTTATTTTTATATAAACATATTTAATACACGGTATTTTAATTAAAATCCTTGAAAACCTTCGTGTCGGACCCTGGGGAGACACTAAACTTAAATAACAATTTAACGAGCTTTTCATTATAACCACACATACAGAGAGAGAGAAAACGGACATTCACATCTACTTATTTTTTATTCAAAACATTTCTTTCCGGTGAAATACTGGTATTAAATTCTGGGTGGAATATATGTATACAGTATTGTAAAGAAAGTTAAAAGTTGACGATTGTATTAGTATAATTATATGGGCCACCGGAGGACTAAATAAAAATAATTTATGTGCATATCTTAATAAAAAGTGTTAATATTTATTCATGTGCATCACTTAACTTCAATTTTACGATTTGTTGCTCACTTTGTGAAGTTTCATCTTTAGGTTGGAGAGTTGAAGATGTTTTTGAAGATGGGTAGTTTTGCATACATTAATTATTGCAAACTCAACTAAAACAAGCCTCCTATATTAATCCACTTCATCTCTCATTTGCTTTAGGGAAAAAATGTAAACTAAAGCTTCGGTAGCTCCGTTTCATTTGGAATAGGTTTTTCTTCTAGACGGTGCGAGCACAGCTTTTCATTTTTGTACTCGCTCTTCTTTACGCTCCTCGAGTTCGCGAGAGACACTTTTTTTACAGCGATTTCTATAGTCCCTCGAGTGTTAGAGGTAGTTGCACAAAAAGAGAATGTGTTCTACACTAGAGAGGACTTTTCGCTCCCTCGTTATGGTAACTTTACGCGATACAGTTCGACGAGTTAGACAACAATTATAATGTTGCCAATTTTCCAGCCGCTGAACGGCTCTCTTTCAAGTTCTGTTTGTGACCACAGCCAGCTTTAGTCAACGCATGCTTCTAAAGAAGTAAGAACATTTTTAAGCAAATAGTCGTGGATAAAATCTCAGAGAGAAAATTCTTTCTTTCAATCGTTGAAATATTTTACGTTTCAAAAGCAAGTACAAGTAGCCGAAAAAAATAGTAATAAAAACTAAACTAACATCTATTATGTGTGAAAACTAAAATACAAGAAAGTAAGAAAAGCTATTAGCATACTGAAGACCAAATCTAAATATAAGAAAGTAGCAGAGTGGCTCAAGTGGTTTCGTTTGTGACCTGCATTTGGGAGATCACGGGTTCTCTTCTTAGCATACGTGACCCAAGGGTTTTCTTCAGAGGACTCTGTTGGATAGGGTTCTTTCATCCCCGGAATTTCCTGTCGTTTCCATTGCCATGTTATTTAACCTTCATCCCGTTGGTTTCTTTCAGTGTTAGAAGTGTCAGCGAGAGTGCTCGGTGCGACGTGGCAGGTAAAATAATGCTCAAAGTTACTATCTCCGTCCCCCGACTTCGAAATGAGGACCATTCCTAGCGGTAGCATTGGATCCTATGTCGGGTCACTATTCTGCCTGTCCTACTGTTGGGGTTCTTCAATCTGGAACCTGTAGGGACCCTATCATTGTGTGTCCTGGTTCTGACCACCCGGTGTATCCTTTCACATCATCTCTCCCTCCCGGGGCGACCACTCATAAGACGTAGGACCTCAGGTTCGGTGCCGATTACCCTCCAACCGTATCCTATCCTAACCTAAGAAAAGCTATCAAAATACTGGAAGGCATTATATAATATTCTTTACAAAATATGAAGTGTACAGCGCACTTATAACAGCACTTGGACGT
The DNA here is from genome assembly GCA_030762935.1 of Hymenopus coronatus. Classification (NCBI taxonomy): domain Eukaryota; kingdom Metazoa; phylum Arthropoda; class Insecta; order Mantodea; family Hymenopodidae; genus Hymenopus; species Hymenopus coronatus. The sequence goes on along the minus strand of CM060889.1, from coordinate 36,000,765 downwards.
AGGGGGTTCCTCACTACATTACGAATCAACACTTTTCTGTAATCGTTCCGAATTACACTATGGTGTTACAAAGATATGAGACGTCATTTCACTTGCACACACCTAAAATGATATACTCACCAGTACATCTTCCAGCTCAAACAGGAATTTATCCGTAAATCTGTGGTTCATCTCATGATTCTAAACAAGCTTTTGAAGACCGCTGTGTACCGCTTGGTTTGTTTGTAATATCGATTATAAACTTGGAGGCAGGAGGGTTGAGACACTGCTCAGTCATTAACTCAGCTAGCTGTTGGAAGCTACTGGCAGACACGGAAGACGTGGACGGGCACCTTATCCGTTGGAAGGGAAACACTTCTGTTTTGCTTAATGATATTTCCAAGTTATAATCGCTGCCGATCTTCTGGAGTTGATACAGATGGAGCTGTAATTTTTTTGAACCAGTGAAAATGACCTCGTCATTTGCCAAAATAGTATCAGTAACAAAAAGGTCCCAATTTAAAATGTTCTCTCAGCTGCATTTCTAATCAAATACAGCTACGTCAACAGGGTTTAAGTTGGAGACGAGGTTCAGTTCTACCTTATTACTAAGCTTAGTTTCACGTCATGTTGGGAGCATACAGACTTTGGATGTGTATTTCTTCTGGCAATATAGAATAAATGAGAGAAGACTAAAACACCAAGATTTCCTTGCATTGATTTCGATACGGAACTAAAAGATATAACGGGTTTTTTCTCTACCTATTATATTCTTATATTTATTTATTCTAATCAAGATAAAAATTAGCAGAACTTGTCTTATTTTGTGCTTCCTTATAAATAGAAGGGATTTAAGGGAATACACTAAGCTCAAGAAGTCAAACCTTTTAAAAGTTGGTTATGTGATGCAATTGAAATTGGTTCCCTCTGCATGAACAGCTATAAAACAGATGTGAAACGAGTGACGACTTCCAGATTGAGAAAAGTTTGAGTATTTTAAAATTGGTATCAATAACAAGAAATATCTCGGAAATCCTTTACTCTACAAACATAAATTAGAGCAAATTGTGTGCTTTAACAAGTTACATTTCTGTATAGTAAGGGTTTTTTTCTGCCTCTTAAGGTTATAAAAAATGTGCCAGAATGAAGAAGTCTTCAAAGGGTATTCCCAGAAAATTCAAGATATAGATTTCAACTGTCAGAAAATTGCCTCAGTCAAAATCATTATCATTTTTTGGAAAATAAACATTTTCAAACATTGTTCTATGTAAAGGGTAGTTGGAATGGGGGGATTTTATCGAAAATATTCGTGTCGCATCTTTGAAAAACACTGACATTTAATATCAAATTTGGTATATCTGGTATTTTGAGTTATGCTACTCACATATACACAGATGTAACTTTTCTAAAACTGACTTTTTATTCAGGAATAGAAAACTACAGGCTACCTCCATGATCGCATGGTTGAATCGAAAAATAAGATGCCACTTCAGTAATTTGCTTCAACTGAGTAATATCTGAGTGTGTGCTCTACCACTGCCGAGAATACTGAGACAGGGAAAACACTGAGCAAATAACTGGCTGTCATTACGATGTGATTTTTCTGTCTCATCACGTATGTGCAATATTCAATACGGAATTTCACTAGAAATTCACACACATTATATATATACAAAAGGGGTTTAAAATAATGACCCAGTATTGAACAATTCGATCCAACAATAACGTATATCTTTCAAATTACTTATGGCATAAAGTTTATTTAAAATAAATTATGTATTTTAAAGCTATCTCAATGTTTGTATCTAGTTCACTTTTGTTTATCTATTAACATTTACTCGTTTCAGAACTATTTTCAAATGAGGAGGATGTCGCAGGATATTTTCAGAACATTTTAATGTAAATATCTGTAATTAAAATCGTTAGATCCATTATTTGAGAAAATAGAGCATTTAAAACAATTTTCCATATCAAGAGTAGTTTAAGATTGAAAAGTTGTATTGCAAATCATCTTCCTCTTTGAATGATACTGAACTGATATACCAAAGTTGATATTTAATTGGCTATTTGTTTTTGGGCAATGCATACTCACTCGCTCACATACACACATACACACACACACACACTCATATACATATGCATGCGAACCTTTTTGTAAAATCCCTTTTTTGGATTCAATGAGTCCAAAAGGGGCATTGCCGCTGACATCTCGGTACCTAATTTGTATGTGGAATGCAATACTTCTAAATGAGCAAGATGGATCCGTGGTTACGTTTGATGATGGCATTCCAGAGGTCCCTCGTGGTTCAATTCCTGATGACCATTCTCTCTGATCAAAGGGTTTTCGTGATTTTTCCTGGTTGACAAGGTGTATTCTCTCGCCCATTTACTCTCTCGCCCAATTTCCTCTTATTGCCTTTCCCCCTTTTACATTTCAGGTTAACTCAGGTCCTGAATGACGGTAATTGTAGGACAAATAGTGCAGTGGCTTGAGCGTTGGCCCTTTTGAGCTCTGCCAGATAGAAGCTTTACGATCCTTCACTACAGGAGACTTTTTCCTGGGTTCTGTTATAGGGCGGGTGATCGAGCACTGTATTGGAAATTAGGATTAATTCATGAACTAGTACGCAGTCCCAAGCATCTAGGGTTCCCCTAAAAATGCTCTAGCCCATAAGCATCTGAAGGTGGGACCCGATAAAATTGTCCCAAAACGACGCCAGGAATGAATCTCTACACTGCGCATGTCACTGACCATACACATCCCGCAGAACAGGATCGCTTGGAGACAAGGAATACTTGACAGAAAATTCGGGGGATGTAATCAACTTTCTCAGAATTCGTCTGGGGACCAAAGGAAATTTTGAAAATAAAACCATGGGTGGTAAGGCCAGCTACAATCGCCCGCATGCAAGTGGTACACGTTACTTTGGCGCCACCTCGCTCAGTTAAGATGGACATATTCCTGGTCATAAGCGTTACTATAAGCACAGGAATTAAAAACAGTTAAGCAGTTTTAACAAATCCAAAGAATTTGCATAAAGAAATGAAACAGAGGTAACCTCGGGGTGATCTTACCTTAGCGTGAGGAAGCCACGAGAAATTAAATAGCCGAACTACGTGCTGTCGTTATGTATTCACAGAGCGGGGACATTATACCATATGACAGCGTGGGACGAGATTTTCCAGCATTATTTGTGTTGAGCTTATAAACAGAGGGGGGAAACCAACATCAAATCATAATGAAAACACGATGTTATCCAGGTGTTCATAATTTAAATTGTTTCTTGCAGTTTTAATAAGAGAGCGCTGTATCCGCATTTTGCTATAATACACGCGTACATAACCACCGTGCTCATATTCGATTTGACATCACACATCCCCTGTCGTCATCACGTAATTGATAGATAGCCGCTGGGGAATATGCGACTTTATGACCTTGCGATGGTTATTGGGAGCGCATCATAAAAGAAAAATGCATATATCTTGATTACCTTGCCCGTTAGGGAATGTAATCCAATTATGAACATACTGGAAACGTAGGCAAAAATCAATCAAAAAGGCTGCACTATACAGCTTTAATATCTGTGCCTTATGACCGTGAAAGTGATAAGTGTATATGATAACAGCACTAGAATAAAATAATGGATAACATTATCGTTTTTAGAACAATCAATTAGGTACAGCTGGAGTAAAATCACTGAATGATGTCAATAATAACTGTAAGATTGGTCTCATACTCAGTCATTAGAGCATCCGCCTGCTGTGAGATGGGTCTCAGGTTGGATTAGTGGATGGCGTAGGGAATTTTTCTCTAGTCAAGACTATTCTCTGTCTTTTCCAGAGTATAAATGAGAGTGTGAATGTATACATGATCAAATGATTGAAATTAAAGAAACATAGAAAATCCAACGCCAACAGAACGCAAGTCGACACTATTGTTGATATGAAAATGCGCCGATGGGACCATGCGGGACATAAATGCAACCATAAAAAGTTCAACGTTTCTATTTTAATTGCTATATTGTACGTAGTTTTAATAACAAATTATACCAGCAATATTTTAAAATTTTAATTGTGAAATTAAAAAACAAACGGGAGGATTCACATTTTCTGACTTTTCCATCTTCTATCCTTTATGAATATTAATCTTAAGAAGTTTTATTACTTTCTCTATAGTAAAATGTACATAGTGTATAGAGAAAGTATTACACTCCACCAAAAAGTTCGATACAGAGATTTCACCGGAAATATATGTTTTAGGGTTCCGTTTATCCACAAAAAGCAAATTCAGAAAAAGGTCCGTGTGTGTCCGTGTGTCTGTGAACACGATAACTCAAAAATGAAAAGGGAGTAAAATACCCAACTTGGTATTTAACTTTAGTATTTTCCAGGGATGCGACACAAATATTTTCGAGAAAATTCCACCACACCAAACTACCCTTTATATGGACCAAATTTCTAAATTTTTTATTTTTTTAAAAATGGCTATAAAGAATTTGATTAAAATCTCGTATATTTAAGATATTTACTTGCCAAAGAAAATGTATATCTTGAATTTTCTGGGAATAGCCTCTAAAGACTACTTTATTCTGGATGAAATTCACGGATTTTTACATAACTATTTAACCGTAAGAGATGGACAAAAACTTACCACACAGAGAATGTAGAACACATTAAAACACACAATTTATGATACATATATTTTTTTCGTGGAGTTGATCGTCTTTAAGATATTCCTTGTTTTTAGTTTCAGCTTTCAAAAACGTATACTTTTCTCATATAGGAATTTGTCAACTCCTGTCTGTACAAACAAGGGAACTTCAGTCAGAAAGCAACCAGCATTTGACTGTCACTTTAACCTATAGTTCTCCCTTATTTCGCTTCTACTTACAAGGAAGCAAGTAATAAGACTATTTCTGCCAATGTCTTCTCAATTAGAATGAAGTAAATAGAAGCAAAAGCTTTTTAACAATAATTTGTTGCAAAGCTGTAGAGAAAGTCATGTGAATGGAGCACATCAGGTTTTTTTCCTATCTACTCCAATTAAATCGAGGTAAAATTTGCATAAATAGCTACATAACTCATTTCGTACTACATAGATACTAAGGGAATAGCGACAGGCAAATGTTAAACAGCTGAAATCTATATGCTGATCTTAATATTCCGTAATCTTTCTATGCGCTCAGAGAAACAAATGAAAATCGAAAATTTTAAAAAATCAAACCACGAATAACTCATATTTCAGAAATGGCTTAAACCACAAAACTGTGCCTTGAGGTTTTTAAATTGTGTGTTTTATGTAGTACATTTTTATGTAATATTTGCTAGTTACACAAGACTATACAAAACTCCTTTCGAATGAAGAACCGGCTATTTCCGGAAAATTTAATGTATACATGTTATTTATCATGTCGACTTTAATATGTAGAATCGTCAAAGCTGCTTTTAGCAAAATTAAAAGTTTCAAAAAATACTCCATTAAGGACCTAAATCGCTTTATTTAATTTAACTTGCATTTGTGAATACGCATTTTTCTGTTATTAAAATAATATTTTAATCTATATTTCAATACAATTTCATGCTAATTTGGGGTATCCTCTTCACTATCATCTGTTTTGTCTTCAGAAACCCTAAAGATAAATATCAAGTTTAGCGTTTATCCACCTTTTTGAATTATGCTTTTCACAGAGACACATACAAATAAACTCACATAAAACATACAGACATGCATACACATATAAGCAGGGACCTTTTTCTAGAATTGCAATTCATAAGAATTTCTTAAAATAAATAGGTGCAATCAATAAACAATGTAGTTTTTGAAGAATACACTTCTTTCCGAGAGTAGATAATCTGTTAAGTGTTTTTTAAGCACTTTAAAATTTACTTTATAATACATATTTATATTGAGATATTTACAGAAATAAGTTATAATTAAAATTCTTCAAGGTAATGCGTCTGTTAAATTTGATAAAAAAAATTGAGAACAATTTAAAAACTAAGGTTTTATAGTAAATTAATATAAATTCCAGCGTTTAAGAAAATATATAAACTTATAAACTCCACAAGATGCAGTCTTTTTCTTATTTCTTTCATTACCGAGCGGGATGGCCTAAGTATTAATGCTGTGGTAAGCATTCGGGAGGACAGATTTGATCTAAACAATTATTGTTTCCCGGTCAGCAGGCGAAACGAAAGCTGGGTGATTCATTCCCTACCATACTGTTCTGCCCATAATTTCCTTCACCACTTTCTTATAATTAGTTTAAGTGTTGAAGAACCAGGCGATGAACGTCTGGCTATGCACGCTGTAAAGGTTTTTTCCTGGTGTCTTTGCGGGACCTCTCAAACAGGGCCGACCTTAAGAGTGCTTGCGGCATTTCGGGGCACCCTATGGGGCTCCAAGCTTGTGGGCAGTGCACGAGCGGCGTTGGATGTGTTGGATCTGGAAACGTTACGTTCCATGCTTACGATCATCGTTGTCCAGATCTGGTCACCCTTTAAATGTGTACTTAACCTCTTGATACGAACGTCGAAAAGAATAGTCTCCACTCAAAAAGTCAATGCCGAGATTTTACTGCAAATACTATTTTCAGAGTCCTTGAAATAAAAATAATGTTTTTAAAAATATGAGTGAACAGTGCAACTACAAAGAGTCTGTTAAACACCAAACTGATTATTTTAAGTTCAATACAAACAAAAGCCATACCCTTTATAAGAACAATTTTTTTTTTAAAATTTTCGATATTCTAATTAGTGCTACGTATGTTAAAGGCATTTCAATTGAAAATTAAACAGGTATTTATATTTTTATGTTTCTCTTCATTCAGAAGGAATTTTGTATGAACTTGTATAATTGGTAAATGCTAGGGCGAAAACGTACCTCTGTACCTTTTTAAAACAAACATTCGTGGAATATCAAAGTTTTTAAACATTTGACTTTCGCTATTCGCTTTGTACCTATAACGAAGCATTTGATGTACTATTTCTGCAAGGGTTTATTTCGACTAATATGAAATAGATGAACATAGATATTTGCTATGATAATTTATATATATCCACTAATAAACTATATAGGGAAAACAAAGTATTGTGAAAGTAACGCCAATATTTTAAACTAATGATACATTTTTAGAAATAGGTTGGCAACCTTAAAAATCAAGAAATTTTGAAAGAACAAAAAGTAATAATCTTTCTAACTAGGTGTTGGTGCTACCATTTACTGAACAGATAACTTTAAATTTAACCTGAAATTTATATTTACTCAATAAAAAATAGTAATTTCATAAGTAAGCACTGAAAAGTTTAATGTAAAACATTATTAATTATTATTATTATTATTATTATTATTATTACTATTATTATTATTATTATTATTCAAGATGCTATTTTGTAAAGAATAAAAAATACACCAATACAGCTTATGTATTGCAAATTTCTCTTTAACCCTTTGTTTCATAGTGTAGTAGTATAAAGCAATGTGTTTGAAGTAACAAAAATATTGCTTAAATACGGAATTTTTAATTAAGTTTCTCTGTGAAAGAAGTGTAGCTATCCGAATTATTAATTAGCCTGTGAAGTAATACAAAAATAAAAAATCTGATGCGTACCATTCACATGACTTTATATCCCTGCAACAAATTATTCTTAAAAAGCTTATACTTCTATTAACTTCATGCTAATGAGTAAAACAGCAGAAATAGCCACATTACTTGTTTCCTTGTAAGTAGAGGTGAAATAAGGGAGTACCATAGGTTAAAGTGATAATCAAAAGCTGGTTGTTATGTCACTGAAGTTCCTTTGTTTGTATGAATAGTAGTTGACAAATTCCTGTATGAGAAATGTATAAGTTTTTCATAGCAGAAACCAAGAATAAGGAATGTCACAAAAACGACGAACTCCACGAAAAAATTTATATAACATAAATTGTGTGTTTTAACGTGCTCTACAGTTTGTGTGCAGTAAGTTTTTGTCCATCTCTTACGGTTTAGCAGTTATTCAAAATTCCGTAAAATTCATCCAGAATAAACTACTCTTCAGAGGATATTCCCAGAAAATTCAAGATATACATTTTATTTATCAGGTAAATATCTTTAATATATGAAATGTTAATCAAAATCGTTAAGACATATTTTTGAGAAAATCAAAATTTTCGAAAAAAGTTCTATGTAAAGGGTAGTTGGCGGTGGGAGGATTTTTCTCAAAATCTTCGTGTCGCATCCCTGGAAGATACTAAACTTAAATACCAAGTTTGGTATTTTACCTACTTTTCGTTTTTGAGTTATCGTGTTCACAGACACACGGACACACACCCGGACCTTTTTCCGAAAACATATATTTCCGGTGAAATCTCGGTATCGAATTTTTTGGTAGAGTGCAATACATTCTCTATACACTATGTACATAGTTCCTATAGAGAAAGTAAACGGCAACGATTTGAATTTATGAAATACTGCTTCATACGTAGAAGGTCAAGTCTCTAAGCTTAGGAGTTCAGAAAAAAAAATGTATTTCAAAAGGCTCAAAGCTATCTTATCTTTTATTTTTTTGTTTTTACACAAGTTAACCCACAGCAATTACAGTAGAGAAAAACTTTGTTGCATATTCAGAAGATAACACAAGCAATAGACTTTAAAACAAAGTTTCTTTTGCATAGGGGTTAACGACCCTCTGACCTTTTTTAACAGCGTGTTATTTTCGTTCTTTCAGACGATTTTTCTATATTATCGTACCGTTATAATATACCCGTTCCACCTGTTGATGACATGTCAACTTTTCCACGTCAGCCCGAGGACGTTGTTAATTGGATTAGCAGCCCGTCTCAGTATTCCGTGAATGTGCAAACACTAAGCCTCTCTCCATCTCATTTTTATGGGTCGGTGATTTTCAGTATCTCTCCCGTCACCTAAGGCATTTTTATACGGCTTAAATCGAAAAGTGTATATATCCCATAAGGGTCAAATAACGATTGTATTCAATTTTTAAAGATTTTAATTAAAAACATTAGAACACCAGAATGGTCATTAACTTTTGGAAGAAAAAGTCTGATGAGTTCCATTTATATGACTTTCTCTATATCTCTGTAACAAAATATTGTTGAAAAGCTTATTTTTCTATCTATTTCATGATAATTGAAATAAACATTAGCATAGATTGTCCTTAATACTAGTTTCCTTGTAAGTAGAAGGGAAATATGAAAAGGGATAGTCTCGTGCTTTAAATGTCGGTCGCAATGTGAAAAAATCTGATGTGCTCAATTCACATGACTTTCTCTACATCTCTGCAACAAATTACATTATTTACTTCACCTAATCGAGAAAAAATGAGCAGAAATAGTCTCTTTATTTGCTTCATTGCTAGTAGAAGCGAAATAAGTGGGTACCATAGGTTAAAGTGATAGTCAAAAGCTGTAACTGACGTTCCTTTGTATGGACACGAGTTCACAAAGTCCTGTATGAGAAAAGTATAAGTTTTTTGTAGCTGAAACCAAAAACAAGGAATCTCAAAAAAATCAACTCCACGACAAAAATGTATATAGCATATATTGTGTTTTAAGGTGCTCTACATTTGATGTGTGGTAGGTTTTTGTCCATCTCTTACGGTTTAGCAGTTATTCAAAATTCCGTAAAATTGACCCAGAATAAAGTAGTCTTTAGAGGCTATTCCCAGAAAATTCAAAATATACATTTTATTTGTCAGGTAAATATCTTTAATATACGATATTTTAATCGAAACCGTTAGAGCCATTTTTTAGAAAATCAAAAATTTCGAAAAAACTTCCATGTAAAGGGTAGTTTGGGGTGGGGGATTTTTCTCAAAATCTTTGTGTCGCATCCCTGGAAGATATTAAAATACCAAGTTTGGTATTTTACCGACTTTTTGTTTTTGAGTTATCATGTTCACAGACACACGGACACACACGGACCTTTTTCTGAAAATACTTTTTTTTTGGATACAGGGGACCCTAAAACATATATTTCCGGTGAAATCTAGGTATCGAATTTTTTGGTGGAGTGCAATACCTTCTCTATACACTATATACATAGCACGTATAGAGAAAGTAAAAATTGAAATTCTGAACTCTTTGTTTGCCAGAAATGAACAAACGAGAAGCGAGAAGAAAGATATCTTCCCGTTTGAGGAAATTTTAAGAGGCTAAAATTGAAACCAATAATCGGAATATCTCGAAAACGGCTAACTCTACAAAAGAAATGTACATAACATAAATTAAGTGTTTTAATGAGATCTACATCTTTTGTAGTAAGTTTTTGTATATCTCATACGGCTGGCCAGTTATACAAAAGTCATTCCAGAATGAAGAGGTCTTCAGAGACGATTCCCATAAAATTCAAGATATACATTTCGTTTGTCACAAAAATAACTTAAACTTGCTGTATTTTAATCAAAATTATTAAGAGTCATTCTTGAGAAAATCTAAAAATATTCCATGAAAGTGTAGTTTGGGGTAGTAGGATTTTCTTGAAAATCTTCGTGTCGCACGCGCGCGCTCCAACACACACACACACACACACACACACACACACACACACACACACACACACACACACACACACACACACACACACAAGAATCTTTTCCTTAATTTTTTTTTTGCATTCTCTACGTGTAGAGAAAGTAAAAAACCAAATCGCATTATACCGGTAGAATTACTATGAAATGTGCTTACGAATTTTATAATACACGAGTCTTAAACAGAAGTTTTCGAATCCTGTCCATTTTTTAAACTCGAGCGTCGGAAACGTGAATGGTGCGCTGGTTAGCAGCAGGTTCCTGAGGTTTAATGAATTTACAGTGTACGCTATACTTAGTTGCGAGTTGTGGCTCTACAATTTAACTGTGCGAATTCATCAAAATAGGTTGTGATGATTCTTAAATGGATTATTGAAAACATTTTATCGAGTTGAATTAATGTGGTACCGAAGAGAGAGCAAATAATTTGTTACGCGGCCGGTTTTACAGTTTAACGGAAACAACATGACTTTTATTGTCAATTACTAATTATGCATTTATCGTTGAATCCTTTGTCTTCCACCCTTTTGCAGTTGAAATTGAAGTTGTTAATCAGTAGTGCACCACTAAGTATAACATAAGTCTTGGAAGCCATTCCTCATCCTCCTCGAGCTTCACCAAGCGTTTGTATCATCGCAAACGTATTGTAACAAAAATTATTTATTTTTCCACAAACTGATTACAATCTGTACCTTTTGTAATAACATTTCTACCGTATAGTTTGTTTAAGATTCGGCGAAAATATAACACTTTACGAAATTCCCGTCGAACTCACTTAATAGTTCCATACGATGCATTTCCGGTGAAAACTGCACACACTACCGAGCTTCGTTACACCTTTTTATATCTGTTGGTCACGTCACTATAAATTTCCAGAAGCCGCTGCACGTGCAATGCGATGCCAGTTCTCACATATTCTCTCAGGCTTAGCAATGCATGGCTTCGACGTCAAAGAAGATTTGTCCATTCGCGCGTGTGTAACAATCACATCTGCGATGTCAAAAGACCTTATCGCGGCACAAGTGTTCACTAAAGTACGTGTGTAATAATGGATCCAATCAGCTATGATTAACAAAGCAAGACGTACTACACATGTTCGGCGATTACGGTCGCAGGCCGAGGTCACGTTCGTCTTGCGGAGCACATTCGTTGCCCTAATGTTGAATGATGTCCTAGTGCTAGAAAACTAGCTTCACCAGAAAGGTATATTCTGTAAAGCATTCGTCAAGATAGAGGTGGGAACGACAAGCTAAAAAATCTTATGTGTACCATTCACATGACTTTCTCTACATTTCTGAAAAAAAGATATTCTTAAAAAGCTTATACTTTTATTTACTTCATGCTAATCAGTAAAAAATTAGCAGAAATAGCCTTATTACTTGCTTCCTTGTAAGTAGAAGCGAAATAAGGGAGTACCATAGGTTAAAGTGATAATCAAAAGCCGGTTGCTATGTCACTGAACTTCCTTTGTTTGTATGGACAGCAGTTGACAAATTCCTGTATGAGAAAAGTATAAGTTTTTCATAGCAGAAACCAAAAATTAGGAATGGCTCAAAAACGACAAACTCCACGAAAAAAATCTATATAACATAAATTGTGTGTTCTAACGTGCTCTACATTTTTAGTGTAGTAAGTTTTTGTTCATCTCTTATGGCTTAGCAGCTATTCAAAATTCCGTAAAATTCGTCCAGAATAAACTACTCTTCAGAGGCTATTCCCAGAAAATTCAAGATATGCATTTTATTTGTCAAGAAAATATCTTTAATATAACATTTTAATCAACAGCCATTTTTGAGAAAATCAAAATTTTCGAAAAAAAATTCCATGTAAAGGGTAGTTGGGGGTGGGGGATTTTTCTCAAAATCTTCGTGTTGCATCCCTGGAAGATGCTAAACTTAAATACCAAGTTTGGTATTTTACCTACATTTCGTTTTTGAGTTATCGTGTTCACAGACACACACATAGTGTGTACAGAGAAAGTAGAAGGAAGGGAAGATGTCTCATCCACTCCACATTGTTCTGTCTAGTGGCTAGGAGTATGCACTTGTGTTAGAGCAATTGCTAAAGTGAAGAGCAATTGGTGAACTCTTCGCTCTGCCCTTGTAATCTTCGCTTGTATTTAAAGTGTTTTATTTATACTGAGTGCGTGCTTGATATAAGAGTTGTTACGGCCATTGACAGACAAATTATATAATCTTCAAGTTTGTACCCATTCCTTTATTTTTTGCACGTAAAATTCATACACTGGGTCTCTTATCCTTAATAAACAGTGGTTTCTTTTAGTTATAAGACAGGATGTTCTATAACTTATACATTATAATTTCCTTCTGAAGGTTTCTAACTCGGGTGACTGATTTCATTGCGAGTCGTTAAGCTTATTTTGTATCTCGCCTAAGAGAAATATATTTATAAATATGTTTTACATATATTTTAATAATATATACATTTATATTAAACCACATTAAATAGGTCTAATATGCTCAGGTTTTCAGATAAGTTCAATTTCGTATACTTTATAAAGTAATAAATAACTTAATATCTTAAGAATTATATTTTACATTTTAAATTTGCTTAATATTAGGAAACTACATTTTAAATTTGTAAATAAATATTATGTTTCCCATTACAGTAGCCTTTGATAATGAAGCACTATGTATGAGCAGTTTGAACACTACATATTAAACAGCATACTTTCTTGCTTTTGTAAATCACAATTTTTTCTCTTTGTCACTCTTCATGAAACTGGTGTCAAAATATCGAAGTCATTTCCTCTGTGGAGAATCCAGAACTTCCACCCACCCCTTATATCACAATTTGACATGGTTTTTGTGTAATGTTCTAATTTTGGCTAAACTGCGTCTAGACATAGAAATGAAGATATTGACATGAATTGACCTAATAGTACATTAGATTATAAAGTCCGGGGCTTAAAGCATTTATGAAATTGTCAGTCACTTTTGGGGTACGATATCTAAAAATGATTTGAGATCTCCTGGTAGTTTACAGGATTAACAAGCGAATTGGTAGAGGTATTTGGTGCATTTCGGCATGTTGCCGAGGTAACTAAGTGGTCAGAGCAACCGGTTAGACATCAGGAGGTCCGTAGTTCATATCTCGGCTATGACACCGAATTTTTCACTCTGACTCTAGCTATGAGTTCTCATTGTTTAATATATGTATTTCCAGACATTCCTATTAGTTTCGAAGCGTAATTTTCTTCTTTTTGTTTTTCTTTTGCAATGCTTTACATATTTACAGTTCGCCAATTTTTCTCTACACATTACTCTGTTTTTCTAGTCACCTTGCAGTAGGTTTATCTCTTCCATAGCTCTCTCCATAATGTATCTTCGTGATTGCCTGGTGCTCTTCTCTTCATTTTTTTTTGATAGTGTATAACGCCCGCTTTCACTACATAAATCACCGCAGACGATGCCACTGAAGATACATGGAATGAAAATGGAGCACCAGTGGAATGCGATGGTGGGAGAAACAGGAGAACCCGCAGAAAACTTACCCTTGCGCCGCTTTGTCCACATACGGTCGCTTGCGATTGAACCCTGGCTGTCTAGCGAGATGCGAGTGGTGTAACCATGGACCACAGCGCGACATCCCTCTTACTATTGGCTGTCAACATAAAATTATTCTTAAAAATCTTGTAACTACCATTCTATTTACATGCCCATATCACTGTAATACTCTGCTTTCTAAGACTTTTGTAATCGAATGAGTCCTTCATACCTCTTCATTGTGGATTCTGTTTTGAAGCATTTTTAAGCATCAATCATCTTTGTAAAATTCTATATTCTTTGGTGCAGTTCATAAGCTCTAACTGCAAACTTGGAATTTTCCTTTAGTGACAATAGCGCCGGTCCCCATGGCCACGCTCGCTAAAGCGTCTCGCTTTGGTGCTTCGTGGGCTGGGGATCGTGGGTTCGAGTCCCGCCTTGGGCATGGGTGTTATATGTTTGTGCAATGTGTATATGTTTGTAAAAGAAACAGTAAACCAGTAATCAGTAAAACCTACGGGGGGAAATGTAAATAGGGATACAGCACCGGAGTCCTGATCAGACTCCGTTACTGTTTAAAAAAAAAAAAAAAAAAATAGCGCTCAGAGCCATTTTGACTCAGCACGAAGACCGCTAACTAAATTTAGTCAACAGTAAGGTACTTCCACTGGAGATGCGGTGACTGTTTGCAGCAAGTTTCTTGGACGAGCACTCTGGCACATGTAGGAGACCTTGGCATGTCATTTCTAAGGTGCAATTCTATGTTCCCAAAATCACGACCGTGTTGGTAACAAGAATGCCGGTAACAGATACTACCGTACAGAAAGGACTAAATCCAGACAAAAGCTAATATCACATTAAATATTTTATAACGATTGAGAAGTTTATGAGGGTTGCAGGAATGATAATAACTAAGCTAAACAAGTAAACGATAATTGGACTTTAATACCCCATAGACCAAACAGTTGACAATACATTTATATATTCATAAGACCTGATAGTTGCCAAATCTTAATTTTCTTCTATAATGTATACGTGAGGTCTAGCTTAATTAATTCCACTTGTCTCTAGACCGTAGTTCCAAGTTCATAAAAATATAATAGAGAAGGACTTTCTCAGTTATATTTTAAAATGACCAGTACTTCACCTTTCTGCCCAGACACATTAGGACTTATTGACTAAATTCAAACATTCAACTAAGTACTAGAACAGTCTTTACACAACAATTTCTATTGCATAAGTTAATAAATATACAATCTGTTGGATAACTCAAACTTGGTTCAGTACCTGAGTTTCGATAAAATCAAACCTGCTTTACGAATTTCAAGTTTACTAGCTTTTTATAATTCTGTATCATTAAACACAGAATGTGTATTCAATATAATCAAATTTCAATTAAATAAAATCATTTCTACGGTGAATTTAAAGGAACTACGTAAAAGCCTTGTTTAAACTTGTTAAGAACCTCATCGTAATAATGACAATCACTCTATTAATTATCTAGATGTATATAAGTAAAGAAAGTTAACATTTATTAAATTGTATACACAGGAACCAAGAAGTCAGTTGTTGACTTGAAAGCTACACAGAATCCTGACGCCAGACTGGAGAGAGGGGTGAGACGTTGCCTCTTTTGTGTAAGTCACGTACGATTTCCTTACACAGGGGCAGTCCAGTTTAAAACCCACGAGGGGACTTCTGCTTTATATTCGTAGTATCACGTGGTTATTATGACATATTCTGGGAGATTCGCAATGGTTTTTGGGTCACCATGGTGTCTTTTTGGCTGACTTTCTAACCAATCAGGAAGAAGTCACCATGACACCGTTTTTAGTATAAAAGAAGTAGGGTTCGACAAATCGTGGTCGTTTTTGCTAAGAATTTTCCCGTGAGAGGTAACGTCGTTCGTCAAGAATCTCTCCACGAGATGATGTAGGTCGTCGTTTTGTAAAAAAAAGCTCTGTTCGAGAAGTACTGACATGCAACTGTAAAACTCTGTCCGCAAAGTAAGATTGTTATGAGAAGAAACTGTTAGTGAATTAAGGTAGTGAGGCTCACCTATTTAATAGTGGGCTCATGGTTACTTGAGAGTGAATTGTGCCATGTACTCAACTTAGAAACAGTGTAATTGAGAGTACGTGTGAGTGAGTGGTAAGAGTACCAGTCAGCAGAATAACAGTGTACAGCATAGTACTTGTTTTGGAATCTCCTTATTGAATAAATAACAGTAACAGTTCACAAGTGTTTTCTTCACAATTAAAAGATCACTCCTACAACTCCTCCTACTCGCCAAATCCACGCCAGAGGGAGTCAATGATCATGCAAGACTAAGCAACGCCGTGGCAACCCATTCAAGAAGAGCTTCAGTACCAGGTACGTGAGTGTAGTGGAGGTGATTTGAAGTGACACTTAGGTACGCCGCACATAAACACCCACGTTGAGGCGTAAAACCCAACAACGTATAGAAGACAATTCCCGTTACAAACTCTTGGTTAAGTTTATGTACATGTGTTTCTGTATGTTCTCCACCTGCTAACTCTCCTCATACGTAGGATTTACAGCTTGCTGTGAAGCAGATAAGAGCACAGAGATGCGGCATCAGCACAATGCCTGAGGAAGTAGATGAGGTAGATGATATGAAATGTAGGCGAAATGGGTGGTAGGAAAGATGATGGAGCATAAGGTGAAATAATTGGCTGGGGAAACCGAAAGACACGGAGCAAACCCACACAAACGCCGCTTCGACCACAGAAATTCTAAATGTGAATACCCTGATTGAACCCAGGCCGCCTTGTTGGGAGGCGGGCTAACTACTGTGCCACGGACGCGTGTTAGTATATTTGCGTTTGAGCGATTTTATTGTAAATATTTATATCTGCTATCAGTAATTGGGACTTTAGTTCTGTTAAAATGGAATAAATAAATGAACGTAATAACTACACCTTCTATTAAATTATTTAAAGGGCAGCAATCTCAACAGAGCAGTTGGCTGACAGACAGACTGGCTGTCTCTTACACTTTTGCTAATCTCGAGATTCAGCTGCAGAATTTAAGGTCGAACACCATGCAATGTTCAAATATTCCATTCATGTGCAACACGTGTCAACCACTCACTTACAGACATGAAAGAGTACAATTCATAGAATAATTGTTTTCTTTACACAAACTGTATGAAGGATAGGTAGAGTCAGACTGAAAAATTCAATGCCAAGGCCGGGATTTGAACCACGGATCTCCCAATCTCTAGCCACAGAGCTATCATGGCTCTAAGTCGCAGAGCAACTGGCTAGAGATCGGGAGATCCGTAGTTTTTCTTTTTTTAAATAAAAATACAGTTCCGGAGGCTTGTAAGGACTCCGGCGCTGTATTCCTTTTTTCTTCATTTTTTCCTGTTTCCTATATTTCCTTAGTAGACCTTATAATTCTTAACGTTTTCCTTTTACACATACATACACAAACATAGACACATTTATAAACACAGAAACACCCATGCCCAAGGCGGGACTCGAAACCATGATCCTGTGTACCACGAAGCGCCAAAGCGAGACACTATAGCGAGCGCGGCCACCTGGATCGGCTGTAAGTTCAAATCCCGGTCATGGCATTGAACTTTTCAGGCTGACTCTACCTATCCAACTCCTGTCCTCCACACGGCTTGTGTGAAAAAACAATTATTTCAATACAAATTGACCATAATAGTTGGCTATACTATGAATCCTGGGTCTTCAGTACTTACAACATTGTAAGTCGCCATTGGAGTTGTCATCTTAAAATAATTTGAGATCACCTTCTGGTTTACCGAGAAACATGCGAGTCTCTTGAGAAATTCAATGCTAGGCCGGCATGTTGTCATGGTAGCTCAGGGACAGAGCAACCGGCTAGAGATCGGGAGATCTGTGGTGTTGAATTTTTCAGTCTGACTCTACCTATCCAGTACAATTCATAGTATACGTTGCAAGGAGGAGAAAGTACGTCGGTGCATACGCCCCTACTAATCAAGGTGCCTTAATTTTAGTATAATAAACTTCCCTGTGTTCAAGAAACAGCACCTATATCATCACACATCCTATTACACTCATAATTTTGTAAAATACTTAAGTTTATATTATTACTGCAGTGAATGCACAGAACTAATAAATATACAATAAAGGAAACCATCGAGAAAACTTAATATAAGATTACGTTATAGCTACTCACCAAATTTCCAGCATATACATTAATAAACACTCACCTGGAAAGAAAAAAAAAACGTTCTTATTAATATCTCGATAAATTTTTACTCCCTGTAAAAGTGAAATTAAAGTACAGAACAAAGAAAGACTAATCTTTGCTAGTCACTCATCTAACGTAACACGTCAAATATTTACTCCACTTGTTACAGTTAGCGACACCACTGCGAATTTTGGCAACTGTCAAATGCTTTTTACTTTCTCTATACGCACCATGTACATCGCGTATAGAGAGGGTATTGCACTCCACCCAAAAATTCGATACCGAGATTTCACCGGAAATATGTTTTTGGGCCCCCTGTATCCAAAAAAAGCATTTTCAGAAAAAGGTCCGTGTGTGTGTGTCCGTGTACCTGTGAACACGATAACCAAAAAACGAAAAGTTGGTAAAATACCAAACTTGGTATTTAAGTTTAGTATCTCCCAGGGATGCGACACGAACATTTTGAGAAAAATCCCCCCACCCCCAACTACTCTTTATATGGAACTTTTTCCGAAAATTTTGATTTTCTCAAAAATGGTTCTAACGACTTTGAATCAAATGTTTTATACCAAAGCTATTTACCTAACAAAGAAAATGTATATTTAGAATTTTCTGAGAATAGCCTCTGAAGAGTACCTTATTCTGGACGAATTTTACGGAATTTTGAATAACTGCTAAACCGTAAGAGATGGACAAAAACTTACTACACGAAAAATGTAGAGCACGTTATGTTATACACATTTTTTTTGTGGAGTTCATCAATTTTGAGACATTCCTTGTTTTTTGTTTCTGCTTTGAAGAACTTATACTTTTCTCAAACAGGAATTTGTCAACTGCTGTCCATACAAACAAAGGAATTTCAGTGACATAGCAACCAGTTTTTGGCCATTACTTTAACCTATGGCAGTCACTTATTTCGCTTCTACTTACAAGGAAGCAAGGAATAAGACTATTTCTGCTAATTTTTTCTCGATTAGCAGGAAGTAAATAGAAGCATAAACTTTTTAAAAATAATTTATTGCAGAGATGTAGAGAAAGACATGTGAATGGAACACATCAGATCTTTAGATATAGTGTTAGGTGCACATTGAGTGCATTAGTATATGTTTCAATATATTAGTGAAAAAGTCGTACTAACTGTAATGAGAAACGAAAAGCTGGAACTAATATTATTTGATAAAAAACTGTAGATCCAGTTGTCCTGAATTACAAGTTGTGGTTTAAAATTGATAAAGATTTAGCACTGAGACATCTACTACAAATATGCATAAACTGTGAGTTAACGAAACGTAATTGTCAATTTAAGGAACTCTGGGAGTGCAATTTCAAATGTATACATTTCTGTATAGATTGTTCTGAAAGCTTCCCTGCGGTTTCATTGTAGGTATGTTTAATATGAATATCAAATTTCTTCCAAACGAGATAAATATCTTTCAAGATATAAATTATTTCATAAAGTTTATCTTATACATACATTGCATAATCACAATATCCTACGTGCCTCTAAATTTGAAAAAAAAAAAAGTGTTTGCATTTTCTGAGCTATAGCTTTGTACCATATATTAAATGGAGTATTTGAATATCTTTTGATTACTGAACTATAATAATTTTAAAAAAAGTATATTTTATTATTTTATAATAAAAACGTTTTTTTTAAAATTACTATTCGCGTTAGTATAACTTGCTCTTTGTAATATTACAACATTTTTTGCACATTTTCGTAAATTTTTGTTGTATTTAAACAAATCCTGAAGCGGGTGGAGAATTTTTAAAGCATGAAAATGTAGTTTTGAAAGGAGATGGTGAAAGCTGATCCTTGAACTGTTTGACTGTCATTATTTTCTAGTAAGCTTTAAGGATAATCAAAGTACATTGATTAAAATCAAAATTACTGTTAAATAAACCCGTACTAAAGCATATTCTCCTAATTTTAGTAAATTCCTGCTAAAATTAATGAAATTGTATAAAGAGAAACAGGGGTACCGCACGAAGTTTAAATGGCAGTAGACTCGAAGCAAGAGAAGGTCAACTAAATATTGAGTCTCCATATATGCAAATGTTCTGATAACAATTTATAATAGGAGAGCAATTTTCGATTTTGGCCGATTCAAACCAAAGTTTTCTCTCATAGTTCCCTTAAGTTAATGGATATATTACTACGCAGGTGGGTTACATTAGCTTGCAGAGTTAAAGAGAAATTACTTTAACATATCTAAAGACAATTGGAGTTAAGATGGTCGGAGTCTGGGTGATGTGTAAATGAGTATAATGTATTGCATTTAAATCCGCTGCAAAGTAATGATCTAAAAATAGTTGGAAAAGAACCAAGGTGTACCTACACATAATCTGAAAGAAAAACGCTTTATTAAAAATGCTCAATGTTAATTGAAGTATACTGATATGAGATATATAATTGCTTTATTTTGTGTTGAAGACCTGTCCATTGCCGGGATCATATAACACCGCCGGTGAAACGGAATTTCGTCTCTCAAGAATGACTTCACATGGCAGTGGCATAAGGCTGACTTTTTTAACTTCTTTTTTTACTCTCTCTCTTTTCTGTATTGAACTAAACAACACATCAAAGTAAAAATGTGATTTCAAATGGTAAAATAACGTGAGATGAAACTGTAAAAGAATCAGGTTAAAGCCTCCCGTAGCTGCAACTGCATCATGGAAATATATGAACATTACAGTGTAATCATAATTTTTAGTTTCTCTACACTTACTATGTACATAGTGTATAGAGAAGGTATTGTAATGCACCCAAAAATTCGACACTGAGATTTCGCAGGAAATATATGTTTTGGGTCCCCTGAATCCAAAAAAAAAAAAAAAATTGGAAAAAGGTCCGTGTGTGTGCGCATGTGTATATGCTTATAGACAGCATAGCTCAAAAACGAAAAGACCATTAAATCCCAAATTTGGTTTTCAAGTTCAGTATCTTCCAAGGAAGCGACACGAAGATTTTCAAGAAGGTCCCTCCCCCCGCCCCAACTAGCCTTTACATGGAAAAATTTTCGAAAATTTTGATTCTCTCAAAAATGCCTAACGATTTTGATTAAAACATCGTATATTAAGAATTTTTACCTGACAAATAAAATGTATATCTTGAATGTTCTGGAAATAGCCTCTGAAGACTACTTTATCCTGGATGAATTTTACGGACTTTTGCATAACTGATAAACCGTAAGAAATGGAAAAAAATTGCTACACAAAAAATATAGAGCACGCTGTAACACACAATTCAAGTAATTTTTTCGTGGAGTTGGTCGTTTTTGAGATATTCCTTGTTTTAGGTTTCAGCTTTGAAAAACTCCTGTATGAGAAAAGTACAAGTTTTTCAAAACTGAAACTAATAATATCTGAAATCTCAAAAACGATTATTTCCATTATTTATGTATATTACATAAATGTTGTGATTTAATGTGCTCTAATTTTTTTGTGTGCTAGGTTTTTCTCCATCTCTTACGGTTTAACAGTTATTGGAAATTTCGTAAAATTCATCTAGAATAAAGTAGTCTTCAGGGGCTATTCCCAGAAATTAAAGACATGCATTTTATTTGTCTGGCAAATATCTTTAATATACGATACTTTAATAAAAATTGTCAGAGCCATTGTTGTAAAAATCAAAATCTTCGAAAAACTTCGATGTAAAGGGTAGTTAAGGTGGAGAGATTTTCTTGAAAATCTTCGTGAAAATATCCTTAGAAGATACTAAACCAAAAAAAAAAGTTTTGTTTTTAACGGACTTTTCGTAATTGAGCTATGCTTCCCACAGACACACACATACGCACACATACAGATAGACTGATAGACAGACACGCGGACATTTTTCTAAAAATCCTTTTTTTGGATTCAGGGAGTCTCAAAACAGTATTTCCGATGAAATGTTGATATCGAATTTTTGGGTGCATTACAATACTTCTCTATACACCATGTGCATAGTACGTGTAGAGAAGGTAAAATAGTATGTTGCTGTCGTTAAAACAAATCTGTAAAAAAAGAAATAAGAACATCATGTCACTGGTAAACGAACACAAAAGTTTGTCTTCATTATAAACAGAACATTCATACGACAGACATGTTGAGGAAAGCAAACACCAGATTGAATTGCAAATGGTGACTACAAAAGGAGCAAGCACTCCGCATGATGTATCTGTCATTAGCAGATAAAGGATGAGATATATAAGAGGGGGGGGGAGGAAGTGTGTTAGTTTCAATGTCACTACAGCCATAACAAACATGACATTGGTGAAATTAAATATTTCTCTATTTTCTATGGGTTTCAAAAGCATACTGCAATATGATATTGTCAATTCGTTTCTCAATATATTACTTTATTAATTTCTCTACACAAGCATTTTTGGTAAATGGTCTGTATGTGTGTGAGTGTGTGTGTTTGTGTGTGTGGACGGCTCGAAAACGAAAATACTGCTAAATACCAAACTTGGTATTTAATTTTGGTATCATCCGTGGATGCGACACTAAGATTTTCAAGAAAATACCCAAAGTAACCGTTATATGAAAAAAATTCGAAAAAATTGATTTGCTTTAAAATAGCCTGATTAAAATATTTTAGATAGTTACATACCAAATAAAAAGTATATCCTGATTTGTTTTGGGAATACTCTCTAAATACTTCTTTATTCTTGATTATTTTTATTGAATTTTGCATAACTGGTAAACCGTAATAGATAGATAAAAACGTACTACATAAAAATGTAGATCAGATAAAACACACGTTTATGTCTTACATATGTTTTCGTAGAGTTGCCCGTTTTCGAGATATTCCTTGTTATTGAGTTCAGTATTCAAATAATTAAACTTTTCTCATACGGGAGTTGTCAACTCCTGACCTCACAAACAAACGGATTTCAATTCCCATAGCAACCACATATTAAAACATTAGACTGTCGTTTTCCCCTTGTTTCCCTTCTACTTACAAGGGACTAAGATGTAAAACCGTTTCTGCTAATATGTTAGCATTAAATAGATAGAAGTATAAGCTTATTAGCAATAATTTGTTACAGAAATGTAGAGAAAGTCATGTGAATGGAGCAAAGTCATATTTATTTTTAACTGAGCGAGATGGATCACACAATAAGGCTTCCAGTTCAAACCCATGAGGACAATTGCTATGAACGAAGGCTTTTTCTGCGACTTTTCTCAGTCGCAAGGCAATACTGAGCTGGATAATTTGGTGTACGAATTTTCCTACCATACCTTTCATCACTACATTTTATCTCCTGTTTCTTCACCACCATAGCAGCCTTGGGTTGATCACGCATCCTCGATAAGCTTGATGTACAGTTTGGTTGCTCTTTGACAGGCTATCTACCAAAGTAAAGCATTACCTTGAAGTCCTTGGGCAAACATAAAATCAAGAGTTTAAACAGTGTTTCAGTTTAATATTCTTCCCCCGAAAACTACAAACACTATTAATTCTCAAATTCCATTAATTATTACTCTTTTCTCTTAATGTATATATTGATGAATCCCCTCATTAAGCACAATAAACTATTGCAAGTGCTACAAAGAGGAGGATATTCTGAAATAGAAGAATACATATTTTAGAAATATATGTTTTAGGGTCCCCTGTATCCAAAAAAAGGTATTTTCAGAAAAAGGTCCGTGTGTGTGTCCCTGAACACGATAACTCAAAAACGAAAAGTCGATAAAATACCAAACTTGGTATTTATGTTCAGTATATTCCAGGGATATGACACGAAGATTTTGAGAAAAATCCCCGCACCCCAAACTACCCTTTACATGGAACTTTTTTCGAAGATTTTGATTTTCTTAAAAATGGCTCTAACGATTTTGTTTAAAATATCGTATATTAAAGATATTTATCTAACAAATAAAATGTATATTTTGAATTTTCTGGGAATAGCCTCTGAAGACTACTTTATTCAGGGTCAATTTTACGGAATTTTGCATAACTTCTAAACCGTAAGAGATTGACAAAAACTTATCCCATAAAAAATGTAGAGCACTTTAAAACACACAATTTATGTTACATACATTTTTTTCGTGGAGTTGATTGTTTTTGAGATATTCCTTGTTTTTGGTCTCTACATTTCCTTGTTTCTACATTTCTCATACAGGAATTTGTCAACTCCTGTACATTCAAACAAAGGAACTACAGCCACATAGCAACCAGCTTTTGACTATCACTTTAACCTATAGTACTCCCTTATTTCGCTTCTACTTCCAAGGAAGCAAGTAATAAGACTATTTCTACTAGATTTTTTATTATCGATTAGCGTGAAGTAAATAGAAGCATAAGATTTTTAACAATAATTTTTCAGAGATGTAGAGAAAGTCATGTGAATAGAAGACATTAGATTTTTTAGAGCAGGGTGGTAAGATGAGCAAACAAGTGCTAAATGCTTTACCCTACAATCACAACTTCCGTTTTCTTTCTACCTGACAGGCAAACAAACAGATGTGGTGTACCACAGTAACTCTCATTCGGCTTTGGATGAAACGTATTTTGTGACGTAATCAAATGTATATCTTTGAACTGAAAAGTTGACTAAGAAAGCATAAAGACAGGTAAAGACAACCGATTTAAATATTTCTCTTTTTTTTTTTCTCTCCATTTTTTCCAGTTTCCTATATTTCCTTAATAGACCTTGTTATTCTTAACACATTTACAAACACAGAAACACCCATGTCCAAGGCAGGACTCGAGCCCACGATCCTGTGCACCACAAAGCGCCAAAGCGAGTCACTTTAGCGAGCGCGGCCACCGGGATCGGCGCATTCACTCATATTGCACATTCAAGACATCAACGCTGTTGCCTTATTTACTCGCTGGCTGTCTTCAGCGCCACATGTTCCATTACTTTCTCTAAAATGCCTTCTTTCCATGCATTTTCTGTCATACTTCTGTATGTTGAACTACTTTTCCCACATTTTTATTAGCATTGGGTGCTGTCCTTCTCTAAACCTAAAATGTTTATTATTTTGACTAACGTAACCTCAACTCGTTTAACTAGGCAGTAAGATATTTTCAAATTCACAATATCACTCGTGATGGTTCTAGGGTGAAAACAAGAGCAATGCCCGCGATATATAAAATGTAGTATGGATTTTAAATGTAAATCCTTAAAGAATCACTGTGTATAATACAACCGAACTTTTCACGGAATGAAATCAGATCGCCCTGCATAAAAACGAGCGTAAATTTCCACTGAACCCGTAGGTGTTGCAACGCCGATGACATGATCTCTCTGACGGTTATGCATTCTTACACTATGATTGGTCAGCAATCTGACGAGCCTCTGCCAACAGACGACAGACCCCAAAAGTGTCAATCAGAAGGAAATTTCTAACCGACCGTAATATCAGACCAAACGGTTTAGTTGGCTCTGCTTGACTGTTGAAAGAGGACAGTGGTCACGAAAAGGAGGGTAAATTTTCTCCTACAATACCTACCTTTCTACCCTTGCCTTAGAGTATCATACTAAATACTGTTCGGGATACGCGTTGTCGATCACGTTTCCCTAAATGTGTTCTATTTGATATTAATCCATTATAAATTGTTCCAAGGCAGAAATAATTGTGTTTGAATTTTCATTGAGTTGGGTAATCATATAAAAAGCAGATAGGGCTGGAGGAAAGACGTTAAGATCGTTTATATATACAACACTAAATGCTAAGCATTATACATTTATGACCCGCATCAAGGGAAGGCCGCATCGTGGCCCAGTGGTTGTAGCACCCGCCTCTCACCAAGGCATCACACCATGGAATTTGTGTTGGACAAAGCGGCGAAGTTGGAGGGGGTTTCTCAGGGTTCTCCGGTTTTCCCAGTCATTGCATTGCCAGTATCATCGGTGTTATCGCGTGTGGTGACATAGAAGTAAAAGTGGGTGCTATATACTATCAATAAATTAAAAAAATCAAGGCATGAACAGACACACATACTATTTACGACGGTGTGCTGTTCAATCTGAAAACATATGACTTAAAATAACAAATTGATATATTTGGGTAGAGAAGAACATTTTATTAAGAAATTTTGTTGAGAATGAGTTTAATATCTTAGGTTTGAAGCGTGAATTTTATTTCCCTAACACCCTGTATTTGGTCATCAAACACGGGTACTCACGACAACAAAACACAGCTGATGTGCTGCGGCAGTAATTTTCGAAATGTTCAGTTTGCACAGCAGCTTTCATTTAGGCTCGAAATTAAAGCTCTTGCCAAAGAGGCCAGTAAAGTGATTACAAGTGGAGCTTAAAAGTTTAAATGACTCGAGGCTGTTGGGTTACGAGGCACACCGCCATCCCACACTCTGTAGACCAGGAACATTTATACGTACATTTGATCCAATACAAAGCACAGACAATTAATATATATATTATATGAGCTGTTTCAAAATTAAACTCCAACTCAGTAATGTAAGAAAATAGAATTTAATTAGTGCCTTCTAAAACGGCCTAAAATAATTTCCTCACATAACATTAAAATTCTCCTTTATAGATGGCAATAAAACCCGCATGAATATTACGATGCATTGGAATAAAGTAATAATGCAGCTATTTTGTCTCACAGTTTCCATCTACACGGTTTCGCATTTGAAGTGCTAAGTGAGCTGAAGTTGCACCCAAATGTACAACAGATTTGTGACCGGTATATAGCGTTGCTCTTCCTCGTCCTCGGCTGTTCTCAGGTTCGAATCTCGCTTCCTGCAGAAGTTTAGAATAGTTTCTGGGAATGCGGGATCAGTAGAGCATGAGCTCGTACACTGGTAAGGATGTTAGCGGAAACTAGCTGGTTTGATTTTTCTAACGGCTGATCTTTGTTACCTCGGGATATCAGAAGTGCCATGGTGCTCGTGGTACGCCCCGCTCGCACCGGAGCAGCTGAAGAGGTCGGAATTCCCCCCCACCCGCAGCCGGGAAGATTGTGGTGAGCAGCCATTCGCTATTTAGTGCTTTTTCACTTATCATTAAGCAGGGTCAATCAGAGCTAATTTTTCAATATCCCGAGGGATCACTCTTCCCCTTCTGTAATTGAAAGGAATTATAATGTCGATATTCTTTTTACATTTTTAATTGGTTAGCTAAAAACTGTAAAGATATTGCTGTATTTTGATTTTCTCTACTACATATGGTAAGCAGGAGCATTATTGTAATTCAATCAAAATTTGATGTCCAGATTTTTCAGGAATATCAGTTTTGGAATCCGTGTGTACGTGTGTGTATGTGTAAAAAACATAACTTAAAAACAACATCTTCCAAGGATGATACACGAGGATTTTCAAGGCAATACCATCACTCGATAGTACCTTTATGTGGAACATTTTTCGAAAAATAATGGTTTTCCGAAAAGGTTTCCAAGTTATTTTCGTGACGAATGAAAGGTATATCTTGACTATTCTATGAATAGTCTTCTTCATACTGGATGAGTTTTGCATAAATAGTAGACCTAAGAAATACACAAAATATCATTATACAAAAACATTTGATATCGTTGAAGCACAACATTTATGTCAAATACAGAGTTAACCATTTCCAAGATATTCAACGTTATTGGCTTAAATTTTCCAATGCTTACACACTCTTAAATATGAGGTTGTCATTTGTTTTTTTCTTTTTTTACTCATACATACGGAACAGTATTTCTAAGCTCTTAAGAGATGTGGCTGTATATTTTGCCGGTCCCCGTAGCCACGCTCGCTAAAGTGCCGCTTGGTGCTTCGCGGCGCACGGGATCGTGGGTTCGAGTCCCGCCTTGGGCATGGGTGTTTCTGTGTTTGTAAATGTGTATGTGTTTGTGTATGTATATGTAAAAAGGAAAAACGAATAGGTCAACTAAGGAAATTTAGAAACTAGAAAAAAGAGGTAAAAAGGAATACAGCGCCGGAGTCGTGACAAGCCTCCGTGGCTGCATTTTATAAAAATAAAAAAAAAATATTAAGTCTAGTATATACACTTTATTTCGTGTGTAGCATAAGAAAGAGGTAATTCCACCATTTCTGTTAATGAATAAACTTTTTTAAGAATAGTTTGTGGCAGAATAGGTAGAAAATCTTGTGTGTAGAACACATCAGATATTGTTATATTCTTTCTATTAGTTTAATGATATGCTAAAGCCTTCATTTAGTTTTGATGAGCCAAAAGTCATAATACATGTCGATAAAGAACTGGAGCTCCTCTATTCAAAATGATACCATCAATTTCAGCTATTAATGTATCACAGAATCTGCTTATTGTTAATCATTATTTTATCGTATCTTGCTGATCTGAAGGAGTCCATAGTTAAACAATAGTCCATAGTTTAAATCATTTAAAACAGAAGTAGAGGGTAATAGAATTAACTATTCGGTTTATTAAGTGAACATTTTTTGCTAAAAATGACCTCTATCTCTCTCTCTCTCTCCCTCCCTCTCTCACTCTCTTTCTCTCTTCAAAGAAAGCTGGACAACAAAGGGTTGAAAACAATGGCCGCAAGCTGATTCGTTTCTTAGAATATATTGTGTAGCAAAGCGTATTACAAAATCTCTACGCCTGCATTTTACGGCAAGGGCGCCCGACATACTTACACAATCGAAATTAATCTGATTACCGAAATTACCGCTAGGTTTCCCTGTACGGCAACAGAGTGAAAATCAACTCTTTTTCATGAAATGAAAGAATTGAATTTTTAGTTGTGTCCCAGACGTTCAGAGCCATTTGAAATGATACTATGGTGATGGTGAGAATTAATAACAATAATGATAATAATAATTATGATAATAATCATAATAATATTTAATTCTTTTAAAATACGTATTCCTTTGAACACTTCCGTGGAAGTACATGCATAACGTTGTGAATAAAATCCGTTGTTATATTTATTTTATTTTAATTACTTCTATAAAATTGAACTTGAAATTGAACTTTAATTAGTAACTTCAAGTGACGAGTATGTGAGAAGACAAATAGCATATAACAGACAACGAAAATTAACTAAATTCATAATGATAAAAAGGGAAATATTGTACAACATTGCTT
Source organism: Hymenopus coronatus (assembly GCA_030762935.1). Classification (NCBI taxonomy): domain Eukaryota; kingdom Metazoa; phylum Arthropoda; class Insecta; order Mantodea; family Hymenopodidae; genus Hymenopus; species Hymenopus coronatus. The sequence goes on along the minus strand of CM060889.1, from coordinate 35,971,526 downwards.
ATTATTAATAAGTAAACATAATAGGAACATATAAAAACGCAAAAAATGTCCAAACAAATTTTAAATTGCATATCGCTTCATTCAATACCTAAAATATAGCATAATGCTAACCTATTAGTTTCAAAAACAAACATTCCATCATCAAAAATTCATTTTGTTGTTGTTGGATAACTAATATTAATTAAGCTGTCAAATTGAACTAAACTTAAATCTAATTTAAGCAAAAACTCATCCACATTATATGTTCATTACTTAGTTCCTTATAAGTAGAAGGGAAATAAGAGAATACACTAAGCTAAAGCGATAGTGAAACCTTTTAAAAGCTGTAGCTCTGCTGTTGTCATTGAAATTCTCTCTCTTTCGATGGCCAGGAGTAAAGCAAAAGAGAAATAATTGGCTACTTCCTGTTATACGAAAGTATATGTATTTTAAAATCAAAACAAATAACAAGGAGTATCTCGGAATTTGCGAACTTTATAAGAAAAATGTATATAACAAATTGTGTGTTTAACATATCCGCATTTTTTGTGTAGTAAGCTGTTGTCTATCTCTTACCAGTTAAGCAAAAGTCATTCCGAATGAAGAGGACCTCAAAGGCTATTCCCAGGAAATTCCAGATATACATTTTATTTTTCATGTAAATATACTTAATATATGTAGTTAATCACAGACATTAGATTTTATTTTAAATTTTAGAAACATTTCCATGAAAACGTAGTTTACACCGAAGAGAGAGATTTCTTGACAATCTTCATGTCGCATCCTTGGAAGACGCTGAACTTAATTCATGTTTGGTATCTGACTAACTATTCGTTATTGAATTATCTTGTTCACAGACACACCGATGCTCGGACGCTTACACCAACACACAACACAAGCACACACATACATACCTTTTTCTAAAAATGCATTTTGGTTTTCTAAAAAAATGCATTTGCAATAAAATATCGACATAAATTTTTATATGAAAGGAATATATATAGTAGTTGTAGAGAAAGTAAAAGGGCACTAATAAATATCATGTTAGCTTTACTGATGAAATTTGTTGTGAAAACGATGATCTTATGACGTTCATTATTATCAAATTTCTTCTACGCCGATAGACCACACACACTAATGATCCCAAGCTGCCTCTCTTGCATGTCGGATGCCGATTTATAAAACCACAGAGATATTTTCTCCAATTTATGTCATGTAGAGACTGCCTTGTCAAATTAAAAAGTGCCCAGGCAGCATTTGCACCCTTCAAACCGCTCATTTGTTCAGAGGCCACATTACACACATAGATGTTTTCTCTCTGGTTATATATTCTATTCTAGCTGGAACTACTATTTTCAGGTTGGCAACAAACAATGGGTTCAAATGAATGGAGCTACTATTCCGTCACTCGCCTGAATAACCTGTTGCTTTTTTCCGATTACTATGAGAACAGTGAAACTAGTTTTATAGTTGAAAATTCCATTAGTCGTTCTGAGTGTTGTTCTTTCTTCTCAGCAACCTTGTGGCGAATTAAGCCCAAGAATGTTGCATTAAAACCTTAAGCGTATAATGATATATATTTTACTCTCATCAGTAAAGCTGAAAATCGGTAACTGAGTGCTAAATGCCAATGATAAAATTTATTTTACAGCAGCACTTCCAACCATTTAAATATAAACAAAAAAGAGAAGAAATGTTCAGATATGCTATATTTAAATGACTTTTTCCACTTATTCTGCGACAAATCATTTTTATATTAGCTTATTCGTTTATATACTTCTATACTTCATGCTAATCAAGGTACATATTAGCATAATTGGTTTTTTGTTTAGCAAGGTTTTTTCGATCTCTTACGATCTACCAGTCATTCAGACGTTATAGCCAAAATTTTCAAGATGAAAGTTTTATTTCCCATGTAAATAGCTTTAATCAAAATTTTAGGAGCCATTTTGAATAAATAAAAACTTTCGAATTTTTTCCATATAAAGCGTACATTGGGGTGGACGGATTTTCTTGAAAATCTTCGTGTCGTATCTTTGTAAGATGCTGAAATGAAGAATTAATTTTGGTATTTAATCGACATATGACACATACAGGAATTTTTTTCTAAAATGCCTTTTTTACTTCCTCTACACGTACTATGTACTCCACCCAAAAATTTGATATCAAGATTCACCGGAAATATGTTATAGGGTCCCCTGTATCCAAAAAAAGCATTTGTAGAAGAAGGTCCCTGCCTGTGTGTGTGTGTGTGTGTGTGCGTGTGTGTCCGTGAACACGATAACTCAAAAACAAAAGGTGGGTAAAATACCAACCTTGGTATTTAAGTTTAGTAGCTTCCAGAGATGTGACACGAAGACTTTGAGAACAATCCCCCAACCCCAAACTACCCTTTACATGAAAAAATATTTCGAAACTTTTGATTTTCTCAAAAATGGCTCTAACGATTTTGATTAAAGCACAGTAGATTAAAGATGGCTACGACAAATAAAATGTATATCTTGAATTTTTTGGGAAATGCCTCTGAAGACTTCTGAATGAATTTTGCTGAACTTCGCGTAACTGGTAAATCATGAGAGATAGGCAAAAAGCTTACTACACACATAATATAGATCACGTTAAAGCACACAATTTATGTCATATACGTTTTTTTTTTTCGTAGAATTGACCATTTCTGAGATATTCCTTGTTATTTTTTTCAGATCAAAGTATTTAAAATTTTTCTCTCACGTAAAATAAGGGAATACACGGCTAAAACGATAGTCAAATCCTTTAAAAGCGGCTTGCCATCTGGTTAAAATCCGTTTCCTATGTACAGTTTGCAGAGGTACAGACATTTAAGAGCGTCTGGTATACTAGGTTTAAATGCTGATGTAGACAATGGAAACACGTAGAGCACAGAGTAAACCTGTTTTATTTAAATCAGAACCACTGTCTGTCAAAGGTAGGTTTTTAGCTGTTTTATGTTTTGAATATGGTGTTGTTCTTTATCGGGTTACCCTTTTTATTTTTACTTTCTCTGGCACGTATGTATGTACATAATGGCTGGACAAGGCATTATATTCCTCACAAAAAATCGATGTTGAGATTTCATCGGAAACATATGTTTTGAGGACCCCGAGTCCAAAAAGCTATCTTAAGTGAACGATCCATGTGTGCGTGTGCGTGTATGTCTGCAAACAGCATACCTCAAAAGCATTGATATTTATGTTAAGTATCTTGCAAATATGTGACCCCTACCCCAAAACTACCCTTTACATGGAATAAATTTTGAAAATATTACGTTTCTCAAAAATGACTTTAATGAGTTGGATTAAAATGCCGTATATTAAAGATATTTACCTATATTAAACATATTTTCATTAGCAAAAGATAATAATGCAGTAGTGTTGCTGGAGAAAATCGATATATAAATATCTGATAGGCATTCTCATAAAGTACTCATCTGATTTTAATTATTTATAAATTATTTTTAGCTTAAAGCTTGTAATGATTTTAACAGCAATAATGTGCTTGACTATTGACTTTCCACTTCTGCATAAACAATTTTTGTTTATTATCATACTATACTATTTTTTTTAGATACAAAATGCAACAAGAACAAGATTTGGGATTTTCTTACTCTGCAAGGAAATATAAGTTAGCTTTAAAACAAAGTTATTCCACGTTCTATGGTTTAAATTGGACAGAAGCGTGGAAGTAAATATTCACAAAGTGCGATTTTTGCATTGTTCACATTAATATTTTTTATTCAATAAATTTACAAAATGTATTTCGCGACACTTTTAGTGGTAAGATGGATAGTTTAAAAATTTGGAAGCCAATAACTATGATAAATATCCTTTGAAGGGAAAAATGTGCCAATGGCCCATTAAAATAAAAATAAAATGAATTCTACTCTAAAACCTTCGACATCCATTTGGAAAATGCATCATCAGACAGAATTCGAGCCACAGCAACCCTGTGAAACACGTTGCTGGTGTGCTCTAGAATAAAAAACGGAAGGATGGTGATGTTTTGTGTAAAAGAGATGTCGCGTCTGTCGCCTCCAACGAGCTTTTCCCAGTTTTTCTCTTTCACTCATCCGAACACGGATTCTCAATTGGACGGAAAGCTGGTTATCCTTATGCTGTATTTATAAATAAACTATGACCCATTTCCCATGGGCGGTTTTTGCAAAGGTTCCTCTCTGCTTTTGATATGCTCTTCTACATAATAAACCCGTTCTAACACAAGCCTGAACAAATAACTCATTCATGTGTATTTTCTCTTCGATCTGAAATAATTAGATTAATTTCTACTTTGAATAATTAATTCCAAAAATTAAACAACTAAATATATACATCCTGTATTACATTCGCATTACTTAGTATATACATTCCTCAACAAAATATTCTTATAACAGTTAATTCATCTACTTACTTAACATACATATATTAAATCTTTTAACATATTCACCAGAAATTCAATTTTATAATAAACGAGTTTGAAGGTGGGTGTGTTAAATCACATGTGTTATACTAACCTCTAATATTTTTCTTAAGTTATTAATTTATTTTTCAAAATTGCGGTCTGTTTCGAAAAATTATATGGCAATTTCATTAAGGTACCTTTGATAGGAATAAAAATATTTTGAAACCTTTAGAAACAACTACAACATGTGGAGCATTTCGAGCGTGAAAAAATCTGAAGGAAGTTGACTTTCTTTGACTGTGAATATTAATAAACAATAATGTTTTTTATTTTCTCTATACATAGTGTAAAGAGAAGATATTGCACCCAAAAATTTGATACCGAGATTTCACAGGAAATACATGCTTTCAGCCTCCCTGATTCCAAAAAAATGTGTGTGTTCCATTCACATGACTTTCTCTACGTCCCTGTAACAAATTGTTAAAACGATGATAATCAAGGTAAACATTAGCAGAAATGGCCTCAATTACTTGCTTCCTTGTTAGTAGAAGGAAAATAAGGGAATACACTAGGCTAAAACGATAGTAAAATCTTTTAAAAGCTGCTTTCCATGTGGTTGAAATCCATTTCTAATCGGGGCCAAGAGTTTACAAGTTTCCGTGTGGGAAAAATATAAGTATTTTAAAGCTGAAACTAATAAGAAGGAATATCTCAAAAACAGTCACCTCCAAGAAAAAAATGTATGTAACATAAATTGTGTGTTTTTACGAGCACTACATGTTTTGTGTTTTAAGTTTTTGTCCATCTCTAACGGTTTACCAGTTATGCAAAATTCCACAAAATTCATCCAGAATAAACAGGTCTTCAGAGACTATTCACATAAAATTGAAGATATACATTTTATTTGTTATGTAAATATCTTATATATAAGAGATTTAAATCAAAATCGTTAGAGCTATTTTTGAGAATATCAAACTTTTCGAAAAACGTTCCATGGTAATTGGGGGGGATTTTTTTTTAAAAATATTCGTGTCGCATACTTAAAATATAGCAAACTTAAATACCATTTCCCCACGTTTTTTATCTATGCTGTCCACATAGACACATGGACCATTTTTCTAAAATTATTTTTTGGACTCGGGGGACCTCAGAACATATATTTCTGGTGAAATCTTGATATCGACTTTTTGGGTGGAATACAATATTTATTCTATATTCTATGCACCTAATACGTATAAAGAAAGTAAAAATACCTTAACAGTAGATATAGAAAACTTATTTATGCTGTCAGCCTTCTTTCTATATCAATCCATAGATAACAGCAGTTTATCTATAACCAACTATGAAGGAAGGTGCTGTGCTATAAGATGCATAATACAAAAGCATGCAACGACCATGAATTGAAGCATCTAGAGTCGTGGTCCCATATCTTGGCAAGATGTAGGGTTACGGAGGAATGGAGGGAAATATTTACTGCGATTCTTTACCAACGGAAGAAGCTAGAAGCATGTTGGACGCCACTGGCAGGCACGGAAGACGTGGACGGGCTAGGTAAATTTATACTTAAGGCAAGACAGCCGAGATCTGATATGGCTGCCAATAGAGAAGAGGGGGGAGGCAGGGATAAAGACAGCTAAACAAAAGTGACCACAATGTGTTACATATATATATATATATATATATATATATTTTATGTCATACTTATGCATTGTTGTGTTATGGTTTTACATATTGTGTATATATTGTATTTATCTATTATAATAGGGTACATTTATGCTTCTGAATAAGGTGTACTCTGTGCTCTAAATTTAAATTGCTATATTTGAATACCTTTGTCTTTTTATTTTCGTGTTTACTCTTTTAATTCTTTGTTGTTGTTTTATTAATATTGCTTTTTATTTTGTGTATTACAAAAGCACGTACGTATTCTTAAAGTTCAATGTATGATATTGTTAAGTCAATAGATACACTTATTCATTTATTCATTCGTTCATTTATTTCTCCGTTTCATAGTTTTATTGCTGAGGTAAAGGGACGAGTATCTACCTACCTGCGATACGCAAACGCTAACTACTACAAAAAATTTGATGTGTTCTATTCATATAACTTTCTCTACATCTCTGCAACAAATTACTCTATTACTCTTCATCTAATCGAGAAAGAATTAACAGAAATTGTCTATTACTTGCTTCCTTGTTATCAGAAGCGAAATAAAGGGGGTACTATAGGTTAACGTGATAGTCAAAATCTGGTTACTATGTGACTGAAGTTCCTTTGTTTGTATGGACACGAGTTCACAAAGTCCTGTATGAGAAAAGTATGTTTTTTATAGCTGAAACCAAAACAAGGAATATCTCAAAAACAATCAACTCCACGAAAAAATGTATATAACATAAATTGTGTGTTTTAAAGTACTCTACATTTGTTGTGTGGTAAGTTTTTGTCCATCTCTTACCGTTTAGCAGTTATGCAAAATTCCGTAAAATTGACCCAGAATAAAGTAGTCTTCAGAGGCTATTCCCAGAAAATTCAAAATATACATTTTATTTGTCAGGTAAATATTTTAATATACGATATTTTAATCAAAATCATTAGAGCCATTTTTGAGAATATAAAATTTTTCGAAAAAAGTTCCATGGAAAGCGTAATTTGGGGTGGGGGGATTTTTTTCAAAATCTTCGTGACGCATCCCTGGAAGATACTAAACTCAAATACCAAGTTTGGTATTTTACCGACTTTTCTTTTTTGAGTTACCCTGGTCCAGACACACGGACACACACACGGACCTTTTTCTGAAAATACTTTTTTTGGATACAGGGTACCCTAAAACATATATTTCCGGTGAAATCTCGGTATTTAATTTTTTGCTGGAGTGCAATACCTTCTCTGTACATTATGTACATAGTGCGTGTAGATAAAGTAAAAATATAACTATTAAAGCTTAAATTACAAAAATTATAAAATGACGATTTTCAAAGTTGATTCTCTCTGGCTTCCAGTTTTCTAATTTGGTAAGCGATAACTGTTTTTATTGCTCATTAAGACAACAACTGTAACAAAAGGGTAGCTTGGCATAGAAAAACTACTAAATCCCCTTCTTGCATGTCCGCCTACTCCAATTTATTTATTGTTCCGCGTTGTTCACCTTCATGCAGTTTCTTTTATCCCCTTTTACTGCTTTACAAGCTCCTAATACACTTAGCGTCAGATGGCTTGTTGCCAATGCTAAGTATAATTTACGCAGAATAAATGCCCCGTTCTTTGGTTGGCTATGAAGTGCGTTTTATTGTCTTTCTTTTGTGAATGACCGCCATAAAAGGTCTTCTTAAATTCTTCGTTCTGCTTCGGTTTTTCTGGAGACGCGATTGTTGTAAATATTGCTTTTATCTGTTAATTGTTCGCCTTTAATTGATCATAACAGCAATGTTTTACCTTCGGAAATTATTGTAATGCCACGGCGTCGGGTTCTCTGGTTTCCCTCACCATTCATTCCACCAATCGCTACATAATCGCCTTTCCTCTCGTCCGATCCATAACATTTTTATAGAGAGTAACGCCCTCTTTTACTACTATGGCACCATAGACGATGACGCTGGTGATGCGTGGAGTGAGGATGCAGAACTGGTGGATTGTGATGGTGGATGAAACCTGAGGACCTCAGTGCCGCTTTGTCTACCACAAATCCCACATGTGCCATATCATCTCCTTCCTCGCTTTTGTTACTGACATTGGGTAGATGCCGTTTTTATCAGTTCCATAGTCTGCTGCTGCTCAACCAACATCTGAACTCATCAATCATTTGTAAGCCCTGGAGGGGGGGGGGGTTAGTCTCTTCATATGAGGTGGGTAAGTAGGTGGGGAAAAGAGAAAATATAATAATGCTAATTCTTGCCTAGCTATCGTTTTATTTTATTTCTTTGAGTTTTATAATTAGATCACACACATATTCACACTGAAAAAATTTTACTCAAACACGGGATTAATACTCGGTACAGCACGGTTCGGAAGTTACAATCCTCCCTCAGACCAGTAAAAGACAAATCCAACCCACTACTTAAGCCAGGAATTTATAAAATAACCTGCGATTGCGGCAAAGCATATATAGGTCAGACCGGAAGATCGGCAATCACACGTCGAAAAGAGCACATCAGAAGCCTCAAACTTAACCAACCTGAAAAGTCCGCTCTCTCCGAACATGCTATTGAAACTGGCCATCACATTGATTTTGATAACATGAAATTATTGGTACCATGTGAAGACTACAAACATCGCATTATACGCGAAAGCATAGAAATAATTAAAGAAGAACATAAAGTTAACAGAGACAATGGAAAAAGTTTGAACACCATCTGGAGACCTCTGCTAAGAAAAGCATCCCACCTTGCGGCCAGCGAGCCAATAGGAATACAGAAAGCAGCGACCCCAGCCATTGGCCAAACGATAACCAATGGCAACACAGGAGGGCGGTACTTGGCATGTCCCAACTACAGTATAAAAGAAGGTACGCCAGCCGGACCAGACGCAGTTAGCCCTGAGGAAGCCTTATCATAAGATGGGCGAAACGTCGGCAGATTTTAGCCTTAAGACGCGGTCTACACCGGAAACTCTGGACCAAGATAACATATTCACACCTTCATTCATACTTCCAGACCTGGAGAAGATAGGAATAAACTTAGCTAAAAAGTTCCCACTCTCACGAATGAGTTACGGGGTCGGATACAGTAAACATTCACCATGATTACTCATTACTCTAAACCGTTAAGAAACATTAATATTTAAAGAACTCTGATGTATTTGCACGGTTTTCTCTACTTAGTCTACTACAAGCTATTCTTATAATAGCATGACCTAAGCAGAAATTGTCTTATTAGTTACTTCTTTTTAGAGTCAAAGATAATAAAGAGATACACTGGAAAGAGCGATAGCCAAATCTTCTAAGGCACGGTTAGTATGCGATGGCATTGAAGTTCTGTTTTCTTTGCTTAACCAGAAGGGAAAAAAATGAAAGTTGAAAGTAGAAGACAAATATAAAACAAAATTAAGTATCTCGGAAATGGCTAAAGTAGAATTAGCCGGGACTCTTAGCCCCCTAGGGCAGAGCACCGGAGTAGACACTTTACCACTTAGGTAACCCCAGGAGAGAAGGATGAGAGACTGGTCCAGTGGAGTGTCTATCGGTTACAGTTGAAACGCAGCCCTAGACCCTGCTCACGAACCCTATCTTCCTGGCGGGCCCCAGTGGGAACCGGAAGAGGTCCCGACTGAGTGTCCCCTATGACGATACTAGGACAACGTTTACAGAGTGCAAAATGTTTGGAATTCCGCCAACAGCCTACGAATATATTCTAACCGTATTGTTATTTGTAATAAACAACCCATAAAAGTTTATAAAAATATAGATATACTCATGAAATGGACTAGACACACACGGGACTTACATAGACCAACATATAATTTGCAGGCATTCGAAAAAGGGGTTTAATATAACGGTATACCCTTATTTAATTCATTTCCATCTTTTGTAAAGGAATTGCATGTGACAAAGAAGTTTAGTCAAATTAAAAAGATACCTCAATACACGCCTTACAAAGGAGAATTTCGTTAAACAAAAAGTAATAATTAATGCAGTGATGTATATAGTATATATAGTATATATGAATATTCTAAGACGGCATTTTGTACGAATTGTTTTTTGGAAACAGATCTGTAATATTAAATTATGCAAAATTGACACTTCTGAGGAATTCAATAACAGATTTGATCTTTGTTAAAGAACGTATTAGTAATTATCAACAGTAATCAATAAAGGCAATTTCTGACTTTATCTACATCCTAGAGCTGAACCTTACGTCTACCTCAAAACAAAGTCCTCAGATTGCAAAGCATTTATTTTCGTTTTCAAATTGAAGCCATGGTTTTAGTTTTTTGAGCAATCTTATAAATTATTTTTTCCTTAATAATATAGCTTTTCATAGATGCATTTTCATATTTTAAAGATATTTCCAAGCATGTTGTTGTGGCACCGTGGTTGAGTGGTTAGACCGCTCGCCTCCCATCTAGGCGGCCTGGGTTCGACCCCAAGCGCCCTATGTGGGATTTGTGGTGGACGAAGCGGCATCTGGGCGGGATTCTCGGGTTCCCCCGCCATTCATTCCACAAATTGCTCCAACAACCACTCGTTCCAGGTTCTCCATTTGTGGTTTCGTCCTTTTGCTCCCCCAACAGGTTTTTGATCCATCCACTTGTATGTCCTGGACGGGGGGGGGGGTGTCACTCCTAACTACGGGGAGGGTAAGCCGACTACGAAAAAAAAATCAAGTTTTTGTTTGTGAAATTTCATGAAAAAACAAAAACAAACAAAAAAAAGCCAAGCATAATCTGCATACAATTTAGAATATAGTGGTCAGCTTTAGTCCTTTGACACAATGCTTTACTTTAAAAATTACTATGATAGTTGAATATGCTAGCTTTGTAAGTATGTTACATTCTCTACAAATATACGCGAGAGAAATATACATTAATCTTTTGAACAAAATGATATTGTACAGTATTAATGATTAATTTTCTCAGATACTATGGAATATATCTAATTAAATTGTTTGATAATAACCTCAGGTTGGCTCCATATCTCAGTGTGAATGTCATCTTCCTCCTGTGCGAGGACTTCCGGGTTCAATACCCAGTAGAAGGTGGGAATTTTTCTATATCCAAGTATGAATGAGACGGTTAATGTATGTTTGTATGTGAGAGAGAGAGAGAGAGAGAGAGAGAGAAAGAGAGGTTATGAAATAGCAAAGTAATAAAATCCAATGAAAGCTATATGGAATTATCTGTCGAGAGGAAATTATGATTCAAAGCTAAAAGATCGCCTATACGTCCGTTTTTTTTTAAGGTGGAGTACAAATGTAACAATTAAAGAAAGCGTCTAAATATTTTAAAGAGCTACTAACATGGTAGATTATTTAAACTAATCGTTAATACATTTTAATCAGGTGAATTAATTAAGAAAATATTTTATTTCTTTCTGAATAAAGAAACTTGCTGTATACAATAGATAAGCAAATCTAGAATATATGTGTCTATATCCTGTAAAAATTGTCAGTCCAATATCTTAAATAGTTTCGGGATATTGGGTCATGAATTCAGCGGAGAACGGCTTCAAATCTACCCTTAAGTGGTAGGCGTTACTAGGTAATGAAATATTTCCAACATTAGTCTCCACGGATCTACTGTGATCCAAACAGGATTTCCTCGCGCTGCAAATATCAGCGCCTCCGCTACCCTAAGAGTACAGTCAGCATTTCTGCATCCGCTGTAATAAAATAATTAAATAAATAATACAGTTCCGATTTACTCTGCGCAACATCTCCACTCGTTATGCGATAGCTGGAAACGTTCAGTAAATAGTTGGTTTTTATTTCCAAATAATGTTGAAATGCAGCATGTGTAAATGAAAATATTAAACTTATCCCTTAGGGATAAGTATTCTTATACGAGTGGTGCGGGCAAACGTCAATGAGCCCATTTTCTATCGTCCCGTCCTTGAGACTGCCTTTCGCTTTTGTTTATCCCAAGTGCGCTTCTTATTTTAGTGGGACTATAAGAGTTTAGCATACCCAAAAACAGTATGGAACAAGACTGCAGTTGACTGCCTCCATGATCGAGTTATCAGCGATCAGATTCGTTTCCCAGCTGAGGCACGGAATTTTTCTTTAGTCGGAATTATTTCCTATCCTCATGGAGTCTAGAAGTATGAATGTGAAAGTAAATATGCGTGCGTTTAGTGATATAAAATCATTAACCTAATGTCAATAACTTACAGTTGTTTTAAAACTTTAAAAAGCCACCAAATAGACCATAGAGCTAAGGAAAGCTAAACAAATGAAAAAAAAGACTGAAACACTCGCGTCAACCTACAAAAGTTACAGTATCAACAGAAACATGTAACTCTATTTATTCCAAGGCCACTTAGGGAAGTAGCTGTACTATCTTATTTTCTAGAAAATATTCAACAGGTGAGGTGGTTGTTGACCAATGGAATCGATGTTCTAAAATACAAAGAATTTAAAAGTAAAGCATACGTGATATACAAAACTTAACCTAATTATCATCATAAGCTAATACAACTTCTTGAGCTTATATAGTTTACATCTTCAATTAAGCTACACAAAGTAAATGGTTTTAAGCAAGACTTTTTACTAGTAGATCTACTTTGAGAGTTATAAAACTAAACCATCATCATCGAGAACGATGATTCAGTTCTGTGGCCTATTTTTGGGAGGTCGCAAGTTTATTCATCTGCCACCGCCCATTTTGAATTTTTTTTCGCGGTTTTCCTTTATCGCCAGGGGAAATCTGGGTGGTTTGTCTAATACTATGTATTTTTCCAATCCATGATTACCCATCATTTCATTTTATATCATTTTTCCAGTAATAAGCTTTACTGGATAGCTTGGTGGTATGTGATTTGTGAAGGATATCCGGTATGTAACCGTTTCCTCTTCCCCCTCTAGTACTGGACCAGGGCAGGTCGAACCGCCTCTAGAATGCCTCCATCTGTGAACATTAAGGACCCTGTAATATCCACACGTGCCTCTACTTGGTCTAAGTAACAATTCTTCGGATGGTTTATCTCATTTCTTGCTCACAGAGATTGTATATGGCATAGCAAGGCTGTCACTGCAATGTTTAAATTCTGATATTCCTCTACCCTCCCCCCAAGCGTTAATAGTTGCTTTCGTTCATTAAACCCACATTCAATCTATTAGAAGAGTAATAATAACACATTGTAGGAGCTCAATTAATATTTCCTGAATTTTAAAGAAAATTCATAAAGCACCGTTCGACGATACGTCACCTTTAAGGATATGAGGAAATGCTTGATCTGAAATACAATTTGATACATAAAGGCTACAAAATGATGTAATGAAGGATATATTAGAAAGGTTGGCAAATCATGGCACATAAAAGGGATGCATTATTATTGCTTGTTAGGTAAATGAGCTGCCGTATGAACTTGTGAGCCTATATTAGGATTGGAGGTAGAAGTTTGTATCAAGAATGCTTGCCTATAAATAATCCGCTTCAAGAAAACCAACTGAGTTTACAATCTGAAAATACAACGCTTACTGAGGATAAAGAGCATAGATTCCCTTAAGCGTATCGTGCTCGTCTGGGGAATATTAGATATTGTTGGAAACAAGTGGTGCTTTCCACATTTGTATACTTATTTTTACTTTCTCTAAGCGCACTATGTACATGGTGTATAGAGAAGGTGTCCGTGTGTCAGTGTGCCCGTATGTCCGTGAACACGATAGCTAAAAAACGAAGTCGGTAAAATACCAAACTAGGTACTTAAGTTTAGTATCTTCCAGGGATGCGACACGAAGATTTTGAGAAAAATCCCCCACCCCAAACTACCCTTTACATGGAACGTTTTTCGAACATTTCGATTTTCTAAAAAATGGCTAACGATTTTGATTAAAATATCGTATATTAAAGATATTTACCTGACAAATAACATCTATATTTTGAATTTTCTGGGAATAGCCTCTGAAGACTATTTTATTCTGAGTGAATTTTACGGAATTTTCCATAACTGCTAAACCGTAAGAGATACATAAAAACTTACCACACAAAAAATGTAGAGAACGTTAAAATACACGTGGAGTTGATTGTTTTTTTACATATTCCTTGTTTTTTGTTTCAGCTTTAAAAGCTTCTTAACTCCTGTCCATACAAATAAAGGAGCTTCAGTGACATAGCAACCACCTTTTGACTATTAATTTAACCTATGGTACTTCCTTATTGCGCTTGTACTTACCATTTCTGCTAATTTTTACTAGACTAGCATGAAGTAAATAGACGCACAAGCTTTTTAACAATAATTTGTTTCAGGGAAGTAGAGAAAGTCATGTGAATGTAACACATCAGATTTTTTCAACTTAAAATAGTGCAATAAACACTAAAAGATATTGAACTTAAATAAAGATAATAAACTCCTAGCCAGTTCTCTGTGTGACTGGCCTGTAAAGCAATTCAGAGACGAAAAACGATCCACGAACCAAGGCCGGACTGTTGGACCACTCACATATCGTCACCAAGGCGGTTTGGGTTCGTTCCCAAAGGTCTGCAGGAGGGGTTTGTGGTGGGAGAAGCAGCGCTTGGATGGGGGGGGGGTTATCCAGGTCTCCGGTTTTCCCCGCCATTCCTTCCATCACTTGCTCCATAATCATCTTTCCTTTCATTCATTTCAATTTATGTTATGTACATTTTTTTCGTGGAGTTGATCGTTTTTGAGATATTCCTTGTTTTTGGTTTCAGCTTTGAAAACCTTATGCTTTTCTAATACAGGAATTTGTCAACTCCTGTCCATACAAACAAACTTCAGTCACCTAGCTTTTGACTATCATTTTAATCTATGGTACTCTCTTATTTCGCTTCTATTTACAAGGAAGCAAGTACTAAGACCTTTTCTGATAATTTTTCCGAATTAGCATGGAGTAATTAGAAGCATACGTTTTAACAATACTTTGATGTAGAGAAAGTCGAGTGAAGAAACACATCAGATTTTTTGTGTACATTCGCGTCTGTGTTTGTTGCACATAGATAAGTGATAAGGGACACAAGAGCTAGCCAATGAATGATGTTATAAACCTTGTGAAAGTAAGGCTGTGTCTACTCTATGAAAGAGTTTCACTTCGATTGTTATACAAGGAATGGCGAAACAAATTACATAGTTCGACATTTCACAGGAACAGATGAACTGCGATTTTTATGTATTCTTAAGGGGACAGTCAAGTGAAAATCCTAAATTCCATGTTTTTAAATATGAACATTTATAATGTTGTGTATTTATTACTCTCCCTACCAAATTTCAGTGATCTACTTTAAGTAATTTCCGCTTTATTAACTCTTAAATTGAGAATTTGGCAGTTTTGATATAAAATGCTCCTTGTGGGATAGTATAATATTTAATAAAAATGTTCTTAATGAACATACAAATAAACTTTGGTCTGAGGTTAGTATATAATTAAACAAAAACTATAGTTTTTTATGTAATTCAAATTCAAATTTATATATATATATATATATATATAATTTACTATTTATTTCCACATAAATGATCAATTAAATAATTCACATCAAAACCAAACCGAATTATAAAAGGATCCTAACCATCTAGCCAACTCACAAGCGACATTTTATAAAGATTTTAAGAAATTAGGAAAATAAGGATACGCCATTAATCTCAAACGCAGTGCACTCCAATGTTTAAATGGCCACCGGACAGTTAAAATGGTCCAGAGTAAACAATTGTACCACTTTTAAATGAGGGAAAAACTAAGATATTTAAGTAATAAAATAAAAATATCACAACTTTGATACACACCTCGGATTATGGGTGAACTGTCTCCTTAAACTGGATAAAAGTTACGACACTTTCATATATGAAATCTTTTATCAGCGATATATTAACGAAGTTTAGTTATTGCCATTAATGAACGAGAATAAACAAACAGATATTAAGAAAAGGCAATGTAGCATGAAGTAACGGATATAAATATAAACACTATCATTTGGAAGTTCAACTTTATTTTAAATGAAGTAAAGTACTTTGTTAATCCAGCCGCTAGAATTAAACATATTTGTAGAGGATGGGGCAAGATTTTATCATTGCAAACCTAAACAATTTCATTTCATTATGGGCCACATTCTATTGAGTATACATTTGTGTTATGTGAACCACCATATGAATCTACCATTCTCAAAGACTTTAATATCTGACCAATTATTAACTGAATGCTCTATTTATTTCTTAAAAAAATCTGATGTGTTCCATTCACGTAACTTTCCCTAGATCTTATAGTTAAAAAGCTTATAGTTTTATCTGTGTCAGACTAATCGAAATAAATATTAGCAGAAATGGTATTATTACTTACTTCCTTTTAAGTATAAGGGAAATGGGGGAGTACACTAAGCTAAAGTGATAGTAAAATCTTTTAAACTCTGTTTGCTATGTGATTGAAATTCGTTTCTTTGCACGACCAAAAGTAGACAAATTCCCGTATGACAGAAATAGAGGTATTTTAAAACTGAAACATGGAAATCTCAGAAAGGGTCAATTCCACTAAAAGATGTTTATGAAATAGATTGTGTGTTTGACAAGATTTATATTGTTTGCGCAGTAACTTTTTGTCTAATTCTTACGGTTTACTAGTTATGCAAAAGTCATTTCACATTGAAGAGCACTTCAGTGGTCATTCAGTGGAAATTTATGATGTACACTTTATTTGTCGTGCAATTATATTTTGTACTATTTTTGTAAAGTGTTTAACACCCGCTTTTAGAACCATGATACTGATGATACTACAGTGAAGATGGAGCATCGGTGGAAAATAATGGTGGGGGAAACTGGAGAACCTGGTGAAAACCCACACCTTTACCGCTTTGTCTCATATGCGGTAGCTTGGAATCGAACCCGGGCTGCCTAGATAAGAGGCGAATGATTTTTACCACTTGGCGACGGTGTGGCCTATTTATTACACAGCTTTTACTCAATATCTTTAGGGCCAGTTTTGAAAAAAAACAAATTTTCGAAATTTTTTACAGGTAACAAGCAGTACGGAGTGAGAGGATGTTCTTGAAAATTCACACACACATACACATACACAACCGTTTCCTAAAAATGCTTTTCTGGTTTTCAGTTGGCTCAAAAAACGTGACTTACTAGTGAAATCTCGGTATCAAATTTTCGGGCGAATTGCAACACCTTCACTGCCTATATTATTATGTACCTTGCAGAGAAAATAAACAAGTCAAATAACTTTAAAGTCTTGTGCTAAAAACCATAAACATAAAAAGGAAATTTCAATTCATATCATTAAATAAAGAAAAGAATATCACTTTTATAATTTTCACAATTTATTTCTCTCTCTTAATGGGCAGAGAAAGTTGTATGGAGTAAGTTTTGCAATAGGAAACGAAGAGTAAGTTCATTTTAGCTTACCAGCATTTCTGTAAACACCGTTATTTTTTGCTTTGGCCAAAGAAACTTTAAAGAAAGAAATGGTCCCTCTATATTTGCCCCAAGCTTGGAGGGCAACTCTGTAATGTTAACAATTTTGAGCCTGATTGACTTACGTTGTGCTTAGCCAACTATACTCCATTCTGTGCGCGTAGCTGCTTCCATTTGGCTTCCGGCAGTGAAACTGGTGAACGTTGAAAATATTATGCCGTAATCCATTTTCTTTCTAAACCTAGTTATTGCTCTGCTTATCGGTCAGATTCTTTAAGAACAGAAACTAGCGGATGTTAAAAAAAAGGAACAATATCTGATAAGATATATTCACATATCTTTCTTTACCCATTCTTCAACAAACTGTTCTTTAAAAGAGGTATTCTTCTATCTGTGTACTTCACGTTAATTTAAATAAAGCTTTGCAGAAAAAAATTATTAGGTAATCGCTTGTAGATCAAACGACAATATGGGAATGCCTATCCTTAGTTTAAGCAAAACTCACAAATTTTAAGAGCTGAGGAGAGCAGACAAAAGAGAACAAAAACTTACCATTTGAGAAAAGTGTAGGTATTTTAAAATTTGAACAATATCTTGTAAATGCCAACTCCATGTTAACTGTATTTAATATAATTTACGTAATTTATGAGGCATATTTATTTCTGAGTATAGACATTTTATGTTCTCATACGATTTAACAGTTATTCAAAATCCATCCTGAATGACGAGGACCTGGGAAATTATTCTTAAGTAAATTCAGAATATACATTTTATTTAAAAGTGTTTCAGACATTTCTAGAAAGACAAAATTTTGGAAAATAGTCCATGTATTGATATTTCATGAAAATCTTCGGGTTCATTCTTGGAAGATGCTGAACTTACAATTACGATTGATATTTAACCAACCTTTCGTTCTCGAGTGATGCTTTTACAGATACACACACGCAGTGACAAGTAACTTTGTAAAAATGATTTTTCGTGTTCAGTGGTCTCAAATCGCGTATTTTCGTGAAATGTAGATATGGAATCACGTATACGTAATACAGAAAGTACAAATGGATAAAAACATTCAGTGGATTTTCATGAGTGAAGAAGTTTATCAAGGACACTTTAACAGCTTAATTAACTATGCTATAAACTGAAGATATGCTTTAAAAGGTTAAATATATTAGGTGATATAGAGATTAAACTGAACTTACTTTACTAGCTACTTTTTTGTTTGTTTGCTTGTTAGTGTTTAACGCCAGCTTTTACTACTTGTGGCAGCGCAGGCGATGACACTGGTGATACATGGAATGAAGATGGAGCATCGCTGAAATACGATAGCCGGAAAAAACCCGCCTCTGCGCCGCTTTGTCGACCAGAATTCTCGCATGCGGTCGCTTGGGATGAACCCGTCCAGGTAAGAGGCGAGTGATCTAAGCACTCGGCCGCCGCGCGGCCTTGCACTAGCTATGTACTTGAAATAAGTAGAGAAGTTTATGTATTTTACCCAAAGTTCAATTTCAAGATATATATATACACACACGAAATACTTGTTTTGCGGCAAGACAAACAAATGAGAGAAATATCCGAAAAATTGCAAACTTGGCATTCACTACCTCTAAAAATACATTCCCCAGCACACTGGCCTTGACATGCAAGTTTATTCCACTGTTTTACTCTCAAAACTAGCTACAAAGTCTTTTTACTTTCTCTAGCCCCGTATGTACAATGTATATAGGGATAGAGAAGTATTGCATTCTACCCTAAAATTCGATGTCGAGATTTCATCGGAAATACATGTTTTAGGACCCCCTGAATCCAAAAAAAGCATTTCCAGAAAAAGGTCCGTGTGTCTGTGAACACGATAACTCAAAAATGAAAAGTAGCTAAAATACCAAACTTGGTATTTAAGATCAGTATCTTCCAGGGATGCGACACGAAGATTTTGAGAAAAATTCCCCACCCCAAATTACCCTTTACATGGAACTTTTTTCGAAAATTTTGATTTTCTTAAAAATGGCTCTAACGATTTTAATTAAAATATCGTATATTAAAGATATTTACCTGACAAATAAAATGTATACCTTGAATTTTCTGGGAATAGCTTTTAAAGACCGGTTTATTCTGGATGAATTTTGCTCATTTTGGCATAACTAATAAACCGTAAAATATAGACAAAAACTTACTCTACAAAAAATGTAGGCCTTGTTAAAATACACAATTTACGTCATATACATTTTTTTCGTGGAGCTTACCGTTTTCGAGGTAATAATTGCTATTGGTTTCAGTTGTGAAGTAGTTATACTTTTCCAGACGGGAGTGTCCGTTTTCCTTTTATCCTACTCCAGGCCAGGAATAGAAGCGATTTGTAATAACAATCGCATAACGACAGCTTTTAAAATATTTGACTATCGATTTAGCCTAGTGTATTCCCTTATTTTCTTCCTGCGTATAAGGAACTAAGTAATAAGAACATTGTGCTGAATACCTCGATTAACAAGGTACAGAAAGAAGAATAATCTGATGTAAGAAGTTTGTAGAACGGCTAGAGAAAGTCATGTGAGTGTAACACATCAGATTTTTTATTATTAAAGTACTATAAATTTAAGGTGTTTACTTGTATAATAAGTGTATCTTGAATTATCTGGGCATAGCCTCTGAAGTCTTCCTCATTATGAGTAACTTTTGTGTATTTGGTAAATCATAGCAGATAGAATAACATCTTACTGCACAAAAATGATATCTCGTTTAACTACACTATTTATGTAATATAAGTGGTTCTGAGGTTGATTGATTGATTGGTTGGTTGGGTTTAAGGGCACTCAAATACTATGGTCATTAGCTCCCTTATATAATAACTAGAGGTCAAACACGATATAAAACAAATACAAGAGGAAGGGCAAGTAAAATGAAATAAACCCAATGGGTACTAAAACTGTAGAGCATTTAAAATATACCTAAAAGGAGCGAAAAGGATATAACTATACTAAAAACTCCTTCAACTGGGTAAAATGGGCAGGGTTAAAAGCAGTTAAAATCTTAAAAAATCCATGACTTTCGTTCCGTTACAACCTATCGTTAAAAATGAAGTTAAAAACTAAATTATAAATGGGCTGGTCAAATTCGATAAAGAGTTAAAAACTCTATCGGCCGCTTTGTAGATATCGGCAAGGACCTCCACGAGGGAGGCCGACAGTTGGAAGGTGGAACAAAGAGCTGCTCTAGCAGTGGATGCCGTACCGACAATGCTTCTCCACAGTGCGGACAGACAGGAACAGGGTCCCTCTTAAGAATATAACTATGCGTAAAATACAGTGACCGATCCGCAGACGAGTCATCATGACCTATCCCCGGCGGGATAATCGGGAGGAGGTTACCCACGCCACAGGAAGGTCTTTCACTTCCCTAAGGTTCTGAGGTGTTCAATATTTCTGATATACATCGGTGTGCAAAACCTAAGGACGAGATAGATAAATTAACATGTCAAGTACTCGGTGTAAATGAATGAAAATGCGGGAGCATGTTTGCCAGAGGTCTTTCACATGTACACATTTATAGAATGTAGCGAGACTATATCGCCAAATGGTCTAATCCCGCCACACGGGGCAGCAAAGAAACAATACAACACAGTGTGGCAATCAGCAAGCTGTTATGGTGCCCTCTAGTGGAGTTCTTCTTCACAACATGGCCCGTAGACAACATATGGATGACTCCCACAGGGAAGAAATATCGGAAAACTGATAGGAGGACGACGAGTATTGCCCAGGAGATGGTATTTCTCACAGTATTGCTTCACGTGCATGAGCAGAATTGCAAACTACAGGTTCTAATGTCCCAAAGAGAGGAGGTGGTCGACCACTGTCAACTACAGCAGCAGAATATTATTGTGCATCAGGCAAGAAGGAATCCATCCAGTGGGTGCAATTGTAACCACATTTAACATAAACTCTCACGCTACACAGTCCTAAGGCGACTGCATAGACGTGATCTCTTCGTCTGAGGTCCAGTTCCTGGTCTTCCATCGATACTCGCACATGCCATGTTCGCGATGGTCCCAAGAGCATCAGAATGGGAAGAATGAAGTAGGGTCTCTTCTAGGATGAGCGGATTCAGTCCGAGTAGTGATTTTCTACTTGCCCTACATCTGGCGAAGGGTGGGAACACATAATTCACCAAGGGACATCCTTGAACATGATCGTTGTGGTGCTCCGGATGTTATGGTGTGGGGAGACTAATTTTGCATGGATCTACCGACCTCCAAATCTTTGAACACGATACGCTCACTGGCCAACGTTATTGTGCTACTCTACTCTTTCCCTATGTGTATCTTTTCAGGGGTACACTCAGTCCTGACTTCATTTTTATGGATAACAATGCTCGATCGGAGGATCTCCTCTTGGAACAAGCGGATATTCGGCATTGGCCTCCTTGTTTCTCTGGTTTAAATCCATAGAATACGTGTGGGATACTCTTGGGAGACGCATTGTAGCAAGTCCACATGCACCAATGGCCATCCAACAGTTGTCAATAGCGCTGGTGGAAGAGTAGGACGCCTTACTACAAGAACTCATTACCAACCTTGTGACCAGCACGAGGCGGAGCAAGCATTGCTGTCCGTGGTAATCATACACCTTTTTAAGCAACATGGCTCTAGTTTTGTAAATCTAGAGGACCATCATAAGAAGTATCGACTTTAGTGTAGCTTATTTGCTATGAATAAAAGTGTAATTTCAGTTCGTATCATTGCGTATTTTGTTTAGTTGCCCAAAGTAGCATGTTGTAGCAGTTCTCTCTATGTATGTATGATTCAAGTTTCATCAAGATATTTTACTTGGCAGTGGCATAGCATGGGAATGTTAGTTTAGTCCTTAGATTTTGCACAACGATATATTGTGTTTTCTTTTTTCAGTTTTGACTTTTGAAATACTTTATACGTTTTTTTTTTCTCTATTTTAATTCTAAAATAATTTATACTTTACATTCAATTTGTGTTTATACAGAATAAGCAGTAATTTTAACGTCATTAAATACTGATTAGTTTTAGAAATATTTCACTGTCTCTTTAGATTACTAAATTCCTCATATGCCTACAAGAATATTAGAAGAAGAATATTTTGCAAAATTGGTTTATGAAGAGTGACCAGAAATGTAAGTGAATGTGTCGTTAAGAATTGTTCCTATCCAAGAACAGATTATGTATGTATATTAATATTATTCTTTAGTTTACAGAAACTTTTGAGAAAACTGTGGAATCTATAGCCATACTAGTAACTCATTCGAAAATCGTTAATAATTCGACAGCTCGGCCGAATTGTAAAAGATAAAAAAATCTTACTTTTGTAGCTTAAAAGGCCATTTAAGTGAAAAATAAATTTATCCCTCATCTGAGTGGGGATATCCTGTAGGCCTCACACTCAAGAGGTCTCGGTTACAGAAAGTTACCCGGATAAATATTTGTTGCGTTATCCTTAGAAGAGGAATGTCGAATACTTTTGAGTTCCTTTGATTCCCAGCTCATTTGAGCTTCATACACCAATTTTATTCATCGTCCGATATAATCTACTTGAATAAAATAAGTTAGACCTCAAAAAAGTATTAGGGTAGTCTCAGAATGCATAAAGGAGTGTGCCACAGAAATTTTCAGGAATTTGGGAATTAATGATAAGACATTTTCTTTCCTTTGCAGTTTTAAAAAGTAGAACTTGGTGTACAATACAAATGCTTACAATACCTATATAAAATATGAAAGCATTAGTTAATAATATTTTACTTTATGTGTTTTTGTGGTTTGTAAATTTAACTTAAGTGCGTTGTATTAGCTGTTACAAACAATGTAAACGGCTACCAGTCATTCTACAGTGTGTGTGTGTGTGTGTGTGTGTGTGTGTGAGAGAGAGAGAGAGAGAGAGAGAGAGAGAGAGAGAGAGAATGGGAAAGAGAGAGAGAGTGTGCGTGTGTGTACTTCCATTTGTGCACATTTGTTGTAACTGAACCATATAGAACAATTCATTTGCTTCAGAGAAAAGCATTAAACGGGTTTTGACTGCTGTCCATTGTGACGTTAAGACAGAAATAGCATTTTTAAGTAACCCTGACTTCATTATTTACTCTTACCACTCATTTTTGTTTTATGTGGTTCTATTTCAGAAGTTTGTAAACTGCCACTAACTAAACAGCAGTAAGGGCTAATGGGACTCTTGTGTGTATGTGTATCTTCCTAGGATGCGACACGAAGATTTTGAGAAAAGTCCCCCCACCCCAAACTACCCTTTACATGGAACTTTTCTCGAAAATTTTGATTTTCTAAAAAATGGCTCTAACGATTTTGATTAAAATATCGTATATTAAAGTTATTTACCTGACAAATAAAATCTATATATTGAATTTTCTGGGAATAGCCTCTGAAGACTACTTTACTCTGGATGATTTTTTCATAACTACTAAACCGTAAGAGATGGACAAATATTTAACCCACAAAAAATGAAGAGCAGGTTAAAACACACAATTTGTGTTATATAATTTTTTTTCGTGGAGTTGATCGTTTTTGAGATATTCCTTTTTCTTGGTTTCATATTTGAAAAACTTATACTTTTCTCATACAGGAATTTGTCAACTCCTGTTAATACAAACAAAGGAACATCAATCACATAGCAACCAGCTTTTGGCTTTCACTTTAACGTATGGTACTCCCTTATTTCGCTTTTACTTACAATAAAGCAAGAAACAAGACTATTTCTGCTAATTTTTCTTGATTAGCATGAAATAAATAAAAGATAAGCTTATTAACAATAATAATTTACAGAGATATAGAGAAAGTCATGTGAGTGTAACACATCAGATTTTTTACTTTCTCTATAGGCACTCTGTACATAGTGTATAGAGAATGTATTGCACTCCACCGAAAAATTCGATACCGAGATTTCACCGGAAATATATGTTTTAGGGTCCCCTTTATCTAAAAAAAAGCATTTTCGGAAAAAGGTCTGCGTGTGTGTGTGTGTGTGTGTGTGTGTGTGTGTGTGTCCATGTGTCCGTTTGTCCGTGTGTCTGTGAACACAATAACTAAAAAAACGAAAAGTAGGTATAATACCAAACTTGGTATTTAAGTTTAGTATCTTCCAGGGAGGCGACACGAAGATTTTGAGAAAAATCCCCCCACCCCCAACTGCCCTTTACATGGAACTTTTTTCGAAAATTTTGAGTTTCTCAAAAATGGCTCTAATGATTTTGATTAAAATTTCGTATATTAAAGGTATTTACCTGTCAAATAAAATGTTTATCTTGAATTTTCTGGGAATAGCCTTTGAAGAGTAGTTTATTCTGGATGAGTTTTACTAAATTTTGAATAACTGCTAAACTGTAAGAGATGGACAATAACTTACTGCACAAAAAATGTAGTGCACGTTAAAACACACAATTTATGTTATACACATTTTTTTCGTGGAGTTCGTCGTTTTTGTGACATTCCTTATTTTTGGTTTCTGCTATGAAAGACTTAACATTTCTCATACAGGAATTTGTCAACTGCTGTCCATACAAACAAAGGAACTTCAGAGACATATCAACCAGCTTTTGATTATCACTTTAACCTATGGTACTCTCTTATTTCATCTCTACTTACAAGGAAGCAAGTAATATGGTTATTTCTGCTAATGTTTTACTGATTAGCATGAAGTTAATAGAAGTATAAGTTTTTTAAGAATAATTTGTTGCAGGGATATAGAGAAAGTTATGTGAATGGTATACATCAGATTTTTTCATTCCAGATGAAGTACCGCGATACGTGAACGAGACCCAACTCGGAAACTATATTTTACTTGAAAGCCAGTATCATAACCACGCTAGAGAGGTACGCTGTAATATGTCCCTTCGTTTTTCGTGTTATGCTCTCGAATGGTTGATAAATTAGCCAGTGGCGTACTGGCGCTTTAGAAACTTATAGCCGTTACTTCGACATTTCAATAAACAGGCCATACGCGTGTTAGCAGCAAGACTTTAGTTTGCGAACTTTGTAACAAGGGAAATAGTGTGCAACGAGTGAAAGGACGGAGGATGGAAAGATAGGGTGTATGTAAAAGTTCCTGGAAGGGTGAGTCACGGCACAGGGAGTTTATTAAAATGAGAACGTGAAATGAGCTGGGAAGTGGGTATGTGAGACACAGGCATAAAGTGTGGAGATTTCCCTTAATTCTCACATCACGCCAGAACTCGCGTTTTATAAATAGTGGTAATGGTGCGAAGGCTAAGCTCATTCAAGGTGATATAAAATTAGGAAACAACGCTGAATTTGGATGTGCAGAAGTGCGGAAAACTTGATTTTGGCGATTACAGCTTCCCCATAGTTACTTTAACAAAGACTGTTAAACATACGTTTTGTCGGAGAAATTATTCCTCTAAGTATACACACAAGCAGCACCTGGTTCAGTGGTTAAACCGCTTGCCTCCCATCTAGGCGGCCCGGGTTCGTTCCCAAGCGCCTGCATGTGGGATTCGTAGTGGTCGAAGCGACGTCTGAGAGGGTTTTCTCCGGGTCCTACAGTTCCCCCGCCATTCATTCCACCAAGTGTCCATATCGCCTTTCCAATCATCAATTTCGCTTACATTTCATATCAACCACGTCATGTCCATGCCTGGCTACGGGCCAGCCCCTCGTAACTGGTTCTCCATTTGACTCCCCGACAAGATTCTGACCCCTAGGCATAGGCTTGTAAGTCCTAGGGGGGTGTCAGTCCTACAAATAGGGGACGGTAAACCGATTACGAAACGAAGTAAACACGTCCGTCCCACATTTTGTCCATGCAGAAATTCTACTCATAGATGTGGATCTATGATACCTTGTTGTTACCAACATTTTAGTTATATTTTTAAATCAATTTAACTTTAATATACCACGATATAATTGGGGGGAAGTTTTAAAAAAACTATTGACTAATTGGGTAAAAGTCATTAACTTGGAAGACAGTAAAACCTTCGGTGTGATATCTCAAAACAGTTTTTCTAATGAGCGGTTATACTTTCAATCTCCCCTTAAATTATTTTGTACCTTTTTTTTTTTTACTTTCTCTATTTGTTATCTATACAATGGCGAGTTGTAGAATATTACCAATTTTACCTAAGAACACAATACCCAGAATAGGTCCTTACAATTCTTGCACTTGCAGACCTATATGGAAACTTGGTGCTAACAGATAAGAATTTTGATGACCTTTCATTATTTATTAACAAATGACTTTGCAATTGATTCAGTTTAATTTTTCCTACTGTCATGATTTAATGGATTAGGTTTCTCAATAGAGTATCAAACAGTATAAATGGTTAGAGCTAAAAGTAAAACATTTTCCCTTTGTTTTAATTATAATTTTTGAATTCAGGTTTCTTGAGTAATAATACGCGACATTTCTCTGGAAATTTTTAGAGGGTATTAAATACAAAGTTTTTTGACTTACCTTGTTGAATGTTGAACGTTACCAAAAACATTCACCCGAAAAATATTATCCAAAAGCAATTACATTCTCTTTATATACTTTACTTCTAGGGATATTATTACAATAAGAAATAGTATTGATATATTAATTATTAGTTTTTTTTTAATTGTCTCCTTTTGCGAACCAGCGAAGTTGGTAGCTTAATTTGCAGCAGTGGTTGCTCTCTCACTGCTGATTTCTCACTGCTTGACCTTCACCCCGGCAGCCCAGCTCATGGAGGGTAATTCCAACCTAGTCGCGTTTGGGCAGCATTGCAACCGAGGAATAACAAATATCTGCTGACGGTGATACTGCCGCTTCGTTATTAGGCGATGTCCTATCCCATGGCGTCATTCATAGCTTGCTACTTGTAGAACTGTAAGAATGGATGAAATTGGTGCAAAATAATGTTGAGTTTTATAAGAAATGCAAATATTGAGGAGCCCTAAATAAAAAAATAAAAAAAAAAAAAAAAAATTGGACAAAGATCTGTGTGCACGCGCGTATGTGCGAGTGCGCGCACGTGTGTCCGTGGGTTTCTGTGTGTGCATGGTCCATATGTATGACTGTGAACAAGTAACTAAAAAATGATAGCTAAATACTGCACTTGGAATTTAGCATCTTCCAAAGGTGCTGCACAAAGTTTTTCAACAATACCCCTCCATCCCAAACCATGCTTTATATGGAATATTATTAAAAAAATGGAGTTTGTCGAAAATTTATTAAAACATACATTATTTTACTTTTACAAGTTTTTTTTTTAATTTAAAGAGATTTTAAACTCAATGGAATAGTTATGTTTAAGCAATTTTCAATATTAACGAAACCTGTATCTTGAATTTTGTGGGAATAGTCTCAGAATTTCTCTTCATTCTGAATGACATTTGTATAACGAGTAAACCATTAGGAATGGGCAGAATCTTACTACAGATTTCTTAAGGCACAAAGTTTATATCAAATACGTTTTTATGTAGCATTAATTATTTTTGAGACATTTCTTGTAGTTGATTTGACATTTCTCAATATCAAATCGTTGTTCTTTTATTTTTATTCTTCTTTTAATGTATATAAAAGGAAAATTTAAATTATCACAGAGCGGTCAACTATATCCACCAATTTTATTGTAAATACAAATATGTAATAAAGCCATTTCTATAAATATTTATTCAATTAATAAGAAGTACAAATAAGAATAAGTTTTTGATATAACAATATGCTGAGGAATGGTTAGAGATGTGAATGTAACACATAAGATTGTATAAGTTATTTCTGATGAATACGAGATAAATGCTTATTCATGGTTTAACATAAATGTTTATTTTCTTCTTTTAGGAATAGTCCGGCCAAGTCGTCCTGTCACTCTGCGAATGAGAGGGCAAATGAGCTGAAGCGGTGAGTGGCGAGGGAGCAAGGGACCATCCACCTCTCTTATTATGCAAGTGGGTTTGTCAACGCTATTACGCATCTGTGCTTCAGGAGAGGAATTTTATGACTGTTTTGGATGAGCTTTATTATTTCGAATATTTACAAAGACAGCTTAAAAGAATTATTTGGACCCAGACATAAAATTAATGTGATAAAAAGATGCGATTGTTTTTGCTAGAAATCTCCTTAGGCATATAACAGACAGGCCCTTGTGGAAATCCTCACTACATGATAAAAGACGGTACGAGTATATGTACTTCCATCCTATCCTCCTCCTCGTCCAGAACCCAATCGTGACATTGCAGATTAGTTCAGTTTTAGATTTGAACTCTGCCATTGGTCGATTGACCAACATGGCTGCGAGTGCAAGCAGACAGAACGAACGGAAGACCGTGTATTTTGCATTGGAAAGAAGAGCCGATTTTCAGAAACTCCATTTTACCACTTATTTCGATCCAATTCATATATATACACCTATAATGATGTAACCCAACCTCGACGACATCTCGAAACTGTTCCGCAGCCATCATGTCTCCGATAGGAAAGGCTCAGAAAACGATCACTAAACTAGGATCTCCAATCTCCCGATCTCTGTCACCTATCCACAGATAAATCAAGCAGGTGGACTTACGCATTCTTAATACTATCTGACCCGGAGCTTATAGAAGCAGAGATGCCTGATACTTAGTTCTATGTGGACATGCGTCGAAGTATCCTGTCACTTATGCAGGATGTTTCAAAAGGACACGAAACAAAGACAGCAGTCGATTAGTTTACACTTGACTTGTGCGAAACTTGATATCGCAACTTTCCAACTCGATTTAAAGTTTTGTGTGCGTATAAAAATCGCAAACATTTGAGATTAGGCAGCGAAGGAACAACGGTTGTCATACACCACGTAAACAACCTCAGAGGTGTTATGCGAAACATATAACAAAACCCAAATGCTATGTTTTCATTACAAAGGTGACCTGTGCCGCGCCGGCTTGTATAACAAAACACGCCTACACCTCGCGACTAAGACCTTCGCTACCAACCGGCATCTCTCTTGGAGTGGGCCAGGTACGTGCAATTTGGTTATGTATGACTGCCTAGTCCATGGTGATTTTATGGCAGTTTTTGTATGTGCCGAATTTAGAGCTGGAAATTATATCACGTATCACGTACGGTATCAACAACAAGGTCCATATCTTCGTTTGGTGTCGTTTTGAAACACCCTGTATAAAGCAGCAGTGGACATGTGACGAAGAAGATGGTATATAGCAGGAAAGAGACTAACTGTAGAATGTTCTCTCCACGCACCGAGTCACCATGTATCCATTAAAGGATCCATCACAATAGGACCAAGTATAAGATGATGCATCCTCCGTATTTCAAATTGTTATGCACAATAATGGTAGTATTTTTACTTTCTCTATACGCACTATGTACATAGTGTATAGAGAAGGTATTGCATTCCACCCAAAAACTCGATACCGAAATTTCACTGGAAATATGTGCTTTAGGGTCCCCTGTATCCATAAAAAGCATTGCGTGTGTGTGTGTGTGTGTGTGTGTGTGTGTGTGTGTGTCCTTGTGTCCGTGAACACGATATCTCAAAAACGAAAAATCGGTAAAATACCAAACTTGGTATTTAAGTTTAGTGTCTACCAGGGATGCGACACGAAGATTTTGAGAAAAATCGCCGCACCACAAACTACCCTTTACATGGAACTTTTTGAGAAAATTTTGATTTTTTAAAAAATGGCTCTAACGATTTTGATTAAAATATCGTATATTAAAGATATTTACCTGACAAATAAAATGCATATCTTGAATTTTCTGGGAATAGCCTCTGAAGACTACTTTATTCTGGATGAATTTTACGGAACTTTGCATAGCTGCTAAACCATAAAAGATAGGCAAAAACTTATCACACAGAAAGCTAGAGCACGTGAGAACACACAATTTATGTTTTATACATTTTTCTCGTGGAGTTGATCGTTTTTGAGATATTCCTTTTTTTTATTTCACTTATAAGAAACGTATGTTTTTCTCACACAGGAATTTGTCAACTACTGTCCATACAAATAAAGGAGCTTCAGTAACATAGCAACCAGCTTTTGACTATCACTTTAACGTATGGTACTCCCTTATTTCCCTTCTACTTACAATGAAGCAAGTAATAAGACTATTTCTGCTAATTTCTTCTCGATTAGCATGAAGGAAATAGAAGCATAAGCTTTTTAACAATATTTTGTTGCAGAGCTATAGCAACATTGGAGCAACATTTCATTAAAAGTATAAGAATGTATTTTTGAGAGAGTATAACGTTTTTGAAACAAATTAGCAAAAAACCGTATGATTTGGAGCATTTTAAGTATGGTAAAATACTGAAACTTTTTTTCGAAAAAACAAGGTTTAAATTTGCAAATGCCTATTAATAAGCATGCGCTGACTCATTTATAGCTACAGTTAGCTAATAGGTAAAGTGCGTCAAGTGGGAAAAAAAAAAACGGTAAATATTCTTAAGTTTAGAATTCATACCACTTTATTAAGAATAATTTAATGTTTTTAATTGCTCAAAATTTTTGGTCAAATTTCAAGACGAATCACCTTAATGAGACATACGAGTAGAGTGGTAAACAATATGGCCATGAGCAAAATACTACTTTGTACATACAGGCAAAGCAATAACTTTGAGTCAGCTTTATTTTAGTTTTGATTTGGCATTGGTGTAAACTATGAGAAAGCCCGATGGATGACATTCTTTCTATTATTCTATTTATTTGTTTAATTTGTCAGTTGAGAATTTCAATGCTATGCCGGCATGTTGACATGGTAGCTTAGTGGCAGAGCAACTGGCTAGAGATCGGGAGATCCGTGGTTCAAATCCCGGCAATTCGTATTGCATTTTTCAGCCTGACTCTACCTATTCAACTCCTGCCCTCACAGGCTTGTATGAAAAAACAATTATTCCATTACAAAGTATAGTTTAAATGCAATATATTGTATGTCTGCTGGAACTAGTATATTCTGAAACAACTACAGTTCTAACAAGTTCGAGGTTAGTTCTCTTCTATTTTCTCATTGTGAATTTGATCAACTAAATTGTAATCTACTGTTGAATGTACAAGTTTCATTTCAGCGACCTGTTAATCTTCGTTTATCTGATCTAACTTCAGTTTTCGTCAGTGTAAGTTATTGTGGATATCGCGATTATTTTGTAAAATTCAAAATGTGTTCATTTAAAGTTTTTTTTAGTGCTCTTATTGTAGCGCACATGTTAAGTTTAGTTTAAGTAATTATGGTACGTTGAATCCCAAAATATAAAGTTCTGACTTGCTCTAATAATTTGTTCTTTATCAGTGTTTTACATCGTTTATGAGTTGTCCCTTTGTAAGCTATTTCTATGTTGTTGTTTGTTTTTTTTTGTTGCTTTTTTAAACAAAATATTATATTCGTTTGCGAATAAGTTACGTTTAATTGGAAGCAATTTGTAATTGGTCCTTCGCGTTATTAAAATTCCCTTGGATGTCTGCGGAAGAACCTTTTCATTAAAATACTTGATATTGATCCATATTTGCTGCTGAGGTTCACCTATTAAGGAAGATAAATTTATCATGAAAATATTAACGATTAGGAAATATATTTTAGCTGTGCCGGGTATACTCAAATGCATGGAATGAATTTTCATAAATGTACAGACAGCTGTGTACATGTACTTTTTGCTAACCAAACACACGCTCACATCTGTTTTAAAATTCAGATTTATCTTTTGTATAATATTTACCCAACATTTTACTGCGAACGTAAACTACTATGCGCTACAAAAGTGCTTGTTAACGTTAATTGGTAATCAAATGCGCTCGATTTGCTCTTCCCTCTATTTATTTTTTTCTAAATATTACTTTCACTTTGGAAACCAACTAGGACTTTGCGGTGGCTTTGTTGCCGTGACTAGTCTCATCTACTCTTGGCACTCAGTCTATTTGCCACTGCAAAATCAATATCAGAATTGAAGTAGTAGAGCAACCCCCATTCCGTCATTAATAAAATACATTCCAATCCATTTTAACATTAAACGCTGTTGGATATCAATAGTATTGATGTTAGGAATATGCTAAATGGGGTTAAATCCATGATCTTAAATTTAGCTTCCTTTTCTATTTTGGTGAAAGGAATACAACCATTTTTGATATCTCATCCAAAGCGTATTCGCTCAATGTTTAAATGGATGCTCCAAAATAAAGGAAAGTAAACCAAAACTAAAGCGCTGAAAGGCCGTATTTTACATTTCTTCATATATTATTTACATATTATAAGACCTGGGAATTTGTTTAGTATTAAAATGTTGATGAAAAGTTCCCAGTCTATATTGTTTTATCTTTGTTTCTTTTAATATTCCTCTATTATTCTTTCCTGTATTGCAAAGTTGCAATTGTTTTCTCCTTTCTTTGTTTTTCCTGCGACATTTTGTAGTAACCTCCTTTTCCTATCTTTTATATCTGTAGTAATTTGTTGTATCCAACCCTTAAATTTGAGGTCGAGGTTTCACCGGAAATATACGCTCCGAGGTCCCCTGAATCCAAAAGTAGCCATGTTAGAGAAATGACAGTTTGTATCTCTGGAAACACCATAACTAAAAATTCCAAAAGCCTGTTAAACACCAAACCAAAAATCTAAGTTGAGAATCGAAATGTAACTCGAATATTCTCTGAAATCCTATGCATTTTTGATGACTTTGCATAACTGATAAACCCTAAAAAAATGATGAAAATAAAAACCTAATTGAACATGTTTGGACGAAAGTAAAGCAGAGGCTTTCTCGAGGTACAAGATTGAATAATGCTACACAACTCGGTGTGCTATGATAGACACTTGGGATTCACTAGCAGAAGACATTACTTGATTTCAAACGCTGGTGGATTCTATGCCCCGAAGATTGAGGGCAGTGATACCAAATAATGGGGACCACACAAAGCATTAGAATTTGTTTTCTCTTAGTTTATTAGCCTTTGGTTGCATTTAAAAGCAACCGGAGATCAGGTTGCAGCGTTTTCTTTGTTTTCTAGTTTACGAGAACAGCAAATAAAATATTTCAGATTTCACAGAGTGAATGATTTATATAACGTAAACTACATTGGTTGTAAAGGGTACTAATATGTATTAAAAACAAAATAATAATAACAAATGTATGCAGGTTATTGGGCTCGAACCTTTGCTAGAGAACATTCTGAATTTCAAACGGAACACGTTAGAACCGAGCCATTTCTACTCTGAGTACTGTTTTCCCTGTTTATAAGGAACTGCAGCGGACAGCTCAACTATCAAGGTTTTGGTTATTTTTTAGTGTTTCTGGGCATGTTAGCGAAAAACAGTTGTTATTAACAGTTATTTTGGTTGTTCCTTGGTTGCTATTTTATGTTATAAAGCAATTAGCTGTGTCTTACCTCGCTGTGTAAAAGCATGTTTTGTAGCATAGTGCACATGCACCTGTAAATCCATGCTTGTGTAACTTCGTGTGCTTCCGTGAGGCCGAAGCGATATTTGGAAAGATTATAGCGCTCAATCATTTTTTCCATGACTGTACAAGGAACAGTGGCTTCTCTTCCGAAAGAAGCCATTTTAAGATTTTTCTCCGAAAATATCCGTTTGCCTCCACCGGATTTGAAACCCCGACTTGGGAACCAGCGACATGTTACCGCTAGACTACGCAGGAGGGCGAAGTAAATAGAAGAATAAGCTTTTGTAAGATACATTGTTGCAGAATACACAGAGAAATAAATGTAAATGGAAAACACTATACTTTTACTTTCTCCAGCGCTTATGTACTACATGAATGAATGAATGAATGAATGAATACATGCATTTATTGGCATTAAAACAATAACAACAAAGAAAAGAGTGTACACGAAAATAAAAAGATAAAGATATTCGAATACAGCAATTTCAATTTACAACCCATTAATGTACCCTAATATAATAGCTAAAACACACTTAAGAAAAATATATGCTTCTCTATTGTCAGCCTTCTCTTACCATAAGTATAAATTTGCCTAGCCCGTCCTCGTCTTTCGTGCGTGCCAGTAGCGTCCAACATGCTTCTAGCTCTACATTCGCGGTACAACGTACATAGTAGCATGAGAAGAGATTTTTTTTTTCTGTAGCTTAGCGTCCTTTAACCTGGTTGGTCATATCAGATGATGAATGAAATTAAAGAAATAATGCTCAAATGATCTCGGGGTCCATGAAGCTTAAAGTTACTCGACATTCGTCTTCTCAGGATAAGGGAAACCCCCGAAAAAACCCTTATCCGAGCAACTCACCCGAAGCGAGATTCGAACTCACGACCTTTTGAATGTGAAGTAGACACGCTACCACCACACTACCTAGGCGGGCCTGAGAAGAGATTGTATTGCACCCAAAAATTCGATTCAGAGATTTCCTGAAAATCCATATTTTGAGGCACCATGAATTAAAACAAATTTTAGAAAACTTGTCAGCGTGTGTGTTTGTGTTTGTGTGTGTGTGTCTGTGAGTGAGTGAGTGAGTGAGTCTCCGTTAAATATCAAACTTGGTATTTAACTTTAGTATCTCTTAAGGATGGAATACAAAGATTTTCAAGAAAATCCCCCACCCACAACCACCCTTTACATGGATTATCTTTTGAAAATAGATTAAAATACCGTATATTAAAGATATTTATATGACAAATCAAATATATATCTGGAATTTCTTGGGAATATCCTCTGGCCTATCCATATTGAATGGTTTTTGCATAACTTGTAAATCATAAGAAACAAGAACTTGCTACACCAACATGTAGATCTTTTACACTTTTGTTGTAGAGATAACCATTTGTGAGACATTTTGTTATTGGTTTCAATTTTTAAATATTTATACTTTTCTAACACAGGAAGTCGGTTTTACTCCTAGCCATGCATATAAGTGTATTTCAATGACAGTGTAGCGCAACTATTAAAGCGCCAAATCAATGGCCGAGATCAGGCAATTTCAACCAATCGAGGTCATCTGACTGGAGCGATATTGTCGAAACATTTTATCGCAGCTGATGTTCAGTTATTTAACCTCCAGTCTTAGTTATTGGTAACAAGGTGACAATCCAGTCGGCCACGACATTGCGTGATGGCGGAAAGTTTGAAACTTTTGGTCAGGGGACCGCAAATGAAATAAAACACATCATTAATGAAGCCGGATTTATGGAAACAGTTCATACAATTTTACTTAGAAAGAGGTCAGAAGATATTATGTGAAAATAATAATTATATGTATTTCTTATGTATTAGATGAGTGCAATAACCTAAAAAAATGTTTATCCCATTTCATGCATTGGTTATTAAAAGCTGAAATAAAGTAGTTGTTCCCTATTTCTATTGTTGCAATGGATATTCGTAGGAACTATCAGCCATATCATAATACAGGAGGCAGGGAAGAAAGAAAGAAAGAAAGAAAGAAAGAAAAACTTCGGTA
Organism: Hymenopus coronatus; assembly: GCA_030762935.1. NCBI lineage: Eukaryota > Metazoa > Arthropoda > Insecta > Mantodea > Hymenopodidae > Hymenopus > Hymenopus coronatus. The sequence continues at coordinate 35,935,769 of CM060889.1, read as the reverse complement.
ATCAAACATGGTGAATGCGCCATCTACTATTCGAGAACCAATGTAAGTATTACAATCAAGATCTGATAAAATCTCCTTTCCTATATATTATAAATTATTAATAGTCTATTTGGCTGAATTGTCTTATCAAATAAAACTCGTGTTTTCATCTCTTAGGACAATTCACTCCCGTCGCTTCGCTTCAGTCGTGAATTATTATCGACAAGATGAAAGCACTCGTGGTATTACTCATGACAATCGCAAAGCGATAGGTATTAAACATATGACTATCGCTGTTGGTCTAAATTGCATGGAATAGAAAGGAGAATAATCACTTGTAAGAAGTTTGTTTACAGAACAGCTGAATGGGACAGATGAATTCTTTTTAAAGTTTTTGGAGGGTCCGGAGGGGGTTTCAGCGGATATTAAAATATAAATTTGCTGTTAAGTCTTAACATAGCATATTTTGATGTTATACATTACGTCCTCTACTTACTTTAAGCACGAGGAGAAAAGTAAAGACCTATTATTCTCTCTAGCATTACCAACAAGCCCAAAGCTACACATTTTATGAAATTTCTCAGGAAAAATAGTAGATGTATGGGAGAAGTATGCAGACCATATGTAAATAAACCTTATTATTACCCCATAAAACATCAGAAGCTATTACTTTTGTAATTCAACTCCTTCTATTATTGTTGGAAATAAAGATTTTCATCATCAAATAAGTTATTTAAATAAAGGGAGTTTAGATATATATGTTGTTCATGTATTACATTCCCTAAGATAACAGAGCTGTGCAAGCAAGCAGCAGCGAGGTAGCAACCAAGGAGAGCAAGGCCCATGAATGGAACACAATGGCCGGTATTTGCTTGTAACCGAAACGCTGAATTTCTTGCGGCAACCAGCCAGGTGAATTGCAGTGTCCGCACATAATCCGCACCGAAATGAAGTGAATTAGGTTTGGGACCGCAGAGCTTCCAGTAAAACCGCTTCTGGCTGTCTCTAGTCTTCCTGACAGGAACATAGACGAAACTGGAACGCGGTTTGTGTAATTATGTTCCTTCTCCACTTCCTTCTCTTCTTCTCTATTATTACGTTCATCGTATTTCCTTCCCCTCCCTTCTATGTGCTGGAAGCTGATAAAAAAGAAAAAAGTTAACTAACGGCGTTGTAGCATAAACGCTTCTTTCTAGTCCCAGTAATGGTAATTTACTTCCAACAACTTTCATCGTGCCTGTATTTTCCTGTCCTAATTTTTCACTTCGTTCCCTCATTCTACATTTATTATCTTGACTTGCATTACCTGAAGTACTCACTTCCTTCTAATAGAGTTATTATTCTCATTGCTATTCCTATTAGATTCCTGAAGATAACCAATGCAGTGCATGAAATGCTGACAAACATTCCTTTCATTCTGTTTTTTGCGTGCGTGATATTCGTGAACGTTGTGCTATTGCACGAGGGGTAGAGAAAGGAAATTTTATTGGTGCATGCCATTGTAAAACAAGTGGGTACATTATTGTTGAAGTGAATTATAGGCGGTCGTTTTTAGTGCTGAATAGAAAACGTAACCTCTTGAGAAAAGCTACGGCGTCTAGCTTTTCTGGTTACTGATGAGTACACAAGACGTTTGATAACATAACTATACTGTGTGTTCAGAGTAAGTATATAATTGGAAAAATTAGCAGCTGGTTCCAAATTTCGTGTAATTTGAATAGAATGCTGCAAAATAACTTGCAAAGCATTGGACTGAGTTTATATCAAACTTTGGTGTTTGATAAGTGTGTCACCTTGTTTATAAACCCATATCCTAAGACGCTCAGTACTCAACGAGAATATAAAAATCTCAAATACAGATTACTCATTGCGAGTTCTCTGCATAAAATACAGCAATCGTAAAATAAAGATAATCCCTACCGACTGCCATTTTACTTTATCTACACGTACTATGCACATAGTGTATAGATAAGATATTGCATTCCACCCAAAAATTCTACATTGAGATTTCACCGGAAATACATGTTTTGTATGCCCCTAAATAAAAAAATCAGAAAAAGATCCGTGTGTGCGCCTGTTTGTCTGTGAACAGCATACCTCAAAAATGAAGATACCGTTAAATACCAAATTTTGTTTTTAAGTTTGGTATCTTCCAAGGATACGACACGAAGATTTTCAAGAAAATCCCCGGCACCTCAAACTACCCTTTACATATTAAATAAACATTTCAAAAAATTTTTTTTTCAAAAATGGCTATAACGATTTTGATTAAAATCTCTCATATTTAAGATATTTACATATATTTGTATATCTTGAATTTTCTGGGAATAGCCTCTGAAGACATGTTTATTCTGGGTGAATTGTGCGAAATTTTGTATAACTGGTAGACCGTAAGAGATGACAAAACATATTACATAAACAAGTGATCATGATAAAATACACAATTTATGTCTTATACATTTTTTCGCGGGGTTGGCCGTTATAGAGGTATTTCTTGCTATCGATTTTAGCTTTGAAATAGTTAAACTTTTTTATAGGGAACCTGTTAACTCCTGGTAACACAAAGAATTGGATTTCAGTCCCTAGCAACCACATTTTAAAACATTCGTTTGTCAGTTTTGTCTAGTGTATTCTCTTATTTCCCTTCCATTTAGAAAGGAATTAAGGAATAAGACCGTTTCTATTGAATTGAATATAAGAATAAACTTATTAACAGTAATTTGTTACAGAGATCTACAATCATGTGAATGGAATACATCAGATTTTTTTACTCATCTCCTTTACAAATATTCCTAGAGTAAATAGTTTTCTATACTTTGGCAATGGTCAGTTGTCGGAGAGCGGTAACAGATTAGGTGGAGGAACAGACTGCACATCAGCACAGACGACGGATACACACAAATGCCGTAATTATCCCAGAGGCCTGGCCGCAGGTACGAGAGAGAGAGAGAGAGAGAGAGAGAGAGAGAGAGAGAGAGAGATTGCTATTGACGGCCTCTTACGGAACTGAATGAACTTTGCAGTGGAAACTCGATAGGTTAGCCTGTGAAACGGTTGAAAAGAAGTTCCAACATTGAAAACCGCGCCATCTGCCCGCCACCGTCCGAATTGCAGATCTGTATCAATCTGAAAGATGCAAGGAAAATGTAAAAGGTAGTTGAGGCTACGGGTATTTTCTTGAACATCTTCCTGCCTCATCCTTGAAAGATATTGAACTTAAATATCAAGTTTGGTATTTACGTATTTTTTGTTTTTGAGTTATGATGCCCATAGACTCGCATACACAAAGAGACACACACGGACATTTTTCTAAAGGGGGGTCTCAAAATGTATCGGCATCGCACTTTTGGGTGCAATAGAATTCCTTTTCTATACACTGTGCACAAAATACGTAAAAATGGTATGTGACAGACAAAATGTGAGCTTCGGTTTGGATTCAACATATCTTTAAATGATAAATGTTATAGACATTTTGAAAAACGTTTTATGACCCTTAATTCTGCAGGTCTGTGCAAGTCAATATTGGAATTTTTACTTTCTCTACACGTACTACGTGTATAGACAAATTATTGTTTTCCAGCCACAAATTCGATAGCAAGATTTCACCGGAAATACATGTTTTAGGACCCACAGAATCCAAAAAAATCTTTTTTGGAAAAAGCTCGTGTATGTCTCTGGACAGCATAGCTCAAAATAAAAACAAGTTATTTAAGTTTGGTATTTTTCAAGGACCCCACAAGAAGATCTTCAAAAAAATCCGCCTGCCTCAAACTACCCTTTACATTGAAAAATGTTCGTAAATTTTGTTTTTCTTAAGAATGGCTCAAACGGTTAATAATATAATATACTACATATTAAATCCATTTCTAAAATATAAAATGTATAACTTGCAATTTCTGGAAATAGCTTCTGAACACCTGTTTACTCTGGATTGATTTTGCGGAATTTTGCATAACCAGTAAACCGTAAGAGATGGACAAAAACGTATTACACAAAAATTGTAGATCACGTTAAAACACATCATTTATGCAGCACAGATTTTTTTCGTGGAGTTGACCATTTTTGAGATATTCCTTGCTATTGGTTTCTGTTTTAAAATACTAATACTTTGCTCATACAGGAACTTGTCACGGAAAGAATCGGATTTCAATCCCATAGCAACCACATTTGACTGTCGGTTTAGCCTAATGTATTCCCTTATTTTCTACTGCTTACAAGAAACTAAACAATACGACCGTATCTACTAATATGTATAGGAGAATAAACTTAATGACAATTTATTACAGGCTGTAGAGAAATTCATGTGAATGACACACATTAGACTTTTTTTCTTCCCTTTTGGTTTACAGTTTGAACATTTGATCATTTACACTTTTTCATGTTTGGCCAGATGCGTAAATTGCATCGCTAACGCATGGCCATAGCGATGACTGTTATATGGCTGAGAATGTAATTTCCTTTCATTTGCTCACTCTATACACTAAATCTGACACAACGTTCCCTTAGTCGCTTATTTCACGAAGTACTTGCGACACGCTTTTCAATATTGCATTCATAATCGCGTGATACGCCTGAATGACACATTTCATAAATGTCCACATCAAATCAGAGCTCTGATATCAACTACGTATGATATTTTAGATTAGTCATCTGTTTTCTCTGCCTGAGATGACTTCATGCGCTATCGAATGTTATACAAGTTTACACACGAGGGATTGTAACATAATATACTTTCACTTTTAATATGTATTGATTCCCAATGAGTATTACAAAGAAAAGCTTCTGACCGGAAGGGTTACAGTCAGTAAAAACTCTGATGTGTTCCATTCACATGACTTACTCTACATCGCTCTATCAAATTATTTTTACTTTCTCTATACGTACTATGTGCATAGTGTATAGAGAAGGTATTGTATTCCACCCAAAAACTTGATACCGAGATTTCACCGGAAATATATGTTTTGAGATCCCCTGCATCCAAAAAAAGCATTTCTAGAAAAATGTCCGTGTGTGTATGTGTCAGTGAGTCTGTGGACAGCATAGCTCAAAAACGAAAAGGCCGTTAAATACTAAACTTGGTATTTAAGTTTGGTATCGTCCAAGGATGCGACACGAAGATTTTCAAAAAAAATCCCTACCCCAAACTACCCTTCACATGGAAAACATTTTGAAAGTTTTGATTTTCTTAAAAATGGCTCTAACGATTTTGATTAAAATATAGTATATTAAAAATATTTACCTGATAAATAAAATTATATCTTGAATTTTCTGGGAATAGCCTCTGAAGACTACTTTATTGTGGATGAACTTTACGAAATTTTGCATAACTGCTAAACCGTAAGAGATGGACGAAAACTTAAAACACACAAAATATAGAGCATGTTAAAACACACAATTTAAGTTATATAATTCTTTTCGTGGAGTTTAGCGTTTTTGAGATATTCCTTGTTTTTGGCTTCAGCTTTGAAAACCATACTTTTCTCATACAGGAATTTGTCAACTCCTGTCCATACAAACAAAGAACTGCAACCGGCTTTTGACTATGACTTATTTCGCTTCTGCTAACAAGGGAGCAAGTAATAAGACTATTTCTTCTAATTTCTTCTCGATTAGATGAAGTAAATAGAATAATTTGTTGCAGAGAAGTACAGAAAGTCATGTGAATGGAGCACATCAGATTTTTTGAATATTCTACCATCTACTTTATGATAGTCGTGATAAACATTCATAGAAATTGGCTTAATTATTGCTTCCTAGTAAGTAGAAGGAAATTAAAGGAATACACTAGGCTAAAACAATATTCAAATCTTTTAAGAGCCGATTGCCATATGGATGAAATCCGTTTATATGCAGGTCAAGGAGTTTACAACCTTCTGTGTGAGAAAAATTTAATTTTTACATCTGAAACAAATAACAAGGAATATCTCAGAAATAGTAAATTCCACGCAAAAAACCGTATATGAATAAATTGTGTGTTTTAACGTGATCTACATTTTTTGTGAAGTAATTTTTTGTCTATCTCTTACGGTTTACCAGTCACGCAAAATTCAGACAATATCATTCAGAATAAAAGGTCTTTAGAGGCTATTCCCAGAAAATTTAAAATCTGCATTTTATTTTCAAATTAAATATCTTTAATATACGGTATTTTAATCAAAATCGTTTGAGTCATTTTTGAGAAAATCAAAATTTTCGAAATGTTTTCTATGTAATGGGTAGTTTGGGGTGGGGGGGGATTTTTCCCAACGTCTTCGCGTCGCATTTCTGGAAAATACATAACTTAAATATCAAATCTGGTACTTTTTCCTTTTTGATTTATCGTGTGCACAGACGCACAGACACACTGACACGGACACACGCGGACCTTTTGGATGCAGGGGACCCTAAAATATGTATTTTCGATTAAATCTCAGTATCGAATTTTTGGGCAGAATGAAATACTTTCTCTATACATTACGTACATAGTACGTGTAGAGAAAGTAAAAATTACGAGAATCTAAAAGAAAAACTCTGATATGCTGTTTATGTATATTCACTAAAGTTTCTCTACCTATGGTGCAAGAAACTATTCTTACAGTTTATTTTTCTTCTATCTAGTATACGCTTAACTGGGTACATATTAGCGACCATCAGCAGAATGATTATATTAAACAATTTTCTTGTACAAGGGGAACAAGGAATTACAATAAGATAGATATAGTGATAGTCAAATCCTTTAAAAGCCACTTCTACGTGAAAATAAGGAAAGTCCGTTCTCTTTGCTTGACCAGGAAGAAAAAATATAAATAACAACTTCCCATTTGAGAAAAGTGTAAATGATGCAAACTTTAAACCTATAACAAGAAATATCTCCGGAACCTCCATGGAAATGTATGGGACATAAATTGTGTGTTTTTAGGAGATCTACTTTTTTTGTGAATTAGATTTTTGCCTTTCTCTTCGGTTTACTAGTAATGTAAAACCCATTCAGAATGAAGAAGACTTAAAGAGTGTATTCCAAAGAAATACAAGATATAGATTCAATATTTCATGTAAATATCATTAATAGTGGTATTTTAATCAAAATCGATATTCATTTTTGAGAAAAAAATCGAGATACCTTCCATATAAGAGAGGAATTTTCGCTGGGGAAATGTTTCTGAAAATCTTCGTGTCGTGCCTCCGGAAGACCTAAACCGACCTTTCATTTACCTGATGCTGACCACAGACACACACACACATATATACTACCTTTTACAATAATAATGCAATGTGGGATCCTAAAAGCATGCATTTCTGGTGAAATTTTGTATAAGATTTTTGTGTTGAAAATATACTTTCTCTAGCTACGTATTATATACATTGTACGCGGTAAGCAAATTCAAAACTGATGTGTTACATTCACATACAATCTGGGCCCTTCCTTCAGGAAAATATTTTTATCCACATCATGTTAATTCCAATAAATATTTACATAAAATAAATACCTTTATTACATATTTTCTTGTGTATACAGAGGAATAAAACAGTACATTAGGCTTAAACGTAAGTAAAATATTTTCAGATCTGGTTGCTATGATTGCGCATTTAAATTCGGTTACCTTAGTTTCACCCAGAGTAAGAAAAACGAAAAACGATATCCGGTTTGAGCAAATTATATAAATAATAATAGTAATAATAATAATAATACAAAAGTAGAAATGTAAACATATGGTTGATAACAGAGCAAATGTAATGCACTATATAGAATGAAAGACAAAAAAAAAAAAAAAACAATTTATCAATAGTTTATCAAAAGTTAACCAAGTGTTTACCAAAAGTAAACAGTGACATTAGTTCTAGTAGCCGTTGTTTTCTTAGTATCTTCCTCATTCTCAACAGTGAGCAATGATAATTTTCTACTGTAGCAGGTGCCTTCTCAGTGTCCCCGTCATTATCAAAAGTAAACAATGACACTGCTACTAGTAGCAGCTGCTTTTTCGGTGACTCCTTTACTAACAAAAGTAAACAATGACATGCTACTAGTAGCAGCGCCTTTCTCAGTATCCTCCTCATTCTCAACAGTGAGCAATGATAATTCACTATCTCTTGCATTAACAAAAGTAAACAGTGGCAGCTTGCCACAAGTAGCATCTGCTTTCCCAGTATCCTCCTCATTCTCAACAGAGAGCAATGATAATTCACTATCTCTTGCATCAACAAAAGTAATCAGTGATAGCTTGTTACTAGTAGCAGCGCCTTTCCCAGTATCCTCCCATTCTCAACAGGAAACAATGACAGCTTGCTACCAGTAGCAGCTGCTTTCTCAGTATCCTCCCATTCTCAACAGGAAACAATGACAGCTTGCTACTAGTAGCAGCTGTTTTCTCAGTATCCTCCCATTCCCAACAGGAAACAATGACAGCTTGCTACTAGTAGCAGCTGTTTTCTCCATATCCTCCCATTCTCAATAGGAAACAATGACAGCTTGCTACTAGTAGCAGCTGTTTTCTCAGTATCCTCCCATTCTCAACAGGAAACAATGACAGCTTGCTACTAGTAGCAGCTGTTTTCTCAGTATCCTCCCATTGTCAACAGGAAACAATGACAGCTTGCTACTAGTAGCAGCTGTTTTCTCAGTATCCTCCCATTCTCAACAGGAAACAATGACAGCTTGCTACTAGTAGCAGCTGTTTTCTCCATATCCTCGCATTCTCAACAGGAAACAATGACAGCTTGCTACTAGTAGCAGCTGTTTTCTCCATATCCTCGCATTCTCAACAGGAAACAATGACAGCTTGCTACTAGTAGCAGCTGTTTTCTCCATATCCTCGCATTCTCAACAGGAAACAATGACAGCTTGCTACTAGTAGAAGCTGTTTTCTCAGTATCCTCCCATTGTCAACAGGAAACAATGACAGCTTGCTACTAGTAGCAGCTGTTTTCTCAGTATCCTCCCATTCTCAACACGAAACAATTACAGCTTGCTACTAGTAGCATGTGCTTTCTCAGTATCCTCCCATTCTCAACAGGAAACAATGAAAGCTTGCTACTAGTAGAAGCCGTTTTCTCAGTATCCTCCCATTCTCAACAGGAAACAATGACAGCTTGCTACTAGTAGCAGCTGTTTTCTCAGTATCCTCCCATTGTCAACAGGAAACAATGACAGCTTGCTAATAGTACCAGCTGTTTTCTCAGTATCCTCCCATTCTCAACAGGAAACAATTACAGCTTGCTACTAGTAGCATGTGCTTTCTCAGTATCCTCCCATTCTCAACAGGAAACAATGACAGCTTGCTACTAGTAGAAGCTGTTTTCTCAGTATCCTCCCATTCTCAACAGGAAACAATGACAGCTTGCTACTAGTAGCAGCTGTTTTCTCAGTATCCTCCCATTGTCAACAGGAAACAATGACAGCTTGCTACTAGTAGCAGCTGTTTTCTCAGTATCCTCCCATTCTCAACACGAAACAATTACAGCTTGCTACTAGTAGCATGTGCTTTCTCAGTGTCCTCCTCATTCTCAACAGAGAGCAATGATAATTCACTATCTCTTGCATTAACAAAAGTAAACAGTGACAGCTTGTTACTAGTAGCAGCGCCTTTCCCAGAATCTTCCTCATTCTCAACAGAGAGCAATGATAATTCACTATCTCTTGCATCAACAAAAGTAATCAGTGACAGCTTGCCACTAGTTGCATCTGCTTTCCCAGTATCCTCCTCATTCTCAAAAGGAAACAATTACAGCTTGCTACTGGTAAAAGCTGCTTTCTCAGTATCCTCCTCATTCTCAACAGGAAACAATTACAGCTTGCTACTGGTAAAAGCTGCTTTCTCAGTATCCTCCTCATTCTCAACAGGAAACAATTACAGCTTGCTACTGGTAAAAGCTGCTTTCTCAGTATCCTCCCATTCTCAACAGGAAACAATGACAGCTTGCTACTAGTAGCATTGGCTTTCTCAGTATCCTCCCATTCTCAACAGGAAACAAAGACAGCTTGCTACTAGTAAAAGCTGTTTTCTCAGTATCCTCCCATTGTCAACAGGAAACAATGACAGCTTGCTACTAGTAGCAGCTGCTTTCTCAGTATCCTCCCATTCTCAACAGGAAACAATGACAGCTTGCTACTAGTATCAGCTGTTTTCTCAGTATCCTCCCATTCTCAACAGGAAACAATGACAGCTTGCTACTAGTATCAGCTGTTTTCTCAGTATCCTCCCATTCTCAACAGGAAACAATGACAGCTTGCTACTAGTAGAAGCTGTTTTCTCAGTATCCTCCCATTCTCAACAGGAAACAAGTACAGCTTGCCACTAATAGCAGTGTTTTCTCAGTACCCTCCCATTCTTAACAGGAAACAATGACAGCTTGCCACTAGTATCAGCTGTTTTCTCAGTATCCTCACATTCTCAACAGGAAACAATGACAGCTTGCCACTAGTATCAGCTGTTTTCTCCATATCCTCCCATTCTCAACAGGAAACAATGACAGCTTGCCACTATTATCAGCTGTTTTCTCCATATCCTCCCATTGTCAACAGGAAACAATGACAGCTTGCCACTAGTATCAGCTGTTTTCTCAGTATCCTCCCATTCTCAACAGGAAACAATGACAGCTTGCTACTAGTAGCAGCTGTTTTCTCAGTATCCTCCCATTGTCAACAGGAAACAATGACAGCTTGCTACTAGTAAAAGCTGTTTTCTCAGTATCCTCCCATTCTTAACAGGAAACAATGACAGCTTGCCACTAGTAGCAGCTGTTATCTCAGTATCCTCCCATTCTCAACAGGAAACAATGACAGCTTGCTACTAGTAGCAGCTGTTTTCTCAGTATCCTCCCATTCTCAACAGGAAACAATGACAGCTTGCTACTAGTAGCAGCTGTTTTCTCAGTATCCTCCCATTCTCAACAGGAAACAATGACAGCTTGCTACTAGTAGAAGCTGTTTTCTCAGTATCCTCCCATTCTCAACAGGAAACAATGACAGCTTGCTACTAGTATCAGCTGTTTTCTCAGTATCCTCCCATTCTCAACAGGAAACAATGACAGCTTGCTACTAGTAGCAGCTGCTTTCTCAGTATCCTCCCATTCTCAACAGGAAACAATGACAGCTTGCTACTAGTAGAAGCTGTTTTCTCAGTATCCTCCCATTCTCAACAGGAAACAATGACAGCTTGCTACTAGTAGCAGCTGTTTTCTCAGTATCCTCCCATTCTCAACACGAAACAATGACAGCTTGCCACTAATAGCAATGTTTTCTCAGTACCCTCCCATTCTCAACAGGAAACAATGACAGCTTGCCACTAATAGCAATGTTTTCTCAGTACCCTCCCATTCTCAACAGGAAACAATGACAGCTTGCCACTAGTAGCAATGTTTTCTCAGTATCCTCCCATTCTCAACAGGAAACAATTACAGCTTGCCACTAATAGCAACGTTTTCTCAGTACCCTCCCATTCTCAACAGGAAACAATTACAGCTTGCCACTAATAGCAATGTTTTCTCAGTATCCTCCCATTCTCAACAGAAAACAGTGACAGCTTGCTACTAGTATCAGCTGTTTTCTCAGTATCCTCCCATTCTCAACAGGAAACAATGACAGCTTGCTACTAGTAGCATCTGCTTTCTCAGTATCCTCCCATTCGCAACAGGAAACAAAGACAGCTTGCTACTAGTAAAAGCTGTTTTCTCAGTATCCCCCTATTCTCAACAGGAAACAATGACAGCTTGCGACTAGTAGCAGCTGCTTTCTCAGTATCCTCCCATTCTCAACAGGAAACAATGACAGCTTGCTACTAGTAGAAGCTGTTTTCTCAGTATCCTCCCATTGTCAACAGGAAACAATTACAGCTTGCTACTGGTAAAAGCTGCTTTCTCAGTATCCTCCCATTCTCAACAGGAAACAATGACAGCTTGCTACTAGTAGCAGAGGTTTTCTCAGTATCCTCTCATTGTCAACAGGAAACAATGACAGTTTGCTACTAGTAGCAGCTGTTTTCTCAGTATCCTCCCATTCTCAACAGGAAACAATTACAGCTTGCTACTAGTAGCATGTGCTTTCTCAGTATCCTCCCATTCTCAACAGGAAACAATGACAGCTTGCTACTAGTAGAAGCCGTTTTCTCAGTATCCTCCCATTCTCAACAGGAAACAATGACAGCTTGCTACTAGTAGCAGCTGTTTTCTCAGTATCCTCCCATTGTCAACAGGAAACAATGACAGCTTGCTAATAGTAGCAGCTGTTTTCTCAGTATCCTCCCATTCTCAACAGGAAACAATTACAGCTTGCTACTAGTAGCATGTGCTTTCTCAGTATCCTCCCATTCTCAACAGGAAACAATGACAGCTTGCTACTAGTAGAAGCTGTTTTCTCAGTATCCTCCCATTCTCAACAGGAAACAATGACAGCTTGCTACTAGTAGCAGCTGTTTTCTCAGTATCCTCCCATTGTCAACAGGAAACAATGACAGCTTGCTACTAGTAGCAGCTGTTTTCTCAGTATCCTCCCATTCTCAACACGAAACAATTACAGCTTGCTACTAGTAGCATGTGCTTTCTCAGTATCCTCCTCATTCTCAACAGAGAGCAATGATAATTCACTATCTCTTGCATTAACAAAAGTAAACAGTGACAGCTTGTTACTAGTAGCAGCAACTTTCCCAGAATCTTCCTCATTCTCAACAGAGAGCAATGATAATTCTCTATCTCTTGCATCAACAAAAGTAATCAGTGATAGCTTGCCACCATTTGCATCTACTTTCCCAGTATCCTCCTCATTCTCAAAAGGAAACAATTACAGCTTGCTACTGGTAAAAGCTGCTATCTCAGTATCCTCCCATTCTCAACAGGAAACAATGACAGCTTGCTACTAGTAGCATCTGCTTTCTCAGTATCCTCCCATTCTCAACAGGAAACAAAGACAGCTTGCTACTAGTAAAAGCTGTTTTCTCAGTATCCTCCCATTGTCAACAGGAAACAATGACAGCTTGCTACTAGTAGCAGCTGCTTTCTCAGTATTCTCCCATTCTCAACAGGAAACAATGACAGCTTGCTACTAGTAGAAGCTGTTTTCTCAGTATCCTCCCATTCTCAACAGGAAACAATGACAGCTTGCTACTAGTATCAGCTGTTTTCTCAGTATACTCCCATTCTCAACAGGAAACAATGACAGCTTGCTACTAGTAGAAGCTGTTTTCTCAGTATCCTCCCATTCTCAACAGGAAACAATGACAGCTTGCTACTAGTAGCAGCTGCTTTCTCAGTATCCTCCCATTCTCAACAGGAAACAATGACAGCTTGCTACTAGTAAAAGCTGTTTTCTCAGTATCCTCCCATTCTCAACAGGAAACAATTACAGCTTGCCACTAATAGCAGTGTTTTCTCAGTACCCTCCCATTCTTAACAGGAAACAATGACAGCTTGCCACTAGTAGCAGTGTTTTCTCAGTATCCTCCCATTCTCAACAGAAAACAGTGACAGCTTGCTACTAGTATCAGCTGTTTTCTCAGTATCCTCACATTCTCAACAGGAAACAATGACAGCTTGCTACTAGTAGCAGTGTTTTCTCCATATCCTCCCATTCTCAACAGGAAACAATGACAGCTTGCTACTAGTAGCAGCTGTTTTCTCAGTATCCTCCCATTGTCAACAGGAAACAATGACAGCTTGCTACTAGTAAAAGCTGTTTTCTCAGTATCCTCCCATTGTCAACAGGAAACAATGACAGCTTGCTACTAGTAGCAGCTGTTTTCTCAGTATCCTCCCATTCTCAACAGGAAACAATGACAGCTTGCTACTAGTAGAAGCTGTTTTCTCAGTATCCTCACATTCTCAACAGGAAACAATGACAGCTTGCTACTAGTAGCAGTGTTTTCTCCATATCCTCCCATTCTCAACAGGAAACAATGACAGCTTGCTACTAGTAGCAGCTGTTTTCTCAGTATCCTCCCATTGTCAACAGGAAACAATGACAGCTTGCTACTAGTAAAAGCTGTTTTCTCAGTATCCTCCCATTGTCAACAGGAAACAATGACAGCTTGCTACTAGTAGCAGCTGTTTTCTCAGTATCCTCCCATTGTCAACAGGAAACAATGACAGCTTGCTAATAGTACCAGCTGTTTTCTCAGTATCCTCCCATTCTCAACAGGAAACAATTACAGCTTGCTACTAGTAGCATGTGCTTTCTCAGTATCCTCCCATTCTCAACAGGAAACAATGACAGCTTGCTACTAGTAGAAGCTGTTTTCTCAGTATCCTCCCATTCTCAACAGGAAACAATGACAGCTTGCTACTAGTAGCAGCTGTTTTCTCAGTATCCTCCCATTGTCAACAGGAAACAATGACAGCTTGCTACTAGTAGCAGCTGTTTTCTCAGTATCCTCCCATTCTCAACACGAAACAATTACAGCTTGCTACTAGTAGCATGTGCTTTCTCAGTGTCCTCCTCATTCTCAACAGAGAGCAATGATAATTCACTATCTCTTGCATTAACAAAAGTAAACAGTGACAGCTTGTTACTAGTAGCAGCGCCTTTCCCAGAATCTTCCTCATTCTCAACAGAGAGCAATGATAATTCACTATCTCTTGCATCAACAAAAGTAATCAGTGACAGCTTGCCACTAGTTGCATCTGCTTTCCCAGTATCCTCCTCATTCTCAAAAGGAAACAATTACAGCTTGCTACTGGTAAAAGCTGCTTTCTCAGTATCCTCCTCATTCTCAACAGGAAACAATTACAGCTTGCTACTGGTAAAAGCTGCTTTCTCAGTATCCTCCTCATTCTCAACAGGAAACAATTACAGCTTGCTACTGGTAAAAGCTGCTTTCTCAGTATCCTCCCATTCTCAACAGGAAACAATGACAGCTTGCTACTAGTAGCATTGGCTTTCTCAGTATCCTCCCATTCTCAACAGGAAACAAAGACAGCTTGCCACTAGTAAAAGCTGTTTTCTCAGTATCCTCCCATTGTCAACAGGAAACAATGACAGCTTGATACTAGTAGCAGCTGCTTTCTCAGTATCCTCCCATTCTCAACAGGAAACAATGACAGCTTGCTACTAGTATCAGCTGTTTTCTCAGTATCCTCCCATTCTCAACAGGAAACAATGACAGCTTGCTACTAGTATCAGCTGTTTTCTCAGTATCCTCCCATTCTCAACAGGAAACAATGACAGCTTGCTACTAGTAGAAGCTGTTTTCTCAGTATCCTCCCATTCTCAACAGGAAACAAGTACAGCTTGCCACTAATAGCAGTGTTTTCTCAGTACCCTCCCATTCTTAACAGGAAACAATGACAGCTTGCCACTAGTATCAGCTGTTTTCTCAGTATCCTCACATTCTCAACAGGAAACAATGACAGCTTGCCACTAGTATCAGCTGTTTTCTCCATATCCTCCCATTCTCAACAGGAAACAATGACAGCTTGCCACTATTATCAGCTGTTTTCTCCATATCCTCCCATTGTCAACAGGAAACAATGACAGCTTGCCACTAGTATCAGCTGTTTTCTCAGTATCCTCCCATTCTCAACAGGAAACAATGACAGCTTGCTACTAGTAGCAGCTGTTTTCTCAGTATCCTCCCATTGTCAACAGGAAACAATGACAGCTTGCTACTAGTAAAAGCTGTTTTCTCAGTATCCTCCCATTCTTAACAGGAAACAATGACAGCTTGCCACTAGTAGCAGCTGTTATCTCAGTATCCTCCCATTCTCAACAGGAAACAATGACAGCTTGCTACTAGTAGCAGCTGTTTTCTCAGTATCCTCCCATTCTCAACAGGAAACAATGACAGCTTGCTACTAGTAGCAGCTGTTTTCTCAGTATCCTCCCATTCTCAACAGGAAACAATGACAGCTTGCTACTAGTAGAAGCTGTTTTCTCAGTATCCTCCCATTCTCAACAGGAAACAATGACAGCTTGCTACTAGTATCAGCTGTTTTCTCAGTATCCTCCCATTCTCAACAGGAAACAATGACAGCTTGCTACTAGTAGCAGCTGCTTTCTCAGTATCCTCCCATTCTCAACAGGAAACAATGACAGCTTGCTACTAGTAGAAGCTGTTTTCTCAGTATCCTCCCATTCTCAACAGGAAACAATGACAGCTTGCTACTAGTAGAAGCTGTTTTCTCAGTATCCTCCCATTCTCAACAGGAAACAATGACAGCTTGCCACTAATAGCAATGTTTTCTCAGTACCCTCCCATTGTCAACAGGAAACAATGACAGCTTGCTACTAGTAGAAGCTGTTTTCTCAGTATCCTCCCATTGTCAACAGGAAACAATGACAGCTTGCCACTAATAGCAATGTTTTCTCAGTACCCTCCCATTCTCAACAGGAAACAATGACAGCTTGCTACTAGTAGAAGCTGTTTTCTCAGTATCCTCCCATTGTCAACAGGAAACAATGACAGCTTGCCACTAATAGCAATGTTTTCTCAGTATCCTCCCATTCTCAACAGGAAACAATGACAGCTTGCTACTAGTAGAAGCTGTTTTCTCAGTATCCTCCCATTCTCAACAGGAAACAATGACAGCTTGCTACTAGTATCAGCTGTTTTCTCAGTATCCTCCCATTCTCAACAGGAAACAATGACAGCTTGCTACTAGTAGCAGCTGCTTTCTCAGTATCCTCCCATTCTCAACAGGAAACAATGACAGCTTGCTACTAGTAGAAGCTGTTTTCTCAGTATCCTCCCATTCTCAACAGGAAACAATGACAGCTTGCTACTAGTAGAAGCTGTTTTCTCAGTATCCTCCCATTCTCAACAGGAAACAATGACAGCTTGCCACTAATAGCAATGTTTTCTCAGTACCCTCCCATTGTCAACAGGAAACAATGACAGCTTGCTACTAGTAGAAGCTGTTTTCTCAGTATCCTCCCATTGTCAACAGGAAACAATGACAGCTTGCCACTAATAGCAATGTTTTCTCAGTACCCTCCCATTCTCAACAGGAAACAATGACAGCTTGCCACTAATAGCAATGTTTTCTCAGTACCCTCCCATTCTCAACAGGAAACAATGACAGCTTGCCACTAGTAGCAATGTTTTCTCAGTATCCTCCCATTCTCAACAGGAAACAATTACAGCTTGCCACTAATAGCAACGTTTTCTCAGTACCCTCCCATTCTCAACAGGAAACAATTACAGCTTGCCACTAATAGCAATGTTTTCTCAGTATCCTCCCATTCTCAACAGAAAACAGTGACAGCTTGCTACTAGTATCAGCTGTTTTCTCAGTATCCTCCCATTCTCAACAGGAAACAATGACAGCTTGCTACTAGTAGCATCTGCTTTCTCAGTATCCTCCCATTCGCAACAGGAAACAAAGACAGCTTGCTACTAGTAAAAGCTGTTTTCTCAGTATCCTCCTATTCTCAACAGGAAACAATGACAGCTTGCTACTAGTAGCAGCTGCTTTCTCAGTATCCTCCCATTCTCAACAGGAAACAATGACAGCTTGCTACTAGTAGAAGCTGTTTTCTCAGTATCCTCCCATTGTCAACAGGAAACAATTACAGCTTGCTACTGGTAAAAGCTGCTTTCTCAGTATCCTCCCATTCTCAACAGGAAACAATGACAGCTTGCTACTAGTAGCAGCTGTTTTCTCAGTATCCTCCCATTGTCAACAGGAAACAATGACAGTTTGCTACTAGTAGCAGCTGTTTTCTCAGTATCCTCCCATTCTCAACAGGAAACAATTACAGCTTGCTACTAGTAGCATGTGCTTTCTCAGTATCCTCCCATTCTCAACAGGAAACAATGACAGCTTGCTACTAGTAGAAGCCGTTTTCTCAGTATCCTCCCATTCTCAACAGGAAACAATGACAGCTTGCTACTAGTAGCAGCTGTTTTCTCAGTATCCTCCCATTGTCAACAGGAAACAATGACAGCTTGCTAATAGTAGCAGCTGTTTTCTCAGTATCCTCCCATTCTCAACAGGAAACAATTACAGCTTGCTACTAGTAGCATGTGCTTTCTCAGTATCCTCCCATTCTCAACAGGAAACAATAACAGCTTGCTACTAGTAGAAGCTGTTTTCTCAGTATCCTCCCATTCTCAACAGGAAACAATGACAGCTTGCTACTAGTAGCAGCTGTTTTCTCAGTATCCTCCCATTGTCAACAGGAAACAATGACAGCTTGCTACTAGTAGCAGCTGTTTTCTCAGTATCCTCCCATTCTCAACACGAAACAATTACAGCTTGCTACTAGTAGCATGTGCTTTCTCAGTATCCTCCTCATTCTCAACAGAGAGCAATGATAATTCACTATCTCTTGCATTAACAAAAGTAAACAGTGACAGCTTGTTACTAGTAGCAGCAACTTTCCCAGAATCTTCCTCATTCTCAACAGAGAGCAATGATAATTCTCTATCTCTTGCATCAACAAAAGTAATCAGTGATAGCTTGCCACCATTTGCATCTACTTTCCCAGTATCCTCCTCATTCTCAAAAGGAAACAATTACAGCTTGCTACTGGTAAAAGCTGCTTTCTCAGTATCCTCCCATTCTCAACAGGAAACAATGACAGCTTGCTACTAGTAGCATCTGCTTTCTCAGTATCCTCCCATTCTCAACAGGAAACAAAGACAGCTTGCTACTAGTAAAAGCTGTTTTCTCAGTATCCTCCCATTGTCAACAGGAAACAATGACAGCTTGCTACTAGTAGCAGCTGCTTTCTCAGTATTCTCCCATTCTCAACAGGAAACAATGACAGCTTGCTACTAGTAGAAGCTGTTTTCTCAGTATCCTCCCATTCTCAACAGGAAACAATGACAGCTTGCTACTAGTATCAGCTGTTTTCTCAGTATACTCCCATTCTCAACAGGAAACAATGACAGCTTGCTACTAGTAGAAGCTGTTTTCTCAGTATCCTCCCATTCTCAACAGGAAACAATGACAGCTTGCTACTAGTAGCAGCTGCTTTCTCAGTATCCTCCCATTCTCAACAGGAAACAATGACAGCTTGCTACTAGTAAAAGCTGTTTTCTCAGTATCCTCCCATTCTCAACAGGAAACAATTACAGCTTGCCACTAATAGCAGTGTTTTCTCAGTACCCTCCCATTCTTAACAGGAAACAATGACAGCTTGCCACTAGTAGCAGTGTTTTCTCAGTATCCTCCCATTCTCAACAGAAAACAGTGACAGCTTGCTACTAGTATCAGCTGTTTTCTCAGTATCCTCACATTCTCAACAGGAAACAATGACAGCTTGCTACTAGTAGCAGTGTTTTCTCCATATCCTCCCATTCTCAACAGGAAACAATGACAGCTTGCTACTAGTAGCAGCTGTTTTCTCAGTATCCTCCCATTGTCAACAGGAAACAATGACAGCTTGCTACTAGTAAAAGCTGTTTTCTCAGTATCCTCCCATTGTCAACAGGAAACAATGACAGCTTGCTACTAGTAGCAGCTGTTTTCTCAGTATCCTCCCATTCTCAACATGAAACAATGACAGCTTGCTACTAGTAGAAGCTGTTTTCTCAGTATCCTCACATTCTCAACAGGAAACAATGACAGCTTGCTACTAGTAGCAGTGTTTTCTCCATATCCTCCCATTCTCAACAGGAAACAATGACAGCTTGCTACTAGTAGCAGCTGTTTTCTCAGTATCCTCCCATTGTCAACAGGAAACAATGACAGCTTGCTACTAGTAAAAGCTGTTTTCTCAGTATCCTCCCATTGTCAACAGGAAACAATGACAGCTTGCTACTAGTAGCAGCTGTTTTCTCAGTATCCTCCCATTGTCAACAGGAAACAATGACAGCTTGCTAATAGTACCAGCTGTTTTCTCAGTATCCTCCCATTCTCAACAGGAAACAATTACAGCTTGCTACTAGTAGCATGTGCTTTCTCAGTATCCTCCCATTCTCAACAGGAAACAATGACAGCTTGCTACTAGTAGAAGCTGTTTTCTCAGTATCCTCCCATTCTCAACAGGAAACAATGACAGCTTGCTACTAGTAGCAGCTGTTTTCTCAGTATCCTCCCATTGTCAACAGGAAACAATGACAGCTTGCTACTAGTAGCAGCTGTTTTCTCAGTATCCTCCCATTCTCAACACGAAACAATTACAGCTTGCTACTAGTAGCATGTGCTTTCTCAGTGTCCTCCTCATTCTCAACAGAGAGCAATGATAATTCACTATCTCTTGCATTAACAAAAGTAAACAGTGACAGCTTGTTACTAGTAGCAGCGCCTTTCCCAGAATCTTCCTCATTCTCAACAGAGAGCAATGATAATTCACTATCTCTTGCATCAACAAAAGTAATCAGTGACAGCTTGCCACTAGTTGCATCTGCTTTCCCAGTATCCTCCTCATTCTCAAAAGGAAACAATTACAGCTTGCTACTGGTAAAAGCTGCTTTCTCAGTATCCTCCTCATTCTCAACAGGAAACAATTACAGCTTGCTACTGGTAAAAGCTGCTTTCTCAGTATCCTCCTCATTCTCAACAGGAAACAATTACAGCTTGCTACTGGTAAAAGCTGCTTTCTCAGTATCCTCCCATTCTCAACAGGAAACAATGACAGCTTGCTACTAGTAGCATTGGCTTTCTCAGTATCCTCCCATTCTCAACAGGAAACAAAGACAGCTTGCCACTAGTAAAAGCTGTTTTCTCAGTATCCTCCCATTGTCAACAGGAAACAATGACAGCTTGATACTAGTAGCAGCTGCTTTCTCAGTATCCTCCCATTCTCAACAGGAAACAATGACAGCTTGCTACTAGTATCAGCTGTTTTCTCAGTATCCTCCCATTCTCAACAGGAAACAATGACAGCTTGCTACTAGTATCAGCTGTTTTCTCAGTATCCTCCCATTCTCAACAGGAAACAATGACAGCTTGCTACTAGTAGAAGCTGTTTTCTCAGTATCCTCCCATTCTCAACAGGAAACAAGTACAGCTTGCCACTAATAGCAGTGTTTTCTCAGTACCCTCCCATTCTTAACAGGAAACAATGACAGCTTGCCACTAGTATCAGCTGTTTTCTCAGTATCCTCACATTCTCAACAGGAAACAATGACAGCTTGCCACTAGTATCAGCTGTTTTCTCCATATCCTCCCATTCTCAACAGGAAACAATGACAGCTTGCCACTATTATCAGCTGTTTTCTCCATATCCTCCCATTGTCAACAGGAAACAATGACAGCTTGCCACTAGTATCAGCTGTTTTCTCAGTATCCTCCCATTCTCAACAGGAAACAATGACAGCTTGCTACTAGTAGCAGCTGTTTTCTCAGTATCCTCCCATTGTCAACAGGAAACAATGACAGCTTGCTACTAGTAAAAGCTGTTTTCTCAGTATCCTCCCATTCTTAACAGGAAACAATGACAGCTTGCCACTAGTAGCAGCTGTTATCTCAGTATCCTCCCATTCTCAACAGGAAACAATGACAGCTTGCTACTAGTAGCAGCTGTTTTCTCAGTATCCTCCCATTCTCAACAGGAAACAATGACAGCTTGCTACTAGTAGCAGCTGTTTTCTCAGTATCCTCCCATTCTCAACAGGAAACAATGACAGCTTGCTACTAGTAGAAGCTGTTTTCTCAGTATCCTCCCATTCTCAACAGGAAACAATGACAGCTTGCTACTAGTATCAGCTGTTTTCTCAGTATCCTCCCATTCTCAACAGGAAACAATGACAGCTTGCTACTAGTAGCAGCTGCTTTCTCAGTATCCTCCCATTCTCAACAGGAAACAATGACAGCTTGCTACTAGTAGAAGCTGTTTTCTCAGTATCCTCCCATTCTCAACAGGAAACAATGACAGCTTGCTACTAGTAGAAGCTGTTTTCTCAGTATCCTCCCATTCTCAACAGGAAACAATGACAGCTTGCCACTAATAGCAATGTTTTCTCAGTACCCTCCCATTGTCAACAGGAAACAATGACAGCTTGCTACTAGTAGAAGCTGTTTTCTCAGTATCCTCCCATTGTCAACAGGAAACAATGACAGCTTGCCACTAATAGCAATGTTTTCTCAGTACCCTCCCATTCTCAACAGGAAACAATGACAGCTTGCTACTAGTAGAAGCTGTTTTCTCAGTATCCTCCCATTGTCAACAGGAAACAATGACAGCTTGCCACTAATAGCAATGTTTTCTCAGTATCCTCCCATTCTCAACAGGAAACAATGACAGCTTGCTACTAGTAGAAGCTGTTTTCTCAGTATCCTCCCATTCTCAACAGGAAACAATGACAGCTTGCTACTAGTATCAGCTGTTTTCTCAGTATCCTCCCATTCTCAACAGGAAACAATGACAGCTTGCTACTAGTAGCAGCTGCTTTCTCAGTATCCTCCCATTCTCAACAGGAAACAATGACAGCTTGCTACTAGTAGAAGCTGTTTTCTCAGTATCCTCCCATTCTCAACAGGAAACAATGACAGCTTGCTACTAGTAGAAGCTGTTTTCTCAGTATCCTCCCATTCTCAACAGGAAACAATGACAGCTTGCCACTAATAGCAATGTTTTCTCAGTACCCTCCCATTGTCAACAGGAAACAATGACAGCTTGCTACTAGTAGAAGCTGTTTTCTCAGTATCCTCCCATTGTCAACAGGAAACAATGACAGCTTGCCACTAATAGCAATGTTTTCTCAGTACCCTCCCATTCTCAACAGGAAACAATGACAGCTTGCCACTAATAGCAATGTTTTCTCAGTACCCTCCCATTCTCAACAGGAAACAATGACAGCTTGCCACTAGTAGCAATGTTTTCTCAGTATCCTCCCATTCTCAACAGGAAACAATTACAGCTTGCCACTAATAGCAACGTTTTCTCAGTACCCTCCCATTCTCAACAGGAAACAATTACAGCTTGCCACTAATAGCAATGTTTTCTCAGTATCCTCCCATTCTCAACAGAAAACAGTGACAGCTTGCTACTAGTATCAGCTGTTTTCTCAGTATCCTCCCATTCTCAACAGGAAACAATGACAGCTTGCTACTAGTAGCATCTGCTTTCTCAGTATCCTCCCATTCGCAACAGGAAACAAAGACAGCTTGCTACTAGTAAAAGCTGTTTTCTCAGTATCCTCCTATTCTCAACAGGAAACAATGACAGCTTGCTACTAGTAGCAGCTGCTTTCTCAGTATCCTCCCATTCTCAACAGGAAACAATGACAGCTTGCTACTAGTAGAAGCTGTTTTCTCAGTATCCTCCCATTGTCAACAGGAAACAATTACAGCTTGCTACTGGTAAAAGCTGCTTTCTCAGTATCCTCCCATTCTCAACAGGAAACAATGACAGCTTGCTACTAGTAGCAGCTGTTTTCTCAGTATCCTCCCATTGTCAACAGGAAACAATGACAGTTTGCTACTAGTAGCAGCTGTTTTCTCAGTATCCTCCCATTCTCAACAGGAAACAATTACAGCTTGCTACTAGTAGCATGTGCTTTCTCAGTATCCTCCCATTCTCAACAGGAAACAATGACAGCTTGCTACTAGTAGAAGCCGTTTTCTCAGTATCCTCCCATTCTCAACAGGAAACAATGACAGCTTGCTACTAGTAGCAGCTGTTTTCTCAGTATCCTCCCATTGTCAACAGGAAACAATGACAGCTTGCTAATAGTAGCAGCTGTTTTCTCAGTATCCTCCCATTCTCAACAGGAAACAATTACAGCTTGCTACTAGTAGCATGTGCTTTCTCAGTATCCTCCCATTCTCAACAGGAAACAATAACAGCTTGCTACTAGTAGAAGCTGTTTTCTCAGTATCCTCCCATTCTCAACAGGAAACAATGACAGCTTGCTACTAGTAGCAGCTGTTTTCTCAGTATCCTCCCATTGTCAACAGGAAACAATGACAGCTTGCTACTAGTAGCAGCTGTTTTCTCAGTATCCTCCCATTCTCAACACGAAACAATTACAGCTTGCTACTAGTAGCATGTGCTTTCTCAGTATCCTCCTCATTCTCAACAGAGAGCAATGATAATTCACTATCTCTTGCATTAACAAAAGTAAACAGTGACAGCTTGTTACTAGTAGCAGCAACTTTCCCAGAATCTTCCTCATTCTCAACAGAGAGCAATGATAATTCTCTATCTCTTGCATCAACAAAAGTAATCAGTGATAGCTTGCCACCATTTGCATCTACTTTCCCAGTATCCTCCTCATTCTCAAAAGGAAACAATTACAGCTTGCTACTGGTAAAAGCTGCTTTCTCAGTATCCTCCCATTCTCAACAGGAAACAATGACAGCTTGCTACTAGTAGCATCTGCTTTCTCAGTATCCTCCCATTCTCAACAGGAAACAAAGACAGCTTGCTACTAGTAAAAGCTGTTTTCTCAGTATCCTCCCATTGTCAACAGGAAACAATGACAGCTTGCTACTAGTAGCAGCTGCTTTCTCAGTATTCTCCCATTCTCAACAGGAAACAATGACAGCTTGCTACTAGTAGAAGCTGTTTTCTCAGTATCCTCCCATTCTCTACAGGAAACAATGACAGCTTGCTTCTAGTATCAGCGGTTTTCTCAGTATACTCCCATTCTCAACAGGAAACAATGACAGCTTGCTACTAGTAGAAGCTGTTTTCTCAGTATCCTCCCATTCTCAACAGGAAACAATGACAGCTTGCTACTAGTAGCAGCTGCTTTCTCAGTATCCTCCCATTCTCAACAGGAAACAATGACAGCTTGCTACTAGTAGAAGCTGTTTTCTCAGTATCCTCCCATTCTCAACAGGAAACAATTACAGCTTGCCACTAATAGCAGTGTTTTCTCAGTACCCTCCCATTCTTAACAGGAAACAATGACAGCTTGCCACTAGTAGCAGTGTTTTCTCAGTATCCTCCCATTCTCAACAGAAAACAGTGACAGCTTGCTACTAGTATCAGCTGTTTTCTCAGTATCCTCACATTCTCAACAGGAAACAATGACAGCTTGCTACTAGTAGCTGTGTTTTCTCCATATCCTCCCATTCTCAACAGGAAACAATGACAGCTTGCTACTAGTAGCAGCTGTTTTCTCAGTATCCTCCCATTGTCAACAGGAAACAATGACAGCTTGCTACTAGTAAAAGCTGTTTTCTCAGTATCCTCCCATTGTCAACAGGAAACAATGACAGCTTGCTACTAGTAGCAGCTGTTTTCTCAGTATCCTCCCATTCTCAACAGGAAACAATGACAACTTGCTACTAGTAGAAGCTGTTTTCTCAGTATCCTGCCATTCTCAACAGGAAACAATGACAGCTTGCTACTAGTAGCAGCTGCTTTCTCAGTATCCTCCCATTCTCAACAGGAAACAATGACAGCTTGCTACTAGTAGAAGCTGTTTTCTCAGTATCCTCCCATTCTCAACAGGAAACAATTACAGCTTGCTACTAGTAGCAGCTGCTTTCTCAGTATCCTCCCATTCTCAACAGGAAACAATGACAGCTTGCTACTAGTAGAAGCTGTTTTCTCAGTATCCTCCCATTCTCAACAGGAAACAATTACAGCTTGCCACTAATAGCAGTGTTTTCTCAGTACCCTCCCATTCTCAACAGGAAACAATGACAGCTTGCCACTAGTAGCAGTGTTTTCTCAGTATCCTCCCATTCTCAACAGAAAACAGTGACAGCTTGCTACTAGTATCCGCTGTTTTCTCAGTATCCTCCCATTCTCAACAGGAAACAATGACAGCTTGCTACTAGTAGCAGTGTTTTCTCAATATCCTCCCATTCTCAACAGGAAACAATGACAGCTTGCCACTAGTAGTAGCTGTTTTCTCAGTATCCTCCCATTCTCAACAGGAAACAATGACAGCTTGCTCCTAGTAGAAGCTGTTTTCTCAGTATCCTCCCATTCTCAACAGGAAAAAATGACAGCTTCCTACTAGTAGCATCTGTTTTCTCAGTATCCTCCCATTCTCAACAGGAAATAATGACAGCTTGCTACTAGTAGAAGCTGTTTTCTCAGTATCCTCCCATTCTCAACAGGAAACAATGACAGCTTGCTACTAGTAGCAGTGTTTTCTCAGTATCCTCCTATTCTCAACAGGAAACAATGACAGCTTGCCACTAGTAGCAGCTGTTTTCTTAGTATCCTCCTATTCTCAAAAGGAAAAAATGACAGGTTGTTACTAGTAGCAGCTGTTTTCCCAGTATCCTCCCTTTCTCAACAGGTAACAGTTACAGCTTGCTTCTAGTAGCATCTGCTTTCTCAGTATCCTCCCTTTCTCAACAGGAAATAATTACAGCTTGCTACCAGTAGCATCTGCTTTCTCAGTATCCTCCCTTTCTCAACAGAAAATAATTACAGCTTGCTACTAGTAGCAGTGTTTTCTCAGTATCCTCCCATTCTCAACAGGGATCAATTACAGCTTGCTACTAGTAGCAGCTGCTCGAACCTCACTGTCAACAGCGAGCAATGATAATTTGCTACTGTAGCAGTTGCTTTTTCAGTATGCCCTTCATTAAAAAGTAAACAATGACAGATTGCCTCTAGTAGAATTTGTTTTTCTATTTGGTCCTCATTGTCAACTGGAAACAATGACAGAGAGCTTGCTACTGGTGGCAACTGACCCGTCAGTATCCTCTACATTGTTAAAATGAGTAATGACAGTTGGTAGCATTTATTTCTCAGTTCTTTCATTTTATCATTCATTTACTGCATAGTAGTGGTGGATTAGGAACCGGATATCTAAAACTTGTATTTTCGGTAAAATCTTGGAATTTAACTTTTGGGTGGAATGCAACTTTTCTCCTCCTTACTACTCATTTGTTGTTCCTGTATGGCTTACATTCGAAATATATGTATTTGTAGCTTTGTCGAAATGTTTGCCTTTTATTTCGGTAACATATATGGTTTTTGATTTTCCTATTTCTGAAATAAATGACAAATAAATTATCTAACGCGACTTTCTATTGTAAAAGAACGAGCCAGACAGCACCTGGACTGAGCAAAACAATATCCTATATAAGATTACTCAGTACAGTCATTGCTAATTACTATAAATTTAACGAGATTTTTATCACAGATTTGTTAGGTATGATTATAGAATGAAAGTAATTATGAAATATATTTATAACAAATAAATGTAAATAAATGAAACAGCAGGTTTATGTAAAGGGTCTCATGTAATGAACATTTGAAAATATATCCTTTCAATCTGTGTGTGTTACTCCCAAATTGTAATTTTTGCAATCAAAAACTAGATTTACTATGGAAATAAAACATGTTAGTTAACTGAGTGATACTTTAGCTTTCCAAAAAAAAAATGAATGAAAGAAATGTATATTAAACTATTAAAACCGTAAATTCAAATACACTTGATATTAATAACTTTCACTACAGATATCTTCATAAACTTATATAAAGTAGCAAGCTGATTTACTGAAAATAACTATAGTATAATTGAGACATTTTTGCAGTTGGAAAAGTGAGGAAAGATCTTTGTTTGAGCACTGTATTACTAGAAGTTAAAATCTACAACTGAACGCTAATGCTACATATTTTAAGATATTTTAATTGAAAACATTTAAAACATTTATTTTATTGTATTTTGTATATTATTGTCAAAAATTTAGTAATGAGTATTCGTAAACAAGACGAGTATTATAAGCTAGTAATTTCATTGGAAATATTGAACAGAATGAATCTAAGTCATCAACGGGCTATTGGTGCTCAAGGAATGTAGCAATTAAAGGGTTAAGGAAATTAATTATACCTCTAGGCACATTCCTGTTATGGAGCTAATTTAACGAGATATGAACAGCAGATCTGGTGAGACTGGCATATTTTAGTATATATGAAAAACAGTGGCTTTATATCAAATTATAGTTATTTTACTGTCATAGAAAAACAATGTCATTTTACCCTTGTTCCCTTTTAATTCCAGCACACGTTAAAGCTACGTACATTTTATTTAACTTTCTTTTTCTTTGTCTTCTCATTCCTGTTTTAGATATGCTCTTTGCAAGTAATTCTTCTTGATATAAGTTAGCCCATTTTCTTAACACAGAATTTGCACTTTCTCTTCTTAGAAGACACGTCACCAGCGGTGCATTTGTTTGCAAGTTTGCGTGGTTAAACGGAATGGAGCTGGGTGGTACTTTAAATGTTACATATCTCATCTGGTGCCGAGATAGTGCTTCACTTCATTATGAATACCAACTGCGGCATTTTGCTCGAGAAATGGCGGCGTTACAGCTCGGAAGCAACAAAAGTACCTTGTAATACAAGCGTAGCATACGGAAAATGAATTGCTGATTACTAACTGCGAAAGGGTTTTACTTTTATCTGCGTCTAGGTAACGTAGATTTAAGAATATATTCCCAAATAAAAAAGAAACCTGACTTCTCACCCGGAGGTCCCGGGTTCGATTCCCGGCAGGGGCGGGAGTATTTCTTTAACCAGAATTATTCCCTATCCCCCATAGAGTCTGGATCTATGTTTGTGAGAGTGAATGTGTGTGAGATTAAGGAAAATAAAATAAGTTAAACCAACGAACATACAACGAGTTGTTTCTTATGTAAAGCCCCCGATATGACCTTAGATGTTAAATGAAACAATAAATAAATAAAAAAAAAAACGCACAACTTTAAGTATGTTCATTCAAGAAAAGGGCTATATAACCGGAGTAACAGTTTAGTTAGTTCTTTTTAAGTATTTTTGGGTGTAACAATACTTAACATGGCTTCCTTCGGAAGGGAAGTAAAGCTGTTGGTTCCGTGTCATGGATTTACGGCACGTAAAAGATCCTCAAGCCTGATAGAGGCGCCTCTGAGCAAAATTAAGCGGTCTTTCACGCCCAATTCAGAATGAGACGCTGAGAACCACAGTAGTTAAAGAGCGTCCATAAATAACACGCATTTACTTTTTTTAAGTTTCCATTGTTAACGCTCATAATTTCAAGTTTTAAATTTGCTGTAACACATTTCCAATCAGCTTATCAGTAACTTTCTTAAATTATAAAGGATATAACTTAACTGAAGAATCCACAATTTCCATGCAGTAGAATTAAATTAAGCAAATATGGTTAAATTGTTTATTTTTCAGTAGAAAAATAATTACTTGAAGATTATTTTAAAGTTCTTTCTACCTCATATGCATAGAGATTAGATTACTTTTGAGAGGAGAGGCCTTCGGTAGATCATTCATTTATTGCTTATTTACCACAAAGTATTTGTTTAAAATTACAATAAAATAATACATTTGTGATAAAAATAAGCAAAGACATATTTAGTTTTGAAAGGGAAAAAAAGTTGTTCAGAGTTTACTGAAGCTTCACTGCTCTTGTAATGAGTAGTAGTAAGATGAAAGATGGCAAATGGTGCTCGGCACCTAACGCAAAAATAATCCAAATAAAATTAATAAGGTAGAGAAACATTGAATGTCTCCTGCAAAGTTAGTAATGTGGTTTATCATGTGTTTGCATTAAGCTTTAGTTTTGCTTTTTTTTTGTTTTGCGTTTTTTTATTTTTTTATTTGCAGGACTGATTTATTCTGTCTAACCATAATTACTGCCCATTCTGATTCAAAGTCTTAAGTTTTTTTCTATTCGTTTATTAAATAAAAATTAGCAGTCCATTGAATCACTTGGTTATTTACTCCTTCCTACATAACTCCCTAACCACAATTGCATGTTGCTAGGGTTTGTTTTGGTCGTCTCCTTAGCGCGGTGGTAGCGCAGCTGTTTACCAAGCGGGAGACCTGGGTTCGATCCCCAGTACCGGCGTGGGGAGTTTTCCCCAGAGGTGCACTCAGCCTCGTGAGGTCCCTGGGGGGCCAATTGAGGAGCTACTTGATGGAGAAGTAGCTGCTCCAGGTCACGAGGACCGCATTAACCGGCCGGGGGGCTCGAGGCGCTGACCACGTCTCACCCTCCAATACTGCACCCCATCCATGACGTCTGTAGTAGACCGAGTTGGGGGACGCGCGGCCGGACGATACGCCAAGGTTCCCCGTGAGCTGTCGTGCCATGCAGTTATTATTAGGGTTTGTTTTGCAGATATGAATAGTAAACAAAACAATCTCAGAAATGTAATGTGCTCCATTCACATAACTTTCTCTAGCTGTTCCATAATCAAAGCTTTCCTAAAAATACTTTTTTTTAATCTACATCATGTTAATAAAGATAAAAGTGACCATAATTGGTCTTTTTATTACTTCTTTGTAAGTAGAAGGGAAATAAGAGAATACACAGACTAAAGCGCTTGTCAGATCTTTTAAACAACATTTGAAACAATTGAAATTCGGTTCTCTTTGCTTGCTAGAAAGGAATTCCCGTTTGATAACATTTTATCGTAAACTGAGACCAACAACTGAAACATTTCTAAAAGGTGAACTCGAAAAAAAAGAAAAAAAATGTACGTGATATAAATTATGTGTTTTAATGACATGTGCAATTTTGCTTTCTCTATCTCATATGTACAATGCACCTAGAGAAGGTATTGTATTCCACCTGAAAGGTTGATGTAAAGATTTCACGGAAATATATATCCCCTGATTTCGAAAAAAAAAAAAAAAAAAAAACATTCTTAGATAAAAGTCCACGTATGTAGGTCCACGGACTGCATAGGTCAAAAACGAAAAATCCGTTAAATACCACATTTGGTATTTAAGTTCGTTATTTTCAAAGAATGCGACACGAAGATTTTCAAGAAAATCCTCCTAAAATTACCCCTTACTTGGAACATTTTTCGAAAATTTTTGTTTTCTCAAAAATGGATTTAACGATTTTGATTAAAATACCGTATATTGCAGATATTCACATCATAAATAAAATATACGTTTTGAATTTTCTGGGAATAGCCTCTGAAGAGCTCTTTATTATGGTTGAGATTTGCAGCATTTTGCATAACGGTTAAACCATAAAAGTTAGGCAAAAACTTACTACATAAAAGTGTAGATCTCGATAAAACACCTAATTTATGCTATATACGTTTTTATGTACAGCTGACCGTTTCTCAGGTATTTCATGTTATTGGTTTCAATTTTAAACTAATTAACTTTCCTCCAGCGGGACCATGGAAAGCGAACCGAAAATCGATTATTTCACATAGTGTCCAGCTTTTAAAATATTTGAATATCACTTTTGCCCAATGTATTCCCTTATTTCCCCTTTACTTACAAGGAAGCAAGTAATAAAATCATTCCTGCTAGTGTTTACCTTCATTATAATGTCGTAGATAAAAGAATAGTCTTGAATAAGAAAAATTTGCTTGCGGAACTGCTAGAGAAAGTTATGTGAATACAACACATCAGATTTTTATGTAGTAAGTTTTCTCTTTCTCTTACGGTTTACCAGTTATATAAAAGTCGTCAAGAATCAAGAAGTCCTCAAGGGCTATTCACAGAAAATTAAAGTTTTGCATTTTATTCGTCATTAAAATATCTTAAAAATGATATTTTAATCAAAACCGCAAGAGAGAGAGAGAGAGAGAGAGAGAGAGAGAGAGAGAGAGATAAAATCTTACTACACAGAATTTGTCACGTACTTTTTTTTTTTTTTTGTGGAGTTAACACATATATATTTTCTTACATGGAAATTACCATTTAGTCTTTTTGTTTTCTTTGTTGAAGTTCATGTAAATAGAATGGGATTTCACAGCATCACATAGCTGCTCACATCAAAAAGATTTGACTATCGCTTATATCTATAACGAAATGCGCAATTAAAATGTATCTGCATTAACTAGAAACAGAAGAATAAGCTGTCTAATAAATAGATTGTAGGAGAGAAAACAGAGAAAGTCAAATATACACCACACTTGAAATGTTTATTACATGTTATTGCTTTATTATTTTAAAAGCTTTAATGTATTTTTAAAATCGTATGTAATAAACAGCTTTCGCTTTGCGTTTAGTAGGTCCCAGTATGGCGTCTAGCGCAGTGTTTGGCTTCATGCACATCAAAGGAACCGCTTTCGAGTTTCCTTTCTGTATACTCTCTATTCTGTGGTAAGAGACTAGCTGAACATCGTCAGGCAGTGTGCAATGCTAGATGGTGGAACATATTTCGAAACGGGCTGTAGACATCCAACCTACTCCGTCACGACTCTGTACGCGCCGAACCTGCCGATCCCCATGGCCGCGCTCGCCAAAGCGTCTCGCTTTGGTGTTTCGCGGCACAGGGGATCGTGGATTCGAGTCCCGCCTTGGGCATGGGTGTTATGTTTGTGTATGTGTGCGTGTAAAAAGTAAAACAGAAATTCAGTAGTCAAAGTAAACAAATTAGATAAATAAAAAGTAGGGTATACAGCGCCGGAGTCCCGACCAGACTCCGGAACTGTATTTATTGTTCGGCGATTTCATGACCGCACACCGAGCTCTAGTCATTACTCTTAATGACGCGTCGAATGCCCAAGTCATTCTTTGTAGTTGGATATTTTTTGCCACTCAACTCTCTCCTATTAAGAGAACCGAATAATTGGTTTACTTCTCTAAGTAAACTGGAATATTTCAATACGACTGAAAATCAAAGCTAAACGTAATTCGCAAACTTCACATTTAGGTTTTTTTTTATTGATTCATTTATATAGCCCCCTTTAACATCTGAGGTCATATCGGGGGCATTGCACTACCTCGTTGTCTGTAGGTTCTTTTACGTTTGTTTTTAAACCATTTTATTTTCTTCAAACTCACACACACACACATTCGCTCTCACATAAATACTTCCAGACTGTGGAGGATAGGGAATAATTCTGGCTAAAGAAAAATTCCCCGCCCCAGCCGGGAATCGAACCCGAGAGGTGAGAAATCAGCTCGCTGACCACTCGACCACGGAGGCAGTCACATTCGGATTTTGTTCTTTAAAACATGGTGACTCTTTTCGTTTCGGTATTTAGAGCTTTATAAACACAAGCCACAAACATATTTGGAGAACTATCGACTATGAACACATCGAGGGCGAATCGAAAAGTAACGCACAAAATTTTTTACAAGAAAGTTTAATAATTGAAAAAAAACAAAATAATCACAAATAAACTTATATTTTTATCTACTTTCCAACATAGTCAGCAACTTTCTCAACACATTTCTCCCATGTGATACCAGCTTCAATATGCCATCAGCGGACTTCTGATTTCTCTTCCGCATCTGCCGCAAAGCATTGGCCAGCCAGAAACTTCTTCATGGGACCAAACAGATGAAAGTCCGAAGGTGCAAGGTCTGGAGCAGCTGCCAACCAAATTTGGTGATTTTCTGATGAACAGCAGCAGCAACAAGGAGGTGAGCGTTTTCATGAAGAAGTTTGACATCGTCAGCATTAATGTTGTGGCGTTTGTCACGAAGGGCATGACGTAACTTCACCAAAGTTTTAATGTAGGCTGCAGCACTCACAGTGGTCCCGTGTTTAGCAAAATCCACCAATAAGCATCATGTGTATCCTAGAACATTGTCACAAGCACTTTCCTAGAATACCGAGTCATTTGGAATCTCTTCTTTACTGGGGAACCAGCATGTTCCACTCCATTGTTGCCTGCTTTGTTTTGGGAGAGTAGTAGTATGCCCACGACTCATTTCCAATGAGGATTCCTTTGATAAAGTCATGCCCTTCTACGGTGTACCGTGTTAAGTGATCCAAGCGTGTCTTCATTGGTGGCCCTTATGGTTTTCTGTCAGGTTCTTAGCTACCCAGCGAGCACCAACCTTACGAAATTTCAACGTGTCATGATCAATGTCGTACACTGCACCAGAGGAAATGTTTCGATAAGGTTCGCAGTTGCACACGCTTGTCTTTCCAAATTGCAACCTCAATGCCTCTGACAATCACTGAGATTGAAGCTGTTACCGGCCTCAGGGAGCATGGTGAATCACTAAGGTTCATGCGTCCCTCTTGTAAGAATACACACCGCCTGGAGACATTGCTACGCTCCATACAATCATACCCAAACACGATACGCATGTCCCTAGGAATTTCAGTCGGTTTATGCCCTTTGGCCAACAAATATGCCATGAGCGAGAAGAATTTATAACAAACATTCTACCCTATTATTTGAGATGGAATTATGCCCTGCTTTTAGTAGGTGGCGACTTCAATTGCGTGCTACATGCTAAGGATCAGCGTCCTGGTTATAATAAATCTTTGTCATTGGATCAGCTGGTAACCGGGCTACGTCTTTGTGATGTTTGGGAACATATGAACGATACATCTGTAGAATTTACTTACTGTCAAGCGAACTGTGCCTCAAGGATAGATCGTTTCTATTTAAGCGCTCAGTTCAACTCTCTGATTCACACAGTGCGAGTTTTACCTGTTGCCTTTACTGACCACCATGCTGTCAAACTGCAATTAATCGCTGAGAGTCGCATTCCGCTATATGGCAGAGGTTATTGGAAATTAAACGAAGCTTTATTACATGACAACATTATTGCTGCTGATTTTGCCAAGTTGTGGCAAAGTCTTCAGGGTAAAGCTCGACGCTCCCCGCTGTCAGTGGTGGAGAAATGGCGACGTGTATTTAAGCCTGGTATTACGACCTTCTTCAAGATCAAAGGTTGTGAGAGGACAATTGAACGACGGCACACCTACGACTTTTACCAAGAAACATTAATGGGTCTTCTCTCTAGACAACAGAGTGGTCAAGACGTAACCCATCGCCTTCGAGCTGTGAAGCGGAAGCTCGTGGACATACAGCAACATGTTTTGGCGGGAACTATGATCCGTTCGCGAACTCATGATTCCGTCGTGGCACAGGAGAAAGCCTCGTTGTTTCATACCATTAAGGAGAAGTGTGCTGGTAGTGGTCGTTACATCCATGCTCTTCTGACACCGGAAGGCGCCAAGGTCACCTTTGTGCCTCAAATCCTACAGACTATCCATACATCTTATAGCACCATGTTTGACACCACTGACCTACGCAATGACTCCATGGAGGAGCTCTTCCAATATGTTGACACCGGTATAACTGTCGAGGAACAGCGTTCCTTGGAGCAGCGATATTCTGCCACCGAGATTCTGCAAACCATTAATTCCGCTAGCCTCCATTCCTGCCCAGGAGAAGATGGCCTGACATATTCCTTCTACAAGACCTTTTGGAGTATAATCAAAGCAGAAGTTGTAGAGTTGGTAAATGCGATCCTTATTGGATCGAACTGTTGCCCTGGATTCGCAGATGGCATCGTCATCTTAATCCCAAAGAAAAAGTCTCCAATGACTGTCTGGGACTATAGACCCATAACACTTTTAAACACCGACTACAAAATTGTGATGAAAGTACTTGCATCCAGATTAAGGGTTATTCTACCTAAAATTATAACCTCCGGACAAACATGTGGCATCCCAGGCAGGACCATAATTGACAACCTTCTGGTCCTCCGAGATACAATTCTCCATTATGAACGGAATCCGTTGGAGGCTGCTGCGTTGGTCAGTCTGGATTTTGATAAAGCCTTTGATAGAGTTGGCCATGCTTATATGTTTAAAGTGCTTCAGAAATTCAAACTTCCACCGTTGCTAATATCTGCAATCAGAACCGTCTACAGTGGGATGTCTTCGAAGGTGCAAGTCAATGGGTACTTCAGTAAGCCTATAAAGATTACTAACTCTGTACGCCAGGGTTGTCCACTATCAATGATTCTCTTCTTCCTTTCTTTAGAACCCTTTCTTCGATATCTTCAAGCTAAGTTGACTGGGACTGTCACTCCAGCTCGATTATTTTGTGCCAGAGCTTATGCTGATGACGTCACGCTGCTCATCCGTAGGCGCGAGGCCTTACCCTTGGTACATACTGCCATCACACTTTATGAGGAAGCTTCTAATGCCAAAATGAACACCGCGAAGTCGCAACTGCTCCCTCTTGGATCGTGGCCGACTGATCACACATTACTCGATATCCCGATACAATATAGTGTCAAGATTCTCGGCATCTTCCTCTCCAAGCCGTTTACATCGATGATTGCTCGCAACTGGGATCACAAAATAAATTTGATTAGGCTGAATACCACTGCACATCTTGGCCGAAACTTGAATCTTCTACAGAAAGTGTGGCACATCAATCAGTTTGTTTTGGCAAAATTATGGTATATGGCGCAGATACTACCAATGCCTGAAAAACACGTCTCCCGAATTGAGCGACTTATTGGATACTATTTATGGAGAGCACAGCCCTTTCGTATAGCTAAAACCCAATTGTGGCGAAAACGTAACGAAGGCGGCTTAGGTTTAATTGCAGTGGGACCTAAGAGTAAAGCGCTTCTTGTTAAATCTATTATACTTGCCACTAGGGGATATGGAGAGGAACAAGAAATAGCATTTTGGGAACCCTTCAAGAATTCTCTTGGAACTCCAGTTCGGGCTGCTCCTGCGGGTTTTAAGAGAGCACTCCATGTTTTGGATGGCATTGATGTCGATGACCTACCTCAGCAACCTAGAGGACTATCAACTGAGCTATACAAGCTTTTCCTACAGCGGCTGCTTGCACCAATTCATGTGGAGGATAGATTGCCCAACAGACCCTGGTGTCAGGTATGGCGGAACATCCATTTGCGCAACATATCTACGGAATGGACTACATGCGCATATTTGGTCATCAATGATGTAGTGGCTACGGAGGATAAGAAATTCCGATACAACATGGTGAGCACCCCCACATGCAACATTTGCGGTGTGCGGGATACTCTACGCCATCGTTTTGTTACCTGTACAACAGCACGACAGATCTGGCACTGGGTTGTTTCGCAATTGCACCGTCTTGCTCCTTCGCAAAATCCCAACGATTATGCTCGCACATTACTACAACTAGAGACTCGAAGTACTACCGACCGCTTCGCACAGGTGTGGCTCGCACTTGGCTTTCAGCATTATATGCTCTATGAAACGCATCCCAGCGTCGACGGTTTACGTTGTCATCTTAGAGCAGCAAGAGAAGATCTGCAAAAACATAAGCGTCTTTCACGGCAGTCGGCAACAGCCTTTGCCTTGCTCATTCTATAGCACTTACAACACCTTCTTATTTTGTTACCATCTTCCTGCACATGTTTAATTTAAACGCACAGACAACATTGTTCATAACTATATATACATATATATATATATATATATAAATTGTGAACTGATATACTGTATTTATAATATAACTTATAGCTTTTGTAATTAACAAAATGAATAAATAAATTTAAAAAGAAAAAAAAATATCCACTCACACCTCTGCTCTTCACACGTGGACGACAGCAGCACTCACGCCATTTTTGTTACGTGGTTCACGCTTCTCTCGCTAGAGTTGCATACAAAACAAAAAATACCTTCTGTAGTGAAAACTTCAAACCATATCTATTTGAAATTGCGACATTCCAGCTGCAATATCAAGGTAGAAAAAAATTATTTTACATTACTCTTCAATCCGCCCTCGTATTTTACTTCTGTCCATTTCATCGCCCAGATTAAATATTCTGCGAACCGAGCATTCTTCTCAGTCAATTGTGGCGTTCCATTTAAATTATTTAAACTAGTAATATTATATTTCTCTAATTATTTTCTAATAAAGGATATTGCATTTAATGTGACATTAAAGGTACTGTGTGTGTATCCCGCTTGTCTCTAACTAGCTATGAACAAATATGTAGTTAAAAAGGCTATGAGCGACGCACAACGTTGGCTCTTAATTAGAAGCACATTCTCTGCGTTTAGCCAAGTCTCTTGTTTTCTGCTTGCATCTCTTGTGTTTATATTCAGAGGCGTGGTACCAACCTCCCCTTCCCTAAAAAGTGTTTATAATGTGCTGGAGCTTGTTCTCCATTACAGCAACAAGAAATGTAGCACAACACGGCAGCTGTCCAACTTTACTTCCTGCTTAATATGTTCCAGCGTTTTTGTCTTTCTGTAAGTTCTTCATCTCTGCTAATTTCAAATGGAGCATATGCCACCTCATTATATACATGGATACTCTGATGTGTTGTACTCACATCATTTCTCTGTTTAATCTTCTAATAGATACTTAACTTCTTGTTAAGGTGAGGTATGTGTAAAACTTGCACACAAAGTTTCCAAAATCACAATATTTGTGCTATAGTAGGGAAATTAATAACCCCTAATATTTTCAATTATGATTATGTTTCTTAAGATGTTATGTAAAGGAATGTGCTTGTGCAATGTGGCGTGTCAGAGTGATACATCAAACATGATTAGAAAATAAGAGACCTACCGCTTGGAAAAAATTTAAGCTTTATTTTTTGAGTATCACAATTTTTTACATTTTTCAAACTTCAAAAAATCTTCCACAGGGTTCAACTCTTTACACAATTTTAATATTCTAAATATGAGCAATTATTTACATTTCTTTCATTTCATTTCAGTTATTTATTTTATTCTTAAAAATTGTGAAAAAATTTAAATATGCTTCTCTTGTTATGAGAATAACAACGCATTATGGAAGTGTAAGTAATTAGTGAACTAATGAAATAATACATTGAATATGTTAATTTTTAAATTCTATCATTTGGAACATTTTCAAATTTATTTGAACGTAGAAAATAAGAAATAATACGTCTTAAGAAATGTAATCCAGCTGAATTGTTGAAATTTGGTGTTTTACCATTTTTATTTTAAATAGTGCTAAGACTACAAGCAAATCAAATGAGAAAATTAGAACTTTTAACATAAAAGTTGGATTATACGCAATAACTGTTTTTTACACATAGCCGTGTGAAGGACCGGAGTTGGATAGGTAGAATCAAACTGAAAAATTCAATGTCACGGCCGGGATTTGAACCACAAATCTCTAGCCGGTTGCTCTGCCACTCAGCTCCATGGCAACATGCCGGCAGAGCATTGAACTTCTCAACTCACTCCCATGTTTCCCGGTAAACCACAAGGTGATCTCAAATTATTTTGAGATGACAACTCCAATGGCAAGTTGACAACTTACAATGTTGTAAGTTTTAATTGTTTAATTAAACCAATACCCACTGACTATAATAGTTGGCCATATTATGAATCTTGGGTCTAAAGTAATTACACCAGTGTAAGTCACCATTGGGGTGAAGGCCAGGTCAAGTATTGATGACATTTTATTATTAAACAAATTTAGAGAAGAGAAGTGAGTATACACACATATTTTC
This sequence comes from Hymenopus coronatus, assembly GCA_030762935.1. Classification (NCBI taxonomy): domain Eukaryota; kingdom Metazoa; phylum Arthropoda; class Insecta; order Mantodea; family Hymenopodidae; genus Hymenopus; species Hymenopus coronatus. The sequence goes on along the minus strand of CM060889.1, from coordinate 35,896,855 downwards.
CTTGTTGAGATAATATAAACATAAATACTTCATTTCATTCATACCTAATTCCGAAAGAAATGAAAACAATAAATTAATCTAAGAATTGCATCGAATTTAAATATCAAGGTCTGTTACTAAACTCTGGAGTATCTCAAACAGTATGAAAATTGGCAACGGGCAAAATTTGAAATCCTAAGGAAATGCATTACAGGGAGTAAGCAAGCAAGCAAGCTTGAAATAACATTTTTAGAATTAGTAAAATCTGCAAATGTAACCGTAAAGTCAGCAATAATGGCAGTACACATTTTCCCTGTCCTCCAATTCATTTTAGACACTATTAAGTAACTCTCCCATTCTAGCTGTGCTTTCCGATATTCTGATGATTATTTTGCGTTTCTGATGATTTTGATAAACGTATTATTGAGATTAAAAGGCGCCTTGGCCGAATGGTTAGACCGCTCGCCTCTCATTAAAGCAGCCCGAATTAGATCCCAGGTGACTACATATGGATTTTGAGGTAGACAAAGGGCACCTGGGTGAGTTTTCTCCGGGTTCCTGGGTCTATAAGTCCTCTATACGAGGAGGGTAAATAGTGAAAGAAGATTGCGATTATGTTCTAATAAAATCAGAGGAAAAGTTATTGAATAATATTATAAATAGTAGTTTGAAAGTAGTCAACGAAGGTAAATCTGTGGCATTTGCATTCATGACTACAAATATTCATATTTATTTCATATTCTGAAAACGAACTTAGAGGTTGATAGGAATATAAGTGCAGATATTTATATACTGGCAAACAAAAACGTTGTAATAAATCACATTACATCAATACCTGTTTCGTTTATGGACTTTTAATATTATTTATTAGGAGTGCCAAACTTTCAGATTACTTAGTAGCTCCAATTAGACGTGACACATGCACGACAAATGTGTTTATTTTCTCCGAGACCACGCGTCATAAAGTTTAGCCTTAGGTGAGTAGGCCTTGCAATGCCATGTAATATCGGAAATGAGTTTAAATGTTTTCTGCAAGGCCAATGACTCCACACTACTTAAGGTCTATTCCACAGAAATTTGGCGATATCGCTTACCGGTGACTAAACTATTCCTTGTTTCTTATAATCTGTTTCACACAATTAGCAACACCTTTCACCTGATTCGCTAAGTACATCTTTGAATGAGATATGCAAACTATATATAGATCAAGACCAAGTAAAACATGTGATATAAACACTCCAACATGAAGCTGTAGGTGCTTTCAACATCAAAGTTTAAAACGAAGGATCCTCGCCCGTTTCACCACACCAGGTAACGAGAGATGGCTAGTCAAATGGCAGGTAAGAGAGGTAAGAGATATAGAACAAGCTTCGTGAAATAGACTTTAGACCAGCAGGTCACGTATTGCGGTGTGAAAACATGGAAGCAAAGAGGGTAGTTTATACTGACAGGCGTTATTCAATTTGCACACGCAATTAAGACGATGTAAAACATTAGGTAGTAAATTTTGTGATTGGTTTGTTAGAAAACTTTTATACAAAGAAAGAAAAAAAAAAGCTAAAAATAAATTTAATACATATCAAGTATTATCAAAGTATCTATATCTTCATATATCTGTAATATCTTGCATACTTTTAAGGTTCAAGACGAGTTGTAAATGGTTTCAACCCTCCACAAATGTGGAAACTCAAAACAACTCTACAGTTTAAACAGATTCATTTTATTTTCACAAGTTGTTTCACATAGCTATTAAAATACAGATAAGTTACATCATTATATTTATAAAAAACAATCTTCGTTTTCCTGCTTCAGAGAGATATCAATTGTTTACCTACAGAGATATTCTGCAATTCGGGATTTAAATTCGTTTTGGTTTGAAAAACGTGGCACACGCTTCAATCAAGGAATTAAATTGGTTTCAGGTGAATTCGGAACACTAGGCAATGTTAAAGGTTTAATTTCATCGTTTGTCTTATAGATGGGCCATTATCCACTCGAGGTGTGAGGTGAGCAAAACGATTGGTTGGTAAGGTTTAAAGGCCTTTTCTCATTACAGGCTCTGAAGAATCTCTGTTTTAACCTATGCGATTTAACAAATCGGAATCCGTATAACATGCGTAGGGGATTTAACGACTTTTGACTTGAAGTAATGTCTAACTGTATATATACTTGAAAATTCTATCAGAAGCTACGAGTTCACTATTATCCTAGTTATGAGTAGGTGGATTCCATGCAGTATAGCAGTGGCAAATAAACTATGCTGATGAATTTTAATTCTGAAAATTGTATTTCTTTTTGTGGACGTACCTTTGGTCATCAAGGACAAATTAGCGTTTAGGATGATATATTTTATTATATTAACACAAAAATACTTCTCTCATACTTTCAAATTCCAAGGTGAATGGGAAGGTCGTCTCCTTAGAGCAGCTGCTTACCAAGCGGGAGACCTGGGTTCGATCCCAAGTACCGGCGTGGGGATTTTTCCCCCGCTGGGAGACCTGGCCCGGGGTGCAATCAGGCTCGAAAGATACCTGGGGGACCAATTGAGGAGCTACTTGATGGAGGAGTAGCGTCTCTAGGTCATGAGGACCGCAATAACTGGCCGGAGGGCTCGAGGCGCTGAGACCACGTCTTACCCTCCAATACTGCATCCCATCCATGACGTCTGTAGTGGACCGGGCGGTAGGCCAAGGTTCCCCGTGAACTGTCTTGCCATGGAGTTATGTAAGGTGAATAGGAAATATCCTAGTTGAAGGCAAAATCCAATCATCCCGGAAATAGAACACGGGAAAACTGAATTTGAAGCTAGCATGCAGTGATTTATAATACCATGAACAATTTTAAGAACTTGCAATTCTGCTTGAATATAATTTTCACCATCTCATTCATTCACCGTCACACATGACCTGCCAATTAAATGAAGTTAAACTTCACACACATCACATTACAAACATCACAAAAAACCCAACTGTAATTGGTGTGTTTTTAACTGATACACTTGATTTTTAGACATTGATTTCATTAAGATTTCTGATATTTCAAAATATAAAATAGGAGAATATTATAGGATAAGATCAGAGGGGACCCGCTATCGCCCCACTGGTGGTGCCTTCGGAGGGAGGGATGAGTTGAGAGGATACTCCGGTCGGCCGGAGAGAGACAGCGCAGCAATGACAAGGTCCTTACAGTTTCCAGATTGAAGCACCGTCAAGATAGGGTCTAATGCTACCTCCAGGAATAGGCCTCATCCCAGCAACTAATCGAAGTCGGAGGACGAAGATAGTCACTTTGAACATGTATTTTCCCTGCCACGCCGCACCGAGCACTTCCGCCAACACTTCAAAATCTGAAAGAAGCTTACAGGATGACGATGAAGGAAATGAAGTGAAATAAAGAGAAGGAACAGGATATTCAAAGGATTGAAGAAGTCCTCCCTGCATTCGCCTGGCATCCCAAGAACATTTCCGAAGAAATAATGTTTCAGGTGAGACAGCCTGAATGTGGTCCACAGATGAAACCGCCTTAACCATCCCGCTCGGTTACTAAATATAACTTATTAAAACACACATTTATTTTCAAAGAAGGTTGTATTACTAAATGAAGGTAATTGGTACACGTCTAGGCTTTCTCTCCCATTTCATCACCAGTCGTGGTGTAATGGTTATACCTAAGGTCGCAGGCTCAAACCCGGCGGAGAACGATGGATGTTTTCCGACGAAAAATCCTTAGCATGGCTTCCTTCGGAAGGAAAGTAAAGCCGATGGTCTCGTGTCATAGATTTACGAAATTTAAAAGAACCTCAAGCCTGATAAAGAGACCTCTGAGCAAATTTAATACATTTTCACGCCCAATATAGAATGGGAAGCTGTGAACCACAGTAGTTAAAAAGCGTCTAAAAATGAAATCAGAGTAAATTTCCAGTTTTCCCATTAACCACATTGTTTATTTTTAAACAGAGTTAAGAGTTTTGTGTGCTTTTCAAAATATCATATAAATTATCTTTTCTACTGGAAGATACAGAAGCCAAGAATCGTATGGTTACTAAGAACAAATATATGTTTACTCTTCTTAGATTATTTTTTATTGTGGAGCTCCAAGCGCGTGCTTTAAAATTTAAGTTCCTATGCTTTTAACGTGAGTCCCTTATTCGTGTGAATGTGGATGCCGCTGTAAATAATTTTTTTTAAATATTAATTGAGGATAAAGTTATAATAATTCTTACTAAATTCATCAGTTTAGGAAATTAAAGCTCCAACATATTTATCTTCAAGATTTTATTCATCTAGTACAAATTAAAACAAACAGACTAAGGAAAGAAGAAGTGTAAACATCCAGAACGTATTCAACAATCATTATGCCGAAAAGATGGTAAAAAAACCAAAAGAAAATTGAAAAGCTTGAAAAAGAACTTTCCTTAGCATTTGCAAATTCATATGTGAAAAACGGAAATGAAAGTTTTCTCTGACATCATGAAGACTTGTGCGCAAGAGAAATTAAGTTCGTTTTTGCTGAATGAATGTATAAAAACCAAGCTTCCAACAATATTAGGGCTTCATATCTTTTCAGATGCCGTACAGTGGTGCATTATTTAACTGCCATTGACTTCGTTAAAGTTTGACAAAATATATCATTAATGTACATAATTTCAGACGTCACTCTTTTCTACCAAACAATTCAGATTTTGGGATGATAAAAAGAAAAATCTGTGATCAGGTTAGGCATTAGAATTCCAAACAGCCAAATGAATAGTTTGCTAGTGAAAGTTCATTTGTAAATTTCCTTAAATTTTCACATTTGTAATTTTTATATAAATTAAAAACAATAGCGGCTTAATTTGTATAAGAATCTTCCTATATATAATTGTATGAAAAAGGAATTCCTCAAAAGAGTCGAAAGTTCCCGAGGCACTTAAATATGTTAATTTCTTTCTGGTTTTACGTTCTTTAACCTGGCAACTATCCACATTTGTCTTTTCAGGATACGGAAAAACTTACCTTGGTAACCCACCCTAGTTGAGATTCGAACTCGGGACCCCTTAATCGTGAGGCAGACCCGCTACCCTAGCATTATAGAGGCGGGCTAGTTAATACTCTTGAAAGTAAGCGTGTTAGTATTTTTGGAGTTTTACTGCAGTTGAAAGACCAAGTAATGTAGATAAATAATATCTAGGTAGAGAAAGTATTATGTTGAGATTACCTGAATACAAAACAAACGAGTGTTTATAAAACGGTCTGTGTGTCTACCTGTAGGCAACATTACTCAAAACAAAAAGTTCTATAATTACCTAACTTGGTAGATATTTCAGTAAGTATCTTTCTAGGATGCGACACGAAGATTTTTAGCAAAATATCTCCAAACCAAACTACCTTTATATCAAATATTTCTCGAAAATGTTTAATCAAAAGTTACTCATTTATCATAAAAGTTCTTAAGAGTGGTTCACAATTTGTTTCCTGGTTTTATCTTATCCTATCCTATCTTCTTAATATTTTTATACAATAACTAGATACTAAATTAAATATTTTAAATACACAGCTCTATAAATATAAAGGAATTAAGAAAATTAAATTTATAATATGTCACACTTGTTGGGAATATCTTCAGATGTCCTCTTCATTTGGAATGACTTTTGCATAACTGGTAAACTGTAAGAGATACACAGAAAGCTATACACAAATATTTACCACATAAAAGATGTATTTCTCGTTAAAACACACAATTTATGTCATATACATTTTTAGAGCTAGCCATTCCCAAAATATTCCTTGTGTGGCGGGATTACTGTTTCGGGGCTTTGGAGGGGAATAAGGTAACGGGCTGGGTCACCGGCTAGCTAAGGAAATGTGTGACAATCTCAGGGTGTGCGGGAGAAACCTGAATAAAACTGTTCTACTGGTTTCTAAGCGCCCTTTACTTTCCCACACGTAATGTTTCACTCTTCCCCCGGCCGTCCAAAGTGCAAGAACTCATTAGCCTCTCCAAAAAACCGTCACTACTTATTTTAGGTGTTTCACTTACCCTTCGTGCTAATCTCCCTCTCAACTCCTTTTCTCTGTGAACAAACTCTTTCATATCGCGGACTAGTAACTTCTTATTTTGCTATGAGCTACGAATCGACGCGGGTTCACTACACGGTGTCAAACTTATGAGTGTGCATCTCGACTTTCCCGATGCTCCTGCGGCTAGACAAGAGTCTATTCGCCGCCCCTTTTCTAGGATTTTCCTAGACTTTTGCTATCTTTTACTTTCAGCGATTTTATTGGTCGAAACTGTGTTGCATTTTTATACATTATTATTTATTTTTTTTCGCGTTTTCATTGGGTCTCATGAATTTAGACACCACGCTATGTCCTTACTGCTATTAAGGTTTAACGCGCCTGATTACACTTTCTGTATGTGGTGGAATGTGAATGCTGTTTGGGGTTTTTCTCTTTATTGTGCATAGTTGAGTTTCTGCATATCAGCTCCTTTTGTTCACTAGCTTTGCTACCTTTTCTTTCTTTCTGAACTCACGATCTTTCGTGTTTCAAGCGATTTTATTTCATGTTTCTTTTCCATTTTAGTATGTTTAAGTAGTTTTGATTCTGGTTTAATTATGATTGTATTATATTTGTTACTTGATTTATTTTCTTAAACTTTCTCTGTTAATTCGCGTTATTTTTCTTTCTTATTTAATTTGTTATATTTCCTTCGGTTTTTCTCATGTTTTATTATTACATTACTCTTATTTGTCTGTCTAGTTTTATCACTTAATTTGTTATTGATTCTAAAATACCCAATATATAGGTTTTTCTCAAACGGGAAGTCATTATTCACTTTCTTCATCCTGGCCATGCAAAAGAAAAGGGCATTTTAATTGCACCACTTAGGATTCGGGTTTTGAAGGATTTGATAATGACTTAAGGCTATATTATTCCCTTATTTTCCCATCTACTTAGAAGACCTCATTATACAACAATTTCTGCTAATGCTTATATCAATAATAGATAGAATAAGTTTTGAAAAAAAAAGAATTTGATGCAGAAAAGGTACAAAAAGTTATTCTAATGGAACACATGGTATATTTTTTATGTTGATGTGCAATTTTATACCTTTATGTTGAAACAGCTGCTTAGGTGTTTAAGATAGGTGTTATCATTTTTACTTTCTCTATACGTACTGTGTGCATAAGGTATAGAGAAGGCATTGCACACGACCAAAAAATTAGATACCGAGATTTCACCGGAAATATATGTTTTAGGGTTCTCTGTATCCAAAAAAAATATTTTCAGGAAAAGGTCCGTGTGTGTGTGTGTGTGTGTGTGTGTGTGTGTGTGTGTGAACACGATAACTCAAAAACGAAAAGTCGGTAAAATACCAAACTTGGTATTTAAGTTTAGTATCTTCCAGGGATGCGACACAAAGATTTTGAGAAAAATCCCCCACCCCAAACTACCCTTTACATGGAACTTTTTTCGAAAATTTTGATTTTCTAAAAAATGGCTAACGATTTTAATTAAAATATCATATGTTAAAGATATTTACCTGACAAATAAAATGTACATTTTGAATTTTCTGGGAATAGCCTCTGAAGACTACTTTATTCTGGATGAATTTTGCATTACTAAACCGTAAGATAGACAAAAAATTAACACAAAAATGTAGAGCATGTTAAAACACACAATTTATGTTATAGACACTTTTTTCGTGAAGTTGATCGTTTTAGAGATATTCCTTTTTCTTGGTTACAGCTTTAAAAAACTTATACTTTTCTCATACAGGAATTTTTCAACTCCTGTCCATACAAACAAAGGAACATCAGTCACATAGCAATCAGCTTTTGGCTTTCACTTTAACCTATGGCACTCCCTTATTTCGCTTCTACTTACAATAAAACAAGAAATAATACAATTTCTGCTAATTTTTCTTGATTAGCATGAAGTAAATAGAAGTACAAGCTATTTAAGAATAATTTGTTGGAGAGATATAGAGAAAGTCATGTGAATGCAACACATCAGATTTTTTAAATACTGCTAGAGAAATATATATATTAATGACAATATTTTTACATCACAGTTTAAACTTCTCTATTTTATTATTAGCCATGAATTGATTTTGTAAGTACCTGAAACTTTCATCTAGTAACTTTCAGAATAATCGATTCAATTGTGGTTAAACTTCTAATTTTTTGGGCCTGGCATTATATTACTTGACATAGAACTTGTACTTCACTAATTGAAGATTCTGTTAGCTATTCCACTGTCATATTATGCTACATCTATATAGTTCATTAGTAATATAATTACGGTTTGTCTACCTGGCACGTATGTATCTCAGATGTATTTCGCAGAAATCATTAGCATACTGATTTCTAACTGACGTATGTTCCTTGTAATTCCTTAATAGTCAGAAATGTACCTAATTAGACGCATGTCCTAGAACAGCGCTCATATTATTGAATGAGGTTTAGTAGTAAATACGCAAAGGGAAATTTGTGGGCTGGAGAAATCTATAATTTACTCTCAGCGGCATCATTTGAAGATAAAGGGAAGCTACTAACTACCTACAGTGATTAATAATTAGCGTACTGCCGCAACCTCCAAACCCAAAGTTAGGGTACTTCATGTTCATTGAGCAAACTGTCCACATCTGAATTCAGTTTCGAATATATGCGCATACAGAGGCATGCTTCAGGAATTACAACCTATTCGTTGCTCGAGTCAGCAGTTACACAGAGTGCCTTAAATATAACACCCTTCAGGAATATCTTCACAAATAAATTCAAAAACGTTGTTTACAAATAGCAGCATAGATTAAGCCAAGAAGCGTTGCTCATATTTCACTACATATACAAAAAATCTGACGCGTTACTTTGACACGATTTTCTTTACATTGCTGTAACAAATTATTGTTAAAATTATTCTTCTATTCTTCTTTATGATAATCGAGATAACCATATCAGAACAGGTCTTAATTATTTGCTTCCTTGTGGCAGAATGAAAATAAGGGAATACACTAGACTAAAGTGATAGTTAAATCTTTTAAAAGCTGCATTCCTTGTGGCTGAAATCAGTTTCTATGCGTGGCCAGAAGTATACAAATTCCCTTGTAAGAAAAGTATTTTAAATTTGAAACAAATTTTGTGTGTAATAAGTTTTTGTCTATCTCTTATGGTTTACCAGTTACGCAGCATTTAGCAAAATTAATCCAGAAAAACGAGATATTTAGAGGCTATTCTCAGAGAATTCAAGATATTGATTTCATTTGCTACATGGCATTTTAATTAAAATCGTTAGAGCCATTTTTGAGAAAATAATAATTTTAGACATTTTTTTTTACATGTAAAGGGTAGTTTGGGATGGGGGGATTTTTCTCAAAATCTCCGGGTCACATCCCTGAGAGATAGTAAACTTAAACACCAAATTTTGGTATTTTACAAACTTAAGAGTTATTTTACAACTTAACTTACACAGACTTAACTTGTACACAGACACACGGACACACAGGGACCTTTTCTAAAAATATATATAGGGGACCCTAAAATGTATAGTTTCGGTAAAATCCCATTATCAATTTTTGGGTAGAATGCAATACCATCTCTATACACTATGAACATAGTACGTATAGAGAAAGTAGAGATCGAATATATTCCATTCACATTAATTTTTGTGTCTATTCTGCAAACAAACTAGTCTTACAAAAATTGCTCATTTATATTCGTACATTATACTATTCAACATATTTAGCAGAAAATCTCTTATTTATTATTCCCTTATAATTAGAACCGATATACGGGAATACCCTAGATTATCTCAAATTATCCAAGAGCTGCTGCATGCGGTTGACAATACGGTTAAATTTGGTTCTCTTTCCATGACCAGGAGCTAAACAAAAGAGAAATGCAACACCTGAGGACTTCTCGTTTGAGAAAAGGTTAAGATTTTAAAATGTAAATCTATAACAGGGAATATTCGGAAATGGTCAGCTACAGGAAAAGTGTATATGACAAATTGTGTATTTTAATGGGATTTACATTTTTTGTAGTAGTTTTTTGTCTGCTTCTTACGGTTTACCAGTTATACAAAACACATTCAGGAGGAAGTCATAGTTTTAGAAAGTCAAACATTTTTTTCATATAAATGGTACTTTGGTTGAGGAGATTTTCACAAAAATCTTGTGTCGCATCCTTGACAGATACTAAAATTCAATACCAAGTTTGGTGTTTAACAGACTTTAAACATACTCTTAATTTTTCAGTTATGGTTTTCACACACACACACACACACACACACACACAAACACAAACGGATCTTTTTCTAAAAAATCTCAGTAGCAATTTTGGGTGAAATACAATATCTTCTTTACCTACTATGTACATTGTACATACGTGCTAGAGAAACGATAATGTATGTATTTTAACCCTTAGGTGCAATATACTAACAGAAATATTTGACCAAGTATTCTACTTCAATTATCTAGGATATCATATTGACTTTAATATACTGACAAATTTATGGAGCTGAAAGTTAATAGATTTCAAACAGTTATAAGACTTCAGAAAGAAAAACTAGAAAAGAAACCAAAATTAAATTCTACGAGATTCTGATCTTGTTAACTGTCTCCAAATCATAGCCATTGACAAAAAGAGAGAGGGTTCAAATGTACAGTCAGAGGAAGTAAAGTTTACGAGATATGTAGGAAAGTTATTAAAGCTGATATAATAAGAAATGAATTATTAAAATCAGATTTAACTATTTTCTCAATTCACGACAAGTTTAGAGACCTGTTGTGAAGTATGCAACCGCCGAAGGGAAGTTTTGGAATGACAATTCCGAGGGATTGTTGGTCTGATTAAACAGTGGGGATGTGCAGGATTTCTAAAGTTCAGAGATAGAGAAACACCTGAAAGTACATATTAGCGCTCTTCCTGACGAACAGTACAAAATGCCTCGGTTCCACCCCACACCACACACCATGAAACTATCCAGTCAGCTTCCTCACGACGTCCATGATGCACGACCTTAGCCATCCGATCCGCGGTTTAAAATTTGTATGATGTCATATACTTTGTGTTATCCCAAAAAGCTACTAATGTTACTATTTACATCAAGCATATATTAGAAAAAAGCAGGCACTATTAATTAAGTATGAAACAAGGAAGAGAAATACACTTTATAACACACTTTCTATTCACTATAAACCTAGTAAAACATTTTGGAGATTGTAGTTCATTGGATACTTTTATTAAGCTTAAAAAATCAGATGAGTAACAAAGCTGAGTTTGTAAAATAATGCTGAATATCGTGTATCTCATGTAGATCACAATAATGACGGTTAAAAGAACGGCATTTTGTCAATGTCACAATTTTAAACTCTTTTACCTACAGATGGCAGAATAACGTGACACGTTCAGAAATGAAAACCATGCAGCTCCGATGTAGGTGCTGTCAGCAGGAAAAGCCTAACATGACAGTTTGATTGTTAATTCGTGCAAAACGAAACAAAAAAAAATAACAGTTGACATTTAATCTCCTATAGGATGTTTCAAAATGTTTTATTGTGTCATTTGCCTAAACCTTACCACTGAAAAATATTATTTTAAAGCAAATAGTAATTAAAGAATATACTTTGAAGAATTCAACAAATTAACATACTACTCATTTCGACTTAAGTAGTAAAAGCTCCGCTTAAGTTTAATTTTAAATTGCTCACTAATGTAAGTTACCAGAAAACGACAAACCATGGTAAAAAAAAAACATTTAAGAGTAAAGTATATAGTTCAAAAAGTAACTAAATGTAGTACTAAAATGGATAGTTGGATATCATATGCTCCATTCATATGACTTTCTCTAGAATATTTTTTTTTATAATGGATTATTCTTTTATCTATATCATACTGATCGAGATAAGCATTAGCAGACATTTTCTAATTTCCTTATAAGTAGAAAAGGAAATAGGGGAATAAATAGAATAGTAGTTTTAGAAAAAGGTCCATATGTGTTTGTGAGTGCGCATGCGTATACCTTTTGTATATCAATGAAGAAATGACTCAAAAGCAAAAATTAGGCTAAATACAAAACTTCATATACTTAAGTTCAGTATATCGCAGGAATATGTCATAGATTTTTAAGAAAATGCATTACCTGAAACTACGTGATAAATTTTTTGGAACTTCTAAAAATACCTGTCTCTAACAATTTTTTTATAACACCATATAATAAATATATTTACATGAAGAATAAAACGTATACATTTAGTTTCCTGGAAATAGATTTTGAAGTTCTGTTCATTCTGATAGCTTATGTGTAATTGGTAAACTGTAAGAGAGAGACAAAAAATGTAAATCTCATCGAAACACAGGATTTATGTAAAATGCATTTTTGTAGCAGAGCTAACTATTTCCTATATATTGCCTATTATAGGTTTACATTTTCGATACATATACTTTATCGCATATTTCATCCTGGTCAAGCAAAGAGAACGAATTCAATACATTGCGTAGCGACGGGCTTTTAAAAGTTTTTATTGTCGCCAGAGCCTAATGCACCTTCTTATTCATTTTATACATGCAAATATCATAATAAAACCATTTTATTTAATGCTTGCCTTCATAAGCGTGAAGTATAAGGGTTTTGTAAGAATAGTTTTTATTGCAGCATAGGTAGAGAAGTTATATGAACATTGCACATCAGAATTTTAACCTCCGGAGAAGTCTAATTAATTCGATGATCAGTTTTTTTTTTTTATCTTTGGTGAATAATTTGTAATATTCACCGCTTTCAATTTAATGCAGCAATCTCTGGCTCAGAATGTATTTAAAAGCCAAAACCATTGGCTAACCAAAAGAAAATGAAAACAAGTGGTGAAATTATCGTGGACTGCAGGAATATATACAGGAGTAAGTGTTGCTCTACATCTGTTCAATCTCATTAACTCAACTGTGTACACAGGTCGCTCCTCCATTGCTTTACACAGAATGTATCACGTGATACAAACTTGGAGACCTCAATGGACTGGAAAACAATGGGAGATACCGTAACACAAACTAAATTAATTTTCAGCATTCCCATTAACCTCCTTCCATCATTGCAATGAAGTCTGCATTTTAAAAAGCCTTTGCATTGGATTGTTTTTCGACGATATCTTTTTTTCTAAATGCCCTATTTCCTAAATATTTCGTACACGAATGGTATCTTTTAAGTATACCCTGAGCTTTTACTTTATTTATATTCGTTAACATTTACCTATGATTTAATCAAGGCTAAGCTGAGTATGACTTTCTAGGTCAACAACTAGTTGGGATTGTCAACTTTAATAGGAGTTTTACTTAAATTGGAAGCGTTGAAAAACAACATCCGTTCCATAAGGCACTGCCGCAATATCTGGTGCAGCTTCCACTTAGAGTTAAAAAATGTGATGTGTTACACTCGCATGACTTTCTCTAGCTGCTCTACAAAACTCCTACAAAAGATTATTCTTCTTTCTACACAATGCTAACCAAGATAAATATTAGCAGAATGTTATTACTTAGTTCCTTATAAGTAGAAGGGAATAAGGGAATGCACTATGCTAAACTGATTGTCAAATGTTTTAAAATCTATCTTTATGAAATTTTCATTGCAAATCACCTCTTTGCTTGGCCAGGAGTAAAACAAAAGAAAAACAGACACTTCCTGTGTGAGAAAAGTTCAAGTACTTCACAATTGAAACCAATAACAAGGAATATCCCGAAAACGGCTACCTCCACAACAAAAACGTAAAGGACAAAAATTGTGAGCTTTGTCATGAGGTACATATTTTGTGTAGTGCTTTTTTCTATCTCTTATGGTTTAGCAGTTAAGCAAACTTCAGCAAAATTCAGCGAAAATAAAGAGGTCTTCAGAGGCTATTCGCAAAAAATTCGAGATATACATTTTATTTCAGACATAAATAGCTTTAACATACGGGATTTTAATCGAAATATTTAGAGCCATTTTTAAGAAAATAAAAAATTTCGAAATTTTTTCCATGTAAAGGGTAGTTTGTGGTGGGGGGATTTTTTTTTTTGGAAATCTTCGTGTCGCATTCTTGAAAGATACTAAACCTAAATACCAAGTTTGGTATTTAATGGATTTTTGTTTTGGAGCTATGCCATCCACAGACGCACCTGTTTTTAAAAATGCTTTTTCGGACTCAGGGAACCCCAAAACATATATTTCCGGTGAAATCTCAGTATCGAATTTTTGGGTGCATTACAATACCTTCTCTATCCCTATGTATATTGTACATATGGGGCTAGAGAAAGTAAAAAAAACACCTCAATGGAGTGATACTTTTATTACCACCATCTAACAACACTAAATAAAGTTGTAGTTTGAAAGGAATACAATATTACCACTGATTGTCCTACAGCTGGAAACATGTTGAACAAATATAATTAGTTTATTTTCGGTATTCATTCCTATTTTTCACTAGCTTCGTAAGAATGATGCGTAATTTACATCAAAATTATCCACATCAAAAACAAACTCTCGGACCTAACATACATAATAATAGTTCATATCTCTACAATTAGCACATCGACTTTCAAACCTGATTAAGAGACCTCTGAGCAAAATTAAACGGGCGCTAAGAATCACAGCAGTTAAAAATCGTCCACAAATAATACTCCATTTATTTACACCGACCTCATACAACATTCTATCTGAATAATGTTAAAACATGAGAATTAGAGAGACAGAGAGAGAGAGAGAGAGAGAGAGAGAGAGAGAGAGAGAGTACGATTTCCATGCAGGCGATTATGTAGTTTTTTTATGTAATTGGGAGCTATTCAATACTTGATTTTTATCATATTGGAACGTGGTTTTGATATTAGTGTTTACACTAAAAATAAAGCTATAGATGAAATAAAACCTGCAAAAATAAGCATTCACAATACTTAAATAAACTAAAATAATAATTCAATGTATAATGGCATTCTTCCTGCAATGCTTTCAAACTGCCGCTTTGCACAGGGGTGAATTGAGTAAAATTAAACAAAGGCCCATCCCCCCCCCCCAAAAAAAAATTGCCCAAATTCAAACTTTGTTGGAAGATTGCGGTAATATAGATATGACTTTATTGGGTGTTTCTTGTTTTTAATTCTAAGTGCAAGCTACACCAGATATTGCGGCAGTTCCTTGTGTAACAGATGTTGTTTTTCTAGACTTCAATGCTTCTAATTTAAGTAAAATTCTTACTAAAATTACAGCATATAAGAAGAGTTCTATATGTGCAATTCATCACCCAAGAATGTATTTACAAAGCATACCATTCCCCTTACATCAGATTCCCTCGCCTTCCTATATCAACTTGGAACAGTATATCGGCCAAAATAATCAAGATGGATGAACACATCGTAAACATTCCCATACCTCCCTTGTCCATAAGAAACACTATATCCAAACAGCAGATCTAGAATTGTCACAACACTTTCGCTTTCTGGTTGAGATTAAGCTGTAGCGATAGCTGCGCACGACCTTTTTATTACCCTTTCCCTCTTAGAGAGCGAGGTAGCGTGTAGTAAGATAACCCAAACAAACTACGCCGCATACACTTTATACTAACAAGCTTCACCTCCTTCTACCTTTAATTTTTAGTTCCCAACCATATATGTATGGGGAGCTGATGAAATACTGATGGTGGAAGATCTGTAGTGGACCCTTGAAAAACAATTAAACACAGAATATTATTCGTATATGAAATTAGGTTATACAAAACTGTTAACAGCCAAAATAATGATATACATTTGCTGAAATATAAATTGGGTACAAATTCCTAGCAAATGATTTAACGTCTGAAAGTCTACAACGTTTCATTGAATAACTAACAATCCACAATTCCTTCTTTTGATAATAATTTTTATTTGATTGGTATAATATTTGATAAAATGTAATTGTTTTTCTGCACCTATTATGATTTATTTTCTGTCGAGTAAATAATCAGCTCAAAATTTACAGCAAGAATCTGTAAAATACGAAAAGTTTAAAATTTACTGGACAACCTTGTTATTTCTGCAATCGAGGTAGGATACCCATATGAGGAACCCCACAGCAAGATGAGCAGATTGTCGACATCAAATGATACAGCCGTCTCCGGAAGCTGAGAGTAATTAGGGTAGGAGCAGTGGTTTAATTAAAACTCATTCCTTCACTCAATTCTGGCCGCTCATATTGCAACTCTTTCCTCTCTGCCTTTCATGCCTTAGGTCATGGACATTCCAGTTTCAAAGACATCGTATCGACGCTTCTATTTCTTTGCAGTACTCTTTGGTGCCATAGCTTTTTGTGGAGGCAAGGACCTTTATTCTTTTTTACTTAATCCATCCCTCATAAACCGATCCAATACACTCAGCATCTGAGAATTTTGAGAACCTTTAGTCATTTTTTTATTATTTATTCAGAATTTTACCATATATTAATTTCATTTTTGATATTTTATTCTGAAGAATCTCTCTCCCAACCATTCTGCGCATAGCTTAATTTATATTTCATGTACCTCCCTGGATAGCGCTCTGAAATCTCTTGTTTCTTATAGTTGCTCATATATTATAGAGGTAAATCAAGTTTAAACTCCATAATATCTAAATGAAATTAATTCTTATGTTGCTTAGTAACTAAACATACAACATATTACCCACTCGGATTTTATGTGTCTTCTCACTTTTTTGCAATACCGAAAGAAACGTTGATCTATTTTGGTAACCAACCTTTCTACAGTAATAGTGAGCTGCATAATTTTTTGAGTAGGTTCAACGCCTCCTCATTATATATATACAGCGTCGCACGTAATGGAAAATATCGATAAATGAAATAATAATTTGTAAATAAAGATTTGCAAAAGAGCTTTTGGGGTCCAAGATTAGCGCACTCCCCGGCACATGCCAATTAGTTGGATAGCGAAGCGTTTTTATTTTTTCTATACGTACTATGTACATAGTGTATAGAGAAGGTATTGTATTGCACCCTGAACCTTGATACCGAGATTTCACCGGAAATATACGTTTTGGCACCCCCTGAATCCAAAAAAAAAAAAAGAAAAATAGCCGTGTGTGTCTGTGTGTCATGGCGTTTAAGTTTGGTATCTTCCAAGTTTAAGACACGAAGATTTTCAAGAAAATCCCCCCAACCTTTACATGGAAAAAATTTCGAAAATTGCGAGTTTCTTATAAATGGCTTAAACTATTTTGAATAAACTCTCTTATATTTAAGATATTTACTTGCCAAATAAATTGTATATTTTGAATTTTCTGGGAATAGCATCAAAAGACTTCTTTATTTTCAATGATTTTCTCTGAATTTTGCATAACTGGTAAACCGTAAGAGATAGACAAAACCTTACTACACAGGAAACGTAGATGATAATTAACGATTTAAAAATCTGATGTGTTCCATTCACATGACTTTCTCTACATCTCTGCCACAAATTATTGTTAAAAAGCTTATACTCCTATTTACTTCATTCTAATCGAGAAAAAATTAGCAGAAATAGCCTTATTACTTGCTTCTTTGTAAGTAGAAGCGGAATAAGGGAGTACCATAGGTTAAACTGATAGTCAAAGGCTGCTTGCTATGCGACTGAAGTTTCTTTGTTTGTATAGACAGGAGTTGACAAATTCCTGCATGAGAAAAGTATAAGTTTTTCAAAGCTGAAGCAAAAAACAAAAATTATCTTAAAAACGATCAATTCCACGAAAGAGTGTACATAACATAAATTGTGTGTTTTAATGTGCTCTACATTTTT
The DNA here is from genome assembly GCA_030762935.1 of Hymenopus coronatus. Lineage (NCBI taxonomy): Eukaryota > Metazoa > Arthropoda > Insecta > Mantodea > Hymenopodidae > Hymenopus > Hymenopus coronatus. The sequence goes on along the minus strand of CM060889.1, from coordinate 35,879,137 downwards.
GTGTGGTAAGTTTTTGTCCATCTCTTATGGTCTAGCAGTTATGCAAAATTCCGTAAAATTCATCCAGAATAAAGTAGTCTTCAGAGGCTATTCTCAGAAAATCCAAAATTAACATTTTATTTGCCAGGTAAATATCTTTAATACACAAAATTTTAAACAAAATCGTTAGAGCCTTAGAGCCATTTTTGAGAAAATTTAAATTTTCGAAACTTTTTCCATGTAAAGGGTAGTTTGGTATTTTATCGATTTTTCGTTTTTGAGTTGTCGATTTCACAGACGCACGGACACAAACACGGACCTTTTTCTGAAAATACCTTTTTTGGGTACATTACGTATATTTTCGGTGAAATCTCGGTATCGAATTTTTGGGTGGAGTGCCATACCTTCTCTATACCTATTTACATAGTACGTGTAGATAAAGTAAAAATGACCAATAAATACAGGACAGCGACTAAGTGAACAGGCCAAAAGTAATGTGATAAAATTAAGGACTATTAGTTCACCCTAATTTTGCCAATTTGTCACAGCAACTTAGAGACAACGAATTAAATGAAAAACAGCATGAAAGTTTTACAGAAAATAATCCTTAAGGAATTAATTCCTTCATGTCCCTGCAAATTATGAGCTACACGATTTTAAGCTTTCAAGAGAATAATTGGAATATTATCAAAGACAGGGATGTAATATGTTCTTGATCCACTAGTTTGCACATTATTGAATCTCTTAACTGAGCTACCAAGTTACTTTAAAACGAAGTGTTCCAAATTTAACCATATAACTTTTTTAAAAATTGAGTACTAGTAGATAAATTTGGTTGTCCATTTTAACAATAGTGTGTGTTTCATTTTTCTATATCTGGAAGGTATAATATGTGCTTATATAAAGTAATTCAGTTACTTTATATTAAGTTTCTTAAGAGTTATGTCAAATCTCATAAACATTATAAAACCTTAGAAGATTTCACCCAATTTCACTCAAAGGACACCGAATCCATCGTTTCTGAGCCCTTTATTATTTAAGAATATATTCTGAAAACCAAGAGTCTTACAGGTTTCTTCTATTCAAAAGATATATAGGAACGTTAATCAAAGCGAGCTGAATGTAATGGAATTACACAATGGAGTACTGAGCTCCTGCATAAAGACTGGTGAATTAATGTATGGCCGTGCAGTGGTTTGGGAATACAGGAACAAAGTATAATAGATCACCTAGCTATCTTTGTCAAAGCTAGTGTTTGGATGCAAAAGTATAGTAAAATGGGAGAAAAATATATTATTTTCTAAAAAAAAACTGTCTTAAAACTAAAACATTAAAATTCATAGTAAATTATATTGTAAAGCATCTCTTTTCATGAATTTGTTTCATATTGTTTTCATCATTGCGATGTATGTTATCACTTTTTCTATTTATTCTGCTTTGGCGAGAAACTTGTGTAATCAGAGATGTAGAATTAAATGAGCGACTAGAAAGATTAGAATATCCTGATACTGCGTCTCTGTTGACCATAGACACTCAAACATAAATGGAAAATAACAGAAATTGGCTAAATTGCAACCTCGGCTGCTTTTATAGCAAATAAACATAAAACGAAAGAAATGAGAATTATCATGATGTGGAATTTGAGCTTGTGTTGGGATAGGAAATAATAGAACTAATGAGGAATTTTCATATCTGGGCACTGTGATCTAAAAGCATGGCGGATGAATGAGGACTTTTTGTTTATTTTTGTAGCTTAACGTCGTTTAACCTGGTTGGTCATATCGGACGATGAATGAAATTGTTGATATGCTCGAATGATTTCGGGGTCCGTGGAGCATTAAGTCATTCGACGTTCATCTTCTCAGGATAAGGGAAAACCCCAAAATAAATCTCATCTGGGTAACTCACTCTAGGCGGGTTTTGATCTCATGACCTGTTGAATGTAAAGCAGACATGCTACCACCACACTGCCCAGACAAACCTCGAGGACATTAATACAAGAATTAAAAATCTGATGTGTTCCATTCACATGACCTTCTTTACATCTCTGCAACAAATTAGTTTTAAAAAGCTTATGCTTCTATTTACTTCATGCTAATGTACAAAAAATTAGCAGAAATAGTCTTATTACTTGCTTCCTTGTAAGCAGGAGAGAAACAAGGGAGTAGCATAGGTTAAAGCTATAGTCAAAAGCTGGTTGCAATGTGACTGAAGTTCCTTTGTTTGTATGGACAGGAGTTGTCAAATTCCTGTATAGTTAAGTTTTTCGAACCTGAAAACAAAAACAAGGAGTATCTAAAAGACTATCAACTCTTCGAAAAAAATGTATACAGCATAAAGTGTGTGTTTTAATGTGCTCTACATTTTTGTGTGGTAAGTTTTTGTCCATCTCTTACGGTTTGGCAGTTATGTAAAATTCCGTAAAATTCACTCAGAATAAAGTGGTCTTCAGAGGCTATTCCCAGAAAATTCAAGATATACATTTTGTTTGTCTTTAATATATGATATTTTGATCAAAATCGTTACAGCCATTTTTTAGAAAATAAAAATTTTCGAAAACATTTCCATGTAAAGGGTAGTTGGGGTAGAGGGATTTTTCTCAAAATCTTCGTGTCGCATCCCTGGAAGATACTAAACTTAAATACAAAGTTTGGTATTTTACCGACTTTTCGTTTTTGAGTTATCGTGTTCACACACACGGACCTTTTTGTGAAAATGCTTTTTTTTAGATATAAGGGACCCTAAAACATATATTTTCAGTGAAATCTCGGTATCGAATTTTTGGGTGGAGTGCAATAGAAATGCAAGATGAACCTTCATACAATTGAAATCTCTTTGGCGATCTGAACAAGTTTCCTCAAAAATCAAATTTAGATCATTCATCACACTGTTTTATGGGTGTGCATCATGAACGAAAAACATATAAATTTAAAATAAAAGTTTGTAAGTAGGTGCCTGAGAAATTTTATGAGAATTTTGAGACCTTGGAAAATATCAAAAAAGCAGATTTGTGACATAAAGCACATCAAGCGAGATTGGTTTTAAATTAAGGATGAAAAATGGTATTATTACAAGAATGACCTTGGCAAGCAGGCAAAGTGATAAATCTATGACGACTTGGTGCAACACAGTGTGAACTGAAGCAGAGAAGACAGGGAAGTGTTGGAATGAGGTAAAGTCGTTGGCGAGAAAACAGAACAAGATGACTCTGTTTGCTTCTCCGAGGAGTGAACATGATTCTACAACTACTTTCATCTTTGTGACAGAAAGAAATGGCTCCGCGTAATATGGCTACCTGCATTTTGGAGGTCTTTACATCAATCGCCCACTCTTTAACTTTGGGGTTTTCGTTAGTTTTCTGGATAGGTAGGAAAATGCTAGGTTAGTTTCTGTGCTATTCATTTCCTGATCAACATTTACTTTCTTATGCTTCATCTTCATATATTTTAGGTGTAAAGACCACTGACTGGTGCTTTGTAACGGGTCGGTGGAAGTTTTCATAAAAAATATCCTCCGTGACGCATGGATGGTCAGCTGATGCCCTTTCCTGGCGAGATTGTTCCTTGACTCCTGAGTTGTTGGCGCTGGCATTAGATTAGTGTCACTCCAGAATCATTAGTGATCCCATCCTAGTTTCTATTGTCTGCTGAATCGACCGTTCTTCGGTTCTCCCCTTCGTTCCTTACTTCCAAGGGTCACAAAGGTCATAATGATCATTAGATAGTAAGTTCCAGGGGCTGTGGACCCATTCCATATGACGAATCCTAATTCATATTTCATTCTCTGGAAGAAACATAATGCCAGAATACATTTACAAAATCCTCAAGTGAAACAATGGGCTAAGTGAAAGTAAGAGGTGAAGCTTTCCTACCGAAATAATACTCTACATCAGGTAACAACTCCAAACCATTAATGCGCAAGCATCGATAGATGGAGGGAAAATGTGGTGTGTTCTACTCATGTCTTTCTCTACTTGTTAAGAAAATAACCTATTCTTACCAAATATTAATATTCTATCTACCTCATGTTAATCGAGATAAACATTAGCATTTGCCTCATTTCTTTTATTACTAAGTTCCTTGCAAGTAGAAGGGAACTAAGAGAATACGCTAGGTTAAGGTGACAGTCAAAATTATTGCCTTGCGGTTGACTATGGATTTATGTTCCCTTTTTATGGCTACTGTAAAATAAACGAAAACAGATGTATCTCGGTAATCGTTTACTTTTAAAGAAATGTATATTACATAAATTGCTAGTTTTAATGAGATGTACATTTGCTTTATCTCTTACGGTTTACCTGTTATACAAAAGTCATTCCGAATAAAAAGTTCTTAAGAAGTTATTTTTTAGAAAATAAACATGTTTTCCGAGGAAGAGTAGTCTGAAGTGTAAGATTGGGAATCGTCGAGTGCTCGCTTGCTTTTTTATTTTGGATATAGGGGCCCTGGAACGTGTATTTCTAGTGAAAACTAGGAATCAAAGCTTTAGGTGGAGTACAGTATATTCTTTCCGATGTGTTGGTATGTGTGTGTGTACGTTACGGGAGGGATATTTCAGACTGCAACCGTGGGGTTATTGTACATCAGACCCCTGGAGGAGGGATGAGATGACTAATTTCAGAGGGCAGCCGACATCCGGACAGTGAGAGGACCGTCGTGGGGAGTCCCTGTTCACAAACTGTTGTTCATCTTGACGCGGGGAACCCAGGAGGCCGAGGCTCAGTCTCCTGAGTTCGCAGACACCATCCCGCCGTCGAGAGCTGTTATTTCCAGAAAGTAATTATCTCCACGAAAAGCAGCCTCTGTCACAGTCCCTGTTGACACAACCCGGTTGGCATGAAAGAAGATGAAATGGAGGGACAGAAAGTTTGGGGAAATGAGGGATCCTCTGCAGTATTAGTACAGCGACCCGGGAATACCCCAGAGTCAGTCAGAGAGGTCGGCCGCAGGGGACCGATCCCACGACCTCCTGAATGCCAGTCCCTGACTGTGTTTCTCTCCAATGTACTAAGTACGAAGTCTAGATAGTAAAAAAAAAAAAAAAAAAAAAAAGTAATGAGTGTTATTGGAGTTTATGATTCTTAGATAAATAGTAATTATTGCAGTAATATAATTTAAAAAAAATCTAGGAACAATCTTAACTGTTTTTGTATTTATAATTATTTCTTAAAATCAGCTGTATTTCCAATAGAGCCGTTTTCAATTGCAGAAACAGACATTCATCAGTCAAAACGTCAGGACCGCGCCCTGCGGAGTGGTTTGACCACTCGACTCTTACCTAGGTGGCCCGGGTTTGATCCCGAATATGGGATTTTTGGAGGACAAAGCGTTGCAGGGCTGGTTTACTCCGGGTTCTCTGGCTCCCCCGCCATCGCATTCCACCGGTACTCCATCTTCATTTCATGTTTCGTCGCCTACGATGCCATTTGTGGAAACGTGATCAGTATTTTCAATTAGTACTATACATTGTGAGAACAGTTACTCAGAGAAATATGTAAAAACAAATGTAGCCAATATTTTGGCTTTCAAGACTCTTAATTGCGTATATTTTGCAATTGATGGATATTTAAGTGGATCAACATCATGTTTACTGTGGCACAAATATTTGAAAAATTTATTATTTTCATTGATGTTAATTATAGCTGCCTTTTCTAATTTTTCTCCAAGGGGAATTTATCTTTCCTTTTTCTACTTAATATCGTAAAAAGAAGCGTTTATAAGATTTGACTATCGCCTTAGCCTTGTGCATTCCCTTACTTCAATTTTACTGAGAAGGAACTAAGACCATTTCTACGGATGTTTTCTTGATTAGCATAAGACAATAAGCTTCTAAGAACAGTTTCTTATAAAGTCATGCGGGAGGAGCATCAGATTTCTTTGGATTCAGATGACCTCAAAGCATCTATTACTTTCTCTATACGCACTATGTACATAAGGTATAGAGAAGGTATTGCACTTCACCCAAAAATTAGATACCGAGATTTCACCGGAAAAATATGTTTTAAGGTCCCCAATATCCAAAAAAAAGCATTTTCACAAAAAGGTCCGTGTGTGTGTGTGTCCGTGTGTCCGTGAACACGGTGACTCAAAAACGAAAAGTCGGTAAAATACCAAACATGGTATTTAAGTTTAGTATCTTCCAAGGATGCGACACGAAGATTTTGAGAAAAATCCCCCCAACTCCAACCACCCTTTACATGGAACTTTTTTCGAAAATTTTGATTCTCTCAAAAATGGGTCTAACGATTTTGATTAAAATTTCGTATATTAAAGATATTTATCTGACAAATAAAATGTATATCTTGAATTTTCTGGGAATAGCCTCTAAAGAGTAGTTTATTCTGGATGAATTTTACTGAATTTTGAATAACTGCAAAACCGTAAGAGATGGACAAAAACTTACTACACAAAAAATGTAGAGCACGTTAAAACACACAATTTATGTTATATACATTTTTTTTCTTAAGTTCGTCGTTTATGAGACATTCCTTAGTTTTGGTTTCTGCTATGAAAAACTTATACTGTTCTCATACAGGAACTTGTCAACTCCTATCCATATAAACAAAGGAACTTCATTGACATAGCAACCAGCTTTTGACTATCATTTTAACCTGTGGTAGTTGCTTATTTCGCTTCTACTTACAAGGAAGCAAGTAATAAGACTATTTCTGATCAATTTTTCTGACTAGCATAAAGTAAATAGAAAGTATAAGCTTTTTAAGAATAATTTGTTGCAGGGATATAGAGAAAGACATGTGAATCGTACACATCAGATTTTTTTTTTTGGTGAAATCTCGCAATCGAAGTTCTCTGTGGAATGTAATACTTTCTCTAGTTACTAGGTGCAATATACATAGGTGGCAGAGAAAGAAAAATACGCGTGGAAATGCCATTGTAGTTTTGTGAGCAACAGACGCCTTGCCTTCGCAGATGAGAAATTCTATATATTATATAGTATGAGGCAGATTATAGTTATGTGGAAAAGCTCCGTGGGGGATATTTAGCCACCTCCACAGAAACACGTAGAGAATCAGAATCTATTCTAGATTTTCCTCGAGACAGAATATATATACATATAGCTCCCAACGTATTGACAAGTACCTAAAGTGAAGAGCAATTATATAGAGAGAACGAGGCTCAAAAATAAACCTCACTATGAATTAATGAAATCCAGTTTCTCCCTCAAGGATTAATACTTCCTCTTATGACAGAGTAATTTTAGAAGTTGTGCAGGGAGCTAGTTCGAATTGACTCATTTTTGTTGTTGTTTCATTTATATAGCCCCCTTTCACATCTAAGGTCAAATCGGGGGCTTTACACTTGAAACAAATCGTTGTCAGTAGGTTTAAATCACACATACTCACACACACACACACATACACGCACATTCATTCTTCACATACATACTTCCAGCCTCTCTGGGGGATAGGGAAAAACTCTGGCTAAAGAAAACTTCCCCGCCCCAGCCGGGAATCGAACCCGGGACCTCCGGGTGACTCATTTTGTCCTAGAGATTTGTCGTGTATATCAATTTACTACATCACTGCCACGCTTCGCAGAATTTGTACCTCCTTGCAACGGACCCTAGATGTTCAAACTAGTCACTTAGTCCTACTTCTTTGGGATGTTTCTTCGGTCACCGCAGTTTCTTGCTGCTCACGTCCTCCCCGTCCCCTTTTTTCCTCTTTTTTTCCAATTTTCCCAACATTTCTTTTTGCAGACACATGTACATACATTTACATACATACAAACACCCATGCTCAAGGCGGGACTCGAATCCACGATCCCCTACGCAACGAAGCATCAAAGCGAGACACTTTAGCCAGGGAGGTAATAAAAATCTGTATAAAAACCCTAGCACCCAATTTCTAAACCCAGGGCCAATATGCCAGATTTTTAAAATTTGATTTATTACCATACATCATACATATATTATTTACAGATTAATTATAAATATAAATTTTAAAAAAATAAAATATACAGCATAAAATAAAAATAATAAAGCTAATAAATTATAGTAAAATACGAATAAAAAAACCAATAAAAATAATAAAATAAAAGTATAACAATTTTTCAACATTTAAATTATTACACTTTCATAATCTATTCTAAATAAATAACCAATAAAGCACAAAAATTAATTAAAAACAAACACATAGAACTAAACAAATTACATAATACATAAAAACACAATACAAACAAACATTTTAATACCAAAATTCTCATAAACCTAATTCTCCTATTTCATTACAACATCCCTATATTACCACCACCTAAAAAATAACAAATATATAAGTTTAATCTATTTTTCAAATTTTAATTTCAAAAATATAACTCCTTTCATCTATGTATTACTATTTATAAATTATTATTATTGTTATTATTAGTAGTAGTATTAAATATAAATTATTATTAATTAGTTTTATATCTTTTTTAAAATCATTCCAGGTTTTCCTCGGTGTATATTTCCGAAATATGAGGAAACACATTGTAGTTATGTGAGCCCATCTGGTGTTCTGAAGTCTTGCCATGGGGTCTTCCCATTCCCATTTTTGTTTGGTGGCTATTGAGAAACTCCTTCCTAGTTTATATCCCTTATTTCAGTGTTCTGTAATTTTATTTTCTCTACATGTAGTATGTACATAGTTTATAAAGAAGATATTGCATTCTTCCCAAAAGCTATACTAAAATTTTCCCGGAAATACATGTTTTTAGACGCCCGGAATAAAACAAAACATTTTTAGAAAAGCGTTAGTGTGTAACTCTGTGTGTGTGTGTGTGTGTGTGTGTGTGTGTGTGTGTGTGTGTGTGTGTGTGTCCGTAATCAGCACAGCCCAGAAATGAAAAGTCCTTTAAATATCAAATAAGGATGCGTCACGAAGGTTTTAAAAAATTTCCCCCACCCCCAACTAACCTTTATATGTAAAAATGTTCAAGGGTTTTGATTTTCTCAAAAATGGCTCTAACGATTTTGATTAAAATATCGTGTATTAAATACTTTTATTAACTGATATATTGTCTGGGAATATTCTCTGAAGACCTCTTTATTCCCAATAATTATGTTGAATTTTACATAACTGGTAAACTGTAAGAGATAGACAAAATATTACACAAAAAATGTATATTTCGTTAAAACACAACCTATGCCATGTAGCTTTATTAGTAGAGCTGACCGTTTCTGAGATATTCCTTGGTATTGGTTCAAGCTTTAAATTACTACTTCTTTTCTCATACGGGAATTTGTCAACTCCTGGCCATACAATCAAGGAATTTCAATCACATAGGAACCACTTCAGAAAAGCAACTAATATTTTTACAACTAATAATCAAATTAAATAACATTCTATTGTATAAGACAGTGTTAAAAGATTTGCATTTTTCGCAAATTAAACTCACAATTAGGTTACCTGAGAAACTATTTGAGTTATAGCTTTGGGGTTTTGTGCAGTTATTTCTTTATATACTAGATAATTAAACATTTAATTTAACATTTTTAATTAAACATCTTTAAACGTAAAGAGGTAGAAAATTCTGTTACAGTGCCCCTTAAATTAGTAATTTGAAACGTTTATATAATATATGGTATAGAAAATAATGAGTTATCGCTTGGTATATATTTAATGAACTTCATCTCATTCATTCCTATCAATAGTACATTTCCAAATTCGACTTTAGTACACCCTCTATGTTTACTGAGGACTGAAAAAGCAAAACAATAAAAAAATAAAATAACTTATAGATAATCCTATGCTACTCTGGCTATTGCTTTTTGGGTGCCAAAACTCATCATTGATAAAAGAATTGAAGTAGAATATAGGCTGCAGAGATGGACATTCTCAAAAGAACCATGGGCTGTACACAATAAATATAATATGCAAATTACATATCAGGAGGCTCAATTGTCCCATATCTGACGTGTACAGATATCTCTTCTTGCGTTTAAAGAGATGCAGAACTCAAGTTAAAACCCATCACTGGAGAATTGAATAAGCGACCTTCGTTTTATCTTTCTTGCTTCTCAGCGGAGATGATCTGCGGGCCATACTCATTAAGGTGGGTAAAACAAAGGTCCCACTTGCCGCTTCTCTGGTGGATTTTAACTTGATATAGCCCCGCTAAGTTCTACAATCCTTCAAACGGACGAAGGTACATATAAAGGCACACATCAATACAATTACTGATATACACTAGCATATTGGATGTTAAAAGTGTAGGGGCAGATATTGTGACATTAGCACCTTTATGTCCAACTACTTATCACATCACATAATTTACTGCCTGATGTTTTCTGCACGGTGGTAAGGACGCCGCGAAATAAACGCCTTTCAGTGTAGACTGTTTTGGTTTCATAAGTCCATACTTCAGTATTGATTCTGGTCCTTGCAGAGGTCATTAGCCTTGCAAAAAGTATAAACATTGTAACTCATTCACACATTAGCATAAGCAATTAATGTGTTGAATATTCAAGCGTAACCATTATATCCTCAATAAAAAGTATTGAAACTTTGATTTACATTTCTTTCTCAGTGAAAATTCAGTATTTAGCTAAGAATTTGAGATTCCTCAATTTATTACTAGTTTAGTGCAAGTGACCTCAACATTCGTTATCGTAAGGCCTACCCATTCTGCGTTACATCTTCCAATACTTTCGCCCTGCACTCTTGGGGAAATAATCGCGTATGGCTGGCGTGAGCTACATCCAGTGGTAGGTACTAAAAGACCTAAAAATTAACAATTCTTAATAACTAAAATTATTAGTATGCAAGCTAGTTTACCGTTCTTTACACTGTACGCATATTATCAATAAAATATATATACTTATAATCCTAACAGCATCCAGAAAGAATAAAGCCAAGTAGACTTACCTAAAAAAGCATATGTATTATGTTTATAAATAAGGATAAACGGGATTTAAGAAGGAAAGATGGAGGGAACAAACGGAAGAGGGGAACAGGCAAATTGCCTATTCCTTGCAGTGCAGAAGAAGTGAGGTCCATCACGTCCGGCTCTAACATGGCTTCACACAAGAAGTCTTCAGAAAGTAGTAACGGGGTGATGAAGCTTCAAAGAAACGGAAGCTTACAAGGAACTACAGCCAGCTTGCTTATAGAAGTAGCTCCTTTAGAGGATGATTAAGGCCCTGCACAGAGTAACAAGCTATCCTCGTTGGTTTTCAGCGTGGGTGAATACAAGTGTTTTGTGTGGGTGCAGAAACGTGGGATGGAAGACGCTGTAAAATGTTAACAAGTTAGCTGGGTGGAAAAACCTGCACATTACATTCAAAACTTCACAATATTTTCGCTTTCTGAAATTAATTTTAATATGAAACTATTATAATTATTATATTTTTACTTTCTCTCTTTTGTATAAAATAGGAAAACCATGTATTCCAACAAAATATTTCATATCAAGAATTCACTGTAAATATATAATTTGAGATTCCCTGAATAAAATAACATTATTAGAAGAAGTTCAGTGTATTGTGTGCGTGTTTATGTGTGTGCACAACATAACTCACAAACGAAAAGTAGATTTAATATCAACCTGATATTTGTTTAGCATATTCGGGAACGACATAAAAATTTTAAAGAAAATCTCCCACCCTATACTGCCCTTAATTTGGATAAAATTTCAAAACATTTGATTGTATCAAAAAGTTGATTAAAATACTATATGGTTAAAACATATCTATATGATATAACATTTTTATCTTTAACTTCCTGCAAATATTTTCCAAATTTCTCTTTATTCTGAATGAATTTTTCATAACTGTACTACACAATGTAAATTTCATAAAATACATATTTGATATCTAATACAGTTTTTTAACTCTTACCCAGATATTCTATGTTGTCAGTTTCAATTTAAAACTTATAATTTCCTCATATGGAATGTCGTTATTCATTTTTCTTGCTCGTGGGCAAGCTAAAAGAACGGACTCTCAATGCTATTATACATTGACCAGTTCTTAAAATTGTTTATCATTGCTGAAGTCAGTTATTCCTTTTAAACCACAAATAAATATGTAATAAAAGTTTTTATGAATGAGAGAATAAACGTTTTAAAAGAACATGTTGAAAAAATGATACACAAAGGTTAGGAAATGTAACAAATCAAATTGTTTTCATATAGTCAACTCTAAGCTTGGGTTATTTTTAAACTCTAAATTATATCCTCCCTATCATATTTACTGCCTTAATGTAGATAAAAGAAACATTTCATCTGCGCAATTTCTTAAGTACGAATAAAATCAAGTTGGCAGATTTATATTAGGGGTCACTTTTGGACTGATTTTGTCAAAGTTAATGTACCTTGCAGTTCAAACTACATATTTAAATTTTAATCTAAGCCTTACAAACTGCATTGCCAACATTGGAAGTGTAATCATGGGCAAGGATGACATTTTTAAGCAATAGTATTTCGTTGCACAATAATGTGTATGCTATTTTATTCTCAATATGTTCATCTAAAAGAGGAAAAACTGTTGGAACAGGTACAACGCATACCAGAGGAAAGATACCCAAAGAAGGTGGCGAAACATAGAAAGACCTTAAAAGGGATGGATAGATCAATTGGAGACACAACAGGCTAAAAAGTTTAATGTACTCAGTAGAAGAAACAGAAAAGATAAGAAAGAAAACTTGCGTTTACCATTTATTTAGTTATTATTCATTATTATACACCACTGATAATTTGCTTTTTACTTTCTGCTAATCTTAATATTCCCCATAGAAGGTTTGATTTAGATATGTATATTTAGTGGTTTATGTAAAGAAACTGCACACAGTATACTTTTAGTGGCTCTGCATTTACATTACTGATATTTCCGAACTGCTTTAACCTAACTTTGAAATTAATAAATGGAATTTATATTATTCCAACTCAGTAGTTTTATAAATATGAGGATTTTAGAAGTCTAAACTAAATCTTTTTATGGTATATGGACATTTATTGGCAAATATACTTGGAAATACACAACAATCGCATGGGCCTCATGCTCATACATGCTTTTCCTGTCCTTAGATTGTTACAGTCAGGTTTTTGTGAAATAGTAACTGTACTTATTACATAAGAACAATAGATAATTGACAAAAACACATACAAAACATAAACTAAACGTGTATTAATTTCAACCAAATACACTTGCAAGTTATTTTTCCCGGATGACCTGGGTTCGATTCCCGGCTGGAGCAGGGAATTTTTCTTTAACTAGAATTGTTCCCTATCCCACACAGAGTCTAGAAGTATGTATGTGAGTGTATGTATTAGTGTTTAGGGAAAATAAATAGATTTAAACCAACATTAAGAACCTAAAGAGAACAAGTTGTTTCTAATGTAAAGCACCCGATATGATCTTAGATGTTAAGGGAAATAACAACAATTATTTTTGCTACATGAATTTGCATCACGGTACATGCAGTGACGACTCTAAAATTTACTCAGCATTTGGAAATTGTTCGTCTGGAAGTACCCATTCTTTTGAGCCTATCGTAAATACATTTAAATTGGAGGGAAAATACATTATCACAAAGAAATATTATGCAAAAACTTATAGTAAGAGTTAATGTAAGTGCGAAAAATATTCCAGCGTGATTTATTCTGGTCCGCGAAGGCCCCGACAGATATCGCACACATAGACTTCAAGAAATATCGCGGACTAAAGTTGGAACGCGTTTGTGGCCGACGCGTACCAAAGTTCATTGATTATAGCTAGCAGAATTTTCCAGACTGAGAACCCGTGGTCTGCTGGAGTTTTCAGGTCCAGACGTTTCGTTCACGACTGCGGTGAACATCTTCAGGGGCGTAGTCTAAGTCTTCTTGGTGATGGTTTGGTCGGAACTGACTCGTTGGCTGAAATAGCGGCAGTATTTATATTCAGGCTGCTCTCACACTGGCGGAAATTTTCCACAATCATGGGTCGCATACTTGGAAGAGGCTGAACTGGAATACCAACATTAGTTTTTAACTGGCTTTTCGTTTTGTACGCTCTCACACACAGACACAGAACACTGACACTTTTCTAAAAGTGCATTGGTTTTTCTTTAAGAGGACATTGAACCATGGTTTCCCGGTAAAATTTCCGTGTCAAATATCTTGTGTAGAATTTAATACGTCTTTTATCTGTATAAACTGACATAGAAAGAGAAAATGGAACCTTATCCTCTATTCGCCTGAAGACGGAAGGTTCAAAAAGGTTAAAACATTTTATTTTCTAAATATAAAGAGCAACCTTAGGGCGTTCTTCTTCAAAAGTTAATTTTTTTTAAATGAATATAAACTGCTGAATTCCAATGTCAAGGAATATCCACATAAGTTGTAAATAGTAAATTCAAGCGGTTTGGAGGTTTTACTGCTCGCGTCTCACCGAAGTGGCCCGGGGAATCAAATGGCATGAATGAATGAATGAATGAATGAATGAATGAATGAATAAGTGTATTTATTAACATAGCAATATCATACATAGAGTTTCAACAGTCGCACGGGTCCACAGACCGTACGTGCTTTTGTAATACACATTACAAGCAATATTAGAACAACAACAACAACAAAGATTTAAAAGAGTAAACACGAAAATAAAAGGACAAAGGAAATACACAGTCAAAAGCAATATTAAACAACAATAAAGAATTAAGAGTGAATCCGAAAATAAAAATACAAAGATATTCAAATATAGCTATTTAAATTTACAGCACAGAGTACACCTTCATAAATGCACCCTCTTATAATAGATAATTACACTTAAAAGACATATATACACCATATATAAAACCATAGCACAACAGTGACCTAATGACATAATATATATGTATGTAGAACATTGTAGTCACTTTTGTTTAGCTGATCTTATCCCCCCCCTTCTCTATTGGCAGCCTCCTCAGATCTCAGCTGTCTTGTCTTAAGTATAAATTTACCTAGCCCGTCCATGTTTTCCGTGCCTGCCAGTAGCGTCCAACATGCTTGTAGCCCTACATTCGCAGTGGTAAAAAATCGCGGCAAATGGGACAGATTCTCGTACCAAGTGCGATTTGTAGAGGACAAAGGTGCACTTGGGCGGCTTTCTCTAGTTTTTCCAGCTTTCCCCGCAATTCACTCTAGAAACTGCTCCAGAATCAGCTTCTCTTTCATCTATTAAATATATTTCACATGATCTTCCTCACTATCACACCAGACATTAGATTTAATCATCCTAGTTACTTTCTGCTCCTCAAGAGCTATCCAACTCAAGTTGCTGGCTTTTGAGTCTTGGAGGGCGGAAGGATTAAAACCTGCATACGAGGATGGCAAGTAGCTGAAGAAGAAGAATGAATTCGCTTAATACAAATATTTTACGTACGGACAAATTAGTCTAATTAGTAATTTGTTTTTCGAAAAATTGTACTTAAGTTTCAAGCGGATTGCAAGACATTCCATAGTGTGGCATTCTTTAAGGTTAAAAATTCTGACGTGTTCCATTTACGTGATTTTTTCCAGATGTTCCATAAATATATTAGTTTTAAAATGTGTACATCATGATACTTATAACAAATATTAGCGGAAACAATCTTATTACTTGCTTCCTTGGAAGCAGAAGGGAAATGGGGAATATATTAGACTAACGTGATAGTCAAATCCAACGAGATTGAAATTTGGCTCTTTTTGCGTTGCTAGGAATAATTTAAAAGAGGCATGAAAGGAAAGATGACTTCCCTTTTGAGAACAGTTTAAGTGGTTTAAAATGAAACCAATAACAAGAAATATCTTAGAAAGGCTTAACCATACAAAAAATTGTGTGTTTATCCAGATCTATATTTTCTGTGCTGTAATATTTTTTCCATTTCTTATGGTTAACCGGTTGTACAAACGCGGAGTAACCTTAAGGTCTATGAACCCAAAGATCTTTAAGCAACATTTCATCGATTTCATTCATCGCTCGACATGTCTACCCACAAAGTGTCACAAAAAGAGAAAATCTGATTTTATAAAGCGCTATCAATCACAAAATTTATGGTCATTATCATTCAGAGTATATCCAAATGCACTTGACACACTGAAACAGATTAACTGATTAAATTTCCTAATTCAGGGCAATTTCCTCAACAGCTTCGTCTTCGACCAAAATACAGATGATTAACATTATAATGTTTTCTAGCCATTCTATCTTGTAGGGACTATTCTTTCATTCATTCAAATTCAATTTTGCAATTTACAAGCAAAAGGAAAAGTAAATTAATCTTGTATACTCATAAAAATGATATGACGAAATTGATTGCTCAAAGAAACAGAAATATATAATTGAACAGTCGACTGAAGTAGGTAAGAGTGGTATTGCGTGGAAGGAGGATGGTGGATCAGTATGTGAGGGGGGGTTGGTTGAGTAAAATGAAACAAAGGCCTATCCTCCCATAATAATCCAATTTAGCCCAGATTCGATTTAAGGAATCTTTGAAATCATTTGTCTCAGGACCATTTCACCCCATTATTGCTAAATTTATGGAAAGCAGCCTACGAAAGGATACTAAACAACAAAAAATGCTGATACAGCTTGCCAGAATTGTCCAAGTTCTATCCTGAGATTACCAGCAACATGTTTACAGGTACTATATGTTTCAGGTCATCATTGTATTAAAATTGAGAACAGAATTGTAATGAGTTTGGTTGTCACCTTCATTCGCTGCCATAATGTTGATGACCTATAACCAATAAACTTAATGCATCTTAAATATTAACTTAAGCTTTCAATGTCGTGCTATGGAAATAATTTATATAATATGGGTATGTTGCTAAACGCTGCAAGTTTTCCTACTCTTATAGCAGGAAGAAAGACTTAGAATTGCGTTTAAATATGATTTCGCTGTACTTACCTAAACCACGCAACAAATTTTTACTTTCTCTATACGCACTATGTACATAGTGTATAGAGAAGGTATTGCACTCCACCCAAAAATTCGATACCGAGATTACACCGGAAATATATGTTTTAGGGTGTCCAATATCCAAAAAAAGCATTTTCACAAAAAGGTCCGTGTGTGTGTGTGTGTGTGTGTGTCCGTGTGTCCATGTGTCCGTGAACACGATAAATCAAAAACGAAAAGTCGGTAAATACCAAACTTGGTATTTAAGTGTAGTATCTTCCAGGAATGCGACACGAAGATTTTGAGAAAAATCCCCCACCCCCAACTACCCTTTACATGGAACTGTTTTCGAAAATTTTAATTTTCTCAAAAATAGCTAACGATTTTGATTAAAATTTCGTATATTAAACATATTTACCTGACAAAGAAAATGCATACCTTGAATTTTCTAGGAATAGCCTCTGAAGACTACTTTATTCTGGATGAATTTTTTATAACTACTAAACCGTAAGAGATGGACAAAAACTTAACCCACAAGAAATGTAGAGCACGTTATACATTTTTTTTCGTGGAGTTGATCGTTTTTGTGATATTCCTTTTTCTTGGTTTCAGCTTGGAAAAACTTACACTTTTCTCATACAGGAATTTGTCAAATCCTGTCCATACAAACAAAGGAACTTCATTGACATAGCAACCAGCTTTTGAATATCACTTTAACCTATGGTAGTCCATTATTTCGCTTCTACTTACAAGGAAGCAAGTAATAAGACCATTTCTGCTATTTTTTTCTGATTAGCATACAGTAAATAGAAAGTATAAGCTTTTTAAGAATAATTTGTTGCAGGGCTATAGAGAAAGTCATGTAAATGGTACGCATAAGACTTTTTAGTTTTATTCCACGCAGCTCTTTTATTAAACAAACACACAAAGATTACACCGAAAGTTGCAATGTATAAATACATATATGAATAGAATTCTAGTTAAATGTGAGGTTAAGAGCTGATACCTTATAATAACCCAAGAGCCAAATAACGTAACCTAACCTAATAATAACGGCTATACAATTAAACGTTCTTACAATTATCCTAATTAATATAATTGTAATGAAATATGTTTACTAACACAATAACATATACTAATATATTATAATTAAAATTACAGTCAGTTTGTCAGTTGCTGACTAAATGTCGGAATGCTCACCTGTGAGTGATAAACCAGGGCACAAGTGTAACAGATACAATATAATTAACCTTCCCAAAATATTACCATATAATTCATAGGCAATAAACCTGGAGGAAACTAACGATCCTTCGCTCTTTATGAGACGTTTCCACGGGCATCTAACATATTAGATAAAAACAAAGTGCTACTGCTGGTAAACTTGCTGAAAATGTTGATCTTTAATATCAATAAAACCTTGGAGAATACTATACACAGTTAATTGTCTCCTCTGGGAATTGAATTTAAAGCTCCAGTTGGAAATTTCACACAATACACAAATCTATTGTCTTGTACCATACGTTTATACACGTTTAATGGAATGAAGTTAAGATAAACAACTGTGTTTACATAAAAACTGTCTCCAAACATAGTTCCAAAAATCTGACGTGTACTATTCACATAACTTTCTCTATATCCCTGCAACAAACTATTCTTAAAAGCTTATACTTCTATTTACTTCGTGCTAATTAGTAAAACATTAGCAGAAATAGCCATATTACTTGCTTCCTTGTAAGTAGAGCTGAAATAAGGGAGTACCATAGGTTAAAGTGATAATCAAAAGCTGGTTGCTATGTCACTGAAGTACCTTTGTTTGTATGGATAGCAGTTGACAAATTCCTGTGTGAAAAATGTTTTTCATAGATAAGGAATGTCACAAAAATGACGAGCTCCACGAAAAATATGTATGTAACGTAAATTGTGTGTCTTAACGTGCTCTACATTTTTTGTGTAGTAAGTTTTTGTCCATCTCTTACGGTTTAGCAGTTATTCAAAATTCAGTAAAATTCATCCAGAATAAACTACACTTCAGAGGCTATTCCCAGAAAATTCAAGATATACATTTTATTTGTCAGGTAAATATCTTTAATATACGAAAGTTTAATCAAAATCGTTAGAGGTATTTTTGAGAAAATCAAAACCTTCTTGTCGCATCCCTGGAAGACACTAAACTTAAATAACAAGTTTGGCATTTTACCTACTTTTCGTTTTTGAGTTGTGTTCAGAGACACACGGACACACACACACACACACACACACACACACACACGGACCTTTTTTCGGAAAATGCTTTTTTTTTTAGATAAAGGGGACCCTAAAACATATATTTCCGGTGAAATATATGTGGTATTGAATTCTTTGATCGAGTGCAATACCTTCTCTATACACTATGTACATAGTGCATATAGAGAAAGTAAAAATAAAATATTTTGGTTACGAGTAGCCAGTATTCACTGAAATTGAATCTTACCAAACATATTTCAAGTACCTTTTACTTTGACAGACAATACGGCAGCAGTTTATTCGAGCTTCAGCACTTAATGAAATCATTTAAGAATTGAAACTAAACTTATTTTCCTGTGTGAAAAGTCTAGAAGCTAGGATGTTATTGTTTGGATGTGCAATAACCTACTGCGCACGCCGTATAAAGATTTTCATCACAAAGAGCTTTGAAATTGCCCGGTGAGGAAGAAAATTACGTCATGTTGCCTCTATTCATTGTCAACGTAATATAGAGTGTACAAAAATGACTGGATTATTAGGGTTTATTGTCACAGACTACGGCTATGTAGATCCTATTGCTTCAAAGATAAGTCTTTCTATAAAATTCACACTAAACAAAGCTAACTGCACAAAAATAGGTTTATTTAGACTTGCACTAACCTAGAGTAGTACTTCGCTCGCGAGCTGTGGTGAAACCATTCGAAACTATCAAAATTAATTACACAAAAATCAGGTGTCGTAAGTATTTTAAGTTCTGGGTTTAGATCAATTATCATTGTGAATGAATATGTTCTTTCACACAGCTACAGTCTACTACAGTAGAACTGTAGTTAGACAGAGTTGGAGAATACAATGTCATGTTGGTATGTTGCCATAGTAGATGCAGTGGTTAGATCAACTGAACGAAATCAGGAGATCCTCGGTTCCAATCCCGGCTACAGGTCCCATGGTTCAGTCTGATTC
Organism: Hymenopus coronatus; assembly: GCA_030762935.1. Taxonomy (NCBI): domain Eukaryota; kingdom Metazoa; phylum Arthropoda; class Insecta; order Mantodea; family Hymenopodidae; genus Hymenopus; species Hymenopus coronatus. Next base: position 35,859,141 of record CM060889.1, on the reverse strand, counting down.
TACTTTTCCACTTCCTCTCCTACACATGCTAGTTTTGAAGAAACAATTCTAACTTAGATGTACAATGATTTTATTTATTTATCTTCAATGGTTTCTGATTAAAACAGGTCATTCTTGCAGACAATGTCATTCCCAGAAAAAAACTGTTCAAAGTAAGAATCAGAAACCAAACTCACATAAGAAAAGAAGAAAACCACATGGTTCCAGTACATAGAAGCTCTCGTATTTTTAATAATATTACCAATTATTTTATTTGGAAAGTTTTGGCTTTCAGTTTTATCCATTAAGAAGGTTTGGCACTTAGATAAACCATAACAAAGAACAGGATAAAGAAAACAGACACTGTAAAGCATAAAATTTTGAGTACAAAATTGAATACTATTATGAATTAAACATTCAAGTAACTAAAAGTGAGCAAAAAGTACAGAAGTTGGAAAGAACGGACCTTTGATCTCCTAGTCTCCGGCCAGTTGTTTTAAACACAAATTGTTGAGAAGTTACAGTAAATGAATGGAGACCAGGAGAACGGTGGTTGAACTTCCGGCTGTGGCATTGTATTTTTCAGTCTGAATCTACCTTACCCACTCCTGTCCTACACACGACGCGTAAAGAAGAAACACTTGACAAAAATTGTTAGTGTATTGAATATAAAAGCTTTTTAATATGTATAGGGAGCTGCATAGCAATATTGTATATAAAATGATTATGCAGACCAAAAACAAGTATAGAAAAATGAGGGAGCATTAACCGATAATATTTTATAGTAGATATTTTTACACAGAATGGTAATGTGAGCTCATAGATCCTGCCTTTTTCAAGATAAAGCTCTTCCGGGTGTCTGTGTGTGATTCTGTCCTGTTGATGGGACCCATAGTCAGCAAACTTTCTACTGAAAGATGGATTAAACTCACCTCCCTTCTTCAAAGAGTGTAGCATTATGAATTTTTTATGTAAGCAGTGTAGAATTTGCAGTACAAAATGGCAGATGATACCATTTTGTAAATTTATTTAAATATAATTATTGTTGGATGTATATGCACATATAATGTATATACATATTAAATTAAAGAGAAAAGTTTCATTTATAATCCTGAATATAAGTTAAACATTTCATTTTCTAACAATATAGTTTCTTGCTTAATGCATAAGGAATACACAATGCGATAGCAGGAGCTTGGAGAAAGCAAAACCCAGTAATGCAGCTGTATATAATTTTAGTGCCGTTCTCTATTCAGTATCATTTAATAGTTGCTATATATTATGAATAGTTATGAAAGCTTATTGACCTACCTGCTTAACTTTAATTGAGATAAATCTTTGCAGAAATACAAAGTAAATGACGATAGTCGAATGTTTAAAAACCATAGTAAATGCTGGCATTAAAATTCCATTTTCTTTTGAAGCAATCGTGAAAAACAATTGAATGTCAAAAGGACTTTAAAGAATTGACAAATTCAGACTATTATACATCGTAAATGACTTATGCAACAAACTTAATTATACATAAATGTTCTTTTAAAGATATTTGCATTTTTTCTGTATAAGTTATATAAAACGTTTTACAGAGAATTCAGGATATACATCTCATTTACCATGTAAAAACATTTATGTTAAGTTTTAAATAAAAGTCAATAGAGCCACTTTTAAGAAAATAATCACTTAGTAAACACTTACACAGAGTATATAAAAGAGTTTTTGGGGAGGAATGGAATTTTTTGTAAACCTTGGAAAATATCTACTCAACTTCAAAAACAAGTTTGGCACTTACGACTTTACGTTTTTGAGTTATGCACACTTACACACCCACACGCACAGACATGAACATGTTTTAAATAATGTTTTTGTTTGAAGTCGGGTGTCTTCAAAACATTTTCCGGTGAAATCTTAGTATCGAACACTTCGATGAAATGCAATTCAATATCTCACAGCAAACTGCATGATGCCCGAGCCGGATCTACCAATTTCTTGGGAACCCTCCAAAAAATAGAACGCCGTGAGCAAACAATAATTACCCGCCTCAGAATTGAACACTGCAAACTGACACATTGCTTCATCATTAATAAAGACCCAGAATCAAAATGTGAGACCTGCAACACACCACTTACAGTTCTACATATCCTGCTGCAGTGTCCGAGGTACGGCAAACAGAGACTTCAGGCCGGCTTCAGTGATTTACTAAGTGCTCTACATAACCACCAGAGAATTAAAAATACAATAATATTTATAAGACAGTGTAACGTTTTGAATTATTGTAAAGTATAAATGTAACCATTTTGTATTTTACCAATGTGTAAATAACTATTCTATGTACAATTTGTAAGGTCGCGATATGACCATGCTGTTAAAGCGATCCAAAATAGATTATACTGTTAAAAAAAAAAAAAAAAAAAGAAGGCTATAATTATTGGTATTATTTTCTTACGACAGTTGTGCTCTCGCAATTGTTTGGCAGTAGTTCTCATTTCTACCCCTAGCGCAAGCACTGAGCACGTCAGTGGGCTGTGAAACATTTGAATTACAGGATATCGATACATTTTTTTTTATCAAACCATTCCCTTATTAAAGAATGTGTCTTTCATCAATACAACTGCGTTGGCCAGGAGCTTTTATTTTAATCAAAGAGCTTTTGGCTTAAGGCCTTTTCACATTCATAAAGATCCCGGCTTCAGCGACATACATAGCCATGATTTTTGGGATAATGATGAAGGGAGTATCACATAGAGAATCCATTAAAAGCGAAGCGCTAATAACGTTCCACCACCCCAAGCCGCAATGAACATCCCAGCAAGGTTAAATTTATTTTTTAATACGATGGCTCGATGTACAGAGGTATAATGCTAATGATTTCTCAACGTATGGGTTACATAAGGGCGCAGGTAATCCAGTACGCTACACATTATTTTTTGCTTGATTTTTTAAGAGCTTTAACGGAATGCCTATGTAGCATGTTTTATACCTACTTGTTGCCATTAATTAATAATATGTATAACCGATGTCTATAATATATAACCTAAAAAAATGTGATGTAATCCATTCACATGACTTTCCCTATATCACCGCAACAAATTTGTGTTAAAAAGTTTATGCTTTATTTACTTCATGTTAAGTTAGAAAATATTAGCAAAAAAAGACTTATTACTTGCTTCCCTATAAGTAGAAGCCAAATAAGGGAGTAAAATATTTTAAAGTGATAGCAAAAGATGATTGCTATGTGACTGAAGTTCCTTTGTTTGTATGTATGGACAGAAGTTGACAAATTCCTGTGTGAGAAAAGTATAACTTTTTTAAGGCTGGAACAAAAAACAAAGAATATCTAAAAATGATTAACTCCACGAAAAAATGTATATAACATAACATTTGTGCTTTAATGTGCTCTACCTTTTTGTAAGTTTTTGTCTATCTCTTACGGTTTACCAGTTACAAGAAATTCCGTAAAATTCATCCAGAAAAAAGTGGTCTTCAGAGGCTATTCCCAGAAAATTCAAAATATACATATTATTTGTCAAGTATATGTCTTTAATATATGATATTTTAATCAAAATCGTTACAGCCATTTTTTAGAAAATCAAAAATGTTCAAAATCTTTCCATGTGAAGGTTAGTTGAGAGTGGGGGAATTTTCTTGAAAATCTTCGTGTCGTATCCTTGGAAGATACTGAAATCAAATGCTAAGTTTGGTATTTAACGGTCATTTCGTTTTTTAGCTATGCTACCCACAGACACACACACACACACATATGGACATTTTTCTAAAAATGCTTTTTTTGGATTCAGGTGGTTTCAAAACATGTATTTCCGGTGAAATCTCGGCACCAAACTTTTGGGTACAATGCAATGTCTTCTCTATACACTATTTTTGTAGTGTTTAACGCCCGCTTTAACTACTTTATGGCTCCGCAGGCGGTGACACTGATGATACATGAATGATGATGGAGCACCGGTGGAATGAGATGGCGGGGGAAACCGGAGTACCCGGAGAAAACCCGCCCGGGCCGTTTTGTCCACCACAAATCTCACATGCGGTCGCTTGGGATCGAACCCAGGCCGTCTAGGTGAGAGGCGAGTGATCTAACCATTAGGCCATGGCGCGGTACACTATGCACATAGTACGTATAGAGAAAGTAAAAATCTGATATGTTCCATTTCCATGACATCTCTGCAATAATTATTGTTAAAAAGCGTATGCTTCTTTTTACTTCTTGCTAATCAAGAAACAATTATCAGAAAGATTCAAATTGTTTACTTTCTTGCAAGTAGAAGGTAAATAAGGGAGTAGCAAGGTAGTATTAGTCAAAAGCTGGTTTATATGTGACTGAAGTTTCTTTGATTCTATCTACAGAACAAATTCGGGCTTGAGAAAAGTATAAGTTTTTTAAAGCTGAAACCAATAACAAGGAATATCTCAAAAATGTATATAATATTGGTTTAATTGTTTTTTTCACAAAAGCCGTGTGCAAGACAGGAGTTGGATCAGTAGGGTCAGACTGAAAAATTCAATGCCATTGCCGGGACTTGAACGACGGATCTCCCGGTCTCTAGCCGGTTGCTCTTCCACTGAGCTACCATGGCTTGTATGAAAAATGCTGGGACTTAAAATACTTACAACATTGTAAGTCGCCTTTAGGGTTGTCATCTCAAAATAATTTGAGAGCAGCTTGTGGTTCATCGGGAAATATGCGAGTCAGTTGATAAATTCAATGCTATGCCGGTATGTTCCCATGGCAGCTCAGTGAAAGAGCAACCGGCTAGAGACCGGAAGATCCGTGGTTCAAATCCCGGTTATGGCATTGAATTTTTCAGTCTGACTCTACCTATCCAATGTATATAACACTCCACAAAAAAGTTATACAACATAAATTGTGTGTTTTACCGAGATTACATTTTCTGTTAAGTAAGCTTTTATCTATCTCTTACAGTTCGCCAGTTATGCAACATTACATAAAATGCATCCAGAATAAAGTAATCTTCAGAGGCAATTCCCAGGAAATTCAAGATATACATTTTATTTGTTTGGTAAGTATCTTTAATATACGATATTTTAATCAAAATCGTTGGAGCTATTTTTGAGAAAATCAAAATTTTGGAAAATATTATTATGTAGAAGGTAGTTGAGGGTGGGTGAATTTTTTTGAAATTATGTGTGTAAGATACTGAACTTAACCACCAAGTTTTTGTTTTTGAACTATGCTGTCCACAGACACGACACACATACACACGGACCTTTTTTCAAAAATGCTTTTTTTTTTTTTTTTGGGATTCAGGGGGACCCATAACAGGTATTTCCGGTGAAATCTTGGTATCGAATTTTTGAGTGAAATGCAATACCTTCTATATACTCTATGTACATCGTACGTGAAGAGAAAGTAATCATTTAATTGGAATTTATTAGCAAACAATATGATCCTAGTCCACATCAAGTTAGGCTTTGACTTTTCGTCAGTTTACAACTATCGGATAATAAAATGTTTCCATATTAATTGGGATGTGTGACTCTGAATTGTCATAATTAAAAGAATTATCTTTTTCAGTCCAGAAAAAAGGGGTTGAGTTTAAAGGCAAAAACATCTGTATTACACTCACATTATTTTCTCTATTCTCTCATCGCTTATTAGTGTGTATACAAAACATTACTCATTGTGTTACAGTTACAAAGCAAACAACAATAGTCAAATATTCAAGTAGTTGCCATTATTGAAGGGAATTTAAAAAAAATAAAAATATAGTAAAATCAAATATTAATAACGGATATCTTGAAAATGGTCTCTGTCACAAAAAAGTGATTTGGAATAAATTGTGTGTTTAAAAAATCCTACAATTTTATCAAGTAAATGCTCGTCTAAGCACATTTACCAATCATACACGGTTTTACAAAATTACTTCCGGATGAAGAGGAATTCACAGATATTTCTGGAAGTGGATTTGTCATATTAATATAGTTTTAGTATTTTAATAAAGCTTCTTTTTAATTGTTCTATTTGTATAGTTGCGCATAGTTATGGGGAACCCGCAACCTTAGGAACCAGATGTTAGCAACGCTAGACTACGAAGCACGACTGTGGGGAATAGTGACTGCTTCTTGACAAAGATAAATTTCCCTACCCTGCCGGGAACCGAACCAGGAACTCTTGAGGTGTGAAGCCAGAATGCCATTGTTGTGTAAATCGCCATGTAAAGGGTCGTTAGGTAGTCAAATGTCCATCTGCATTAAAACTCAAGGTACACACTGTAAATAAGAATTAGAACTACACCTAGATAGGGGCCCCAGACACTGAAGCGAGCATGCATATAGACCCTTAGGGCCCTTTGCGTCTTATCTGACCAAGAGAGCCATGGATAAGGGAGAGACCCGGATAACCACTGGCGTTATAGATAGAATCAGGGATCCACTAGGCCCAAAAGACGGGTGCAGATCGAGCAGTACAAACGATATAAAACCCTCTACAGTGAGCAAGTCACCATCCAGCCGCAGCAAGCCGAACACCCTCGCCTAGTCCTTCGACCCTGAAACAGATGACAAGGACATGTTGGACAAGAAAATTCAGGGAATGTAATGAACCTTCCCAGCATTCGCCACGACTTTCAAATACGTGATGCACACATTAGCATGATGCCACCGTACTGAAGAACTTACAGAACTTATGTATGCATCAGTGTCTTACATGAGAAGTCTTGAAGTCTTCTTCTTCTTAGTATACATCCTTTACCTTCTTTCTGCTTACTTCAGTCACACCTCAATAAAAGGGGAGAACTTCCAAACTTACGAAGCCGATAATTACCAATTCAGTTTATCTTCGTTTATTTTCTTTGGTTTTTTTAGTAAAAGGTAAAGGTACTCTTCCGGACCCCGCAATCAGAGCTAAGCACCACAGGTAGATTTCCGGTCCCTTTAGCTTCTCCTGATCTCCGATAGGTAGGGATGACGGGAGAGACATGAAGGTGGCTAGATTCAGATGACAACGGCCACACGCTTGGACGAGGTGTGTATTGCCGGAGTAAAACTATTGGAATTGTGACCGCCAACCCAGCTACCGAGCCTAGCTTATCGGAGTTCGTGCTATGATGCTTTGCTTACTTAAAGTGACAGCGAGCAAACTTTTTACAGTCCTTATAGAAAGTGTTTCGCATATGTTTGTATTCAAAGTGTCCATTTTATTTTATTTTTTTAACCACGGCTCCTACGTCATCAAATTTAAGTGGCAAGATATTACTTAGAGCAGAGAAATAATTGCAAATTTCCTTGACGTCATGAAACAAGAGGCAGAAATGAAGGAAGAAAATTTATGTTCCCCGAGTTCTTTAAAAGCCTGTAAAAATTGAATGAAAGAGTAGCCAAAGCAACTGATATTTCACTAAGTTCCATTTGCAGGGTTCTCAAAGATAAGAAAGAAAGAAAAATAAAACTTAATATAGCATATTTAAATTAAAATATGTTATGTCGCCAGCGAATTGCAGAACTTAGCAGGCCATAATGAGAAAACGTATGTCGACATGTTGAGAACATTGAAAATCATTAGAAATAATTGTAGAAAATCAAATAAAAAGAATTCTAATCCAGGATAGTTGGTGCAGAAAGTAGCAATAGCGCTGATGATGACAATGACGTGAGCGAAGACGAAGGACTGTCAGGTGTGGAAGAATTGGAGGCAGATGATTGACATTGTTTATATAGTAGGCCATTTGTATAGATGTTTTGTAGATATGACTATACATATGAAAACATATGTTTATCAGTGCAACCCCGTAAAGTACAGGTGCATAAGAGGTGACAGATATTTGACATTGACTGTGACAGGCACTCTTTCAGAATGCATGAATCCACTGGTGAACTGCTCACCTGAAAGTACAACTCGCTTCCTAGCTCACATTAAGATTTTCACATGTCCAGATCTGTTATAACGTTTTCAGATAGAACGCTAATATCACCCGGCGCACTCCTACAAGATCCTGAACCTCCAATGACTGCAAAGGATCCTAAAACTAAGCCCTGATCAAGAGGTCCCGCAACACATCAGGAAAAATCTTTAGAGAGCGTACATCCACCGCCCATCCGCAAACCGCCGAACACCATTTTCTGGTCCTTCAATTCTGAGAAGGAACTTAAAGAAGTGATATGAGCCAAGGACGTTACCGCCTAAGTCATCCTGCATGGTCGATTTTTTTTTAAATTAAAAAAAAAATTATTCTCTCCCAGCATCTTATGAAAGACACACTAAATTCGATGTACAAACTTTCGTTTTAAATTAAGTGAAGTAAACAAGGCAATGCCTATGTACCACTTACTTCTTTTTAGCCACTTTTTAGAGGAAGTTAATTAGAAAACTAAAGGAATGTCCTATTTTCCAGTTACAATCCTATACAATGTTAGCCTTTTATTTTATTTTTTGTTTTTAGGTAAACGACGTAAGATTTATTTACCTCTGTTCACTAGCAAACTATAAACACCATTATGAAAAACAGCAGAGACTGGTATACAGTAACAATATCATTAATGTAGAACAAGTAAAATCATTGTCAAAATATTTAAATATTTGTAAATTAGTATAGCTCCCGAAAAGCAAATATAATTGTCATATTATTCAATAAAGAAGAAGTACACACTATAATGAATAAACGCTGAATTAGATTTTATATATCGTTAAATGTTGAAAAGTTTGATTTTCTATACCGGTTCTACAAACGAACTTCCTACAAAACATGCTTCTTTTTTCTAGTGCATGCTAAACGAGATAAACTTATAAGTAGTAGGAAACTAAGGAAACACTCTATGCTAAGGTAACAGTGAAATCTGTTTAATGCTGTCGCTATGCGATTGTCATTTTATTTCGCGGCTTTCCATGACCAGCAGAAAAACAAAAGTATATATGAGAAAAGTATAAGTATTGAAAACTGATACCAATAACAAGGAGTATCTCGGAAACAGTAAACTCTACAATAAAAATGTAACAACTCATAAATTGTGTTTTGATAGATCTACCTTTTTGTGCAGTAAGATTTTGTCTATCTCTTGCGGTTTATCGACTATGCAAAAGCTTTTCAGAATTAAGAGGACTTCACTGGCTATTCCTAGGAACGTCAAGATGTAAATTTTATTGTCATGTAAATGTCTTTAATATCCTGACATTTGAATCAAAATTGTTTACTCATATTTGAGAAAATCGAATTTTTCGAAACCTTTCCATGTAAAGGGATGTTTAGGCTGGGGGATTTCCTAGAAAATCTTGGTTTCTCATTCTGGGGAGATACTAAACGGTTTAGTTATTAATGGACTTTTCGTTTTTGAGTTATGCTGCCCACACATACACGCTCAGAGAGAGAGAGAGAGAGAGAGAGAGATCTTATGTTTTTCTAAAAATATAGTTTTTGCATTTAGGGGCCCTCAAAAATATATTTCCGGTGAAATATCAGCTTTGAATTTTTGGGTAAAATAGAATAACTTCTCTGTCCCTTTCCCTCCCTCTCTCTCTCTACTATATACAATGCACATAGTGCTAGAGAAAGTAAAACGGTAGGTTACTTCGTAAGCTCCCCGTCATATAGTATTTAAATATGGACTACCATGAACTAATTTATTTAATATTTTTTTTTTATCTTGCTATAATGTGAACATAACTGGTTTCCTTAATTATAATGTTCACTTAAAATTGACATCAATTTGATTACAAAATAAGCGACAAAAACATCACAAAATTAATTACAAAATAAATCATAACAGAACATAAAAACTAACACAACATAGAAAGTTTGTAACATTGAATCACATGTACACAAAATGTATCAATCAATCTACTATTGGTAATATAAAATTACAGGATATAGCAAACCTGTTAATACTCTTGTGAAGCATATCAATGTTTAAGGGATGTAGTTTATTGTATTACGCTGATCTAACCTAAGACTGCCTCGTGTTCGAGTGGTCAGCGAGCTGACTTCTCACACGGAAGTCCCAGATTCGATTCCCGGCTTGGGTGGATAAGTTTTCTTTAACCAGAATTATTCCCTGTCCCCCACAGAGTCTGGAAGTATGTAGGTGAGAGTGACTGTGCGTTTGTGTGTGTGTTTGAGGAAAATATAAAGCTTCAAACCCAAAGTAATGAACCTACAGATGCATTGTTTCTAATGCAAAACCCCAATATGAGGTTAAATGTTAAAGGAAGCTATATAAATGGAACAATTAAAAAATTGTACAATGATTGCACTCCAGGAATAGGCGAATACTTATGTGAATCAGTATTACCCCTCTGAAGGGGAAAACATTTGCGAAATTTATATTCATCATTTCAAAATAGCCTGGTAATATTTTTTTTCTGTAACACGCTAGATAATATATGCAATGTGCAAAGACAGCAAGTGTTCACATTAAATTTCGCCGTGTCCGGTTGGGAGGTTGAATCTGCAGATATCTGTTTTCCAAACAACATTAGCCAGTGCTGCTGTATCTATATAATTCACGATACGCATTAGCTTAATGTTAACGAAATTTAAGCGTACATTTCCAAAGAGCGAACGATAAAACGTGTTATTTATTCAAAGCTATTTACGCAAAATATGGCTCATAACAGATAAACAGTTTAGAATATTTATTATTTGATCCATGTACCTATGTGGGCTTTACATTTTTTTAACTGGGCATTTTACTGATTAAACACTTCTCTGCTACAATAAAGGGTGGTACAAATGTGTAACAGGAAATTAAACGAAATGAATTTATATATTTTTATGCAGATAAAATGCTGCATTCATCTTAAACATTCAATTCTGGGATTTCATAGGAAAATTGTTTATGAAATGTTCATTTATCTGCAATAAAACAATGTTCATTTACAGGAAGAAAGAATTTCATTAAAAAAGCGCGAAAATCAAAGCAAAAAGAGACATATTTGTAGATATATGTATGTATGTGTGCGCTCGCACGCGACCAGGAAACATCAAAATACAAATAACATATTAAAATAAGAACTATAGCTTTCCTGGCGACGTGTTAATTCAAATTCTTCTCGGGCTTCTAGCCAAGTTATTACCTGGCTAGAAGCCCGAGAAGAATTTGAACAAATAACATATGTATATCAAATTTTGTACTTAAGTCAGGCATATTTCGAGCATATTATATGTTTTTACCCTTATTACAAGCAAATATATACTTGACAAAAATCTGATGTGTACCGTTCACATGACTTTCTCTATATCCCTGCAACAAATTATTCTTAAAAAGCTTATACTTTTATTTACTTTATGCTAATCAGAAAAAAATGAGCAGAAATATTCTTATTACTTGCTTCCTTGTAAGTAGAAGCGAAATAAGGAACTACCATAGGTTAAAATGATAGTCAAAAGCTGGTTGCTATGTCAATGGAGTTCCTTTGTTTATATGGATAGGAGTTGACAAGTTCCTGTATTAGAAAAGCATAAGTTTTTCATAGCAGAAACCAAAAATAAGGAATGTCTCAAAAACGACGAACTTACGAAAAAAATGTATAAAACATAAAGTGTGTGTTTTAAAGTGCTTACATTTTTTTGTGTAGTTAGTATTTGCCTATCTCTGACGGTTTAGCAGTTATTCAAAATTCAGTAAAATTCATCCAGAACAAACTACTCTTCAGAGGCTATTCCAAGAAAATTCAAGATATACAATTTATTTGAAAGGTAAATGTTTTTAATTTACGAAATTTTAATCAAAATCGTTAGAGCCATTTTTGAGAAAGTCAAAATTTTCGAAAAAAGTTCCATATAAAGGATAGTTTGGAGTGGAGGGATTTTTCTCAAAATCTTCGTGTCGCATCCCTGGAGCATACCAAACTTAAATACCAAGTTTGGTATTTTACCGACTTTTCGCTTTTGAGTTATCGTGTTCACTGACACACGGACACGGACACACACACACACACACACACACACACACACACACACACACACGGACCTTTTTCTTAAAATACTTTTTTTGGATACAGGGGACCCTAAAACATATATTTCTGGTGAAATCTCGGTATCGATTTTTTTGGTGGAGTGCAATACATTCACTATGTACATAGTGAGCATGGAGAAAGTAAAAATTATGTTATTTTTATTTTAGCAGGAACTATTTTAAAACATGATTAAATATGATAAGTTTAGGTTATGACAATCAACCAATAATTTCTCTGATTTTTCAATTACATATCTGTTTAACTATTAATGTGGCAGCAGCCCAGATACCTAAGAACAAGTGCAATTCCTTTATTCATTGTAAGCCAAAATAACACCATTGTTGCATATGCTCGTAGAATATTATGATACAAAAGGCACTGTCTTGTTCCGTACACCGCATTCCTTACCGTTTGTAGGGTACTTTATTACGTCATGTTTTTATTTTATTGGCTGATACTGTCACCCTGCAGGTGCGTGTTCTATATCGAACCAATAGAGCAAACCTATGCTCAATTGGAAGCGAGATTAGGTAACGTGAACTACAACAGTAAGCTACAACCTTTCCTCCTTCCCCAATTAGAGTGACGGAGCGGCCAGCGGATATCAGAAGACACGCCCTATAAATTCCCCTACAGACAATCAGAACTTCATGTCTATTACTATTTGTGATCTGTGTACAATACTATCTGTAACTCCGCCGTTCCGTGGCCGAGTGGTTAGACCACACGTCTCTCACCTAGACACCCGGGCTAGATACCAAGCGACCGCATGTGAGATTTGTGGAGGACAAACCGGCGCAGGGGCGGTTCTTCGGTTTATCCTATCAACGCATTCCACCGGTGCTCCATCTTCATTCCATATATCACCAGTGTCATTGCCTGCGGTGCCAAAAGTAGTAAAGCAGACATTAAACACAACAAAATAAAAATCTCTGTAACTCCTGAAAGTTTTTAACCACATAAGAACCTAAAAGGTACACTTAGAAGAAAAAAATCTGATGTGTTACATTTATATGCTTTTCTCTTATTATTCTACAATAAACCATTCTTACAAGAGCTTATTAATTTATCTACTTCACGCTAATCTAGATATGCATTAACAGCTGGACTAAGCATAATTTGCAGAAATACAGTAAGATTTTATTTTGTAAGTTATCAACACTTATAGAATTATTTCTTTTGATGCCGCTTTAGTTGTCGCTTTATATTTGTTTGGTGTTGCAAGAACCATGATAACGTTGCTTTGGAAAGAATGGAGGAATCTTACATTTGGCAATCTAAAGAACCAGCATATTTTACTGTGCTAAATATCCTGCTAACTTCAATGATTTCGTTTTTTACAATGAATGAATTGAAAGTCATAATTGTTTCAGACGGTTCAACATTCTCTAGAAAAGCATCACCAAATTCGAATGTCTTTTCTGATATTCAATGCTGGTACTGAAATTAATTCACAAAAGGATCTACGGAATGCACAATTGTACGTACAAGCAGAGTTCTTTGCAATTAAGGACGTTGTCAAAATGTAAATTCTGATTGTTGCATTTTCAGCGATTCATCAACTGCATTTACTGTCATAAAAAATAAGTTCCATAATATTATTTTTATTACTTTACTCAATTGAGGGCTGCCATGTAGACAAAGTATAACTACACAATTAACATTTTTAAAAATAATTTACAATGCTGAAAATAATTCGTAACATATAATATTAGAAATGATAAACCTCAAATCTAATACAAACAGCACATACAATCTTCTCAAAAAACACTTTATTAAATTCAAAATTACAGAACAAAATTTAATGAATTGTTATAGCACCAGCATTAAAACGAATACAAATGATTTCTGAGGATGAGAATAGATTCTCTGATTGCCATGATCACTACTGTATGCAGTAGGCGTTTATCCAAACCATAATCTATCCAAAATTGGTGTAATTTTTGGGGGTATTGTCCCTCTGGCTCCAATCATTAATCCGGTGACGGATATATATTTTACTTTCTCTTTACGTACTATGTACATGGTGTATAGAGAAGGTATTGCTCTCCACCAAAAAATTCGATACCAAGATTTCACCGGAAAAAAAATTTGTTTTATGGTCCCCTGTATAAAAAAAAAAGTATTTTCAGAAAAAGGTCCGTGTCTGTGTCCGTGTGTCAGTGTGACTGTGAACACGATAACTCAAAAACGAAAAGTCGGTAAAATACCAAACTTGGTATTTAAGTTTAGTATCTTCCAGGGATGCGACACGAAGATTTTGAGAAAAATCCCCACACCCAAAACTACCCTTTACATGGAACTTTTTTCGAAAATTTTGGTTTTCTAAAAAATGGCTCTAACGATTTTGATTAAAATGTCGTATATTAAAGATATTTGCCTGACAAATAAAATGTATATTTTGAATTTCCTGGGAATAGCCTCTGAAGGCTACTTTATTCTGGATGAATTTTGCATAACTACTAAACCGTAAGAGATGGACAAAAACTTAAAACAAAAAATGTTGAGCACGTTAAAACGCACCATTTATGTTATATACATCTTTTTCGTGGAGTTGATCGTTTTTGAGATATTCCTTTTTCTTGGTTTCAGCTTTGAAAAACTTAAGACTATCTCTGCTATTTTTTCTCGATTAGCATGAAATAAATAAAAGTTAAGCTTATTAACAATAATTTGTTACAGAGATTTAGAGAAAGTCATGTGAATGAAACACATCAGATTTTTAAGATTATACTTGTCTTTGTAAAAGGGAAAGGTAGATTCATAAATTGTCTTTTTTTCTGTGTCCACTTCTTCAGGTTGTTCACAGTGGGACTCAAAGCGAACCGTAGGATCAAGGATCACTCCGCTACCATCAGATATCTTATAAGCAACGATGTCGATGCACCAGCTGCTACCATTGTTGGACAAACCAAGCACTAATAATTAATTTTATTTTGGCAGTAAAATCAGATTGAAAATATATAGTAAAGAGATACATTTGTTTAATCTGGGTACAAGGACATTATGGCATAGTGCAGAACGAAAGGGTTGATGAATTGGTAAAAATGTTGCTAATGAAATTTAAATTCTAACTACGATTTATGTGCCCTGATTTACGCTAAGAATAAACTTAAATACACATTACAACGCGCTGGAATGAACAGTGGATGGTTGGAATTAGGGTATCATACAAGGGAAGTCTTTCAAAAGTTGAGCGTCGCCTACACTAGGAAAATATGATACCAGACTTGCAGTTTACTAAAGCTTTACCAGGACATTGAAAATAAAAGTCATATTTACCATGATTTAAAATGCAAAGACAAAACAGAAATCTGTGCTGAACGACAAACTGTTCAGCATATTCCAGTACCGAGTCCTAGAACATAAAAGAAGAGTCATGTTTGCACATTTAGATTATTGTGACATTAGCTTTGACGAACCACTCAACGAGATATTTAAAATAAAATATGATATACTCCATTCACATAACTAATCGAGATCGTTTTAGCAGACCTATTACTAAGTTCCTCATAAGTAGAAGGGAACTAAGGGAATACGCTTGGCTAACGCGAGTGTCAAATGTTTTAAAATCTGTCACTATGCGATGTCAATGAAACTTGATTTTTTGCATGGCCCGGCGTAAAACAAAAGAAACATGGAGACCTACTGTTTCAGAAAAGTAAGCATTTAAAGTGTAAATAAGAACAAGGAATATATCGGACATGGTTAGCTCTACAGCAAAAATTTAAAATACGTGTATTCTTTGCTTTTACAAGATCCAAATTTTTTTGTAACATGCTTTTGTTAATCTCTTAGGTTTACCTGTTATGCAAAATTCATTCAGAATGAATTAGACTTCAGAGGGTATTTCCAGAAAGTTTAAGATATACATTTGTAGGGGAAATATGTTTCATATACAATATTTTAATGGAACGATGTCTAACGGGATTTTAGTGTCTGAGAAAGTAAAAATCGGATGTGTTTCATTCACATGACAATCTCTACATGTCTGTAACAAATTATTTATAAAAACATTTATTTATCTATATACTTCACGTTAATCAAGGTAATAGTATGTTCATAAGGGAACACATTAGGCTAAATTGATATTCAAATCTTTTAAAAACTGCCTACTATGTAGGCCATGAATCTAAAAACTCCTGTTTGTGAAAAGCCTAAATTTCTCCTAAATTGTGTATTTCTAGTGAAATTTTAGTATTGAATTTTTGGATGGAAAGCAATTCAATGTGTTCCAAAAAAGAAAAACATCTCTCATCTCTCCTTTGCTTATTTTATCAAAAAAGGCTAAGATTTTGATTCATATATTAAACATATTTATATGAAAAATAAACTGGAAAAAGTCTGGAAACTCTATACATTTGGAAAGAAATCTTGTATCTCAGCATTTTCGTCTCAAAAAATTTAGATCTATTTTAAATCTAATTCCTTTTCAAAATAACAATTTCTATGGTATTAACCATTTTCTAGACTCCGGTATAGACGGTTATAATTCTGCAATGCTTTATCTTTTAGAACTACTGTCAAACGTCATTTGTTTCTGGCGATTTAATGAAAGGTGTATGGAATTTTAAGGCCAGTCTATAATATACAATCTAAAACTTGACTTTCGCTACTCATTTTTATCTGCTGAGGTTTATCTCAATTAAAATTAAATAGATATTAAGAATTTGTATATATTAATAAACAATAGAGGATGAGAAAGTCATGTAAATTAGACACATGTTACTTAAGTATGATTTAATTTTTATAATTCTAAACTAGACACAGGAAGTAGTAAGCAAATGTTTCATCACAAAATGCATATACCTACGTATTACAAAGAGCGGCACATTTGCTTGCTAATCTATACTCGACTTTTATCTTTATGTAATGGCGTCACAGTGTCCATGGCTTTATCCTGCATCTACTTCCGTGCATCTTTTATTTATAAACTTTCCTTTGTCTGAATGTTTCTGTATCTACCTGCCCTATGTAATCACATCTAATTCTCAGCACAAAAATATATACAATCGTCTTCATTACTTATTCTAACACGTATGTGCAATGTACATAGTAGGTAGAGAAGTCTTGTATTCCGTCCAAAAATTCTTTATCAAGATTTCACAGGAATATGTTTTGAGACTCCTGAATAAAAAAAACAATAAACAAGTGTGTATGTGCGTGTTTATGGACAGCATAACTAATAACAAAAAGCCCTTTAAAGATCCTTTAAATATCAAACTTGATATTTAAGTTTAACATGTACCAAGTATGCAACACAAAGATTTTTAAGAAGATCCCCCTACCACAAAATACCCTTGAGATGGAAAAATTTTTGATATTTTTAATTTCATTATAAAGGATTTTGATCAAAATACCATATATTAAAAATATTTACATGACAAAAATTCATTTTGAATGCATTTTTTATAACTGGTATAGCATGAGAGAAATAAAAACTCAAACACAAAATGTAACTAGTGTTAAAACACACAATTTATGTCATATATAAATGTTTGTGGAATTAATCGTTTCCGAGATATTCCTTATTATTGATTAAGATTTTAAAATATTTAATAATTTTCCCATACAGGAACATTTCATTTCCTGACCATGCAAAAGAACCAAATTTAAATCTCTTAGCAACCAACTTTTAAAAAATTTAACTATCTCTTTAGCCTAGAGTATTCCCTTATTCCTATCTAGTTATAAGCAATTAAGTAATAAGAGAATATATGCTAATGTTTATATTTATTAGCATTCAGTCGATACAACGATAATCAATTTATTACATACACGTATTTGTTACTTAATGTGAATGGAACATATCAGATTTGTTATGTAATGGTATAACAACGTCTATGGTTTAATGCTGTATCTATTTCTGATCATCTTTTATCTATCACATTTTGTTTTTCTGTTTAAATGTTTCTGTTTCCACGCACACCAGTAACCTCTTTAAAGTCTCTGTATATAAAGTAATATGGATAGTTTTATATTTCTCTACCAAGTACATCAAACAACCGGAAAAATTAGTACAAAGAATGAAGATATAACATCAAAAGTAGTAGAAAATCAACGTTTTTACTTAAGATTTCTTAACAGTTATGTGAAGTACTGCATTAATTAAGTGAATAACAGAATGTTCTAATTAATTTAAAGACGTTTAAAGCATCACTTAATTAATGACGATTCAATTAATGGCGCAATTTATCTTCCTTTAAGTCGACAATACATTCTAAGTTATTATCTTGTGAAGTCTACTTCAACTTCTGCATCTCTATCATAATAACTTAAAGTGCATAAATGAGAGAATTTCTGAGAGGTCGCTCACCCATTTCTTTTCCATTCTCTTCCTGTTACTCTTCAAATCTCACTTCTTCCTCTTTTAGAGTTCGGGAAAGTTTCCGTCCTTTGGAACCATCCATCAACATAACGTGGCAGTACAAGCAAGGCGAGATTTAATCTTTAAGAGAAAACCTTCAATATTCTCGCTTTCACAGAATATAATTTTTACAAAAATAAATTTCTCGAAAAGTCTCAAAATGTTCTCTCTAGCTTAATGAGCAATTGTAATAGTATGCAGGGATGAAACTTGAAAACCTGCATTCATATATAATTAACTGTTTTTCCTCAAAGCTGTGTGTATGATAATAATTTCTAAAGTTAAGAGTCAGACTGAAAAATGCAATGTCAGACCGGGGATTTAATGCAGGGAACTTCCGGTTTCCATCGGGTTGCTCTTGCCAACCGACTATCACGGTATCGTGCTGACATAACATTGAATTGCCCAACAGACTCGCAAGTTTCCCGTTAACACATTCATTCTTGAGATAAATTCTTTATAATTTAATCAATTATTAGGCCATTCAAGGGTAATTGTTTTTTACCACAAAAACCTTGTGTAGGACAACAATTGGTAAGGAATAGTCAGACTGGGAGAAGTAATGTTGGCATATTGTTACGGTAGCTCAGCGTTGTATAGGATCAATGGTTGCGGGATTAATAAAGTAAAATGCTTGTGAATTTTATATAACTTTTGTTTTAATGTTTTTGTAGTTGTACCTTTTTAGCCTGAATCGAAGCTTGCCCGTTGAGGATCCCCATATGTTAACACGTCAAATCATATTTTATATTTCCTTGATTATATTCTTGACAAGAACAAGTGGGAGATCCGTGATACAAATCCACTGCTGACCATTTTAAAAATATGAATTTTATTTAATATCAGTAGTTTCAGACATGACTTAAGATTAAGTTAACTTCTGATATACTGGTACGTTATTTACAAGCGAGTGGAGAGGGGAGCAGCATAAGTCCTGTGCACTACTGGGTTTGCGCTATAGGTATAAGTGCGCACAGAAATTTGTATACAGTTCCGTATCAAACCAAGATTTCTTTAAAATGTAGATGACACGAACAAAATCATAAATCGGCACTGTAGCAGATGAAATAACCAGTTTAAAATATGGTTTACAAATGAGGATATATTTTCTGAATGCATGAAAAGCAAAACGTATTCTGGTGGACTTCGAACCTTCAGAAAAAACTGTACACTACTGATCGCTTGCTTAGATTGAACGATTGGCAGCGCTTAGGGATGTGAAGGTTCCAGTGAAACCATGTGCCCACGAAACTACTTTCCAGCGAGAATGCAACCAAATTGTAACCGTGTCCGAAACCTAATATATGAGTCACTTGTTTCAAATGTCAACAATATCAATGATAATAATTATTTCTTAAAGTAATCCTATACCGAGCGGGTTATCTCCGTGGAATGAGATTTACATTCAGGAAGTCCCGGATTTGATTCCCCTTCAACATTCCACTCTGATCTTGGGTTTTTCGTGTGTTTTCCTAATTATTTCTATTTCATTTCCAAAATTCATCTTTCATTTTAATTTCTTTTCATCTTCAGTGAGCTTCGAGGTTTCGCGGGTAGGGCGTTATCCAACAGATGGTGTGAATGATTGCTCAAAGAGAATAGTACTCTGCGTGCACACGAGATGATCATAAATTTTCCTTTAGAGGTTCCCTTAGTAAGACGGATTTTTGAGCCAGAAATTTTTGGGGACTTACGCGGGTATCTGGGGCCTGTAACCTCCTGTGGTTATTAACTTCAGCCCTTCATCTTCAGCGGTAGATGCCGAAATACATTTCCTAGTTCGCAATGCACGACGTATGTCCCTTTATTGTATACCACTAGTTTGCGTTTGGTTGTGTTACAATCAAATCATCAAAGCTTAAGGTGATGCATCATTGAAAACAAACCAAATATTGTGAGAAATTAATAAACCATTTTTCTCTTAAGAAAATTATATGTATTCTAATCTTTAAGAAAATATATAGTTTTCTCTACTTGACGCATTTAACTGCCAATTATCTGGAGGTAATAGTGGACAGATGTATATTTATTTATAGGGACGCCCAACTTTAAAACTAATTTTCTCACTAACCGTTTCTCAATATTTTTCCATAATCAAAATGCTGCACAATATGCTATTATTTACTAACTTGTTTCAAACTTTTTGTAATGCCTCGCATAAGTATGTCAAAGAAAATGACAATAAACATTTTTCGAAATAATACTCCAATTTTTAGAAATATTATACCAAAATGTTAAAAAAATGAAAAAAGTGTACAGTATATAAGGTAATAGCTTTTCTATAATAAATATTTAATATAAAATCTCATAAATATATGTTTGTGAGCCTATTAACCACAAATATTGAAGTTTTGTAAAGAATGTTTTTAAAAATGCATCGTGTGGAGCATTTTATTACAAAAATGTATTTAGATAGTGAACTGTATTTATTTGAATGTTCATATAGGCTATCATTAGGAAATATGGGTAAAATTTCATTTTTATTGTCTCTAATAACTGATATAAATTTCTAAAAAATTATTTCGACTTACACTCATACACACTCGTATTATATTTGTGTCTCAATGAAAACTAACTTTCGGAATAACGGCATTTATAGAATACTGTGGCGAGTTAATACCAAAGAGTTTATTATTTTGGTAGTTATTGCGGATTGGTAAAAGGGACAACTACAATCATCGTTTCCAGGTGAGTATTCTCATTAGAAAGTCAGAAGCTGACTTGCAAATTCACAAGTGCTTCTTGCCACGCCGAACTACGCAGCACTCTGCAAACTTTATAAAATTATTGATGGAGAAGTAGGTGACCCGGTGCTTGGATTTCTAGAGTGAACAACCTGCCAGATTAAATGGTTAGATAAGATGAGGTTTATCTCAGCCCATTTCTTCGATGAAATCTCAGCTCAAACATAAGCTTACTGGGTAGTTCAGTTTATGATCGTCGTTAGGCACACATGGATCTTCAAAATTTAGCCTTCAATGCAACTCCCTCCACCACTAAGAGGAACACGTGAAATGGAGCAAATTGAAGCGGCAGTATGTTCACCATCTGGGAAACAAACGACGAAAATACGTGACAAAAAATAATTGTGTCAAAAATAATTATTTTATAAAGGTACTTGGGTTTTAGGTTATGCAGTCTTAATTACCGCCAACGTTTGTGCAAATGTTTTGGCCTGCAATATCGTTTTGACATACAACAAAATACATATATTTTCATATAACTTTCGACGTAAAGAGTTTAAAATTGGGGAGGAATGTTAGCGCTGATGTATACCTAGTACAGTTAGGGTTGCCAGGTCTCTCGTATTTCCCGGGTTCTTTTGTATTTCAGTCTTACTTTATTGAGTATTTTGGATTATTTCTCCCGTATTTCATACACTGCCTTGAATTCTGAGTTTTGGAAGCATGTTGGGAATATTCGATATATCAAAGTGGTAGTTCCTTTTTACCAGTGTTGGCAGCAGTATTTTAATTAGCTGTTGGTAGCAACGGTAGCACAAATTTCGTTAGCGAGATTACAGATTCTAATTCAGTTTTAGACCAAGGCTCTTTCATGATCCTTTCCTATTGGTTACGGAGACAATATGGCCACGTGACAGGTGAACGACAGGTTTCGAGATTTCATCGAGGTTAAGCCACGTTAGGTTAGGCTAGGTGTATGCAAATGTAATGTATATATGGATCGAAATAAGGGGTAAAAAATGTACTTTCTGAAAATCGGTTCTTCTTTCCAATCCGAATTGCATAGTCTTCCGTACGTTTTGTCTGCTTGTGCATGGGTGGTTATGTTGGTCCATCGACCAATGGCAGAGTCAAATCTTAAACTGTACTAGAATCTGCAATGTCGCGTCTCATTCACTTGCGTCTTTGAATTAAAGAGAGGGACACGTATTTTGATTGATTGTGGTTCTATAAAGGAAGTAAAATCATGGAAGGCCATCGCCGCAACGAACCGATAGACCGTGTCAGGCTATAAGAAAACCCATTCCTGAAATCTCCCTTATTTTCAGTTATTTGCAGTGCTTGTAATGTGTAACGGAACCTTGATATAACGTTTTGGTAATATATTCTTGAATTAACTTAGGCAGGATATACAACTAATACACAGGTGCAACAATGCACAGGAGATTCAATGTAAAGTGCTCGCCGACTGAACACATACTCACAAAGGAGTAACAATGCATTATCTAATGAAATGGAGCTGCCGGTATACGCAACAATCAGCTATAAATTGCATACATAGAGCCAGAGTTAATTAAGTGCTTACGAAATTGTAAGCCGCCATGGAGTACGCCATCTCAAGATAATTTGAGATCACCTTTTGGTTTTACATGCGAATCAGTTGAGGAATTTAATACAGTACCGGCGTATTGCCATGGTAGCTCAGTGGTAGAGCAACTGGCTAGAGCCTGGGGAATCCGTGATTCAAATCCCAAATATGGCATTGAAGTTTTCAGTCGGATTTTACTTATCCAACTCCTATTATACACATGGCTTGTTTGAAAATACATTTAAAACTCAGCTATAATCTTCGAAGTAAGCCACTCACACACGTGCGGCGAATACGGTCAGCTAGGCCACAATATAATAATTTGCAAAGTAGTTCACATAATGTAATTTAGTATTTCAAGATGGATCCACTGTCTGGCGTAATATTTCAGAACTGTGCAAGACACAGTAATCCGCTTTGTAATTTAACCCTTTGTTGCCTGTCGGTACCTATAAGTTCCACTTATTTTAAGCGTAACTATAGAAATAGGTTTGTACTCTAGGATTAATCTCATGTAATACTAACCGTCAACCATAAACCACAAGAAATCAAGACTGTTTTATACTGTAAAAATATATACAATTTTTCCCCAAAAATTGCAGTCATTTTTTTAAATAAATAAAAGAGAAAACCGACATAACTACAGCCAAATTTAACCCCATTAACTTCCAAGCATCACACCGATTATTTACTTGGGCTCTCCCCGTCATATAACACAGTCACTGGGATTTGAAGTTGCAAGATTTGGCTTTGAATGGATGACCATTTGAACTACTCATATCCATTTTAACTACTTTTTGGTAGTGCCTTTGGCAGCATTATGAAAACTGGTTTAGAAGAATTTAAACTTTTAATTGGGAAGGAAAATATTAATAAAGGATCTACATTTATTTTCATTTCTAACATTTCTATTATTTTATATAATAATTTTATAGGCTTATTTCCAAATTGTTTTACTAGAAATATATTTTTAAACTTGAATTAAAGGAAAACCGGCATATGTAGTATAGTAGTGCAAACAACTAAGGGCTAAGCATGAAAGAAAGGCAGAGAATGTTGATAATATTTTGCATCAAGTATGTAAATACTCAACAAAATCGTTTGCTGCTTTTCATCTATAGATACTCTCTTCCTCAGGTAAAGTTTACAGCAGATAAGATGAAGCAAGTTATCCAAGTTTACGTTTTCTTGAGTAAACATTGATCCAACAGTGTTGACTTTCGGCATGATACATTTTTAAGTTGTTCGCAACTGGAAAACTGCAGAGAGGGATTATTGATCTAAGACGTCAGTGTGTTTGATGAAAAAGCTGCAGAGCGAGTGGCTGGCGTGTCTGTGATGTAGCTCACAATGCTAGGAACGGGATGACTAACAGTGTCAATTAAAGGCGTTGTAATTTACGGTCACTAATGTTGTATCCTGGCGGTCGTATATTCCAAAGTAAATGGGTTTCTGCTGTTAAACTCTGTGCAAATTTAGTCTTCCAGAAAATGAGAAAGCGTCGTGGTTGTGTGGTTAAACCGCTAGCCTCCCATCTAGGCGGCCCGGGTTCGATCCTACGCGCCTGCATGTGGGATTCGGACGGTGGAACGAAGCGGTGTCCCAGTGGATTTTCTTCGGGTCCTCCGGTTTTCCCCACCACTCATTCCATCACCTTTCCAACCATCAATTTCGCTTACATTTCATATCACCCACTTTCTCATTCTGGAAGTTTGTCACGTGATCAGCATATCTAAACAGGACAGAACGAGCACAGACAAATCAGTTTTGACAGAAAGATTTCGATATATACTTATTTTAGCTGCTTCATATTTTCTTTTTAAGTTTTGGTATAACTCTCGATCCTAGGAACCAATATTTTACTTGCAAAATACCTCGGATTCCGGCAATTATTATATTCGCGTAATCCTAAAAGAGTAAGGAAGATTTGAAGTAAATGATTTTGTTTCGACGCAGTGGCATTGAAGTCGCCCTTCTTTCCAAAATATTTACATAAGGCAAAGTAACGCCATTATCAACTGCATCGTCTACTAATAGCGCCAAAAATAACAACAAATCAACGTTGCCGACTTATGAAAATGTCGCTAAATTGAAAATCTGCTTTTGTGTTAATTCACGTGATTGAAGTTTAACTTCATAGATCCGTCGACTATTCCCTGTCGTCGCTCTGTAGCCGTGGTCTTTGGTTGCTTCTGCTGCAGTGCTCTCTTAAAAATCTGATGTGTTCCATTCACATGACTTTCTCTACATCTCTGTAACAAATTATTGTTAATAAGCTTATCTTTTATTTATTTCATGCTAATCGAGAAAAATTAGCAGAAATAGTCTTATTTCATGCTTTATTGTAAGTAGAAGCGAAATAAGGGAGTACCTTAGGTTAAAATGAAAGCCAAAAGCTGGTTGCTATGTGACTTATGTTCCTTTGTTTGTATGGGCAGGAGTTGACAAATTCCTGTATGAGAAATGTTAAAAATGTTCAAAGCTGAAACCAAGAAAAAGGAATATCTCAAATGCGATCAACTCCACGAAAAAAATGTATATAACATAAATTGTGTGTTTTAACGTGCTCTAAATTTTTTGTTTGTTAAGTTTTAGTAGTTATGCAAAATTCATCCAGAATAAAGCAGTCTTCAGAAGCTATTCCCAGAAAATTTAAAATATACATTTTATTTGTCAGATAAATATTTTAAATATATGATGTTTTAATCAAAATCGTTAAAGCCATTTTTTAGAAAATCAAAATGTTCGAAAAAAGCTCAATGTAAAGGGTAGTTTGGGGTGGGGGGATTTTTCTCAAAATCTTCGTGTCGCATCCCTGCAAGATATTAAACTTAAATACCAAGTTTGGTATTTTACCTTTTCGTTTTTGAGTTATCGTGTTCACAGACACACGGACACGGACGTTTATCTGAAAATACTTTTTTTGGATACAGGGGACCCTAAAACATATATTTCCGGTGAAATCTCGGTATCGAATTTTTGGGTGGAGTGCAATACCTTCTCTATAGACTATGTACATAGCGCGTATAGAGAAAATAAAAGACCTTCAACCATGCTTAGATCCCTCAATCCTTCCGCGCTTTGCGGCTTATGGCCCTCCACCTTTGGCTACGCTTTGTGGAATAGGGCTCTGTACCCTTGATTACCGACGCGGGCGGCTACATTCGCTATGTTCAAATTGTGTATGTTGGCAACACGTGGAGAAATAAGGACGAAGAAGCAATCAATGTTCTCATGATGCCGCAGGTGAGACGTGCGTCATTTTCGTAATATGTTGTGTTTGAGAAGCAGAGAGACACAGAACTGATAAAACTGAAAAATTGTTGTTATAAACTCACTATAACGTGAGATATATTACTGGGTAAGCGTTCATAGGTAACATTTTCCACATTTTGAGTGGTTCCAAGGATTGAGGGTTAATTATTAAGTCTTTTTCTATTAACTTGCTCCAGCCTTTATATTATCTACCAAATACTAGAAAGCAATTTTAAAAACCATGGCGGCAGTGGTTTTATATACAACCTAATTTTTAAAAATAAAATATTCATATGTTATAAACCGCTCATTATGTGTTACTATTCTTAGTCAGATGAAACAATTTGATTGATACTAAAATAGAAAGCACAGAAGTAAGTAATTTTAGTGCAGTATTGGCTTAAAAATTTTATTGCACAACTCGAAACCTTAATAATGGATTCTTCAAAATTACTTACGTAACAGAAAAACTTTCAGAATAAGTTAAATAGATTCACAATATGTATTAAGTTTTCGTTTATCCTTTAAAGAGTTACACAAGATTACAGAAAATGTCTTCGGAATAAACAAAATTTCACTGACTATTCTGGATAAATTCAAAATTTAATTTTTAATTTTCATGTAAATATAATATAACGTATTTTATTTAGAATCATTATAGCCATTTTTAAGAAAATTTGAACATTTTGAAAAAATTCCCCATGTAAAGGCTACTTCGAGTAATGGACTTTTTTTTCAGAAATCTTCGTGTCGCATCTTAAGTGCCTGGCTCGGTATTACTATACCTTTCACAGACACACACAGAGACAGGCACAAGGGTATTTTTCTAAAATTAATTTTTGATTTTTTCTGAATTCAGAATGCCCCATAGCGGTGAAATCTAGGTATAGAATTTTTTGATAGAATAATTACAATTCTTCCCCTGCTCATCGTATTTTGCAGAGAAATTAAAAGGTTGCTTTCCAATATAAGTCACAAATGATACCGCAAGGGCTCGTACAATTCTCTTTTCTGTTTAACTAAATAAATAGTTTTGTGATATGGATGCGTGAAAGTAGTTAGCCATATCAGAATGAAACCGGTGAAATGAAACTATAATTCAAAATATAAATTGATGAATTGGATAATATTGAAATCCTCGTGAATTTGTAATAGTTAAAGGTATAAAAATAGAATATAACTAAAGCAATTACACCTCCCAATTTGTTACGAATAGATCGTAAAATAGCATATTTATTTTATTTATATTAAGATCTTATCAAGTAAGATTTATTTAACATCTGCGTATAAATCAATACCTTTATTTGATTCTCAAATGACCTCAGAGTCCATAGAGCTTAGTTTCTCGACTTCTCAAGATAAAGGGAAACCCCGAAAAAATCTTTATGCGGATTACTCAAGCTAAACGAGATTCGAACTCAAAACCTCTTGAATGTGAGGCAAACACCTTCTGCGGGGTTTCTAAGTTTGATCGGATGTGAAACACAGTTTGTATACTTTAAAAACATTTTTTGATGAATGTTTTCTTTCAACAGTAAATTTCTTATAGATGTAGATTTCAATTTGAAAACGAACATTAATCTTTACGAGTATTTCACCCTCTGTCGGGCAAAAGGAGAAGAAAGATCGTATAACACCAACTAACAGGAAAGGAAACACAGGCGCAATAGGAAAATCTGAACGCACCCAGGCAAGGGCATGCTAACCAAAAGAAGGTTCACAGCCGCAGCTCCCTAAGACCTTGTTAAGACCAAGAGATCCGAACCAAACTTCGCTTTTAAGAGCTTGTAACCAAAGCGTCGTGTGCGGTCGAAATAATTCCACAGTCCAACTCTCTGTGTATTACTATAAGCAGAAGCAAAAGTTCGCCTCCACTCATCCCACTTTCGACTTGCTTCTGCTTATACGCAACAAAGATTGTATGCTAACTATCTTGTGCATTTCAGTCCAGATTGCCCCTTACGTAAGAACTTGCGTAGTTTAATCTGTGGTTCGGATTGGATGAGAGCGGAACGAGTTTCTTTGCTCAGGAAATGGAATTTCCTGGTTTGGCCAGGCAAGAACCAAACTTTACTTTCGCTAACTACTTCAGTTTTATTTTCCAGGTAACCTTCAGAGCTCGCTTGGAACTCTAATTCTCATGTTATTTCGCAGCATTTTCCAGATTAAAAATTCCATTCTGTGTTACTCATATATCAGACTATTACTTGTTTCCAATTCCTTATTTTAAAACATATTATGTGCATCTAAAAATAAACAGATTATAGAATAACTTAACCTTGGTTGTAAAATAATACGCAAGAATACCAAAATTCAATTTGCGTTATTTAAATCTCCGTTTTGTGGCATTATATTTGCCATACCTTGCATTTCAGAATGTTATAAAGCCAGACGTTCCAAAGATTAGAGTGGCCGCACCGTGGTCGAAGGTCAAATCACTCGCCTCTCACCAAAGCCACCGGGATCAATCTCAGGTCACCGCATGCGAGATTTGTGGTGGAAAATGGGTTCTCCGGTTTCACCTGTTATCGCATTCCATATATCAACAATGTTACTGTCTGCGGTGCCATATACAGCAAAAATGGGCGTTAAACACTACCCAATAACAATAATAATAAAAAAATAAAGGACGTTAAACTATAATAATAATAATAATAATAAAATAACAATAATAAAATATATGCGTAAGCTTTCACGGCCGGTGTCCATAGTTTTAAAATTTAAAATTTTCGGGCTATTTTGCCGTGGTCTGTAGGTTAAAATATGTTTAGTTAAAATATTTCTACCTAA
Source organism: Hymenopus coronatus (assembly GCA_030762935.1). Lineage (NCBI taxonomy): Eukaryota > Metazoa > Arthropoda > Insecta > Mantodea > Hymenopodidae > Hymenopus > Hymenopus coronatus. The sequence continues at coordinate 35,830,558 of CM060889.1, read as the reverse complement.
CGTTTCGTCCCTGTCTGTGAGGGACATCTTCAGAGGAAATGTGCTCACAGACAGGGACGAAACGTTAGGTAGAAATATTTTAACTAAACATATTTTAACCTACAGACCACGGCAAAATAGCCCGACAATTTTAAATCTTAAAACTAATAAAATAATTAATAATAATAACAATAATAGTAATAATAAACATTATACTTTTTTTTTTAGTTTAGTTTAACGTCCATTAATCTGGTTGGTCATATTGAACGATGAATGAAATTGGTGAAGTGATACTCAAACGATCTCGGGGTCCACAGATTTTAAAGTTATTCTACATTCGTCTTCTCAGGATAAGGTAAAACCCAGAAAAAGACCTTATCCGAGTAACTTGACCTAAGCGAGAAGAGAACTCACGACCTTTCGATTGTGAGGCAGACACGCTACCACAGCACTACCCAGGCGGGCTATATCATATTTATTCGTACATCTCTCTGCTACAATAATAATGCTAAAGTAATACCGTTTCTGGCATAACGCTATTTAAAAAGCGTTTAGTACATATACATTCCCTTTTCACTTTTTCTGTTCCTTTGCAGTTAATATAGTACTCGAACATTGCGCATGACTCTTTTTAATTAGCTGCTTCCTTAAATTTTGGCAAAATGTATAGCTTTTATTATGATGTTATAGGAGGCTAGACCTACACGCGGACTTTAAATTTCTTTTTTTACCTGCCTCTAAAGGTTTTATAAATATAAAATCTACGTAAAATTAAAGTAGAGGGTTAACAATGTTTATTAACTCTAAAATCCATATTTATTAATTTCAGTATTAATTTCAGGGTTTTTTCACAGTTTCTTAAACGATTTGATTATCGCTTCAACTCCCTATATTGCATAGTGTCTACAGTGAAATATGCACTGCAACCGCTAATTTGTATTAACATGAAGTGCAGTCGAGAGCAAACGAATGAGAGGACCAGATGACCAAACGGATGTATTTGGTTCCTATAGTGTTTTTCTTTATTTAATATTGGCAGAATCCATTATTAGTAATGTTACACACCTACCCGATCACAAACTAAGTGCTATACAGGCGGGAAACTGAAACATTTTACATTAGTGGCTGGAAGACATTCGCTAGACGGTGGTACTAATAACATTACCAATGAACATAGGTTGGTTGATTTCGGGTCAGGGGTGAAAGGAAAATGGGATAAGACATGTGGAGTCGTTGCATAAAATCGACTTGTAAACATTTCTCTTTATTTCTTGTGACATTGAAAGGATCATCAGAAATGAACAAAACGTACCCGAAAAATATTGCCCTTAATAAGGAAGCGATATTGCTCGGAGCTATATGGAGTACTCCATGAATAAGGTCTGTAATATCAAACACGAAGTTTAATATTACAAACAAAAGCAGAAAATTATGTTAAGGAAACATCATGCATTATGTGACAAGGGTTGGCAACCTCCTATTGCCTACTGCCTAAAATCAGAATGGAGTATGGAGCAATACGTCAAAACATGTACCAAACTCATTAGAGAGGGGCTCGCTTGGATTAGACTAGGAGTATGGCGAATGATAAAAATCTTATGTGTGCCATTCACATGACTTTCTCTGCATCTCTGCAACAAATTATTCTTAAAAAGCTTATACTTCTATTCACTTCATGCTAATAAGAAAAAAATAGCAGAAATTGCCTTATTACTTGCTTCTTTGTAAGTAGAAGCGAAATAATAGAGTACCATAGGTTAAAGTGATAGTCAAAAGCTGGTTGCTATGTCACTGAAATTCCTTTGTATGGACAGCAGTTGACAAATTTCTGTATGAGAAAAATATAAATGTTTCAAAGCAGAAACCAAAAACAAGGAATATTTCAAAAACGATGAAATCCACGAAAAAATTGTATGTAACATAAATTGTGTGTTTTAACGCGCTCTACATTTTTCGTGCAGTAAGTTTCTGTCCATCTCTTACGGTTTAGCAGTTATTCAAATTTTCCGTAAAATTCATCCAGAATAAAGTACTTATCAGAGGCTATTCCCAGAAAATTCAATATATGCATTTTATTTGTCATGTAAATATCTTTAATATACGAAATTTTAATCAAAATCGTTAGAGCCATTTTTGATAAAATCAAAATTTTCGAAAAAAGTTCCATGTAAAGGTTTGTTGGTGGTGGGGGCGATTTTTCTCAAAATCCTAGTGTCGCATCCCTGGAAGATACTAAACTTAAATACCAAGTTTGGTATTTTACCGACTTTTAGTTTTTGAGTCATCTTGTTCACAGGCATACGGACACATGCACACAAGGACACACACTCACACACACGCACACACACGGTTCTTTTTCCGAAAATATTTTTTTAGATAAAGGGAACCCTAAAACATATATTTCCGGTGAAATCTCGGTATCGAATTTTTGGGTGGAGTGCAATACCTTCTCTGTACACTATGTACATATTGCGTATAGATAAAGTAAAAATCACTAACGAGAATGGTAGGAGCATCTGCCCCATTTACGAGAAGCAAGAGTCGTGGACCCATATCTTGGTAAGATGAGGGGTAGAGGAATGGAGTGAAAGGTATTTGTCGTGATCCATTACCACCGCGAATGGAGAGTTAGAAGCATATTGGGCGCTACCAGCAGGCAAGGAAAACGCGGATGGGCTAGGTAAATTTCTGCTGAAGGCCCGACAGCTGAGACCTGAGAAGGCTGAAAATATCTGCGAAGAGTTAAACAAAATTGATTATAATGTTTTTACATATATTTTATGGCATACTTCTCGGTCATTCATTTGTAGTGGTGTTAATATTGTGTATATACTTTCCTCTTAAATGTATTTGTCTACTATAATAGGATACGTTACTACGTATGCACGGTTTATTCTGTGTTGTAAATTTATGTTGCTGTATTTGAACATCTTTGTTCTTTTATTTTCGTTTTTACTCTTATTTTTTTTTCTTTTAATATTGCTTACTAATTTGTGTATTGCAAAATCACGTACGGTCTTGAACCCGTGCGATTGATGACGATCAGTGTATGCATATCTACTGTTATTTCAATAAATGCACTTATTCATTCATTTATACCCTTTCTTGCAAAACTCACTACTAAAATGTAATACAATTCCGAAGTAATTTTTGAAAGGTAAAATGGGAGGGAAGGTTGTCATAGACAAGAACCGATTCACAAATATTCGATTTCCCAATTCGCTGTTCTTTCCTTATTACCTCCGAAATAGATGCGGTAGGTACGAAATGTTCCATATGTCTAGAATTTTATTGGTAAAACTCAAGGCGTTCTCAATTTTTCTTGAACAAACGTACGTCAACTCGCAGGTTTTCTTCATCCTGATTTTGATTTTCTACCTTACGGCAAAACAATCAATATAAGTGACTCTATTAAGCTTTAACAAGAAATCAACGGACCTTAGCCTCTGGGGTACAACCGCCATCACGAAAAAACGCTAAGTCAATGATCTGTATAGCTAGAACCAGGTGGAGCCATGAATGTGGGAGGAGTTTCTATGTTAAAGCAGTACAAACTTAACATACTTTTCCTTATAGCTGCTCGTTCTTTCGCTCTTGAGTGTACATGAAAAAATAAACGTTTGCAAAACTAATTTGTAGAAAATGTGTACAAATAAAACGATTTATTGAGGCGAAATGTAAAACATGAAAATGTAGATCTAAAACACAACATGGTAAATATTTAAAAATCCTATAGGACTATGAATGCTTCACTTATATGCATAAGATAGACAGTAACATTAACCTATTTATGCATTAACTATTTTTACTGTGATTATCTGATACTGTTAAATCTTAGAACATTAGGGATGTTGGCGTAAGTTCAATACCATAAAATGCATACTTAAGAACTAAATACAGTAAAAAAGATCTTAAAATTGTATAAAACAATGACTAAACTGTATATAGATTATGGGTTTCAAAAATGTAAAACATGATCTTAAATTCTATAAAACAATTACTAACTGTTTATAGCTTATGGGTTTAAAAAATGTACCAGATGTGAGTGATGTAAGCGCTGAAATTGAAATTTACGAGATGTGGGGTCAAGTTTTAGGACTAGAGACACCACAAAGATAAATTATTATAAAAAAGGTTAAAATGTTACTTAAAATAGAGTAAACCAAACTAAAAGCCCATGATTGGTATATCTATAATATTTGAGGAATCTTATCACGAATATGGGATTTTCAATATTACGCGCAAAAAGGGAAAATGCCACAATGAAAATTATGAATTAACGTAACGATGTAAACTTATGGGCCAGTTTCACTAACAGCAATAATTTCGTGTTAAATTAGTTCATATAGCCCATTTATACAGCTTTACTGTTGAAACATAGAAACAAGTTACACCATCAGGTTGCAAACCCGGATCAAGAAATGGCAGTTTGGTTTATTCGTGTTATACAAGCCTTCAGTTTCTCATACATAGCAAGCGAGAAACGCTGCCCGGTGCCTTTTCGCGTGCATGTCGAAAATCTAAACTGCTTTTGATTGAAGTGCAGGCAAACGTGTTCTGCTTTTGAAGCTCTGAGTTGGAAACTATTCATATGTATAAAATGCTAGCTTTGAGTCTGAAATTTAAGTGCATCATTTACAAAACATTTGATGTATTTAATTACATACTACGTCTACGGAAACGACGAGAGGATAGTTATATTTTATTGTGCCGTAAAATATGCTGATAAGGAATCAATATACACATAAATTGTAGTATGTAAAGTACGTGATAAATAAAATGTGTTTCTTGAATTTGTTGGGAACAGCCTCCCAAATCCTCTTCATTCTGTATGAAATTTGCATAACTCTTAAACCGTAAGAGATAAACAAAAACGTGCTAAAAATGGATATCTTAATAAAACAAACAATTGTCATACACTTTTTTCTTTTTTATACAGCTAACCATTTCGTAGATATTTTTATTATTGATTTTAAAATTTCCAATACTTAGGCTCTTCTCAAATAGGAAATCGTTATTTGCTTTTACATCCTGGTCATACAAAGAGAAGCCAATTTCAATTGCACCACATAGCGACTGGATATTAAAGAATATGTCTATCGCTTTAGACTATGTATTCTTTTATTTTCCTTCCGCCGAGAAGCAAAAAGGTTATACAACTATTTCTGCTAATGTGTATTTCTATTAATACGAAGTAGAGAGAAGAATAAACCTTAGTAGGAATAGTTTGTTAAAGAATAGATAGAGAGCTTCTTGTCTAGAACTACAGAGTTCGATTCCCGGTTGAGATGGGGAATGTTTCTTTAACTAGAATCATTCCTTATCCCCCACAGAGTCTGGAGAGTGAATAGGCAGTCAGTCAGTCAGTCAGTCAGTCAGTCAGGTAGGTAGGTAGGTAGGTAGGTAGGTAGGTAATGGCAAAATACTGAAAAAACTAAGGTTACGAAAACCTACAGTTCTGCGAAAGGCACCGGCAGTTGTTTCTAAAGCAAAGCTCTTGGTGTGCCAATAGAAGGTTAGATGACCTTATAAATGTAACAAAAAATATTATTAACTAAAAAACTAATAACCTACAGAAAAAAAGAAACTCAACGGGTTTATGCAGACGTCATGTATAAACATTTGAGCAACTAGCTTATTTTTATTATGAAAGCATACGCAAGTTTAAATATTATCCGTTTTACTTTAAACAAGTCCGGCTATAATTTTGAATGTAAAATGTTGTTATAAAGAAGTTTATCACCTATTTTTTCAGAAGTGAAGGTGCAATACCAGGTTATTGTGTGCAGATATTGCTTCGTGCATCAAAAGAGTCGCAAAACTCAACGGAGATATTTCAAGTTAAAACCGACCAGTTACTGGCAGGGAGAAGTAGTTTTACCCATCTCTGCTTATCAGCGGAGGAGAGCAAATCGCGCTCTTTGAGGGGGGTAAAGGTCGCTCCACACTGACTAGATTTAACTTGAAACCCCGTTGAGTTCTGCAACTCTTAACACACGTCAAAAACGGGTCAGTAGGGCTGGGCTGTATAGTTTATACACTTGTTGGGTTTATCTGGATTTTAGAACCTGATAGGTTTTTAAAATGGCATGCATAGCGCGAGATGTTAAAGAGTGGTGAATGCACGAAGCACATCCTCAAGCCCGCTTCTGTGATGTGGCGTATGTGTATGCTTCGTATTCAAGAAGTCCCGAGTTTGCATCTCGGTTAAGGTGAGTTACGGGATAAGTTTTTTTTTTTTTTTCCTCGGAGGTTTCGGTTATACTGAAAACACTAACATCCAATAATGTCCGCATAACTCACATAATTGAGATTCGAACTCATGACCCTTTTAATATGAGGAAGAGGTACTATACTATTTTAACTGACCAAAAAATAATTACCCAAAAGCAGTTATATTCTCATTAATTAATCAACTGCAGAAAATGTAAATGTATTGTTATGAAAATGTAATAAATTGTTTAAAATTGTTAAATTTCGATTCTCAATTATTTTAAGAATAAGTTTATGTGTCTAGTTCCATATATTTTCCACGGACTGGTCCTATGTTGTCTAAATAACAAATGTGAGAGTTTATGAATCCCTTCAGCTACAGATTAACACTATAACAATAAGCATATTTCTAACGAAACTTGTCATTTTGAACAAAACTGTTAATCTCTAAATGTCACGTGGTTGCACCAAATGACCTTAGGGGGCGTGCTAACAATATCGCTTTCAGAAGGTTGTAACTTCCGTGTGTAAACAGCTTTTAAAGAGGGTACCTTATAAAGTACAGAGAGAGGATTTCCGAAGATCTGCTAAAAGTGCTGAATAAATTAGAAGAAGAATCAGATAATGACCAGGAGGTAATCTCTAATTCCAGTTTAAATTGCATGTAGTCTATGCAAGAAGGAAGAACGCAAAAAAGAAATCGCAATGTAATCGATATCTTTAAGGTAGGTCTAAAGCATGGAATATATGCAACATTTCTTACTAAGCAGTCGTAATCGGAGTAGTGTGTAAATGAATTAACACTTTAGAAATCGTCACGAATATATTACATAAGATTATTCTTTGAAACAATTTGCGAATTATAGTCGTTGTCTTTGCATTGTCTGATGTGTTCCATTCACATGACTTGCTCTACATCTCTGCAATCAATTATTGTTAAAAAGTTTATTCTACTTACTTAATGCTAATCGAGAAAAAGGGGTCGTATTACTTTCTTCCTTGTAAGTAGTAGGGCAATAAGGGAGTTCCATAGGATAAATCGATAGTCAAATATTTTACAGCTGTTTGCTATGTGATTGAAGTACCTTTGTTTGGAGTCGAGAAATTCCCGTATGAGAAAAATATATGTATTTTAAAGCTGAAACTAATAGCAAGTACTTTCTCAAAAACAGTCAACTCCACTCTTTAAAAGTCGTAGACACTTATGAATATAAACGTTTGCTGCTGAATACAAATGTTATAATAATTATGATGATAATAAGAACTTACTTATGCAGCAGTATTTACAAAAATTTAACCCTGACACTGACCGATGGGTTGATTTATAATAAAAAAAATCTGATGTGTTCCATTCACATGACTTTCTCTACCTCTCTGCAACAAATTATTGTTAAAAATCTTACTCTTCTAATTACTTTTTGCTAATTTAGAAAAATTAGCAGAAATTGTCTTATTGCTTGCTTCCTTGCAAGTAGGAAGCAAATAAGAGAGTACCGTAGGTTAAAGTGATAATCAAAAGCTGGTTGCTATGTGACTGAAGTTCCTTTGATTGCCAGGACAGGGGTTGACAAATTCCGTGTGAGAAAAGTATAAGTTATTCAAAGCTGAAATAAAAAACAAGGAATATCTAAAAAACGATAAACTCCAGGACAAAATGAGTATGACATAAATTGTGTGTTTTAATGTGCTCTACATTTTTGTTTTACGGATTAGCAGCTATCCAAAATTACGTAAAATTTATTCAGAATACATCAGTCTTCAGAGGTTATTCCCAGAAAATTCAAGATAAACATGTATATCTTTAATATTTGACATTTTAATCAAAATTGTTAGAGCCATTTTTAAGAAAATCAAAATTTTCGAAAAATGATGCATGTAAAGGGTACGGGATTTTCCTGAAAATCTTCGTGATGCATCCTTGGAAGATAGCAAACTTAAATACCAAGTTTGGTATTTAACAGTCTTTACGTTTTTGAACTATGCTGTCCACAGACACACAGATACATATGTAAAAATAAGAACTGAAGCTTTCCTGGCGACGTTTAATTAAAAATCTTCTCGGGCTTCTAGCCAGGTAAAAACTTGGCTTGACACCAACGTTTCGAAGAAGTGCATCTTCCTCGTCTTTAGGGTGAACTGATACCAGTCTCCGCAAGCTCAAACCATCAGTTCACCCTGAAGACGAGGAAGAAGCACTTCTTCGAAACGTTGGTGTCAAGCCAACTTTTTACCTGGCTAGAAGCCCGAGAAGATTTTGAATTAATATGTAAAAATGTTTTATTTTTTGGATTCAGGGGGACCCAAAACATGTATTTCCGATGAAATCTCGGTATCGAAATTTTGGGTGGAATACAATACCTTCTCTATACAGTGTACATAGACGTGTAGAGAAAGTATTTAAATACAGTATTTTTAACCTCCTTGGTATATAAAAAATTTATGTTCCATAAATAATAAATAACTTTCTCATAGGCAAATTGTCATGTAAGTATTTTAAATAAAGTGTATTTTACGATATTTTAAAGTCCTTTAACAATAAAAATATAATACTGCTAAATATATTACGGAACAATATTTTTATATTTCTACGAAACATAATTATAAATAGAATATTGAAGGTCACGTGGTTGCACCCAATGGCCTTAGGGGTCTTGCCAACATTACCGCTTTCAGAAGGTTCTATACACAACCGTGCTGTCATCCTCAGCTTTTGCAAGAACATGCACAACTTTTCTCTTTTATCATATCCGGCTTACCTCCCCATATTAAAGACTGACAACCCCCTAGGACTTACATTCTTTCTTTTATTACAAAATCTCAGTATAATCAGTACTTCAGTACTTAACCATTTAAATTCACTAAACTCACTTTAAATGGATGAACTCACGTATATAAAATAACAGGGTAATTAAAATAAGAACTAAAGCTTTCCTGGCGACGTGTTAATTCAAAATCTTCTCGGGCTTCTAGCCAGGTAAAAACTTGGCTTGACACTAACGTTTCGAAGAAGTGCATCTTCCTCGTCTTCAGGGTGAACTGATGGTTTGAGCTTCGGAGACTGGTATTTATAAGAGCTGGGATGAAGCTAGCATCTGATTGGTTCGCGAGATATTATGGCTTTTTTTTTTTTTTTTTTTTTGAAAGGGGAGACAGAGAGAGAGTTGGAAGGTTGAAAGAATGGCTTATCTCGCCATTAGGTGAAGTGCGGGATTGGGAAGGAAGTATTGGGTTCGAAGGAGATAAGTCGGGATAGGGAGGTTCCGCTGAGCACCCTCGTTAGTGCGGCGGTTGCTGCTGGCCGAATTGGCGGCTCAGCAGAAGGTATCGGTTGTTCCGGGTGACAGTCATGACCGAGGCCCTGGCTGCCACCCGGGGAGTTAAGGAAGGTCTGATGGGAGTTGTGGGTGTTATCTTTATTTGTTACTATTTTTCTTTTTTGACCTTGATAAAGGCTTGTCTTGAAGTGTGTGGCTTAAGGGTGGGAAATTTTGGTCTGGTTGGTCCAGGTCGTCGTTTTGTGGCGGAGTCCTGTGTTCAAGTGGTGTGAGAAGTTCTGTGAGTGTTGGAGTGATGAAGGGGGAAAAAGTCAGTGCAGTCTGGATGTTGATGTAGTCTGTTTGTGGGTCTGTGTGCTGTCTTTGGTGTCAGGTATGTCGGTCAGAAGTTTGGAGTTTAGCGTGGTGGTCAGTCTAGAGAGGCCTTCGTCCAGGGTTTTTTGAGAAGCTGCCGCGTTGGTGGTGAAGGTCCTTAGTGAATTTGCTGTTGTGGTGGTCATCTGTTGTAGGTCCTGGATTCCGGCCTCAATGTCGTGTAGTCTGCGTGGTGTTGTGGTCTGTGTCTCGGCTATGGCAGCGGTGATGGCAGTCAGCGCCTCCTCCAGTAGGGCCAGTCGGGAGCTGATGTGCAGGACCTCGGAATGAAGGTCCTGCACGGCATCCTTTATGGAGCTGTCAGATGGCGCTGCTGTTGCTGGTTGCGGTGGAGTTTTGGTGATGGCTGGACTTGTAGTGGCTGCTGGAGGTGATGCGGCGTTGGCTGGGCTTGTGTGTGGTGGTCGGCGTCTGCTAGGGTTGAGTGGGCCTTGCGTCGAGGTGGTGGTTGTTGAGGTCCTCTTCCTTTCGTCTAAGGGTGTGGCGGCTGAGGCTGGTGTCAGGTGGCGGTGACTGCGTGGGTAATAGGGGCACTGCGCCTGTCCTGTGAAATGACCAGGGCCATCACAGGTGGCGCAGTACCGGCGTCGAGATCTTAGATCATGAGCTGCGCATTCAGCTGTCAATCTGGGCGCCCCACAGTAGTGGCACCGTGGGGGCTCGTCGCAGGTGTCGGCGGTGTGGCCGAATGCGCAGCAGCGGCGGCATGGTGTCGGTCGGGGTTCCCGGCTAGCCTCGATGTTTAGGCGCCGCCCAAACATGGGCAGGCCCTCGCGCAAGGCAGCATTGAGTTCCCCGGCCACGGCGAATACAATCCTTACCAAAGGGGTTATCCCTCTGGCGGACATAATCCTTGAGGCCCTCATTACTGAGGGCCATCTCTGGCGTGCTGCGGTGGTGATGAGCCTACTGGATAGGTCACGCGGGACGCCCCTAATCACTGCACTGTATCTCTCGATGAGAAGCGACGGTGGCGGCAGATGCTGTGGAGGTGTTGGTGCTGCTTTGGAAGGTGTGACGGTGTTGGCTGGAAGCTCTGGTTCTGAAGTGGTGTTGGGTGTAGAAGCCGGCATTTGCCGAACTTCTTCGGCGGTGGATGATTGGCTGGCCGGCAGGTGCGGCTGCATCTGCCGGCATTCTGCGGCGGCTGGAGGCGGAAGGGTGGCACTGCTCTCAGCCGAGAAGGCCGGTTGGTGCTCGGCTGTGGCTGCGGCGACTGGAGGCGGAAGAGTGGCACTGCTCTCAGCCGAGAAGGCCGGTTGGCACTCGGCTGTGACTTCGGCGGTGTATGAGGCGGTTTGGTTTCGGCGTTTCTGCTTGGACGGAAGTGAAGGTGGCGCTGAGGCCGGCAACTGCGGCAGCAGTTGCCGGGAGCTTGCGGCAGCGGCGACCGGCGATTGCGTTGGCGGTTGCCCGGCAAGAGCGGGAGCTAAAGCCGGGGAAACCGTCCAAAACGCGCTGCCATTCCTAGGTGATGGCGGCGGCGACTCACCCGGTTCAGGTGACGGTGAGGTTGCGGCGGTACTCTTCTTCTTTCGGCGACCTTTCTTCGTCATCTCTGCGCCTCTCTCTCACCCTTTTTTTTTCTTCGGCTAATGTTTTGTATTTGAGCACGCACCTGCTAGAAAATAAGTCTTGGAAGACTGCAGGTACAGGGTTAGGTGTTAAGGCTCTTTATCATCGGTGTCCATGCTGAACTTAATTGTAGGCCAGAATCGCGATTTAGATTATTTGTTTCAGATGAGATGGCTAAAGCTTCTTTTACTCTCCTTTCCCAGTAGTTCGAACACTTTGCCACTATCTTGGTGTTAGTAAAGTTAGCTCTGTGGCTCTGTTCTATACAGTGTTCAGCCAGTCCAGATTTTTCGGGTTGCATAAGCCTTATTGATCTTTGGTGTTCAGAAACGCGTGTGGCAATAGTGCGTCCTGTTTGGCCAATGTACGCTGCGCTGCATTCGCAAGGAATGTGGTAGACACCAGGTACTCTGAGAGCTAAATTATCTTTAACTGGCCAAATTTTTTATTTTAGGTGGTGGCTTATGGATGGTTTTGACATTATATTTGTAGAGTAGTCTACTAATCTTTCCCGAAAAATTGCCGGTAAACGGTATATAGGCTATGGCGGCTGGCTTATCTTTTTGTTGAGTGTTCTTGCTGGGGTTTCTTTTTCGTCCGGCTCTTTTCAGCGCTGATGTGATGTCCTTGGCTGAATATCCATTTTGTTGGAGTGTGAATTTTAGGTGTTGAAACTCCGTTTGCAGATTATCTGGGTCTGATACAGAAACTGCTCTATGTGCCAATGTGTTTAGAATGCCCATTCGTTGTGACTTATGGTGGAAGCTGTTTGCGTTGAGATAAAGATCCGTGTGTGTAGGTTTTCGGTAGACGGCATGACCAAGAGTTCCGTCCGCTTTTCTGGTAACCAGAATGTCCAGAAATGGGAGGGAAGCATTTTTCTCAAATACAAAACATTAGCCGAAGAACTGCTATAAATAGTTTTCTACGAAGTCCGTGCCCATGTCTCAGTCATCTTAAATACCAGGCCATTTTCTATTAGATTGTAAGTACCCCCGCTAGGTAACCCTCAGGTATAATAAATAAAGAAAAGAAAAGGAAAGAAAGAAAAAGAAAGAAAAAAAATGGTTGGAACCTGGACTAGGCCTGAACCACCTGATCCTCCTAATAAAATTCAAGCACCCAGCGTGCTCAGCAGAAAGGGAAATACCATTGTCAGTCGTAACCTTTTCGACTCTTCCCAACACCAAACAGTTGAGCCAGGTATGGAGGAAATTTTGGAGTCATGCACTCCCCCTCCCGTGGTCTCGCCACTCCCTAAATCCCCAGATGCAAAAAGCCATGAAATGCAGCCTAAACAAACTGAAAATCCTAGCCAAACTAATTTGACATTGAATACCACACCCACTGACAACTTCGTGGGCCTAACCCGCCCGGGACTCAGCAGTGACAGTGCGCAAAGCAGCATTCCTCCAGCTGGGACGCCTGCCTCAGCCAGTAACCCAAATCCCATAGGAGACGCCAAAGTGCCTGAGCAGGAATCTTCAATATCAAATGACTCAGCAACTAATGTGACCCCCTCCTATGCTGATAAAACAAAAACAACTGCAGTTGCTAATGGCGCGACTTCTGGTTTCCGATTCCAAGGGGATGGTGCGACTCCTAATGTTTTCAGATTCCATGGGAACACCACCCCGTCCACCAGCAAAGGAATGACCGCCTCTCGCGACAAATCACCTCAGGCACAGCCACCCGCCCTCACAGTAGGAAACACACGTCATGCCTATCTGCCACCCATATACATCTCCAAAAGTGAGACATACCGGCTTGCGGAACTGCTACTTGAGTTCGGCAACCAAAACAATCCCGAGCACTATGTCACCGACGAGGCCGCTTACTCCAAAGATTTTCGGGTCAGAATGACTTCCGAGGTCGACTACGGCCGACTAATAAAATTCTTGAAATTGAAAAATGCCAACTTCCACATCACAGAGCTCGCCTCGGAGAAATCATTCAGATTTGTGGCCAAGGGACTACGGCTCCCAGCAGTGGAACCACACCTCCGACAAGAGCTCATCCTAAAGCATGACATAACGCCAATACGAGTAGTCCAACTAAGAAAGTTCAATAGGGAAAGAACTTTACTCCCTATGTACATGGTAGAGGTACGACATAGGGAGGACTATGAAAAAGCTCTACGCATACGCCAACTCCAGTATATGACGGTACGCATAGAGCCATACAAAAGACCTGTGGTACCTAAACAATGCAACAGGTGCCAACAACTCACCCACCACGAACGCCAATGCCAGGCAGTGTCGGAGATCTGCTCTAGATGCGCAGGACGGCACTCCTTCCGTGCCTGCACTGTGGCTGACTCACAGCGCCGCTGCGCGCTCTGCGACAGTGCAGGCCACGGCTCCAGGTGGCGCGGCTGCCAGGAATATCGGCGGGTTGTGGAACTGAGGTTAAACCGGTTCCACGCCAACTCCAACACACAACACAGGGCAGAAAACGCCCATACAAACACAAGGCCAGCACACCAGCCCCCTGTGCCAACCACACGCAGCCCCCCAATAGCAAGGGCCAGCACCTCACCCAACCCTGGGGCCATCACAACTAATAATGCCACAGAATGGCGCCAGGTCGGGACAAGGGGCAGACCTCTACCAGCAATTGACTGTCACTCAGGTACTGAATATCAGCGTGACGTAACAACCCTGAGAAAACTCCTCATACTCGGAAGTCCTCATCCACACGCGGAAACCGAAAACCGCAGACAACATATTGTCCGCACATTCCACGAAAATGATGAGACGGCCCGGAGCCTCGCCGAACAGTCGGCAATAATAGCACAAGTCATTAGCACTGGCGACTGTGACTTGCCAAAGCTCCTGGCAATCCATCATGAATACTTCAGGACGATTGCCCACATATTAGACGACCACCATGGCTGAACAAAGGACCAAGATTTTCACCTGGAATGCTAATGGTATCCGCACACGTAGAGGTGAACTCAAACAGCTCCTCTACGAATACAATTACCCAATATTTGCACTTTCTGAAACACATCTTGACACAAATGACCGACTACACTTCCCAGGCTTCAAAACTTACCGTACCGATAGGAACCGCCGGGGAGGGGGCGTTGCCATAATAATAGCCAATCATATTCCTCACCACCAGACGTACATTCCCCCACTCCAAAGACTGGAAGCCGTAGCAATTACCCTCAAAATAGCAAACAGAGAAGTAACTTTAGTATCCACCTATAACCCACCGGACGAAATCTCAACACAGGACATCGACACCCTCCTTAACTTAAACAACACAGTAGTGATACTAGGGGATCTCAACGCCAAACACGGTAATTGGAACTGCGCCCGCCCAAACCATGCCGGCCTCAGACTAGCCGCCCATGAAGCCATCTCAAATTATATTATTCACGCCCCCACTGAGCCAACATATATCCCATGGCAAGCTAATAACACGCCAGACATACTTGACATAGCACTCGCGCGAAACCTAACCCATCAGCTGTCCATCTCTGTCCTCAATGCCCTCTCATCAGACCATCTGCCGATTCTAGTAACCATTGATGCCACAGTGCTCCACACCCAGCCACAGCCACGCTACAACTTCAACAAAACAAACTGGGACGATTTCCAGAATTACATCAATCTAAACCTAATTGAGTTCCCCATAACCTCTCCTGTAGAACTAGACCAAGCAGTCACACACGTCGATACCACTATCTCACATGCAATCTCGTCCTCCACTCCCTTTGTCGCTCCAAACCCGGGACCATGACATTTCCCCTTGGACACCAAACTACTCAAAGCTGAAAGAAACAGAGTCAGACGCCTCTGGCAAACTACCAGACACCCCCAATACCAAACCAGGCTACAACAATTAAACGCGGAACCACGCTCACGCATTGCGCAGCATATCACTGATCAATGGAATAATAAACTCGCGGACCTTAACACCGAACGTGGCGACATCTGGCGTATAACACGCAACCTAACCAAAAAACGCACTGACATTCCTCCTCTGCACCATAACAACAACATAGCGGAGACAGATCTCCAAAAGGCAGAGGCTTTCGCCGACACTCTCGAACAAACTTTCACAGCAAATCAAGAACCCTCATCCGCCCCATTCATTCAAGAAACACAACGAATCACGGCCGACATCCAAAACCTACCTGCCCACAACCGACTGCGCAAAACTTGCCACTCCGAAATAGGATGGATCATCCAGCACCTACCTCTTAGGAAAGCCCCGGGACCAGACAGAATCCCTAACACAGTATTAAAACATCTCCCTTTGAAACTACTGAAATACTTGGCCACCATGTATAACTACTCACTTGAACATGGCATCTATCCCCCCACTTGGAAAACCGCCCACGTACTTCACTTCCCAAAACAACACAAGCCTCTCCACAACCCACACAACTATAGACCCATTAGCTTACTCAACACTCTTAGCAAAGTCCTTGAAAAGATAATACTTAAACGTCTGAATGCACACATCAAACGTAATGGCATACTCATTAACGAACAATTTGGCTTTCGCACACAACACTCCTCAACTCTCCAACTGATCAGAGCCACCGAACACATAACCAACGGCTTCAACAGTAACAGATCAACAGGGGCAATTCTACTGGATCTAGAGCGCGCCTTCGATAAAGTATGGCACGAAGGCCTACTCCGAAAGATGATAGCACTCAACTTTCCCGACTCAGCCATCAAATTAATTGCAAACTACCTAACTTCCCGCTCCTTCCGGTCAACAGTTAACAATGCTACCTCAACGCTCCGACCCATAAGTGCCGGTGTCCCCCAGGGAAGCCTCCTAGGACCCCTATTATTCAACATATACATAAATGACATCCCTATACCGAACTCGGTGAAAACCTTCATCTACGCTGACGATACTGCCATCATGGCCCAATCATGGAAACCCCGCCTTATACACCAGCGCATCCAAAACTGTATTACAAACCTAGAACAATGGCTGACTAACTGGCGCATAAAACCCAACCCCACCAAATGCCAAGCGATCATATTCACCAAGCGACTCGCCCACAGACGACATAATCTCCCACCATTACAACTTTTTGGAAATAACATTTCTTGGAACACCACCGTAAAATACCTCGGAGTCACAATGGACGTAGGCCTAACGTGGCGAGACCACATTAGGCAAATCAGAGGTAAGGCGTGTGGGCGCCTCAGAGAACTCTACCCCCTACTAAATCATTCAAGCCTACTGCCTAAAGAAACCGCTTTGGTCATCTACAAAGCGCTCCTTAGACCCATCATTACCTACGCCTCCACTGCATGGGGCGTTGCCGCCAAAACACATATTCAATCACTTCAAACATTTCATAATAAGATTTTACGCCTAATCTGCAAACTCCCCAGAACAACCCCTGCTGCACAACTGCACAGAGAACTCAGAATGCACACCATATATGAATTCATTAAAAAACTGGCCTTCGATCTCTACAAAAAGTCCAATGGTCACGCAAACCCACTTATAGACAGCCTCGGTAACTACGACCCCGTAGCCGACAAGCACAAGCGTCCCCTGTTCCTATTTCACAGACCTACCGACAACGACATCACGCAACAAGACGCCCTTGACCACCTGCAGAACCTAATTCCACTCTAGGCAACACCCCTCTTCCTCTACCATAATTAAACCACCCTTAGCATTCCAACCAAACTGCATGCTATCTCCTATTTTTACACACTAACATCTGTACTATTACTACATGCCAACACTAACTAAGTAACCCCGTTTCCCAACACTAACCCTCCTCACTCCACCTCATTAACCCTCCGACTCCCACTAATCAATTTAACACACTATGCCTTGCATACTAACATCCAATCACACTAATCAATCTCCCAATGCATGCATCGCATGCACCGCAATTTGCACTCATCCATACCACCGATGCACGATCCACAGCACGACTACTGCATGACCCACTAATCACCAATTACCACCCACTGCCCTGTCTGGCAGTCAGGGCATTTCGCCATGTCTGCCACTCAGGATTTCACCCATCACCTCGAGCATATGTTTTGCCTTTTTCACAACCTTTCTCCAATCACCAGAGTGCTTATTGCGGGATCTGCCTAACTAACACCCTAACTTCCCTCTCCTAACCCCGCATCCCTGCATGGTAATACTAACAGCATGGGGAGGCGATGTAGATGCATGCCGGAGAATGACGGGCGATCGCCACCGGGGGCGGCGGGTAAGGGGCCGCCCTTAAAAAAAAAACATAATATCTATCTGTGGTGGTGGTGGTCAGTCGAAAATAATGGGTGGAGAGAAGTCACCGCAGATCATTAGAATGGCCAAGAAGAAACGCCGAAACCAAACCGCCTCAAATACCGCCGAAGCCACAGCCGAGCACCAACCGGCCTTCTCGGCTGAGAGCAGTGCCACCCTTCCGCCTCCAGCCGCCGCAGAATGCCGGCAGATGCAGCCGCACCTGCCGGCCAGCCAGTCATCCACCGCCGAAGAAGCCCGGCAAATGCCGGCTTCTACAGCCAGCACCACCTCAGGACCAGAGCTTCCAGCCAACACCATCGCACCTTCCAAAGCAGCACCGACGCATCCACAGCATCTGCCGCCACCGCCGCTTCTCATCGAGAGGCACAGTGCTGTGATTAGGGGCGTCCCGCGAGACCTATCTACTAGGCTCATCACCGCCGCAGCACGCCAGAGATGGCCTTCAGTAATGAGGGCCACAAGGATTATGTCCGCCAGAGGGATATCCCCTCTAGTTCGTATTGTATTCGCCGTGGCCGGGGATCTCAATGCTGCCTTGCGCGAGGGCCTGCCCATGTTTGGGCGGCGCCTAAGCATCGAGGCTAGCCGAGAACCCCGACCGACACCATGCCGCCGCTGCTGCGCATTCGGCCACACCGCCGACACCTGCGCCGAGCCCCCACGGTGCCACTACTGTGGGGCGCCGAGTTTGACAGCCGAATGCGCAGCCCACGACCTAAGATCTCGACGCCGGTACTGCGCCACCTGTGATGGCCCTGGTCATTTCACAGGACAGGCGCAGTGCCCCTATTACCCACGCAGCCGCCGCCACCTGACACCAGCCTCTGCCGCCACACCCATAGACAAAAAGGCGAGGACCTCAACAACCACCACCTCGACGCAGACGGAAGACTCCATCACTCATCACCTGCCTGCCGCCACTAACACTCCACAGGCAGCAGCGCCATCCGACAGCGCCGTTAAAGACGCCGTGCAGGACCTGCACTCAGAGGTCCTGCTCATTAGCGGCCGATTGAACACGCTGGAAGAAGCCCTGACTACCATGACTGCAGCCATCTCAGACGCCAACACCACTTCTACAGCCAACCGTCAAGACACCGATGCCATAGCCCAGAAAAAGGTCACGTCTGAGTTCCTCTTGGAGCTGGACGTCCTCTACACCCTGCTACAGGAAATCCACGACGTCAACGCCAGGATCTTGGAGGCCAACCAGGACCTCTATGCTCAAACTGCAAAATTACCATTACGCCTCACATTTCTGGATGACCTACTCAAAGGAACCCGAAAGGACATCAATAAGTGCTATACTGCAGTTCTTGACAGCCAAGAACTGACAGTCAACAATGTAGCCGAACAAATTGCAAATAGTCACCATCGCATTCTTCAGGACCTTACCACCAAAACCTCATGCCCTCTCACACACACCCGCAACACCAGACATCAGTACTAAAGCACACCCAAGACTCCCTAGCGCTGTACTCAGGGCCCTCGGGTCATGTTTACAGACTAGATAAGCCATTCCTTGTTGCAGCCCCATGTGCTGCAGCAACATCAACTTTACCAATAATCACGGAGGTGCTATCGCGGAACTCCATCATTCCCCATTCACTGTTCCTTTCCTATCTCACCCGATTTTTCCCTTCTTCTAATCTTCACCCAATGGCGAGATAAGCCATTCTTTCAACCTTCCAACTCTCTCTCTGTCTTCCCTTTCTAAAAAAAAAAAAAACAAAAAAAAAAAACAAACATAATATCTCGCGAACCAATCAGATGCTAGCTTCATCCCAGCTCTTATAAATACCAGTCTCCGCAAGCTCAAACCATCAGTTCACCCTGAAGACGAGGAAGATGCACTTCTTCGAAACGTTGGTGTCAACCAAGTTTTTACCTGGCTAGAAGCCCGAGAAGATTTTGAATTAACAGGGTAATTATAAAACTTTTCATCGCAATTTTGTTTCTGAAGCCTTTTGCATTTGTAAATGTGGCTTATTGATTTGGATTGTTTTGCTTTGTTTTGTTTAGATTATAGACGGATTCTTAGAAATTCACCAAGAGTTGTAAAGGGGGCTTCCTTGATATAAAGTAGGATTTTGGATTAAGATATTACTAATTTTGTGGTCAGGATAACTGCATGATATTTTAAAACATTTTTATAACCACGTTGCTCTCTTAATACAAATATAAAAATGTAATTACAAAAATAAAGTGAGCATTAGCGCTATGTAAGACCATTACAGTTTTTTAAAGAACCTAAGTTTTTGTAATTTTAAGATGATGCTTAGTGAAGTGAATTTGTGATTATATTTTTAAACTTAAGTTAATAATGGATAAACAAAATATTCTGAAGTAATGTTCTTAAATGGAATAGTGTGACAAAAATTTTGCAAAAGCTTAATATCCTAAAGCTAGGAAAGAATATATATTTTAGTTTAAGAGTGCTAATTTTTACTTTCTCTATATGTACTATGTACATAGTGTATAGAAAGGTATTGCACTCCACCCAAAAATTCGATACCGAGATTTCACCGGAAAAATATGTTTTAGGGACCCCTTTATCCAAAAAAAAAAACATTTTCAGAAAAAGATCCGTGTACGTGTGCCTGTGAACACGATAACTCAAAAACGACAAGTCAGTAAAATACCAAACAAGGTACTTAAGTTTACTATCTTCCAGGGATGCGACACGAAGATTTTGAGAAGAATCCCCCTACCTTTATATGGTACTTTTTTCGAAAATGTTGATTTTCTAAAAAATAGCTCTAATGATTTTGATTAAAATATCATATACTAAAGATATTTACCTGACAAATAAAATGTATATCTTCAATTTTCTAGGAATGGCTTCTGAAGACTACTTTACACTGGATGAATTTTACGGAATTTTGTATAACTGCTAAACCGTAGTAAATGGATAAAAACGTAAAACACAAAAAATGTATAGCACGTTAACATACACAATTTCTGTTATACACTTTTTTCGGTGGAAATGATCGTTTTAGAGATATTTCTTGTTTTTGGTTTCAGCTTTGAAAAACTTATACTTTTCTCATACAGGAATTTGTCAACTCTTTTCCATTCAAACAAAAGAATTTCAGTCACATAGCACCCAGCTTTTGACTATCACTTTTACCTATGGTACTCCCTTATTTCGCTTCTGCTTACAAGAAAGCAAGTGATAAGACTATTTCTGCTATTTTTTTCTCGATTAACACGAAGTAAATAGAAGCATAAGTTTTTTAACAATAATTAGTTGCAGAGATGCAGAGAAAGTCATGTGAATGGAACACATAGGATTTTTCTTCTAATGAACGTTCTATAAACAACTCTATGAAAAATTGAAATCTGTAGAGTCTTTATAGAACAAATAATTCTGCTGTTGCACAACAGAGTAATCAACAACAGAGTACACCTTTAGAAACTGACATTAAATAGTACTAGAGAGTTACCCTAGTTTATATAACGAACAATGTAATGATCTGAAAAATCCCGAATTATTAATATTTTAACACCACAAAATTAAGGGTAAAATTACCTAAGAAGACAAAGTTTCATGTTTAAAAAGCATATAGATGGACATTTGAAGGTATTTTATCTTTGAGATATAAATATAAAAACGTATGTTTTATACACAATGGAACATAAGACTTAAGTACGTTAAGATTCTATGTTTACTTTCTCTACACGTACTATTTACATAGTGTATAGAGAATGTATTACACTTCAACCAAAAATTCGATACCGAGATTTCACAGGAAATGTGTTTTAGGGTCCCCTGTATCCAAAAAAACATTTTCAGAAAAAGGTCCGTGTGTATGTGTGTGTCCGTGTGCCCATGTGTACGTGAACAGGACAAAGTCAGTAAAATAACAAACTTCCAGGGATGCGACACGAAGATTTTGAAAAAAAATTCCCCCACCCTAAACTACGTACCCTTTGTGTACAATTTTTTTCGAAAAGTTTGATTCTCTCAAAAATGGCTCTAACGATTTTGATTAAAATATCCTGTTTTACACGTCAAATAAAACGTATATCTTAAATTTTCTGGGAATAGCCTCTGAAGACAAGATGAATTTTACTGAATTATGCACAGCTGCTAAACCGTAAGAGATGGACAAAAACTTACCCCACAGAAAATGTAGAGTACATTAAAACACACAAACTACGTTAAATACATTTTTTGTGGAGTTGGTCGATTTTAAGATATTCCTTGTTTTTACTTTCAGCTTTGAAAAGTTTATACTTTTCTCATACAGGAATTTGTTAACTCGTGTCCATACAAATAAGGGAACTTCATTCACATAGCAACTAGCCTTTGACTGTCACTTTAACCTATGGTACTCCCTTATTTTGCTTCTACTTACGAGGAAGCAAGGAATTTCTGCTAATTTTTTCTCAATTAGCATGAAGTAAAATAAAAATTAAGCTTTTTAATAATAATTTGTTGCAAAGATTTAGAGAAAGTCATGTGAATTAAACACATTAGATTTTTCTCAGTTAGCATTAAGTAAATAGATGCATAAGCTTTTTAACAAAAACTTGTGGCAGAGATGTAGAGAAAGTCATGTGAATGTATCATATCAGATTTTTAAAAATTTTAATCAACTGCAACGGTTTTTTTCGAGTGTTTAACGCCCGATTTTACTACTAATTCGATGACGCTAATAATACATGGAATGAAGATTTAGCACGGGTAATATATGATGGTGGAGGAATTGACACGTCCTGCGTCGCTTTGTCCACCACAAATCTCACATGCGGTCACTTGGAGTCGAACCTGGGCCATCTATGGGAGAGGTGAGTGGTCTAACCACTCGGCCACGGCGCGGCCTAATGCGCGATTAATTGTTCATACACCAGTATTTTAAGGAATTTATATACAGCACATCTTTCAGAAATTTAAATATTTAAAATGTCACAAACGTTTTCATTTGGTTTCAAGGAAATATTTAAATGATATGAATCAGTTGTAAAGAATTGTGTTCGAAAAACAATACGTAAATTTAAATATTTGAAATCTTCAATTTTATAACTCAATTGTTGTTCGTCTTAACAAAGTTTTTGACGTAATTTTATTATGTTATACAAATATGATGATCATTTTGAGTTAAACTAGCTGAAATTTATGCCAGCTAGTAATTTCAGCACCGAGTACCCTCAGCACTAACAAACATTATTGTACATTGCACTCTCAAGTGACCTACCTTGTACTTTCCCAGGTGGTCCACCGTACACGATAATACAGCCTCCCTACCGACGGGAGTGGTCAGATTACCGATAGGAAGAACGAACTCGGGATCCTCAGGCATGAGGCGCGTAGTGCTCCATGGATCTGAAACTAAACAAAGTAATAATCATATTAAGTCTCATAAAAACTGAAATTCAGAAAACACAACACATTTTCTCAAATTTTGAAGAACAGAACCAATTTGATTGTGAAATATATGAAATAATTTATTTATTGTAAAGTATTTTTCAAATATTAATGAAATTTGTATACATATTAATATAACAGTAATAAAATATGAGTAACATTTTCGGAAAAATATATATGGAAAAACAGAAAGTTGAAATTTCACTCCAAATGTCCCTTAAGGTTTTCTGAGTTAAAGGTTTATTACATAACGTCTACTGAATTCCTGTTAGTTTAAATTAACTTCAAAGAATTAATGAACAACTTAGCCATAGGATGGTAACGTGTAAACTCTTGTACAAAATATAAAATACTACATTATTAAATACAGCCTATTTAAAAGCCCACAATATTTTTTTTTTGACAAGGCTCACAAAGTTAAATATTATTTCACAGAAATCAGATAGTCCGTAATATGTATAGTTAGAATATTATTCTGTTTATGATATCCAACTTTATATCTCATATATTTTTGTATCTTATGAGTAGTTAGAGGCTTTTAATGTAGTAATAAATACAATATTTTGAGATAAGCTAAACGTAATTTCAGTATAGGACAGAAATTTCCTAAATGGGGTATTTTAACCCTGGAATATTACCATCAAAGGAAATCAAATTTAACTCAATAAAAATTCTAGCTAAGGTATTTTATTTTATGAAGGCAGAATAGATCACGTACATTTTTACTTTTTTTCACAGAGTATCAAATCCAAGGAAATTTCTAAGGCTAATTTCAAAAAAAAAATTTTAACAAACAATATTATGCCAAATAAACTGAATGCGATGTACATTTTTCTATACAATGTTAAGCAGGAGGTAGCATAGAAAAAGTTTGATTAAAAACGCACAAAACAGAAGATAATAATTCTGTAGGATTCCATTTTCCTAAAGAGCACACGAAGATTTGAAAGGTGAAGCAAATAGTGCGTAAATTTTTGTTTTTGTTTGTACGTTTAACGTCCTTTAATCTGGGAGATCATGTCGGATAATGAATCAATAAATGAATGAATGATATGTTGGATTGATGCTCAAATGAACCCGAAGTGTAAAGAGTTTAGAGTTTCAGAACCGCAGAATAAACTTATCCAGATTATTCAGACTGAATAAGGTACGAACTCGGAGCCTCTTCAATGTTTTCAAACTAGGATTCTAAATGTTGTGTAACCAAACTAAATTCTTTATGTGATCAAGCTATAGAAATATTTTAAACTCAAGAATAAAATTGTATTATAACTTATATACACGCCGTTTCAAAAGCACACCAAACGAAGATAGCAGTCCATTAGTTTACACTTTGACTTGTCCAAAACTTGATATCGCAACTTCCAAACTCTTCTATTTAAAGTTTTATGTGTGTTTAAAAATCGCACACATTTGGGATAAGGCAGCGAAGTAACAACGGTTGTTCATACGCCGCACCCATATACTACGTTTTCCATTACTAAAGTGATCTGTGCCTATCAAACCACGCCTACACCATGCGACTGGGACCTTCGCTACCAACCGGCATCTCTCTTGGAGTGGGCCAAGAACGTGCAATCTACTTATGCCTAATACCTGGTGATTTTATGACAGTTTTTGTATGTGCCGAATTTAGAGCTGAAAATTATATTCACGTATCACGTATGGTATAACTAACCAATTCCACATCTTCGTTTGGTGTCATTTTAAAATACCTTGTATAGTCATAGTAAATATACAATACCATTCTTCATACATCAATAATGTGTTGAAGAATATACAGTTTACATAGCATAAATCGACAGATATACCACTAATTGTTGACTAGTCAATGCAGTCTGTGTTTTGTAACCGTACAGAAACTGTAAGTATTGCAGCACCGCAAAAGCAGCCATTCTCTTCACTCCTAATGAAAAACCCAGACGTTTTTCTGCAGGGAATTTTATAATTTTAATGTCAATATCTTGCCTACAGCTCCAACTCTGCATAGCTTCTCTGAGTGAATTAATAAACGCACCCCCAAACCCTTAGTACTTTCAGCCTTGATTAAATCCTTTTAAGCATTCAGCTCTCCACAATAAAGTTTTGTGGGCCATATTTCTTTTAATATAGCTAGCTGTAAAGGTATTAAACTTGAAAACGAATTCATAAAAGAATTTTGATTTAGCCGGAGAATGTAATATACGTAATATAGACTTTTAATGTATCAGGGAAGTTTAAGGTTAACTCTTATTTTCCAGTATGGAGCTGAAAAAATCTTAAAGATCATTGATCTTATTATTTGTGAGCTTTAGTACATTTTAGAAATGTTAATTACCTGAATTTCCGGGCAAGTAATTAGGGGCATTTTAAGTGTTTAAAGACAGACAGAGAGAGAGAGAGAGAGAGAGAGAGAGAGAGAGAGAGAGAGAGAGAGAGCGGTGTCTTGGCCGAGTGGTTAGACCGCACGCCTTTCACCTAGGCGGCTTGGTTTTGATTTAAAGGACCGCATGTAGGATTTAGGATTTGTGGTGGACAAAGCGGCGCCTGAGCGGGTTTCATTCAGACACTTGAGATTACCCCCAACATTCATTCCATCATTAGCTACATTATTATCTTTCTCTTCACACATTTCACCGTCGATTCATAATATCCACTTTCTCATTTTCATACCAGGCTCGGGCTGATCACCCATCTTGGCATCTCTCTGATATCTGTTCCTCAACAGACATATAGCTCCAGGCGCTGGTTTGTAACCTGCGGAGTGTAAATCTACATACGAGGAGGGTAAATAGAAAAAGTAAAAAAGAGAATTTCGGCTTGACAGGAAACACTTTTACTTAAATTATACATTTGCATTAACTTATAATACCGAAAGAGAACATCAGATAGTTTAAAAAGCGTTTGATATATACATGTAATTTTCTATAAAAGCTGATAGTTTGAAATTATTTTTAAAGTTTAATTAGTGATAAAATTGTGCTTTTCTGAGAAGAAATGTTGAGGCATAATCCTCATCAAGGCTAGGCAAAGATGAGGTTACTGTAAGGAAATGTATGTATTTTTTAATTCACGTGATAGTAAGAGACAATCCCTGTTTTGCTCTTCCCCCAATCTCCGGCTAAAGAATCCCAGAAACGTTTTACGTCACATGGCTGTTATACATCACACATAATTGAATTGACTGACTGATCTACTACCAATGAAGTAAAAATCTCCTTGTGTATGTCTTTGCAAATAACTATTATACTGAATGGGAAATTATTAATGCTATTAACAACCCCTAAACATAATTCTAAAAGAAAACCAAAGTTTCATGATGATTAAATATTTGATGTGATTAAACTTAATTGCATACGTCTCTCTGCTTTCTCTTCTCGTTTTATTAGGCCCGTGTACTGTGGAATCTTTCTTGGTCTTCCAGTGAACTTCTTCCATTTGCTGGCAAATTGTCTCTTGCTATGAGTAGACCTGTCTTATGATATGTTGTTTCCATTCGAGTCGTGTTTACCTACCCAAATGCCTAGGATATTCAGCTGTTTTCTTGTTTCTTCTCTTATAATTTATGTACAATTTTCTTCCAAAGTTTCATTTCATTTGTTTTTAAGATTTCTTTTGTTTGTTGTACGACTGGTCCTGTTGCAGCAGCACTAGTTAGTATTAGAAGAATCACTGCTTTATAGGTATTCATGTTTTAGTATTTTTATTTAACTACTTAGTTTTCTATAAATCTCATTCACACATCCCGATATCTTGCTGTTTCATTAGTCTTTTTGCAATTTTTCTCTAGTGTTCCCCAACTGTTTTTTTCCAAACCTATCAACCTTAGTCATTTTACCTTGCAGGAAATATTTCAAGTAATGTTCTGGGCTTTCAAGAGGTCTGTACAAGATGGGTGCCGCGTTTGTTGACACCTAGAGCTCTACCGTAAAAATCCCAGTAAATTTTTGAGACGGCTTATAACCATGGATGAAACTTGGATACATCACTACACTCCAGAAAGTAAAACACAGTCAAAACTGTGGATTGCGGCAGGTGAACCAACTCCAAAAAAGGCAAAGTGAATTTTGTCAGCTAACAAGTTTATAGTCAGTGTTTTCTGGGATGCACAAGGAATTATTTTTCTTAATTATGTGGAAAATTGTAAAAGCATCACTGGTGACTACTAGGCAAGTTTACTGCAACGTTTAAGTGACGAGATGAAAAGAAATAGACTTCATTTGGCAAAAAAAAGTCTGGTTTCATTACTACAATGCAATCAGTCATTGCAATGCGAAGAATCTGCGAACATCCACCCTATTCGCCAGATCTAGCACCCATTGACTACCATCTGTTCCCAAACCTCAAGCAATGTTTTGGAGGACCAAGAAAGATTTCACAGCAACGAGGTCATTGATGCAGTAAACAGCTATTTTGAGGTCGTTGATAAATCGCACTTCAGAGATGGTTTAATTAAATTAGAACACCTATATGAAACATGTATTAGCCTTTCTGGAGATTATGTTGAGAAATAAAGTAAAAAAAAAAAAATGAATGTTCTTTTCATTGAGAGGCCCGGGACTTAATAGCCGACCCTCGTATTTCTAGTTTTTGGTTTCAATTTTAACAAAGTTTTTTATTTTACTCAAGGCCATGCAAAGATAACGATATTTCCTAACCTAACGTCTACCTTTTCTAAAACTTGACTATTACTTTAGCCTAGTTTATTCATTTATATCTTTTTGGAAATACACAATAAGACTATTTCTTTTAATTTTTATCTCAATTGGCGTGAAATTGACAGAATGTAAGCAAGCAGGTTATTTAATCCATTTATTTCAACCCTTTGGTTTATCGCCACATTTTAATCACTCTTTTCATTCTGAGAGATGAACTTTAATATTAGGTTAATAAACAGCAGTTGCTCTGCAATGTCTATACTAGGGATTCCCATGGGTCCCTATTACTTGTTGACAGAGAGACTGCGATGATAGCAGTGAGCAAATGTTTTTTTTTTTTTTTTTTTTTGACAGTTTTGGGGGTGCTCTTTTTATTTACTTCCCTGTGATGAGCCCAATTTGCAAGAACAAAATAAATACAAATGCTTTTATAGGATGTAGTAACGCTCTTTGAAAAAAAAGCAGAGCGCTGCTGAAACTATCGTCGGCTGTTTGCAAATCGAGAATAATAAGCCTTAGAAATTATAAGTACTCTTGGGACTAAAAGATAATTTTACAAGTAAAGTATAAAATGCATAATTTATCTGCAATTTTCATTTAATATTACGTCAAATTATGTATATATTTAATTTTACATTTAGAAATTTCAAACTATATTTTAATCGCAACAAATCTTTAACTTTTGAAGGGGACCTTCAACCCAGAATACGAATAATAAATTTGTTTTTATAAGTCGTATTTTGTGTATGCACGTATTCATATGTTAACATTTCTGAAATTTCAAACCCAAAATGTATACTTTTACACCTTTACTTTGTACATAATGCATTCGATCCCGGAATATTACTGGATACACACGTTTTAGGCGTTTTTGGAAAAAGGTCCACGTGTATGTATACAGATTGTTTCAACACGACACCAAACGAAGATAGAAGTCGATTAGCTTACATTTGACTTGTTCAAAACTTGATGTCGCAACTTTCAAACTCTTCTATTTAAAGTTTTATGTGTGTTGAAGAATCGCACACGTTTGGGATTAGGCAGCGAAGGAACAACGGTTGCTATACGCTACGTAAACAACCTCAGAACGTGTTATACGAAACACAACAAAACCCACATGCCACGTTTTCCATTACTAACTTGTGCCACACCGGCGTATCTATCAAACAACGCCTACACCACGCGACTGGGACCTTCGCTACCAACCGGCGTCTCGTTGGAGTGGCCAGGCACGTGCCATTTGCTAATGTATGATTGCCTAATCCGTGGTGATTTTATGGCAGTTTTTGTATGTGCTGAATTTAGAGCTGAAAATTATATTCACGTATCACGTACGGTATGACCAATAGGGTGCACATCTTCGTTTGGTATAGTTTTGAAACACCCTATATAGAGTATATATGATAGTGTTAAGGACCTACATACAATACCGCAGGCGATGACGCTGATGATACAGAGAATAAAAGATGGTGGAATGCCATGATGGGGGGGGGGGGAGCCGAAGAACCCGAAGAAACACCGCCCCTGAGCCGCTTTGTCAAACTCTTTGTGAGAGCTGAGTGGTCTACCCACTCGGTCACGGTGCGGCCTATGTGTGTGTGTATGTGTGTGTGTGTGCGACTGTGTAAAGGATAACTCAAAAACAAATACCAAACTTGGTATTTAATTTAGTAGCTTCCAAACATGCGACACGAAGATTTTCAGGAAAATATGTCAAAGTTTTTTATATCCTCAAAACTGTATAGTGATTTTGATTAATCTACTGTATATTAAAGCTATTTACATGAGAAATACAATGTGTATACTGAATTTTCTTGGAATAGTCTCGTAAGTTCTCTTCTTTTCGGATGGCTTTTGCATAATTAGTAAACCGTAAGATAATAGACAACTTGTTAAAAAAAATATAGATCTTATAAAACATACTCTCTTCACACTATACATTTTTCTTGTGGAGTTAACCATTCCCAAGATATTTTGAGAAATAATTTAAATTATCAAAACATTTTCACAGGAGAATTCGTCATTCTTATTTTTTTTAATCCTAGCCAAAGCGAACCCTTTCTTAAGAGTTTTTAATATCACTTAGGTGTAATGTATTCCTTAATTTCCCTTCTACATATAACTATAACAAAACTATTTCTTCTAATGTTTATCAGAGTAGACTGCATTTGCGAGATTCCTTTAGGGGTTAAAAAGCTAAACTTAGTTGCAGATACCAATCATTTCACCTAACACAATTGGTAATAAACTACGTATTTCCACACAATGTGTAATTCATACAAATAATCTAGAAGAACCATAAAAATACTAATGAATACCGTTTAGAAACATTTTGTCATTAAATGGTTAGTTTGCAAACAAACAGTTTTCATTTGTAATCACTGAATTAAGCTAAAGAAATTCTCGTTAACTAGCAATTTCACAAATAAATATCATAATTTTCTAAGATGTGTTCAATTTTTAGCAAACAGAAATCAATATTTTATATCTGAAATCAAAATGTGCAGTCGATAGTATAGTAGAGCATATGACTTCATAGAGCTCCATAGCAAGTAACAATTATTTTCTTTATTGCTACTCCTAAGAAATAGTAAGTAATGACAAAAAACAAAGCAATATAAAATATGAATAATCCAGATATTTGCTGATCAACCGGAATTGGCACGCTTTAGAAGATCATTTAAATATTAAAATTTGCATAAAAATGAGGAATTTCAAAACCACCTGTTCCACAAACATACTTTCTGTACAAAAGATTATTATTTTTTCTACTTCATACTAATCGAAATAAACATTAGCAGAAATTGTATTATTTTACTTGCTTCTTAATAAGATGTATTTGAATTTTTTAAACGACATGCATATGCCTATATGAGAGAAAAATATTAATTAATCCAGGATGTTGAATCGAATCTGTGCATTTATCAACTCCATGAATTTTACCAGCACCCAAAATTATTTTACGAGCTTTACCATTAAACTAACATTTTTACTCTCTAAACAGTAAGTAGAGGAAGTACTGCATTTCACCCAAAAATTTGGTATTGAGATTTCGTGGAACTATGCTTTAGAAGAGATGCTCCCTCCCATTCGCCCAAAAATTAGAAAAGGTTCCTCTGCATATCTACAAGTGAAATACAAAACTCAAAAACAGCATTTTGGCTAAATACCGAAATGTAATTTATACCCAACATTTTCCAAGGATGCTATAAAAAAAAGTTTTAAGAGAATTGGTATCCTTTAAAATGGAAAAAGTTTACTACTTTCCCAAATAAGTAACTATTTTGATTAGAATATACTCTCTTTCGTTAGTTACTCTACTCGTGTGGAGAACTTAATCCCTCACCAACACTTAAAGGCCAGATGGTTGTTGCGGAGCAGAAGGATTCTGTATCATAGAGAGCAACCAGGATGTTTGATATAAGGAATATGATATGGAATGACGACAAAATGGATGAGAGGAAAGATGATTTATGAGCAGCTATTTTAATGAGTGGCCGAGGAAATTACCCCAAATCCCACATATTATGGTCCCCTGAACTCGGGATGCCTTGGTGAGAGGCGAGCGGTTATAACCACTCAGAATGAATATAACGTATCTTGAATTTCTCTGAAGCCTTGTTTAGTGACTTTCATAAGATTAGTAAACTGTAAGAGAAACACAAAATCTTACCACAACAAGTATAGTTCTCCTAAACCAAAAATGTATGTGAACTATTTATTTAGGGTTAACCATTACTTAGATACTCCTTGTCGTTTTAATTTTTATTTATGAATCTGTTACTAATGTACAACATGCTCCGTTATAAGTAAAATGACGTGTATGAAAATTATATTACGAAATGAATTACTTTAAATTATTTCCTTTCATACTGTTAATACCAAGTTGTCGTATATTAAATTCAAATTGCTTTGAAATGCGTAATATTGTTTTCCTACCAAATCTTTAGGCAATACTGGCTATGTGTTTCCGTATTTAGTATTCATTGCAATAACGTATCCTTTCTGTCTTTAAATTTGAAAGTAGGATATTCCACAGTTTTTGTTCTTTCTGGCACACACAGGTTAAATGTTCTGTAATACCAAGTCTGCATATCCCATGCCCTGCTATAATTGCTCTAAGTTCGCAAGCAACGTCAATTTTTACTTTAAATTGGTCTCTTTTTGAAGGAAAGATATTTTTATATATAGCTCCCTTATGTATTTTGCCTAAATCATATTGTCATTTAGTTGTAACTTCTTTTATTTCCTTGATTGTAGAGCTTTTGGGTTTCTTATTTCTTGTAAGCCATTTCAACATTACCATTCAGTGCTGCTTCGATGCACACTTTATCTAATATAACTTTACAATGATCGTCCAAATGAGCCTTTTGTTATTATTTTATTATTTTTTTCAAATACTAACTCTTATGTAAATGCGCAAACCGTTTATTTGCGATATTAGAATTAGATAGAAGAATTTATTTTGTTCGAATATTTTATAAAATATGATGTGTTCTATTCACAGGACTTTCTCTACATCTTTACAATACATTATTGCTAAAAAGCTTATTCTTCCATTTACTTAATGCTAATCGAGAAAAAATTAGCAGAAAGGGTGTCATTGCTTGCTTCCTTGTGAGTAGAAGGGAAATAAGAGAGTACCATAGACGTAATCGATAGTTAAATCTTTTAAGAGCTGGTTGCTATGTGATTGAAGTACATTTGTTTGTATGGGCAGGAGTTGACAAATTCCCGTAGGAGAAAAGTATAAGTATTTTAAAGGTGAAACTAATAAAAAGGAATATCTAAAAAACTGTCAACCTCACGAAAACAAAAATGTTTACACTGTAAATTGTGTATTTTAACGAGCTCTACATTTTCGGCGTGTTAATTTTTTTTTTTTTTTGTATCTCTTACGGCTAGCAGTTATGCAAAGTTTCGCAAAATTCATCCAGAGAGGCTTCAGAGGCTATTCCCAGAAAATTGAAGGTATGCGTTTTATATATTTTATGTAACTAACTTAAATATAAGATTTTAATCAAAATTGTTAGAGCCATTTTTGAGAAAATCAAAGGGAAGTCACGTTCGCATTGCACTACATTGTTGAGTTCGAATATAAATGTAAACCCCGTAGCGGGAGGATCTACATTGGTATAAATTGGCGAAAATGGTGCAGTTCACCCTCTATTATTTTGTTAACTCCGGATTCATTGGGCTCCCTCGATTATTTGTATAATATGCGAGAGTGATAAGTGAATTAAAATACCTTTATTCCCGGGCTTAAAATAATTAAATCACCGTGTATAATTTGGGACGAGTGTTTGTATTTAATGAGAGAGAAAATAATTTTATGTTATTATCTCCGTAAAGCTCTCAGCCTCAAAACACATCCTGTAAAATGTTTGTCTTTATAATTTAATATCACCGTGAGTAACCAATAAACGTATGCATCAATGCAAATCGTAGTTTTCGTTCTAACGTGGTAATTGTAGTTGCCCTGAGACAATAATTACAATTTCCGCAAAGCAGATTCCAGGTTTGATCCCAAGCGACCGTATGCGAGATTTGTGGTGGACAAAGTGGGGGTCTCCGGCATTCTCCGCCATCGCCTTCAACCGATGCTTCATCTTCATTTCATCTGCGGTGCCACAAGTAGTAAAACGGGCGTTAAACACTATAAAAAGACTCAAAATGAACAGCTTTTGCAAATTCTGCTGGATAGATGCGGGTCATTACTTTGATATGTGGAAGATTATTTACGCCGTTGCCGATGCTTCATCCTCATTTTATGTGCGGTGCCACAAGGAGTAAAAGCGGAGTTAAACACTATAAAAAAGACTCAAAATGCACAGTATTAGTGTTAACGCAAATTCTGCTGAATACATGCTTTAATATGTGGGGATTATCTACGTTATTATGACAATGTTTTCTTCATTTTACAGAGCGAGAATGCAACAACTAATCTCAGCATACGTTTTTCTTCCTCCATCCTCGGCGATCAACTCCCCACCCCTATGTAATCCCTCAGCGCAACAATATAAGAGCGAGGCTACCAAGAAATTAACAGGTTTACAAAATGCCGCACATTTGACTTGCAGATGTCTTTTTGTGCATTAAAACAATGAAAAAACTCAATTGAAGTTAAAACCGGTAAGTGGGTAACGTGCTACGCGACCTTCGTTTTACCCCTCTTGCTTATCAGTGGAAACGGTGAGCATATTTCGGTCATTGAGAGGGATGAAAGGAACGTCTACCTCTCCAGTTCTTCTTATTTAGCCCCGTTGAGGGTATTGTTTTGAAAACGTACATATAAATGTGACTTTCGATTGTAAAAGTGACTCTTCACTGTATCAATCAGATACTTGGTTCATTTTCTTATGTTATTTCAGTTGCATATTCATCAAACGTATTTTCATTATATGCCCTTAGGCTAAAATGCAATAAAACTATCATAATTCATGGAATCCTACAGAGGTATACCCTAAACCTACTTGAAAATAATCAGCTACGAAGGAAAGGCGTAACATTATATTTAAATCATATTCTCCCATGGATACAGAAAAAACTACAAAGTAAAAAAAAGCACGGTCAAGGTTATGAACATTTTATCCCGTTCTTATATTGTATAAAATGTTCAGTTTTAAATTTACTGTATAAATTACCGTTTCAGAATATTTTCAGCAATTAAATCTATTGTATTAAAAGATGTTCTTGTTCCGAATCCAAATATTTACATTTATTCTCTGAGAGCTTATTCATTAACTTGCATGTATTACCTGGTAAACTCCGCTATAGCTGAGGGAAGAACTTGGCTGGTTGTTAATTAAATACCAACTAAAGCTCGCAGACTCTGTGCCGTAGCATATGACTGGCAGAAAATTACCTGCCATGGGAATTTGCACTAGTTCGAGCCCAATTTAAAGGGAATCGAAATGCCCTATATTGCTAATGTTAAAATTTGGCTCATCATCTCAGCAACTATTTAAGAAAATGAGTTAAAATTTTCAAGCTATATTCAGTAGTGTGTTTACTGTTGATTGATGAAAAATATAATACTTGTTTTCATTAGAAGGAAAGGTATTCTTTTTACTTTCTCTGCACGTACAATGTACATAGTGTTTAGAGAAAGTATTGCACTCCACCAAAAATTCGATACCGAGATTTCACCGGAAATACATGTTTTAGGGTGCTCTGTATCCAAAAAAGTATTTGCAGAAAAAGGTTCATGTGTGTCCGTGTGTCCGTGAACACGATAACTCAAAACCGAAAAGTTGGTAAAATACCAAACTTGGTATTTAAGTTAAGTATCTTCCAGGGATGCGACACGAAGATTTTGAGAAGAATCCCTCCCCACCCCAATCTACCTTTTACATAGAACTTTTTTTCGATAATTTTGATTTTCTAAAAAATGGCTTTAACGATTTTGATTAAAATATCGCATACTAAAAACTTTTACCTGACAAATGAAATGCATATTTTGAATTTTCTGGGAATAGCCTCTGAATACTACTTTATTCTGGGTCAATTTTACGGAATTTTGCATAACTGCTAAACCGTATGAGATGGACAGAACCCTACCACACAACAAATGTAGAGCACTTTAAAACACACAATTTATGTTCTATGCATTTTTTCGTGGAGTTGATTGTTTTTTAGGTATTCCTTGTTTTTGGTTTTAGCTATGAAAAATTTACACTTCTCATACAGGAATTTGTCAAATTCAGTCATATAGCAACCAGCTTTTGACCACTTTAACCTATGGTACTCCCTTATTTCGCTTCTACTTTCAAGGAAGCAAGTAATAAGACTACTTCTGCTAGTTTTTTTTTTTTCTCGATTAACATGAAGTAAATAGAAACATAAGATTTTTAACAATATTTGTTGCAGAGATGTAGAGAAAGTCATGTGAATGGAATACATCAGATTTTTTTAAATAATGATTTTTAAGTTTATAAAAAACTAATCCATATACATAACCATTTTTTTCGTTAAAATAAGCCCTATTTAGGTGCAAATTTAAGCCCTCTTTGCCAATTAGTTTCTCAAATAATGGGGCAAATTTATGTATACAGGTGTTAATGAACTGCACCGAAATAATTTGCGAGATTGTGCACATGACTGATATAAGTAATTTGAGATCGCTGATGCATGGTCCACGGATAAACATAACGCAACTACATAGCATTAAACGTGTGGGTATCAGGAGCTGATAAATCGGTGTTAAAGCAAAGCAGGTTGAAAAAAAATGTCTTAGAATATCTTTAAAACTGCTGCCCGAATATAGAAATATCGATTTTTAGCAGCTTGTTACTAACGTTCTCAAGATTTAATGTCGCAAAAATCTGTAAAACCTCGAACTAATCACTTGACAGTGCGACACTGAGCATTCATTAACTACGCTCTTGGTTATGTAACCAACTCTGGAGGCGTTTTTTCAACTGCTCTGGCTTAATGCGTAACGCGGGAAGCTGTTATTCCAAAGGTCATGAGTTCGATTCCTGCCATAGAGTAAATGTTTTTTATTATTACATTACACAGTTACATAGTACGTATACAGAAGGTATTGCACTCCACCAAAAAATTCCATACCGAGATTTCACCGGAAATATATGTTTTAGGGTCCCCTGTATCCAAGAAAAGTATTTTCAGAAAAAGGTCCGTGTGTGTGTCCATTTGTCCGTGTGTCTGTGAACACGATAACTCAAAAACGAAAATTCAGTAAAATACCATAAGTGGTATTTAAGTTTAGTTATCTTCCAGGGATGCGAGACGAAGATTTTGAGAAAAATCCCTCCACCCCCAACTACCCTTTACATGGAACTTTTTTCGAAAATTTTGATTTTCTCAAAAATGGCTCTAACGTTTTTTATTAAAATATTGTATATCAAAGTTATCTACCTGACAAATAAAATGTCACACAACATTTTCGAAAAAAGTTCCATGTAAAGGGTAGTTGGAAATGGGAGGGGGACTTTCTCAAAATCTTTGTGTCGCATCCTTGGAATAGACTAAACTTAAATACCAAGTTAGGTATTTTACAGACTTTTCGTTTATCAGTTATCGTGTTCATAGCCACACCGGCACACACACACACGGACCTTTTTCTGAAAATTGTTTTTTTGGATAAAGGGGACCCTAAAACATATATTTCCGGTGAAATCTCGCATCGAATATTTGGGTGGAGTGCAATACCTTCTCTATACACTATGTACATAGTACGTATACAGAAAGTAAAAATAACTCGGCAACTAAATGTTCTAAAATCCCAGCAGCAAGGAGTAACGGTGCCGACTTCAAAGCCCTAATTCAAACTTACCGAACCACTATTCGCTACAAAATTAACGCTCTATTGCATAGATTTCGGCCAGTCTTTTTGCTCTTAAAATGTTGATACTATATCAGCTCTACGAATAGATCTAGGCGCCATTTACAGCTCTGTCTGCAGTGTGCAGGTCAATACCCATTAACCTTCACTATATCATAGACGGATGCTTCTAAGTTTAAGTTAACTGCGAAAATAGTGTTCCATTACAGTAAAGGCTAATCTCAATCACATATATTCACCCTCTTCTAACTCAGAGTTCAATCTATTGACCTGAAGTGATTTCACGCTCCTTACTAGATATATTGCGACATGGACACGTAGCTGTCCTTCAGATTTGACTATCGCCAATCACAACAAAACGGAACTGTTAGAGCAGCCTTCAACAAAAGGTTCTCAGAAGTATGCGAGACACATCTTGGCACTCAATATATCTACACTGATGGATCCAGATGGCAACAATGGCTGTTCTATGGGAATTTTCCAGCCACAACAGAGTACCTAATCATCTTGCATCCTTCTTTTGAAAGGGTTTCAGTATTAATATGCATTACGATACATGATTGATCAAAACCAAATTCCACCAGCATTTCAGTTTATGCACTTCAATGTTTCCAAAGGTCTCCCTTACTCAAGAACTACGAACATTGCGTCACAAAGAAGCCACCACTGGAAACGTAATCACACTCTCTTGAATTCCTCCTCCACATGCAGGACTTGGCAACGAGAACACCGACTGTGTGGCCAAAGAAGCGACACGATTACCCTCTGGTATAAGGCTTCAACGCTTCTGATGAGGATTTCTTCGACCATATAGAAAGACACAAAAATTTCCTGTTCCATTATTTCAAGCGTCAAAGCAAAGCAAACCTGAGCTCGCGCATCAATCATCAACAAGAAATAGTCTTTGGGCATATATTATATACACCAATAAGTGAAATATTAGCACAGCCTAAAACAAATCTAAAGAATACTATTTTGGGTTTAAACTAGCCACACTAACATAAAAATATCTACATCAAGTTATACTTCTTTCTTATTTTTATTTTTCTTTCCTCCTCCTGCTTTTTCTTATGATATCGAGGACTTTCAACCTGAGGACTTAAAAAGTAATATCTTGGGTCAAATGCCTATTGAGGATCAGTATATTATGGATCTCGGAGACACTCGATATGAGACCAGAAAGTATAGGAAATGAAGGCAAAATGAAAGGTGATGATGGAGTAGTTGGTGAATAAATGATGCGGAAGACCGCAGATCCGTCCAGATGCCGCTTCGTCCACCAAAAGACCCATATGCGGTCACCTGAGATGAATCAAGGCGCATAGGTGAGACATATGTATTAGACATAACATCTCTGCTTTTGATGTAGTTAGTACTGGTTACCTCTTACGGTTTACCAGTTATGCAAAAGTAATCTAGAATGAAGAGGACTTCAGAGACCACCCCCAGAAGTTTTAAGAAGTACATTTTATCTGTCATAAAATAGGTGGTATTTTAATCAAAATTACTAGTGATATTTTGGAGAAAATAAAAATATTCGAAAAAGATTCCATGTAAAATTATTTGGCGGTTGGCGTGAACTTTAAAATCTCGTGTCGCAACTTGGGAAATTACTAAACACCCCAGAAACAAGGGATGAATTGAGGAAACCAAAGAAGGCCATAGGCAGATCAAAGACAACTCCAACATTTCGGAGCCCGATGACAAGTTACACCGCTGGAACCGCCGTAGAGGAACATGCAATCCGCCAGCCCGCGAGCCCTCTAATGTCCACTGGAAGTAATCTTTCCATTGTACATGTATTCGCAGAACCTGCTCGCACCCCCGTACATTGTGGACATGGAAATATACATAACGCAATAAAGGGGGCAGTATGAAAAGGAAATCGTGGTTAATGAAAAACAATCCCAGCATTCACGACCCAGTGAAACCACCACAAATCCTAGTTGGGTGGGCGCCATATAACGAATCCGTACCTGCCAAATGGGAATTATGTTCGAATTGATATGAGATTTTTGCTTTATAATGTTTATATTGTGTTGTTACAGCTTAGTATTTTCCTTCACAGCATAAAAAAGAGGATTTGCAGAAACGATGTAAAATTTCTCCCTCTGTTTTTAGGGAGCCTAGCTTTCTTGATGTCTAACTTTCTTTGACCTAATAGGTTTTCTAGAGCTTAAAGTTATCCGATATTCATTTCTTTCTAGAAAAATCTTTACTTAACTCATTAACTAACCTAAATCAATATTGAACGTGAAGCAGAAACACCACTTCCACATTACAGAGGTGATCATCAATATTCTTGATGATTAAAAGTGATCTTTCAGTGATTACCGATCAAAATGGGTAATTCCAAGAAATACAAATTTCCGGATGTTTCAAACAAGCCGTAGAATGTATAAATCTAGAGACCATCTTCCTTTTCAGGTTTCAACTCCACCTATTGAGTAAAGAGAGATGCTAACCTGAATGGGTCAGAAAGAACGCCTTCGTAATGCTGACGGAATCTGCTGCTTTGTTCCTACACATGGACGAAAGCCCTTTCTCCTATTCAATTGGATTACATGGAAAAGGAAGCACGGCTGTGACAAACAGCCAATAAAATTCCCAATTCCACTTTAACGTTGAGAGTGGACGCAAAAAGGAAAGTCCTGTGGGATGTGCAACTTGCGATTGAAAGAATAACTTATCTTGATCACGACAGTGAAACACAGAGTTATGTGCATAAACTATAATCCATTTTTATTGCGACTCAATTATATCTAAAAAAAAAATTTGACTTGTTCCATTCGTATGTACTTTCACAGCATATATGCAGAAAAGTATTGCTAAAAAGTTTATTCTTCTATTTATTTTATGCTAATCGAGAAAAAATAAGCAGAAATGATATTATTACTGCTTCCATGTAAGCAGAAGGAAAATAAAGGGGTACTATAGGCTAAAGCTGTAGTCAAATGTTTTAAATGCGGTTTGCAATGTGATTGGAGTTCCTTTGTTTGTTTGGTCAGGAGTGGACAGATTGCCGTATAAGAAAATTATAAGTATTTTAAAGCTGAAAATAAAAACAAGAAATATCTCCTAAACGGTCAAACCCACGAAAAACATGCATACAACATAAAGTGTGAGTTTTAAAGAGCTCTATTTTTTGTTACGTAAGATTTTGTCTATCTATTATGGTTTACCAGATATAGAAAAGTCTGCAAAATTCATACAGAATAAATGTCTTCAGAGGCTGTTCCCAGAAAATTCAAGATACACATTTATATAACTCTAATATATGATATTTTAATCAAAATTGTTGGGGCCATTTTTGACAAAATCAAAATTTTAGAAAAGTTTTGCATGTAAAGGGTAGTTGGGTGTGGGGGCATTTTCTTGGTGAACTCAAATATCCAGTTTGGTATTTAACGAACTTTTCGTTTTTGAGCTACGCACACACATACGGACATTTATCTCAAATTTTTTTTGATTCAGGGGCTATCAAAATATATATTTCCGATGAAATCTTGGTATCGAATTTTTGGGAGCAATACAATACATATATGGTACGTGCAAAAACAGTAAAACGTGTCCCAACATAAACACGTTTCTCGTTTATTTTCTCTGTCACTTAAGAAGTAACCATACACTTATTTCTATCCCACCTAAAATTCTCTATTTAATTTCATCCATTTATATGTTTTAAGAGTCCCCGAATAAAACATATTTATAAAAACGTTCTCATGTATGCATGGATAGATGTTTATCTTCCATAATCAGTATTCAAAAACGAAATGTCGGACATACACAACATGTATTCAAGTTCAGTATTTTTACTTCCTCTGTACACAGAAGCAAGAGAAGGTATTGTATTCGATGTCGAGACTTCGCCGGAAATACATGTTTTGAGGAACCTTGAGACCAAAAGGAGCATTTTTAGAAATGGCACGTGTGAATTTGTGTGTAACTGTGGATAGCACACCTCAAATACTAAAACGCCGTAAAATACCAAACTTAGTATTTAAGTTTAGTATCTTCCAAGAATGCGACACGAAGATTTTCATGAAAATCTCTCGACCCCAAACTACCCTTTACATGTAAAATGTTTTTAAAATTTTGTTTCCTTAATATGGCTCTGACATTTTGATTGAAACATAATTAAATATATTTATAATACAAATTAAATATACATATATCTTGAGTTTTCTGGGAATAGTTTTTGAAGGCCTATTCATTTTGGATTAATTTTGCTGAACTGTGTGTAATCGTCAAAACTATAGATCTCGTTAAAACACACAACTTACATTATATATATGTATGCAGAGTTAACCGTTTCCGAGATATTACACGTTATTGGTTTCGATTTTAAACTGATTGAAATTTTCTCAAATGATAGGCCATCTTTCTTTCGTCTTTCTTTTGTTTACTGCTGACAAGTAAAGACAACGGAACTTTAATTGTTTCACATAGCAACCAGTTTCTAAAAGAATTTACCATTGAAATTCTTAGGCTTTCACGGCCGGTGTCAATACTGGCTGGAGTATAGTCCGGGCTTGTGGGCCGTGGTCTACTGGGCTCCTATACAGTCGCAGTTGAAACGTCCACTAGAGCACTTCGATCTCGCCGCTGTCACCGAAGATGTCTGAGAAGGAGGAGGAGGAGGAGCCCAGTAGACCATGGCCCACAAGCCCGAATTTACCATTGTTTTAGCCTGCTATATTCCCTTATTTCCCTTCGGTTTGCAAAGATTCAAGCGATAAGACCAATTCTAATAATGCTTATCTCGATTAGCAAGCTGTAGGTAAAAGAAAAATTTGTAAGAAAAATTTGTTAGCGGAACGGCTAGGGAAAGTCATGTAATGGAACACATCATATTTTTTAAAGATACTTCACCAAGATTTAAAAAATCTGACTTTCTCTATATCCCTGCAACAAATTATTCTTAAAAACTTATACTTCTATTTACTTTATGCTAATCAGAAGAAAATAGCATAAATAGTCTTATTACTTACTTCCTTGTAAGTAGAAGTGAAATAAGGGAATAACATAGGTTAAAATGATAGACAAAAGCTGGTTGCTATTTAAATGAAGTTTCTTTGTTTATATGGAACGGGGTTGACAAGTTCCTGTATGAGAAAAATATAAGTTTTTCATAGCAGAAACCAAAAATAAGGAATGTCTCAAAAACGACGAACTCCACGAAAAAAATGTATATAACATAAATTGTGTGTTTTAACGTGCTCTACATTTTTTTTTTGTTTTTGTCCTTCTCTTATGGTTTAGCAGTTATTCAAAATTCCGTAAAATTCATCGAGAATAAACTACTCTTCAGAGGCAATTCCTAGAAAATTCAAGATATACATTTTATTTGTCAGGTAAATATGTTTAATATATGAAATTTTAATCAAAATCGTTACAGCCATTTTTGAAAAAATCAAAATTTTCGAAAAAAGTTCCATGTAAAGGGTAGTTGGGGTGGGGGTATTTTTATCAAAATCTTCGTGTCGCATCCCTGGAAGATTCTAAACTTAAATACCGACTTTTCGTTTTTGAGTTATCGTGTTCACAGACACATGGACACACTGACACACTGACGTACGGACACACACACACACACACACACACACACACACACATACACACACACGGACCTTTTTGTAAAAATACCTTTTTTGGATATTGGGAACCCTAAAACATATATTTCCGGTGAAATCTCGATACGGAATTTTTGGGTGGAGTGCAATACCTTCTCTATACACTATGTTCATAGTGCGTATAGAGAAAGTAAAAACCAGTACTCCAAACTAAGCTTTACGTGAAACTGTTTTTTGAATTAGTTTATTTTCTTAAAAATCCAATGTGTTCCATTCATATAACTTTCTCTAAACCTCTGTAACAAATTATTGTTAAAAAGCTTAAGCTTCCATATGTTCATTCTAATCTAGATAAATGTAAGCAGAAAGGAAATAAGGAACTATACTAGGCTAAAACAACATTAAAAGTTGGTTGTCGTGTGGATGAATTCCGTTTCTATGCATCGCATGGAGTTCGCAAATGCCCGTTTGTGAAAAGTTTTAAGTATATTAAAACTGAAACAAATAAGAAACACTATCTCAAAAATAGTCAGTCCTAGGAAAAAATATAGCATTTGAATTGTGTGTTTTAACGAAATCTAAATTATTTGTATAGTACGTTTTTGTCAATTTCTTATGGTTTATTAGTTATGCAAAATCCAGCAAAATTCATCCAGAACGAACAGGTAATACTATTCCTAGAAAATAGAAGATACACGTTTTATTAGCCGTGCAAATAACTTTAATATATGGTATTTTAATCAAAATCGATAGAGATAAAATTTCGAAAATTTTCTCATTTAGTTTGGGGTGGGGGTGTTCCTCAGAACCTTTGTGTCACATCTTTGGAAGATGATAAACTTATATATGAAGTTTGGTATTTTACCGACTTTTCATTTTTGAGTTATTGCGTTCACAGACACACGGAAATACTCATGCGCACGCTTTTTTGGATACAGAGGACCTAAAACCCCTATTTCCTGTGAAAACTTGGTATGGAATGTTCATAGTGCTAATGGCTCTAACGGGTTTTATTAAAATGTAACATGTATACTGAATTATTTAGATGACAAATAAGATTCCCACGTATGCAGAATTTTCGGATAATAGTCTATGAAGCCCTGTTATTTGGAAGGAATTTTATGTCATTTTATATAACTGACAAATCTTAAAGTAGAGGTATTATATTAAAATGTATTCTTCAGATATAGCAGATATGTAAAAGCATACTCTACAAGCAATGTATATTTATTTAAAACACATGTTATTTCAGAAAAATATTTGTTATTAATCAGAAATATCAGTTGTTACTGGTGTAAATGTCCTATTGCATAATTTAAAAGTGGTGTCGCTATTGGATTGTTTTTCACGATGTCATGTAAAGTCTACGGAATCTCAAGGCCAACCATATAGTCAGTTCCTGTAACTTTCAAATGCAGCATAGGGCATCGATACGATGTTTCCGTGATAAAATTTGAATTTCTAGTTCGTGAGTTCGCCGCTATGTGCCATGGTGACGAGGGATTGACTCGTCGTCCACAGATTGCACTGTGACTAAATTACGATTTGCGTAAGTGAAATGGCGGAATTTTTCTCAAGAACCTTATTGAGATTAAGGGTCTCATTTTAATGCAAATAAACTTTATACTGGACCACTGGCTTTATTTTCCTTGCGAAGGAACCTTACTAAGGATTTTTGCGTCCGAAAAAAATCATCACCCTTCATTAGTTATGAACCTGCAAGGTAAACTCTACCCCACGGAGGGCGACCAAGCATATAGTGGCCTGCTTTGATACCTTTATTGTGAAATTTAAAATTAACTTCATTGTGTTTACTACGATTTTCCCTTCCGCCTCTGAGTTGTACAATATTTATCTCGATATATTCAATCGAT
Source organism: Hymenopus coronatus (assembly GCA_030762935.1). Lineage (NCBI taxonomy): Eukaryota > Metazoa > Arthropoda > Insecta > Mantodea > Hymenopodidae > Hymenopus > Hymenopus coronatus. The sequence continues at coordinate 35,786,118 of CM060889.1, read as the reverse complement.
GTTCGTCTTGGCAGCTCGTACGGCCGAGCTTACATTCTGCTACCCAATATTTGACTTTTGTAAACAAGGAGCAGACTCCCCCAAAGAGGCATCTAGCTCAACTTTAATATTACTTGGGCTAACACCTTTCAAATGAAAGTATTATATCACATAACGATAATAAGTTTTATCCATGTTTACAAATTCGCTGAGAGCATCCACCAATGATGGCTGCCAAACAAGTGCTAAACAGTGTAAAATCGTCAAACTTAAGCTCTGTAAGGTTGAAACAACAATCGCTATCTATACATCCGGTCGGATACTTCTGGGACATCCCTTGTACACAATACACAAATAGTAATAGACATCGAATTTCCGATTGTCTTTAGGGTCATTTATAGGGCGTGTCTTCTGATATCCGCTGGCCGCTCCGTCACTGTAATTGTAGCTTACTGTTTTAGTACACGTTACCTAATCTCGCTTCCAGTTGAGGAAGGTGGCTATTCCTATTAGCGAACGAGTTGACAAACCCAGCATAGGTAAGCTCTATTGGTTCGACATAGAACACACACCTGCAAGGTGACAGTATCAGCCAATAAAATAAAAATATGACGCAATAAAGCACCCTATAAACGGTAAGAAATGCGGTGTACGGAACAAGACCGTGCCGGTTTCTTTTTGTGCCATTTGTACACGGTATGTTCAGGCGTGCTAGAGAAAATAAAAATGTGATGTGTACCATTCACATGACTTTCTCTACATCTCTGCAACAAATTATTCTTAAAAAGCTTATACTTCTATTTACTGCATGCTAATCAGCAACAAAATTAGCAGAAATAGCCATATTATTTGCTTCCATGTAAGTAGAAGCGAAATAAGAGAGTACCATAGGTTAAAGTGATAATCAAAAACTGGTTCCTATGTCACTGAAGTTCATTTGCTTGTATGGACAGCAGTTGACAAATTCTTGTAAGAGAAAAATATGTTTTTTATATCAGAAACCAAAAACAAGGAATGTCTCAAAAACGACGAACTCCACCAAAAAAAATACATATAACATAAATTGTGTCCTTTAACGTGCTCTACATTTTTTTTTGTGTAGTAAGTTTTTGTCCATCTCTTACTGTTTAGCAGTTATTCAAAATTCCGTAAAATTCATCCAGAATAAACTACTCTTCAGAGGATATTCCCAGAAAATTCAAGATATACATTTTATTTGTCAGGTAAATGTCTTTAATATACGATATTTTAATCAAAATCGTTACAGCCATTTTTGAGAAAATCGAAATTTTCGAAAAAAGTTCCATTTAAACGGTAGTTTGGGATGGGAGGATTTTTCTGAAAATCTTCGTGTTGCACCCCTGGAAGATACTATACTTAAATACCAAGTTGGGTATTTTACCGATTTTTCGTTTTTGAGTTATCGTGTTAATCGAATTTTTGGGTCGAGTGCAATACATTCTCTATACACTATGTACATAGTGCGTTTAGAGAAAGTAAAAATAAAATTAATAATAGTAGAAAAAAAATAAAAATGATAATTTTGGAAATTTTACGTAAACCTATTGTATTATGACTCGATGCGTTTACTTCCATAGAATCTAACATTAAAAGAAATACAATTTTCTACTTTTGTGTAGTTATTCCCTTTTTGTAACAAGCGGCGGCTCATTTGATATATGAAGCTTCCTGTGATAGCGGAGAAGAGAGAAGTGTTTTCGAACTTGGATTCACACAAAGGAATTATCCTCGTGGACGACTATTTTTAATCTCACAGAGTACAGTAAAAAATTAGAGGCCTCATTTACAATTTAAATTCATATCACCCTTTGCATTTGTAATGATGTTCATGAGCGGGACGAATGCCTACCCCATAACATTTCCCTCCCTTTACTTTACCTACCCCTGACGTCACTCGTGTTCATTTACGTGAAATTTATAGGTTAAGTTTTATTTATGGGAGCTGCCTTTTTTGTCGCGGTTGTTGTTTTTGCTATCGGTAACCCGCATCTCCCTTTTCCAGGCCACCGAGTTTTCTGTGGCGGGGGATGTAAAATTTTTGTTTAATATTCGCGTTTGGGAGGTAATTCCAAAGGTTGCGTGTGGTATGTACAAAATGAAGGTTGGAGTTTTATTGCTTCTTTGTTGTTGCACTTCAAACTTTACCCCCTCTACCTGTAAACGTCTTAACGCCCTGTTTATATAGCCAGGATACATAAATTATTAAGGTAAGAAATTTCAGTGGTCTGTTTTGGTATAAATCACGAAATTCTCTCCAACTTCCGTTTCTCTGGCAATACACGTCATCTCGGGGCTAATGAATTTCCAAACACTCCTGTAATTTCAAGTTGAGGATAACAATAGTTTCATAAAACTCTACACATTATAATAATACTGTTCTGGAGTCTGGTCGGGACTCCGGCGCTGTATTCCTGTTTCTTATTCCTCTGTTTTTTTTTTCCTTTTCCCCATAAATTTTCCTTTGTTTTACCGTTTTCTGTTTTATGACAAATACACATACATGTACACATTCACCAACACACAAACATCCATGTCCAAGGCGGGACTGGAGCCCACGATCCCCTGCGCCACGAAGCACCAAATTTTCTTGTGCGCTAACCTCGTGATTGTATCGCCTAAAGAGTAAACAAAAACGTAGGCGATATCAATTATAATGCAGTAGAACTGTGAACTATTCGAGTAATAATTATAATAAACACTAAATAAAATCTGAGCTGAAATATAGAATAATTAAAATAATTTTCTCAATTTCTAGCTGCATTGCTATCGAAAAGAGATGAAATATTCAGGTCTTCACCACAGTATTTTCTCTGCCAATAATTTCATTTTATTTCACCTTACAAACAGGAATTTCTTGTACTAATCTATGTAAGATAGATCTCATAAATATGGCAACATGGGATCATTGTTGACAGAATTCAAGACTTTGTTAACATTGGCGATGGATTATTATAGAAAACTCGTGATCCTTCTAGGAATCGAACTTTTTATAGTCTGCGCTTTTTACTTTCTCTAACACGTATGTATAATGTACATAGTTAGCAGAGAAGGTAATACAGTTCACCCCAAACATTTAATGCCGAGATTTCACTGGAAGGACACGTTTTAGGGTCCCCTGTAAAAAAAAAAAAGCATTTTGGAAAAAGGTCTGTCTGTGTGTGTAACCATGAACGCCAAATTCGGTAAAGTACTAAACTTGGTATTTAAAGTTTAATATCTTCCAAGGATGTGGCATGAAGGTTTTTAGAAAAATTCCCCCATCCCTGAACGGTTCTAACGGTTTTGACTAAAATACAGTATATTTACACGAAAAATAAATGTATATTTAGAATTTTCTGGGATGAGCTTCATTCTGGATTATTTTTGTATATCTGGTAAACCACAAGTCATACAAAAAGGCTTCCTACCCAAACGATCTAGATATTGTTAAAACACAATTTAAGTCGAATACATTTTCTTCGCGCAGTTCACAATTTGCGAGTATTCCTTATTTTTTGTTTCAGATTTACAATACTTAACCTTTTCTCGTGTGTGTGTTTGTGAGCTTCTGGTCATGCGAAGAAACGGATATCAATCGCATAGCAACCAACTTTTGAAACATTTGACTATCGCTTTAGCCTAATATACTCCTTTGTTTCCTTTCTCATACTTACAAGGAAACATTATAAGAAGACCATTTTTCCTAATAGTTGTCTCGATTAGTAGATAGAAAATTAAGCTTTGTAACAATAATTTGTTGCAGAGATGAAAATATACGTAAGTCAGAATTAATAACATTTACATCTTGTGTTGGCAATTTTCTTTACGCACACGCAAAGCTCATCTCAGCAAGCTTCATTATTTAACTTGTATTATTATACACGAAACTTACGGCAATCACCGCTTTAGTGCGTGGTAGCCTCACATTAAAGAGGTCTTGAGTTCAAATCTAGGTTAGTACGAGTTAGTGGAATAAGATTTTCTCGCTTAATCTAAGAAGAATTTCAGTAACTAAACTCTATGGAGGTAGAGCTAATTTAATCATCATTTGAAGCATTTCTTCATCGTCTGTTTAAAGGACCTTAATTTAAAAAAGTAATAATAAATAAAATAAAAACTTACAGACTTGTTGAAGAAGCCAATTTATTATCAGAATCAAGCGCACTCTTCATTGTTTTACCACTAATTTTATTCCTACTCAATATCATTAACAGTATTATTGTAAACCCAAATAATGGCATATTTAAGGTACTTATACGTTATACTGTGTTTTGATTCCCTACGTAACGCGGGCTAGTATATGTTTACATAAGCTATATTTCTAAGAGTGGAGCGATAAAAGTCGTTCTTGATCGATAATTTTCCAATTAGTGCTGTAGGCAGTAACTTAAAGCAAGACATTGTCCAACAAGGGGCAATACTTACGAAGGTATTAAAGGGGAGAACTATTGCCAAAACAAATCACTTTTAGCGTTTTGTCCCGACTTATAAATCGGAATGTTTTATTTAAAATCCTCAAAGGTCACATTGAGATAGCAGTTATCCTACCCATTTTTATTTTCTCTACACATACTATGTACATAGTGTATAGAGAAGGTATTGCACTCCACCCAAAAATTCGATACCCAGATTTCACCGGAAATATATCCCTTTATCCAAAAAAAGCATTTTCAGAAAAATGTCAAGTTTGTTATCTTTCAGGATGCGACACGAAGATTTTGAAAAAAATCCCCCCATTCCAAACTACCCTCTACATGGAACTTTTTTCGAAAATTTTGATTTTCTTAAAAATGGCTAACGATTTTGAGTAAAATGTCGTATATTAAAGATATTTACCTGACAAATAAAATGAATATCTCAATTTTCTGGGAATAGTTTCTGAAGATTACTTCATTCTGGATGAATTTTACGGAATTTTGCATAACTGCTAAACCGTAAGAAAGGGACAAAATCTTACCCACAAAAAATGTCTCTCAGTTTAAAAAATACAATTTATACTATATACTTTTTTTCGTATAGTTGATCGTGTTTTAGTTATTCCTTGTTTTTGGATTCAGCTTTAAAAAGTTTTTCTCATACAATAATTTGTCAACTCGTGTCCAAACAAAGAAAGGAACTTCACTCACATAGCAACCAGCTTTTGTCTATCACTTTAACCTATGGTACTTCCTTATTTCGTTGTTACTTACAAGAAAAGAAATAATAAGATTAATTCTGCTAATTTTTTCTGGATTAGCATGAAGTAAATAGAAGCATAAGCTTTTTAACAATAATTTGTTGCAGAGATGTAGAGAACATCATGTGAATGGAACACGTTGGATTTTTCTGTTTATTGCAAGACATTATCAGCTCATATATATGTATATATATATATATATATATATATATATATATATATATACAGTTCAAATTCTCGTGTTGCTAATGTATCTATTTTACAACTCATTGTAATCAAGGATTTGACCTTGTGAAGTTAGGGTTGCGTGTGCTGGGATTCAACATATCTCAGTGTGGCTGTTGAGGTTGCACCATTTTATCTTGGGGGGAGAAAATAAACTAAATTCTAAAGATAGGTAATAATATTGCTTTCTTAGAAACAAGTGGAGCCTGAGAGAGTTTTTAAGAACCGCAGAAGAGATAGAGAAGACCATAAACGAAGTTCTGGATGAAGATGATAGATAACTGAGTGGCTTTGAAGGTGATGACGATCCTGATTATGTCGAGGTTCATAGTGGCAAAGAAGACATTTCTGGAAGTGTTGTACTTCATGCAGGAAACCTGCTCAAAGGAAACAATGGTTATGTATGGAGTCAGAAGTTCCCGAAAGCCTTAGTAGGGCAGTTAGCCGCCTAGAGATGCAGCTAAAATATTCGAACGGCTTTAGACATTTGGGACTTGAAGTGTCTCTTAGAATAATGAGAAAATAAATATAAAACAAGTATTTGATGCTCGCACGTCATAAAATAATGATGCCACATATTTAGAGATTAAAGCATTAATTGGCTTACTTTATTTATCTGGAGCTCAGAAAACTTCCCAAACAGACGTAGAAAAATTGTTTTTAAAATGCGGACAATCGATATTTTGATCGACAATGAGGGTTCAGCGATTTAAATTTCCTGTTCCTTGTATTAGATTTAAAGATTAAAAAAAAAAAACAAGAAAGAAAAAGAAAAAAAAAACAGAACTCAGAAAATCAAAGGTTAAACTAGTTGCATAAATAGTTATAATGAAACAAGATATTTGAGTTTAAAGAACATAATTTTCTTCAGATAAATTTTGGATATTCAATTTATTATCATGTAAAATGTTTTATTTTGCATATTAAATGTTACACAATAGAAGGTATTATAATAGTAACATAAAGAGTACTTTCATAATGAATCGCAAAAACTGAATTTAATTACAACAAATAATTTGGTTACCAATTTGGCGAGTTTCAGATTACGAATGCTAGACTGCCTCAAATTCTGTACGTGCTCACAAAACATAAAACATTGCACCTTGAAGTTTACGAAAGACAAGTTTTTTGCAGTTGAAAATCTGAAGATGTCTATATTTAATCTAAGTTACTTAATCAATTATTCATACCTTTTAATATATCGTGATACGCCCTGCGGATTGCTATGTAAGTCATAGCTGACTGTTGGCAACTATTGTTACACTGCGTTAGCCTGTGCCGCGGAAAGTTCTTTGACATCGCAGTTGGGACTGTTACACATGTGCAACTAGGTATGTGTTCTTTAGCAAGCTACTTGACGTGAAGCTGCGCATTGTTAAGTCTGGGCGAGTTTAAGAACACCTATGTGTACTGCCCGACTGGCGACTTCTGGAAATTTCCAGTCATATGACCAAGATATAAAAAGAGGCAACTAAGCCCTGGCCATCTTGAGTTTCCATCGGGAATGCATTGCATGCAACAGTTGAGCGAGTTCTACGGGAATGTCGTAGCGAGCTACATTGTCGCCGCAGCGAACGTCGAAAAAATTATACGGCAGAATTGTTACAAAAGATAGATATTTGTAAGCAGAATGTAATCAGTTTGTGGAAAAATAAAGAATTGTTTTTGAAGAAAAAAGTGAGCTTTGGTTACAATATTTATAGCTTTCAAACAAGGAACGAAACCTTTTTTGCATAACAACATAGAAAAATGTTGCTCTATTGAAAACACCTTCTGCCAAGTTCAGTCAAATGACTGTTCTCTACTGTTCTCAAAAGATAGCATCACCTGGTTGGCAGAAAAACAAACTCCCTAATTGGGGACTCTCCCTTAAACTTTTCATTGAACCTTTTTAGGTATGGAGAATGTTTATGTGTGTATATTCCACTACAATAGGTATAAATCTATGATTAGCGCCACAGAATTTTGAACATTGTCCGTAAAATACTCCAGGACGTTTAAATCAGAAGGTTGCATGATTGCTGATTTATGCTGGTGTTCAATGCATTTGGAGCCGCTAAATCATAACGTTAGCTTTCCCGTAATATGTCGTACTAAGATGAACATTTAATTGCTCTATATTACGGATAAATTAAATATCAGGATTTTTAAAAATATTATATTTTTTCCTTAACACATAGAAGACTTGTAATGCAAAAATACCAATTCAAATGTTACTAGCCTATTAATATATGTAACATATTTTTAGTATGTTGAGTGACAAAAGCTTCACTAATAATAATAATAATGATAATAATAGTAATAATATAGCTCCATGGCACGACAGCTCACGGGGAGCCTTGGCCTACCGCCCGGCCGCTGCGTCCCCCATCTCGGTCCACTACAGACGTCATGGATGGGGTGCAGTATTGGAGGGTGAGACGTGGTCAGCGCCTCGAGCCCCTCCCGGCCGGTTAATGCGGTCCTCACGACCTGGAGCCGCTACTTCTCCATCAAGTAGCTCCTCAATTGGCCCCCCAGGTACCTCACGAGGCTGAGTGCACCCCGGTCCAGGTCTCCCAGCGGGGGAAAAATCCCCACGCCGGTACTGGGGATCGAACCCAGGTCTCCCGCTTGGTAGGCAGCTGCGCTACCACCGTGCTAAGGAAACGACCATAGTAATAATATAATATTATTATAAATCATCTGATTTGGTCCATTTAAATCTACATCTACTCATATACATACAATCATACAAAATCCTATTATGCTATACAATATATTAGTAAAGTTAAAAGGGACAAGGTAGTGTGAATTTATGGAAATGATACCTTATGTGAGTTAAGTTACCATTGCTCTTAAAGTTATCAATGATTTTTTCTGAAATATTTATGAATTATTTTACAAATCACGATAATTATTTCAAATGGTTGCAAGGTCAAAAAAGTAAAAATGTGGAACACTTGCAATTCTATTGCTTTTTAATATCACTAATATATATTACAAAATTATGGATGTGGTTCAGAAAGTTAAACTATGCATTGTATATACGTACTGACAATTTCAGCTCTCTATCGCTTATACAAGTACATTAGTATTAAAAAATGTTGTTTTGAGAAAACTGGTTAAAGATAAATAATATGCTACAAAAGATCATTGCACAACTTTAAAGGAATGCAGGATAGCATTTAAATGTTATTTAAACGCCTTAAAATCCTATTAACCCTCAAAAAGAAAGTAAAAATAAAAGAGATTTTACTAGCGCCTAATACAAAGAACTTGATATTTGATCATTTCGGAGTAACTTGTCCCCTTAAATCTTCACTGCACTGTTGAAGGGATAAATAGAAAGCAGAAAATTCAATGAATAGTCAAATTTATAAAAAGTGCCTGGCCATGTGATGACTTTGAAATACTATAATAATTAAATGGCGATGAAAAAAGAGGGAATATCGGTTTCCATTTTAAAAGATTACAAATTATTTCAGTACTCAAACAATTAACAAAAAATAAGTCGGAAACCGTTAATGAGACAAAAATAGACACAATTTATGTGCATTTTTAGAGTTGTACGTTTCAATTTGTTTCTCTTGCAAACTATTAAAACTAAGAACTAAACTAAACAGCGCACAGTCAGCCAAAGCCTATCGCCCGACCAATGCATCCTCCGCTGCTACTTATTACGTAATTAGCGGCCCAGTCCCTGCCGGCCGATTAATACGGACCAACCAGTCTGGAACTACTACTTTTCCCTCGAGTAGCTGCTCAATTGGCCCTCACTTGGCACAGTACACCCCGGTCCAGGTCTTCCGGCGGGAGCAAATCGGCACTCCAGTACTGGGGATCCAAACCAGGCTATCATCGTGCTCAGGTAACGACCTCTTGTAGAACTCAAAATAAAGAGCACTTCACAGAAAGAAGTAGAAACTTCAAGACAAACATTTCTATGTAAAGCATATGTCTTAAAAGCATGATACTTCAATCAAAATCGTTAGTCATTCTTACTTTCTCTACACGTACTATGTACATAGTGTATAGAGAAGGTATTGCATTCCACCCAAAAATTCGATACCGAGATTTCACCGAAAATACACGTTTTGGGTTCCCCTGAATCCAAAGAAGCATTTTCAGAAAAAGGTGCGTGTGTTTGTCTGTATGCCTGTCTGTATGTGTGTCTAGACAGCATTGCTCAAAAACGAAAAGAACTTGGTATTTAAGATTAATATCTTCCAAGGATGCGACACGAAGATTTCCCCCCCCCACCCCAAACTACTCTTTACATGGAACTTTTTTTCGGAAATTTTAGTTTTCTTAAAAAAGGCTCTAACGAGTTTGATTAAAGCATCGTATATTAAAGATTTGTACCTGACAAATAAAATGTATATCTTGAATTTTCTGGAAATAGCCTCTGAAAACTACTTTATTTTGGATCAATTCTACGGGATTTTGCATAACTGCTAAACCGCAAGAGAGGGACAAAAGCTTGCCACACAAAAATGTAGAACACTTTAAAAACACACAATTTATGTTATATACATTTTTTTCGTGAAGTTGGTCTTTTTTTTTTTTTGTTTCAGCTTGGAAAAACTTAAAACTTTCTCATACAGTAATTTGTCAACTCCTGTCTATACAGACAAAGGAACTTCAGTAACATAGTAGCCAGCTCTTGACTATCACTTTAACATATGGTACTCGCTTATTTCGCTTCTACTTACAAGGAAACAAGTAATAAGACTATTTCTGCTTATTTTTTCTCAATTAGCATGAAGTAAATAGAAACATAAGTTTTCTAACAATAACTTGTAACAGAGACGTAGAGAAAGTCATGCGAATGGAACACATCAGATTCTTGGACAAAAATGTTTTTTCCTGTAGTTATGACAGGCAGCCTTTCTTGTGTCGAATCTTTCAAAGATAAAAGAAAGATTGACATAGAACTATTTTTAAAATTTATTCATAGGTCTTCGAAACATATGTTTAGTTCTCAGGCTGAATTTGAATCAAATTTATGTATGGAATACCTTCAAAGCGACCCTCATATTTAGTACAAACATGTAGTAGAAAGAAAAAACATTGCAAAGAAGGTATTTAATAGAACGCAATAGAATTAAATATACCTATTTATTTGCCACAACTATAATCCTTCACTCCCAAAATTCGCTGGAATATACTGAAGCAAATAAACTTCACAAATTTTTATATACTTTTTGATATGTATAAGATTCATACAATAACGAATTATATGCTGCTCCACATATTTTAAAATTGCCTTTATACGACATCTAGATGCCAGTTTCGTGCTCAAAGTCAAAATTATATATGAGATACGTCCAGAAAGTAAGTTCCGTTTCAATTTACCTCCGCTGCAGCGCTGCGATCGCAGTTCCGCACATGCGCGGTAGAAGCTCTGTATCAAGGAGAAGAAACGTGCGCCATTTTGAGATCGCTGTCAGCCAGATACGCCTTGTTATGCTTGTTTATAATGTCGGTGGTGATTGAAAATCCCGCCGCTTGTGAAATCAGATCTGTGATTCGTTTTCTGAATGCTAGGAAAGTGAAACCAATTGAAATTTATCGGCAAATTTGACAAGTTTACGGACAAAATGCGATGAGTGATTCAATGGTGAGAAGATGGGTCCGACAGTTCAATGAAGGACGTAGTTGCACGATGAACGAAGTGGGCGTCCATCTTTGGTTACAGAAGAACTGGTTCACGCGATTGATGACAAGATCCAGGAAAACCGCAAGTTTACAATTAGTGCTCTCGCTATGGAATTTCCCCAAACTCATGATCACTAATTCATGAAATTGTTACAGAAAAACTGAAATTTCTTGAACTTTACTCACGTTGGGTACCAACAATTCTTACTGAGCAACACAAAACAAAACGGATGGGTAATGCAGTTCTGTTTTTAACCCGTTATGATGACTGCGAAGAGTTTCTGACACAGATAGTCACAGGAGATGAGATTTGGGTTTCTTACGACACCCCTGAAAGTAATGGAATGGAATGGAGGCACACTTCATCCCCAGCAAAGGTTAAGCCGAAACAAATCTTGACACCTCGAAAAATGATGTGCACAGTGTTCTGGGACTGGAAAGGCATCTTACTCATTGATTTCTTACCGCGTGGTCAAACAATGAAAGCAGATGTTTATAGCGAGATACTTAGGAAATTGCGCCGCGCAATATAGAATAAGCGCCGAGGATTGTTGTCAAAAGGTGTTTTCCTTCACGACAACGCACGACCACACACTGCAAATGTGACGAAAAACCTCCTACAGGGATTTGGCTGGGACGTGTTTGACCATCCTCCGTACAGCCCTGACATCGCTCCTAGCGTCTTTCATCTGTTCTGACATCTCAAGTCTTTCCTTGGTGGTCAACACTTCAACAATGACGAAGAGCTGAAAGAAAATGTTTCCAACTTTTTGAAGACACAGGCGGCAAATTTCTATGAAGAAGGTATACAAAAACTTGTGCCACGCTATGGCAAATTCCTGCAAAATTTCGGCAGTATTGTGGAAAAGTAGTTCAGGAATTGTAGAATTTTGTGCAATAAATAATTATTCTGTATCTGTACACAATTTAATTTTATTACCAAACGATACTTTCTGGACGTACCTCGTATTTGTGATTGCTATCGTGTATTATAATAATAATTGGAAATTCGTTTATGATGAAGAACTGTGTATACCGAGTCTTGACTAAACTGAAAGCCCAAGCATAACAGTTTTTTCTGGTTTCTATGCAGCAGCATTCACGCATGGAAAAACCTCGAGGAATCTGATGCAGGAAATATAAAACGATGAAAAATTGCATGGCTTCGCTTATTTTGTGTGTTATACTCATTGTGGCCGCCTAAAGGTGAATTTTAATTGATAGCACTGGAGACTTATTAGGTAGAGAAGCTTCCGCAAAATGGCATCGTGAATTCAAATACAGTTTTTGTTTTACAACCGATATAGTTGACCTGGAAGGCTCAGAACCGCAAGAAATGTGCATAAAATATAAACACAACTATTCTGTTCATTAAATAAACAGTGGATTGGTCATTGTCATTCTTTTCTCTTGCACACAGTACAACTAGATAAATCATGAAGCGTATCAGAAAGCGCGTATAATGTTTGTTTACCATTATCGCGCTTCCAAGTAAAACGAGAAAGCAAGTGTTGTCAATATAGCTGATACTTTCCCCGTTATTTTTATTGTTTTGTCAAGTGGAAATCCGTCTCTTGTCGGTTGAACATAACAATTGAGTTCACCCTGAAGACGAGGAAGATGCATTTCTTCGAAACGTAGGTGTCAAGCCAAGTTTTTACCTGGCTAGAAGCCCGAGAAGATTTTGAATTAACACGTCGCCAGGAAAGCTTCAGTTCTTATTTTATAACAATAGTTGCATGTAAAATGTTTGCATTTTTACTTTCTCTAAGTGTACAATGTACTCAAAAATTCGATACCGAGATTTCACCGGAAATATAAGTTTTAGGGCCCCCTGAATCCAAAAAAAAGTATTTTCACAAAAATATCCGTGTGTGTGTGTGTGTCTGTGAACCAATTACTCAAAAACGAAAAGTCGGTAATATACCAAACTTGGCATTTAAGTTTAGTATCTGCCAGGGATGCGACACGAAGATTTTGAGAAAAATCCCCCCACCCCAAACTAAATGGAACTTATTTTCGAAAAATTTTATTTTATGAAATATGGCTCTAATAATTTTGATTAGAATATCATATATTAAAGACAAATAAAATGCATATCTTGAATTTTCTGGGAATAGCCTCTGAAGACTTGCTTTATTCTGGATGAATTTTACGAATTTTTGCATAACTGCTAAACCTTAAGAAATGGACAGAAACTTACCATACAAGAAATGTAGAGCACTTTAAAACATACAATTTATGTTCCATGCATTTCTTCATGGAGTTGGTCGTTTTTAAGATATTCCTTGTTTTTGGTTTCACCTTTAAAAAACTTATACGTTTCTCACACTGGACTTTGTCAACTCCTGTCCATACAAACAAAAGAACTTCAGTCACATAGCTACCAGCCCTTGACTATTGCTTTAACCTACGGTACTCCCTTATTTCGCTGCTTCTTACAAGGAAGCAAGTAATAAGACTGTTTCTGCATTAGCATTAAATAAATACCACAATAAGCTATTTAACAATAATAATTTGTTGCACAGATGGAGAAAACGTCATGTGAATGGAACACATCAGATTTTTAAATTTATATTAATGAATAAATTCAGGGACACTTAATGCCAAACACTTAATGCCAAACACACTCAAGTTTGGACCTGGACTTAACAGTTCCGAATTGACCCTTTTGATACCGCTTTGGCCTAACTCCCAAGTCCTGAATCTCCGGGGGATCCTCAATATATAACTTTAAGACAAAGAAATGTAGTAAAGCACAGATGGGATCAAGAAATAATGGACAGAAATATCTGGTAATACATAAACGTGAATATTTATAGAATGAATACCTGGTTCTTTTCATTAAAGGTTTTAGTAAATAGTTAAGTCTACATCTGTTCGCTGCACATTTCTAAATTTCTAATATGTCTGAAACTTCTAAATGCAACATTCCAATTTTTCCACCTACACTTTTCTTTATTCCATTCCACATTTCTCTTCATTATCTAAAGATTACTCTGCTTCGAGAATTATAAATCACTTTTAAATATATATTGTCATATCCTGGCTGTGGTAGCATTGTATATAGTTAATTATTATATGTTGGTAACTTGAGTGTTCATTAAAAACCACTGTAAGCGTGGTATTGCTCTTTTTTGAATTTGAAGTTAGTGAAATGAATATGTGCAACTAGGACACCAAGATTGGCCTCGTGCTATGAAGAAAGCGAAGGTAACGCTATAAAGTGCCATTTGATTTAGACATGCTTTCTTTAATTTAGTAGCTTAGTTTATCCAGCCTCGTCGCTTCTCAATGTTCTCTTTCTCTCTTTAAACGTTCCGAAAAATCGTTATTTTCAACCACTATCCAATGTATTCACCAGATATATAAACACACCTATATATTGGCGAAGACATTGGATAGTGGTTTAAATTTTTTCGGAACGTTTACCTTGAAAGTTGTATTTCGTTAGTAAAGACTCCCATGGGTATTCATTCATGTAACTATTCATCAGCTCACAGCACGTATTAAAGAACTCGCATATCAATCCATCTAACTTGATACTTGACCTGCTTGTAGTGGTCTGGGCTATATTGAAATGTTCTCGTTACGCGCTGTATAAGAGGAGAAGGGTGGCAAAGATCGTGCGCAACTATCCGCTACTGCCTAGTCCCAGTTTGACAGTGAAACGTAATGCGACCTATTATAGGTCTGATGATTTACCTACTGTGCCTTTTATTGACAGGAAACTATAGAAATGTTTATGATGTGTTTAGCCCTGTTTATTTTGTTGGATTTTTATTGTTCCAAAATGGTTTTGGAAGAGAGGGAATTCTCTGCTCTCTTATGGAGATGGCAGTTTGGTAAACTGAAGTGTAAATCTGGAAAACCAGTAATATTTATTAGAAAATTCACGGAAAGAACTTTCAAAACAACGACCTATCTTACACTTCAAACTCCAAGGAACATTATGGAGTATGGCTTGAGATTAGGTAGTTAATAGTTAACTACAATGGAGCGAGTAGTTCTCTAATTTCCATGTTTCAACACTGTAAGAAACGTTTGAATGACTGACACATGGCACACAATTTACTATACACATCATGTAAATTAGAATTATCCCAAAGTTTCAGTTTTAAATTGTGTTAAACCAATGTAATTAAACATAAATTTCAGAAGTAAAATGCCTCACATTTGTTTTAAATTCCAATAGATCTAAGGGGGTTCTGATATACAAGGACATCTAAGGTTAAATTCGTGATGACATTTTGATAAACTATTTTACGACGAATCTAGCGTTCAGATAATAAAGTTTATGGAATGTTATATTCGTATAGAAAGGAGAACTGCTCTTTAAGATATTGTCATCCACACCTGAAATAATGTGTATAAATAGAATGAAAGCATTGTAAAGCTTTTGGTCAAACCTGGAATAGCTCATAAGCAAAATCTGATGTGCTTCATTCACATTCACTTTCTCTACATCTCTGTAACAAATTATTGCTAAAAAACATAAGCTTATATTTACTTCATACTAATCGAGAAAAAGCTTGCAGAAATAGTCTTATTACTTTCTTCCTTTTAAGTAGAAGCGAAAAAAAAGGCAATAGGTAAAGTGAGAGTCTAGTTGCTTGTTTGCTACGTGACGGAAGTTCCTTTATTTGTATGGGCAGGAGTTGATAAATTCCTATATGAGAAAAGCATAAGTTTTTAAAGCTGAAATCAAAAACACTGAATATCTCAAAAACTATTTACTTCACGAAAATTGGGTGTCTTAATGTGCTCTACATTTTTTGTTTTGTAAGTTTTGTGCATTTCTTAGGGTTTAGCAGTTATGAAAAATTCCGTAATATTCCAGAATAAGGTAGTCTTTAGATTCTATTCCCAGGAAATTCAATATATATTATTTGTCAAGTAAATATCTTTAATATACGATATTTTAATCAAAATCGTTAGTGCAATTTTTGAGATATAAACATTTTCTGAAAAAAAAAATCCATGTAAAGGATAGTTAGGGGTGTGGGGATTTTCTTGAAAATCTTCGTGTCGCATCCTTGGAAGATACCAAATTTAATTACCAAGTTTGGTATTTAACGGTCTTTTCGTTTTTGAGCTATGCTTTCACACACACACACACACACACACGAACCTTGTTCTAAAAATGCTTTTTTTGGGGGGGATTCAGGGGACCTTAAATATGTATTTCCGGTGAAATCTCGGTATCGAATTTTTTGGGTATATTACAATACCTTCTCTATACACCATGTACATAGTACGTATAGAGAAAGCAGAAGTGAAGTACTGCATCTTCAAGGGAAGCAGTACTAAGAGTTTTAAAAGACATGGAAGATGTTTCGAAAATGTTGCTTTCTTAATGTTTATAATAATGAAATTTATATATTGAAGTCTCTGGGAATAGTCTTTAAACAATGCTTCAGGACTTTGTATAGTTGGGAATTGCAACAGATAGAGAAAATGTTACCACAACAAAAATGTAGATCTTGTGAAAACACGCAATTTATGTGAAATAATTATTTTCTTTATAGGTAACTGTTTCCGAATTATTCCTTCTATTTGTTTAAATTTTCAAATAATATGTTTACCTTTTAGAAACATAAAGTCATCATTTATTCCTAGTTTACGCCTGGTCTTGTAAATAGAACCGAATTTCAAAAATCAACACATATTGACCAGTTTCTCACTGATTTGAATATTGTTTTAGCCTAGCGTATTCCCCTATTTCCTTTCTCCTTATAAGGAAATGCATATTTAGTAATTTTAATAATGTTTATTTCGATTGTAGGGAAGAAGATACAATAATAAGCTTTTATAAGACAGTTCGTTGCAGAATTGGCAGAAAAAAATATGCAAATGGAACACACCATATTTTAATCAGTACTTTAAAACAAATTTAGAGATTATGTGTAGAGCGAGAATTTTTGAACTTCGATTTCTGAAAGAGCTAAATAAATTATGATGTTGAAATTAAGAGGTTTATCCAAAAATCGATTTCTGAAAAAAAATAAATAGCATACAAAAAAATCTGAAGCGTTCGTTTCACATGACCTTCTATACATCGCTATAAAATAATAATTGCTAAAAAGCATATTCTTCTATCTAGTTTTTGATAATCGGGATAAGTATTAGCAGAAATTGTTTGAATTACTTCGTTTCTTGTCAGTAGAAGAAAAATAAGGGAATACACTAGGCAAAACGATTGTCAAATCTTTTAAAAGCCGGTTGCCATGTGGATGAAATTAATTTCTATGCAAGGCCAGGGGTTTGCAGCTTTCAGTGTGAAAGTAAGTTTAAGTATTTTAAATGTGAAAAAAATAACAAGGAATATTTCAGAAATAGTCAATTCCACGAGAAAAAAACTATATGACATAAATGGTGTGTCTTAACGTAATCTAGAGCTTTTGTGTAGTAAGTTTTCAACTATCTCACGGTTTATCAGTTACGCAAAATTCAGCAAAATGCATTCAAAATAAAGAGGTCTTTAGAGGCTATTCCCAGAAAATTCAAGAAATACATTTTATTTGCCAGGTAAAAATATTTGATATATGGCATTTTAATCAAAATATTAGTCATTTTTGACAAAATCTAAATACTCGAAACTTTTTCCATGTAAAGGGTAGTTTGGGATGAGGGGACTTTTCTCAAAATCTTCGTGTCCCATCCCTGGAAGATACAAAACCTAAATACCAAATTTCTTTTTTGAATTATCGTGTTCATAGTCTAACGGATACGCACACGGACCTTTTTCTGATTTTTTTTTTGGATACAAGGGACCCTTACTCACCTTCCTCAGCGGTGAAGTCTGGGTATCAAATTTTTGGGTGCAATACAATATCTTTTCTATGCGCTATGTATATAACATGTGAAAACAAAGTAATAAGGAATCACTAGGCTAAAACGATAGTCAAATCTTTTAAAAGCCGGTTTATAGCTTCCAGTGTGAAAGAAGTATTTTCTGAAACAAAAAAGGAGTATTTCAAAAATGGTCAGTTGAACGAAAAAGATGTATATGATAAAAATTGTGTCTCTTAACGTGATCTACATCTTTTGTGTAGTAAGCTTTTGTCTATCTCTTACGGTTTACCAGTTGCGCAAAATTCATTCGGAATAAAGAGGTCTCTAGATTCTATTCCCAGAAACTTCAAGATGTACATTTTATTTGCCAGGTAAATGTAAATTGCATGTTTTTATGGACGCTCTTTAACAACTGTGGTTCTCAGCGTCCCATTCTAAATTGGGTGTGAAAAACCGCTTAATTTTGCTCAGAGGCCTCTCTATCAGGCTTGAGGTTCTTTTACGTGCCGTAATCTACGACACGGGACCAACAGCTTTACTTCCATTCCGAAGGAAGCAATGCTAAAGATTTTTACACCCAAAAAATCCATCGTCCTCCGCCGGGTTTGAACCCGCGACCTTGGGTATATGAAGTTAGCATGGTAACTATTACACCACGCAGGACAACTATTTGCCAGGTAAAAATATCTTTAATATACGGTATTTTAATCATAATCGGAAGAGTGAGTTTTGAGAAAATGAAAAATTTCGAAACTTTTTCCACGTCAAGGGTAGTTTGGGGTGGAAAGATTTTCCTCAAAATCTTCATGTCCATCCATGGAAGATACAAAAATTAAATACCAAGTTTGGTATTTTATCGACTTTTCGTTTTGAGTTATGTTCACAGACATTTAGACACACACACACACACACACACACACACACACACACACACACACACACTTTTTCTGAAAATACTCTTTTGGATACAGGGAACCCTAAAATGTCTATTATCGGTGAAATCTCGGTATCGAATTATAGGATGGAATACCTTCTCTATACACTATGTACATAGCACTTGTAGAGAAAGTAAAAAGGGTTTAAATGATGGGTGAACTGTGAGACTAGGTTTAATATTTAATAAGATGGACATTGATTAAGTATTTATTAACAGTAAGCGCTCTATACTAATTACAACCAATATGCAGGATGCTGATTGTTAATAATGAATTGACTTCCTCTCACTGCGGAGGTCAGAGCGCTAAGCGCCTCACATCATCCCCTGGGGTTCGGCCTGTACAAAACGCCTAACTAAGCAGCTTGGGCCTGCCATAATTCGAACCCATGCTCTCTGTACATGCGGTTTGAACATGCTGCCTAATAAGCTAACTAATGGGAACAGATGTTTCTAATTTCAAAAGTTTATCAAAAACTTTTGCGTTAATACACAGATCCCACCCGTAATTTAATGTGGATACCTTCACATTTTGACATTGAAAGGGAATCGGCCGAGTAGACAGCAAAACAAGCTAAGAAAATGCCCTTTAGCGATCCAGCAATTGCTATACCACATTGTTATATACCTACGTTTAAAATCTGCGGTGTTTTATTCTCATCACTTTTTCCGGATAAAAACTATTCTTGCAAAAGATTACTCTTTTGTCTAAATAATGCTAATCGAGATAAACATTAGCAGAATTGTTCTTATTACTTGCTTCTTTGTAAATAAATATCAAACAAGAGAATGCAGTATGTCAAAGCCTTTAATCTGAAATAATTTAAATTGCGCTCTCTTTGTTTTTTTTTTAACTGTGTTTAACGCCCGCTTTTACTACTTCGACACCGCAGACGATGACACTGAAGACTGAGCGCCAATAAAATTTTATGGGGGGAGGGGGAAAACCGGAGAACCCAGAGAAAACCCGCCCCTGCGCTGCATTGTCCACCTCAAATCTCATATGCGGTCTTAAATTTGCCAGGAGTAAACAAAAGAGAAACGAAAAACATGTGAATTCCGGTTAGAGAAAAGTTTAACTATTCCAAAACTCAAACCAATAACACGGAATATTTCAAAAATAGTTAACTGTAGAAAAAAAGTATGAGTAAATTATATGCTTCATATCAATCCGCATTTTTTGTAAAATAAGCTCTTGTCTGGCGGCGTCGTGGCTGAGTGGTTAGACCGCTCGCTTCCCACCTAGGTGGCCCGGGTTCGATCCCAAGTGCCCATATGTAGGATTTGTGGTGGACGAAAAAGTGTGTGGATGGTCTGGGTCTTACGATTTCCCTCGCCATACATTCCACCGATTGCTCCTATCATCCACTTCCTCACGCTAATTCTTCAAGCGTTATTCTCAAAACTATTGGGATATACGTTTCGTTTGGTATAAAATGACTTAAACAAATGGTATTTTAACCAAAATCGTCAGTCATTTTTGAAAAAAATCAAACTTTTCGAAAAATGTTCTATGTAAAGAGCAGTTGGAGGTGATAGAATTTCCCTGACAAATCGCATTCTTAGAAGATACTGAACATATTACCAAGTTTGCTGCTTAACCGACTCTTCGTTTTCGGGTTATACTGTCACAGGCACACGCGGACCTTTTTCTAAAGAACTGATATGCTCCATTCACATGACTTTCTCTTCTTCTACAAACAAACTTCTTACAAAAGATTATTCTTCTATCTGCTTCATGCTAATTCAGAAGTATTAGAAAAGTGGTCTTATTGCTTAGTTGCTTATAATTAAAAGCTATACTAAAGCGATACTCAAATGTTTTCAAGTAGTCGCTATGCGATTGTCTTTGAAATGTGTTTCTTTGCATGGGAACAAAAGAAACAAGGAGGACATCATGTTAGAGAAAAGTATCTTAAAATTGAAACCAGTAGTATAGAATATCTCGGTAAGGATTCAATCTACAACAAACATTTAAAGAGCATAAGCTGTGTGTTTTGAAGAAATCTATATCTTTTGTCTAGTAAGTTTACGCCCATCATTTACATTTCATTTGTCATGTAAGTATATTTAATATACGGTATTTTAATTGAAGTCGTTAGAGCCATTTTTGATAAAATAAAAAATTTTAAAACTTTTTCCATATAAAGGGCAATTTGTGGTGAGGGAATTCTCCTCAAAATCATCGTATCTCATCAATGGTGTCGATTATCACGGATTTTATACGTTATAACGCACATACACATTTACACTTTCAGATTCTGGGAAGGATACGGAATTATTTTGTCTGGAAAAAACTTCCCACTCAGGCTGAGAATCGAACCTGGAAAACATCGCACACTAGAAAATTATTCTACCAGCTTGCATCTATGTACGTTTATCTCGTCCTCCGTGGTCTAGGGGTACCATGATACTCTCCATCTCCCAAGATTGGGTATGCAAATTCGATGGAGGGTGAGGCATTTTTTTTTTGGGCGTAAAAACTTTAGCATGGCTTCTTTCGGAAAGGGAAGTATCACTGTTGGTCCATGTCGCATATTTAAAACACATACAAGAACCTAAAGTTTTATAAAGAGGCCTCTGAGAAAAAGTAAGCTCCCGACATAGAATGGAACTCTAAAAACCACAGCAGTTAAAGAGCGACCATAAATAGAACACTTTTTAACTAGACTAAAATAATTAGAGAAACAAATAAGCTTTCTAAGAATAGTTTTATAACCACTAATAAGCGATAGAAACTATAAAAGTCTTTATAAATGAAACATATTGTATTAGAGAGTCTCAAAATGCGTATTTCCAGTGCTAACTCAGAAATGGAATGTTTGTGTTATACCACTACCTCTACCACTAATAATAATAATAATAATAATAATAATAATAATAATAATATAGCTATTTCACACCTTTTCGGGAATGTTTGAGAAGAAATTTACAAGGAAAAGGATGAATATAGCAAATTCCGCTAAACAATTAGGAAACTTGAGAGTTCTCAGGCACTGAAATCTCCGCTTTGTGAATTCTCCACAAAAACGGTTCCCTGGAAACAGTGTAATTAAGCTGGTATAAGCATTTCAAAAAGTCTCTCTCAGAGAACAAACGTTATGATAAACTCTTTATGGAATGTTTGTGCTGCTTGAAGAGTGACGCAAAGAGTGCCAAAGGAACTGCGGTTCCCATGGTGACTAGAATACCTACCTACCTGTACTTTCATGGACAAGATTCCTCTTTGTGGCAACTGCGTTGATAAAGCCTGCAGCTTGCTTCATAACTTTCTAAGGTAATCGCATTATGTGTGTTTCTGCGTTCTGAATGGAAGTGTATACGTCAAAGAAAACTGTATGCATTTTGTGTGGTTGTAGCAACATTCTCTTACGTGATGGTGTAGATCTTTGAACTCCAGCATCTTACGGCAAAGTCCGATGAAAAAGTAAACGGCAGTTCTGGCCTGGAATATAGATTCCATTTGCTGCGCATTTTGATGATGTTGCAAAGTCAATTCTCGCTGAATCAGGTATAGGCATGTACGGTTTAACCTCAACTCAGCTCATCAGTATTCACCGGTGTATCAGCACATTTCACAGGCGTTTGCTCCCAGTTCAGAATTCCTCCAACTGTGAGGAGCTATGTTAACATCTAGAACATCCAGTAACTCGTGTACGAACTCTTAAGGGTGGTTATCAATATGTAAAAATGTTAATAAAGCTTTCGTCATTATTACCACCGGTACTCATATTTTTTCTTAATAAATTGAGGTTAACGAACAATAATAATAATTAACTAATGACAATTAATACGAGTTTTAAAGCTCAATAAATTATCTAAGAATAGTTATTATAAAGAACAGGGGGATTCCCAAGTTAATTGTAACGTGAGAACGATTCTATGTTTTATACTTTTTGTATTAGGTATGAAGTATTCTTGCACAACTGGGAGCAAAAAAGCATGCATATATTTTTGTTTTCCTATAGTGCTTTGCTTTGTTTGATAATTGAGAAATCCCCTTACTAGTTATTTTCTACAATCATCCATTAGTGATATTCTCTAAATGAGCAAAGAAAAGGTTGGGAGACGGAAGTATTTTATCTGAATTGCTGGAACAATATCTCTATATGTTTCTGTCTCCTGTTGGTTTGATGTTAAAAGTATAGCACTAAAACTCTAACTAATAAATACGTTCCCGAGTCAGCAACGAAGGAAACGGAGGTGTAAGACAAACATCATATGGAGTTAAATTCAGATGTAGGTGCTGCGCTTCTCAGCGTCTCTAAACTGGGCGTGTAAGGTCGCTTAGTTTTGCTCAGAGGCCTTTTTATCAGACTCAAAATACTTTTACGTGCTTTAAATATTCGACACGGACCAACGGCTGTACTTCCTTTGTGAAGGAAATCATCGCCTGAAAATCCCAATTCTGTTACTCTGGCTCTCAAAATATTATGTGTTAGCTCCTCGTTCCCCAAGAGAACTGCAGCAAGTAAGATGGACGTAAACGGATGTGAACTTCCAATCTATAACCTCAATTAAAACAATTATCCAGGATAAATAAATAATTTAAAGTGCTTGATACTCAGTTTCAAATATATCCAATGTCCCCTACGCTTCATTGGAAACACATCCAGAAGAAGCCACTACGAAGGGACTTCAAAACAGGTATCACTCCTATCCAACTCAAGGTTTTTAGGAAATGTAGAAAGCATAAAATGTTATTTCGAGATGAGTTGATTAGCGTATTTTATGGCTATAATCATATGAAATAAATGATGAAATAAATCAGCATTGTAGCTATATAAGAAAGATCATGTTTATATTTTCGTAAATGGGTCAGCTTCTCTTCTGCATTTTATTAATTCCCTGGCGTTTTGAACTGAAAATCTAGACAGTCTTTTGCATGTATTATCTTCTTGGGAAAGAAGTGTTATTTGCTATGATGTGGTCCATTGTTCAATCCAACATGGTATTATTTTATGTGCCATAAAGTACATAGTTATCTGCATCTTCTTGCTAAGAGAAAGGACATAGCATAATTGTTTTGAGGACTCCTAAATCCAAAGTCATTTTAGATACAGATTACTATGTCTCTGTGTGTGCGCGCGCCTATGAACACAACTAAATAAAGCGTCCTATTTAATAACAAACTAGGTGTTTTCCAAAGATGCGACACCAACTTTATCAAGTACATCCTTCCTCCTCCAACTATCAGGGCCTGTTCTGACTTGGTTTTATCGTGGTTACCCTTGTAGCTTGGGAAATTGCTGAGGTACTTATTTTTCACAACATCCATTCCCTCCTACCCTTTCATTAATTTCGTTATTAGCGTTCAGGTATGAGTGCCTCTGCGTCCGTGGTGTGTGGCAGTGCTGGTAGTCTGTTGTCATCGGCGTTTGGGTCGTTGTCTTCGCGTTGGCGAGGACGCGATAATCCGGAACCCATAATGTTGGCAGCTGTGTTTCGCTCCTGGCGACACAACGAGTATCAAGTAAATCCTACCTCCTCCAACTACCCGTTAAATGGAACATTTTCGAAATTTTCAAAATTTTGGATTTTTTTCAAAAAGTCTAATGATTTCGGTTAAAGAATTATATAGTAAAGATATTTGCATTATCATTAAAAAGTATTTTGAATCTTCTGGGAATAGCTTGTATATTTCTCTTCATTTTGTATGATATTGCATAACTTGTAAACGTTAAACAACAGACGAAAATGTACTGCAAAAAATGTAGAGCTCTTTAGGACCCTCCATTTATTCCAAACATTCTTTTCTGTGGCGTAAGCTATTTCCGAGATATCCGTGCTTAATGGCTTGAATACGATTAATACTTTGTCATACCTGTTTAAAAGTTGTTTTCAGTTGTTTCTCGGTATTGCATAAAAACAGTACGCACTTTTAAGGCCAGCATATAGCATCTCCTATTAATATACATTTGACTATCGCTATACCATAATATCTATAATGAAATGTGTAATGCACCTATTTCTGAAAATGTTGATCTTGTTTAAAATGAAGTAGGCGGAATAAATATACAATAGAGGGTAGTGAAAAGCGTGTAAATGTTACATCAGATTACAAATGACGCGATTCGCATTCAGGAAAGGGACTGCTCTGACTTGGTTTTATGGTGGTTACCCTTGTTCCGTGAGTCAATACTGAGGTGCCTATTCTCCGCGACATCCTTTACCTCCTACCTCCTACCCTTTCATTCTCTGAGTTCGTGGTGTGTGACAGTGCTGGCAGTCTGATGGTGTCCTCGGCGTTTGGGCGGCATTGTGGTCGTTATCTTTCTGTTAGCGGAACCGCGATAATACCCGGAACCGATAGTGTTGGCAGCTTCTGGCATCAAGATGAATAATTATCAGCAAATAGTTACGGACTTTCGCGTGGCTGTATGACCTGCACGCACATCCTGAGGTTCTCATATCTTCTCCTGGTGGTGTTAACGCACAATAGATCTATATAGGTCTTTTACACATTAGCTTTGTTTATTACGTAAAACATTGTAACTAATATTGTGTTAAAATTAAAAAGGGATTTTCGTGATTACAAACATTCTCAACAATTGCCCCCTGGCCCAGATTGGAAATAGTAATTGTAATATTAATTATTAATTAATCAGTAAGACCATTAATCAAAATTATGCAATTAGGAAAGAAAATTCGTGATTGCAAAAGGTAAATAAATAAATAAATACAAAAATAAATGAAATTTGAATGGTTCCATTACTTGCTCTGTAAACAGAACTCTTCTGAAAATGAGATTATTGTTTTATCAACTTCGTAGTAGCTGAAATAAAATTTAGCAGAAGTGGTTTCATTATTTAGTTCTTTATAAACTAAAGGAAAAGAAGTAAGTGAATACACTACGCTAAAGCGGAGAACGGAGGACGATATCTATTTGACAATAGTATTTTAAAATGAAAACCACTAACAAGGAATATCTCGAAAACGCTTGGCTGTACAAGAAAAATGTATAGGACATAGAATGTTTTGACGAAATCCGGTTTCTTTTTCTATTTTTTTTTTCTATCTTCTACGGTTTGCTATTTATGGAAAAAATCACCCAGAATGAATAGGGCTTCAGATGCTATTCCTAGAAAATTCAGAATATACGTTTTATTTGTCATGTAATTATCTTTAATATACAGTATTTTAATAGAAATCATCAGAGCCATGTTTGAGAAAGCTTACGGTTTCAAACAAATTTCTATGTAAAGGGTAGTTTGAAGTTGGAGGATGTTCCTGAAAATGTTCGTGTAATCCTCGTAAGATATTAAGCTTAAATACCAAGTTGGTAAATAACCGACTTTTTGTTTAGGGATTACTCTGCCCACAGACGCACGCACGTGCACACATAAACGCACATAAACACGGATGCTTTTCTAAAAATACATTTTTAGTCAGGGGTCCTCAAAACATACTTTCGGTGAAATCTTTGGTATACTTTTTACTTTCTCTACACGTGCTATGTACATATAGAATATATATAGTTATTTCACCGGAAATACATGTTTTACGGTCCCTATATCCCAAAAAAGTTGGAAAAAGATCTGTGTGTGTGTGCGCCCGTGTATCTGTGAACACGATAACACAAGAATGAAAAGTCTGTAAAATACCAAACTTGTATTTAAGATCAATACCTTCCAAGGATGTAACACGAAGATTCTGAAAAAAAATTCCCCCACTCCAAACTACTCTTTACATGCAAAAACTTCTAATGATTTTGATTGAAATACCATATATTAAAGATATTTATATAGTAAATAAAATAAATATCTTTAATTTCCTGGGAATAGCCTCTAAAGGCCTCTTTATTCTGAATGAATATTGTTGAATTTTGCGTAACTGGTAAACCGTAAGTGTTAGACGGAAACTTACTACACAAGAAAATGTAGGTTACGTTAAAATACACAATTTATGTTATACACGTTTTTTTCGTGCAATTGACCATTTCCTAGTTATTCCTTGTTATTTGTTTCATATCTATATACTTAAGATTTTTCCGCACGGAAAATTGTAAATGGATTATAACCACAGGGCAACCAGCTTTTAATAAATTTAAAATTCGTTTTAGCCTAGTATATTCCCTTATTTACCTTCTACTTATAAGGAAGCAAGAAATTCAGAACATTTCTGCTATTTATCTCAATTATACATAGAAGATGGAGAATACATTGTTAACAACAATTTGTTACAGCGGTGTAGAGAAGGTCATGTGGATGGGAGCATATCAGATTTTTACTTACTCTATACGTACTATGTACATAGTGTATAGAGAAGGTATTGCACTCTACCCAAAAATTCGATTCCGAGATTTCACCGGAAATATATGTTTTATGGTCCCCATTATCTAAAAAAAGCATTTTCGGAAAAAGGTCGTGTGTGTGTGTGTCAGTGTGCCCATGTGTCCATGTGTCTGTGTGTCGGTGTGTCCGTGTGTCCGTGTGTCTGTAAGCACGATAACTCAAAAACGAAAAGTAGGTAAAATGCCAAACTTGGTATTTAAGTTTAGTATCTTCCAGGGATGCGACACGAAGATTTTGAGAAAAATCCGCCCACCCCAAACTACCCTTTACATGGAACTTTTTTCGAAAATTTCGATTTTCTCAAAAATGGCTCATTTTGATTAAAATATCGTATATTAAAATAATTTGCCTGACAAATAAAATGTATACTATGAATTTTCTGGGAATAGCCTCTGAAGACTACTTTATTCTGGATGAACTGTTCATAACTAATAAACCGTAAGAGATGGACAAAAACTTAACACACAAAAAATGTACAGCACATTAAAACACACAATGTTATATACTTTTTTTCATGGAGATGATCGTTTTTGAGATATTCTTTTATCTTGGTTTCAGCTTTGAAAAAATTATATTTTTCTCATATAGGAATTTGTCAACTCCTGTCCTTACAAAGAAATATCAGTCACATAGCAACCAGCTTTTGACTTTCACTTTAACGTGTGGTACTCCCTTATTTCGCTTCTACTTACAATAAAGTAAGGAATAAGACTATTTCTGCTAATTTTTCTCAATTAGCATGAAATATATAAAAGATAAGCTTATTAACAATGATAATTTAAAGAGGTATAGAGATAGTCATGTGAATGTAACACATCAGAATTTTTTTTTATTTGAATACAGTACCTTTTTTACCTAAACGTGCATAGCACGAGTTACAGCAATTAAAGAGGATATAACAAGCTGCTGAAGTTAGGAAAGTTAAACGATGAATAGGCAATTATAGGTCACATAAAATTAATAGATTTTACAGTATTAAGCGTAAGAGATGGCCTGTTTTTAGAAGCGTATACACAAAGGAATAAAATAGGCAAACGCTGAGCTGTAGTAATGAGTAAAGTTTAGTTTTCGATTCCACACTCTGATTAAAGAAGAAAGGTTCTACAACTGCGTTCCCAGTAGTTCGATTTTGCCCGCTCTAATTCCACCACCTGGCTCAGCTCAATGCACTCTTGTGTAGCTATCCGAACGGCACATGAATTGCAAATAGACTAAGCAACTGCCAATGTCTCACCAATGTAGAATCGAAATGTTAATACACAGCGAATATCATTATGATACAATTATAAGGTGAATCAGGGCTGTAACATTATATTAAAGAGTAAAACGTGTTACTTCACATGGCTTCATTTATCCTCTATCGCTTATTAGTGGATCTAAGTGGGATTAACAACATATCTCGGAAGTGTTTGATGCTACGAAAATTTTTTTGAAATAAACTATGTGTTTTAAATGAAATGTACATTCGTCAGTTGCTTAATGTTAACACATTTTATACACTAGGGTGTACGTAGTAGAGAAAGTAACATAAAAACCTGATTGTTGGACCTATATGTTTTATATATACTCAATGTATAATTCAATTACGACTTGATCAATTCAACGCTATGTAAGGCTCGGCAAATTGTTGTTTGTATAAAATCTAGAAACCCGCATTTTTTACATTTCCATAGAAAATTATATGAAAAATTATAAATCCATGGTACTGGTGTGCGAAAATGTGACACAGCATCTTAAAATTTGAATTTAGCGAAATCTTGTTCCCTTATGCTTTGTCAGTTTAAGACGTTACTGAGGATACAGTTTATGTCAATATTCAATATTCTTTAAATATTTGTGACGAGATCTAAGGAGTAGTCTACAAAAAGTAGTTTTGAAATGTGAATTTTAATAATTCAATATATGATTGGTTTATGTAAAATTGAATTATTTTTGCACAAAAGTTATAATGTAGGCAAAATTAAATTATGGATTGCAAATACAGTATTCCAAAATTTAAAAAAAAATCAAATTTACATTACACTTGACTGCACTTGGATTTTTTAAAAGCTATGTTCTTGATCATTTAGGTACATGTAATTATTAGGATTAATTTGTATTACAATTATTTCTCTGAATAAATCTGTTACAACATTTCCAACTTAAGTATATGAAAACAGTCGAATATGGCTTTGTTTTTAATGGAGTTCTAGAAAACAGTTATTTATGTGTACTCTTACAGTAATACCAAATAGAATAGAGCAGAAAAAATACAGGCATTTTATAACCATACACTATTGGATAGTACGGTATCAATTATATTTGTGTTAATATAATACAAGCCTATAACATGATCTTTGGAGTTCGATATAATATGGCAGCTTAAGCCATCAGTTGATATAAAAATCGTATTTATCAGTAAAAATATTTATTTTTTCATTTACTTAGTTGTTTGTTATTAGCTTAAAGGTTTTAACAAATACTTCTTTAATGAAGTTGTAGCAATGAACAGTTCAACATGTACCTGCTATAGAACTTTGCGAATTAACATCAAACAGCTCACTCAATGAGGATACAAACTTTCATTTTAATTATGTAAAACATGTTCACGAAAATTTGTATTTAAAATGTCAAAATTGGGACCGGCTGTGTATTCTTCAGGACACGTTTTGTGTTTCATGTGTTTAAACTGTGACAACACACAAACATTTTCAGCGGATGGTATCTGTGATAAAGTCCAATCAGACTTCACTCATTATCTATAAATATTTCTCGTTTTGGTATGCGAGGACAGGCATAAAATGGAAGACATATTCACGTTGAAATTAGATACAGGAGGAAACATAACCCTATTTTCTTCCAAATCAGTCGTTGAAAGGTAGAGTAAGACTGAAGAATTCAATGACATAGCCGGGAATTGAACCACACGGATTTCCTGGCCCCCGTTCAGTTGCTCTAACTGCGGAGGAATGGCGGAAAAAATATCTACCGCGATTCTTTACCACCGAGAATGTAGGGCTAGAAGCATGTTGGACACTACTGGCAGGCACGGAAAACAGGGACGGGCTAGGTAAATTTATACTTAAGGCAAGACAGCCGAGATCTGAAGAGGCTGCCAATAGAGAAAGGGGGGGGGGATAAGAACTAAACAAAAGTGAACTACAATATTCTACATACATATTATGTCATACTTAGGTCATTGTTGTGTTATGGTTTTATATATGTGTATATATATTTCTTTTAAGTGTAATTATCTATTTTAAGAGGGTGCATTTATGAAGGTGTACTCTTTGCTGTAAATTTGAATTGCTATAATTGAATATCCTTGTATTTATATTTTCGGGTTCACTCTTAATTCTTTATGGTTGTTTTAATATTGCTTTGATTTTATATTACCTTTGTCTCTTTATTTTCGTGTTTACTCTTTTAATTATTTGTTGTTGTTGTTTTAATATTATTTTTAGTGTGTATTACAAAAACACGTACGGTCTGTGGACCCGTGCGAATGTTGAAATTCGATGTGCATATAATAGTACGTCAATAAATACACTTATTCATTCATTATTCAACTGCTGGGACACCATGGAGTGGCCGAACAGCAATGACAAGTATCCTAAAGTTTCCAAATTAACAGACTCCAACAGTCATGCAGGCAGTTCTAGGATCCCCATCATACCTAAGGATCAAACGCCTCCCCAGGGGGTTCCGTATACGAGGAACTACCTTAAGGTCGAGAAAGTTCCAAAGAGAACAAACTCTTTCCTGGCTACTCTGCACCGAAACACCATCGCCAGACACTTCTAACCGGAAGCAGATCAACACGGTCAACTATTAACTGATTGGATTGGCAGATGAAATACTGTAAGCATTTCCAAAAGAAAAATCAGCCTGTCAAAGCTGTATAGAGGGTTCTAGGATTCGTTTTTCTTCAGATTTCTTTTCTTTTGTTGATTGATTATTGCTGTGCTTGAGCTGAGTGTAACAAAGTAGTGTATTTTATCGCAAAAAAGTCGCAATCAACGTAAACGACTTTCATCATTTCTGTGTAACAAGTACCTACCCCACACACGTCATTGTTTGTGGAACACAAAAGCTGTCATGGTGTATACATCTGATGTCAGAAACAAAGAAGGGAGGGAGAATAATTTCCCAAAGGTTGGCTGTTGTATGACAGAGAGCGATATTTATATGGAATGAACGAGAGCTTCTCTTGATAAAGGAAATTCACTCTCGCCGAGTTTTGCTTTATTTGTGGGAGACGGATTCCTTTTTCCCTGCACAAGACAAGTCAAGCGGGGTGCCCATATCTCTGCTTTAATAGAATTTCCAATGGCTCATCATAACTTGGGGGATGGAACATTTTGTGAGTGCAAAAGTGAAATACAACTGCTCGAGAATTCTGCAATTCTTTAAAATATAACACTCGTCTTATTCAAAAAGTCACACCGAGTCCGATAATAGAAATATATTTAAACCTAAGTTTAAAACTTAATCCTAGGTTGTCATATTTTTGCGTATAATAAACGCCAACTGCCTGTTAAACTACAGTTAAACTTTACTGGAATTTTTCTACCGCTGGAACTGCAGTTTAATAATGATGTTCGGATAAAGACAAACAATTATTGATACATTTTAATACATATTAAGCGATGTTGATGTAATCATAGCTAAATGTCACCAAAAAATCTCTAAGGCCTTGAAATTTCAGAGAGCAGCCTTCTCACTTTGAAATATACAATGAAATCAAGTTTGTTAATAGATCCATTATTTAAAATAGTCGTAATATATTAATATTATGTTAAATTAAAAATGGAGTCGCCTAAACTCAAATCCCGGATTCAAATCCGGCACAGATCAATGGTTCTTACTTGTGCTTAAAACAACAGCCTCATGTCAGAAGATTGATGGTACGTAGAAGAATTCTCGCAGGGAAAAATTCAGGTACACCGGCGGTGTTGATATGATCCTAGCACTTGGAGGCGTCGTTAACATATATTTAAAATAGGACACAAGTTAGCGATGAGGGCGAGAATAATAAAATAAGCAATTGTATGTTTGATGAACAGGAAGATAATATAAACAAGAACTGTGAGACATCAAATATAGGAACACTTTACATATTCCTCTTGATACATTATGATTAAACAGTCATAAAAGACTGTTTTTGAAATTTATTATAATATCATGACAATGGGTTGTAATTTGTTTTAAATGTAATTTTCAATTAAACGTACACTGCAAAACTGTGTTCTATTTTCACATCTATTTTCATCAATATTGCAACTTATAGTTCTGCTCTCCTTTTCATGTGGTCCACATTCGTTTTATGTTCTTCTTACTTTCTTCTGCAGTCCGTTGTCATTTTTGTTCCTTCTCTTTGAATATATGAAATCCTACTTTTAGGTAACTACGTTTTCATCTTCTACGTTGCATTGGTTAGTAGGGGAGATGAAATAGGCCTCTTCAAAATTGCTGGATACCTTGTCGTTCATTTAAATGAAATGGGATCTGTAACACTGCTCATAGGTTCACCATGTACAATACGTTTACTCCAGTGCTATTCTTAACTTCTTTCACCACTTTCTCTTATTATTTCGATTATCATACCACCAATGGGCGTAACTTTTACAACGTTGCAGCTCCCCTACTGGTATGGTATATCCCCTACTTTTCCTCTGCAGAATTTCCTCTGAAATTTTCGTATTCCATGGGAATTTCGTCTTTGGTGCCACAAGTAATAAAAAAAGGCGTTAAGGACTACCAAGAAACTTTATGCAAAGATATTTTGTTGACCCTACAACGCCACCATTGCATGGATAAGCCCTTACATAGCATTTCCGTGTTTTTCTTTCCCTATCGAGATTACAGTGTCAATCATTTTGCATTCTATAGTGGTGTTATAGTTTTAAATACATTTTGCAATAATTTGTTTTATTTTTCCGAAAAGTTATGGCTTAGGTTTGAAATATTTGTATTTGTCGCAGTACGCACACACAGCTTATTTACTGTCAATTTCTTTTACTTCCAAGGCCACTTTCATTCATTTTAAGACCACAACGACAAAGAAGTTAGATAGATTGTCTTTTCTCGTATATAAACGATACCAGCATACATGGCATAAGGCATTATGATTGAACTTAACGGGGATTTCAAGTTATGGCTTAGCATAACCGACAGTCAATGAATGTGTATAATACCGGCCCCGAGTAATGTAGGTTCTAGGTTTAGGGACTACTGAAACTTCGAGACAGCCGGTACTTGCATATTAATATTTAAATACAAAACGATATAAGCATATAATCAGTCAATTAAAAGCTATTCTGATAATGGTGGAAGGAAAGATAAAATCTACATATATTCTGAAAATGTAAATAGCTCTCTAAATAGTAGCTAACGAATATCAATTAAATATTTTAAATTAAACATGGAGCATTTGTACATAAATGAATATCGGACTATTTTTGCAACAACAAGATATAAGGTGCATTTAAAACCACTAATATTAATTATCAGTATGAAATGTCTTCCAGTAAAAGAATAAATTAAGAAACAGATTGAGATTACCACAAAATTAGTAGTATATGCTGAAATATAGATACAGGGTGTTTCAAAACACCGTACGTGTTACATGAATATAACTTTCAGCTATATATGTATACTACATCTATTTATTTGCATTCATTGCTTATTAAGTATTCAAAGTTTCTTGCATTCATTACTACTGCCACAAGTTTTTGTCGTTTGGAAACAAGCCACAGCATGCTGACCGCCTTATTTTGCAAACCAAAACCTCATCCTTTGCAGCATTCTGCCCAAGTAGGCGTCCATATTTGTGTGTCATGTATAATGGACAAATACTCCTGCAAAATGGCCAACAATCTTACATGTTTTCCACTCTTCCAACCTAAGCCATGTTATTTCTGTCCTCTCCTTGTATACAATTGCAACATGTGTTCCTCTACCCCTCCGCAATTTTTATTTCATTATGTAATATCAATACTGCTACACTGATATTATCTTTGTTTACAGTCAGATTTTATGACCTGCCTGTTTATGTCACACGTCGTCTGAGTTTTTACGACAGTGCATCTTTGCCAGATATCGGTTAATCCCCGTTGTAGCCCTGCTAAAGCTGCTAAAATGCCATCTGTGTATTAAAGAAGGGAATCAAAGAGGGAAGGATAAAAGAAGCGGCTGGATAGAATTTTACTTGGAAAACGTTGAAGGAAGCGGGAAGAAAGAACAGAAGGTGAGCTAGATCCCGCGAATTAGTTTCTTTTTCACTTGTTTCAGCTACGCGAACTTGCCACTAGGGTATGGAACCGTATAAGGCCGGACCCTAGTAGTCGTAGTTGCGACTATTGGCATTCTGCCGCGAGGGGATTGTGGGTTCGAATCCTGCTTTGAGCATGGATTTATGGTGTTGTATCTGACCCTCAACAGTAATCTTGCTTAGCAGCGTAGAAAAAGGATATATTTAAGATGTGTGTATTAATTCAAACTATCAAACAAAACATTTTTATTCACTGAAGGAACATTTCAATATTATTTCTTAGAGAATAATACTTTTTTCTATTTTGTTAGAAAAAATGCTGTACAAATAAACGTCATAAATAAATAGGTTCTATTTCAACATAATATAATGATCGCTCGTCAGTTAAGTTAAACACCAGGAACATAAAATAATGTAAATCTTGTGTTACATTTACAAACATTTCTCTACAACTTTTCAACAAACTGAAAATCTATTTTTCTATTTACCTCAACGTTAATCAAGGCATATGCATAAAAGCTTTTGTTCTATATTATCTTGAACATACAAAGATTACATTAGACTGAAGCGAAAAACAAATGTTTACAGAGCTGGTCGCTATGTGACGGCTCTGAAATTTCCATTTTTAACCAGAGGTAAGAAAAATAAATAACAATATTCCATTTGAGAAACGTGTAAGTATTGGAACATTTAAACCAAAACCAAAGAATATCTTGGAAAGGGTTAACTCCGCAAAAAAATATATTTGCGATAATATTGTTTTTTTTTTTTTCTCTCTCGTCATTTTAGTCTATTTTTTTAAGATTTACCAGTTATACAAAAGTTAACCAGAATGAAGAAGGCTTCAGAAGGTATTTTAGAATATGCAATATACTTTTGATTTGTCATGTAAAACATGTTTTTTTTAATCAGAACCGTTAAACCATCTTAACATAATATTGTAAACAAATGATAAATTGTAGGTAAAATGGAGTGGGGAATTTTTTGTTTTGAAAAATCTCTTGTTGCATGCTTAGAATGTCGTCAACTTGAATATCAATTTTGATTTTTAACTGAGTGGAAGTTTTGGAGATATGCTGTTCCAACTAAATAAAAACCCTTTTATAAGAATACGTTTTTGAATTCAGATACTCCAAAACATGTTCTTCCAGTGAGTATTGGTGTGGAATTATAAGACGGATTACAATACCTACTCTACATACTATATACGTGATAGAAGAAGTAACAAGGGAATGTTTTATACTTATAAATATACAAGGTGGTTCAGTTATTCCTTATTGTTTTTGGAGATAGCCAACACTTCATACTTTGAATAGGTCGAAATTACCGTATTTGTTGGCCATTTGGTAACCATGCAAATCTAGCCTGCTCTTCATCGGAAAATAGACCTTAGCAGCAATAGTTACGTCCATTCCAAAAACATGTGCTTAATAACTCCTGTTGCAATATATGTTATATCAATAGGATCGCTGTCATACGTTCTGCAACGTATATTATAATGAATGAACGGCTTAAACTACAAAAGGAATCCACAACAGTTATAAAGAGATCAGAAGCGGAGAGGGAGACATGTGTGATACAATACCTACAAGTTTTGACGAAGTAATTGGGTGCAGCGATTGCAGCTCAACTGGTAAATTTCATGTTCACTCATCGCCTCTGCTCGTCAGTGGTTCGAGTCCCACAGTCTGCGTGCATTTTTTTTTTTTTTTCTTCTTTATGTATTAGCCATCGAGATGCAAAGTTAGTTCAGTGTTTGTCACTCTAATAATTTTAGGTGTAAACAAAATTATACATATGAAGAACAAACGACAGTTCATTTTACATATCCTTCAGTCTTCGATTCTCAATTTTCTTTCTAATTATTTCGAAAAAGAAACTTCACTAAGACTTCAACAATTTCAAAATACTAGAACACCTCACATGTTATCAATTGTTCTTCGTAGTTAGAGAATGTTCTCTACAACATTTTGGCAGCTGGAACCCTCGGTGGGTTAGCGAATACTACCGTAAGACTGCATCGTGGTGGGAACGATGTTTTCAGATTAGAATATAATCTGCGGGTTGCATAATAATAACTCTATGGTATGTCAGCTCACAAGAAACCTTGGTCTACCGCCCGGTCGCTGCGTCCCCCATCTCAGTGCATGACAGACGTCATGGTTGGGGTGCAGTATTGGGGGGTGAGGCTTGGTTAATGCGGTCCTCATGACCTGGAGTCACTACTTCTCCATCAAGTAGCTCCTCAATTGGCCCCCAGGGACCTCATGAGGCTGAGTGCACCCCGGTCCAGGTCTTGAAGTGGGTTGCATAAAACCAGAATATAATGGACAGGAGAACCATCCTGTATAATACCACAACACGATTCAGGAACTATTACAATTTTCTATTTCAATTAACGATACTGGGGAAGAAAATAATAACTTTTAGAAATATACTCACAAATTATGAAGCTTGTAGCAGCATCTTCCTGATTGTATACATGTAAAAATGTCCTCCTCCTATTCTCATTATGGCATGTCGTCTCCGATACTCAAGGAAGGAACCCTCATTCAAGACTTGGAAATCTCATTACTTTCAAGAACTTCAGATGACTGAGACGGAAGAATGGAACTTGGGGATTTCTTTTTGCATGTTTAATCTCTTGTTTTAGTTCTTTCTTGGGAGGTGATTATTTTAGCTTTTGGCGACAACCTATGGAAAATTGAAGCAGCCTTTATTATTCGCTGGATTGTTAATCATCACAACTTTCATTAGAAAGATAAAAATATTTCTGGAATAGATGTTGAAAGTTTTAAAAAACAGCATAAAAATATTTTCGTGACGCTTAGTAGAAAATCACTTCGATATTTTGGAGCCTAAATAACATAACGTAACATTATGCGGCTAGGTATTCATAACAATACTATTCTAGTAGGACTATTGGAATCCGAATACTCAATTTTGCAAATGCAATATGGGTTCGATGGTTCTTCTCTGCACCCGAGGGGAAATAAGTATTTTATAAAAGTTAATTATTTGCATAGTATGGTGATTTAGATCATTTATATGAAATAAAATATAGGTTGTTCCATTAAAAATTAAAGCTGATTTGTTCCATTTAACTAATGACACAAACATCGAAGATCACTTAAAACGAACTGTGAATAATATAGTGCCAAAATTCTCTATATTTAACTTGATATGCAAATAAGACGAAGATAATGGTTTTTAAAGAAAAGAAACTGGTCAAAACAAAAATAAATCACAGAAGTTTAAGACAAACATCTCACTAAAATTATGTAGGATGTGAAATTAGTTTTAAAGATGCTAAATACATTGAGAATAAAGTAAACATATTTCCGTGGAACAACTAGAAAATATTTGGGAAGAAAAACATAAAATCAAACAACTGATATTCTATAAAGTTATGAGTATACCTATACTTGTATATGGTTCCTAATCGTGGATGATTACAAAAATCATGAACACAGGCAGTAAAGATGAAGTTCATGAGATATGCAAACATGTGGAATAAAATGGATAAAATAAGGGATTAAATAATATCATCAGATTTAACCTTTTTCAATGAATACTAATATAAACATATTGGAATGAAATGGAACGTTCATGTTGACAGAATAATATTAAACTTACGAAAGTGTTTTTTTTTAATTCCACTTACTAAATTTTATTCAGATAACCATTTGCAAAAATCATAGGCTCTATTTCGTTAGGATATAAAGAAAATAGGAACATTTAAATGATTAACAACTGCATATATACCCTTAACATTCCAAACTGTTTCCATGGAGTGGCGGGAAACGGCTGGTTATCGAAAGGGCTTTAAAAAAATAACAAGCATTGATATTTGGTAGTTTGTTGTGACGGGATTTTGTTAAAAATCTGTTATGCCGCATTTTTACAAACTACTGATATAAATACAAAGTGTGGTAACTAACTGATTTTTCGTTTTTGAGTGATGCTGTTCAAAGACACCAGAATAACAGACTAACATATACAAAAAATTAATCTTTTTTAAACATCTGTGCTACTTTCACATACTTTTCTCCACCTATTGTTATTAAAGCATATTCTTCTATTCACTTTCAGGCACATCAGGTGGTCTAGAGGCAACATGCTGGTCTCTGGTTCCCAAGGCCGTCTCCTTAGCGCAGTGGTAGCGTTGCTGCTTGCCAAGCGGGAGACCTGGGTTCGGTTCCCAGTACAGGCGTGGGGTGCATCCAGCCTCGTGGAGTCCCTGGGGAGCCAATTGAAGAACTACATGATGGAGAAGTAGCGGCTCCAGGTCGTGAAGACTGGAAGGGGGATCGAAGCGCTGACCACTTCTCACTCCCCAATACTCCACCCCATCCATGATGTCTGTAATGGACCGAGATGGGGGACGCAGCGGCCGGGCGGTAAGCCAAGGCTCTTAGTGAGCTGTGCCGCAGAGAAGTCTGGTTCGGGTTTAAAAATTCTTAGCATGGCTTCCTTCGGAAACGAAGTGAGGCAAAGGGTCCCGTGTCGTACATATACAGCACGTAAAAGAACCTCGAGACCGTTAAAGAGGCCTCTGAGAAAAATTAAGCGCTCTTTCATATAGAAAGCGACCCAAAGAACCACAGCAGTTTTTAAACATAAAACAGAATCTGCAACTGGATAAAAATTAGTAGAAATGTTTAATTTCCTGTTTCCTTGTAGGTACAAGCAGAAAAAGGGAATACACTAGCTAAATCGATTTCAAACTATCTAAAAACGCGTCACTATATGTTAGCACGCATGACTAAGAATAAAAAATCTGATGTGTACCATTTACATGACTTTCTCTATATCCCTACAACAAATTATTCTTAAAAAACTTATACTTCTATTTACTTTATGCTAATAAGAAAAAAATAGCAGAAATAGTCTTATTACTTGTTTCCTTGTAAGTAGAAGTGAAATAAGGGACTACCATAGGTTAAAGTGATAGTAAAAAGCTGGTTGATATATCAATGAAGTTCCTTTGTTTATATGGATCGGAGTTGATAAGTTCCTGTATGAGAAAAATGTAAGTTTTTCATAGCAGAATCCAAAAATAAGGAATGTCTCAAAAACGACGAGCTCCACGAAAAAAATGTATATAACATAAATTGTGTGTTTTAACGTGCTCTACATTTTTTGTGAAGTAAGCTTTTGTCCATCTCTTACGGTTTAGCAGTTATTTAAGATTCCGTAAAATTCATCCAGTATAAACTACTACTCAGAGGCTATTCCTAGAAAATTCAAGATATACATTTTATTTTTCAGGCAAATATCTTTAATAAACGAAATTTTAATCAAAATCGTTAAAGCCATTTTTGAGAAAATGAAAGTTTTCGAAAAAAGTTCCATGTACAGAGTAGTTGGGTGTGGGGGGATTTTTCTCAAAATCTTCGTGTCGCATCCCTTGAAGATACGAAACTTAAATACCAAGTTTGGTATTTTACCGACTTTTCGTTTTTGAGCTATCGTGTTCACAGACACACGGACACATACACGGACCTTTTTGTGAAAATGCTTTTTTTGGATATTGGGGACCCTAAAACATATATTTCCGGTGAAATCTCGGTATAAAATTTTTGGGTGCAGTGCAATACCTTCTCTATACACTATGTACATAGTGCGTATAGAGAAAGTAAGAATAACGACTTCCTCTGTGAGAGAACTGAAGGTATCGGAAAATATAAACCAATAAAATTCAATATCCCAGAAATGGTAAACTTTCAAAAATAAAAAAAAAATGGCATTGCTTTAACGAGATTTTCATTTTCTTTCATTAGTTTTGTTTAACTCTCACGGTTTGCCAGTTACTTAAAATAATGATTATATTATATACGTATATATATAAAGATTCAGATTGTGATTAAAAAGATCTTAAGCGTGTTTTAATCGGAATCCCTAGCAATTATTGAAAAAAAAATCCAAATGTCTTAAAAAGTTCCATGTAAACTGTAACTTGGATTTGGGAATTTTCTGAAAATCTTCGTGTCGCATTCTTGGAAGATACTGAACATAAATATGAAGTTCAGTAATTATCTATAGTTCATTTGTTTCCAGACACAAACATCTTGCTAGACAGGCTGACAGAGTATTTCCTATTTCTATTTTTTTTAATCTACTCGGGAGTCTTATCCGTGTTTTTTCCATGAAAAATCGGCATCAAATTTTTGGTCGGAATAAAATAATTCCCCTTACTTACTCTATGTAGTAGAGAAAATAAGAAGCTCAGGGTTACAAAATTCTATTTCAGCTTATACAGTCTCAACCTAAAAAAAAAAAGACATATAAGTATCTTCAAAACCTACACTCAACTCGCATATGCGTTGTCCAAAAGGTTAACTATATAATATGAGGTTTAAAGGCTCTTACAAAAATACATTAAATGTATTAGTTATAGACTTTCATCAGTTTTTATATCGATTTTATAAATTTTTCCGGAATTTAATTTTTACTTTCTCTAACATGCGCCTAAACGAGGTGGTATTATATTAAATTAAAAATCAAGCTTTGGAGTATATTTAGCCCCCAATGGAAAATGTTCGGTACTTGGGTCTATGTTTTGTGTGTGTGTGTGTGTGTGTGTGTGTGTGTGTGTGTGTGTGTGTGTGCGCGCGCGCGTGAATGAGCAGTATAATTCAAATAGGAAAACGCATATCCAGTATACACAAATAATCCAGTATTGTGGTGGTAAGGTGTGTGCCTCACATTAAAGAGCTGTCAAGTTCGAAACTCGGTTAGGGGCTTTACCCAGATAAGTCCTTTACGGAGCTAAAATTCTGAGAAGAAATCTGTTGGGTAACTGTAACGTCTATGGACCACTACAGCATTTGAGCTTTAA
Source organism: Hymenopus coronatus (assembly GCA_030762935.1). Taxonomy (NCBI): domain Eukaryota; kingdom Metazoa; phylum Arthropoda; class Insecta; order Mantodea; family Hymenopodidae; genus Hymenopus; species Hymenopus coronatus. The sequence goes on along the minus strand of CM060889.1, from coordinate 35,744,982 downwards.
TTCACCAGTTTCAGTCATTCATCATCCATATGACTTGGGTGGTAAAGGAGGTTAGCGTTAATAAAAAAAATGTTTGTGTTTCATTCACATGACTTTCTCTGCATCCCTGTAACAAATTATTGTTAAAAAAAACATATTATGCTATCTACTTTATGATAATTGAGATAAACATTAGTAAAATTGTCTTACTTACTTACTTCCTTATAAGTAGAAACAAACAATTAAGGGAATACACCAGGCTAAAATGATAGTCAAATCTTTTAAAAGCAGGTTGCCATGTGGATGAAATCCCTTTCTAAGTATTTTACATCTGAAACAACTAATAAGGAATATCTCAGAAATGGTAAATCAAAAACCATATATGACATAAATTGTGTCTTTTAAGGTGATCTACATTTTTAGTAAGTTTTGTTTACATCTTACAGTTTATCAGTGACGCAAAATTTAGCAAAATTCATTCTGAATAAAGAAATTCAAGATATGTATTTTGTTTGCCATTTAAATATTTTTGCTAAATTATATTTTATTCAAAATCGTTAGAGCTATTTTTGAGAAAATCAAAATTTTCGAAATTTTCCTTGTAAGGGGTAGTTTGGATTGGGGGTATTTTTCTCAAAATCGCGTCACATATCTGGAAGATACTAAATTAAATTATTACGTTTGGTATTTTACCGACTTTTTTGTTATTGGGTTATCGTATTCACAGACACACTCACACTAACACGGACATTTTTCTGAAAATACTTTTTTTTGATACAAAGGACCCTAGAAAGGTGTACTTCTGGTGAAATTTCAGTATCGAATTTGGTTTGAATGCAATGCTTTCTCTATAAACTATGTATATAGTACGTGTAGAGAAAGTGAAAAATGGAGGAGAAGAAGAAGAAAAGAAACAAAGAAAAAAGCTTCCTCTGCTACACTTTAAACGCAAATATTTGATTAATTCATCACTGTATTTCGTTTACACCAAAATGGTTAATTCAATTTTCAATAAAAGTTTGTGTACTTCAGATGTCAATGTGCCAAATTATGAATATCTTGCTTTTTCTCTGGACATCCTCATAATAATTAAATTATGTACAATTCTGTTTAACTAGAAAATGTTGGGAAACAGACAAAAGCTTAGTGTATGAAGAATGTAAAACTTAAAGTACACAATTCATGTCATATATATTTTTCTTAGTTTTATGGTTTTCAAAATGTTCCAAGTTTGTCTTTTCCTAAGCATGTCATGTGACCAACAGGTTTTGAGATTGTCAGTTTTTAATTTCATCAGTCCCTAATCATGCTGAGCTACTTTAATACTGTTTTCCAATGTTTTACGTATCTCAATGCTCAGTTTGAAATCATATATTTGTAAGAAAAAAAATGCGGGTGAATAGATTTTTTTTGTAAAAGGTTTTAAAATGTTATAAACACTCCATTATTTACACTCGTGTATGGCATGTTGACTCTACGAAATAGCATCCTATATATTTTATAGAACATTTAAACTCATTCTTCAAACACATTTATCACCATAAATAACAATTTTTCACATTAGCGTTGAGAGTTGAAAGCATAAAATACCAGTGTACGACAATTGTGTAGTTTACAATGCCCCCACTTTTTAGTTCTCATGTGGTTGATGATCTATCAATTTTAAATTGGTGTTAATATTCTAATATACATTTTTAATAATTTATTAACTCAGATATTCACAGGTGATGATGAGATGATGTATCTCAAAATGAGTGTCTTTCTCAGAAGTGTATGAAAGGAAAAGCAAAATTATTACTTATGATGTAAATGCTCAACCATGCACTTTCATTTCCCTAGCTTTGAGTTATAAAGCAAAAAAGTTGTCTAATGAACCATGTAAACAGTACCATCAGCAGAACATTACAAGTCAAAATAAAGAAGGAAGTATATAAATTGCTATACGCATTTTGAAAGAATAGTTAGAAGTATTAATGTAGATATTTCATTTTAATTTTTAATAATTTAAATAAATTTCATAAAATGGGAAAAATAATTTTTAAATTTACTCAAAACAGTTTCTTAGTCGGTTTACCCTCCCCATATTTGAGACTGACCCCCCCCTAGGACTTACAAATGTATGCCTAGGGTCAGAAGCCTGTCGGGGAGCCAACGTCACGAAACCATAGAGTGGAGAACATGGAGTGCTAGGTCCGTAGCCAGGTATGCACGTGAGGAAGTGGGTGATATGAAGTACAATAGAAATGGATAAAAGGAAAAGGTGATACGGCAATTGTTGGAATGAGTGGCGGGGTAAACTGGAGGATCCGGAGAAAACCCGCCCAGAGGTCACTTCGTTTACATGCGGACGCTTATAATCGAACTCGGACCACCTATGTGGGAGGCCAGCGGTCTAACCACACGGCCACAACGCCGGCAGTTCAAAATAGTACAAAATAAAATAAAAATAAAATATTGGAGACATATATATATATATGTCCAAATTAAGTTTATTTCCAATGAGACTTTGCAGTAGAATAAATGAAGTTGAAATTAATAATTTAGATGATAATGAAACCTTCGCTCTTACTAATTCCTGCTCTACCGTAGTCTGCATTGTCCCTGACCAGTCAAATTTATTACTCTCTCGCGTAACCTATATAATAGTGCTACAGGATTATCATGGCAAGGCTGCGCCAATAATTAATTGAAAACTCTGTACAAAATGGAAGAGATTTGCATTTACATTTATTATTTTGCAGTATCAAAATTGTATTTTTATACATAGCCCAAGTACACATGGAGCATCATAATGTGGTATGGATAGTCGATCATAAAATGAGAAAAAAGACAAGAAGCTTTTAAAACATGGTGCTACAGAAAAATGCTTAAAATTAATTGGACTGGAAACATTACAAATGAAGAAATTAATCAGAGAGAAAAATCAGAATCAGAAATTTGGAACTAAATAAAACTATAACATCAAAATATTTTGAAAATTATAATTAAGATACAATTTAAGACAAGAATTGTAAAAGAAGAGCAAGGCATGGAGTAAGTTAAGAAGGATATGGGCTGAAGAGCAAACGAAGAAAAAAAGGAAGGCAGAGAGTATATTGCAATGGAGAATATCTGCAGACCAATCCAAGGATAGAAGCCTAAAGAAAAAGAGCCAAGCGCAAGTTAATGTTATCTCTCTTGCGTAAATGTACAGCGTGAAATAATACACCGAGCCTCCAGCCGTGCTCCTTAAGGATACACTGCACGTATGACGGATACTCAGAAGCGGGAAACCAAAGACCATAAAGAGTATTGATGGATGAATCCTTGCGCGAGATAAGATAGGGTAATTTTTCATTTACGGACAGCAAAAATCGCGATTCTCACTGGATGAAAGTAAAACGTGCTCTGTTTACTCAAATATAAGACAGAACATAAAACAAACTGTTAACCGAAACGTTTTATGAAAGGAAATTAGAAGTATATCATTAGTTCTTATAAGTTCATGCACTTATAACCACTTTATTTCTGTTGAAACAAACGCTGAGAGAATTATTACATGTTAGTTATATCTGAAAAATGGGGCAATAAAATGTAATTACACTCCAATAATAATAATAATAACAATAATAATAGAATTAAAGGACATAAACGGAGTGGGTAATGTAAAATAACAAAATCTGGCAGTTTCTGTTTTTAACGGTACAAATTTATGTGATTATTTCTGGTTCAAAACTTAAATAGCTCACTGGCCTTAAGCGAGAAACACTCCTTGCTGAGTCAAGGGGACAATATGGTAAAAATTTGACAAAAATCCGAAATTTGAGTTTGAACAATATCATTAGGTCATAATTTTGTGTATTTCAAGTTGAAAATGCAATAATATGCATTAATAACTCAAAAAATGAATATAGTAATATTTTTCAAAATTTATAAAACAGGTCTCACACCGGGTGTTTCTACCTGCCCCAGATATGCCGTACCACCGTTTATTTTACCTGAGCCCTCACCATCCCAAACCATAGGTGAGATAGAGCACCCGGCGGGTCTCCCCACCAATAGCATGTATCCGGCTGTGAAATAAGAGACTGTATTGGCAGCAGAGTGCAGCTTGACTCGGACCAAATGAGTTACAGTTTATGTCCATATAATGTCCACATTACCTGCTCCCCTTAAGTGACAAAAACAAACCAATTCGAGTACCGATCTCCGGTCTCCCGTGGTTCAAATTTTACCCCATTAACAGTGAGATGGGATCTACGCATAGACGCAACAAAAAACAAGAATTTTCACACTTACTATTCAATGGTATGGCAGCGCCGTGTTAGAGTGGTTAGACCGATCGCATCCCATCTAGGCGGCCCGGGTTTGATCCCAAGAGCCAGCATGTGGGATTTGTAATAGACGAAGCGGCTTCTGGGAGGGTTTTCTCTGGGTCCTCCGGTTTTCCCCGCCACTCATTCCTCCAATTGCTCCATCATCACCTTTCCTGTCATCGATTTTGCTTATATTTCATATCATCCACTTCCCCATGATCACGCTTGGATACGAGCCGACCCCTCCTAACAGGTTCTCTATTTTGGCCCCTCAACAGGCTTCTGATCCCTAGGCCTTGGGAAGTAAGTTCTAGAGGGGTGTCAGGTGGACAATTACGGGAAGGATAAGCCGATTATAAAATGAAACCATTCAATGCATTAACATACACTCACGAACAGGCTAGCACTGCTGGAGTTTACAAACTCTAAAGTTTATGTTTATATTGCGTACATAGAGGAAAAATTTTCCATTCTTTCGTCTCTGCATTGCCGTAATAATAATAATAATAAAAATAATAATAACAACAATAACAACAGACTTGAAGGGCCAAAGCCGATCAATCTGAGGACCGGCCACCGGTCTCATGCAGATATAAGCCCCATTCATAATAAGCTCTGTACATAGACACGCGAACAATAAGAATTTTCAACAATGATATTCAATGGAAGCATTCACATACTACTGTGTCAGGAAAGTTCCGGGAATTTGTCCATAGAACACAAAAACTGAATTATTCATCCAATTTTATTTTATCGCCTTCAAAGCAGGCCTCTTCTGAAACTATACATTTATGCCAACGAATAATCCAATCATCAAAACATTTTTTGTAGGCACTTTTAGGACTCGATGTCAATTGTCAACGCGAATTTTCCTTTATGTCTTCTATCGACTGAAAACGGGTGCATCGAAGTGGTAACTTGAGTTTTGGAAAGCGAAAGAAATCAGCAGGAACCAGATGAGGCGAATACGATGAAATTTGTTGAGTTTTTGACCAGAAATTCGTTCACAATAATAGCCTTGTGAGCTGGTGCGTTATCGTGGTGCAGATTCCATGAGCTGTTGTTCCAAAATCTGGCCTTTTACGCCGTATTTGTTTTCTCAAACGCCGCATTACGCTCTTTATTTACCATCTGACCTTCTAGCAAGAACTCTTGAGTGCACGACACCGCGACATCTGCACCATTGTTATCATCAATGCGATTTTACATATTTGAGAGGTATTAATATAAAGGTTATTTGGGATAGAGGGTTTTGTGAAAATCTTCATATCGAAACTTGGGAAGATGCTGCATTAAAAACAAAGCTTGACATTTAACATAGGACTTAAAAACATAGTGAAATCTCGGTACCAAAATTGTAAGTGGAATAAAGTGCTCTCTCGGCCTACAAGTAGGTAGTAAGAAAAGCACAAACTGAGAAACGTTGTCAGTATGATTCTACCATCACCTTCCTTATACTTTAAACGCGCACTGCATCACCACTGTAAGTCCGGTTTTACGAAATTCGTTTTAAATTTTAGTTACACGGCGCCACATTAAAACCGATGACTGGACACGTGACCGTGTTCTGATTGCACTGTTTCCTGCCCAAGGAAAACCGATGTCCAGAAAGTGTTCTGCCCAGAGCAAAGCAAACCTCATGCATATTTATACGAGAGATTCATTTGTGAGCGCACCGGAGGCTTCCTTTGTTTCCTTAACACTGCCACTAAAACGAGCGGACTGCATAAGTTGCAAGTACCAGCGTGCATTTTACATGTAAAATTAGTTAACAGTAAATAGCATAACTATTTAAAGAATGGAAGTCACCTTCATTATAACTAAACAGTTTAGAGGGTTTTAATGAACTAATGTTAAGAGGAAACTATTTAGGTGCAGTTAAAAAATTAGTTACATTCTCACGACTTTCACCGACTTTTTATAACTTCTGTAAACTATGCTCATGTTGCTAAAGATAAAAATTTGGTGATTATGTAGCTTAATATTTCATTATAGATAAACAAAGCCGAATCCAAATGTACATGTTTAGAAGCGGTTCACAAAGGCTTCAATATTCCCAATTCCTTCCATGCACAAGCGAGAAACAACTGAATATCAATAAGTGGCACTGCCACTCTTAAAATGTCCTTAATTTTCAATTGTATCTCGCGATTGTATGGAAAGGGTATGAAATTTTAACTGGTATATAGCTTTCAGTTCTTAAAACTTTTGCCTATCTCCAAGCTCTTTGTGATTATAACGAAATATATAACGTAGCTATTTCTGATACTTCTCATTACAAAACAATCTCTCAGAGTTTTGTATTACCAATTCTCTATGAGTTTGAATTTAGCATTAGTTCGGGATTTTTTCTTTAAACATTTTCATTTTTAGGGCTAAGAGGTGTTCTCCATTTGGGCACAAATGAAGGTGTTTTGTACTGCGTGTGATAGAATAACTAAATCTCTCCTGTATTTTCATAGTTAAAAGTCCCATGCAGTACTTTACTTTTCTACCGTTGTGGAAGAATTAATAAATGAATATTTTAAAGGCTTTAATCACTTCTGCTTTGTGTTTTACTATAGTATGCATTTTTCAGGTAGTAAACTGCTGCTTGCTCATAATTTGTTCACCAAATTTAATGAATTTTACGCTTGGATAGGTAGAGTCAGATTGAAAAATTCAATGCGAGTCAGTTGAGAAATTCAATGCTATGCCGGCATGTTGCCATGCAAGCTCAGTGGCAGAGCAACCGGCTAGAGATCGGGAGATCCGTGGTTCAAATCCCGGCTATGGCATTGAATTTTTCAATCTGACTCTGCCTGTCCAACTCCTGTCCTACACACGGCTTGTGTGTGAAAAAAAAAAGTAGACAAAATTAATCCAATTTGATTGCAATGATTGGACCTGATATGGATCCTCAACTGGACGAGCTCCATTCTATATATATAAAATAGCAACTGAAACATGAAAAGGTGCGCAAACAATTTTTTGTTAAAATATGCGGTATAATTATATTATTTCATGTTCTTATTTTTGTGACACAGTTGCCCACTGATGAATTACTTTTCATTGTAATACTTCTAGGTTGATCAAAATGTTTTCAAATTTAGTAACTTTTTGGAAAGTACGTCAAATTGAATAAAACTTAAAATACCAAAAAGCAAACTTTTAATATAAAAAAGTAATCAGTTTCATTCTTTTAATCCTAAATATAAAAAAACCAATTATAATAATTTACATTTTAGGTAGAAAGAAGTCTTCACAATATATTTATAACATTTTATAATGTTTATTTCATACCTGTAAAATTTATATTTTTCAAATTGAAAAATTTGAAATGATTTATCTTAGTACACATATTTATAGAGACTAACTTTAAACAGGTTCAAAACTACAGAAAGCTGTAAACTTCATTAAAAATTCCGAGTTTACCTATTAGAATTATATATATATTACCCCCTCTGAAATATAACTGGTGTTTATTTTTAAATGTGTTGTATTTAAAAGTACGTATTCCTTAAGTTTCGAATACAATAAATTTCTTTATTGTAATGCAGTTGCATAATTTTATTTTTCACCCATTTGTGCTCTATACAGATGATACTGCTCTCTCTCTCTCTCTCTTTCTCTCTCTCTCATTTCAGTCTAGTGTTTGGCAATTTTGCGCTGCAATAAAGCTGAATTTCGATTCATAACACTGGTCGAGTCCTTCACTTCACACCTCTGACGAAGGAACAATCAAAACAGCGGATTGGAAGGGGAGAATCGGCTCCAATGAAGGCAAATATGGTTTCATCTGTAGGCAAGGCCATGACGACAGTTTCTGGGACGCGCGCGGGATAATTGTCATTGATTATCTCAAAAAAGAAAAACTAATCAATGGAAAATATTATGCGAACTTCTTAGAGCCTTTGAGTGATGAAATCTAACAAAAACAGCCACATTTAGCGAAAAAGAAAGTGTTCTTTCAACAAGACAATGCACCAGTTCTCGCGTCTATTATCGCCATACCCAAAATCAAGGAGTTTAAGTTCGAATTGCTTCTTCATGCACCCTATTCGCCAGATTTAGACCCCTGCTTATTTTGTGTTTCCAAACTTAAAGAAATGACTTGGTGGTAGCAGATTTGTCAACAATGAAGGGTGGAGTCTTCAGTTGATGGCTATTTTGCAGATCTCGATAGTTCTCTCTATAAACAGGGTATCGAAGCTATTGAGCATCGCTGAGTAAAATGTATCGAGCCGAAAGGAGACTATGTAGAGAGATAAAGATGCTTTTCCCCAAATGTTTGTGCTTTCTTTTTTAGGTCGGGTACTTCTGGAACAGTCCTCGTATTTACTATGGTGGATGCAATGTTATGATGTTTTCCTATATCTTATTACCTATCATGCTTCAGGGTGGATGATCAGGGAGCGGATGGTGTGGCGTATGGGTTTGGAATTTGCTGTAATTTCCCTCTCATTGGGGAGAGAGGCTGGTGTGCGTAATACCACCTGCATCAGGATCGCACTTCTGGATAGATTTAAGTACTCCGTCTGCAACTGAGTCTGCCACCCACATGGTCATTCTCTGTTATCCTCTTGGAGGTTCAGTATCTGTTTTATGAAATATGTATCGTATGCGATTCTGTGAAAAAAATAGCTCCGTTGACCCATGTATTCCACTTGACTCACTGCAACACAATGAATGATCGTGATCCACATGGTTCGAGCCTCAGCCCATTTCGCCCCGTCATATTTCCCGTGATATCTTAGTTCTGGACCCTATATTTGGTTTTCTTTGTGGTTTATAATTAAGTGTTTTGCAATCGATTTTCATCTTTGCTTTGTTTTTAGCAGTTGAAGGTTCTTTAACAATTTATTCTTATATTGGACAATGAAGGAAATCAGTAAAATGCTGCTCAAATGGTATCGGGGTCCATGGGGCTGTAATTAAATCAACATGCATCTTCTCAGAATAAGTAAAACGTTCAAAAAACTCAGCATAAGCGAGATCAGAACTCCAAACCTATTAAATGTGGGGCAGAATGCGCTACCCCCACACTATGATCCATTCTGTTTAAATGGCCCTACCAATTATTTCGGATATTCTTTAAAGGATGTAGTATTCATTTTCTTCATAATTCTCCTCTCATTTCTTCACTCTGTATAATAGCAATACACAGTCACTGGTCTTAACATCCTCATTTCCTAATTTTATATATTTCTGTAGGCACCCAAGTATATGCACCAAAAAGTATTATTCGCATGGCATTAATTTATAATATTTAAATTTTGTCTCTTTTTTATTTTTCACTGTTTTCATATAGTTTAAAGACATATTGATATTTATTCCATTTTTCTGTTATGATATTTTCGATGCCAGATAGTTAAAGTTGCTGATTTGTTCATAATTTGAGAGTCAATTACAGCTTTTTATTACTTTCTCTATTACGTACTATGTATATACTCTATAGAGAAATATTGTATTCCACCCAAAAATTCAATACCAAGATTTCACCAGAAATACATGTTATGGGTCCCCCTTGAAACAGAAAAAAACTTTTCTGGAAAAAGGTCTGTGCGTGTGTGTGTCTGTGGACAGCATAGCTCAAAAACATGTAACTTTTATCGAAAATTTTGAATTTCTCAAAAATAGCTTAATTTTGATTCAAATATCGTATTTTGAAGATATTTACCTGACAAATAAAATGTATATCTTGAATTTTCTGGGAAGTGACCTCTGAAGACTACTTTATTCTGGATGACTTTATTGAATTTTGCATAACTGGTAAACCGTAAGAGATAGACTAAAACGTACTAAAACAAATTGTAGATCACGATAAAACACACAATTTATGTCATACACTTTTTTCGTGGAATTGATCGTTTTTGGTTTCAGCTTTAAAAAACTTATAATTTTCTTATATAGAAATCTATCAACTCCTGTCCATTCAAACAAAGGAACTTCAGTCACATAGCAACCAGCTTTTTACTGTAACTTTAACTTATGGTACTCCAGTATTTTACTTCTACTTAGAAGGAAGCAAGTAATAAGACTATTTCTACTAATTTTTCTCGATTAGCATGAAGCAAGTAGAAGCATGAGCTTTTTAGCATTAATTTGTTAGGGAAATGAAGAGAAAGTCATGGGAATGGAATACATCAGGTTTTCCTTAATTCTTGGGATCCCACAAATGCCCTAGTTTTATTTTGCAAAACGTTTAGGACTTTTTCCTTTGTTATTTTGCATTAATTTATGTGCAGTAATCTGTAGATTGTCGTGCAAAAAGTTCACAATAATCCGGTAATAGTAAAATTACTATTTAATATATTCAGGAATTTTTCAATGACGTTGTTGAATTATATGTAAAAATAATGGTAATACTGAACCCGTTAACTATCATCATTAACTTATGCTAATTCTTCATATCGTGGTATTCCCTAAAACAGTAACAAAATAAAATAATACTTTTTCAAGTATGTTCATTCGTTTAGTATTTGGCGAATTACATGCAACGTAACCTACACGCATTTACACGGCATTTATCTCCTAATTTTGGACAGGCTGGAGAATAATCATGATTAGAAAAAATTACTCCTTCCAGCCGGATTCAAACCCGGAATCTATCACACAACACACTAACCCACAAGGTTAACCTAGAACGATACTCTGTGATTAGATAATGATGAATCTTGAACACAATACTCATATTAGCTGTTCTAGGGAAATGCGCATGAAGAGCTGTTAAGCTTTTGTTCAAGTACGATATTTTGCAATACAAGATATATTATTGAGCTATCTACTTTTATTTTAAGGATTATATTGCCAAAGCCTGTGAGAGGTTTCTCCAAATCCTACAAATGTGAAGCCCAAAAATAAGTGTTCCATTTCGACATGATGAAATTCCTCTTTGTTTCCAAATGTAGACGAGAGATCACCAGATTGCCAAGAGAAAAGTGGCTTGGGTTCAAAATGATGCACATCATGTTTCATCAGCGGTAAGCTTGTACTTGACCATTCTGTACCAAGTGGTGCTACAGCAAAAGTGGGGCATTGCAGTTCCCTCCGACGTAATAAAGCTCTTGGCCTCAACCAACCAGGAACACTAGAGCGTGGCCTAACAGTATTGCTACGTTGGAGTTTAAAATCTCACCTGTACATTTGTGACCCAGTTTCAGTATCATGTATCACCCTTTACAATTAATATTTTGTCTTAAGTAACCTCTAATTAGGGCGGTAAGATTTCTTTTCAATGCATCTATGTCTACTGATAAAAATGCAATATTCTGCTAAATACTCGCTTCCACATAGCATTTTATAATGAACAATTTTGCTTAGTGATAACAAGGGATAGCAACTCGGAGACCGATAGCGAGAAACATGCGCGACCAGTGCCTACCTACCGAGTAAAGACCGACTTGCATTGGTGACTGCACGCGCCTTAGTCACGCGTTGGGAACGTGGCTCCACGCAGCCGTCATATTATGTTGTTTATTATAGTACTGTTTTACAGGTAATTAATGCCTTTAATGATAGTGCATACCCTTCAATCAAGACAGCAAAATTTCTTGCTTCAAATGGAGTGAATGAAGATTTGCAATTCATACAGAAGAACTTTGCAGATGTATCTACCACATTAATACACATTTGGAAATATCGAACAATGAAATGCCTCATGCCCTGAAAGATGTCGATGCACTTGTACAAGCAATTAATCAGAAAACCGTGACACCTGTTTTAGACCGTGTTGAAAAGAAAGCGAAGTCAATATTTGGAAAAAAAGATGTCGGAATTTCAACAATGCGTGGAGTACGAAATGTCTTTAAGAGGTGTTGCTACGAAAATAATTACTGATTAAGTATCTTACCCAAAAGTCGATTATGTGTCCCATTTTCGTTATGCTCCAATCACATCTTGTGATGCAGAGCGAAGTTTTTCACAATATAAAGCTGCGTAAGTGTTTATCGGAGACGATTCACATTTGAGACGTTATGATTGCATGTTGTGCATTGTAATCTATGTATCTTGAGAGAAAATGAACCGGAAATGATGCTTATGACTAGTTGCACAACAGAAATTTCATAAAAATTGTTAGTTCCCGTAAATGAGTGGTATTTGTGTGTAACACACACCCAACCTCAATCGCCTTCCACAGCTAGTGAAAATATGTCCACCACTGCCACATTTTCCTTCTATTAGTACTACCACGTGCATACTGCATTGTCAACACAGATAAGTATATACCATGCTGCGCTAACTTCGATTCTGCCCCGCTATTGGTCCTCAAGTTGCTATCTCTAGTGATAGTTGTGTATTGCGAGGCCGTCGACTATAGGGTAGATCGCTCACCTCTCATGTAGGCGGCGGAATTGATCCCAGGAGACCACATGTGGGATGTTCAGTGGACAAATTGGTGTCTGGGAGGATTTGTAACAAGTTATTCAGTTTCCCCACCATTCATCCCACCTTCACCATCTCTTCATATCAGCTATTTCCTCACTTTCATATTCCATGGCAACAAGTCGACATTGGGATAAGTCACCTCAAAATAGGTTGTGATATTGTGGTTTAGCGCGAAACATGCGAGTCATTTGAGAAATTCAATGTCATGCCATGTTAGCTCAGTGCTAGAGCAGCCGGCTACAGACTGGGAGATCCGTGGTTCAAATCCTGGCTATAGTATTTAAATGTTTTAGTCTTACTGTACGTATCCATAATTGCTAGTGTTTATTCGATCTAGATAGAAAGTATAATTTGTGTCGGAATAGGTAGAGAAATTAATGTAAGTGTAATAAATCAGATTTGTGTGTGTGTGTTTAAGTACAGCACCTTATGAAGATACGACACGGATATGTTCAAAAAAGTTTCTAATCCAAAACTCTACTTTACTCGGAACATTTTTCGAAATGTTTATTTTAACAAAACGGAGCTATTTTTAATAAAATCACATATGATAAATTTAAATAATAACAACTTAACTGTATTCTTAAATGTTTTTGGAAGCCTAACAACTCCTCTTTATTCAAAGTGAATTTTATATAATTTGTTTATGTTATCGATAAGCATATCACTCTACATAATCATGAAGATGTCTTTAAAATAGAACATTTATTGGAAATAACCGTGTTTGTGCCATAAGATGTTTTGAGATATCCGGTATAACTTTTCGAATTGATCAATACTCTTTAATTCTTTTAGGTCCTTTCAACATTCTGGTAGAACAGTAATATATCTTTTACCTTTACTCATTATTACACAAATCCTACTTTTAACTTTAGAATCTGCAGCAGCTATTATTCAGTCCTATGTATTTGCAGTTCTAAGAATGCTATATTCTAGAGAAGTTAATTAAAATGTCAGTACATACTAATCATCCTTATGTATATCGTGATTTAGTTACGCCCAATTTCTAAACGGTTTACGATTGGCTATCGCCATTCCCTCTGTACTATAATATCTCAATTAAAATGAAATATATAGGAAAATAAACTTTCTGAATTACAGTTTTTCCCAGAATAAATAATAGAGGTAAAGTTTCTAAAGTTTCTACCATGTGGTCATGTGAATAGAACACATCTAAGTCATGCAATGAATTTCATGGAATTTCAAAGCCCGTACACAACAAAACGCTCTTTTCTGTATCCTGAAACGAAATGTGGAAATATATAAAATGTGTGATGAAACTTACACTTAATTAAGAAGAAGTAAAATATTATGTTTTTTTATTTATTTTACTTTTATACCACGTACTTGCGAGAAGTAGATGAAGCATTGTGTTCCTTTCAAGAATTCAATTATGAATCTTCAACTCGTAATATATATTTTGAGGCCCCGGAATAACCTCCCCCCACCTCTTTTTTTTTGAATTGGCACGCTCTTGTGTTAAGTAGCGCACTGCGTGACCTTTCCAATATTAGCTATACCTCTGGTGATCTGATCTCATACTTTCAAGATGGTGTTTCCAATTTAGTTGGTATTTCTTTTTTTTCTTCATCTGTATAGCCCTATTTAACTTCAATGGTAACTTCGGGGGCTTTACTTGTGAAACAACTCATATTATCTGTGTGTTTTAGAACATTAGCTTTATGATTTTATTTCATTAACAACTCACATTCATACTTCCAAACTTCCCCCGGTTCACTGACCATTCGACCACGGAGGCAGCCCTTAATTGGTATTGTTTGCTATATTCTAATAACAGCGTATTTTTCAGTTCCTCTAAGATGGTGCTCTTTCAGCGACCCCATCCAATGTGTCCTGCATAAATTGAATTTTGGAAACTGTTATTCCGTTTTCATATAGCCTTACTTTTCAGATCTTACTTTTCATTGTGAATGATGAATTACAATAACACACAGAACCGTTGAAATTCTGCAACAAAATGGAGAGGAAACCAGACATTTCGTTGTAGCCAACAGATTTTAAAATTTGCGAGCATATTATCTCGTCGGCAGAATGAAGATATCCACCCGACTATATCCCAGGCGGTTGTGTTACAGACTGTTAATTAATGGACGGGTGGATGAAGAGGAACAAGTGTTTTCCCAAGGCACTTCCAGGCCCTACAGTGTTTACTCTACTCCAACTGTTGCTCAACAGCTGCCTAATCCACTGCGGTAGCTAACAAGCCATATATATTCAACACATTACATTTATCGACACCGGAAAAGTAAGGGTACTAAAGGGTGGACAAAATAAGAATATTTGAAAATACGTAGTTTAATTCATAAAGTAGAAATTGCCGGAAGAATCGAATTAAGATTGTTATTCTTAAAAAATTCTTGCAAAGCGTTTAATGCGCACCTTACAGTAAAACTTTGGGGTGGAAGTGAAAGATTGGATTTTCTTTAAAAATGCACAGTTTTCTTGTTTATGGATAGTAAAATATTAAAAGTATGAATATCCATAATAAAGTGCTCCATTATTATTTCTCTCTCTCTCTGAAGTTAGCTATATAACCTTGTGGGATGGTAAAGAAATAATATGGCGAAGCTATGCCTAAGTCAACCCATTCTATAGACCTTAGAATTATCACATATCTGTGTTCTGAGAAAAAGAGAAAATCCCTAAACAGGTTAAAAACTGTACCAAAATAAAATAAACCAATTAGGATGGCTCAGGCGGCTTTGGAGTTCATTGGTTCAATCTCTGGATTGCCCACTCTGACTTACTTTTCGTGGACCAATTGTTTTTTCACACAAGTCGTGTGTAGGACAGAAGTTGGATAGTTAGACTGAAAAATTCAGTGCCATAGCCGGCATTTGAACCGGATCTCCGTATCTCTAGCCATTTAGTCTGCCACTGAGCTACTATGGCAACATGCCGGCATAGCATGCGAGTCAGTTGAGAAATTCTGGGACTTAAGTGCTTACAACACAGTAAGTTGCCATTGGGGTTGTCATCTCAAAATAATTTGAGAACACCTTGTGGTTTACCGGGAAACATGCGAGTCAGTTGAGAAATGCAATGCTATGCAGGCATGTTGCCATGGTAGCTCAGTGGCAGAGCAACCGGCTAGATATCGGGAGATCCGTGGTTCAAATCCAGGCTATGGCATTGAATTTTTCACTCTGACTCTACCTATTTTTAGCTTTCGTGGTCGAGTTTTTCTGGTATTTCATTCCCCATCATTTTATTTCATCATTTAGAGAGGACTTGACCAGGTAGTTTGGTGGTGCGTGGTGCGCATTCACCTCATCTAGAACGGAACTAGCGCATTTCAGATCTATTCCTCAGGAGCAACACTTTTGAGGGAGGCAGCATGGGATAGTATCAGCATGTGGGAACTTTAGAAACCCTGCATTATCCGCGCTGACACTACTTAGGCCAACCAGCATCTCTTTGGATCTTGCATCTCAATCTTTTCACCCAGAAGTTGCATCGGCCCAATAGGAGAAAAAGGTAAGAAAAAGAAACAATAAACAAAATAACCTTAGGCTTTCCAGAACGCTGCTCACCCATCATGATCATTGGCGACTCTTTTTTTTTCTCTTTCCTTTTTTACTGGTGTTTAATACCAGTTCTTACTGTATAGCACAGACAATGGGCACTTATGATACTTCAAATTAATTCATAATTGCTAAAATCTAAGAGCTTTCATTAATGATTCCTTAATTAATAAAGTCCTTAACGACCCCGAATACTCGTGAAGGTTTATTCATATATGAAAAGTGAGTAGTGATGCATGCATCAGAGATTCGAACGTATTTCGTTCTTAGCAAGCGAAAACAAACCTTGAAAATGATAGAAACGTAGCGCTGATATCTAAAAACATTTATTACATCTGAGATATTGAAGCTGAGCCTAAGGATTTGTATAAACTTGTTCCGGTGGTAATTTCGGGATTATCACGACCAATATAAAATCGCGCGCTGCTCCCTAATTACCTCTCCACCGCACTTAATGATTTGGCGACTGACAAAAATTTAAACTTAGCTACCGATGTCTTCCAGAAAAAGTTCCTGCTGCCCGGATTCTTCCTCTCTTTTTATATGAATCTGAGGTTTGTGATCTTCGCGCCTTTATTTTTGCGGGATTGGTGAATTTTTCGCGTACTTTTTGGCGTCACCTTATTCTCATCACACAATTCGTCTGTTTAGTTTCTCAGGCAACCATTTTCTGTTACTTTGCACAAGTTCATCGGCCTGCACGACTTTAGTTCAACCTGCAATAACGGGACTTAATTTAAACAAAGATGCTTCCACTTTTATCCTCACTGAAATACAAGAGAGCGTGCGCCTACCTGCCAACAAAATGCACGATTCTGACTAACCTTCAATACGTAATAAGTTATAAGCTAACACAAAATCTTCTCAACATATTTACACACTCTTAACACATATTATATTATTGCTTCATCATCTTACGTTTGTTTAATATACAGCGTAATATTTTGTCTCAACACATTCTAACACTTGTTCTCAAACTATATTTAATAACTATATCAATATAATTTTAGCTTTTCTTATATATTCGTATTGATATATTCAAAATACGTAACTAAAAAGAATGAAATCGAAACCAATATCAGAGTTTATGATGCTCATTTTATAATGACTGTTTGAAAAAACAATATAACTGTACTAACATTATGAAGAAAGAAAATTTGTATGAGTATGTATGTGTATATGTATATAGGATACTCTTAGATAGCCTTCATCCTATTTGACTAATACTTCCTCCATTAAAAACCCAGAACTTTCTGCCGGACATCGTATTAACCTTTTTCTAATTTCATTGCATAAATTACTATCAAAAATAAATTATTTACAAAGCCCTTCTACTTGAAAAGGAACGCGTTATAGTAATAGAAAACCATGATTATGCAGAAGGCATAATTAGTTGAAACGCCATGGAGATAATCTCCGCTTTACATAGAAAAATGGCCTTATGCTTTGTTTTATCAAAAATGATTCTGTCATTATTAAAATTCTACGTTTTAATACATTTACTTGGAAAATAAAAAATATAGAAGTCCTTAAAAAAACACAATTTATGTCAAATTAATCATAGGTATTATAATTCATGTTATTGGTTTGAACTTTCAAATGCTTATACTTTTTTTCAAGTAATGAGCCACTCCTTAGTTTATTCTCGAGGTGAGCAAAGGAGCATTGATTTTCAAAGCAATCACATAATGATCCGCTTTATGAAAATCTGTATATCGTTTTAGTCTACTGCAATATCTTCTTATACCGAAATGATATAAGAAGCAAACAAAAGAATAAGCTTATGTAAGAATAACTTAGAATGAGTAGAGAAAGTCTTCTCAATTTAACACAACATTTGTTGGCCATTTCAGACTTTTTTTGAGTACACAGCCCCAAAGATAAAGTATAGCAGTGAATTTAGCCAGCATAAACAACCATTTCAAAAATGTATATACAGTTTGGTCCCATTATATATTACAGATCCTGAAATGAATAGAAAAAAATCTGAACTGTTGCATTCACATGACTTTCTCTACATCTTTGTAACAAATTATTGTTAATAAGCTTATTCTTCTTTCCACCTCTTTGCTAATTGAGATAAACAATGGCAAAAACGATCTTATTACTTACTTCCTTGTAAGTAGAAGGTAAATAGTGGAACACACTAGGCTATGGTTGCTATGGGAATGAAATGTTATTCTTTGCGTGGTCAGGACTTGACAGGTTCCTGTATAAGAAATATATAAGTATTTTAAAACTGAAACCAATAACAAGGTATATCTCGAAAACCGTCAACTTCAGGAAAAATATGTATATGACATAAGTTGTGTGTTTTAAGGAGCTCTACATTTTCTGTGCAGTAAGCTTTTGTCCATCTCTTAGGGTTTACTAGTTATACAAAATTAAAAACAATCATCCAGAATATAGAGATTTTTAGAGGCTATTTCTAGAAAATTCAATATGTATATATTCTACTTGTCATAAAATATCTTAAATATAAGAAATTTTAATCAAAAAGTTACATCCATTTTTGAGAAAATCAAAATTTTAGAAATTTTTTCCAAGTAGTTGGGGATTGGAGGATTTTCTTGAAAATATTTGTGTTGCATCCTTGGGAGACATTGAAGTTAAATATCTAGCTTCGTTTTTACGAACTTTTGGTTTCGAGCTATGCTGCCCACAGACGCAGACACACTTACGGACCTTTTTCTAAAAATGCTTTTTTTTTTATTTCGGGGGTCCAAAAATCTGTATTTCCAGTGAAATCGCTGTATCGAATTTTTGGGTGCAATACAATACCTTATCTATACGCTATGTACATAACACATGTAGAGAAAGCAAAAATAAAAGATAAGAATTCCAAATTCCACCAAGGAAACCCGGCAAAACCGATGGTTTTTAAGTGTCTAAAACGACATCTTGTCAAGCAAAAGAACTCTTGTGGCACACCGGAAAATTGACAGTCTCGTTAACAAATAAACAACTTTTAAATGAAGGGACATGAATGGCGAGGTTCCAAGGCACCTGAACATCCAAAATACAACACCGTATATCATATTGATTATTTACTGACTCTTAAAAATTTAGAGGTATTGCGCAGGTTGTTGTAGATATGAGTTTAATTAACACCTAAAATATTGTAAAAGATTACTAGATGAATGTGGCATAAATTATCAAATTCCATGCAGAAGAGGTAGATAAAGTTATGTACCATTAAAGAGATATTCACTAGTCGTTCTTTATGTGGGCTAACCTGTAAACCACACTGTATATATATATACACACACAGTTCCGGAGTCTGGTCGGTGCTCCGGCGCTGTATTCCCTTTTCTTATTCCTCTTATGTCTCATTTTTACCATAAATTTCTTTGTTTACCGTTTTATGGCAAATACACAGAGACATTCACAAACACACAAAACACACCCATGACCAAGGCAGGACTTGAACCCACGATCCCCTGCGCCACGAAGCACCAAAGCGTGGCGCTTAAGCGAGCGCGGCTATGGGGACCAGCTGAGATTCGAATCTGTGTCAGTGGGGCTTACAGGACGCTGCATAATCCTATTCAGCTATTTCGGGCCTTTTATCAATATTAGGTGCGTTATACTATTTTAATTAAAGTTTACTCACTACTACCAAAATGCTGATTCCAAACCTTTAGAGGAAAACTTGAACAAGAAGGCAGTTTTCTCTGACCGAAGTTGAAGCATGTCCACACAAGTCACGCTATGTAGAAACGCTGTACTCGGTGGACAGAATGCGCAGATAATTTTATTAAAGTAGAATGTGTTGTTGGTGAAAGCTTAATTGCAATAGCTGCTGCTTGTTGGGTGCCACTACATGCAGGGATACAAAGTGGTTTTGTGTGTTTATGTCAACATAAACTGTTTCCAGGCAGGGTTTAAGCTAATTGTGCTCCACGTATAAGGAGTCCTACGTCGGAATAATCTGAGTACCATTGTTTCATCAAACATAATGGTGCTTTCATATCACATAGCACCATACAGAAAAACATTTTGAGATGTGTTTTCCAAATTTTAATAGGATTATTTACAATAATATTTTACAGGTAGAAATATGTTTCTTTCTCCACACGTACTGTGTACATAGTATATAGAGGATGTATTATATTACACCCAAATATTCGATACTGAGATTCCAGCGGAAATACATGTTTTAGAACTCCCTGTGTGTGCGTCTTGGACAGTACAGCTCAATAACGAAAATACTTGCTATTTAGGTTTGCTATATTTCAAGGATGCGACACGAAGATTTTCAATAAAATCCTCCCACCCCAAATATCCTTTACATGGATTTTGATTTTGATTAAAACTCCGTATATTAAAAATATTTACATCCCAAATAAAATGTATATCTTGAATTTTCTGGGAACATCCACTGAAGATCTCTTTATTCTGAATGACTTTTGCCGAATTTTGCTTAACTGCTAAACCGTAATAGATAGACAAAACCTTACTGTAAGGAAAATGTAGATCTCGTCAAAACCCACAATTTATGTCCTTTACTTTTTTACTGTGGAGGTAACCGTTTCAGAGATATTCCTTATTATTGGTTTCCGTTGTAAAGTTTATACTTTTTTCTGACAGTAAGTGTCCGTTTTTGATTTTTCTACTCCTGGTCAAGCAAAGAAGAGAATTGAAATGACAATCGCATAACAACAGCTTTTAATACATTTGACTATCGGTTTAGCCTAGTGAATTTCTTATTTTCTTCATACTTGTAAGGAATAAGCAATAAGAACATTCTGCTAATGATTATCTCGATTAGCAAGGTGCAGAAAGAAGAATAATCTTATGTAAGAAGTTAGTAGAACAGCTAGAGAAAGTCATGTGAGTGTGACACAAGATATTTTCATCTAAATAGTATATTCGTTATAAACGTTGTGACGTCGCAAATATAATTTATTTTGTTCGTGTTCAAGAAGGAAACTACATACAAGCTCACGCTTATTAACTTCCTTAAGCGGATGCTCATAATACATAACAATTTCTAATAAAATCTCTTGATTTCCAAAGTTGAAGATTAAGATAATGCAGCTGTGAAAAAAGCAACGTAAATCTTTCTAAAATGTCAATGAACTACGTGTTATTGCTTCACAGCATTTAACTATTTTATTGGTTGTAATTTTCCATTCGTTATGTTTTAACTAAAAATGTTATTCTTGTCCTGGTAAATCATTATAAGAAAGGCTACCTAAATTTTTCAAATTATAATATGGTAACTTGAGAAAAAGCAGCGCCATGGGTGAGTCGTTAGACCGCTCGCCTCCCATCTAGGCGGCCCAAGTTCGATCCCAAGGGTCCCTATCTGGGATTCGTGGTGGACGAAGTGGAGTCTGGACGGGTTTTCTCCGGGTCCTCCGATTTTCTCTGACACTCGTTCAACCAATTGCTCCATAATTACCTTTCCAATATCAATTTCGCTTACATTTCATATTATCCACTTATATTCATGCCTTGCTACGGGCCGACCCCTCGTAACAGGTTTCCTGCCGTTGGCTCCCCGACAGGCCTCTGACCCCTAGGTATTGGAATGTAAGCCCTAGGGGGTTGTCAGTCCTACAAATAAAGGGAAGGTACGCCGATTATAAAACGAAACTTCAGAAAAACATAAATATTATCTATTAAAGATATTGTTTTTATTTTAAGAATACAAAACCATGAAATATTTACTGAAAACTAAATTGGGTATACTTAGAAAGTGAGTGTTAGGCCTTTTAGTTTAATTAACGGAAGTTTTACTAAAATAAATGAAGATTTACTAAAATGAATGAGAAAAATTGCACTTAAAAGCTGCGTGTGCACTACAGTGCTATTTTCAGATGTCTTTAGCTCATGAGCTTTAAAAAATAAATTAATTCATTATCCACTTTATGATCATTATCCAAGAAATAAGTTTTGAAAGCTATTCCGATTTGCTGTGCTCAACTTTTCTTCGGTCTGCCAAAATTTCTTTTGCCTATGAGTCTATAATTTTTACTTTCTCTTCACACAATATGTATATAGTGTGTACTTTCTCTACACGCACTATGTGCATAGTGTATATAGAAGGTATTGCACTCTACCAAAAAATTCGATACCGAGATTTCACCGGAAATATATGTTTTAGGGTCCCCTGTATCTAAAAAAAAAACATTTTCAGAGAAAGGTCCGTGTGTGTGTGTATCCGTGTGTTTGTGAACACGATAATTCAAAAACGAAATCTTGGTAAAATACCAAATTTGGCATTTAAGTTTAGTATCTTTCAGGGATGCGACACAAAATTTTTCAGAAAAATCCCCCACTCCAAATTACTCTTTACATGGAACTTCTTTTCGAACATTTTGATTTTCTAAAAAATGGCTCTAACGTTTTTGATTAAAATATCGAATATTAAAGATACTTACTTACCTGACAAATAAAATGTATATTTTGAATTTTCTGGGAATAGCCTTAGAAGACTACTTCATTCTGGGTCAATTTTTACGGAATTTTACATAACTGCTAAACCGTAAGATATGGACAAAAACTTACCACACAACAAATGTAGAGCATTTTAAAACACACAATTTATGTTAATACATTTTTTTCGTGTAGTTGATTGTTTTTGAGATATTCCTTGCTTTTGGTTTCAGCTATGAAAAACTTATACTTTTCTCATACAGGAATTTGTCAACTCCTGTCCATACAAACAAAGGAACCTCAGTCACAAAGCAGCCAGCTTTTGACTATCACTTTAACCTATGGTACTCCCTTATTTCGTTTCTACTTACAAGGAAGCAAGAAATAAGGCTATTTCTGCTAGTTATTTTTTCTTCTCTCGATTAGCATGAAGAAAATAGAAGCATAAGCTTTTTAACAATCATTTTTTGCAGAGATGTAGAGAAATGCATGCGAATGGAACACATCAGAGTGTTTATTCAGTATTTTCTTCTCTTTAGTACCTTTACATCCTCTTCATTCATTTGATTAACAAATTAAATGGATATAGTGAATGTACAGTTGTAAGTATTTTAAGGAGAGGAAATACGACAAAAACGTAAATTTTTTTTCAACATCTTCGCATAATTTCAGAGCTATAAAGGCTTAAGCTGATACATCTGAAAATTTGACAAAAATGGTGGAAAATTCAAAAATTATTATAATATAAAATGATTTATGTTTATAAGAAATATATTTTTTTCACTTTAACTACCATATTAACTGACGCTTTAAATGTGCAACCGCATACTAATTAACAGGTAGCCCCAAATTTGAACCTTGTTTTCTCGCAAATGTATTTTGAACTCTTTTCTATACTAAAACTGCTACTACACACGATACAATAATGTAATTTTTTATTTCAAATAATTATAAAAAAGGTTTTCTAAAGTAGTGCTCCAATTTTGGGAAACTGTTAAATCTGGAAAAATTAAGAGTTTTGGAGAGTGCGAACATTAAAAATGCTTCTACAATAATTAGGGTTAGTATAAAACATAGTATAACACGTCTATTTGTAAATATATATATATATATATATATATATATATATATATATAAACTTAAATTGTATGTAAATAATTTTAAAATGAATCGCATAACTCATTTAATTGTAACAATAAGTTTATATAATAAAAATAATTATTTAAATAATTATGCATGCTAGAATTTTGATACACAGCAAACATACCACTATCATTGTGTGTAATAACTACTATATATTTCAACAATATATTTTATATACCTTAAGCGTTATTGTTATTGTTACACCCCACCCAAAAGTTATCGTCAGCTAATATACTTTTTGTTTGGAAGATTCTAAATAATCATTAGAGACTTGGATTCTATAGCATATTCATCAAGGTAATTCTGAGCGTGAAATTCTAAAAGAAATGAATTTCAGGGGATTTAAGTACTACCGAAAGTAAAAAGAAAGATCTAACATGTTACAAACACCTGATTTCTCTACTCTTTTTCGTTTTTTTGAATTTCTTATGAAATGTTATTTTCCTGCCTATTTCATTTTAATCGAGAAAAACATTTTCAAGATGGTCACTATGTATACTTTATTATAGATAAAAAGGACATTGTGATATTGCTACTCCGAGACTAGGAATTGTTCATGAATGAATTACATCTTCAGATGAAATTAGGATTCGTGTTAATACCTTTATTGGTAATGTTCGATTATCTACTTCGAGTAGTCGAACATTATAAGGATCTAGTTAATTTTGAGGGATTATATAAGAATCAAATTCAACATCTAAAAAATCTGTTTTAAAACTGGAGGTTTAAAATTCTATGCCCTTTGCATGCAATTGTGGGAAGTGCTGAATATCGACAGGAATTTAAAATAAGTACTACATACTGAACAGTTCTTACAAGCTACAATGGCTATCTTGGAAATAATTGTTGAATCATGAAAATAAATTCTGTGTATTAAAGGTAATATCTTCTTGAAGAGCGAATGCATTTTCGTTTCGTTACCAATTATACACTAGAAAATTACTTCCGAATGAAACGGACTTTACAAACGTTATTTTTCATTTAAATATCTTTAATGTTTTAGTATTTTGATACATTTTTAAAAGTATTTGTGGGTGACAAGATTTTCTTAAAAATTTTTATGCGGAATTACGTTTTTAGAATTACGTTGCTATCATTTTTGGACTATTCACAGAAACACACAAGTACATCCTCACTCACATACACAAACAAATTCACACAAACGAACCTTTTCTAAAGATGCTTCATTTTATGGAGGGGCCTATGATATATAAGTATTATTTGCATCTCTTGGGTGAAATGCAATAATTTATCTAAGTACTATGCAGA